>CP136064.1:112867776-114224367 GCA_032622095.1 Siphonodentalium dalli
GCAATATTTATTGAGATATTATTATATTAAGCGCAAAATATTGCAATAATATGATTAATATCACAAACGACATTCTTATAAGCGTCTCCATTTGCAATATTATTGCGATATTGGGCGCGAAAATAGTGCGCTTAATATACCACTTCTTTTGACTGGTACTGTATATCAATAACAGCTAGTTGGGATTGGAACCTCCAAGACAACAGCAGATCTCATAATAACTGTGCGCGATGACTTGGTGACAATGTTCTACTGTAGTCGAACATTTTCCATGAAATTTTTAAGCATGATGCTGCTTGATGCATCATTTTGAACTGCATCCTGGTATCACGACATCGACTTAGTATCGATATCAGTGAGTCAGCCATGTAGTTTGATAAGAACATCACTGTACCCCCGGTAAATTGTCGTAATAGCTTGACGATAACATGGCGAATGATGACAATGTCCCATATCCACACGTTTCAATGAAAATTGATGAACACGGGATGAATTTGTCCGTGTAATTGATCTGAACCGTCACTGCGAGGCGTAAGTTCATTGTTTATGGTGTTGTTGACATGAAGTTCTTGTGAATTACATTGGTGCACACAGTACATGTATATCTGTGCGCGATGACTTGGTGACAACGTTCTACTGTAGTCGAACATTTTCCATGAAATTTTGAAGCATGATGCATCATTTTGAACTGTATCCTGGTATCACGACAGACTTAGTATCGAAATCAGTGAATCAGCCATGTAGTTTGAAAGAACATCACTGTACCCCCGGTAAATTGTTGTAATAACTCGACGATCACTTGACGATAACATGGCGAAACATGACAATGTCTCATATCCACACGTTTCAATGAAAATTGATGAACACGGGGTGACGGGATGAATTTGTCCGTGTAATTGAACTGATCCGTAAGGCGTAAGTTCATTATTTACGGTTGATATGAAGTTCTTGTGAATTACATTGGTGCACACAGTACATGTATATCCTCTCTTGTAAATCTACATGCATGTGCATTGAAACAATCAGATTCCGAACATTGTCAGTGTCAGTCACTCAGTGTCAACTACATTTTCAACATTCTAAAACTTGTTGAGAGTTGTTTTTGTTATTATTAAAGTTGTCACAATTGGTTGACATCGAAGCTCGTGTTAATTGTACATGTACCTGTGTATTCATGTGTCAGTAAATATGCGAGTGTTTTGATATTAAGTCACGATACTGCAATTTCCAACAACAGCGCTGCGTCGAATGAAGTCAAGACTCCGGAACGTGCCATGAATCTGTGCGCTCTAACTTCTAACTCAACTTTAGTGGAAATTGTCAATGATTAAGCCGGTGTTCGCAGAATTCAAACGTGTCCGGTTATCAACGGAACCGAAATCAGACCATCTCAACAACTGTCCGCGATGGAAAAGGTAACATTTTCCCAAAAACAATTTTGCGATTAAACATGCAACACGAAATACAAAATGGCGTGCCGCGTGGTCTGGGTGATAAACGATAAAACAGGTACTTAACCCCGGATTACACTTACACTTCTTCTTCTTTACGCCCGTGTTCGAGCAACCTCAATATGAGTACTATAATTATCAACATCCACTTTAGTGAGTCTACTATATACAGTGGACTATCTGAAAATACTAGGTAACATTTCTTTGCTGTGTATATGACTGGGAACTGTGTTGTATTTTCTGTTCTTTCATTGAGTTCTGTATCCATGATAATTCGTACTATACGCATAACACATAATGAATGCTAGATAAATAATATCTTTTAAATATCAGCAGAGTAAGATTCAGCCCTACTGCTTGGAGTAATTGTCGTTCATGATATGACCGCCGAAAAAAATTCTATTGAATTTTACGTCATAACTTTGAATCACAAAAATATTTACATCCGTTCCTCTCTCAGTGTCGTCGATCGCCAAGAATGGCACTGTGTTGACCAGCGCACAATCGGATCGGGAGCCGACGTTAAATGGCTTCAGGTCGTAAATACAACGTTTTGATTCTGACGTCGCATAGACGTTGGATTCAGGTCGAAAACTTTCATTCTAGAATGTGTTGGAATAAAATCTGCTACACGACGTCAACGACTGACGTAAATACAACGTTTTGATTCGTTTTGATTCTGACGTCGCATGGCCGTTGGATTCAGGTAGAAAACTTTCATTCTAGAATATGTTGGAATACAATCTTTCACACGACGTTGCTACGACGTCAATGACCTGACGTCGCATGGACGTTGGATTCAGGTCGAAAACTTTCATTCTAGAATATGTTGGAATATAATCTGTTACACGACGTTGCTACGACGTCAACGACTGGCTTAAATTCAACGTTTTGATTCTGACGTCGCATGGACGTTGGATTCAGGTCGAAAACTTTCATTCTAGAATATGTTGGAATAAAATCTGCTATATGACGTTGCTACGACGTCAACGACTGACAAAAATACAACGTCGCGACCTAAACCCAACCAATATCCAACGTCAGTTCGACGTCGTGTGCCCACTGGGGGTGCGCGAATTCTAGTACCGCGCGAATTTAAATACACTTAAGGTACTAAAGTTTTCATCCAGAAATCAATTTTATTTTTTGTTTAAGTCAAATAAAAGGTCAAACTGCAGGTCAAGTTCGAATTTGGGTTCCGCCCGCCAATTTTAACCACAAGTCATGAGTATGACTACACATATGAAAGTGTCAATCACACAGTAGCTTAAATGTAGACAAGTTGTTCGTGGAGGGGGTTGAACAAAAACAAAATTATTTGTGGGAACACATATTATCATTTAGACAGATGCAGGGTGCTAAAATATTATATCCGAGTCGAGAAACCCACATGGAATATGATTAAAAAAAATTCAAAAAGACTATCGCAAAGTTGGCAAATAATAAAACAATGGCATTGTTTTATTAATTTTTATATAATTTTATATTATTTGTTAACATTTTTATTTAGATGGAATCATATTCCATGTGGGTTTCTCGACTCAAATATAATATTTTAGCACCCTGCATCTGTCTAAATGATAATATGCGTTCCCACAAATAAAAATAAATTTGTTCACGCCCCCTCCACGAACAAGTTGTCTATCTTTAAGTTGTGCATTTTTTTGAATGATTTGTCATTAGTCAAATGTCTAGTTTCATGAAATGTAAGAAATGTTCATTAATATTATCAAGACTGTCAGACAAACAGTATGACATGTAGTATGTGTGATATGATGGAATCAAACAATTGAAAACTGGCTGCCGCAAGATGACTCAATCCGATTAGCATGTCACCATCTATGTACAATTTCAAGATGCTCAGACAAACAGTGTGGCATATATATATGTAGCCCTTGTTGACAGTGAAAAACAAAATGGCTGACAATGACCATCTTGCTTTGCCAAATGACCACAAAATGACTCATTCTCATCTACATGGCAATGTCATCCACATGAAAATGACATCTGGCGGCCATCTTGTTTTGTAGAATGACCCCCCAAATCGCTCATTCTCTTCTAGGTGTCAATGTCATTCTCCAAGTAATATTTAATCATGATCAGAGAAAGGCACGACCTGTAGCCCATGCAATAGGATTTACATAGGGTTACACTGAAAAATAAAATGGCCAACAGTGCTAGCGGCCATCTTGTTTTGCTGAATGACCCCAAAATGACTCGTTCCCAAATGCATGTCATTGTCAACTTACATGGAAAATGTCATCATGATCGGACAAATGGTACGACCTGTATCCCTCGCGATAGGATGCAATATTGAAATCGAAAGTGACATCTGGTGGCCATCTTGTTTGGACGAATGACCCTAAAATGACTCGTTCCCATAGATCTACATGTCAATGTCATCATCCGTGAGTAAGGTAAATGAGAACTTGGTCTCAATCTTTATGTGAATTAACGAATTAACCATCTTTTGCTAGAAAGCACTTAATAATTCATATATGTGATAAATAGTATCTCAAATTCGTTACGATTTTGTATGGGAATTATTAACCTTGTTCACTAACTCGACTGGATTTCAGTGAACTCGGTTAATAATTCCAGTATGAAATCGCAACTCATTTGAGATATGTCACACATACGTCCTGTTAATACTAGTACTAGTACTACTAGTACCATGGTTGACATATTTGAAGATATGATATAATGGCACCAAATACATGTGTGAGGAGGGACTTTCTTATTATGCAGTGTTTAGAACAGAATTTATCACAAAATTGGCCGTCTTAATTATATCTGAGTATATGTGAATGTGGATAATTGTCAATTTGGGTCCATTTCAATAAATGTAAATTGGTGCTTATGCAGATCAAACGAGGACTCCTCCTTTAATAAAAGTGAATTTAACTTGAGGAAAAACTTAATTTATATCCCAAATGTTCAATACAAGAGCACATCAACAAACATTCTTATTAGCCCAGCTAGTAAGTATGATGTTTTAATTCATATATTGCTTAGTGTGGATATTTCAAATATACTAGTTAGTACCGTAATGGTTCATCAATTCACCATGGTATCTACCGGTACAATAATTTCTAAAATCTATTGGTTCAGTTTTAGTGTTTGACATATTCTCACAGCACAGCTCCAGAACTAACATATTTTAGTAAACAATTTATCCAATATTATTTATCTCAATTATACAGCATATATTAAGTACTACTGCACATGATATATAGAATAAATGTTTGAAATACAATGTAGTCCTCATCAAAGTATTACAATAAATGTACTTGCATACAGTTTGATACTGGAAAGAAATATGAGATGAAAATGACACTGATTTATAATTAGCTATATTATGTTATTAAAGGCATACATCACATGTGTGTATAGCTATAGTATGTATATAGTGTGTAGACTTCTGTATAGAGCCAAACTTGGCCAATTCTGATCACAAATGAGTATATATATGTGAAGCAAAATAAAAGAGGGCCATTATAATTTATATTGCCTGATAAATGTTTTATATGGCACAATGTTCATGATTTCATGATGTGGTGCAATTGTATACCATATGCTTATTGGCTAGCATAAACATGTGATGCATCTCTATAATAGCAGCGAAGCTAATTTTGCCCATTGAATGGTTGATTTACTAGGTTTAACATCACTTTAAAGCGGCACTCCGCGTTAGAGGACTATTTGGCCAACAACAATATTTTTTCAAATTTTTTTTATTTTTTTATTTTTGAATTCAATGTGTTAATTACATATATTAACTAGAATTTTTAAACTTCCTTTTGGAAGTTTGATACTTCCATATAATTATCATATATATTCCAATCCAAATCCCCTCTCAATCATTACCTTTCCCATAACCCAAATCTTAATCATAACCATACCTATCGGCAACCCGTACCATGTCCCAATACTAAATGTTTCTATAAGCATAACCATGCTCTAGCCGTAACCATAACCACAATAATTCTAACTATATCTATAACTTTAAAAAGTCATGGAATATAAGTAGTGGCTCACCTTTTCGATCGTAATTTTGTTTATCTCGATTAATCCGTTCCACAACTATTGAAGTATTTATTTAGTTACAACCATGCATATTTCAGACCTTATATTATGATACATGAACATCATAAACACATCAGTTCGCAGAAATGAAAGATTAAGAATGAGGTTACTTTTGAAATTATATTTCTCGTAAAAAGTGACCCCTAGTAGACCCTTTGGTATCATCTAGATGGTCTCCTGTAATTTTTGTAGAAGACAGACACAGGCAGACAGACAGAAATTCGCAAATATACAGTAATGCCCTATGTAATCGACCCCTTAAACACAGCTGAATTATGGGTAACTTTTCGGGATTCAGGAGAGCTTTCTGATGAATGTCAGCAGGCTATATTTCCCACTAAATCCTGAAATATTACCCATAATTCTGCTATGTTTAAGGAGTCGATTACTTAGGGCATACTGTAGATATAGATGTAAGCATGTTATTAAATTATTCATGAATTCCAAATTAAATCACACGACGTCAGATGCACCTATCCCATGACAATCCACGTGACAATTCACCGTGTGTTCCAATTTTAGTTTGTCATGATCCAACCGGTTGGGCACCAATAGCAGGTCAGACCGACAAACAAATGAACACACACACAGTTCGGTTTTATTAGTATACATACCCACATGTGTACAATATATATATTTAATTGGCAACGGGAATAAAGAGCACGCACGGGTTCCACATGCACGCATGTGTCTATCTCTTGTGCCTATATGCCAAATTAAAGACTTGAGATGTTAAAAATTATAACTGCAATTGAATGTTATATTCTCTTGAAAGATACGGATAGTTATAGTCTGTCCAACACTAAAGTGCGAAGTTTTGATTCAATGCCGATCTGAAATTTGCCAAGTGTTGGTTTATCAGTTTGTCGGGTCAGTGATTTCAACGGCCAGTAATATCAGTGACGGTTATTTCTACGTGCAGCGGGTATATTTATCTATGAAATAATTATGCGCGAATGGCAATCACACACACAACTGATAACACATGTCTTGATTACGTCTTATTATAAAATTAGGAACATACTAAAACGAGTCCAATTAACCAGAATGGGACAAAGGCGAATCTGTTTTATTTGAAGGTCTATCATGCTCGGGAACGTTCTAGAAAGATCACTGAAATGTCACTGTATATGTGTATCAGGAATCAAGCATTAAATATAATTCAGAAACATATCAATATAGCATATAAAGGTAATGCTGCCAAGACACGTTATGTCATTACAAACGTTTATACCGATTGTACTGACTGTCCAAAATCGCGAACCTTTCCACAGCTTGTATGAATTTTGTATACATTTTGGGTTTAAAGTGACTTAGTCGGATAGGTGCGTAACACACTGTGCCATTAGAAGTAGGCAGCCATGCAGCCAATCATATGTTAAAGAGCGCGGATTTGGGACAACTGCATTGTGTGAGAACGTAACATGATTCGCGTACATCTATATGCATTTCAGTATGTTGCTTTCCGGAGTAACGGTACCTTTTCTGTGCACATAAATAGCACCAACTGAACATACGCATTCTCACCAGCAAAATGATAAATAGCCGATGTGTTGAAACGGTAGTATACCATAAACAAATATAGCATGTCGAGCTTGTAAAATAGACGGATATTCTTGGGAATATACGGATATGAATGCGCGTATTTTACTATTTAATATGTTATAGCGAGTCTTCAAAGTCATGCATAAGTTCATAATACCAAGTTAACAATCGTTATTCACACACAAACATTCGTGTATATGTCGTTCAATGTAATTATGCTATATTGAACTACCACCCATTTCGCAACAGCGAAATAGCGTATGGTTTGATGACATTAAGCTCTCTTTGCTCGCTTGCCTATATCGCGATGTTCCCAACAGTTTATGGTGTTTTATTCTAACAAATAGATTGTCATGATATGGTAGCATTCTGGGAATGATATATACATGGCAGCTTATACCTACACATTCCATATACAATTCGCTTAATTTTCGTGTGATTCATATTCTTGAATACACGCAAGTGATGAATTAGTCGGCGCTTTAAGGCATTTTTTGTATATTTTCCGATTAGCGGACGAATGTACGACGTCGACGTTGTCGCCTATTCGTAAGTTATAAGACTTTACATTACGTCTCGTCCAATTAATGCGAAATATGCAATCGGTGGTCTTAACAGCTGGACAATAAAGTCATATATTTTCACTCGTGACACATACAGATAATAAAGAGACAGTTTTTAAATGGTCAGATCTGAATTCAACAAAATTATGCACTATGTCAGATGGTGAACAAATACCAAACCGCAAAGTGTCACGTTCCGAAATTATGATACCAAAATTAGCGACTAAGGGGTGGCAAGGTTGGGGCGTCGGACGGGATACGCTGACTCCCATTCATTCAATTTGAATATATCATATATTAAAATGGTTTACGGGCGCGTGAACGGATAGAAAATAGTTTCAATTAAATTGAGAACTGCAAGCGAAAGTCCGCGCATAAGACGGATTGTGCTTTATGAAAACGTGGTCCATGCTGAGAAGTGTTATAACAATATACGACGGACACCACAGTTCTGTTAATTCTCAAATGTCAAAGTCGAGAATTATTTTTGTAAAAAATGGGGGTTTTAAAAAAAGTGAAAACAAAACGAACTACTATTCTAAAACTAATGAATTTCGACCGTTTTTGGTCTCAATATATGTCATTTTTAGCCGCATCATGATAAAACTGCAGAATCACGGCTGATTGACAAGACAGACAGCCGACATTGTTTTGAGTGATTAACCGTTAGCCAACATAACAATTAACGCATTGCGCCGAACAGGAATGGATGTTGAAATATATCGCCAGTGGTCATTGATGCAATTTTTGAAATCATTTTTTTTGGTCTTCTGTCTATGTTTAAGACGCTCACATAGAGCAAATCCAGCTGTTGCGCTTCGTCTAGGAGAAGATCGGGACACAAGCACTTTCTACACATGGACTTTATTAGTACATTTTTCGATGTGTTATAACTTGGTCATTTCTCACCCGATTTACAAAATTCTTTCACGAGTAGCATCAGTACATCGTATAGATACCCGACAGTAAAAATGGTTGGAATCGGTGACAAGAAAAAAATTGACAAATTTTGCACCCCTCCCCGGGTCAACAAATTGTCTTCGGACCTTGGTAAAAATTTCCCCGATTCGTGCCCTTTCGTTAGTTAACACGATTACGAGAACCGAATTCAGCTGCTTGACTTCTTACAGGAGAAAATCTGCGCACAAACTTTTTCCAAATTTTTTGTTTAAGGGCCATAACTCTGGTAAACAAGTTAGGACACAAACCTAAATGTTTCATTACCACGCATCTTGGCATGGTGCATATACCTACCAAATTTCAATGCTTTATCTTTTAAACTTTCTGAGATATAAGGGTTTTAAAATATATTAAGAATAATAAATAATAATAGTGAAAAATAAAAAATTGAATAACAATATACTTCCATATTAAAATATGGAAGTATAATAAGGGAATCGCGCGGAATTGATTGGAATGTCGATAGTATGGTTTATTGACATTTCTGTGTTCAGTTGGAACGTTCTGGTGTGACCCCCACCCATGCCTCGAAATTTGAAGACGCGTGTAGAAAAGTCGCCATATATCGGCCAATTTTCGAGATATCGAGCTAATTTTTGCGGCATTGTGTTCGTATATGATGCCCCTTTAATATTTAGCCGGGTTTTGGTAAGGTTTTGTGGCGATATTTTACTATGTAGGCCAATATGTATGTTTCTGGTTCATACTTTTTTGAATATCTCCGGACTCATTCGACATAATGCAGCAAATGAATAATCGTTTAAAAGAACTAAAAATTCCCCATCGAATAATACCAAACACGTCACGATTGGTTAAAGAAATATAAATTCATAGTGCTTTCCCTGTAAACTTGAAAAAAGGAAAGGGCCACCATTTCTACATTTGTCAACCGATTCACAAAATTCACCCACGATAATACTTAGTACATCCTACAGATACTTCACAACCATTTTGGTTCAAATCGGCGACAAAAAAAAATTGACATATTTTGCCCCTCCCCTAGCCCAGAACAAAATTGAGCGGACCTTTGTCAAAATTTCCCGGTTTGGTCTTCTGTCTATGTTTAAGACGCTCACATAGAGCAAATCCAGCTGTTGCGCTTCGTCTAGGAGAAGATCGGGACACAAGCACTTTCTACACATGGACTTTATTAGTACATTTTTCGATGTGTTATAACTTGGTCATTTCTCACCCGATTTACAAAATTCTTTCACGAGTAGCATCAGTACATCGTATAGATACCCGACAGTAAAAATGGTTGGAATCGGTGACAAGAAAAAAATTGACAAATTTTGCACCCCTCCCCGGGTCAACAAATTGTCTTCGGACCTTGGTAAAAATTTCCCCGATTCGTGCCCTTTCGTTAGTTAACACGATTACGAGAACCGAATTCAGCTGCTTGACTTCTTACAGGAGAAAATCTGCGCACAAACTTTTTCCAAATTTTTTGTTTAAGGGCCATAACTCTGGTAAACAAGTTAGGACACAAACCTAAATGTTTCATTACCACGCATCTTGGCATGGTGCATATACCTACCAAATTTCAATGCTTTATCTTTTAAACTTTCTGAGATATAAGGGTTTTAAAATATATTAAGAATAATAAATAATAATAGTGAAAAATAAAAAATTGAATAACAATATACTTCCATATTAAAATATGGAAGTATAATAAGGGAATCGCGCGGAATTGATTGGAATGTCGATAGTATGGTTTATTGACATTTCTGTGTTCAGTTGGAACGTTCTGGTGTGACCCCCACCCATGCCTCGAAATTTGAAGACGCGTGTAGAAAAGTCGCCATATATCGGCCAATTTTCGAGATATCGAGCTAATTTTTGCGGCATTGTGTTCGTATATGATGCCCCTTTAATATTTAGCCGGGTTTTGGTAAGGTTTTGTGGCGATATTTTACTATGTAGGCCAATATGTATGTTTCTGGTTCATACTTTTTTGAATATCTCCGGACTCATTCGACATAATGCAGCAAATGAATAATCGTTTAAAAGAACTAAAAATTCCCCATCGAATAATACCAAACACGTCACGATTGGTTAAAGAAATATAAATTCATAGTGCTTTCCCTGTAAAATTGAAAAAAGGAAAGGGCCACCATTTCTACATTTGTCAACCGATTCACAAAATTCACCCACGATAATACTTAGTACATCCTACAGATACTTCACAACCATTTTGGTTCAAATCGGCGACAAAAAAAAATTGACATATTTTGCCCCTCCCCTAGCCCAGAACAAAATTGAGCGGACCTTTGTCAAAATTTCCCGGTTTGGTCTTCTGTCTATGTTTAAGACGCTCACATAGAGCAAATCCAGCTGTTGCGCTTCGTCTAGGAGAAGATCGGGACACAAGCACTTTCTACACATGGACTTTATTAGTACATTTTTCGATGTGTTATAACTTGGTCATTTCTCACCCGATTTACAAAATTCTTTCACGAGTAGCATCAGTACATCGTATAGATACCCGACAGTAAAAATGGTTGGAATCGGTGACAAGAAAAAAATTGACAAATTTTGCACCCCTCCCCGGGTCAACAAATTGTCTTCGGACCTTGGTAAAAATTTCCCCGATTCGTGCCCTTTCGTTAGTTAACACGATTACGAGAACCGAATTCAGCTGCTTGACTTCTTACAGGAGAAAATCTGCGCACAAACTTTTTCCAAATTTTTTGTTTAAGGGCCATAACTCTGGTAAACAAGTTAGGACACAAACCTAAATGTTTCATTACCACGCATCTTGGCATGGTGCATATACCTACCAAATTTCAATGCTTTATCTTTTAAACTTTCTGAGATATAAGGGTTTTAAAATATATTAAGAATAATAAATAATAATAGTGAAAAATAAAAAATTGAATAACAATATACTTCCATATTAAAATATGGAAGTATAATAAGGGAATCGCGCGGAATTGATTGGAATGTCGATAGTATGGTTTATTGACATTTCTGTGTTCAGTTGGAACGTTCTGGTGTGACCCCCACCCATGCCTCGAAATTTGAAGACGCGTGTAGAAAAGTCGCCATATATCGGCCAATTTTCGAGATATCGAGCTAATTTTTGCGGCATTGTGTTCGTATATGATGCCCCTTTAATATTTAGCCGGGTTTTGGTAAGGTTTTGTGGCGATATTTTACTATGTAGGCCAATATGTATGTTTCTGGTTCATACTTTTTTGAATATCTCCGGACTCATTCGACATAATGCAGCAAATGAATAATCGTTTAAAAGAACTAAAAATTCCCCATCGAATAATACCAAACACGTCACGATTGGTTAAAGAAATATAAATTCATAGTGCTTTCCCTGTAAACTTGAAAAAAGGAAAGGGCCACCATTTCTACATTTGTCAACCGATTCACAAAATTCACCCACGATAATACTTAGTACATCCTACAGATACTTCACAACCATTTTGGTTCAAATCGGCGACAAAAAAAAATTGACATATTTTGCCCCTCCCCTAGCCCAGAACAAAATTGAGCGGACCTTTGTCAAAATTTCCCGGTTTGGTCTTCTGTCTATGTTTAAGACGCTCACATAGAGCAAATCCAGCTGTTGCGCTTCGTCTAGGAGAAGATCGGGACACAAGCACTTTCTACACATGGACTTTATTAGTACATTTTTCGATGTGTTATAACTTGGTCATTTCTCACCCGATTTACAAAATTCTTTCACGAGTAGCATCAGTACATCGTATAGATACCCGACAGTAAAAATGGTTGGAATCGGTGACAAGAAAAAAATTGACAAATTTTGCACCCCTCCCCGGGTCAACAAATTGTCTTCGGACCTTGGTAAAAATTTCCCCGATTCGTGCCCTTTCGTTAGTTAACACGATTACGAGAACCGAATTCAGCTGCTTGACTTCTTACAGGAGAAAATCTGCGCACAAACTTTTTCCAAATTTTTTGTTTAAGGGCCATAACTCTGGTAAACAAGTTAGGACACAAACCTAAATGTTTCATTACCACGCATCTTGGCATGGTGCATATACCTACCAAATTTCAATGCTTTATCTTTTAAACTTTCTGAGATATAAGGGTTTTAAAATATATTAAGAATAATAAATAATAATAGTGAAAAATAAAAAATTGAATAACAATATACTTCCATATTAAAATATGGAAGTATAATAAGGGAATCGCGCGGAATTGATTGGAATGTCGATAGTATGGTTTATTGACATTTCTGTGTTCAGTTGGAACGTTCTGGTGTGACCCCCACCCATGCCTCGAAATTTGAAGACGCGTGTAGAAAAGTCGCCATATATCGGCCAATTTTCGAGATATCGAGCTAATTTTTGCGGCATTGTGTTCGTATATGATGCCCCTTTAATATTTAGCCGGGTTTTGGTAAGGTTTTGTGGCGATATTTTACTATGTAGGCCAATATGTATGTTTCTGGTTCATACTTTTTTGAATATCTCCGGACTCATTCGACATAATGCAGCAAATGAATAATCGTTTAAAAGAACTAAAAATTCCCCATCGAATAATACCAAACACGTCACGATTGGTTAAAGAAATATAAATTCATAGTGCTTTCCCTGTAAACTTGAAAAAAGGAAAGGGCCACCATTTCTACATTTGTCAACCGATTCACAAAATTCACCCACGATAATACTTAGTACATCCTACAGATACTTCACAACCATTTTGGTTCAAATCGGCGACAAAAAAAAATTGACATATTTTGCCCCTCCCCTAGCCCAGAACAAAATTGAGCGGACCTTTGTCAAAATTTCCCGGTTTGGTCTTCTGTCTATGTTTAAGACGCTCACATAGAGCAAATCCAGCTGTTGCGCTTCGTCTAGGAGAAGATCGGGACACAAGCACTTTCTACACATGGACTTTATTAGTACATTTTTCGATGTGTTATAACTTGGTCATTTCTCACCCGATTTACAAAATTCTTTCACGAGTAGCATCAGTACATCGTATAGATACCCGACAGTAAAAATGGTTGGAATCGGTGACAAGAAAAAAATTGACAAATTTTGCACCCCTCCCCGGGTCAACAAATTGTCTTCGGACCTTGGTAAAAATTTCCCCGATTCGTGCCCTTTCGTTAGTTAACACGATTACGAGAACCGAATTCAGCTGCTTGACTTCTTACAGGAGAAAATCTGCGCACAAACTTTTTCCAAATTTTTTGTTTAAGGGCCATAACTCTGGTAAACAAGTTAGGACACAAACCTAAATGTTTCATTACCACGCATCTTGGCATGGTGCATATACCTACCAAATTTCAATGCTTTATCTTTTAAACTTTCTGAGATATAAGGGTTTTAAAATATATTAAGAATAATAAATAATAATAGTGAAAAATAAAAAATTGAATAACAATATACTTCCATATTAAAATATGGAAGTATAATAAGGGAATCGCGCGGAATTGATTGGAATGTCGATAGTATGGTTTATTGACATTTCTGTGTTCAGTTGGAACGTTCTGGTGTGACCCCCACCCATGCCTCGAAATTTGAAGACGCGTGTAGAAAAGTCGCCATATATCGGCCAATTTTCGAGATATCGAGCTAATTTTTGCGGCATTGTGTTCGTATATGATGCCCCTTTAATATTTAGCCGGGTTTTGGTAAGGTTTTGTGGCGATATTTTACTATGTAGGCCAATATGTATGTTTCTGGTTCATACTTTTTTGAATATCTCCGGACTCATTCGACATAATGCAGCAAATGAATAATCGTTTAAAAGAACTAAAAATTCCCCATCGAATAATACCAAACACGTCACGATTGGTTAAAGAAATATAAATTCATAGTGCTTTCCCTGTAAACTTGAAAAAAGGAAAGGGCCACCATTTCTACATTTGTCAACCGATTCACAAAATTCACCCACGATAATACTTAGTACATCCTACAGATACTTCACAACCATTTTGGTTCAAATCGGCGACAAAAAAAAATTGACATATTTTGCCCCTCCCCTAGCCCAGAACAAAATTGAGCGGACCTTTGTCAAAATTTCCCGGTTTGGTCTTCTGTCTATGTTTAAGACGCTCACATAGAGCAAATCCAGCTGTTGCGCTTCGTCTAGGAGAAGATCGGGACACAAGCACTTTCTACACATGGACTTTATTAGTACATTTTTCGATGTGTTATAACTTGGTCATTTCTCACCCGATTTACAAAATTCTTTCACGAGTAGCATCAGTACATCGTATAGATACCCGACAGTAAAAATGGTTGGAATCGGTGACAAGAAAAAAATTGACAAATTTTGCACCCCTCCCCGGGTCAACAAATTGTCTTCGGACCTTGGTAAAAATTTCCCCGATTCGTGCCCTTTCGTTAGTTAACACGATTACGAGAACCGAATTCAGCTGCTTGACTTCTTACAGGAGAAAATCTGCGCACAAACTTTTTCCAAATTTTTTGTTTAAGGGCCATAACTCTGGTAAACAAGTTAGGACATAAACCTAAATGTTTCATTACCACGCATCTTGGCATGGTGCATATACCTACCAAATTTCAATGCTTTATCTTTTAAACTTTCTGAGATATAAGGGTTTTAAAATATATTAAGAATAATAAATAATAATAGTGAAAAATAAAAAATTGAATAACAATATACTTCCATATTAAAATATGGAAGTATAATAAGGGAATCGCGCGGAATTGATTGGAATGTCGATAGTATGGTTTATTGACATTTCTGTGTTCAGTTGGAACGTTCTGGTGTGACCCCCACCCATGCCTCGAAATTTGAAGACGCGTGTAGAAAAGTCGCCATATATCGGCCAATTTTCGAGATATCGAGCTAATTTTTGCGGCATTGTGTTCGTATATGATGCCCCTTTAATATTTAGCCGGGTTTTGGTAAGGTTTTGTGGCGATATTTTACTATGTAGGCCAATATGTATGTTTCTGGTTCATACTTTTTTGAATATCTCCGGACTCATTCGACATAATGCAGCAAATGAATAATCGTTTAAAAGAACTAAAAATTCCCCATCGAATAATACCAAACACGTCACGATTGGTTAAAGAAATATAAATTCATAGTGCTTTCCCTGTAAACTTGAAAAAAGGAAAGGGCCACCATTTCTACATTTGTCAACCGATTCACAAAATTCACCCACGATAATACTTAGTACATCCTACAGATACTTCACAACCATTTTGGTTCAAATCGGCGACAAAAAAAAATTGACATATTTTGCCCCTCCCCTAGCCCAGAACAAAATTGAGCGGACCTTTGTCAAAATTTCCCGGTTTGGTCTTCTGTCTATGTTTAAGACGCTCACATAGAGCAAATTTAGCTGTTGCGCTTCGTCTAGGAGAAGATCGGGACACAAGCACTTTCTACACATGGACTTTATTAGTACATTTTTCGATGTGTTATAACTTGGTCATTTCTCACCCGATTTACAAAATTCTTTCACGAGTAGCATCAGTACATCGTATAGATACCCGACAGTAAAAATGGTTGGAATCGGTGACAAGAAAAAAATTGACAAATTTTGCACCCCTCCCCGGGTCAACAAATTGTCTTCGGACCTTGGTAAAAATTTCCCCGATTCGTGCCCTTTCGTTAGTTAACACGATTACGAGAACCGAATTCAGCTGCTTGACTTCTTACAGGAGAAAATCTGCGCACAAACTTTTTCCAAATTTTTTGTTTAAGGGCCATAACTCTGGTAAACAAGTTAGGACACAAACCTAAATGTTTCATTACCACGCATCTTGGCATGGTGCATATACCTACCAAATTTCAATGCTTTATCTTTTAAACTTTCTGAGATATAAGGGTTTTAAAATATATTAAGAATAATAAATAATAATAGTGAAAAATAAAAAATTGAATAACAATATACTTCCATATTAAAATATGGAAGTATAATAAGGGAATCGCGCGGAATTGATTGGAATGTCGATAGTATGGTTTATTGACATTTCTGTGTTCAGTTGGAACGTTCTGGTGTGACCCCCACCCATGCCTCGAAATTTGAAGACGCGTGTAGAAAAGTCGCCATATATCGGCCAATTTTCGAGATATCGAGCTAATTTTTGCGGCATTGTGTTCGTATATGATGCCCCTTTAATATTTAGCCGGGTTTTGGTAAGGTTTTGTGGCGATATTTTACTATGTAGGCCAATATGTATGTTTCTGGTTCATACTTTTTTGAATATCTCCGGACTCATTCGACATAATGCAGCAAATGAATAATCGTTTAAAAGAACTAAAAATTCCCCATCGAATAATACCAAACACGTCACGATTGGTTAAAGAAATATAAATTCATAGTGCTTTCCCTGTAAACTTGAAAAAAGGAAAGGGCCACCATTTCTACATTTGTCAACCGATTCACAAAATTCACCCACGATAATACTTAGTACATCCTACAGATACTTCACAACCATTTTGGTTCAAATCGGCGACAAAAAAAAATTGACATATTTTGCCCCTCCCCTAGCCCAGAACAAAATTGAGCGGACCTTTGTCAAAATTTCCCGGTTTGGTCTTCTGTCTATGTTTAAGACGCTCACATAGAGCAAATCCAGCTGTTGCGCTTCGTCTAGGAGAAGATCGGGACACAAGCACTTTCTACACATGGACTTTATTAGTACATTTTTCGATGTGTTATAACTTGGTCATTTCTCACCCGATTTACAAAATTCTTTCACGAGTAGCATCAGTACATCGTATAGATACCCGACAGTAAAAATGGTTGGAATCGGTGACAAGAAAAAAATTGACAAATTTTGCACCCCTCCCCGGGTCAACAAATTGTCTTCGGACCTTGGTAAAAATTTCCCCGATTCGTGCCCTTTCGTTAGTTAACACGATTACGAGAACCGAATTCAGCTGCTTGACTTCTTACAGGAGAAAATCTGCGCACAAACTTTTTCCAAATTTTTTGTTTAAGGGCCATAACTCTGGTAAACAAGTTAGGACACAAACCTAAATGTTTCATTACCACGCATCTTGGCATGGTGCATATACCTACCAAATTTCAATGCTTTATCTTTTAAACTTTCTGAGATATAAGGGTTTTAAAATATATTAAGAATAATAAATAATAATAGTGAAAAATAAAAAATTGAATAACAATATACTTCCATATTAAAATATGGAAGTATAATAAGGGAATCGCGCGGAATTGATTGGAATGTCGATAGTATGGTTTATTGACATTTCTGTGTTCAGTTGGAACGTTCTGGTGTGACCCCCACCCATGCCTCGAAATTTGAAGACGCGTGTAGAAAAGTCGCCATATATCGGCCAATTTTCGAGATATCGAGCTAATTTTTGCGGCATTGTGTTCGTATATGATGCCCCTTTAATATTTAGCCGGGTTTTGGTAAGGTTTTGTGGCGATATTTTACTATGTAGGCCAATATGTATGTTTCTGGTTCATACTTTTTTGAATATCTCCGGACTCATTCGACATAATGCAGCAAATGAATAATCGTTTAAAAGAACTAAAAATTCCCCATCGAATAATACCAAACACGTCACGATTGGTTAAAGAAATATAAATTCATAGTGCTTTCCCTGTAAACTTGAAAAAAGGAAAGGGCCACCATTTCTACATTTGTCAACCGATTCACAAAATTCACCCACGATAATACTTAGTACATCCTACAGATACTTCACAACCATTTTGGTTCAAATCGGCGACAAAAAAAAATTGACATATTTTGCCCCTCCCCTAGCCCAGAACAAAATTGAGCGGACCTTTGTCAAAATTTCCCGGTTTGGTCTTCTGTCTATGTTTAAGACGCTCACATAGAGCAAATCCAGCTGTTGCGCTTCGTCTAGGAGAAGATCGGGACACAAGCACTTTCTACACATGGACTTTATTAGTACATTTTTCGATGTGTTATAACTTGGTCATTTCTCACCCGATTTACAAAATTCTTTCACGAGTAGCATCAGTACATCGTATAGATACCCGACAGTAAAAATGGTTGGAATCGGTGACAAGAAAAAAATTGACAAATTTTGCACCCCTCCCCGGGTCAACAAATTGTCTTCGGACCTTGGTAAAAATTTCCCCGATTCGTGCCCTTTCGTTAGTTAACACGATTACGAGAACCGAATTCAGCTGCTTGACTTCTTACAGGAGAAAATCTGCGCACAAACTTTTTCCAAATTTTTTGTTTAAGGGCCATAACTCTGGTAAACAAGTTAGGACACAAACCTAAATGTTTCATTACCACGCATCTTGGCATGGTGCATATACCTACCAAATTTCAATGCTTTATCTTTTAAACTTTCTGAGATATAAGGGTTTTAAAATATATTAAGAATAATAAATAATAATAGTGAAAAATAAAAAATTGAATAACAATATACTTCCATATTAAAATATGGAAGTATAATAAGGGAATCGCGCGGAATTGATTGGAATGTCGATAGTATGGTTTATTGACATTTCTGTGTTCAGTTGGAACGTTCTGGTGTGACCCCCACCCATGCCTCGAAATTTGAAGACGCGTGTAGAAAAGTCGCCATATATCGGCCAATTTTCGAGATATCGAGCTAATTTTTGCGGCATTGTGTTCGTATATGATGCCCCTTTAATATTTAGCCGGGTTTTGGTAAGGTTTTGTGGCGATATTTTACTATGTAGGCCAATATGTATGTTTCTGGTTCATACTTTTTTGAATATCTCCGGACTCATTCGACATAATGCAGCAAATGAATAATCGTTTAAAAGAACTAAAAATTCCCCATCGAATAATACCAAACACGTCACGATTGGTTAAAGAAATATAAATTCATAGTGCTTTCCCTGTAAACTTGAAAAAAGGAAAGGGCCACCATTTCTACATTTGTCAACCGATTCACAAAATTCACCCACGATAATACTTAGTACATCCTACAGATACTTCACAACCATTTTGGTTCAAATCGGCGACAAAAAAAAATTGACATATTTTGCCCCTCCCCTAGCCCAGAACAAAATTGAGCGGACCTTTGTCAAAATTTCCCGGTTTGGTCTTCTGTCTATGTTTAAGACGCTCACATAGAGCAAATCCAGCTGTTGCGCTTCGTCTAGGAGAAGATCGGGACACAAGCACTTTCTACACATGGACTTTATTAGTACATTTTTCGATGTGTTATAACTTGGTCATTTCTCACCCGATTTACAAAATTCTTTCACGAGTAGCATCAGTACATCGTATAGATACCCGACAGTAAAAATGGTTGGAATCGGTGACAAGAAAAAAATTGACAAATTTTGCACCCCTCCCCGGGTCAACAAATTGTTTTCGGACCTTGGTAAAAATTTCCCCGATTCGTGCCCTTTCGTTAGTTAACACGATTACGAGAACCGAATTCAGCTGCTTGACTTCTTACAGGAGAAAATCTGCGCACAAACTTTTTCCAAATTTTTTGTTTAAGGGCCATAACTCTGGTAAACAAGTTAGGACACAAACCTAAATGTTTCATTACCACGCATCTTGGCATGGTGCATATACCTACCAAATTTCAATGCTTTATCTTTTAAACTTTCTGAGATATAAGGGTTTTAAAATATATTAAGAATAATAAATAATAATAGTGAAAAATAAAAAATTGAATAACAATATACTTCCATATTAAAATATGGAAGTATAATAAGGGAATCGCGCGGAATTGATTGGAATGTCGATAGTATGGTTTATTGACATTTCTGTGTTCAGTTGGAACGTTCTGGTGTGACCCCCACCCATGCCTCGAAATTTGAAGACGCGTGTAGAAAAGTCGCCATATATCGGCCAATTTTCGAGATATCGAGCTAATTTTTGCGGCATTGTGTTCGTATATGATGCCCCTTTAATATTTAGCCGGGTTTTGGTAAGGTTTTGTGGCGATATTTTACTATGTAGGCCAATATGTATGTTTCTGGTTCATACTTTTTTGAATATCTCCGGACTCATTCGACATAATGCAGCAAATGAATAATCGTTTAAAAGAACTAAAAATTCCCCATCGAATAATACCAAACACGTCACGATTGGTTAAAGAAATATAAATTCATAGTGCTTTCCCTGTAAACTTGAAAAAAGGAAAGGGCCACCATTTCTACATTTGTCAACCGATTCACAAAATTCACCCACGATAATACTTAGTACATCCTACAGATACTTCACAACCATTTTGGTTCAAATCGGCGACAAAAAAAAATTGACATATTTTGCCCCTCCCCTAGCCCAGAACAAAATTGAGCGGACCTTTGTCAAAATTTCCCGGTTTGGTCTTCTGTCTATGTTTAAGACGCTCACATAGAGCAAATCCAGCTGTTGCGCTTCGTCTAGGAGAAGATCGGGACACAAGCACTTTCTACACATGGACTTTATTAGTACATTTTTCGATGTGTTATAACTTGGTCATTTCTCACCCGATTTACAAAATTCTTTCACGAGTAGCATCAGTACATCGTATAGATACCCGACAGTAAAAATGGTTGGAATCGGTGACAAGAAAAAAATTGACAAATTTTGCACCCCTCCCCGGGTCAACAAATTGTTTTCGGACCTTGGTAAAAATTTCCCCGATTCGTGCCCTTTCGTTAGTTAACACGATTACGAGAACCGAATTCAGCTGCTTGACTTCTTACAGGAGAAAATCTGCGCACAAACTTTTTCCAAATTTTTTGTTTAAGGGCCATAACTCTGGTAAACAAGTTAGGACACAAACCTAAATGTTTCATTACCACGCATCTTGGCATGGTGCATATACCTACCAAATTTCAATGCTTTATCTTTTAAACTTTCTGAGATATAATGGTTTTAAAATATATTAAGAATAATAAATAATAATAGTGAAAAATAAAAAATTGAATAACAATATACTTCCATATTAAAATATGGAAGTATAATAAGGGAATCGCGCGGAATTGATTGGAATGTCGATAGTATGGTTTATTGACATTTCTGTGTTCAGTTGGAACGTTCTGGTGTGACCCCCACCCATGCCTCGAAATTTGAAGACGCGTGTAGAAAAGTCGCCATATATCGGCCAATTTTCGAGATATCGAGCTAATTTTTGCGGCATTGTGTTCGTATATGATGCCCCTTTAATATTTAGCCGGGTTTTGGTAAGGTTTTGTGGCGATATTTTACTATGTAGGCCAATATGTATGTTTCTGGTTCATACTTTTTTGAATATCTCCGGACTCATTCGACATAATGCAGCAAATGAATAATCGTTTAAAAGAACTAAAAATTCCCCATCGAATAATACCAAACACGTCACGATTGGTTAAAGAAATATAAATTCATAGTGCTTTCCCTGTAAACTTGAAAAAAGGAAAGGGCCACCATTTCTACATTTGTCAACCGATTCACAAAATTCACCCACGATAATACTTAGTACATCCTACAGATACTTCACAACCATTTTGGTTCAAATCGGCGACAAAAAAAAATTGACATATTTTGCCCCTCCCCTAGCCCAGAACAAAATTGAGCGGACCTTTGTCAAAATTTCCCGGTTTGGTCTTCTGTCTATGTTTAAGACGCTCACATAGAGCAAATCCAGCTGTTGCGCTTCGTCTAGGAGAAGATCGGGACACAAGCACTTTCTACACATGGACTTTATTAGTACATTTTTCGATGTGTTATAACTTGGTCATTTCTCACCCGATTTACAAAATTCTTTCACGAGTAGCATCAGTACATCGTATAGATACCCGACAGTAAAAATGGTTGGAATCGGTGACAAGAAAAAAATTGACAAATTTTGCACCCCTCCCCGGGTCAACAAATTGTTTTCGGACCTTGGTAAAAATTTCCCCGATTCGTGCCCTTTCGTTAGTTAACACGATTACGAGAACCGAATTCAGCTGCTTGACTTCTTACAGGAGAAAATCTGCGCACAAACTTTTCCAAATTTTTTGTTTAAGGGCCATAACTCTGGTAAACAAGTTAGGACACAAACCTAAATGTTTCATTACCACGCATCTTGGCATGGTGCATATACCTACCAAATTTCAATGCTTTATCTTTTAAACTTTCTGAGATATAAGGGTTTTAAAATATATTAAGAATAATAAATAATAATAGTGAAAAATAAAAAATTGAATAACAATATACTTCCATATTAAAATATGGAAGTATAATAAGGGAATCGCGCGGAATTGATTGGAATGTCGATAGTATGGTTTATTGACATTTCTGTGTTCAGTTGGAACGTTCTGGTGTGACCCCCACCCATGCCTCGAAATTTGAAGACGCGTGTAGAAAAGTCGCCATATATCGGCCAATTTTCGAGATATCGAGCTAATTTTTGCGGCATTGTGTTCGTATATGATGCCCCTTTAATATTTAGCCGGGTTTTGGTAAGGTTTTGTGGCGATATTTTACTATGTAGGCCAATATGTATGTTTCTGGTTCATACTTTTTTGAATATCTCCGGACTCATTCGACATAATGCAGCAAATGAATAATCGTTTAAAAGAACTAAAAATTCCCCATCGAATAATACCAAACACGTCACGATTGGTTAAAGAAATATAAATTCATAGTGCTTTCCCTGTAAACTTGAAAAAAGGAAAGGGCCACCATTTCTACATTTGTCAACCGATTCACAAAATTCACCCACGATAATACTTAGTACATCCTACAGATACTTCACAACCATTTTGGTTCAAATCGGCGACAAAAAAAAAAAATTGACATATTTTGCCCCTCCCCTAGCCCAGAACAAAATTGAGCGGACCTTTGTCAAAATTTCCCGGTTTGGTCTTCTGTCTATGTTTAAGACGCTCACATAGAGCAAATCCAGCTGTTGTGCTTCGTCTAGGAGAAGATCGGGACACAAGCACTTTCTACACATGGACTTTATTAGTACATTTTTCGATGTGTTATAACTTGGTCATTTCTCACCCGATTTACAAAATTCTTTCACGAGTAGCATCAGTACATCGTATAGATACCCGACAGTAAAAATGGTTGGAATCGGTGACAAGAAAAAAATTGACAAATTTTGCACCCCTCCCCGGGTCAACAAATTGTTTTCGGACCTTGGTAAAAATTTCCCCGATTCGTGCCCTTTCGTTAGTTAACACGATTACGAGAACCGAATTCAGCTGCTTGACTTCTTACAGGAGAAAATCTGCGCACAAACTTTTTCCAAATGTTTTGTTTAAGGGCCATAACTCTGGTAAACAAGTTAGGACACAAACCTAAATGTTTCATTACCACGCATCTTGGCATGGTGCATATACCTACCAAATTTCAATGCTTTATCTTTTAAACTTTCTGAGATATAAGGGTTTTAAAATATATTAAGAATAATAAATAATAATAGTGAAAAATAAAAAATTGAATAACAATATACTTCCATATTAAAATATGGAAGTATAATAAGGGAATCGCGCGGAATTGATTGGAATGTCGATAGTATGGTTTATTGACATTTCTGTGTTCAGTTGGAACGTTCTGGTGTGACCCCCACCCATGCCTCGAAATTTGAAGACGCGTGTAGAAAAGTCGCCATATATCGGCCAATTTTCGAGATATCGAGCTAATTTTTGCGGCATTGTGTTCGTATATGATGCCCCTTTAATATTTAGCCGGGTTTTGGTAAGGTTTTGTGGCGATATTTTACTATGTAGGCCAATATGTATGTTTCTGGTTCATACTTTTTTGAATATCTCCGGACTCATTCGACATAATGCAGCAAATGAATAATCGTTTAAAAGAACTAAAAATTCCCCATCGAATAATACCAAACACGTCACGATTGGTTAAAGAAATATAAATTCATAGTGCTTTCCCTGTAAACTTGAAAAAAGGAAAGGGCCACCATTTCTACATTTGTCAACCGATTCACAAAATTCACCCACGATAATACTTAGTACATCCTACAGATACTTCACAACCATTTTGGTTCAAATCGGCGACAAAAAAAATTTGACATATTTTGCCCCTCCCCTAGCCCAAAACAAAATTGAGCGGACCTTTGTCAAAATTTCCCGTTTGGTCTTCTGTCTATGTTTAAGACGCTCACATAGAGCAAATCCAGCTGTTGCGCTTCGTCTAGGAGAAGATCGGGACACAAGCACTTTCTACACATGGACTTTATTAGTACATTTTTCGATGTGTTATAACTTGGTCATTTCTCACCCGATTTACAAAATTCTTTCACGAGTAGCATCAGTACATCGTATAGATACCCGACAGTAAAAATGGTTGGAATCGGTGACAAGAAAAAAATTGACAAATTTTGCACCCCTCCCCGGGTCAACAAATTGTTTTCGGACCTTGGTAAAAATTTCCCCGATTCGTGCCCTTTCGTTAGTTAACACGATTACGAGAACCGAATTCAGCTGCTTGACTTCTTACAGGAGAAAATCTGCGCACAAACTTTTTCCAAATGTTTTGTTTAAGGGCCATAACTCTGGTAAACAAGTTAGGACACAAACCTAAATGTTTCATTACCACGCATCTTGGCATGGTGCATATACCTACCAAATTTCAATGCTTTATCTTTTAAACTTTCTGAGATATAAGGGTTTTAAAATATATTAAGAATAATAAATAATAATAGTGAAAAATAAAAAATTGAATAACAATATACTTCCATATTAAAATATGGAAGTATAATAAGGGAATCGCGCGGAATTGATTGGAATGTCGATAGTATGGTTTATTGACATTTCTGTGTTCAGTTGGAACGTTCTGGTGTGACCCCCACCCATGCCTCGAAATTTGAAGACGCGTGTAGAAAAGTCGCCATATATCGGCCAATTTTCGAGATATCGAGCTAATTTTTGCGGCATTGTGTTCGTATATGATGCCCCTTTAATATTTAGCCGGGTTTTGGTAAGGTTTTGTGGCGATATTTTACTATGTAGGCCAATATGTATGTTTCTGGTTCATACTTTTTTGAATATCTCCGGACTCATTCGACATAATGCAGCAAATGAATAATCGTTTAAAAGAACTAAAAATTCCCCATCGAATAATACCAAACACGTCACGATTGGTTAAAGAAATATAAATTCATAGTGCTTTCCCTGTAAACTTGAAAAAAGGAAAGGGCCACCATTTCTACATTTGTCAACCGATTCACAAAATTCACCCACGATAATACTTAGTACATCCTACAGATACTTCACAACCATTTTGGTTCAAATCGGCGACAAAAAAAAAAAATTGACATATTTTGCCCCTCCCCTAGCCCAGAACAAAATTGAGCGGACCTTTGTCAAAATTTCCCGGTTTGGTCTTCTGTCTATGTTTAAGACGCTCACATAGAGCAAATCCAGCTGTTGTGCTTCGTCTAGGAGAAGATCGGGACACAAGCACTTTCTACACATGGACTTTATTAGTACATTTTTCGATGTGTTATAACTTGGTCATTTCTCACCCGATTTACAAAATTCTTTCACGAGTAGCATCAGTACATCGTATAGATACCCGACAGTAAAAATGGTTGGAATCGGTGACAAGAAAAAAATTGACAAATTTTGCACCCCTCCCCGGGTCAACAAATTGTTTTCGGACCTTGGTAAAAATTTCCCCGATTCGTGCCCTTTCGTTAGTTAACACGATTACGAGAACCGAATTCAGCTGCTTGACTTCTTACAGGAGAAAATCTGCGCACAAACTTTTTCCAAATTTTTTGTTTAAGGGCCATAACTCTGGTAAACAAGTTAGGACACAAACCTAAATGTTTCATTACCACGCATCTTGGCATGGTGCATATACCTACCAAATTTCAATGCTTTATCTTTTAAACTTTCTGAGATATAAGGGTTTTAAAATATATTAAGAATAATAAATAATAATAGTGAAAAATAAAAAATTGAATAACAATATACTTCCATATTAAAATATGGAAGTATA
This sequence comes from Siphonodentalium dalli, assembly GCA_032622095.1. Lineage (NCBI taxonomy): Eukaryota > Metazoa > Mollusca > Scaphopoda > Gadilida > Siphonodentaliidae > Siphonodentalium > Siphonodentalium dalli. The sequence goes on from CP136064.1 coordinate 112,894,216, forward strand.
ATAAGGGAATCGCGCGGAATTGATTGGAATGTCGATAGTATGGTTTATTGACATTTCTGTGTTCAGTTGGAACGTTCTGGTGTGACCCCCACCCATGCCTCGAAATTTGAAGACGCGTGTAGAAAAGTCGCCATATATCGGCCAATTTTCGAGATATCGAGCTAATTTTTGCGGCATTGTGTTCGTATATGATGCCCCTTTAATATTTAGCCGGGTTTTGGTAAGGTTTTGTGGCGATATTTTACTATGTAGGCCAATATGTATGTTTCTGGTTCATACTTTTTTGAATATCTCCGGACTCATTCGACATAATGCAGCAAATGAATAATCGTTTAAAAGAACTAAAAATTCCCCATCGAATAATACCAAACACGTCACGATTGGTTAAAGAAATATAAATTCATAGTGCTTTCCCTGTAAACTTGAAAAAAGGAAAGGGCCACCATTTCTACATTTGTCAACCGATTCACAAAATTCACCCACGATAATACTTAGTACATCCTACAGATACTTCACAACCATTTTGGTTCAAATCGGCGACAAAAAAAAATTGACATATTTTGCCCCTCCCCTAGCCCAGAACAAAATTGAGCGGACCTTTGTCAAAATTTCCCGGTTTGGTCTTCTGTCTATGTTTAAGACGCTCACATAGAGCAAATCCAGCTGTTGTGCTTCGTCTAGGAGAAGATCGGGACACAAGCACTTTCTACACATGGACTTTATTAGTACATTTTTCGATGTGTTATAACTTGGTCATTTCTCACCCGATTTACAAAATTCTTTCACGAGTAGCATCAGTACATCGTATAGATACCCGACAGTAAAAATGGTTGGAATCGGTGACAAGAAAAAAATTGACAAATTTTGCACCCCTCCCCGGGTCAACAAATTGTTTTCGGACCTTGGTAAAAATTTCCCCGATTCGTGCCCTTTCGTTAGTTAACACGATTACGAGAACCGAATTCAGCTGCTTGACTTCTTACAGGAGAAAATCTGCGCACAAACTTTTTCCAAATGTTTTGTTTAAGGGCCATAACTCTGGTAAACAAGTTAGGACACAAACCTAAATGTTTCATTACCACGCATCTTGGCATGGTGCATATACCTACCAAATTTCAATGCTTTATCTTTTAAACTTTCTGAGATATAAGGGTTTTAAAATATATTAAGAATAATAAATAATAATAGTGAAAAATAAAAAATTGAATAACAATATACTTCCATATTAAAATATGGAAGTATAATAAGGGAATCGCGCGGAATTGATTGGAATGTCGATAGTATGGTTTATTGACATTTCTGTGTTCAGTTGGAACGTTCTGGTGTGACCCCCACCCATGCCTCGAAATTTGAAGACGCGTGTAGAAAAGTCGCCATATATCGGCCAATTTTCGAGATATCGAGCTAATTTTTGCGGCATTGTGTTCGTATATGATGCCCCTTTAATATTTAGCCGGGTTTTGGTAAGGTTTTGTGGCGATATTTTACTATGTAGGCCAATATGTATGTTTCTGGTTCATACTTTTTTGAATATCTCCGGACTCATTCGACATAATGCAGCAAATGAATAATCGTTTAAAAGAACTAAAAATTCCCCATCGAATAATACCAAACACGTCACGATTGGTTAAAGAAATATAAATTCATAGTGCTTTCCCTGTAAACTTGAAAAAAGGAAAGGGCCACCATTTCTACATTTGTCAACCGATTCACAAAATTCACCCACGATAATACTTAGTACATCCTACAGATACTTCACAACCATTTTGGTTCAAATCGGCGACAAAAAAAAATTGACATATTTTGCCCCTCCCCTAGCCCAGAACAAAATTGAGCGGACCTTTGTCAAAATTTCCCGGTTTGGTCTTCTGTCTATGTTTAAGACGCTCACATAGAGCAAATCCAGCTGTTGCGCTTCGTCTAGGAGAAGATCGGGACACAAGCACTTTCTACACATGGACTTTATTAGTACATTTTTCGATGTGTTATAACTTGGTCATTTCTCACCCGATTTACAAAATTCTTTCACGAGTAGCATCAGTACATCGTATAGATACCCGACAGTAAAAATGGTTGGAATCGGTGACAAGAAAAAAATTGACAAATTTTGCACCCCTCCCCGGGTCAACAAATTGTTTTCGGACCTTGGTAAAAATTTCCCCGATTCGTGCCCTTTCGTTAGTTAACACGATTACGAGAACCGAATTCAGCTGCTTGACTTCTTACAGGAGAAAATCTGCGCACAAACTTTTTCCAAATTTTTTGTTTAAGGGCCATAACTCTGGTAAACAAGTTAGGACACAAACCTAAATGTTTCATTACCACGCATCTTGGCATGGTGCATATACCTACCAAATTTCAATGCTTTATCTTTTAAACTTTCTGAGATATAAGGGTTTTAAAATATATTAAGAATAATAAATAATAATAGTGAAAAATAAAAAATTGAATAACAATATACTTCCATATTAAAATATGGAAGTATAATAAGGGAATCGCGCGGAATTGATTGGAATGTCGATAGTATGGTTTATTGACATTTCTGTGTTCAGTTGGAACGTTCTGGTGTGACCCCCACCCATGCCTCGAAATTTGAAGACGCGTGTAGAAAAGTCGCCATATATCGGCCAATTTTCGAGATATCGAGCTAATTTTTGCGGCATTGTGTTCGTATATGATGCCCCTTTAATATTTAGCCGGGTTTTGGTAAGGTTTTGTGGCGATATTTTACTATGTAGGCCAATATGTATGTTTCTGGTTCATACTTTTTTGAATATCTCCGGACTCATTCGACATAATGCAGCAAATGAATAATCGTTTAAAAGAACTAAAAATTCCCCATCGAATAATACCAAACACGTCACGATTGGTTAAAGAAATATAAATTCATAGTGCTTTCCCTGTAAACTTGAAAAAAGGAAAGGGCCACCATTTCTACATTTGTCAACCGATTCACAAAATTCACCCACGATAATACTTAGTACATCCTACAGATACTTCACAACCATTTTGGTTCAAATCGGCGACAAAAAAAAATTGACATATTTTGCCCCTCCCCTAGCCCAGAACAAAATTGAGCGGACCTTTGTCAAAATTTCCCGGTTTGGTCTTCTGTCTATGTTTAAGACGCTCACATAGAGCAAATCCAGCTGTTGCGCTTCGTCTAGGAGAAGATCGGGACACAAGCACTTTCTACACATGGACTTTATTAGTACATTTTTCGATGTGTTATAACTTGGTCATTTCTCACCCGATTTACAAAATTCTTTCACGAGTAGCATCAGTACATCGTATAGATACCCGACAGTAAAAATGGTTGGAATCGGTGACAAGAAAAAAATTGACAAATTTTGCACCCCTCCCCGGGTCAACAAATTGTTTTCGGACCTTGGTAAAAATTTCCCCGATTCGTGCCCTTTCGTTAGTTAACACGATTACGAGAACCGAATTCAGCTGCTTGACTTCTTACAGGAGAAAATCTGCGCACAAACTTTTTCCAAATTTTTTGTTTAAGGGCCATAACTCTGGTAAACAAGTTAGGACACAAACCTAAATGTTTCATTACCACGCATCTTGGCATGGTGCATATACCTACCAAATTTCAATGCTTTATCTTTTAAACTTTCTGAGATATAATGGTTTTAAAATATATTAAGAATAATAAATAATAATAGTGAAAAATAAAAAATTGAATAACAATATACTTCCATATTAAAATATGGAAGTATAATAAGGGAATCGCGCGGAATTGATTGGAATGTCGATAGTATGGTTTATTGACATTTCTGTGTTCAGTTGGAACGTTCTGGTGTGACCCCCACCCATGCCTCGAAATTTGAAGACGCGTGTAGAAAAGTCGCCATATATCGGCCAATTTTCGAGATATCGAGCTAATTTTTGCGGCATTGTGTTCGTATATGATGCCCCTTTAATATTTAGCCGGGTTTTGGTAAGGTTTTGTGGCGATATTTTACTATGTAGGCCAATATGTATGTTTCTGGTTCATACTTTTTTGAATATCTCCGGACTCATTCGACATAATGCAGCAAATGAATAATCGTTTAAAAGAACTAAAAATTCCCCATCGAATAATACCAAACACGTCACGATTGGTTAAAGAAATATAAATTCATAGTGCTTTCCCTGTAAACTTGAAAAAAGGAAAGGGCCACCATTTCTACATTTGTCAACCGATTCACAAAATTCACCCACGATAATACTTAGTACATCCTACAGATACTTCACAACCATTTTGGTTCAAATCGGCGACAAAAAAAAATTGACATATTTTGCCCCTCCCCTAGCCCAGAACAAAATTGAGCGGACCTTTGTCAAAATTTCCCGGTTTGGTCTTCTGTCTATGTTTAAGACGCTCACATAGAGCAAATCCAGCTGTTGCGCTTCGTCTAGGAGAAGATCGGGACACAAGCACTTTCTACACATGGACTTTATTAGTACATTTTTCGATGTGTTATAACTTGGTCATTTCTCACCCGATTTACAAAATTCTTTCACGAGTAGCATCAGTACATCGTATAGATACCCGACAGTAAAAATGGTTGGAATCGGTGACAAGAAAAAAATTGACAAATTTTGCACCCCTCCCCGGGTCAACAAATTGTTTTCGGACCTTGGTAAAAATTTCCCCGATTCGTGCCCTTTCGTTAGTTAACACGATTACGAGAACCGAATTCAGCTGCTTGACTTCTTACAGGAGAAAATCTGCGCACAAACTTTTTCCAAATTTTTTGTTTAAGGGCCATAACTCTGGTAAACAAGTTAGGACACAAACCTAAATGTTTCATTACCACGCATCTTGGCATGGTGCATATACCTACCAAATTTCAATGCTTTATCTTTTAAACTTTCTGAGATATAATGGTTTTAAAATATATTAAGAATAATAAATAATAATAGTGAAAAATAAAAAATTGAATAACAATATACTTCCATATTAAAATATGGAAGTATAATAAGGGAATCGCGCGGAATTGATTGGAATGTCGATAGTATGGTTTATTGACATTTCTGTGTTCAGTTGGAACGTTCTGGTGTGACCCCCACCCATGCCTCGAAATTTGAAGACGCGTGTAGAAAAGTCGCCATATATCGGCCAATTTTCGAGATATCGAGCTAATTTTTGCGGCATTGTGTTCGTATATGATGCCCCTTTAATATTTAGCCGGGTTTTGGTAAGGTTTTGTGGCGATATTTTACTATGTAGGCCAATATGTATGTTTCTGGTTCATACTTTTTTGAATATCTCCGGACTCATTCGACATAATGCAGCAAATGAATAATCGTTTAAAAGAACTAAAAATTCCCCATCGAATAATACCAAACACGTCACGATTGGTTAAAGAAATATAAATTCATAGTGCTTTCCCTGTAAACTTGAAAAAAGGAAAGGGCCACCATTTCTACATTTGTCAACCGATTCACAAAATTCACCCACGATAATACTTAGTACATCCTACAGATACTTCACAACCATTTTGGTTCAAATCGGCGACAAAAAAAAATTGACATATTTTGCCCCTCCCCTAGCCCAGAACAAAATTGAGCGGACCTTTGTCAAAATTTCCCGGTTTGGTCTTCTGTCTATGTTTAAGACGCTCACATAGAGCAAATCCAGCTGTTGCGCTTCGTCTAGGAGAAGATCGGGACACAAGCACTTTCTACACATGGACTTTATTAGTACATTTTTCGATGTGTTATAACTTGGTCATTTCTCACCCGATTTACAAAATTCTTTCACGAGTAGCATCAGTACATCGTATAGATACCCGACAGTAAAAATGGTTGGAATCGGTGACAAGAAAAAAATTGACAAATTTTGCACCCCTCCCCGGGTCAACAAATTGTTTTCGGACCTTGGTAAAAATTTCCCCGATTCGTGCCCTTTCGTTAGTTAACACGATTACGAGAACCGAATTCAGCTGCTTGACTTCTTACAGGAGAAAATCTGCGCACAAACTTTTCCAAATTTTTTGTTTAAGGGCCATAACTCTGGTAAACAAGTTAGGACACAAACCTAAATGTTTCATTACCACGCATCTTGGCATGGTGCATATACCTACCAAATTTCAATGCTTTATCTTTTAAACTTTCTGAGATATAATGGTTTTAAAATATATTAAGAATAATAAATAATAATAGTGAAAAATAAAAAATTGAATAACAATATACTTCCATATTAAAATATGGAAGTATAATAAGGGAATCGCGCGGAATTGATTGGAATGTCGATAGTATGGTTTATTGACATTTCTGTGTTCAGTTGGAACGTTCTGGTGTGACCCCCACCCATGCCTCGAAATTTGAAGACGCGTGTAGAAAAGTCGCCATATATCGGCCAATTTTCGAGATATCGAGCTAATTTTTGCGGCATTGTGTTCGTATATGATGCCCCTTTAATATTTAGCCGGGTTTTGGTAAGGTTTTGTGGCGATATTTTACTATGTAGGCCAATATGTATGTTTCTGGTTCATACTTTTTTGAATATCTCCGGACTCATTCGACATAATGCAGCAAATGAATAATCGTTTAAAAGAACTAAAAATTCCCCATCGAATAATACCAAACACGTCACGATTGGTTAAAGAAATATAAATTCATAGTGCTTTCCCTGTAAACTTGAAAAAAGGAAAGGGCCACCATTTCTACATTTGTCAACCGATTCACAAAATTCACCCACGATAATACTTAGTACATCCTACAGATACTTCACAACCATTTTGGTTCAAATCGGCGACAAAAAAAAATTGACATATTTTGCCCCTCCCCTAGCCCAGAACAAAATTGAGCGGACCTTTGTCAAAATTTCCCGGTTTGGTCTTCTGTCTATGTTTAAGACGCTCACATAGAGCAAATCCAGCTGTTGCGCTTCGTCTAGGAGAAGATCGGGACACAAGCACTTTCTACACATGGACTTTATTAGTACATTTTTCGATGTGTTATAACTTGGTCATTTCTCACCCGATTTACAAAATTCTTTCACGAGTAGCATCAGTACATCGTATAGATACCCGACAGTAAAAATGGTTGGAATCGGTGACAAGAAAAAAATTGACAAATTTTGCACCCCTCCCCGGGTCAACAAATTGTTTTCGGACCTTGGTAAAAATTTCCCCGATTCGTGCCCTTTCGTTAGTTAACACGATTACGAGAACCGAATTCAGCTGCTTGACTTCTTACAGGAGAAAATCTGCGCACAAACTTTTCCAAATTTTTTGTTTAAGGGCCATAACTCTGGTAAACAAGTTAGGACACAAACCTAAATGTTTCATTACCACGCATCTTGGCATGGTGCATATACCTACCAAATTTCAATGCTTTATCTTTTAAACTTTCTGAGATATAAGGGTTTTAAAATATATTAAGAATAATAAATAATAATAGTGAAAAATAAAAAATTGAATAACAATATACTTCCATATTAAAATATGGAAGTATAATAAGGGAATCGCGCGGAATTGATTGGAATGTCGATAGTATGGTTTATTGACATTTCTGTGTTCAGTTGGAACGTTCTGGTGTGACCCCCACCCATGCCTCGAAATTTGAAGACGCGTGTAGAAAAGTCGCCATATATCGGCCAATTTTCGAGATATCGAGCTAATTTTTGCGGCATTGTGTTCGTATATGATGCCCCTTTAATATTTAGCCGGGTTTTGGTAAGGTTTTGTGGCGATATTTTACTATGTAGGCCAATATGTATGTTTCTGGTTCATACTTTTTTGAATATCTCCGGACTCATTCGACATAATGCAGCAAATGAATAATCGTTTAAAAGAACTAAAAATTCCCCATCGAATAATACCAAACACGTCACGATTGGTTAAAGAAATATAAATTCATAGTGCTTTCCCTGTAAACTTGAAAAAAGGAAAGGGCCACCATTTCTACATTTGTCAACCGATTCACAAAATTCACCCACGATAATACTTAGTACATCCTACAGATACTTCACAACCATTTTGGTTCAAATCGGCGACAAAAAAAAAAAATTGACATATTTTGCCCCTCCCCTAGCCCAGAACAAAATTGAGCGGACCTTTGTCAAAATTTCCCGGTTTGGTCTTCTGTCTATGTTTAAGACGCTCACATAGAGCAAATCCAGCTGTTGTGCTTCGTCTAGGAGAAGATCGGGACACAAGCACTTTCTACACATGGACTTTATTAGTACATTTTTCGATGTGTTATAACTTGGTCATTTCTCACCCGATTTACAAAATTCTTTCACGAGTAGCATCAGTACATCGTATAGATACCCGACAGTAAAAATGGTTGGAATCGGTGACAAGAAAAAAATTGACAAATTTTGCACCCCTCCCCGGGTCAACAAATTGTTTTCGGACCTTGGTAAAAATTTCCCCGATTCGTGCCCTTTCGTTAGTTAACACGATTACGAGAACCGAATTCAGCTGCTTGACTTCTTACAGGAGAAAATCTGCGCACAAACTTTTTCCAAATGTTTTGTTTAAGGGCCATAACTCTGGTAAACAAGTTAGGACACAAACCTAAATGTTTCATTACCACGCATCTTGGCATGGTGCATATACCTACCAAATTTCAATGCTTTATCTTTTAAACTTTCTGAGATATAAGGGTTTTAAAATATATTAAGAATAATAAATAATAATAGTGAAAAATAAAAAATTGAATAACAATATACTTCCATATTAAAATATTTAGCCGGGTTTTGGTAAGGTTTTGTGGCGATATTTTACTATGTAGGCCAATATGTATGTTTCTGGTTCATACTTTTTTGAATATCTCCGGACTCATTCGACATAATGCAGCAAATGAATAATCGTTTAAAAGAACTAAAAATTCCCCATCGAATAATACCAAACACGTCACGATTGGTTAAAGAAATATAAATTCATAGTGCTTTCCCTGTAAACTTGAAAAAAGGAAAGGGCCACCATTTCTACATTTGTCAACCGATTCACAAAATTCACCCACGATAATACTTAGTACATCCTACAGATACTTCACAACCATTTTGGTTCAAATCGGCGACAAAAAAAATTTGACATATTTTGCCCCTCCCCTAGCCCAAAACAAAATTGAGCGGACCTTTGTCAAAATTTCCCGTTTGGTCTTCTGTCTATGTTTAAGACGCTCACATAGAGCAAATCCAGCTGTTGCGCTTCGTCTAGGAGAAGATCGGGACACAAGCACTTTCTACACATGGACTTTATTAGTACATTTTTCGATGTGTTATAACTTGGTCATTTCTCACCCGATTTACAAAATTCTTTCACGAGTAGCATCAGTACATCGTATAGATACCCGACAGTAAAAATGGTTGGAATCGGTGACAAGAAAAAAATTGACAAATTTTGCACCCCTCCCCGGGTCAACAAATTGTTTTCGGACCTTGGTAAAAATTTCCCCGATTCGTGCCCTTTCGTTAGTTAACACGATTACGAGAACCGAATTCAGCTGCTTGACTTCTTACAGGAGAAAATCTGCGCACAAACTTTTTCCAAATGTTTTGTTTAAGGGCCATAACTCTGGTAAACAAGTTAGGACACAAACCTAAATGTTTCATTACCACGCATCTTGGCATGGTGCATATACCTACCAAATTTCAATGCTTTATCTTTTAAACTTTCTGAGATATAAGGGTTTTAAAATATATTAAGAATAATAAATAATAATAGTGAAAAATAAAAAATTGAATAACAATATACTTCCATATTAAAATATGGAAGTATAATAAGGGAATCGCGCGGAATTGATTGGAATGTCGATAGTATGGTTTATTGACATTTCTGTGTTCAGTTGGAACGTTCTGGTGTGACCCCCACCCATGCCTCGAAATTTGAAGACGCGTGTAGAAAAGTCGCCATATATCGGCCAATTTTCGAGATATCGAGCTAATTTTTGCGGCATTGTGTTCGTATATGATGCCCCTTTAATATTTAGCCGGGTTTTGGTAAGGTTTTGTGGCGATATTTTACTATGTAGGCCAATATGTATGTTTCTGGTTCATACTTTTTTGAATATCTCCGGACTCATTCGACATAATGCAGCAAATGAATAATCGTTTAAAAGAACTAAAAATTCCCCATCGAATAATACCAAACACGTCACGATTGGTTAAAGAAATATAAATTCATAGTGCTTTCCCTGTAAACTTGAAAAAAGGAAAGGGCCACCATTTCTACATTTGTCAACCGATTCACAAAATTCACCCACGATAATACTTAGTACATCCTACAGATACTTCACAACCATTTTGGTTCAAATCGGCGACAAAAAAAAAAAATTGACATATTTTGCCCCTCCCCTAGCCCAGAACAAAATTGAGCGGACCTTTGTCAAAATTTCCCGGTTTGGTCTTCTGTCTATGTTTAAGACGCTCACATAGAGCAAATCCAGCTGTTGTGCTTCGTCTAGGAGAAGATCGGGACACAAGCACTTTCTACACATGGACTTTATTAGTACATTTTTCGATGTGTTATAACTTGGTCATTTCTCACCCGATTTACAAAATTCTTTCACGAGTAGCATCAGTACATCGTATAGATACCCGACAGTAAAAATGGTTGGAATCGGTGACAAGAAAAAAATTGACAAATTTTGCACCCCTCCCCGGGTCAACAAATTGTTTTCGGACCTTGGTAAAAATTTCCCCGATTCGTGCCCTTTCGTTAGTTAACACGATTACGAGAACCGAATTCAGCTGCTTGACTTCTTACAGGAGAAAATCTGCGCACAAACTTTTTCCAAATGTTTTGTTTAAGGGCCATAACTCTGGTAAACAAGTTAGGACACAAACCTAAATGTTTCATTACCACGCATCTTGGCATGGTGCATATACCTACCAAATTTCAATGCTTTATCTTTTAAACTTTCTGAGATATAAGGGTTTTAAAATATATTAAGAATAATAAATAATAATAGTGAAAAATAAAAAATTGAATAACAATATACTTCCATATTAAAATATGGAAGTATAATAAGGGAATCGCGCGGAATTGATTGGAATGTCGATAGTATGGTTTATTGACATTTCTGTGTTCAGTTGGAACGTTCTGGTGTGACCCCCACCCATGCCTCGAAATTTGAAGACGCGTGTAGAAAAGTCGCCATATATCGGCCAATTTTCGAGATATCGAGCTAATTTTTGCGGCATTGTGTTCGTATATGATGCCCCTTTAATATTTAGCCGGGTTTTGGTAAGGTTTTGTGGCGATATTTTACTATGTAGGCCAATATGTATGTTTCTGGTTCATACTTTTTTGAATATCTCCGGACTCATTCGACATAATGCAGCAAATGAATAATCGTTTAAAAGAACTAAAAATTCCCCATCGAATAATACCAAACACGTCACGATTGGTTAAAGAAATATAAATTCATAGTGCTTTCCCTGTAAACTTGAAAAAAGGAAAGGGCCACCATTTCTACATTTGTCAACCGATTCACAAAATTCACCCACGATAATACTTAGTACATCCTACAGATACTTCACAACCATTTTGGTTCAAATCGGCGACAAAAAAAAATTGACATATTTTGCCCCTCCCCTAGCCCAAAACAAAATTGAGCGGACCTTTGTCAAAATTTCCCGGTTTGGTCTTCTGTCTATGTTTAAGACGCTCACATAGAGCAAATCCAGCTGTTGCGCTTCGTCTAGGAGAAGATCGGGACACAAGCACTTTCTACACATGGACTTTATTAGTACATTTTTCGATGTGTTATAACTTGGTCATTTCTCACCCGATTTACAAAATTCTTTCACGAGTAGCATCAGTACATCGTATAGATATCCGACAGTAAAAATGGTTGGAATCGGTGACAAGAAAAAAATTGACAAATTTTGCACCCCTCCCCGGGTCAACAAATTGTTTTCGGACCTTGGTAAAAATTTCCCCGATTCGTGCCCTTTCGTTAGTTAACACGATTACGAGAACCGAATTCAGCTGCTTGACTTCTTACAGGAGAAAATCTGCGCACAAACTTTTTCCAAATTTTTTGTTTAAGGGCCATAACTCTGGTAAACAAGTTAGGACACAAACCTAAATGTTTCATTACCACGCATCTTGGCATGGTGCATATACCTACCAAATTTCAATGCTTTATCTTTTAAACTTTCTGAGATATAAGGGTTTTAAAATATATTAAGAATAATAAATAATAATAGTGAAAAATAAAAAATTGAATAACAATATACTTCCATATTAAAATATGGAAGTATAATAAGGGAATCGCGCGGAATTGATTGGAATGTCGATAGTATGGTTTATTGACATTTCTGTGTTCAGTTGGAACGTTCTGGTGTGACCCCCACCCATGCCTCGAAATTTGAAGACGCGTGTAGAAAAGTCGCCATATATCGGCCAATTTTCGAGATATCGAGCTAATTTTTGCGGCATTGTGTTCGTATATGATGCCCCTTTAATATTTAGCCGGGTTTTGGTAAGGTTTTGTGGCGATATTTTACTATGTAGGCCAATATGTATGTTTCTGGTTCATACTTTTTTGAATATCTCCGGACTCATTCGACATAATGCAGCAAATGAATAATCGTTTAAAAGAACTAAAAATTCCCCATCGAATAATACCAAACACGTCACGATTGGTTAAAGAAATATAAATTCATAGTGCTTTCCCTGTAAACTTGAAAAAAGGAAAGGGCCACCATTTCTACATTTGTCAACCGATTCACAAAATTCACCCACGATAATACTTAGTACATCCTACAGATACTTCACAACCATTTTGGTTCAAATCGGCGACAAAAAAAAATTGACATATTTTGCCCCTCCCCTAGCCCAAAACAAAATTGAGCGGACCTTTGTCAAAATTTCCCGGTTTGGTCTTCTGTCTATGTTTAAGACGCTCACATAGAGCAAATCCAGCTGTTGCGCTTCGTCTAGGAGAAGATCGGGACACAAGCACTTTCTACACATGGACTTTATTAGTACATTTTTCGATGTGTTATAACTTGGTCATTTCTCACCCGATTTACAAAATTCTTTCACGAGTAGCATCAGTACATCGTATAGATATCCGACAGTAAAAATGGTTGGAATCGGTGACAAGAAAAAAATTGACAAATTTTGCACCCCTCCCCGGGTCAACAAATTGTTTTCGGACCTTGGTAAAAATTTCCCCGATTCGTGCCCTTTCGTTAGTTAACACGATTACGAGAACCGAATTCAGCTGCTTGACTTCTTACAGGAGAAAATCTGCGCACAAACTTTTTCCAAATTTTTTGTTTAAGGGCCATAACTCTGGTAAACAAGTTAGGACACAAACCTAAATGTTTCATTACCACGCATCTTGGCATGATGCATATACCTACCAAATTTCAATGCTTTATCTTTTAAACTTTCTGAGATATAAGGGTTTTAAAATATATTAAGAATAATAAATAATAATAGTGAAAAATAAAAAATTGAATAACAATATACTTCCATATTAAAATATGGAAGTATAATAAGGGAATCGCGCGGAATTGATTGGAATGTCGATAGTATGGTTTATTGACATTTCTGTGTTCAGTTGGAACGTTCTGGTGTGACCCCCACCCATGCCTCGAAATTTGAAGACGCGTGTAGAAAAGTCGCCATATATCGGCCAATTTTCGAGATATCGAGCTAATTTTTGCGGCATTGTGTTCGTATATGATGCCCCTTTAATATTTAGCCGGGTTTTGGTAAGGTTTTGTGGCGATATTTTACTATGTAGGCCAATATGTATGTTTCTGGTTCATACTTTTTTGAATATCTCCGGACTCATTCGACATAATGCAGCAAATGAATAATCGTTTAAAAGAACTAAAAATTCCCCATCGAATAATACCAAACACGTCACGATTGGTTAAAGAAATATAAATTCATAGTGCTTTCCCTGTAAACTTGAAAAAAGGAAAGGGCCACCATTTCTACATTTGTCAACCGATTCACAAAATTCACCCACGATAATACTTAGTACATCCTACAGATACTTCACAACCATTTTGGTTCAAATCGGCGACAAAAAAAAATTGACATATTTTGCCCCTCCCCTAGCCCAGAACAAAATTGAGCGGACCTTTGTCAAAATTTCCCGGTTTGGTCTTCTGTCTATGTTTAAGACGCTCACATAGAGCAAATCCAGCTGTTGCGCTTCGTCTAGGAGAAGATCGGGACACAAGCACTTTCTACACATGGACTTTATTAGTACATTTTTCGATGTGTTATAACTTGGTCATTTCTCACCCGATTTACAAAATTCTTTCACGAGTAGCATCAGTACATCGTATAGATACCCGACAGTAAAAATGGTTGGAATCGGTGACAAGAAAAAAATTGACAAATTTTGCACCCCTCCCCGGGTCAACAAATTGTTTTCGGACCTTGGTAAAAATTTCCCCGATTCGTGCCCTTTCGTTAGTTAACACGATTACGAGAACCGAATTCAGCTGCTTGACTTCTTACAGGAGAAAATCTGCGCACAAACTTTTTCCAAATTTTTTGTTTAAGGGCCATAACTCTGGTAAACAAGTTAGGACACAAACCTAAATGTTTCATTACCACGCATCTTGGCATGGTGCATATACCTACCAAATTTCAATGCTTTATCTTTTAAACTTTCTGAGATATAAGGGTTTTAAAATATATTAAGAATAATAAATAATAATAGTGAAAAATAAAAAATTGAATAACAATATACTTCCATATTAAAATATGGAAGTATAATAAGGGAATCGCGCGGAATTGATTGGAATGTCGATAGTATGGTTTATTGACATTTCTGTGTTCAGTTGGAACGTTCTGGTGTGACCCCCACCCATGCCTCGAAATTTGAAGACGCGTGTAGAAAAGTCGCCATATATCGGCCAATTTTCGAGATATCGAGCTAATTTTTGCGGCATTGTGTTCGTATATGATGCCCCTTTAATATTTAGCCGGGTTTTGGTAAGGTTTTGTGGCGATATTTTACTATGTAGGCCAATATGTATGTTTCTGGTTCATACTTTTTTGAATATCTCCGGACTCATTCGACATAATGCAGCAAATGAATAATCGTTTAAAAGAACTAAAAATTCCCCATCGAATAATACCAAACACGTCACGATTGGTTAAAGAAATATAAATTCATAGTGCTTTCCCTGTAAACTTGAAAAAAGGAAAGGGCCACCATTTCTACATTTGTCAACCGATTCACAAAATTCACCCACGATAATACTTAGTACATCCTACAGATACTTCACAACCATTTTGGTTCAAATCGGCGACAAAAAAAAATTGACATATTTTGCCCCTCCCCTAGCCCAGAACAAAATTGAGCGGACCTTTGTCAAAATTTCCCGGTTTGGTCTTCTGTCTATGTTTAAGACGCTCACATAGAGCAAATCCAGCTGTTGCGCTTCGTCTAGGAGAAGATCGGGACACAAGCACTTTCTACACATGGACTTTATTAGTACATTTTTCGATGTGTTATAACTTGGTCATTTCTCACCCGATTTACAAAATTCTTTCACGAGTAGCATCAGTACATCGTATAGATATCCGACAGTAAAAATGGTTGGAATCGGTGACAAGAAAAAAATTGACAAATTTTGCACCCCTCCCCGGGTCAACAAATTGTTTTCGGACCTTGGTAAAAATTTCCCCGATTCGTGCCCTTTCGTTAGTTAACACGATTACGAGAACCGAATTCAGCTGCTTGACTTCTTACAGGAGAAAATCTGCGCACAAACTTTTTCCAAATTTTTTGTTTAAGGGCCATAACTCTGGTAAACAAGTTAGGACACAACCCTAAATGTTTCATTACCACGCATCTTGGCATGGTGCATATACCTACCAAATTTCAATGCTTTATCTTTTAAACTTTCTGAGATATAAGGGTTTTAAAATATATTAAGAATAATAAATAATAATAGTGAAAAATAAAAAATTGAATAACAATATACTTCCATATTAAAATATGGAAGTATAATAAGGGAATCGCGCGGAATTGATTGGAATGTCGATAGTATGGTTTATTGACATTTCTGTGTTCAGTTGGAACGTTCTGGTGTGACCCCCACCCATGCCTCGAAATTTGAAGACGCGTGTAGAAAAGTCGCCATATATCGGCCAATTTTCGAGATATCGAGCTAATTTTTGCGGCATTGTGTTCGTATATGATGCCCCTTTAATATTTAGCCGGGTTTTGGTAAGGTTTTGTGGCGATATTTTACTATGTAGGCCAATATGTATGTTTCTGGTTCATACTTTTTTGAATATCTCCGGACTCATTCGACATAATGCAGCAAATGAATAATCGTTTAAAAGAACTAAAAATTCCCCATCGAATAATACCAAACACGTCACGATTGGTTAAAGAAATATAAATTCATAGTGCTTTCCCTGTAAACTTGAAAAAAGGAAAGGGCCACCATTTCTACATTTGTCAACCGATTCACAAAATTCACCCACGATAATACTTAGTACATCCTACAGATACTTCACAACCATTTTGGTTCAAATCGGCGACAAAAAAAAATTGACATATTTTGCCCCTCCCCTAGCCCAGAACAAAATTGAGCGGACCTTTGTCAAAATTTCCCGGTTTGGTCTTCTGTCTATGTTTAAGACGCTCACATAGAGCAAATCCAGCTGTTGCGCTTCGTCTAGGAGAAGATCGGGACACAAGCACTTTCTACACATGGACTTTATTAGTACATTTTTCGATGTGTTATAACTTGGTCATTTCTCACCCGATTTACAAAATTCTTTCACGAGTAGCATCAGTACATCGTATAGATACCCGACAGTAAAAATGGTTGGAATCGGTGACAAGAAAAAAATTGACAAATTTTGCACCCCTCCCCGGGTCAACAAATTGTTTTCGGACCTTGGTAAAAATTTCCCCGATTCGTGCCCTTTCGTTAGTTAACACGATTACGAGAACCGAATTCAGCTGCTTGACTTTTTACAGGAGAAAATCTGCGCACAAACTTTTTCCAAATTTTTTGTTTAAGGGCCATAACTCTGGTAAACAAGTTAGGACACAAACCTAAATGTTTCATTACCACGCATCTTGGCATGGTGCATATACCTACCAAATTTCAATGCTTTATCTTTTAAACTTTCTGAGATATAAGGGTTTTAAAATATATTAAGAATAATAAATAATAATAGTGAAAAATAAAAAATTGAATAACAATATACTTCCATATTAAAATATGGAAGTATAATAAGGGAATCGCGCGGAATTGATTGGAATGTCGATAGTATGGTTTATTGACATTTCTGTGTTCAGTTGGAACGTTCTGGTGTGACCCCCACCCATGCCTCGAAATTTGAAGACGCGTGTAGAAAAGTCGCCATATATCGGCCAATTTTCGAGATATCGAGCTAATTTTTGCGGCATTGTGTTCGTATATGATGCCCCTTTAATATTTAGCCGGGTTTTGGTAAGGTTTTGTGGCGATATTTTACTATGTAGGCCAATATGTATGTTTCTGGTTCATACTTTTTTGAATATCTCCGGACTCATTCGACATAATGCAGCAAATGAATAATCGTTTAAAAGAACTAAAAATTCCCCATCGAATAATACCAAACACGTCACGATTGGTTAAAGAAATATAAATTCATAGTGCTTTCCCTGTAAACTTGAAAAAAGGAAAGGGCCACCATTTCTACATTTGTCAACCGATTCACAAAATTCACCCACGATAATACTTAGTACATCCTACAGATACTTCACAACCATTTTGGTTCAAATCGGCGACAAAAAAAAATTGACATATTTTGCCCCTCCCCTAGCCCAGAACAAAATTGAGCGGACCTTTGTCAAAATTTCCCGGTTTGGTCTTCTGTCTATGTTTAAGACGCTCACATAGAGCAAATCCAGCTGTTGCGCTTCGTCTAGGAGAAGATCGGGACACAAGCACTTTCTACACATGGACTTTATTAGTACATTTTTCGATGTGTTATAACTTGGTCATTTCTCACCCGATTTACAAAATTCTTTCACGAGTAGCATCAGTACATCGTATAGATACCCGACAGTAAAAATGGTTGGAATCGGTGACAAGAAAAAAATTGACAAATTTTGCACCCCTCCCCGGGTCAACAAATTGTTTTCGGACCTTGGTAAAAATTTCCCCGATTCGTGCCCTTTCGTTAGTTAACACGATTACGAGAACCGAATTCAGCTGCTTGACTTCTTACAGGAGAAAATCTGCGCACAAACTTTTTCCAAATTTTTTGTTTAAGGGCCATAACTCTGGTAAACAAGTTAGGACACAAACCTAAATGTTTCATTACCACGCATCTTGGCATGATGCATATACCTACCAAATTTCAATGCTTTATCCTTTAAACTTTCTGAGATATAAGGGTTTTAAAATATATTAAGAATAATAAATAATAATAGTGAAAAATAAAAAATTGAATAACAATATACTTCCATATTAAAATATGGAAGTATAATAAGGGAATCGCGCGGAATTGATTGGAATGTCGATAGTATGGTTTATTGACATTTCTGTGTTCAGTTGGAACGTTCTGGTGTGACCCCCACCCATGCCTCGAAATTTGAAGACGCGTGTAGAAAAGTCGCCATATATCGGCCAATTTTCGAGATATCGAGCTAATTTTTGCGGCATTGTGTTCGTATATGATGCCCCTTTAATATTTAGCCGGGTTTTGGTAAGGTTTTGTGGCGATATTTTACTATGTAGGCCAATATGTATGTTTCTGGTTCATACTTTTTTGAATATCTCCGGACTCATTCGACATAATGCAGCAAATGAATAATCGTTTAAAAGAACTAAAAATTCCCCATCGAATAATACCAAACACGTCACGATTGGTTAAAGAAATATAAATTCATAGTGCTTTCCCTGTAAACTTGAAAAAAGGAAAGGGCCACCATTTCTACATTTGTCAACCGATTCACAAAATTCACCCACGATAATACTTAGTACATCCTACAGATACTTCACAACCATTTTGGTTCAAATCGGCGACAAAAAAAAATTGACATATTTTGCCCCTCCCCTAGCCCAGAACAAAATTGAGCGGACCTTTGTCAAAATTTCCCGGTTTGGTCTTCTGTCTATGTTTAAGACGCTCACATAGAGCAAATCCAGCTGTTGCGCTTCGTCTAGGAGAAGATCGGGACACAAGCACTTTCTACACATGGACTTTATTAGTACATTTTTCGATGTGTTATAACTTGGTCATTTCTCACCCGATTTACAAAATTCTTTCACGAGTAGCATCAGTACATCGTATAGATACCCGACAGTAAAAATGGTTGGAATCGGTGACAAGAAAAAAATTGACAAATTTTGCACCCCTCCCCGGGTCAACAAATTGTTTTCGGACCTTGGTAAAAATTTCCCCGATTCGTGCCCTTTCGTTAGTTAACACGATTACGAGAACCGAATTCAGCTGCTTGACTTCTTACAGGAGAAAATCTGCGCACAAACTTTTTCCAAATTTTTTGTTTAAGGGCCATAACTCTGGTAAACAAGTTAGGACACAAACCTAAATGTTTCATTACCACGCATCTTGGCATGGTGCATATACCTACCAAATTCCAATGCTTTATCTTTTAAACTTTCTGAGATATAAGGGTTTTAAAATATATTAAGAATAATAAATAATAATAGTGAAAAATAAAAAATTGAATAACAATATACTTCCATATTAAAATATGGAAGTATAATAAGGGAATCGCGCGGAATTGATTGGAATGTCGATAGTATGGTTTATTGACATTTCTGTGTTCAGTTGGAACGTTCTGGTGTGACCCCCACCCATGCCTCGAAATTTGAAGACGCGTGTAGAAAAGTCGCCATATATCGGCCAATTTTCGAGATATCGAGCTAATTTTTGCGGCATTGTGTTCGTATATGATGCCCCTTTAATATTTAGCCGGGTTTTGGTAAGGTTTTGTGGCGATATTTTACTATGTAGGCCAATATGTATGTTTCTGGTTCATACTTTTTTGAATATCTCCGGACTCATTCGACATAATGCAGCAAATGAATAATCGTTTAAAAGAACTAAAAATTCCCCATCGAATAATACCAAACACGTCACGATTGGTTAAAGAAATATAAATTCATAGTGCTTTCCCTGTAAACTTGAAAAAAGGAAAGGGCCACCATTTCTACATTTGTCAACCGATTCACAAAATTCACCCACGATAATACTTAGTACATCCTACAGATACTTCACAACCATTTTGGTTCAAATCGGCGACAAAAAAAAATTGACATATTTTGCCCCTCCCCTAGCCCAGAACAAAATTGAGCGGACCTTTGTCAAAATTTCCCGGTTTGGTCTTCTGTCTATGTTTAAGACGCTCACATAGAGCAAATCCAGCTGTTGCGCTTCGTCTAGGAGAAGATCGGGACACAAGCACTTTCTACACATGGACTTTATTAGTACATTTTTCGATGTGTTATAACTTGGTCATTTCTCACCCGATTTACAAAATTCTTTCACGAGTAGCATCAGTACATCGTATAGATACCCGACAGTAAAAATGGTTGGAATCGGTGACAAGAAAAAAATTGACAAATTTTGCACCCCTCCCCGGGTCAACAAATTGTTTTCGGACCTTGGTAAAAATTTCCCCGATTCGTGCCCTTTCGTTAGTTAACACGATTACGAGAACCGAATTCAGCTGCTTGACTTCTTACAGGAGAAAATCTGCGCACAAACTTTTTCCAAATTTTTTGTTTAAGGGCCATAACTCTGGTAAACAAGTTAGGACACAAACCTAAATGTTTCATTACCACGCATCTTGGCATGGTGCATATACCTACCAAATTCCAATGCTTTATCTTTTAAACTTTCTGAGATATAAGGGTTTTAAAATATATTAAGAATAATAAATAATAATAGTGAAAAATAAAAAATTGAATAACAATATACTTCCATATTAAAATATGGAAGTATAATAAGGGAATCGCGCGGAATTGATTGGAATGTCGATAGTATGGTTTATTGACATTTCTGTGTTCAGTTGGAACGTTCTGGTGTGACCCCCACCCATGCCTCGAAATTTGAAGACGCGTGTAGAAAAGTCGCCATATATCGGCCAATTTTCGAGATATCGAGCTAATTTTTGCGGCATTGTGTTCGTATATGATGCCCCTTTAATATTTAGCCGGGTTTTGGTAAGGTTTTGTGGCGATATTTTACTATGTAGGCCAATATGTATGTTTCTGGTTCATACTTTTTTGAATATCTCCGGACTCATTCGACATAATGCAGCAAATGAATAATCGTTTAAAAGAACTAAAAATTCCCCATCGAATAATACCAAACACGTCACGATTGGTTAAAGAAATATAAATTCATAGTGCTTTCCCTGTAAACTTGAAAAAAGGAAAGGGCCACCATTTCTACATTTGTCAACCGATTCACAAAATTCACCCACGATAATACTTAGTACATCCTACAGATACTTCACAACCATTTTGGTTCAAATCGGCGACAAAAAAAAATTGACATATTTTGCCCCTCCCCTAGCCCAGAACAAAATTGAGCGGACCTTTGTCAAAATTTCCCGGTTTGGTCTTCTGTCTATGTTTAAGACGCTCACATAGAGCAAATCCAGCTGTTGCGCTTCGTCTAGGAGAAGATCGGGACACAAGCACTTTCTACACATGGACTTTATTAGTACATTTTTCGATGTGTTATAACTTGGTCATTTCTCACCCGATTTACAAAATTCTTTCACGAGTAGCATCAGTACATCGTATAGATACCCGACAGTAAAAATGGTTGGAATCGGTGACAAGAAAAAAATTGACAAATTTTGCACCCCTCCCCGGGTCAACAAATTGTTTTCGGACCTTGGTAAAAATTTCCCCGATTCGTGCCCTTTCGTTAGTTAACACGATTACGAGAACCGAATTCAGCTGCTTGACTTCTTACAGGAGAAAATCTGCGCACAAACTTTTTCCAAATTTTTTGTTTAAGGGCCATAACTCTGGTAAACAAGTTAGGACACAAACCTAAATGTTTCATTACCACGCATCTTGGCATGGTGCATATACCTACCAAATTTCAATGCTTTATCTTTTAAACTTTCTGAGATATAAGGGTTTTAAAATATATTAAGAATAATAAATAATAATAGTGAAAAATAAAATATTGAATAACAATATACTTCCATATTAAAATATGGAAGTATAATAAGGGAATCGCGCGGAATTGATTGGAATGTCGATAGTATGGTTTATTGACATTTCTGTGTTCAGTTGGAACGTTCTGGTGTGACCCCCACCCATGCCTCGAAATTTGAAGACGCGTGTAGAAAAGTCGCCATATATCGGCCAATTTTCGAGATATCGAGCTAATTTTTGCGGCATTGTGTTCGTATATGATGCCCCTTTAATATTTAGCCGGGTTTTGGTAAGGTTTTGCGGCGATATTTTACTATGTAGGCCAATATGTATGTTTCTGGTTCATACTTTTTTGAATATCTCCGGACTCATTCGACATAATGCAGCAAATGAATAATCGTTTAAAAGAACTAAAAATTCCCCATCGAATGATACCAAACACGTCACGATTGGTTAAAGAAATATAAATTCATAGTGCTTTCCCTGTAAACTTGAAAAAAGGAAAGGGCCACCATTTCTACATTTGTCAACCGATTCACAAAATTCACCCACGATAATACTTAGTACATCCTACAGATACTTCACAACCATTTTGGTTCAAATCGGCGACAAAAAAAAATTGACATATTTTGCCCCTCCCCTAGCCCAGAACAAAATTGAGCGGACCTTTGTCAAAATTTCCCGGTTTGGTCTTCTGTCTATGTTTAAGACGCTCACATAGAGCAAATCCAGCTGTTGCGCTTCGTCTAGGAGAAGATCGGGACACAAGCACTTTCTACACATGGACTTTATTAGTACATTTTTCGATGTGTTATAACTTGGTCATTTCTCACCCGATTTACAAAATTCTTTCACGAGTAGCATCAGTACATCGTATAGATACCCGACAGTAAAAATGGTTGGAATCGGTGACAAGAAAAAAATTGACAAATTTTGCACCCCTCCCCGGGTCAACAAATTGTTTTCGGACCTTGGTAAAAATTTCCCCGATTCGTGCCCTTTCGTTAGTTAACACGATTACGAGAACCGAATTCAGCTGCTTGACTTCTTACAGGAGAAAATCTGCGCACAAACTTTTTCCAAATTTTTTGTTTAAGGGCCATAACTCTGGTAAACAAGTTAGGACACAAACCTAAATGTTTCATTACCACGCATCTTGGCATGGTGCATATACCTACCAAATTTCAATGCTTTATCTTTTAAACTTTCTGAGATATAAGGGTTTTAAAATATATTAAGAATAATAAATAATAATAGTGAAAAATAAAAAATTGAATAACAATATACTTCCATATTAAAATATGGAAGTATAATAAGGGAATCGCGCGGAATTGATTGGAATGTCGATAGTATGGTTTATTGACATTTCTGTGTTCAGTTGGAACGTTCTGGTGTGACCCCCACCCATGCCTCGAAATTTGAAGACGCGTGTAGAAAAGTCGCCATATATCGGCCAATTTTCGAGATATCGAGCTAATTTTTGCGGCATTGTGTTCGTATATGATGCCCCTTTAATATTTAGCCGGGTTTTGGTAAGGTTTTGTGGCGATATTTTACTATGTAGGCCAATATGTATGTTTCTGGTTCATACTTTTTTGAATATCTCCGGACTCATTCGACATAATGCAGCAAATGAATAATCGTTTAAAAGAACTAAAAATTCCCCATCGAATGATACCAAACACGTCACGATTGGTTAAAGAAATATAAATTCATAGTGCTTTCCCTGTAAACTTGAAAAAAGGAAAGGGCCACCATTTCTACATTTGTCAACCGATTCACAAAATTCACCCACGATAATACTTAGTACATCCTACAGATACTTCACAACCATTTTGGTTCAAATCGGCGACAAAAAAAAATTGACATATTTTGCCCCTCCCCTAGCCCAGAACAAAATTGAGCGGACCTTTGTCAAAATTTCCCGGTTTGGTCTTCTGTCTATGTTTAAGACGCTCACATAGAGCAAATCCAGCTGTTGCGCTTCGTCTAGGAGAAGATCGGGACACAAGCACTTTCTACACATGGACTTTATTAGTACATTTTTCGATGTGTTATAACTTGGTCATTTCTCACCCGATTTACAAAATTCTTTCACGAGTAGCATCAGTACATCGTATAGATACCCGACAGTAAAAATGGTTGGAATCGGTGACAAGAAAAAAATTGACAAATTTTGCACCCCTCCCCGGGTCAACAAATTGTTTTCGGACCTTGGTAAAAATTTCCCCGATTCGTGCCCTTTCGTTAGTTAACACGATTACGAGAACCGAATTCAGCTGCTTGACTTCTTACAGGAGAAAATCTGCGCACAAACTTTTTCCAAATTTTTTGTTTAAGGGCCATAACTCTGGTAAACAAGTTAGGACACAAACCTAAATGTTTCATTACCACGCATCTTGGCATGGTGCATATACCTACCAAATTTCAATGCTTTATCTTTTAAACTTTCTGAGATATAAGGGTTTTAAAATATATTAAGAATAATAAATAATAATAGTGAAAAATAAAATATTGAATAACAATATACTTCCATATTAAAATATGGAAGTATAATAAGGGAATCGCGCGGAATTGATTGGAATGTCGATAGTATGGTTTATTGACATTTCTGTGTTCAGTTGGAACGTTCTGGTGTGACCCCCACCCATGCCTCGAAATTTGAAGACGCGTGTAGAAAAGTCGCCATATATCGGCCAATTTTCGAGATATCGAGCTAATTTTTGCGGCATTGTGTTCGTATATGATGCCCCTTTAATATTTAGCCGGGTTTTGGTAAGGTTTTGCGGCGATATTTTACTATGTAGGCCAATATGTATGTTTCTGGTTCATACTTTTTTGAATATCTCCGGACTCATTCGACATAATGCAGCAAATGAATAATCGTTTAAAAGAACTAAAAATTCCCCATCGAATGATACCAAACACGTCACGATTGGTTAAAGAAATATAAATTCATAGTGCTTTCCCTGTAAACTTGAAAAAAGGAAAGGGCCACCATTTCTACATTTGTCAACCGATTCACAAAATTCACCCACGATAATACTTAGTACATCCTACAGATACTTCACAACCATTTTGGTTCAAATCGGCGACAAAAAAAAATTGACATATTTTGCCCCTCCCCTAGCCCAGAACAAAATTGAGCGGACCTTTGTCAAAATTTCCCGGTTTGGTCTTCTGTCTATGTTTAAGACGCTCACATAGAGCAAATCCAGCTGTTGCGCTTCGTCTAGGAGAAGATCGGGACACAAGCACTTTCTACACATGGACTTTATTAGTACATTTTTCGATGTGTTATAACTTGGTCATTTCTCACCCGATTTACAAAATTCTTTCACGAGTAGCATCAGTACATCGTATAGATACCCGACAGTAAAAATGGTTGGAATCGGTGACAAGAAAAAAATTGACAAATTTTGCACCCCTCCCCGGGTCAACAAATTGTTTTCGGACCTTGGTAAAAATTTCCCCGATTCGTGCCCTTTCGTTAGTTAACACGATTACGAGAACCGAATTCAGCTGCTTGACTTCTTACAGGAGAAAATCTGCGCACAAACTTTTTCCAAATTTTTTGTTTAAGGGCCATAACTCTGGTAAACAAGTTAGGACACAAACCTAAATGTTTCATTACCACGCATCTTGGCATGGTGCATATACCTACCAAATTTCAATGCTTTATCTTTTAAACTTTCTGAGATATAAGGGTTTTAAAATATATTAAGAATAATAAATAATAATAGTGAAAAATAAAATATTGAATAACAATATACTTCCATATTAAAATATGGAAGTATAATAAGGGAATCGCGCGGAATTGATTGGAATGTCGATAGTATGGTTTATTGACATTTCTGTGTTCAGTTGGAACGTTCTGGTGTGACCCCCACCCATGCCTCGAAATTTGAAGACGCGTGTAGAAAAGTCGCCATATATCGGCCAATTTTCGAGATATCGAGCTAATTTTTGCGGCATTGTGTTCGTATATGATGCCCCTTTAATATTTAGCCGGGTTTTGGTAAGGTTTTGCGGCGATATTTTACTATGTAGGCCAATATGTATGTTTCTGGTTCATACTTTTTTGAATATCTCCGGACTCATTCGACATAATGCAGCAAATGAATAATCGTTTAAAAGAACTAAAAATTCCCCATCGAATGATACCAAACACGTCACGATTGGTTAAAGAAATATAAATTCATAGTGCTTTCCCTGTAAACTTGAAAAAAGGAAAGGGCCACCATTTCTACATTTGTCAACCGATTCACAAAATTCACCCACGATAATACTTAGTACATCCTACAGATACTTCACAACCATTTTGGTTCAAATCGGCGACAAAAAAAAATTGACATATTTTGCCCCTCCCCTAGCCCAGAACAAAATTGAGCGGACCTTTGTCAAAATTTCCCGGTTTGGTCTTCTGTCTATGTTTAAGACGCTCACATAGAGCAAATCCAGCTGTTGCGCTTCGTCTAGGAGAAGATCGGGACACAAGCACTTTCTACACATGGACTTTATTAGTACATTTTTCGATGTGTTATAACTTGGTCATTTCTCACCCGATTTACAAAATTCTTTCACGAGTAGCATCAGTACATCGTATAGATACCCGACAGTAAAAATGGTTGGAATCGGTGACAAGAAAAAAATTGACAAATTTTGCACCCCTCCCCGGGTCAACAAATTGTTTTCGGACCTTGGTAAAAATTTCCCCGATTCGTACCCTTTCGTTAGTTAACACGATTACGAGAACCGAATTCAGCTGCTTGACTTCTTACAGGAGAAAATCTGCGCACAAACTTTTTCCAAATTTTTTGTTTAAGGGCCATAACTCTGGTAAACAAGTTAGGACACAAACCTAAATGTTTCATTACCACGCATCTTGGCATGGTGCATATACCTACCAAATTTCAATGCTTTATCTTTTAAACTTTCTGAGATATAAGGGTTTTAAAATATATTAAGAATAATAAATAATAATAGTGAAAAATAAAAAATTGAATAACAATATACTTCCATATTAAAATATGGAAGTATAATAAGGGAATCGCGCGGAATTGATTGGAATGTCGATAGTATGGTTTATTGACATTTCTG
Source organism: Siphonodentalium dalli (assembly GCA_032622095.1). NCBI lineage: Eukaryota > Metazoa > Mollusca > Scaphopoda > Gadilida > Siphonodentaliidae > Siphonodentalium > Siphonodentalium dalli. Next base: position 112,921,409 of record CP136064.1, read on the forward strand.
TGTTCAGTTGGAACGTTCTGGTGTGACCCCCACCCATGCCTCGAAATTTGAAGACGCGTGTAGAAAAGTCGCCATATATCGGCCAATTTTCGAGATATCGAGCTAATTTTTGCGGCATTGTGTTCGTATATGATGCCCCTTTAATATTTAGCCGGGTTTTGGTAAGGTTTTGCGGCGATATTTTACTATGTAGGCCAATATGTATGTTTCTGGTTCATACTTTTTTGAATATCTCCGGACTCATTCGACATAATGCAGCAAATGAATAATCGTTTAAAAGAACTAAAAATTCCCCATCGAATGATACCAAACACGTCACGATTGGTTAAAGAAATATAAATTCATAGTGCTTTCCCTGTAAACTTGAAAAAAGGAAAGGGCCACCATTTCTACATTTGTCAACCGATTCACAAAATTCACCCACGATAATACTTAGTACATCCTACAGATACTTCACAACCATTTTGGTTCAAATCGGCGACAAAAAAAATTTGACATATTTTGCCCCTCCCCTAGCCCAGAACAAAATTGAGCGGACCTTTGTCAAAATTTCCCGGTTTGGTCTTCTGTCTATGTTTAAGACGCTCACATAGAGCAAATCCAGCTGTTGCGCTTCGTCTAGGAGAAGATCGGGACACAAGCACTTTCTACACATGGACTTTATTAGTACATTTTTCGATGTGTTATAACTTGGTCATTTCTCACCCGATTTACAAAATTCTTTCACGAGTAGCATCAGTACATCGTATAGATACCCGACAGTAAAAATGGTTGGAATCGGTGACAAGAAAAAAATTGACAAATTTTGCACCCCTCCCCGGGTCAACAAATTGTTTTCGGACCTTGGTAAAAATTTCCCCGATTCGTGCCCTTTCGTTAGTTAACACGATTACGAGAACCGAATTCAGCTGCTTGACTTCTTACAGGAGAAAATCTGCGCACAAACTTTTTCCAAATTTTTTGTTTAAGGGCCATAACTCTGGTAAACAAGTTAGGACACAAACCTAAATGTTTCATTACCACGCATCTTGGCATGGTGCATATACCTACCAAATTTCAATGCTTTATCTTTTAAACTTTCTGAGATATAAGGGTTTTAAAATATATTAAGAATAATAAATAATAATAGTGAAAAATAAAAAATTGAATAACAATATACTTCCATATTAAAATATGGAAGTATAATAAGGGAATCGCGCGGAATTGATTGGAATGTCGATAGTATGGTTTATTGACATTTCTGTGTTCAGTTGGAACGTTCTGGTGTGACCCCCACCCATGCCTCGAAATTTGAAGACGCGTGTAGAAAAGTCGCCATATATCGGCCAATTTTCGAGATATCGAGCTAATTTTTGCGGCATTGTGTTCGTATATGATGCCCCTTTAATATTTAGCCGGGTTTTGGTAAGGTTTTGTGGCGATATTTTACTATGTAGGCCAATATGTATGTTTCTGGTTCATACTTTTTTGAATATCTCCGGACTCATTCGACATAATGCAGCAAATGAATAATCGTTTAAAAGAACTAAAAATTCCCCATCGAATGATACCAAACACGTCACGATTGGTTAAAGAAATATAAATTCATAGTGCTTTCCCTGTAAACTTGAAAAAAGGAAAGGGCCACCATTTCTACATTTGTCAACCGATTCACAAAATTCACCCACGATAATACTTAGTACATCCTACAAATACTTCACAACCATTTTGGTTCAAATCGGCGACAAAAAAAAATTGACATATTTTGCCCCTCCCCTAGCCCAGAACAAAATTGAGCGGACCTTTGTCAAAATTTCCCGGTTTGGTCTTCTGTCTATGTTTAAGACGCTCACATAGAGCAAATCCAGCTGTTGCGCTTCGTCTAGGAGAAGATCGGGACACAAGCACTTTCTACACATGGACTTTATTAGTACATTTTTCGATGTGTTATAACTTGGTCATTTCTCACCCGATTTACAAAATTCTTTCACGAGTAGCATCAGTACATCGTATAGATACCCGACAGTAAAAATGGTTGGAATCGGTGACAAGAAAAAAATTGACAAATTTTGCACCCCTCCCCGGGTCAACAAATTGTTTTCGGACCTTGGTAAAAATTTCCCCGATTCGTGCCCTTTCGTTAGTTAACACGATTACGAGAACCGAATTCAGCTGCTTGACTTCTTACAGGAGAAAATCTGCGCACAAACTTTTTCCAAATTTTTTGTTTAAGGGCCATAACTCTGGTAAACAAGTTAGGACACAAACCTAAATGTTTCATTACCACGCATCTTGGCATGGTGCATATACCTACCAAATTTCAATGCTTTATCTTTTAAACTTTCTGAGATATAAGGGTTTTAAAATATATTAAGAATAATAAATAATAATAGTGAAAAATAAAAAATTGAATAACAATATACTTCCATATTAAAATATGGAAGTATAATAAGGGAATCGCGCGGAATTGATTGGAATGTCGATAGTATGGTTTATTGACATTTCTGTGTTCAGTTGGAACGTTCTGGTGTGACCCCCACCCATGCCTCGAAATTTGAAGACGCGTGTAGAAAAGTCGCCATATATCGGCCAATTTTCGAGATATCGAGCTAATTTTTGCGGCGTTGTGTTCGTATATGATGCCCCTTTAATATTTAGCCGGGTTTTGGTAAGGTTTTGTGGCGATATTTTACTATGTAGGCCAATATGTATGTTTCTGGTTCATACTTTTTTGAATATCTCCGGACTCATTCGACATAATGCAGCAAATGAATAATCGTTTAAAAGAACTAAAAATTCCCCATCGAATGATACCAAACACGTCACGATTGGTTAAAGAAATATAAATTCATAGTGCTTTCCCTGTAAACTTGAAAAAAGGAAAGGGCCACCATTTCTACATTTGTCAACCGATTCACAAAATTCACCCACGATAATACTTAGTACATCCTACAGATACTTCACAACCATTTTGGTTCAAATCGGCGACAAAAAAAAATTGACATATTTTGCCCCTCCCCTAGCCCAGAACAAAATTGAGCGGACCTTTGTCAAAATTTCCCGGTTTGGTCTTCTGTCTATGTTTAAGACGCTCACATAGAGCAAATCCAGCTGTTGCGCTTCGTCTAGGAGAAGATCGGGACACAAGCACTTTCTACACATGGACTTTATTAGTACATTTTTCGATGTGTTATAACTTGGTCATTTCTCACCCGATTTACAAAATTCTTTCACGAGTAGCATCAGTACATCGTATAGATACCCGACAGTAAAAATGGTTGGAATCGGTGACAAGAAAAAAATTGACAAATTTTGCACCCCTCCCCGGGTCAACAAATTGTTTTCGGACCTTGGTAAAAATTTCCCCGATTCGTGCCCTTTCGTTAGTTAACACGATTACGAGAACCGAATTCAGCTGCTTGACTTCTTACAGGAGAAAATCTGCGCACAAACTTTTTCCAAATGTTTTGTTTAAGGGCCATAACTCTGGTAAACAAGTTAGGACACAAACCTAAATGTTTCATTACCACGCATCTTGGCATGGTGCATATACCTACCAAATTTCAATGCTTTATCTTTTAAACTTTCTGAGATATAAGGGTTTTAAAATATATTAAGAATAATAAATAATAATAGTGAAAAATAAAAAATTGAATAACAATATACTTCCATATTAAAATATGGAAGTATAATAAGGGAATCGCGCGGAATTGATTGGAATGTCGATAGTATGGTTTATTGACATTTCTGTGTTCAGTTGGAACGTTCTGGTGTGACCCCCACCCATGCCTCGAAATTTGAAGACGCGTGTAGAAAAGTCGCCATATATCGGCCAATTTTCGAGATATCGAGCTAATTTTTGCGGCATTGTGTTCGTATATGATGCCCCTTTAATATTTAGCCGGGTTTTGGTAAGGTTTTGTGGCGATATTTTACTATGTAGGCCAATATGTATGTTTCTGGTTCATACTTTTTTGAATATCTCCGGACTCATTCGACATAATGCAGCAAATGAATAATCGTTTAAAAGAACTAAAAATTCCCCATCGAATGATACCAAACACGTCACGATTGGTTAAAGAAATATAAATTCATAGTGCTTTCCCTGTAAACTTGAAAAAAGGAAAGGGCCACCATTTCTACATTTGTCAACCGATTCACAAAATTCACCCACGATAATACTTAGTACATCCTACAGATACTTCACAACCATTTTGGTTCAAATCGGCGACAAAAAAAAATTGACATATTTTGCCCCTCCCCTAGCCCAGAACAAAATTGAGCGGACCTTTGTCAAAATTTCCCGGTTTGGTCTTCTGTCTATGTTTAAGACGCTCACATAGAGCAAATCCAGCTGTTGCGCTTCGTCTAGGAGAAGATCGGGACACAAGCACTTTCTACACATGGACTTTATTAGTACATTTTTCGATGTGTTATAACTTGGTCATTTCTCACCCGATTTACAAAATTCTTTCACGAGTAGCATCAGTACATCGTATAGATACCCGACAGTAAAAATGGTTGGAATCGGTGACAAGAAAAAAATTGACAAATTTTGCACCCCTCCCCGGGTCAACAAATTGTTTTCGGACCTTGGTAAAAATTTCCCCGATTCGTGCCCTTTCGTTAGTTAACACGATTACGAGAACCGAATTCAGCTGCTTGACTTCTTACAGGAGAAAATCTGCGCACAAACTTTTTCCAAATTTTTTGTTTAAGGGCCATAACTCTGGTAAACAAGTTAGGACACAAACCTAAATGTTTCATTACCACGCATCTTGGCATGGTGCATATACCTACCAAATTTCAATGCTTTATCTTTTAAACTTTCTGAGATATAAGGGTTTTAAAATATATTAAGAATAATAAATAATAATAGTGAAAAATAAAAAATTGAATAACAATATACTTCCATATTAAAATATGGAAGTATAATAAGGGAATCGCGCGGAATTGATTGGAATGTCGATAGTATGGTTTATTGACATTTCTGTGTTCAGTTGGAACGTTCAGGTGTGACCCCCACCCATGCCTCGAAATTTGAAGACGCGTGTAGAAAAGTCGCCATATATCGGCCAATTTTCGAGATATCGAGCTAATTTTTGCGGCATTGTGTTCGTATATGATGCCCCTTTAATATTTAGCCGGGTTTTGGTAAGGTTTTGTGGCGATATTTTACTATGTAGGCCAATATGTATGTTTCTGGTTCAAACTTTTTTGAATATCTCCGGACTCATTCGACATAATGCAGCAAATGAATAATCGTTTAAAAGAACTAAAAATTCCCCATCGAATGATACCAAACACGTCACGATTGGTTAAAGAAATATAAATTCATAGTGCTTTCCCTGTAAACTTGAAAAAAGGAAAGGGCCACCATTTCTACATTTGTCAACCGATTCACAAAATTCACCCACGATAATACTTAGTACATCCTACAGATACTTCACAACCATTTTGGTTCAAATCGGCGACAAAAAAAAATTGACATATTTTGCCCCTCCCCTAGCCCAGAACAAAATTGAGCGGACCTTTGTCAAAATTTCCCGGTTTGGTCTTCTGTCTATGTTTAAGACGCTCACATAGAGCAAATCCAGCTGTTGCGCTTCGTCTAGGAGAAGATCGGGACACAAGCACTTTCTACACATGGACTTTATTAGTACATTTTTCGATGTGTTATAACTTGGTCATTTCTCACCCGATTTACAAAATTCTTTCACGAGTAGCATCAGTACATCGTATAGATACCCGACAGTAAAAATGGTTGGAATCGGTGACAAGAAAAAAATTGACAAATTTTGCACCCCTCCCCGGGTCAACAAATTGTTTTCGGACCTTGGTAAAAATTTCCCCGATTCGTGCCCTTTCGTTAGTTAACACGATTACGAGAACCGAATTCAGCTGCTTGACTTCTTACAGGAGAAAATCTGCGCACAAACTTTTTCCAAATTTTTTGTTTAAGGGCCATAACTCTGGTAAACAAGTTAGGACACAAACCTAAATGTTTCATTACCACGCATCTTGGCATGGTGCATATACCTACCAAATTTCAATGCTTTATCTTTTAAACTTTCTGAGATATAAGGGTTTTAAAATATATTAAGAATAATAAATAATAATAGTGAAAAATAAAAAATTGAATAACAATATACTTCCATATTAAAATATGGAAGTATAATAAGGGAATCGCGCGGAATTGATTGGAATGTCGATAGTATGGTTTATTGACATTTCTGTGTTCAGTTGGAACGTTCTGGTGTGACCCCCACCCATGCCTCGAAATTTGAAGACGCGTGTAGAAAAGTCGCCATATATCGGCCAATTTTCGAGATATCGAGCTAATTTTTGCGGCATTGTGTTCGTATATGATGCCCCTTTAATATTTAGCCGGGTTTTGGTAAGGTTTTGTGGCGATATTTTACTATGTAGGCCAATATGTATGTTCCTGGTTCATACTTTTTTTGAATATCTCCGGACTCATTCGACATAATGCAGCAAATGAATAATCGTTTAAAAGAACTAAAAATTCCCCATCGAATGATACCAAACACGTCACGATTGGTTAAAGAAATATAAATTCATAGTGCTTTCCCTGTAAACTTGAAAAAAGGAAAGGGCCACCATTTCTACATTTGTCAACCGATTCACAAAATTCACACACGATAATACTTAGTACATCCTACAGATACTTCACAACCATTTTGGTTCAAATCGGCGACAAAAAAAAATTGACATATTTTGCCCCTCCCCTAGCCCAGAACAAAATTGAGCGGACCTTTGTCAAAATTTCCCGGTTTGGTCTTCTGTCTATGTTTAAGACGCTCACATAGAGCAAATCCAGCTGTTGCGCTTCGTCTAGGAGAAGATCGGGACACAAGCACTTTCTACACATGGACTTTATTAGTACATTTTTCGATGTGTTATAACTTGGTCATTTCTCACCCGATTTACAAAATTCTTTCACGAGTAGCATCAGTACATCGTATAGATACCCGACAGTAAAAATGGTTGGAATCGGTGACAAGAAAAAAATTGACAAATTTTGCACCCCTCCCCGGGTCAACAAATTGTTTTCGGACCTTGGTAAAAATTTCCCCGATTCGTACCCTTTCGTTAGTTAACACGATTACGAGAACCGAATTCAGCTGCTTGACTTCTTACAGGAGAAAATCTGCGCACAAACTTTTTCCAAATTTTTTGTTTAAGGGCCATAACTCTGGTAAACAAGTTAGGACACAAACCTAAATGTTTCATTACCACGCATCTTGGCATGGTGCATATACCTACCAAATTTCAATGCTTTATCTTTTAAACTTTCTGAGATATAAGGGTTTTAATATATATTAAGAATAATAAATAATAATACTGAAAAATAAAAAATTGAATAACAATATACTTCCATATTAAAATATGGAAGTATAATAAGGGAATCGCGCGGAATTGATTGGAATGTCGATAGTATGGTTTATTGACATTTCTGTGTTCAGTTGGAACGTTCTGGTGTGACCCCCACCCATGCCTCGAAATTTGAAGACGCGTGTAGAAAAGTCGCCATATATCGGCCAATTTTCGAGATATCGAGCTAATTTTTGCGGCATTGTGTTCGTATATGATGCCCCTTTAATATTTAGCCGGGTTTTGGTAAGGTTTTGTGGCGATATTTTACTATGTAGGCCAATATGTATGTTTCTGGTTCATACTTTTTTGAATATCTCCGGACTCATTCGACATAATGCAGCAAATGAATAATCGTTTAAAAGAACTAAAAATTCCCCATCGAATGATACCAAACACGTCACGATTGGTTAAAGAAATATAAATTCATAGTGCTTTCCCTGTAAACTTGAAAAAAGGAAAGGGCCACCATTTCTACATTTGTCAACCGATTCACAAAATTCACCCACGATAATACTTAGTACATCCTACAGATACTTCACAACCATTTTGGTTCAAATCGGCGACAAAAAAAATTGACATATTTTGCCCCTCCCCTAGCCCAGAACAAAATTGAGCGGACCTTTGTCAAAATTTCCCGGTTTGGTCTTCTGTCTATGTTTAAGACGCTCACATAGAGCAAATCCAGCTGTTGCGCTTCGTCTAGGAGAAGATCGGGACACAAGCACTTTCTACACATGGACTTTATTAGTACATTTTTCGATGTGTTATAACTTGGTCATTTCTCACCCGATTTACAAAATTCTTTCACGAGTAGCATCAGTACATCGTATAGATATCCGACAGTAAAAATGGTTGGAATCGGTGACAAGAAAAAAATTGACAAATTTTGCACCCCTCCCCGGGTCAACAAATTGTTTTCGGACCTTGGTAAAAATTTCCCCGATTCGTACCCTTTCGTTAGTTAACACGATTACGAGAACCGAATTCAGCTGCTTGACTTCTTACAGGAGAAAATCTGCGCACAAACTTTTTCCAAATTTTTTGTTTAAGGGCCATAACTCTGGTAAACAAGTTAGGACACAAACCTAAATGTTTCATTACCACGCATCTTGGCATGGTGCATATACCTACCAAATTTCAATGCTTTATCTTTTAAACTTTCTGAGATATAAGGGTTTTAAAATATATTAAGAATAATAAATAATAATAGTGAAAAATAAAAAATTGAATAACAATATACTTCCATATTAAAATATGGAAGTATAATAAGGGAATCGCGCGGAATTGATTGGAATGTCGATAGTATGGTTTATTGACATTTCTGTGTTCAGTTGGAACGTTCTGGTGTGACCCCCACCCATGCCTCGAAATTTGAAGACGCGTGTAGAAAAGTCGCCATATATCGGCCAATTTTCGAGATATCGAGCTAATTTTTGCGGCATTGTGTTCGTATATGATGCCCCTTTAATATTTAGCCGGGTTTTGGTAAGGTTTTGTGGCGATATTTTACTATGTAGGCCAATATGTATGTTTCTGGTTCATACTTTTTTGAATATCTCCGGACTCAATCGACATAATGCAGCAAATGAATAATCGTTTAAAAGAACTAAAAATTCCCCATCGAATGATACCAAACACGTCACGATTGGTTAAAGAAATATAAATTCATAGTGCTTTCCCTGTAAACTTGAAAAAAGGAAAGGGCCACCATTTCTACATTTGTCAACCGATTCACAAAATTCACCCACGATAATACTTAGTACATCATACAGATACTTCACAACCATTTTGGTTCAAATCGGCGACAAAAAAAATTGACATATTTTGCCCCTCCCCTAGCCCAGAACAAAATTGAGCGGACCTTTGTCAAAATTTCCCGGTTTGGTCTTCTGTCTATGTTTAAGACGCTCACATAGAGCAAATCCAGCTGTTGCGCTTCGTCTAGGAGAAGATCGGGACACAAGCACTTTCTACACATGGACTTTATTAGTACATTTTTCGATGTGTTATAACTTGGTCATTTCTCACCCGATTTACAAAATTCTTTCACGAGTAGCATCAGTACATCGTATAGATATCCGACAGTAAAAATGGTTGGAATCGGTGACAAGAAAAAAATTGACAAATTTTGCACCCCTCCCCGGGTCAACAAATTGTTTTCGGACCTTGGTAAAAATTTCCCCGATTCGTACCCTTTCGTTAGTTAACACGATTACGAGAACCGAATTCAGCTGCTTGACTTCTTACAGGAGAAAATCTGCGCACAAACTTTTTCCAAATTTTTTGTTTAAGGGCCATAACTCTGGTAAACAAGTTAGGACACAAACCTAAATGTTTCATTACCACACATCTTGGCATGATGCATATACCTACCAAATTTCAATGCTTTATCTTTTAAACTTTCTGAGATATAAGGGTTTTAAAATATATTAAGAATAATAAATAATAATAGTGAAAAATAAAAAATTGAATAACAATATACTTCCATATTAAAATATGGAAGTATAATAAGGGAATCGCGCGGAATTGATTGGAATGTCGATAGTATGGTTTATTGACATTTCTGTGTTCAGTTGGAACGTTCTGGTGTGACCCCCACCCATGCCTCGAAATTTGAAGACGCGTGTAGAAAAGTCGCCATATATCGGCCAATTTTCGAGATATCGAGCTAATTTTTGCGGCATTGTGTTCGTATATGATGCCCCTTTAATATTTAGCCGGGTTTTGGTAAGGTTTTGTGGCGATATTTTACTATGTAGGCCAATATGTATGTTTCTGGTTCATACTTTTTTGAATATCTCCGGACTCATTCGACATAATGCAGCAAATGAATAATCGTTTAAAAGAACTAAAAATTCCCCATCGAATGATACCAAACACGTCACGATTGGTTAAAGAAATATAAATTCATAGTGCTTTCCCTGTAAACTTGAAAAAAGGAAAGGGCCACCATTTCTACATTTGTCAACCGATTCACAAAATTCACCCACGATAATACTTAGTACATCCTACAGATACTTCACAACCATTTTGGTTCAAATCGGCGACAAAAAAAAATTGACATATTTTGCCCCTCCCCTAGCCCAGAACAAAATTGAGCGGACCTTTGTCAAAATTTCCCGGTTTGGTCTTCTGTCTATGTTTAAGACGCTCACATAGAGCAAATCCAGCTGTTGCGCTTCGTCTAGGAGAAGATCGGGACACAAGCACTTTCTACACATGGACTTTATTAGTACATTTTTCGATGTGTTATAACTTGGTCATTTCTCACCCGATTTACAAAATTCTTTCACGAGTAGCATCAGTACATCGTATAGATATCCGACAGTAAAAATGGTTGGAATCGGTGACAAGAAAAAAATTGACAAATGTTGCACCCCTCCCCGGGTCAACAAATTGTTTTCGGACCTTGGGAAAAATTTCCCCGATTCGTGCCCTTTCGTTAGTTAACACGATTACGAGAACCGAATTCAGCTGCTTGACTTCTTACAGGAGAAAATCTGCGCACAAACTTTTTCCAATTTTTTTGTTTAAGGGCCATAACTCTGGTAAACAAGTTAGGACACAAACCTAAATGTTTCATTACCACGCATCTTGGCATGGTGCATATACCTACCAAATTTCAATGCTTTATCTTTTAAACTTTCTGAGATATAAGGGTTTTAAAATATATTAAGAATAATAAATAATAATAGTGAAAAATAAAAAATTGAATAACAATATACTTCCATATTAAAATATGGAAGTATAATAAGGGAATCGCGCGGAATTGATTGGAATGTCGATAGTATGGTTTATTGACATTTCTGTGTTCAGTTGGAACGTTCTGGTGTGACCCCCACCCATGCCTCGAAATTTGAAGACGCGTGTAGAAAAGTCGCCATATATCGGCCAATTTTCGAGATATCGAGCTAATTTTTGCGGCATTGTGTTCGTATATGATGCCCCTTTAATATTTAGCCGGGTTTTGGTAAGGTTTTGTGGCGATATTTTACTATGTAGGCCAATATGTATGTTTCTGGTTCATACTTTTTTGAATATCTCCGGACTCATTCGACATAATGCAGCAAATGAATAATCGTTTAAAAGAACTAAAAATTCCCCATCGAATGATACCAAACACGTCACGATTGGTTAAAGAAATATAAATTCATAGTGCTTTCCCTGTAAACTTGAAAAAAGGAAAGGGCCACCATTTCTACATTTGTCAACCGATTCACAAAATTCACCCACGATAATACTTAGTACATCCTACAGATACTTCACAACCATTTTGGTTCAAATCGGCGACAAAAAAAATTGACATATTTTGCCCCTCCCCTAGCCCAGAACAAAATTGAGCGGACCTTTGTCAAAATTTCCCGGTTTGGTCTTCTGTCTATGTTTAAGACGCTCACATAGAGCAAATCCAGCTGTTGCGCTTCGTCTAGGAGAAGATCGGGACACAAGCACTTTCTACACATGGACTTTATTAGTACATTTTTCGATGTGTTATAACTTGGTCATTTCTCACCCGATTTACAAAATTCTTTCACGAGTAGCATCAGTACATCGTATAGATACCCGACAGTAAAAATGGTTGGAATCGGTGACAAGAAAAAAATTGACAAATTTTGCACCCCTCCCCGGGTCAACAAATTGTTTTCGGACCTTGGTAAAAATTTCCCCGATTCGTGCCCTTTCGTTAGTTAACACGATTACGAGAACCGAATTCAGCTGCTTGACTTCTTACAGGAGAAAATCTGCGCACAAACTTTTTCCAAATTTTTTGTTTAAGGGCCATAACTCTGGTAAACAAGTTAGGACACAAACCTAAATGTTTCATTACCACGCATCTTGGCATGGTGCATATACCTACCAAATTTCAATGCTTTATCTTTTAAACTTTCTGAGATATAAGGGTTTTAAAATATATTAAGAATAATAAATAATAATAGTGAAAAATAAAAAATTGAATAACAATATACTTCCATATTAAAATATGGAAGTATAATTACGTTTTGAGGTTGATGGTATGCCTAAATTGCATAAAATAGTCATTTATAAACACAAAACACCATCAAGTCACCTATTTTCGATGTAATCTCGTGGGACAGCAAACATATTATTTGCTATATCAATTGTGTGATATCTGGCGATGGAGACATATCCCATATGGGTTCCTCGACTCAACGTAATATTTTAGTATACTTTAAGCATATACATAATAATCTGGAGCGTTTCTAACGCGGAGTGTCGCTTTAATACATAGTCATACCATCACCGGAACAGATGCAAGTCCATATATGACAAGAGCTTAAATTGTATATACATGCTGTGTTAGTCAGGGAATTATATATAACTAATTAGCTAATTAGTTAAGGATGATATATATGAGATACAACATCTCATATTTATCGCTGGATAATTTTCAAATATTGCAGGGATGATTGGTATCAGTGTATCACCTCTAGATATGAGCAATCATGCATGCAAATCAAAATTGCAAATTGACCTTTTTTCGATAAAAACATATCATATGGTGACCAGCAGCCATCTTGATTATATTTTGTGAACACTCTGAAGTATTCATTTTTATACGATTGACACCAATTTAAAGAACATATATATATATATGTTCTTTAAATTTGGTGTCAATCGTATAAAAATGAATACTTCAGAGTGTTCACAAAATGATTTTGTGATATATCACAAAACCATTTTTGAATACTCTACAGCATTCATTTTTCATCAGATTGACACCAAAATTTCATATTTCATATTCGCATGATATTGATATATTCGATTCATAGAATTCGAATATTTATAATTATTCGAGGTTCATTTCTTAAATATTAAAGGGTTTATTATGCCCCCGATCTCCGATGGAGATTTGGGGGTATATAGTGACGCACTCCCTCCGTCCGTCCGTCTGTACGAACGTTTCAACTCATAACTTGGGCAAGATCATTAATATATCATTAAAATTATTGACGGCATTGTCCATCTTGATCTTGGAGGGAATTTAATGCACTTAATTGAAATGAAGGCATTAATTCTGTTTTAAAATATGGTCAAACTTTTTTTAATGCTGCTTTCAGTTCATTAAACTTGAAGCTTTTGATGGCATTATATACACACTTTACAAGAAATAATGATTTTTTAAGCACATCAATATGATATGGGAACTAATTGGAAGCATTTTAATGAAATCACCTCAATTTTTAATGCTTTTCTCCTTAAATTCTTGTTTTTGTTGGAGTTACTTAAAATATAGAAAACAAAGTTTAAGGACATATTTTAATGATTTAATGACATTTTGATGACATTTTGATGATGTTTTAATGAATTATGCATGCAGTAGTGATATGTCACCCTACAGCACAACTCGAAATGGAATAACTGATAAAAAAAATTGTATATTAATTGTATATACTTTAGAAAATACCGGAAATGACCGGGAATAATGGAGCCAAACACATATACATGTGTTCGCCGATGGACATAGTTGAAAAGGAGTATTGAGGCAAAATTAATATATTGGAATTTTTTCGTAAATTTCGAGAAAATCACCATTTGGGATTCAAAATCATTTAGCCTCGATTTACTGATATTTAAAAATTAGAAATCCATATTTTTGTTCTTTGCTGCTTCAAGTTTGTTCTGAACAAAATAATTAGTAGTTGTTTTCTTTTCAGCATCCACAGGATTCTTCATCTTTTGAGGACGAGGATAGCATAGGCAATTTAGGGTCCACATCAGTACCTTAAGTTGAAGCCAGATATCATTTTCTTAGAGGATAAAATCGATCGGATTCAGATCGGATTCAGATCGGATTCAGATCGGAGAACTCCATTGCTGACATTTTGAAAGAATTACCTGCCCTGAGAATTCCAGAACAGGTATGTACTATTTCATGCCTTTCACTATACTATATTGCACAGATAAAATTTAGAGTGATTCTTCAAGGCAGAATCGCTTTTGCTACTAAGTTACTGTGACAAATAGTTAAGTTTACAAATAGTTTAGATAAGTATGCTACCATTTAAACTGCTACAATGTTATAACATGGTGCACAGAAAGCATTATACATGTATGTGGATGGACTAGTTGAAAATATGGATTATGCATACTGATATATATTCCACTAGAAAATAAATAATAAATTTGTGCATCACAGTGCATGCATGCTTTTCGAATAAAAATTGACTGAGACACAAGAAATCAATTTTGTGCACTGTGCAGCCTAATGTACCACTTTTGTTTTGGTGTATAGGTTCCTGGTTTCAAGTATAAGCAAAAGGTTTTACATCATTCCCGACATTTCTTCTGTATGTCTCTTGTGTTACACACACAATTTAATTTATGCCAATACGTTTTGCATTTTAGCTCAGCAACCAATGCTCGGATTTCAACGAAACTTGGTGAGCTGATGGATCACCTTGTGGGGGGGGGGGAGATATCACCATGGCGCGGGTTTCTCCCATTAATTTCAGAGTTATGCCCCTTTTCTAAGAATTGTGTCAGTTCAAACATTATGTACTATAGCTCACCAACCGTTGACTGTATCTGAACGAAACTTGGTATGCTGGTGGACCACCAAGGGGGGGGGGTATCACTGTATCGCAGGTTTTTCCTATCTGTTCTTTCCAGAGTTATGCCCGTTCTTGACTTGGGAAATTTGCGAATTTTCCATCTGAACTTTTCACACTATAGCTCACCAACCGCTGGCTGGATCCAACTGAAACTTGTTGTGATGGTGGACCAACTTTGGGGAAAGCATATCCACATGGTGTGGTTTTTGCCTATCCATTCATTTGAGAGTTATGCCTCTTTTGACTTGAAAAAGAAATATTTATCTGAATATCTTATATATGGGAATTAAAAGAACACCAGTGGTGTTAATGGTTTCACTTTTGCGATAGCCACCATCGAGGGCATATGCACCGGTTGCAGTGCACACCTCTTGTTAGTAATAGGGGTGTAAAAAAATTACGAAATCATCATACTGTTTTCCAATATCTGCTATATTTTGAGTTGGTGTAAACATATTCTTCTGAGCAATTGGAAAAATATACTTCAAATAACGAGTTGAATAACAAATATCGGAAAACAGAAATGTTGTATATGTCTAATACATCGTAATTGCAATGATGCTTTTGAAAATAAGTGAATAGCTTACAGTGTTTCACCTGGGAATTAATTTTGATATTGATGCCCATGCCTAGACAGTTCTGATGCTTTCAGTCCACTGATTGTATACTTAAAGCTTTAGCATTCTGTCGTTTACATTATAGCTTCTGAGGGAGATGACTTATCATTCTGCAGTTTGAATTCAATGAACAACAAAACTTAACTGAGCTGATGGATCCCATTCTTCAAGATGTTCAGAATCTGCCCAGGTGTCAAGCATTGTTATCGCAAATGAACAAAAAGCTTGACTGCATCATTGAGGAGGACCAGTTGAAATGTAAAGTTTTCAGTAGGCCTACCATGTGCAAACATTTCCAGAATAAATATATTAGCGAAACAGATTTTTCATAGTAGAGTATATGTATATCTTACAATTAATTTCACCGAGAAATCGTCCCACTGCATGTAGAAACCACCGACCCCGGAAAGCAACTGACAAACTTGCCCAGATAACACGATTCCAGTCACTCTCACTATGACGGGATTCGAACCAGCGCCGTCAGCGCTGGACGGCCTGTGGCTCTACCGAGTGGACCACCGGGGGCTCCTCAACTTGGAGTCCAAGTTGAGAGTGATTGTACTTGATATGAATGGGGTTATTTTCAAATTTGGCATATGAATGGGGTTATTTGCAAATTTGGCAAACAGTGGATATGTATGTTTATACATATGAAATTCTGAGTACCCAACATTTTAGAGACCCAATAAATGGTTTAAATAAAATGTGCAGTTATTTCCCGTAATTTAAATCACAGTTGGGTGAGTTGACTGTTAGTCCATATGCCTCCCAAAAATGGCCCTCATAATATGAGTGAGGCAGCCGTCTATGGTCCGCAGTCTCTAGTTCAGGTAGACTACTGTGTATATGGGCTATCGTCTGCTTCAAAATGACAGGTCTGTATGCAGTCTGGTAATAACTAGACCAAGGTTTCCTTACAATCAACTCTCAGTCTAGAGACACCGGTATTAAAATTCATTTCCGCGATGAACGGGCAATTCCCTTCTGGCGACAGCTAATTAATATTCATGTTTCCAAATATAGCACTGTTTACTTTTTTGATTGGAGTTATTTGATGCGGCAGACCTTTCCCGTAACCTGTAGGAAGAATAGCTAACACATCTTTTTATTGTTATTAATAAACTCCTCAGAATAAGCTCCTGTTCTTGCTTCAGTGAATCAATACCAATTTTCTTCAAAACGTTCTTAATTACAATTTCTAGAATTTGTATTTCGTCAGAGTCTGCCATTGTTTTAGCGTAGTGTCGCTTTCATCTAGCATTTCCGCCTTCGGTAATACTTATTTTTAGAACTATTGGGCGGTGCTTATATGAATAATTACTATTGAGGGCAGAATGTGAATAGGTAATGGGATTTGCAGGCAGTTATTGATTGGTCGAGCAACGCATTGCCTGGTGCGTATTGGTTGGATTTCTCCCGTTTGAAATAAATTATTCCATGAATGTCTCAAGACTGCAAGTTGAAAGTAATGAAAATTAGGTCTAGTTTAATAAGACTGGTCTGTATGTTACTCTGGAGTTAAATATCAGAAAAAGGGCATTTGTTTTTCTGCTTTGCCATGGGTTATGGATGCGTGTTGGTCTGACAAAGTTATGTGTGTATGCTTTACACACTTTGACAAACCCAACCTGCATCCATACACCATGGAATGCAGAAAATAAGCATTCAGTTTTTGAATATTAAATCTTGATTGAAAATCAGGCCAAACTTATATATTGAATAGAATGTGTATCTATAGGGTGCATATCCCTGTTTCTTTCTCAAGTTTGCCCATACGAGAGATTATTTGTTAATAAACTTGGACAAGAATGATGTTATAATCATAACAAAAATGTCTTGACATTTATTAGTTTACCGCTAAGATGAAGATAACTCTTTTCGTGTTATTGAATAAAAATAACAGCCACACTGGTGGTCGATTTATATCATGTGCCATAATAATGTTTTTTCCCCAAAATTCTGGTCAATATGTAACATGTTTTGACATGCGAAGTTAAAAGGAGTAATCGCAACGCATTTATCATTGGCTATAAGGGAAAAGGCACAAGTCAATCAATTGCTTGTCATAATATGTTGTGTTCTGAAATCACATATGTATATGCAAGAAAAATACTGAAACCGGAACCGTTACTCGACTACTTTTGTGTGGAAACACCGAAAACCAATACTGATCTAAAATTTAATTTCAGTCATAGTCTGTTAGGCACTTATACTATATATCTGCATTTCACAGAATATTTTATTAGTTTAATATTATGTTCGCGGGTACACCACTAGAAAATAATTGTGCATGGCTTTGTTATATTATGATGTCTCGGTTTTGAAATCATTTCCACATATTTCTTTGTCGACAATATCACAACATTTGCACTTCATCGGTAAGATAAAGTTACCTCACTTTGTGATGTGATCAATTAAAATAAACTACATCCATGTTCCTTTGTTATCATCGGTTTTAAATTTTCTCCAAAAGTCATGATAAATTATTTGTATTTGCGAAGTTAAATTGGGTCGGTGATGTGACCATGAGCAAAACAGCATCAGGTTTAGGTGAATAGGTGTAAGGGAGGACATCCACAAATTACTTACACTTTAGAAGCGAAAAATTATTGATCATATTTATGCTCAAGCGCAAATAAGGTACACATGTTAAAATCGCATCCCATATGGGTGAACCACCGAATGTTCTTTATTAGACCGATCGGTCTAAAAAGTCTAGACCAATCTGTCTAAATTCTTCCTGTCAGTACCTTCTCTGACACCGGTCTAACTAAATTGTAAGAGAAGGAACTCCCAAATGTAGGTCAGTAGGTGTGTCAGAGGAAAGCATTTTCACAGTTATTCCTTATTTGCGCAAAAGTGCAAATTATTTATTCTTGAGCACAAATTATTTACGCTTGAGCACAAATTATTTACAAATGAGCACAAATCATTATCATTTATTCTTAAGCACAAATGGATCACCCAGACCTGTTTTATAATATTTCATTAATTAATCATTTAATCAAAATGAAGATAATTATGTCACAACATAGACATAACTAAAAGATGGGCTTACTAAGGCTAAGGGGTTACTTATACAACCCCACCCACTGAATATTTATTGTTTTAAATATAATAACTTGATGGTAACATCAGCTGTATGATGCAATATGTATATCGACATAACTGCATCGTTCAATGAATGGACCCGATATTTACGACCTATTTTAATCATGCAACGAATTGCAAAACAAAAAATATTACATGTATTCGTATTTTAGAATTATTGAAAATTATGAAATTAGCACATGCTGCAAGCCCACTGAGCTCACTTGTGTCTACTTAATGCCCACGGACGCAAACAGGTAAGGTCATATAGGTAGCAAATTACGGCATACAAACAGGTCTGGCAAATGTGAGAATACAGCTACAATAGCTGCATCCAGCTAACCTAGCTGTATTCAGCTAATGAAAGCTATATATTATACTCTCAAACCGGCTTTTTTTTATAATAAACTAGAAGTGCTAATTTGCTGCATCAAAATCAGGCTACCATATTCTCCGGCCACCCTCAACCAAATCAAAACCCTCACTTGTTTTCTAACTCGGTTAGCTGGGACAACTCGGTTGACGTTCACGCAACTAGTTAATCATCTAGCTGTCTTTGAATCACGCGTCACGACATAATGTCAGCACGCCCATAACTGAGTGGCTTTGGTAGTGATTAAACGTCACTCACACGATGCGAGCATTTTATTGGCTAACGTCACATCAAGTTACAATAAATGGTGTTATGTTCCAGACTTTCATCCCAGCTAGTTGGGATGACTCGCTGTTACGCAAGCCAAGCTGTTCCCGCTAACCCAGTTGTCCCGGTTAGGCAGGATGGGACAACTCGGTTTGCCGAGTTGCCCCGGCTCATGTAATAGCACACCATTATTTTAGTGAGAAATGGTTCAAAGCACAGAGGACCGAGGCACCCGGCAGACCGGGTTGGGCCGGCTAAGTGCCACCGCACACGCTGCGATTAAAATCGTAAGTGGGGAATATCGCAGGAGGAAGCATCCAATGCGCATGCCCACGACAATATCGTAGCCAAATCGTAGCAATCAAGTGCTGTTTGATTTTACCAGGAAAATCGTGGCATGACCTTGGCAATGTGCGCGATCCTAACTGTCACATGACCACTGTAGCACTGGTCATGTTGTAAATACCACGAAAAGAAAACATTCAAAAATGGCGCAAAGTTTACAAACTTCTTGCACTTACAAAAATGAGGCCACATTGGTGGAGATGTGGTGCGACAGGGAGTGCAGGCCTATACCACATATCGGGCAAGGAGTAGAGGGCTGCCGCAATTGTTGAAATTAAATTGGGGCAGCTGAGCCTGTTGAGTTGACATTGAAATCACACCAAATTTTATTGTAATATTGTAATCGACCCACTCTACCCGCTGTCAGTTCATAATCCAGCTAATCCACATTACTTCATGATTGGGAAATCATCAGACAAAAATAATGTAATTGTTCTTGCAAAGAGTTGATATTTCTCTTGGTGGGGGGGGGGATGTTTTCAGGGCATGTATGCCGGAGTGGGTGTGTTGTCGATGGGACCAAAAACAAATTTCCGCAACTCAAATTTTTTTTTCCTGCATGTTTTTTGACTGTTTTTGTAATGAGGTACTCAATCCGATCAGACATTCCTAAATTACTATTTCTTTGGCTTCGGTGCTATTAAGTAGTTTAAACAGAAAACTCGAGCGGTAATAATTTACTATATCTATATCTGATCACGCTGAGCTTTGACAGGTAGGTTCCTTGACTCGATTCAAATATGTTTTAACCCCGAAGCCAAAGAAATACTAATTTAGGAGCGTCTGATCGGATTGAGTACCTTTAAACACATTAGAAGAAGAGAAATAATGTAATTCTAACTGCTAAACTGGCTGCAGGCAGTTATCGTGTTGTATTTTGTTGCAAATTTTGAAATCCAAGACGGCCGCTGGCAGCCATGTTTTTTTTAGCCGATTGAACCCAAAATGACACATTCCTATTTACATGTTATGTTAACATCCATGAATGCACAGAAATTCATATACAGCTGTTTACAGTGAATTCCCTCCCCCCCCCCCCCACCCTCGCAAATCTCTGTATTAGTGATAAAAGGGGGGTTGGGTGTCCAAATATGGTCGAAAAAAATATTTTCCGAACTCCCCCCTCTTATCCAGTTAGGATTCTCTCTTAACCATAATATGGTAATACAGACCAAATAAGGAATTTACTATGATAGTATTGTGAGTTGTAAGTTGTAGATGTACCAAACACAAATCTAAATATAAGGAAACGATGCATTATCGTGACTCTGCTTATAAACAATTCACTGCTCTTTTTGCTCGACTTGCATTTTCTCTGACACAAAGCGTGTTTTGTGAATAATATCACATTCATATAATAATTATGCTATACTATATAATAGTATCTTCTTGAGGAAATTATCATAATTTGATAAATGTTATTTCTAAACTATAACCTAAATGAAGGCCGCCCGCCCCGAAGTCATGAAGAATGTGATTACTCACACCCCCACCCATGATGGGTATTTCACCTGTCATCAAACCATGCTACATGTATGACATGCCTGCAATAATGTTTTCTTTGTTTGAAATCCTATATGTCGTGGCCAGTACATTGAAAAGATTTACATCCAGAACAATATGTGATATTTTAAGTAAATCTATAGATGTACATGTCATTTCATATACTAGCGCATGTCCAAGCCTTGAAATGGAGTGTGCCTGTCATTCGCAGAATGAGGTCCCCAGAGGGTGAATTTATTGATGGTACCCCGCACAGTGGGCTAGCATCACCAAATACACCCTCTGGAGAGGTTCACAGAGTGTGAATTTGGTGATGCTACCCCACTATGTGGGGTACCATAACTAAATTCTTCCTCTGGGGACCTCATTCTGCAAATGACAGACACACTATTTCAAGGCTTGTTGGTATCATTTTATAAGACCTGTATGTTATATTTTATAGAGGACGGTCAGCTAGAAGTCTTGCTGTGGAAGTAAATTGACTGGAAGACATACACTGGACCAAAGTTGGAACTTGGATGTATTCAATTTACAACTGTAAGTTTTTATATAAATACGCATCACTTAGAAGATGTATAATCTGATTTGACACCCCCTAAATTACTATTTCTTCAGCTTCGGGTTTAAATAATATTTTATTTGAGTTGAGGATCCTATCCCTCAAAGCTCTGAGTTATCAAATCTGTTAATTTTATCCACCTCGATTATTTGTCAGCCTACCAAACATTCCACTGACTTCTTCTAGAAATATGCAGATATACAAGATATTGAGAGGTCTCGCAAGGTCATCGCAAATCAATTTCGGAAGATAACATGATGAAAAGTAATGTTGGATGACTATTGGCTTTCGGTGTAAATTTCCGTTGTTGTTCATGTTGTAACTGGATGATCCGGGGACAATCAGATCAGATTGTGCACCTTTAACAAAAAGCCTTATGTTGTATGTTTGTTGAATTTATGTCTAAATTCCCTACCTACGGAAAAGAGTCCAAACAAATAATGTCCAGCAGATTGTGTACTTCTAAGTGTCATGGTATATATAAGACTAAATAAAATAATACCTGTGAAGGGTAACTGGAGATTAAAAAAACAGGGGCAATTGGGGGGGGGGGTGAATAATTACCGCATTTTGCACTTTAATTCACAGAATACTGATGACACTATATAAACCATAGCCATGATAGCCTTATAAATGGCCTGGTAAATATCCAATAACCTGATGTGCTTTTAAAGACAAATTAAAGTGATGTGAAACAATCCAGTGAGGTGTTCCCGGACCTGCTGATGGAATAATAAACAATCAAAATAAGTTATCCAAATAGTCAGAAAACAACATCATTGTTATAAACAAATTAAACTCCGTGACTAGTATAATAGTATTGGGACAATCATTTCAGTAATGTTTATACTCAATAAGGTGCCCTGAATAAAGTAGTAAATGTTTACATTTGTGCGTGGTTCAACCGTTGTATTCTCTGAAATGCTACAGTGGATATGGTTGGAATTTTAGTTCTTAATCTCAGGTTTTTGCTACATAATTCCAGTGGGGATAGTGTTTGGATACTAACTGATTGTTTATATGCACCCATATATGCCTGTTTAAAATAGGGGATGTATTATGCTGCATGTCTGTCTGTTAGTTCGCTTTTGGATTCCAGATGTCAGATGGTAACTTTAGATAGTCTCAACTGAGTTGAATGAAATTTGAAATGTGTGTGTTTTAATGTACAAAATACAGGTCCAGTTTGAGTTTTGGTTCAGCACGTCAATTTCACCAGAGTTAAAGGCCTTTTGTTGGAATTGCCATGGGCATATTTTGCCATGCCCTAACAATGCTTTTAGTATTCAATGAAATAAGTCTGCAATATATGTCTTTAACTCTTTAGTTCCCACACTAGCTGTGTAAGCCACCCCGTCATCTCCATGCAGCTATAACATGATACCGACGGTGTGTTCCCGGGTATATATCAAGTACCAGACGCTATTTCCCCATAAGTATTTGGCTTGTCGGAAAGTATCCCGTTGCTCAATAAATGGTGGTAAACCTGTTACTGTGTTGACACAGTGAGGGTAATCTATTGGAGTGACAGCTCCAACTGGGGATAATGAGCGTAAGCCGGGACGTGTGTCGTAATATGAGAAAAGTCGACACCTGAGTATAAGAGCCCTGGGCAAGCTAGTATTTTTGACTTTTTCATTGGGATTAGTTCAATATCAGTATATTAAACTATATGTTTTGTGCGTTTCGTCAGCTCTGAAATGTATGCACACGAATGTCACATTGTGACAATAAAATATGTCTTATACAAATGAACCTTGCTCAGGATTTAGACCAGTCTTATTTGGAAAAAGTCATCAACTCCCAAAAGTATTTTGTAAACAATTCAAAGCAAATGTGTTCTGTTTTCTTCTTATCTAGAAGACAATTACAGAGAGGATATATATAATATTTTAAGTGGATACCAGAAATATCTCATGATATGGCCCAAGGACTAAATTTCCTGACCAACTTGTCGTGACCGAAAGTACATTGTTTCTGGAGATAATGAGTTTCTGTTGATACTGCCAGAAATAATGTATTTCCGCTGGCGAAAAGTGCAGCTAGTCGCTCGCGAAAATAAATAAATATATTTGTCCGGTATCAATCCAGAACGCTATATATCCTCTATTTCGTTCAGCCAAAATAACGCGATGTCGCACTACGAAATTCCAGTAAGTTTTAAATATATATTTTCAGAACGGTGATGTTTGAGATTGTTTATTACTATAAACTAACATGCAAATGTTACATTTATCAACATTTTCGACTTCAAAAATACCTATTATATAACACGTCGTGCTAAGTGTGGAAGTTCATCTTCGTGCAAACACTGTATGGCATCACCATTTAAAATTTAGCATTATAGAATATAAGAGAAATTTGAAACAATCCATATACCGGTATATAGGTGTGCGAATACACACTATTTTATCACATACGTCAGAAACACCAGAAACATATACCAACATTATCAGAAAAAGGACCGCACAATGTACAAATTGTGTTGATGTAGATCTTTCCTTTTACTCAAGAAATTACATGTTTGAGAAAATAGTTTGTGAAATCTTCGATCTGCCGTGTGTCCACCACTGGTCAAGTGGTCATGCTAATATGCTATGATGCCGGTGGTCCTGTTGAATTGCTATG
This sequence comes from Siphonodentalium dalli, assembly GCA_032622095.1. Lineage (NCBI taxonomy): Eukaryota > Metazoa > Mollusca > Scaphopoda > Gadilida > Siphonodentaliidae > Siphonodentalium > Siphonodentalium dalli. The sequence continues at coordinate 112,945,742 of CP136064.1, forward strand.
ATGCGGGTAGGGCAAACTGATTCCGTTACGAACAAGTACCGTTATTTTTCTAAAGTTGTAATTTTCACGGTGATTGGATAACTAGAGCGATTTGATAAAAAAAAACATTCAAGAACATACATATTTTTGAAAAATATAATAATAACTGCGCTGGTGTTTCTAAAACGACGCAAATAGCCATCTTGATTATAGTCGATTTTCAACTAATGCAACCATTATTAAAGTCACGGGCGGCATTTTGTTGCAGAAATATTTATATTTGTTCAAATCGCCATCAACAGAATGAACGCCAACATATATACAGTTCCACTCATATGACAAACATTATCAGCACGTAAATAGTATATTGTCGTCAAGACGTACAATGGTGTACGTAAACAAGAGACTGTTCGTGTTATATAAGTTGTGATTCTGTTTACATAAGACCGAAATTATATTGGTTAATCATACAAAAATGATATAAACGCTCTCTATTATTTCCATATTAGGAAAACAGTAACAAATAACGCTCTTTATGTTTACCATATCCGGATCTAAACAAAGGCCAGGAAACGTAACGTTTTTTGCTTTTGTTTACATAACAAAGGTGAACAAATTGACAATAACACTGTTTATGCCATATTTATGATTGGCATAAGAACAAGGTCTGTCTAATCTTACTATTCCTTCTGTTTATGGTGGTTTTTGACATAGATGAATATTTGAACACCATACCAACCTCGAACGCCGGTCGTATCTTTAAAACTATTTCGCAATAAATTTGTTTTTGAATGTTATAATTTGATACGCATAATGGATTTTTCAGATTATCGGAACACCGCGATTGAGACAAATTAAAAATAAAATAACGGTAATTTTTGTTAACAGCAACAGTTTGCCCTAACAGCATCATATCAATTCAGCAGGGCCCAACCGTATTAGCATGACCATTTGACCAGGTGTTGTCGACAATTCTTTGGTTTGAAATTATAAATGAGTCAAATCGTGCAATTCACCAAATTTGAAATTATATCATGAAATGTGTTGCGTGAACAATTAATATAGTTGGATAGTTTGAATGTTAACTGAGTATATCAATATACATTCGATACACATTGGGTTCTCTATGATGTCCATGCACTATATATATTCTTCCATTTTCCACTTGGCATAGTTGTTAGTATGCCTGGCTATTTCGGCATACTTCGATGGCGAGAACATCATATTGAAATAGTCCAAAGCTGTTGCTGTATCAGTGTCGAATTCATCTGGTATAACTGGCCCTGTCCTTTGGGTAAATGGCGGAAGTGATATCTTTCGAAATTTATATGACAAGCCAATCGGGTTATTATTCAAGCTACTATCGGCGATGGAGGTCAGATTGTTACTGGTAGCAGGGGGAGAGTAATCGTCATCTGAATCTTCTGATGACGAGAAACTGCAATCTCCGCTAAAATCGCTATCATCTCCCATTAACATGTCGATCACTTGCTGTTTTGAAATTTTTGCAGCCATATTGTTCGTAAATACTTAGAATGGTACCACTGATATCTGTCCCCAATATAAACCCCAAGTAACACAGCATGTGTCGCGTGCGATGCCCACGGTGCCACGTTTATTGTTATTAGATAGGCAAATAACGAGTTGACATAACCGGGCGGTCTCCATTAGAAACTAGCGGGGAGCATATGGGCGAACTCATTAGTACAGTCTTGATCTAGTGTGGCGCTCAAGGGCGCTTGTGGGGAAGTCTGGTAACGCGCTCTTATGCGCTTCTAGGGATATGCTGCGAGGCGTCCACATGCGCTTATGGGGTAAATAGTGCAAAGCGTCCAGGGACGCTTATGGGAAGTAAAGAGTTAAATCTGATTTTTCCTAAACATAGTATTTTATGCATTTCTTTTCAGAGTATGTTCGTTCACTGGCATTGGAAACTTTAGTATCAGAATGTGCACAGCATACAGAGGAGGCATGTGTGTTATCTGTGCAGATACAATATGTTATTCGTCAACTTTTCATTCATAAATATTGCACCACAATATACAAGTGTGTTGCAGCCTGTGGGAAGTTAGTAACATGCTATGCTGTCAAGTGCTGCTATATTCATCAGATGCCAATATAAAGGAGTTTGCTGATCTTTAAATTTCTACTGCATGACAGGTGTAAAACAGATGAGCTGTCATTCTTGGGAATGTTCAATATAAGAAGGGTGTGATGAACTATATATTAAGTGTTAATTCATTGCAATTGTTGCGATGGTGAGGTGTGCACAGACATCAGGAATATACACTGCTGTGGAAGAATGGCTAGGATGACAATTATTCCTCCTGGATATGTTTGAATTAAAGTTTAATTTCCAAAATCTCACTGTGTCTTCATTGATGTTTATCTTAAAACTTCATTCAACATTGATGCAACCAATTATGTCATTTGGACAATTTACTTCATCTTCGACTCTTAATTTTGGTTGCTTATGATAAGATTCATCAATGGGGTGGCCCTCACATGTGCAGGCAAATTACATGCCTCAATTTAAGGTTACTGATAGCACGTAAATGGTAGAATAGTCCTAAGAGGTTTGTGATTTCAGGAAACTTTACATGTAATTTGCCACATCTTGCAGCATCTTGTGGAATTTAGTTCTATGCCAGCATGCAGTATTGAAAAATTAATCACAAAATTATGTGAGAAACACTTGACTGTTTGCGTACCAACTGTTTCTATCATAATAATTTCAGGACTGTGTAAACAGTAATTAAGTGATAACAGTAAACAAAAGAATTACATGGTCACCGTTTATTTTCTGTTTACTTGGCAACCAACATTATTATGGTAGAAACCATCAAAAATAATGGGTTTTCGTATAATTTAAGATTTGACCAATTGGCAAAAAGAACCCATATACATGTACATGTATGTTTGTGGGAGGGTGTGAAAGCCATAATATAGAAATTTGATAGCCTGTAGTATGCAAGTGATCAGCTGAATTTTTGTTCTGGAAATGGAATCTGGTGGCATCTGTTTCAGGCTGTCTAAAGTCTTTTTCTAATTAGCCCTTTAATATATCAATGGATTGGTAATTATAATGAAAATCAATTTATGACTTGAGTCATAAATTAATTTTCATTATAATTTTACATGTCAAACTTGGAAAACCAAATTCATTCATGTGTTGCATATATTTTGTTGATTATGGATATGGTACAATAAATGGGTGGATTTAGTGTACAGTACCCTTAAAGGTTGCATAAGTATGTTGTATGGCACATTTATCAATAAATTGTGCAAAAAAGGAACTTTTTGGTCAAAACCAAAATTGGTTTCATATATAAAACCAGTTTGGGTTTTGATCAAAACCAGTTGGCGCTTGGTATTTGGTTTTGATCAAAACCTAATTTGGTTACATATATGGGACAAAAGCTCAATTCCAATTTTGGTTTTGATCAAAACCAGTTGGCGTTTGGTATTTGGTTTTGATCAAAACCTAATGGTTACATATATGGGACAAAAGTTCAAAACAAATTTTGGTTTTGATCGAAACCAAATATTCATGCAATTTGGTTTTGATCAAACCCAATTTTGGTTTTTATCAAAACCAGTTGGCGCTTGGTATTTGGTTTTGATCAAAACCTAATTTGGTTACATATATAGGACAAAGTTCAAAACCAAATTTGGTATTTTAAAAAACCAAAACGTTTAAGAGTGTACTGCCGACGCTAATTAATGCTCTTTTAATCTTTCGGTTTCTCAAGAGTGCAAATCTGATACAAAAAATGTTTAAAAGATCAAAATGTGCGCGAAGCTCACACAGGGGCTATAGGCCCCTCCCCCGCTAAATAAAGGTTCCGAATTGAGCCTGTTTCAGTTAGTATATAGATACAGTAAAATATCTTGATTGTTGCGTTCCATATGTGCATGAATATACGTGGGTTGGGGTGGGGGTAAAAATACAGTTTTATTGAAATAAAGTGTCCATACAAATGGGCCGCGAAGTGCAGAGCGTGTGATCATTAGGATGTCTGCTGAATACAGGTTCCAAAGAGGGTCCGTTTAAAATGTGCGGTAAGTTTCCTATATGTGCGCGAAGCGCACGCAGTTTAAGATATAATGTGCGCGAAGCGCAGAAAGGGGTTGTAGGCCCCCCTCTAAATAAGGCTCCCGAAATAAGCCTGTAAAGTAAAATATCTTGATTGTTGCTTTCCTTACGTGCATGCATATACATGGGTTGATGAGATGGGGTGGGGGTAAAAATACAGTTTTATTGAAATAAAGTTTTCATACAAATGGGCCGCACAGTGCAGGGCGTGTGATCATTATGCGGTATGCTGAATACAGGTTCCAAAGGGGGTCCGTTAAAAATGTGCCGCAAGCTTCCGAATAAAGGCTTCTGAATTGAGTATGTTTCAGTTGGTTTATAGTAATATTTAAATAATATGCTGATTTTGTTTCGTTCAATATGTGCATGCGCATATGTGGACTTGGTGTGTAGAAATAGTTTTTAGTGAAATAAACTGTTCCAACGCGTATCCAGTATAACAAAAAAGAGAAGAATGACCATTCCATGTGTCAATGAACGCGGACACTAGAAAATAACAAAGAACATTTGTATACCCGTCATTTTGTGACGGGCAACCCCCTAGTTTACTATATATTTCAGGTTTTGATCTGTTCTTGTTTGACCCAGAAAATGTTTTGGAATGCTTCCCAAGAATAATTTGATATGAGCGTTGTTTTGTTCTAATTTGTTATTGTTTGTATGAATTCAATGCACTAGACATCTTTAATCAAATATATACCTTTTCATATTAAACACGCCATTATCGCCTGTTTATAACATTGTCAAATGAATAAATGATCAAACTTTATTTCAAAGACTTGACCCTTGACTGAACAGTATACTACTTTATACTACCTTTTATGTTAATAAGTAAAAAGATCTCAGATCTTTCATTTCAATTTATTGATAATTATCGAGGACTAAATTCAACCTAACATTATAAATGCACAAATAAAATTTGATAAATTTGAAGTTTTAAGGGTAGATAAATTCCATGTTTTCATGAATTTATCAATATTTTCCCAGGCCTGCATTCATTCCAGCATGATAAATGTGCAAATAAATTTTAATAAATTTCTGATTTATGTAGATAAATTCCATATTTATCACGTAATAAATTAGACATATATCAAAATTGATTACCATGATAAATTTTTTGGTAAATTCTGAACTTTATTATTTAATAAATCCCAATAAATTTTAAATAAATTCCCACATTTATCGACATTTATCATTAAGATAAATTCCAATAAATTTGACATTTCCACACATTTATCAGGGATTTATTACTATGATAAATTCCATATTTCATGCAGTGAGTGTTTCATATTTCATTGAGGCCATCTGTACTATGATGTTTCTGGTGTCTAGTTGTGTCCTCTGTATTTCATGTATGTTTCTGAAATACAGAAAACACAACTAGTATTTTTCTAGGGGAATCATTTTGCAACGTTTGCCTTAAATGTTACCTACATAATTTCAGTTATAGTTTCTTCAAATTCTTCTCAAGCACAACTGGTTGTGTGCAACAGCTCGACTATAACATCTCCAATACATGCCCCTTGTTTTCATTCGCAAACACGATATGCAAGTCGAAAATACATAATAAAAAAATACTGATCTTTTCACACTGTCGTTAACATGATAAAGACCTACTCAAATATCGAGAAAGCGATGTCGGCACATTTTAACATTCTCTCTAAATACAGCCAGGGCTGTTTTGGTCAGAAATCTCACGACATTCGCATAACCGATGGTAGTACAATAGTTAATTTAGTTTACATAATTAATATAAATTTCAATGATTAAACCTTAAATAAATACAAAGTATCAATGAGCAGAATGAATTTAATGACGTGTCTTTTGAAGTTAATTACTGACCTATTGTATTGTTTTTAATCTGATATTTATTATTTCCCACTCTCCTCATTTTTCCGGGTGGGGACAAATATTAGCAATATCATAGAAGAAGGAAATAAAAAAATGAATCAAACGCAGCCATTCCTTCTGTGTTTGGGAAGAGGGAGGAATCCGGAACTATTTTCGTCATAATATACAGTCATGCCAGTTCGTGTTCAAAAAGGAGAGAGAGTTTCGGACTCTAAGGAGAGAGCATCAGCTGTTCATTATATCTTTAATTTGCACATTGCAGCTTTCCACTCATTTCTTGAGTAATGCATCTGTATGCGCGATTAAAAAGTAATCAGATTTTTACGATAATTCAGGGGGACTATTAAGGCAGAATGAAGTCCCCAGATGATGAATTTGGTGACTCTAGCAATCTTTATGTGGTAGCGTCACTAAATTCACCCTCCGGGGACCTCACTCTGCAAATGCCCGGCACCATATTTTCAGGCCTGAGACGGTATGCTGGTTTTTTGCATCCGCCAATTTTGTGGACCCACCGCCCTAAACCTGCGAAAAAAAAAAAAATGTGTCCCAAATTTGATACAACCTCCCCTAAATTTCACTTAATTTCACGGTAACAAATATTTTTGCACCTACTGACGAAGCCCATCAGTTCTTTGTCCTCATTTGAGTTATGTTTGTAGTCATTTGTTGTCAAACTAATATTTGAGCGAGTTGAGCACCCTATACACAATGATCTAGTTACTCAGCCATGTAGACATTCAGATTGATATCATATATTACAATTCCAAAACTTAAGTCTAATACAATGGAACATACGTGTATTATGTTGACAAGCCTATGGCCTGGAATATATTTCTCACTTTTTTTTTTAACTGAACAGAAAAACATGTCTCCAGCAGGCAAAAGGGTTATAATATTTCTCAAGTCTGGTACTGCTTCGAATGGGCGAGTGACTTATCACAATCCTGGTGTCGTGCACCATGTGCATGTGGGTGAGAGGAATATAATTTTGAGTTTACAGTTACTCTTATTTTGGCTTATTTCACCGAGTGTTATCCTATATTTGAAGGTTTCATTCCTCAATATGTGTGCTGCTTTATTTGGAATGGCTGAGTGACTCGTCACAATCTTGGTGTCCTTATGATTGCAGATGGGTGGGAAGAATCTAATCTTCACTTTCGAAGTGTCTCACAAATGAGACAGATGTGTCAATTAATGTGAAGCTGGGTTGGCTATCATACCATGGTAGGGGAGAAGCATTTCAATAATATCGCCATGAGAATTATAGTTGCACGGTTTGGACGTGCCATTATTTTTCACATAATAAGTATTAACAATTTTTCCTTTTGGTGACACTGCATTGGGGACTGGAAGGCAATTAACATTGATATTTTTGAGTCAGTTCATGAGTATTGACTACAAATATAGCCATATGAGGCTGTAAATAATTTGAATTCCCTCTCCTCCAGTGTTAGATTGCAAATTTGACTATTGGGCATGGCGATCTCTGGATATAATTTTCCGCGCCAATTAGAAGTGAGAATATGATCTGTATGAAGAATTTTGTAATTTATGGTAAAATCCTGGGCTTGAAGCTACATCAGCCAGCAGATATTTTAAAAGCAAAGTACTATTCCGCATATTCTATTCTATAGAACTCTGTCTTAACTTATCTTTTCCCGGACTGTATGGGCGATTCTTTCAGATTAACACGAAAAATAATTATTTTTTAATTGTATTGTCAATTTGTCATAGGCGATGAGATAGTGATAACATAGAGAATAATCAAAAGATATGCATAAAATACAATGAAAATTTAATAATGAATGAATGACTATGAATATTTCTCTTGACTGTGATGACATTGTAGAAAGGACGATGTGTGTGTTGTGTTTTCTATTGATCAATCGCGGCTGTATATAATATGTTCGCGCATATTCTTCTTTTCAGTTTGTGTTTATGTTAAACACAAGTGAACACTGTCCTTAAAAAATATTCAAATATCCTTCCAAAATAATCCAAAAAGATCCCTGGAGCCTTGAGAATATATTCAAGAGAGAAACAGAAACTGACTTTAAACAATCTATGTACTCCAAATGGTCTATAGACTGGGGAAATATCCAAATATACGTGGTAAATTCAATGAGTATATCACCACTGAAGTGTTGGAATCAACACTTAATAAGTGCCACAATTCCAACATTTGAAGGTTGTCGCGCATGTTCAACCCCAAAATGTTGGCATTGTTGCACTTGTAAAGTGTTAATTCTCACAAGTAGTATTTAGTCAAGCTAAAATGTGCATCATAACCATGCACATTACGAAACTCACCACTTCATTGACCGAGCCCACCTTGTGCATGGCGACATACATGGGGTTACGCATTTATGCTTCCAGACTCGTGCATTGATGAATATCGTCATGGGGTTACGCATTTATGCTTCCAGTATCATGAATTGATGAACATCGTATTATATAATATGAATCGTATGTGGCACGCAGTGGAGCAACCACACATGATGTGCCTCAAATTTGCCCTTTTTCGGCGACATAACGCTAAGAATAATTTATGTAACATCATGCAGTGGTCACGACGGAGACGACATGCCAAATTGACAAGACGTGTCGTGGATTGTAATATCTTGTCTGGATTATCGTCATCACTTCTTCATTTTTCGTTTTTATTAAGGTGACCAACGAAATTAGTCTAAATGAAGTTAATAGACTTAAATCACATGTGAATTCTTCGTAAGTTGTGTCAAAGTAGTTACTCTCATTTTTATCGCGACGCTTCATTTCCAATTCCGCGCTTCTTTTTTTGCAATCTCAACACGGTTGCTAACCGGAAGTCACGTGATAATTTCTCCAAAATCTATACCCGCAATCTTGAAAAAACACTGATGGATATAGAAAAAATTATATGACGTCATTCACCTGCCTTAGGTATAAGCACCCTTGGTGGTTGCTATTATTGTATTCTCTGTAAATGTTGTACGCACACATGTACGATACAGAAGAAATCCGTCGTATAGCTCCAAATAACACGGAATCCGGCGATCGAAAGGGGTGGTGGTACCATTTTTCTACTCTCGGTTGATGTTTCGGACTCTAATTTCCATCAGTTGACACTTTTCCAAACAGAGGCTGGTGTTAGTTTGGAAATTTACTTGAGCTACATTTGGTCAGTGGCAAATTTCAAGCTGGATGCTCCTACGGAGACCCCATTTACGCGCGTTGTTGATGGATATGTACAGTATCAGAATGCATAATCAAGTGAAAGGCCACGCCCCTTTTCTTAGATCAAATACCCGCCTTCTAAATGATATAACACAGGGGCACATTATTATACCACAATGAACATGTTTCAATGCATTTGCTTAGCTTTATATACATAATCAGTTAAGTAATAACGATAAATCACTCTCTAAAACACCTCTTTGTTATATATAAAAACACTTCTTCAAATATCTCCGCTCTGTCGGCAATACAATCATAACCTCAATTCTAACATCTCGTGACACGTGTTACTCCGATATAATATCAATTGCTATCTAATAAATTATCTTTCGCTGTTCAATCGTAATGGCTGAAAAGCGTACCTGTCGAAATTGTCAAATACTCACAAAAGTGTCACTTATGATCAGAAAGGCTATCCATAACAACTGTGAAAAAATTGCACTTTTGACCAGTCCGTCGTTAAAATATCACTGACGGGCAGGACTACAATAGATACTTTTTGCATACTTGTATAGGGGCCTTGGTGTCTCAGTCGGTAAGGGGTACAACCCCAAGACGTCTCGCGACTCTCGCCCTCCAGCGCTGCGATGAGGGTTCAAATCCACATGTTTCCATGATGGACTTTGTAACTCAAAATCGTTATCTGGTGGAGTTGTCAGTTACTCGCCAATGGCCGGTGGTTTGCCGCACAAACTCGACGAGTTTATCAGCCATGGAATCACTGTTAGATTAGCCCTAAGTGTGCCGATTTCCTCCACCACTAAAACTGGCAATATCACGATATGGTCTTAGTTGCTGAAAGCGACATTAAAACCACAATCAATCAACCAATAAATCAGTCAATCATATAAGGTGCTCGACGTGCATATCCCGAATTCAGAGCACACCGCTGTTCATGTACGTGCTGTACAGTGTCAATAAGTTGTCATGCATGCTTCTTATAGGCATGGAATGTATATGTGCATCATGTGCTGTGTCTAATTTATAGTGCAAAGGGAACAATGAGAGAAAGATATATAAGCACATAATGCTGCATATCGCTTGTCAAGTCAGTCATGGCTCCAGATTCCACTTCCATTTCACATACCCAGATAACATGTATCTATATCACACCGAAGAGTGTTATGCTCTCTGAATTCCGAACGATAACTATTCATCATTAAGAGCTCAAGATTTGTTGTCAGAAATCGCTCTCAGAAACGTGAGAACGTCCGATAACGAGATGACAGCAGCAACTGTGATAACAGTTCCAATACCAACCGATCCTATTACGACCGCTCCCAGTCGTTGGTCGTTCGCCGATATGAATTTGTTCTTATACTTGTGTGTACCTCGCTTATCAATAGTTAGTATCTCTAATAAGAACTCGAACGGGACTCGTCGCCCACTAGATGAACCGCAATGACATCCACAGTATTTAGAATGAGACGATGTTCCACCCACAGCAGTTGTTTGAGAATTCGCCTGTGAAATATTAAAAAGAAACCATTACATATATGATGTATTTTCACGTTAGTCAATATTATATCACCAACATCATCACCAATTACGGACATTACATGTGTAAGTCTTACGAATTGTTGTCTGTTGATACAACAAATTATCACAATAATCACGCATATAGAGTATACGTATGATGGTACGCAAGTCACTCATCGTAGAGGTATACCTTATGCCCTAAAGGCTTGCATCTTATTCTGGTTGTGATCGAACCACGTTCCTATAGAGCTACCCACCACACGTTCAAGCGTGTGTAGAAGCAGTTAATTATTAAATGTTAAACATAAAAGTCCTCTGATCGACTCAAGTCTCGCATCCACAAAGTAAAGTTGAGAAAGTCTTGATGAAAACGCATCTACAAATAAGAAAGTTTTAACGAAACAGAGTCACGTTAGGCTTTAACAGATGTGCCCTGACAATGTCCTACTTTCTTTTGTCGGAATCTGAGCACTGCTCCATCTGTCGAGAATGGCTTGCAACTGGACATCATCGCTGTCTCGTGTTGAAGTGTGTCCAAAGTTTCAGCATGCACATTAATATATCGGCCAAATTCACTCCTCACATCATGTCATTATAACAATTCCTAGATGTTTACAATAACTTAAAGTTGCAGTATGCAGGTGTATATGGCAAGTAAGATGGTATATATCATGGCTGTTGTTCCTCGTCCAGTTAATGCCACAATGGCAACGATTAGCATGCATATGCTACCAGGCGTGGACGACTACTTGTTTGGAAGATAGTCGATTGGTAATTCGAAGTTAGTTTTGATCACTGCAATATTCGCATTCAAAATTGATAATGTTGACATAAATAGATACATAATACGACAACGGTCGTCGAATAGTCTAAAACTTGGCCAAACGTGTCGAAAATGGCATTAGAAAGGTTTCGAAAAACTCACGGATAAACGTATGGCTACTTCTACGGTACAAGTTACAACGTCATCAAAGTATTCACATGTTCTAACTGAAACTCATAATAATGTAGTCTTTTAGCCATCGCAACGGATAGGTTACCAAGGAGTTCTTCGGTTTGTACCAAAATAAAAACGTCCTTTAAAGATACAGACCCTCAGTCAATTAGTGTTATTGTATTGTATACAATCGAATTTATCAAGCCACGGACAACTATCCTCAAGTGGCAGATTAGATAGAAAATTATTGTGCGCGTTGTACTTAATCTGGTACATGTAGATCGCACAAAGCGGAAATCTCAATGCGCGCGATAATACATGAATTGCTTATTCAATAATCCCACTTGTTGTAATTTTTACGAACCAATTTGTTTGACCTACACGATGAATAGCTAAACGTAGTCGTAAATTCTATCCACGAGTTGTGAAACGTCTCTATTGCCCCCAAAGATAAACAAGAGCGTCGCTAGGGCGTGGGGAAATACGTCCGTTGTAATTCCAACAAAGGGCCATTACTCTGAAAATTGACGCGCGGAACCCAATCCCTAACGTGACTTGTATTTTAGGCTAGTAAACTTACATACCAAATTCCATTCCATGCAGTTCAGACTTACCAAAGTTGTCAGTCGGAAACGTAAATTGAGTTCGCATTCCAACAAAAATGGCATAACTGGTGAAAATTGGCGGCGGAACCCAAACTCGTACTTGACCTTTAATAAACTCACATACCAAATTTCATTCCATTCAGTTCAGATTTACTAAAGTTATCATCGGAAACGATACAAAAAAACAAAAGGAAAAACGGGTGGATATACGGAACCCCCCCCCCCCCCCCCCCCCCCCGGCACCCAAACAAAAGAAAGGGTGTTTAAGTGTATGGTGGTTTACGAGCTCAGGTCCGTCCATATTAGCGAGCTAAACGAGTCATGAAAAAGTGCACCAACGAAGAGGTTTAAGGGCTAATTTGAATACTGATATTAGCATACCGTATATACAACATATATTATCTCTGTAAACTATGTTATTAGTAATTTGATGTGTATATGTCTATGTGTTGTGTAAACTCCTCAGTACTGGAGAAAACTTAAAATTATTTGGAGATATATTATTATGAACGCCCAGGGTTAATTAGCTTAAGCCCTCAATACTTTTCCTTGAATGGAAGGACAGTGTGGACATAATTTTTTTCAAACTTTTGTGGTTTTTAGAAAGTTGTGTTAGAATGATTTATAGACCCCAAACAACAGTTGATGTCGCATTTACAAAAAGGTTTAAGTGCTTAAGCTCTTAAACCCAAAAAGCCCCTAAACCACATTTAAACCGAACTCCAAACCCCATAAACCCCTTTCGTTGGTGCAGACGGACGGACGGACCAAAGACAAAATATGTCCATTTTTTTTTAAACGGGCGTATAAAAAATTCAACGTCATTAGCTTATACTCACAGTTGTGATAGTAATTGACATAGTGACGTCTGTGGTAGTATGTGTAACGTCCGTGGTTGTTGCGGTTGATGTTAATCGTGTTGTCGTCGCTGTTGTTTGTGTTGTCGTCGTAGTATATGTCGTCAGTGTTGTCGTAGTTGTCATTGTTTCAGTCGTCGTACTAGACGTCGTAAGAGTTGTTGTCGTCGTTGTGGATGTCGTAGGAGTAGTCGCCGATGTTGTGGTTGTGGTTGCCGTAAGAGCAGTCATCGACGTCGTAGTTGTGGTTGACGTGAGAGTAGTCGTCGATGTTGCGGTTGTGGCTGTCGTAAAAGTAGTCAACGATGTCGTAGTTGTGGTTGTCGTAAGAGTAGTCGTCGAAGTTGTGGTTGTGGTTGTCATAAGAGCAGTCGTCGACGTCGTAGTTGTCGTAAGAGTAGTCGTCGATGTTGTGGTTGTCGTTGTCGTAAGAGTAGTCGTCGATGTTGTGGTTGTCGTAAGAGAAGTTGTCGATGTTGTGGTTGTTGTTGTTGTCGTTGGAGTAGTCGTTGACGTTGTAGATGTGGTAGTTGTTAGTGTCGCCAATGCTTCCGTGTAATTCATAACTGTCGGAGACGAGAAAGTACAATAAAAATATATATTTATACTTTAGTTGCAACAAAGAAATATGAAAAAATGTCGGAAAAAACAGTGCTTTGATTTGACCTAAAGTCAGTGACCGGATATAAGATCCGAATGGTATACCCTTCACATCATGATTATATCCGTAAATGGTCAGGTGTTAAAGATACTGTTAGCGTTGGTGGTCGGTATTGCTATTAAAGTAGTCACATCCGTTAAAACCGCAATAAACAGAACTAATATTGTATTAAATTTCATGATATTGCCATGCTAGTGCCCTATGTTATGTAAAGAAATGCAATATTATGCAAACACAAATTACGTAATAGTATGCGATAAGCAAAACACTCAATAAATTGGAGACCCACTAAGTGAACCTTGGTTGGAAAGGGCCACCAAATTATTTACAACATATCGGTATAGCGCTCGTTATAATCCTCGCCACTCAAGATTCCTGTGTTGAATGAGTCACTGTGAATCACTATCCTAATTAAATATCCACGGTGTTGAGTGATTTGCTTATCAATAACTATTTACGTGATATATATAGACAAACGCTCGGGTCACACAAAGTGTGTTTGTGGATAATATCGCATTCATACTATCATTATACTATATTATTAGTATATTTTTGAGGAAATTTTCATAACTTGGTAACTGTTATTTCTAATTTATAACATATAATGAATGCCATCCAGACAGAAAAGCAGATAATAGAAGAGCAGAATTATTCATATTCATTGGTGGGAGATTTTCAGGTAATAGTTCAACAATGGTCGTTTGTTGAACTATTACCTGAAAATGTCATAAGAGAACTACTCGTCAATAAGTAATTAGTATAAAAAGGGTTAAACGTGGAAAGCTCATTTTAACCTGAACAATATTTACTGACGTAACTACGTAATATACTTTGAAAAAATTTATCGTGGGCACTCGTGGACATAGCAGTTTTCCAAATATTTTAATTTTGTTCACAGCAGTTACATAAATAGCCAATAGAGTTAACTTATCAGTAGCGAACACGTATTTCCTTGAGATGCGGAGGATTATTCTCAATGGCCGAGTAAACATAATCCTTGAATCTCACGAAATGAGAACATTGTGCGCTAAGATTGACAGTTCGCATACGTCTTTATTGCATAATGTATACGACCAAAACCGCAATGATGCACACTGTTATGGCTACAATGTCCCAAAAACTTATTATGTTAAAGACATTTTGTGGACTTGTTCGGGTGCGTGAAATTTATAAGTTAGTACTTAGCTAGGCGCTATGTCAACATGGAGACTGTAGCATTCTACTAAGATAGCCAAAATATTCAAAGAAATAGACCATACCACTCCATATAGAAAACATCGTCTGAACTACGATCAATTGTAAATATTTACATCTCGACTCAGGACGCAATTATCGGCGATATACTAAAACAAATGATTTCGCCAACGGGAATCATCGCGTTTACTTAATACATAAGCATGACGATGTGTTGTCAGTTTGGATTAATATTCGTAAAAATAACTACTTTAAGCAAGATTTTTCATATGATCACCTGATAAGGAGGAATTAAAGATACACACACATATATATATATATATATATATATATATATATATATATATATATATATATATATATATATATATATATATAACTAACAAATAGTTGTTCGAGTAAGGGTTTGGCGTAGGGGAGATGTCCAGGCCAGGACGTCATCCCCCACCCCAAATACTGACTCAAACAACTTTTTCTCGGAAGAACTTAATTTCTCGCCGTTTCATGACTATATAAAGCAAAATAAGTAATAAAACCATCAGAGGTATTTGTGTCATGTATGTGCTGGGTGGGGAGATATCCTGGCCTGGACATTCCCCACCCCAATCCCTGACTCAAACAACTTTTTCTCGGAAAACGTTAATTTCTCGCCGTTTCATGACTATATGAGCAAAATAAGCAATAAAACCATCACAGGATTTGTTGTCATGTAGGTGGTGGTTGGGGAGAGATCTTGGTCTTAACATCTTCCCCCAACCAAACCCTGACTCATACAACTTTTTCTTGGAATAAGTTAATTTATCACCGTTTCTTGACTATATCAAGCAAAATAAGCAATAAAACCGTATGAGGAGTTTTGGTTATGTACGTGCTGGGTGGGGAGATGTCATAGCCTGGACATCTCCCCACTCCAAACCCTAACTCAAACAACTTTTTCTCGGAAGAATTTAATTTCTCACCGTTTCATGACTATATAAAGAAAAAATAAGCAATACAACCATCAGAGGATTTTTTGTCATGTAGGTGTTGGGTGGATGATATATCAACTGGCCTGGACATCTCCCCCATCCCAATCCCTAACTCAAACAACTTTTTCTCGAAATAATTTAGTTTCTCGCTGTTGCATGACTATATAAAGCAAAATAAGCAATAGAACCATAATATGATTGTTTGTCATGTAGGTGCTGGTGGGGGTGATTTCCTTGTCTGGACAGCTTCCCCCACCCCAAACCTGACTTAAATAACTTTTTCTCGAAATAATTTAATTTAAATACATAATTATGTTTTATGGTGAAACTTCTGGGATGTGGTTGGCAATGAGATATATACGCGTGTTATGTATGCAGCTCATAATTAAATATGTAATTACTCATGGGGTCACATGCAAATCACAAATATGTGTTACTAATGTACATGTTTACAAGAATAGTTGATGTGTCGGATTGGAACATACTTGAATGCGAACAACCACATTATTGACCAGTAACTCACCATTGTGGCACTTCTTGACAAATGATGAAGAGCCAGTTGGTTGCGGTGTGGCGTGTGTTCGAGTATAATCAAGATAGTAGTAGGCACTGACAATGAAGAAATGAAAACATCTACTGTCAGTCACAGAGTAGGTCGCTGCCCAGCATGAATATGATAATGAAGTTTCAGTCAAGCATTTGTCTGTGCATAACAATACACCCGTAGCACTTAACTCCAGCATGCCTCCAGTTTCGTCGATGTAGCCATCCGTCAGACTCAGATTATACATCCAACACGGCTTATCTAAAATATGAAGAGCAACATTGATTTCACATGCATATATGTGGAATTAAATGTATCCATAAGTAATACATTACAGTGATATGTATGTTACAAAAATTAATAGATTTATTGGATAGATTTAGTGTACCATGTGTACATTGAATATCGTATAATAATATCACAATGAAAAAGACCAGAAGTTTATATACAGACATCATAAAATATCTTAAAAGAAGAATAGTAAAACTTAGTATTATCAAATTCCACCCAACCCAACTCACAATCACACAATGGTTAATAACGATCATAGGTTGCTGTCATATATTCAACTTTTACCGCCGTGACCAAATAAGCTGTGATTACTATTAATATTGTAATACAATTAGAAAATGATCTCAATTCGATAGAGTCTTACCAACTAGACATGATACACGAATAATGCTGAATGTTCATAAGCGTTATTATGTTTTACTCTTAGACCAATGCGTCAACTGAATTCGTTATTCATTGATATAATTGTTTAGCCGTTAAGGATCAGATGCATGTTTTGTTGATATTTCAAAATAGATGTTCATTGGGCTGAAATATTCGTGATATTTTATCCATGATAATGTATGGGGGTATCATCTTATAGCATAACAAAAAGATGAATAGACAATTTTGTATTTATTCTTGAGATAGCCAGATTATATTTCTATAAAACATTATAACCAAATAGTGGATGTAGGTAACGAACTTTGTCATTTCTATTCTAAATACTAATTGACGAGTAGTTATCCCTTAGGAAATGTTGATAAACGTTGATGAACTTATTATCTGAACATTTTCATCTCATAAGTACGAGCCCATCTGTACTTTTATTGTCTGTCGTCTGCATATCTTTTCCTCAGAATACCTCCAGATGAATACAAGATCATTCCAATTTATACATTTATAACTGAGGTTCCAAGTGGCATAATTATTATAGAGTCAGTTTCACTAAGAGTGACTTACACATTGAATTCATTTTTGTTTTAATTCGTCTTTCAGCAAACGAACCAAGCATATTTCTAAATATAGTGCTGACGGCCTGGCTATAAAAATGAAAATGGAAGAATAGTTCAGTAGACTCACAGTAAGGAATACATTGTTGGAATTTGTTGCTGGATGTGTTGACTTTTACTATCTCATTTGAACTACCGATGGGTATAACTGAATATAATCACCTCTCAAACATTGTATAACCACATAAATATTTTTGCGCAACCGAGTGAGTATTAACAAATGTATGTAATATTTTGTTTGACCATTGTGATTGGCTGCAATCATGACGAACAGCTACATCTGACTCACCTGTATATCTGATTTCACATATAGATGGCAGATATCTATAACAATCCGTCATCATCCAATACGATTTCGGATCGGCTTCGAGAGTGTGAACGTATGTGCAATTCCCAATGCCAGGTTTTGGTTCTTGGAGATTCCAGTTTTGATAATTATCTGGTGAACTGCCATCTGACCACATAAATGAGTTAACGCCAGAAGAACTGAGATCATGCCAAACATCGGATAAACTTAGCAAAGAAATAGATATGAGAGTCATTACAAACAAGTTGTCATTCCAAATTAATTCTCAAATATTGCCGCTTGTTTTTACACGACACATGCAGGGTTCAAACTATGTTGATTAATACACTAAACACATACACATATATATGGTCTATATTTGCATCTAAATCATTTATGGAAGTGATAACTATATGTTTCCTCAGATTCAATGTAAACATGTGTCACAAATTGACCCAACAAAACATCATGGATATCTTCCAATCATTTCACCCAAACCTTGTGTGTTTATTTCACACCACTTTCTGGGATAACCTGTGTGTCGACTGAGAACATGCGTGCCAATTGAGGAGAACACGCGAAGGATTTGTGTAAATGTTAGCCCAAACGACATTTCGAAGTAACGACTGCTTTGTTGTTTATTTCGAGGAATAATACCGCATCATATGAATTCAGCCCAAATATATTGACAGGTGTCAAGGGTCTAACTCTATACTGAGCAATAAAAAACTAATATAATAAATACCGAGTATATTTAATTTTAACGCCAATGGGTCGTTTATGTGCGTTTAAGAGTGTATTTATGCTTAAAGCAAAGTGAAATAACGATCTTAAAATGAATTGGCCGGTATATTTTATTAGTTATCAGGGTTACCAGGGTCGTAGTTGCATAAATTACAATATATTTTTATGCTAAGATAATTGCGTGGTAATTTGTTTGTTAATGGATTGATCGGTGATCATGTTAACACAAATGGAACACAAATGGAAATTCCAAATATGGAAAGTGACTTGCGCATGCGCAAAACAGATACAATGGTCTAATTCCCCAACTGTGTGCGTAACGTAACTATCGCAAGTATAACGTACTCTGAAAACTATTTATCGCCAAATTCATGCTTCAAACATTTTAAACATGTCATCTTCAGCTTCTTTTATTTTATTTTTATGAAAATTAATAATAAATGGGGTGATAAATATGTATATAACGACAAATAGAATCAAATTGGCCATTTTGCCGTGAAACTCAGGACAGGCAAGCCAGGTACAAAAATTGGTGAAATATGAGTACGAACGTAAAAGTGTTCCCCTATCGTATTGCGATAATCGCCAACCTAATTCCAATGCCGATGACAATCGAAGCGGACGCGATGTGCATTTTAATTCTTTCATTACGATTGTTTTGGCGTCCTAATCTATTAAAATATTCTTCTATATCTTGGAAGGTGTTCTGGAAGGATTATTTCAATATGTGTATATCGGATTAACCTTCCAAAAAGATGAGTTTGACGCCTGTATTTCTTGGCATGAATATTAACGAGCGCTCGTCTGCAAGTAGGTCATCTGGATTCGGAATTGGCGTGTTTTTGTGAAAATGTCAAATTCAATTTCTTCCATCTAAAACATAATTACGCGCTGGACTCGGTCATTTTAGGAACATATATGTATCACACGCACATACACCAAGTCTCAGCCTAAAAGTTTGAAAAATGACAGTTTTATCGACATAAATCGATGTTAATGGTAAATTCAAATTTCCATGTTAAATTTTATCATTGAAAAAAATTCATTTCTTCCATCTAAAACATAATTGCGTGCTGTACTCTGTCATTTTACGAATATGTAGCTATCCCACCAACACACTCCAAGTCTCAGCTTAAAATTTTGAAAAATGACAGTTTTATCGACATAAATCAATTTTAATGCCAATAATCATAATGATTAATGGCAAATGGAGTGTTAAATAAATTTTAGGCCAATTAGGGCCCTGCGAATGTTTTCTGACCTGTTCTATATTGGTCACTAGAGTTCATATTTGACCGGTTACACCTGATAATTATGCGACAGTATAGTCTAGAGGTGCCACGATTATTTATTTTGATAATCGATAATCGGTCGTCAATAATCGACTATAATCGATTAATCGTACATAATAATAATAACATCAGTAGAAGTATTCCATAATATGGCCTATTGCCATATTGGCTGGGTGCTGGTTAACTGCTATCGCTGCTTGTTTGAGGCATCGGCTGATGTAATTTTTGTGTTAATAAAGTGCATCATAAACCACCGGTAATGACTAATGAGCACAATGTGTTCAATACAAGCACAGTTCTCGGCGATGTCATGGTTATAATATTTGTGAGTTCATTGGAACGAATGTAGCGATTAATTTAACAGCCAAACATACAAGCAATATAAAAGTAGGAATGCACGACGGACCGACGGTGGTTCCTAAAAAAAAGGAATCTAATGTTACGGAAACTATAAGTTTCAGCGAACTTCCAGAGCATGGATAACAATTACAAAGGTGGGCCCCTGCCCGCAAATTTCAGGACTCATAAAAAAATAAGTATTTGGTAATAGTTAATTTCATTTAGCAGTCACCACACTATAAGCGATAGCCTGTACTAGTAACATCTAAGTATACTTATACAAACAAAGTATACTTGCTGCAAATGACACCGCCGAGAATATCGCTGATTAAAATGCCGTAGGTTCCCTGATATCGAGAGAATGTCAATCAACTCCCCTTTGGTCCAATGAGATTCAAGGGTGAGGGCATTCAGTTCACTGACAGTCAGTCCATTTCAAAGACGTAGTGCCGCCTTTCTTGTAGAAATATACAACGATGTCGGCATAAGTTCAAAGCTGCAGTGCCGCCATCATGGCGCCATGCAATTTGAAGAATATACAATGACTCGAAGAGTAACCATGTCATCAAATGAACTGCCGGCTGTTTACAACATATACTAGTAGTACTCAAGTTGTCGGAATCTCTTTGATACATGATCAAATGTTGTTAACCCCTCGGTTGTATATTAAACTGTGAAAAACAATCAGGGTATTCAACAATAACCGGCATTTTCCAACGTCCGAAATAAATAACGCAGATTAATCGACGACGGAAATGGTAATCGATTATCGGCTTTATCAACGGTTCATCGATTATACGATTAATCGTGGCACCCCTAGTATAGTCGCGTTACTTTATAGGTCAACATTGGTCATTATCACCTGACAAATTTATTTTGGTCTATCGTATCAACCCCTATTTTCTCCCGCGCGTAGCCTGACTACCGCTATTCTCAAAGTAATTGACCAGAAAAACGGGGTGATACCCCGGTCATGACCACGGTGATACCGGTAATAAACGGTAGCTGTATCGAGGCGGCCATGGCAGTGGAATTACGGTATTGGGCGATGATACCGCGGTCTTTTAGCGGGCACCGCATTAATTTTTTTGAATACCGCAGTGATTTTCATGGAACACTTTGAGGGGAGGTATTTACTCCCACATACGTTAACAAGCGGTATCAGTACCGCGGTATTGGAGGATACCGCGGTATAGTACCGCAGTATTAACGGGGTGACACCACGTTGCTGGTGGTCAATTACTTTAAGTATAGCGGTAAGTGTCAACATTGGTCATTATCGCTCCACTAATTTGTATCGTTTCATCGGTATGAATTCCATATCCAATTATCCACATATAACCAACCCAACCTCTAATCCCGGTCCAATTTATTTATTTCTTTCATCGGTATATTCACGTAACGTAATATTTTATCACGTGATATTTGTACTTATATGTCTATGGTATTACTATAGTATACTGTATACGTATATCAATTGCTATTCCTATCTATATAATCCTGGTGCCATCTATAGAGATAGATAATTTCAGACTCCCCCCCCCCATTTTACATCATTGCTGCTTTAGTACAGTCGCGATGCAACATCGCTCCACTAATTTATGTCAGTTCATCGGTACAAACCACTTTTTCTCCGAGTCCATATAACCAACCCAACATCTTATAGATGACTATTCTGGCACTATATAGAGATGACTAAGATTCTGACACCCCCCTATTTTATAGCCATGTTGCAACAGTAGAGTTCAGATGCATATTATGTCAACATCGGTCGTTATCGCTCTACAAATTTATATCGGTTCAACCCTTAGTTCCCTGTATCGCCCACCCCTCCCTCAGTTTATTTTTTCAGTTGTATTGTAGTCTCATTACGTACACATTTTATCTTTTCTAACTTTTGCTTCAACGCGTTGAGTTCCGCTGCAGACAATATAAAACTGACAACATTTTGAAATGTAAGCAGGCTTCAAACTCATCTTATCCAAGAAAAACTCTGGTTACATAAGAAATTTGTGTATAAGGTGTACGCGCATTTGTCGCGTTAAAAACAAAAGGTCCCAAGTCAAGGTCCAAATCCCCAACACACTGATGTGAGGTTTAACTCCATCTACATACAGTAATTGATCACTTAACCACAGCAAAATAATGGGTATTTTTTCATGATTTTAAATCCTGAAAAATTACCCATAATTCTGCTGTGGTTAAGTGGTCAATTACTTTGGGCATTACTGTAACCAATATAAGGATTTGAGGTGTAATAATAACTCAATCCTCATACAGTAATGTCCAAAGTAATCGACCACTTAACCACAGCATAATTATTGGTAATTTGTCAGGATTTTAAATGCTGAAAAAATACCCATAATTCTGCTGTGGTTAAGTGGTCAATTACTTTGGGCATTACTGTAACCAATATAAGGATTTGAGGTGTAATGATAACTCAATCCTCATACTGTAATGTACAAAGTAATTGACCACAGCTGAATAATGGGTAATTTGTCAGGATTTTAAATGCTGAAAAATTACCAATAATTCTGATGTGGTTAAGTGGTCAATTACTTTGGGCATTACTGTAACCAATATAAGGATGTGAGGTTTAATGAGAACTCCATCCACATAACTAATAAATATGTGTGAAAATTAAACCAAAAAAAATAAATTCCATGATGGCGTCCAATATGGACTGCCTAATTCTGCTCCAAAACATGTATATTGAATATATGGTTGTTTATTGGGGGAAACTGATTATTTCAATGATATTTTCATTAACTGCATGGGATCCAAAACCCGACTTACGGGAGCTCGCTTCGTGCACGACTGTATCTTAAGCATATGTGCATATTTAATGAGCCAACAATTGGAATCCAAATAGAGAAGATTGGCACGTCGACCCTGCGCATAGACATCATTGATGATCTCTATGGGAATCAAAATTGACATTTAATAGACAATTTCGATTAACCGCAATAACTTAAGGAATCTCTAATTATGATTAAGCCCAATGAGAATGCAATAAGACATTTCTTATTACCCTTAACCGCAATTACTTCCCATTGCACTTTAACACAATTAATATCTCTCCCCCCCCCCAACAGCTTATCAATACCACTCAGGACAGTGGGTGTTTTTCCTCAATTAATTGAATTTCTTGTTAGTGACCATAAATCTATACCTTCGGTTTTGCCGAATAACCGAACAAATGTTGTCAACTGTTTCCACGTTTATTCTCACTTATACCGTGTTTATATCCGTTTTATCATTTTTGTTGTTGTGTATTGCATTACTTTGATAAAGTCTGCGCTTGTGTTATTCTCACAAAAGGTAATGCGTGTTTACATTTCACAATTCCGCCTTACAGTCTGCGAGTGCGACAGAAAAAATTTCCACATGTCCGAGCGCCATTGGCATTGATTCCTTAAATACGAGACTATTTAATCGAATGAGGTCAAATATTCGCATATAACTTGACTCATATGTTATTCTGCACAATTCTGGCCAGTGCCGACTTTCATTTCGCATTACTTTCGTTTTTATCGAAATATAACCGTTTTCTATGGAGATTCCCATGTAAATTTGTTCAACCAAAAAAATCATAGTTTTGCCAATTTCAAGCTAGTTTAATACTTTATAGCATGGTCAGGGCATAATCTGGCCTATCGAGTGATGGTAGACGTTCCTTCAGTGTGCACAACAAATATTTGGTCCCAACGAAGCAGGCTAAAATCCTGAAATTTGTCAATTGACTTTGAGTGTGAAGAAAATATTCATTTAAACTTCCAAAATTGGTTGAAATATGCTCAACAACATTCAGTTGAATGGTGACATTATTTATAGTCACCGACTAACTTCCACGATGAATAAAATTTGTTTTTATTGATGACAATTATGTCGCGAGTCATAAAAATGTTAATTTTCTGAAGAAAAAAAATTCATTGTTTCGCCAATTTCAAGCTAGTATTGAGCATGGTCAGGGCATTACATATAATGATTAAGATTGCTAAAGAACTGAAATAATGAAATGGGAAACTTTTACTGACATCTGGTAAGGATTGAGGAGCAGATGCTAGAGGCCCCCACCCCCACCCCCCATGGAAGACGGAATACCACTTAACACAGAAGTTGGAATACGGAATACCATATGGAATACATAAAAATATATGAAAACTTAATTTTTTGGAAGGTCGGCGTACGTATACCGGTATTTTTGGAATACCGAATACCTCCTAACAGAGGGGCCGGAAATACGGCGTACCTCATAACAGGGCATGGAATACGGCATACGAAAAAGGGGGTGGGTGCCTCATGCTATGGAGCCTCCGAGCCTCCCAATATATTGTCTGCTCCACATCTCAATAGAATTCAACAACATTCAGTTGAATGGTGACATTATTTATAGTCACCGACTAACTTCCACGATGAATCAAATTTGTTTTTATTGGTGACAATTTATGTCGCGAATCATAAAAATGTAAATTTTCTGAAGAAAAAAAATTCATTGGTTTGCGAATTTCAAGCTAGTTTATAGCGAACATGGGAACCAAGGTACAATTTATGCCATTTAGGCACACTTCAGAGTGAAATCTGGGCTTATATTTCGGCGAGAATCCAAATCTAGATTCTCGCAAATTACCCTGGATTCTCATGAAAAAGTATATATGGATTCTCGCAAAATCAGATGAAATATATGCCCTAGTGGAAATATAGCAAATCGTTTAATGCTTTAGAATATTTTTTTTCGGAGATTTATATATATGTTTAAAGACATATTATGGAATTTTTCGGGAGCGAGAAATTGATAAGTTAGTGCTCAGGCACTTTTCCAACGTGGGGAATGTTATCATTCTACTAACATCACTGAACTACTCCAAATTGTAAATATTTACATCTCGATTCGGGGCGCAACTATCGGCTGTAATTAAACAAAAATCATTTTGCCATCGAGAGTCATTGCATTTAACTAATATATAAGAATGACGTTGTGTAACATCCATTTGGATTAATATTCGTAACAAATAACTACTTTGAGAAAGATTATTCTTAATTTCTATTTATTTGATCACTCTGCCCGGTGTCTGCCGGAGTGTTTCACATCACTTTAATCAAGGAAGACTGTTAAGAAAAACTGCATTTCAAGACCACCAAACAACTTTCCTTTTTAGGGCCACCACATCTTCCAAATATGTACTTCTTCCATTTTGCTATCAAAGACCGAAAAATGTCGTTAAACTAGAGATCCAAATACCCCCTAAGGGCCCCTCTATCTTGAGATATTAAAGACCGAAAAATGTCGTTAAACTATAAAGACCGAAAAATGTCGTTAAACTAGAGATCCAAATACCCCCTATATCTTGAGATATTATAAAGACCGAAAAATGTCATTAAACTATTAATTGTTGTTGCTGTTGTTTATTAGGGTTTATCGTCATTCTAGCCGCTGGGCCACACACGACGTTGTCAATTTTACGGGTGGAGGAAAGACCACGCAGAGGCTCAATTTCACCGGGAAGTTGTTCCACTGCGTGTAGAAACCACCGACCCCCGGAAAGCAATTGACAAACTTGCCCAGATACACGATTCCGGTCACCCTCCCTATGGTGGGGTTAGAACCAGCTTCGTCAGCGCTGGACGGCCTGGGACGACGTAATTCACCTGGCACTCTACCGACTGGACCACCGGGGGCCCCTATTAAACTGTTAAAGACCGAAAATGTCGTTAAATTGTAAAGTTTGAGCTATTGCCATGGCTTTGTCGTCCGTGTGTATGTGTGTACGTAAGGCGTCAACAATGCAGGCTACAGGTCGTACCTTTGGTCGGATCATTATGAAATTTGTCATAGCTGTTGACATCAACATTTAGACCAGATTATTAATTTTGGGATCATTCGGAAAAAAAACATGGCCGCCAGTGGCGATCTTGGATTTCAAAATTCAATCCATTAGCACGGGCTACAGTTCGTAATGTTTGTCTGATCATCATGAAATTTGTCAAGAATGTTAATAATGACATGTAGATGGGAACGAGTCCTTTTGGGGTCATTCGGCCAAAAAACATGGCCGCAGCAGCCATTTTGGATTTTAGTCTTTATATGACAAAATCTTAACACGGGCTACAGGTCTTAACTTTAGTCTGATCATCATAAAATTTGTCATGGCTGTTGAAATTGGAATGTAGATGGGAACGAGTCATTTTGGGGTCATTCGGACAAAAAAAATGGCCGCCAGTGGCCATCTTGGATTTCAAAATTTAATCCATTAGCACGGGCCACAGGTCGTACTGTTTGTCTGATCATCATGAAATTTGTCATGGATGATAATATTGACATGTAGATGGGAACGAGTAATTTTGGGGTTATTCGGCCAAAAAACATGGCCGCCAGCAGCCATCTTGGATTTTACTCTTTGTATGACTAAATTCTTTAGCACGGGCTACAGGTCGTACTTTCAGTCTGATCATCATAAAATTTGTCAAGAATGTTAATAATGACATGTAGATGGGAACGAGTCATTTTGGGATCATTTGACCCAAAAACATGGCCGCCAGCAGCCATCTTGGATTTTACTCTTTGTATGACTAAATTCTTTAGCACGGGCTACAGGTCGTACTTTCAGTCTGATCATCATAAAATTTGTCAAGAATGTTAATAATGACATGTAGATGGGAACGAGTCATTTTGGGATCATTTGACCCAAAAACATGGCTGCCAGCAGCCATCTTGGATTTTACTCTTTGTATGACTAAATCCTTTAGCACGGGCTACAGGTCGTACCTTTAGTCTGATCATCATGAAATTTTTCATGGCTGTTGAAATGGGAATGTAGATGAGAATGAGTCATTTTGGGGACATTCCGACAAAAAAACATGGCTGCCAGTGGCCATCTTGGATTTCCAAATTCAATTCTAAATATTTCCATTCATTGCTCATCACACAAATTTAACTTCTTCTCAAAGTTGAGCTACAGTGTCATTGACACTTTCATTTGAGACATTAAAGAACGAAATATGTCGTTACACCATTAATGATCATTAATACATAATTTGTGTTTATGAAAGTCTGGTACAGACAGTTTGTTTCCAGTACATATTCATTCGAACGTAAACAATTATTCTCTGACAAATCATGTTAATATTGCCTTTCGTTACTGGTTTCCTTGACTCACATATCTCTCACTTCTTAATACTTATAATTAAAACAAATGTTCTGTGTTTTGTGTCACTTCTTAATAGCATTCTGTATTCTGCTATTGAAAAGAAAAACAGTTGTAGTATACCTTAAAGGTATGAAGGCCTTGGTGGGTATCATGTGAACATATTTCCACCGCTACAAACGAAATAATATTCAAATATAGACAGACTTTGTTAATATACAAATGAGAAATATCTCATAAACATTATGTTATAGTCGTAAATTTGCCGACTGTTGTGTAAACAAAGCATAAAAAGTTACTTTCCTGGTGTTTCTTTATATTATGATGGTAAACATAAAGAGCGTTCTTTGTTGCTCAATTCCTTATTTGGAAATAATAAAGAGCGTTTATACCATTTGTGTGTGATTAGCCAGTAGCATTATGCTGCCTTCTATAACACAAGCAGACTCTTGTTTAGGTAAAATTTAGTAGGTCTTTATGTAAGCATGATGTTTAAGGGATTACAGTGCTCATGAAACAACAAAACTCTATCGGAAAGCCACCCCTATTGTGACCACACACCTAGTACAAACGCTATCGCATGCCAAATGGGGTGGGATGCTGAAAAATCGCAAGCCAATTTGCGCGCGATTTAGTTTGCCGTGTCCCGCGTGACTCAGCATCGCATGCGAATATGTTTCGATTGTAAAATTCAAAGAAATGTAACTCTAACATACCCGTTATTTAGTAAAAAATCATACCAAAAGAATGACACCACAAAGAGACACGTTTCAAAAACACTATAGGAAAAATCACTTTTAGGGTGGGTGGGCTTGGGGGAGGCGGACGGCACTGTCTAAGACCTGTTGGGAAATTGATATCGAGGCAGTCAGGTCTATATATAAGCGCCCGCGGCTACCACTTTATAGCATCAAGGGTAGACTGAGCAAATCGAGACGGGATGCTGGTCCCGCCAAACTCTCCAGACGGCATCGACATATCAAAACGCATGCGATTCTCGCCTATCGTATCCGTATTTGGACGAGATTGTAAGACCATAGCCTGGACCACAATAATCCAAGTCCCATAAAAATCGCGTAATAATTAAGCCGAGAAATAAATAAATAATACCGCCACCGGTTGTCGGCTATCTCCGTCGCAAAAACCTCGCATGACGTCAAGCGAGGTAAACTAATTAAAAACACGGAATCGGAGTTATTTGTGTCTACCTATATGACGATGGAAAATCCGGAATAGACATCAGCTCGTGAGCGTGATGGAATTACTGCGGGGCATATCAATAGCATTGTGTACACATGGTTAATTGTCATCGCGCGGTGAGTTATATTCACTTGTGATTTGTCTTAAGCGCTGTTTGGAAAGTTATTGTTTTGACAAAAAAACTATAGAAGGCCGATTGAGCGGGGTAGGTAACACTTTCGTGTCAAAAATAAAGCTTATAAAAACATGAGCAGGCATGTGAACTCTATTCGGGCGCGTGTTCACGATGTTGTTTTAATTTTCCGTATATATGCCCCGAGTGTCCCGTATTTACAATCATTCATTCGTAACATTGCCATATAAATGCAGTGTTTTCGGCTGTGGCCGGTCTAGTGACTCTCAGTTAGGTATAATGCTGTATTCATTTCCAAACGATGTTCGTTTACGTGCCATTTGGCGGGATTTCTGTGGGAAACCCGTTGCGCAATCATCAGAAACCGATTACATATACCAAATAAAGAGCGTTTAATTTGACAAGTCAGTCATGGTTACGAATACATACAATTGCAGTTAAAGTGGAGAGTATGTTGAATAAATCACGATAACAACTATTCTTAGTCGATTCCCCATTTCCTTCACCATGGCTCCATAAAGAGCGTTCCATGTTAAGAGTTTTCCTAATATGGTACGAATAAAAAGAGTTTAATAAAGCGGAAATTGCTATGACTTGGAAGGATATATAAAGCATTCATATCGGAAGTTCGTGTACATGTATTGACCTGTATTGGTGTAATCAGTAAAAAAAATCACGATGACAACTGTTCTAAGTCGAGTCCCTTTACCTTGACGCAATAAAGAGCGTTCACTATTACGATATATTGCGAATAAAGAGCACTTGAATATGTGATTCCATATTAAACCGGATTATTATCCCTCCTTCAAAAAGTGTTATATATGATTGGATGTTTATAACCCTATTGTTATGCGTAATTGCCACATAGAGGTCGATTTATGACCTGGATATTCAATAGACCGCATCGCTAGAGTGCTAATTTAATAGGTCAATAACGATGCATAGATGTAGTGAATTTCCATCAGTGACAGTCGGCTAGATTGTTTTGGGGTGGGGGAAGCAATATTCCGAAATATATATAAACACCATATTGCCCAAATAATTACATGATTCATAACCAAGGAAAAATGAACATATCATATTGGTAATGAATGACTTGATTATAATTGATTAAATCCGACAGCAATAAACCAATTGTGTGTTGTTTTACCGCGTTACGATAATTAAAACGAAACGCTCTTTATTGACACACGACTAATGGCATCTGGAAATTGGAATGTTTACGAGATGATAATTGCCTAATAACTGTGCAAGTCTTCGCGTATATATGCAATCTTGATATGCATATATAATATAACTTGGACTATTCCGGTAACGAAAAAATATATATAAACACGAGCACGCGTTTATATAGATAAATGCGCGCAAAACTGAATAATATACGGGCATGGCTTTATAGTAACAACACATCGCGATACATATAATAATAGTAATAATAACACGATAAAGATCGACATTTAATTACGAGAAAGGCGATGTTTCGGCGAAGTTTTGCATTCGCAGTGTGATAACGCGACAATCGTCAAAGGCCGCGATCGACTACATGCAAACTTAAAATACCGCCGTCGCGTATCTATGCGTTGTCAATGAGTTACCACGTGATCGATCACGTGCTATGCTTCTGTTTACATGTGACAATCACGTGATCGGGCTGATGATCACGTGACTTCGTCTACAACAAAATCTTCGGCTAACTTCGGAATTTTTTTGAATCGTTATAAAAATAACGATTGGCGGCCGAATATTAGATTATATGCGCCCAATGGACATTTTATATATATATTATCGGTATATTGAAAGAAAATAATATTGTTTTTTTCAGGACCGTATTCCTTTAAGGGATAGTGATCGTATATTTGAACCAAAATGTATGCGTTTTAATATTGATCTGTTTACGGTGTTTGGAACAAATATTTTCGACAACTAAACCCTCTCGTCCCTTTAATATAATTAATATAACATCCCTCATCCAATAATCTCCAAATTGCATATCTAATTTAAATCCTAGTTACACATCACACCGCCCCTCATCATTTGCCAATTGTACACCCTTTTTTGCTGCTTCTGTTGCAACTGCTCAATTTCTTTAAAAATTATTGAAAAAATGGTCCTCCGGCCTGCGACATTTACCTCCGATTTAGTTTTTTCGATCATCGGTCCACACCAAAATTGAGCACACGTCCCTATATAATATACCTATTTAAACCAAGTATACACGGTGGTGTAATAAAAGAACCATTAATTTAACCGTAACCGTAGCATATTTCCACGTATACGTGTACGTTTTCACGACAAATCCCCGCTGATCTGTTATTAATGAACCAAACAATTAACATGTCAACACACTCTGGCCCGCCAATGCTACAGTGTATAAACGTAACGGGGCAAATATGCATATTATATTGACAGCTAACGAGAACATTCATCACCAATAATCTGCTCACCCCTTTCAGTCTATACGATAGAAACTAAACGATTTGTTACTTCTAATTACCCGTACTTAATTACACTACTTGCGTGTTAATAAAGTACGACACACCCCCCCCCCCAATCACAACTAAAGGTGAAACATGGGATTTAGAACATTAATATTCACTCTTACACAGTTCCACATTCAAGGTGTGTCTTGTGTAATCGTATGTCAGTTGTAACGTTGTGAAACCGCAACCGAACTGAATTATTCTATTGCTAAATAGTTCATGGGTGACCTGATGCATGCATCTTAGTTTTCTTGTACAGTATGGCAGGCAGATCACAACACAGGGCTTATCTAGACACTACGCCGCTAAAACGGCAAGTATACCAAACTGCCCATTTTAGCGGCTGGTCCCATATAGAAATCTACCCGGGTAAAACTGGGGGTTTATCCGGTTTAATCCATGGTAAACCCCGGTTCACCCGGGTAAAATGATATTCTACCCAGGTAAACCCCAATTAAAAAGTCATTATACCGGGGTTAATCCAGGTATATAAAACTTATATCGAGATTTACTAGGGTGTCTTATCCATTTGGTAGGGATTTACCCAGGTGTTTCTCCATCTCATGGTATAGTGTGGTCGTGGTACGCAAAAAAAGGGGTCAACCCAGAAGAAATTGGTATAGAAGCGATCTCGGTGTCATTCAACGCGGGATAATCTCTGCTACAACATATCCAAAATCCGCTAAAATCCGCTTGGGGCAAAATCCAGGATCCAAGATGGCGTCCAACATGGCCGCCTTTTGTCAAAAGAGATTCTGACTGAGATTAATTCGACATAATGAGAACAAATGTTGCCATATTAATACAAATGTATACATTTTTGCGAAGGTAAAGTATTATGCCACATATCTATAGAAAAAATGGAACCCCTCGCCCCAGATGGCTGCCAAAATGGTGGCCTAAACTCGAAAATTAAAATTTTTTGCCTAATATCTTAAAGATCAATTCCTGTTGTTTGATAATGGTTCAGACTGGCGACATTGATTAGTCATATTCATGTTAATTCATCATTGGAGCAATGAAAGATACCATAAATGGGGTCCCAGACTCATATACACCCTCAAAAATTTGATTTTACAGAACGCGGTATAAAATTCCACAAAAATCGCCATTGGGATTCCAGTCGTATATCAACAAGAAATGGACAGAACTGTACAATATAAGTTGGGCATACCATTATCTATAATTACTGCAATTCAATGAAACCCAAATTGGCGCTTTGTCTTAAAATGGCTGCCAAAATGGTGGTCAAAATATGGAAAATGGCAGATATTTAGAATGGTCGTCAGAGGGTTAGACCCAGAAGGAAATGGTAAAGAAACGGTTTTGTTGTCATTCAACGCGGGAGAATCTCGTGTAATACATATCCAAAATCCGCTAAAATCCGCTTTGGGGAAAATACAGAATTCAAGATGGCGTCCAACATGGTCGCCAATAATAATGAAAATGGCAAATATGTAGTTATTCACGAAAACCCATTTGACAAAACGCCAATTCGGCACCAATACACATCATTGATTGAAATCAATGTTTTTTGTGGGTATGAGTAGCCAATCACGATTCAAAATGCTAAGATGGCTACCAAAATGGCCACCGAAAATTGTCGAAATTTAAGTTCTGCTCAGAGAAAAGCCGAAACAACACTTCGGTTGTGAGCTAACGATGACAGACCTATTAAACATGTTGCCAATAATCTACTACCGCAATAAGTTCAGCCTGAAATGTTCCAACTAAGCAGTATCTACTGCAGGATCAAACACGATGTCCACTTATTACGAGGGACTATCTGGAAATTAATTAAAAAGAAATATAATTGCTTCGAATCTGGATTATTTGAAAACACAGTGTCAACATTTCTACTTATAACGACTATTCGGAACATCAAATATATGGGCATCGGTGGTCTAAGTCCGGAAGCATCAGGCTATAATAGGTTTTCCAGTGCTGGCGAAAGTGAAAAGGACAGGAGGGAAAAGCGAATAATCTGGGGTTTACTTAATTGGTGGGCAAGTTGGTTATCGGAGCTGGGGAGTTTCAAAGTAAAATTATTTTCTTCAATATCAAGAGGAAAAATGAAAATTCGCACGTACATTGTATACCCTTCACACTTTATGTGACAATTCCGTGTCATGCGATTGTGGGTATATACATGTGGATAGAATCATTCTAGTACATATATAGACGCACCTATATATTCTACACATTTAGTGAATTTCATCAATGATATGTAGACACAATGTGCGTCACGGCTGGATCTGACCCGTAGGCGTAAAGGTATCAACCATTTAGCTTGATTAACTGGCATATCAAGGTTGTCATTTGATAGAAATGCCACATGAACATGGTGATTAACAACATGTTTGTCTAAGAAATGTGAACAATGAACATGTTATTTTCCGGATGTTAGACAATCAAACTGCCACATAAGGCGTTCATCCATGCTCATCAGAGCACGAAATATGTGCAAATTAATGACACGAAAACTATTTCATGCGGACGACGTACTCTAGACCTACATCCAACGTCATTTCCTATTAACTTTTATTGTTTGTACGGACGGTTTCGAGGTTTGAAAATCCCGCTTGTCCAAGAAAACCTCCACATACTTACGGAGTCGATGTATAAGCAATGTATGGGGATAGTTTCTTCATACATATATGTATTTGGCACACGTATTTTCTAGAACATAAGAGATCACCATTTACCGGAGAGTTGATATCTGGGAAGAGATCAGAGTAAAACTACTTTTCTTACATGTCGAAATGGGGAATCCATGGGCTACATTTAGTTCCAGCTTGAAACTTGAAAATGATGGCCGAGCCCGAATAGTTAATATTTCGTCGCATCAGTGCTATAATGTAACCCACATTTTCAACTTTCCGAGAAAATGAAGGTTGAAGTTTTTAGACAACATTTCTCCTAATGTTGACAAAGCATGACGTATTGTTGTATTTATCCCAATGAAAACTGACATTAGCTGTTCATTGAACCACATATTGTTTTCTGTTTATTCCCTCGTTTTCTTTTAAAAAGGAATAGCTTGTTTGGAGATATGATATTTTGCGTATGCCAGCGACGATTCGTTTCCGTGCTATAATGAAGTTGTGCTAATAAATGCAGATTAAGCTAAATATGGTGGCAATCGCATGTGTCTATGAACTAAAAAGTGCCTATTCTACACTATGAAAATTCACCCATGTGCATCATCATACAGAAATGTGTGGAACAATCACAAAATTTAAAACACCAAATGATCACGTGACTAACATGGAGATACTGCCAAATAGCACACATTTTAGAATTCACAAACACAAAACAGAAGTCACGTGGACAACCTGAAGCGTCCGATTGGATGCTA
The DNA here is from genome assembly GCA_032622095.1 of Siphonodentalium dalli. NCBI lineage: Eukaryota > Metazoa > Mollusca > Scaphopoda > Gadilida > Siphonodentaliidae > Siphonodentalium > Siphonodentalium dalli. The sequence goes on from CP136064.1 coordinate 112,980,392, forward strand.
TTGGACATACGACCTCATAGCACGAATAATTGTTCAGATCGCTGGAGATACGACATTTTCTTCACTGGTTTGTGCGAATATTTTGTCATCCAATGCAAGGACAGTTTGGCCCACCGGATTGGATTTTTTCTCACGATTCGAATGGTATCAAATACTCATTTCCCGCCAAAATGGATATACGACATTATAGCACTGATGAGTCGAGATTTTGTCAACCCGCGGGAAGCCACCAAAAGATTGAAAATAAATAGTTTTGATGTATATGAGCCACATACATGTATATGAGCCAACTATCAACTGCATCCACCACTCACAACTTCCATTATGTGATAAGCTGGGCAGAGTCTACCATTTTCGTTTTGGAAGCCATATTAGATAAAATTTATTGTTTCTTTTGGTCTATTTGAGATCGAATGTTCACAAATAAAAGAAACGATCAATTATTTTGTAGACAAGATCTGCTCATCCCTAAATATCAAATGTGACCAGAACCCCAAAGTCGATTTTGGTTAAATTTCATACCGCATTCGTTATAACTTATTAGTGAAGGACCGGAGTAAACTATGATCTAATCTATTATAAATGTCATTGCTGTAATGATCAGTTGACACGATCATTGAAAGAATATACCCATTGTTTCCCAGTTCAGAGAGCAACAAGTGATAAACAGAAGTGATAGAAAATAGTATTTTTCACATCGGGTGGCCATTTTTGGTACTGATTTTTAAGTTTTTACATAGAGCTAGCATAATGGCATCATAAAGACGTATACATTCGTATTTATTTAGTCAATTTTATTCATCAACCACTACTTATAATGGATTGAATGACACTGTGATCAATATCCGCCATTTTCCATATTTTGACCGCCATTTTGAGACAAAGCGCCAATTTGGGTTTCGTTGAATTGGAGTATTTATAGATATTGGTATGCCCAACTTACATTGTACAGTTCTGTCCATTTCTTGTTGATATATGACTGTAATCACAATGGAGAGTTTTGTGGAATTTTATACCGCGTTCTGTAAAATCGAATTTTTGAGGGTGTAGATGAGTCTGGGACCCCATTTATGGTATCTTTCATTGCTCCAATGATGAATTAACATTAATATGACTAATCAATGTCGCCAGTCTGAACCATTATCAAACAACAGGAATTGATCTTTAAGATATTAGGCAAAAACTTCAAATGTCCGAGTTTAGGCCGCCATTTTGGCGGCCATCTGGGACGATGGGTTCCATTTTTTGCCATAAACAGGTGGCACAACATTTTACCTTTGCAAAAATGTATACATTTGTATACATATGACCACATTTGTTCTCACTGTTATCGAATTAATCTCAGTCAGAGTATCTTTTGACTAACGGCAGCCATGTTGGACGCCATGTTGGATCCTGAATTTTGCCCAAAGCGGATTTTAGCGGATTTTGGATATGTTATACACGAGATTCTCCCGCGTCGAATGACACCAAAACCGCTTCTATACCAATTTCTTCCGGGTCGAACCCTCTGACGACCACACTAGTATACCCAGGTGTTTATCCATCTCATGATATACCGGGGTGTTTTACTGTTCATTATGGGAAAAAAAGTTACCAACAGGAGCGAACTTGAACATGTATTTTCGACCAAGCCTTGGTGCTCAAACCTTAAATTACAACAACATATTTCACATGTATAGTTTGGATTACCATTACAATAATTAATTAATCCACCGTTTTTCTTACGAGTCACTTAGCCAGTTTGGTGCAAATTAAAGTGAGAACTTGTTGTCATATGTATACAAATGTATATATTTTTTGTGAAGTTACAATACCACATTTTAGGGCCAAATTTCTCCTTCCAAAATGGCAGCTGGAAGTGGAAAATTTTATGTTTTATCCCACCGATATCTTCTAGATAAGTTAATTATGTATGTGACTGGTTCATAGTTGGGACTATTATTATTATTATTATTATTTTTCATGTTAACTGATCATTGAAGCAATAAAATATGACATTTTTGTGGTCCCAGCCCTTCCGGTCCCTCAATTATTAAATTGTTTACAGAACGTGGTATAAAATTTCACCAAAAATCACCATTGTGATTCTATTCATTGTTCAACAAGAAATGAACAGAACCGTGCAACGTAACTGAGGCATACCATTACCTATGCATATTTTAACTCAATTTAATCAAAATTGTCACTTTGTCCCAAACTGGCTGCAAAAATGGCAACACAAATTTGAAAAAAGGCAAATATTGCCACATCATGCTATGTAATCGCTTACAAGTTGTGATAAGGAATAAAATGGACTATTCTATCTTACATATATTAAATACTAACATTTGTATGCGGACAAATATGAAGTGAATAGGTATACAGGGAGTTACTATGTGATCATAAAAACAAGGAATTGTTATATATGATCATGGTGTTATCATAGGCCTATAGAGTAACTCCCTCTATACCTAGGCACCTCACGGTAGCAGGGTAATGTCGCCCTTGACCTTAATAAATGGTATACTCGTAGGGCGCGCATCTATAATATAAAATCGACTCCATTCCACCCGTATGTGCAATTTGACATATATCAAGATGTTCACACATTTTGTTGTTCTATAATCCACCAGAAAAAGACCCGTTAATTAGTTGAATATAACGTGACTGCAAATTCTGAGGTGAAGGTCGAGTATAGCTCTTGTGACATTACCCCTCTACCGCACCTCACCTGTGACCACATATTCACTTCCTGGTTGTTATTTTTGACGATTCCGATGTCAAGCTTGTGATAGAAAAATCAGATTTGTTCTTGTAATGTCAGTAGTTGCACTAATAACAATTAACTAAGGTGCATCAGAATTGTTAGCATTCATGTATATAAGACATAAGGTTATTTATCAGCCACACCTCGTAAGCGATTAAATGGCATGCTAGGGAAAAATTCACCGTTTCCATATATTGGCCGCCATTTTGAGACAAAATGACAAATTTCTTTCCGCGTTCTGTAAAATCGAATTTTTGAGGGCTCTGAAGGGACTGGGACCCAAATGAATGGCACATTTCATTGCTCGATGATCATTAACTTGAACAATACAAAATAAAGTCCTTATACTGAATCAATTCCATAGAGCAGAAACTAATCTACAAGATATTAGTGTAAAAACGTCAAAATTTCCGGCAGCCATTTTGGCAGAAATTTTGCCTTAAAATGGGGCAATACATCTTAGCTTCACACAAGTATATACATTTGTATACACAAGACAAGATGTTTTCACTATAATATGCATCAAATTGACTTAGGGACTCGTCGGGAAAAAAACGGCGGCAATATTAGACGCCATCTTGCCTGGTGTCTACACGGACACTTTTTCGCATTAACATTGCTTGCAAGTTGAGTGACTTAAAAATGAGTCGGGAGCTATATTATATTAGACCCTAAATGAACAGAAAACTATTAGGGCATATAAATACAGTTTGTAACCTTTAATCTTTAAGATTTCGTTTCGTTTCGTTCGGCAAACTAAATATATTCTTCCAATGTGAAATGAGGGCAAAAAGAGTTAGCGTGTATTTTATGGTAATTTTGTCGCAAATTAACATGGATTGACAACAGAAAATGATCGACTAGATACAAATCGGATATATTGTGAATTAAATACAAGATTCAACGATTTTATTCATATGGATGTTCGCATAATATCGAAAAAAAAGTCTGTCAAAATTATTTCTATTGCCAATTTGAGGACCAGGAAACGGAATGAATATGGCAGTACCAGTACTCAATGGCTATTATGGCACGAATGAAAACCACTGAGTCACTCATTACTAATATGCAACTGAGAAGTTTGATATACAGGCTTCAGATCAGTACTATTACCTGTACTCTAGGACTACAACTGGATTGTATACATTATTATTAGTATTAATTAGCCAATCGACTTGGAAGTTGGAAACTTTAAAGCGATTATCCGTTTATCACCACAACAAAGAAATAAGAGTGTCTGGAAGTCGAAGAGTATATGTATACTGTTTTAAAATTATATTGTCTTCATGCCAGAGACTTTTAGCTCCCAGCATCGAGGTTTGACATTACGCAAATTGCTGCAGCGGTTGGAACAGAAGAAGAATATTGTGATAATGTTATGTTGTACGGTACATGTATGTAAATTTAATTCAACTGGTACTGTGCATTAACTGAGCGCATTTGGCAGTGATATGTTACTAACGTATCGGTAGGGCCCAACATCATGTGTGCTACTACATCTGTCAGGACCCTGCAAATTAAAACACATTGTACATGAATATTAGTATTTATTACTGTATGCAGTTGGCAAGATTCTGAGACGTCACATTTACCCGACAGCCAAAAGGTACATGTAGCAGTACTTACGCAATTGCATCAAGTTGGAACAACTCAACCTATAATACTGCACAGTCAAAATAATGGGACAGATGAACGCTGGACTCAACATAATAACTACTAGTACCGGTATATGTACATGTATATTCATACAGCATACAGAAAGTTCAAAGATTTTGACAGCACTTTGATTCCATAAGAGGATCCACATGTACTGTACCACCTCTGGGTGAAGTATGCTGTGCACATTACAATGAAGTTTCATGTTATAATAGTTTGACTGTTAGCGTGTACTTCACTTCCATTCCAAATTGAAGATTGACCCAATTATTCTTTTTTACAAGTTATTTAGTAATTTACATTTATATCTAAAGGTACTCAATCTAATCAGATTGTGGATGAAGATGGATAACTCTAAAATCAAGTGGTAGTAACTGTAATAACCACTTGATTTTAGAGCAATTTGTCTGTTTGACCACATGTTTTCTGGCCGGGCCACATCTCGAGAAATTAACAAATTTCATAAATCTATATCTGTTCACTCTGAGCTTTTATGAGGGGGTTCCTCGACTCGGAATAAAATATTTATACCCCCGAAGCCAAATAAATAGTAATTTAGGAGCGTCTGATCGGATTGAGTACCTTTAAAGATGCTCTATCATTTATGATGGGTGTATGAAAAAGTGAAACACAATGGTCAACCGAAGACAAGTTCAAGTAAGGGTCAATCCACACCGACCACGAGCGTGCGGTTTTTACGTCCGTTTTCTGTCGTCCGTAGCAGCTTACTAAATTATCATAGCATTTGCGTTTAATTGAATTTAATTCTATTCCGGTACAATTCCGGGGGAGGGGGGGGCAAATTGTGTGCGAAGTGACTTCACAAGCTTAGAATACAAGTAAATTGGGACAAAAAATTAATCCTGTTATTACGTCGAGCTCTTGCCATGATTTTTTCTCTTCTCATTTATCCTTGCACTTCAGTTATCAGCATGTTGCTACTAGTAAAGTCCCCCACCATCTTTGTTATCGCAATGACAAATGCAATGTGTCGCCTTCAATTAGAAGGAATTTCATGCATGAAATATCCTATTTGACAGCGGCCTAATTATCCCGCTTGTTGGTCAGAAAGCGAGAAATCAACGAAGCATAAAATCACTGCTGTGATCGAATCGTGGTCAGCGATTCTGTCGCTTGCAGTGTGAATATAAAAATTGGGCGCTTTGAAGTTTGAACTGCTACGGATGACAGAAAATGGCCGTCATAATCATGCGCTCGCATCCGGTGTGGATCGACCTTAAGAAAATGTTTTTTAAGACAGTTTAGAAATGCGCACATGTTTAACTAGTTCCATGTGAAGTCCAGTGAACATGTTTATATGTAGTTTAAGGTCACTAATAAAATCTTTAATGCATGTTTGTATATCCAAATACAAGCATGACAAATTTCTTCCCTGGATCAACATTATGCACAATATACATCTGTTGCATATACCGGTATTTCATCTGATTTTGCGAGAATCTACATGTATACATACTTTTTCACGAGAATCCAGGGTAATTTGCGAGAATATTTACAGGAATCTAGATTTGGATTCTCGCCAAAATATAAGCCCTGCTTAAGATTCGACGAGAATCACCGAATCGATTCTTGTAATGATTCTCGCGAAACATTTCCATTTTCAGTGCTTAATGACTAACTTGATTCGTCATTTGATTCATGCAAAATTAATTGTACTAGTATTTTGGGCCCTGCATCTGCATTGCCAATTCCTTTTACAAAACCGACAATAAGTAGTGGAGATATCATTTATATTTATTAAATATAAGTACTTAAAGGGGTACTGTACACAGAGATAGGCCTCTTTTTTTTTTACTCCCATTGAAATTACTTTCAAGTTAGATTGCGTTCGTGTTATATGAGTTTCGTATAAACCTAATTTAGCGAAGAAAATATTGATCTTGGAAAAAAAAATATTACGATTTCAAACTACGCGCCATGTTTTTGACCTTCACCGGAGAAGACACAGGTCTCAGGCAGAACCGGAAGTTCATTGCTCACAGCTTCGATTGATGCATTCAATCTCTTCCGTCGAACAATCTCACTCCCTATAAAAGTAATTGACGCTTTATGACTCTTGTTTCTTTCTCCTTTTTTTCCGAATCGGTTATAACGGGCCTTCCTTTTGCAGGTAACATGTTTTGTTTGCAACTCAATAATTTTCGAGAACGGTCGTCAATAAAAGACACGCAGCAGATGCGATTTCAAGAACGGTAACTCGTAATGGCATAATTCGTCATTTTATGACTCCAGCCATAAATGAATTTATATTAAATAATTCAATTTTACTTTTACGATAGCCTGTTAACCGGAACGTTTTGAGTAGACATCGTCGACTCAAATTAGTTATTTTTTTAATATAATATTCATATTAGATCGCTATTGTCACCGGGAATTTATTGAAATTGGTGTACAGTACCCCTTTAATTTATTTAATTAATTATAAAAATTGCAAGTTGGTGGTTATACTGGTGCACTGTACTTGTTTTAAAGCCCATTATAAACTGTGTACATGTATATTGTAAGTGAATAAAGATCTTGTTAGTTACCCAAACTGCACAACACTTCACAAGAGGCTACATTGTATTCTTAGAAATAACTACAATCTCTGTATTCATGCAAAGCAACTGTTACATGTATATGGTTGGTGCCAACTTGGTGGGCTTATACAAGGTTGTACCTCAGGAAAATCAAACTGTTCAGGATTCACAAACGAGAGGCCGATCACGATCGGCAGATGTTTAACCCATACCTTGGCGATAGCGACTAGCCATAACTGATAATTTGTCAAAGATATGATCACAGAAATTAATCCATATATCAGTACCCAACTTGAAATCAAAAGCTCAAATAATTTGTCTTAAGAAAGGGTTAAAGTATTTGGGGTGGGGAGGAGTAGTTTTAAATCTCATAACACTGTCCCTATTCACCAAGGACCTCTCACTGTGAGATCCAATGGTTTAGTGATTTCGGAGGACATGTTTAGGAGTTTAAGTTAACCCATTGGAAGCGAAAGTGATAAATCCCTATCTTTAACACTTTTGACATGCCAGATATTCAAAATTTATTCACTTCTAAAGAGAAATTATAATTTTTTGACAAACCAGACTGCTTAGAATGACATACATGTAGGGGATTTCATCTAATATTTAAATGGTACTTTAATTACCCCCCCCCTTCCCCCATTCTCCCCAGTTATTTGTTTATCAATCATGGACAGATATAAGATCAGATCTGACCTGTGTATTAAATAAGATTAAGTGTTTCATAACAGGGTGTAGTGGTTTTCAAAAATATATGTAGTTTATACAATTCAAAAGTATTAACTATATAATGTTATACAGACATAATATGATGAGGATGCTGGCCCCTATGACCACTATTAAAATCGTTCATATAAAAGAAAGTAAGTTAGGCCTCAATTAAATGGTTTCACACATTACAATGTTTTACAAGTAGCTTGGACACTAAAAGCCACAACCTTCAATGTTAATCTTCTAAGTGCTCTGTGGTCCCTAAAATTCAATCAACCATGAAAATATTAACAAATGGGGAAATAAGGTTCCTGGAAATACTAACATCTACCATATTGATTTTAAAAACAAGTCATCACTTATAGTCATGTATATTTATCTGCCTGTTTCCCATTGCATAGCTAAATCATATTGGCTATCAGCTGTTATTTTAATAAAGATACCCAACAGATATTAAGAGATATGAGGTAGAGTCCATGTACATTATAGCATGTGGCTATGGAAACCTTGGAAAGGGTTAATTATTTTTAAAGAAAATTAATGGAATTTAGAAGACACTAAGTCTTATATATGTGAGGGGGCTCTTATCTCGCCCTGTAATGAAATTTCAAGAATAGGAGAAACACCAGTCTTATGCTGCCATTAATCAATTTGACAGTTAGAATAAACAAACAGCCAGCCACCAGTGTTGTTTATCTTGACCCACCAGAGCTCTGTATAATATGACATCACTCATTTCATAACAGATTTCACTTGGAATGACAACATATATACAATGTCCTTTCATGTACTCTGGATGTTCACATGGTAATTTATTGATATCATTATATTACATGAAACTATTGCAATAAAATCTTCATATTTTCAAAACAGGATATCACACCTAATTAATCGTATAAAACTAAAATAATTGAAAGTGTCAATTTCTTTTTATTATTTAATTTTTTTTTTATTGTTATTAAAGTTCAACCAAAATTTAATATTTGTATATGCTAAATTTAGCAAGGAGCTAAATCTAAAAAAATCCAATTTTTTTAATGCATGAATTATAAGTTGAAAAAGGGCCATAACTCTGTAACAAAAACTCGGATCAAACCCAAATTCGAACTCGATCTGTATTTTGGGCTGAGAAACCCATATACAAAATTTGGTTTGAGTTATCGCATTACTCGTAAAGTGTCTACGGACAGACAGACGGACAGACAGACGGACGGACAGGCGGACGAACGACGAGTGGTCAATCCGGACAACGACACTATGTTTACCATACTATGGTATGGGGAAACATAAAAACTAATAGTTTTTAAATCATATCTGAAAATAGATTGGTATAATGCCAATATCTTTGCATAATAACACAGTTGTTATACTAGATACATGTACACTTTCATTTTCACTTATCATCTAGTTGATGAGAAAACATGATTTTATGGTGTTATATGACACTTCTAAAAGTAAAAAAAATAAAAATCTTGTCAACATGTACATGTATACAACATATTAATTTTGATGATTGCCGCATCTTCGTTAGTCTCTGTCACCCATGATAAGGACGATACGCCCTCAGGCCATTCTTCTACAAAACAATATAATCAGAATTATCTTATCGGGAATGGTTTCGAATATAAAATATACAACATTCATAATTGACAAATATTTTTCATGGAGAACCCAGGTACAACATTTTACAACACAAATTTCCCTGAAAAACATTGAAAAATGGCATTTATACCTGAAATTTTGACAAGTTATCTCGGGAACGGTACCCGTAGATTTCGAGAATACAAAGTTTCGCTCCAAAATGGCAGGTACAACCTTTTAGAAGCCCACTGACAATTACATGTACTAGTAGTTGTATTTGTTATTGGTTGTGTTCGGTTTTTAGATGGCGTGATGGTCAATAAATTACATCAAATGTGTCCAAATTTAGCAGTGCAGCCATCATAGTTACCTAAGATAAACAGAATTAAATAACACCCAAATGAAATTCCAAATGAGCATATAAAAGTACATGTAGCATTTATGTCGACTATGGTTTAAATATACACGCATCTCTCAGGATCTCTGTTCATTGTTCCATCCTACATAAACATAGGACCCTCTCAAATAAAACATCGCTTTAGCTTGAGAGGCGCCATATTCGGTTTGGAAAACCTGAACCATTACAGTAGATATACAGTGTCAAATTGAATGGGAAATCTTTAAGCAATTATAATTACAGGCTCTTTGAAATATTCGAAAATTTATATAATAAACTTAATTTATTCATTCTAACGTAACTGATCAGAGTATGATCAGACTAACAGTTTGTTTGGTGTATTTCTCTGTAATCGAGGCCTGCTTTGGTGGGACAATATTATCCATTTAGCCGGACAGCTATATTCTCTTTCCAAACGAATCAGCTGTGCCCTAATTAATCGACCCGCCTTATCGAGGTTGACAACTAGTATTTAGTACCGCAGTCCATAACAAATCGATCAACCGCAGTCATTTATACCATAGTTTGATAGTTAATAGCGATACAGTGCATGGATTGATTATTCAAGATCATTACAGCCCAAGTTGATACTAGTATAATATATCTGCTGGTACTAGTATATGTACATTTAAAATTCATGTTTGCATGATAATGTTCAATAGTTTTGTTGGTCGATATGTTATTGAACTGCCAATATACTTTTAAGAAGAAAATGTGGGCGCTGTAAGACAGTTTTGTTTGTAACAGCGGTATTGTCGATTAATCTAAATACCGTAAATACTATGAGGCATTGCAGCGGTCGTCGGCATTCTAATTGAATGTGGTTGAACAGTCAAATACCGGTGGTCAATCTTGTTGCTGGGGTGGGGTAATTTAATTAGGACAAATTAAAAAAATATAACGGTACTTTTTTGTTAACAGCATATTTGGCAAGTCTTTGCCCAAACAGCATCATAGCAATTCAACAGGACCCAACCGCATCATAGCACATTAGCAGGACCACTTGAACAGGGGTGTATTTAGAGTGTCAAATCGAATGGGCATCTTTTAACAATAATTTTGAACAATTTCCTAGAAGTGTTCGAAAATTTCGAACTGAATTTATATTTTTTATTATGAGGTTTCGATTGGAAAATTTCGAACTTAGCTTATCAGGGTTAACGGACTACCAGTATGTTTGGTATATTTTTCTGTAATCGACTCCTGCTGAGGTGGGGAAATATCATCCATTGTCGGGCAGCTATATTCTCTTTCCCAACAAAGTCCATAGAGCATACATGGAAAATTGCAGCTATGCTTTAATTGATCAACTCGCCTTTAAAGGTTGACCACCGGGTATTACCGCAGTATTCAAGCGTGTTCATGCGATCAACCGCAGTCAGTTATACCGCCACAGACCGTGGTCCACCTCACATTTGTTGTTAGGCTGTATTTTTCATGCGATGTTTATATGAATTTTTTTTTAAAGTTGACATTGTAAACACACCAGAGAATTTTTTTATTGTTTCAAAATGTCTAGATAGAATTCAGAATTGTTGTGGTCAAAAATAATTAACTTGGTTATCACAGTTAACAAATATTACTGTGGTAAGATTACCAACGGATACCGCATGTCAACAGGGACTGCATGCTCTAATTAATTATCTGGTTTAACATGTTTATAACTGGATACAGTTCATTTTAAAGGTACTCAATCTAATTCGATGATCCCCATATAATCAGATTCAAACAACAACATATTTAGAAATGCTGACCACTGTCAACTATAGTATAAAATTGCCCAATATGTGTTATTTATCAACATGTTGTTCTAAAAAAATTTGCCTTATTATCCACAGAAAGCCTCTTGATTTTAGAGTTATCGATCTTCATCTGAAATTTGGCCTGAGACCGTCGACTCGTCGACTGTTTTCTGGTCCACTAATGATTCTTGATCGTATAAATAGTATATTTCAAAAATTGATATCCATTAACTCTGAGCTTTGATATGTGGGTTCCTCGACTCGATCCAAATATTTTTTAACCTTCAAGTCCAAATAAATAGTAATTGAAGGGGCCCTTAATCGGATTATGCATCTTTAAATTCAAATACAGTTTAAAGATGCATAATCCGATTAAGTGCCCCTCAATTACTATTTACATGTATCAAAGCTCAGAGTTATTAGATATTGATTTTTGAAATCTTAATAATTTTCACAATCGAGACTTATTAGTGGCCCAGAAAAATTTCATGAGGCGACAGTCTCAGACCAAATTGGGGATGAAGATAAATAACACTAAAATCAAGAGGCTTTGTGTTGATAATAAGGCCAAACTTCATCAAACAACATGTTGATAAATATCACGTATCGGGCAATTTTATACTATACATGTAGTTGACAGTGGTTAGCATTATTTTTTGGCAACTCATCGATTCTGATAACTGAAGCAGCATTTTAAAAAATGTTGTTGTTGTTGTTGGAATCTGATTATATGGGGACATTCAAATCTGATTGAGCACCTTTAATAGTTAGCTATATGAGTTAATACACATAATAGGCATTTAAACTTTGGAAATTGCAGGTTTTGCTCAAGTTTACACATTCCCATCTTAAAAAATTACTTGATTTCCTGTATCACAATACACATGATATGATATGTGTATCATTGATGTTGTATCCCAATACAATGAATCATTACGTCCCACACAAAATGGGAACTGCAGTTATCTCTCATTGATTTTAACTCAATAACCACATAGTAAATTGGAAGTTTTCCATTGAAACGGGTGTTGTCGATTAGTCTACTTCGACTTGATTTTTTATTGTCGATTAGGCGACACCAATTTTTAAGTCTGGTCTACAACTTTCATGAAAAAAAATAAAACTTTTTTCTCCCAAATTATTTTACACGCATACTGATTTTCATGTGATGTCGCATCCGGTTCTGCTTATAATCATTTACAGATTCATAGTTTCATGTATTTCATGACGAGAAATGTCTTGTTTGGTTCAGAATTTCATTCAAAAACAATTTTTGTAAATTTTTTGTAAAATTCCACGATTTACTTGATATAAATTAGGGGGACAATTTTTTGTATTTTTATTTTTTTCCTTCCTGCATCTACTTTTTTTCTCCCCACATGTTCGTAAACCAGACTTAAAAATTGGTGTCGCCTTAGTCAACTATGAAAAACCCAAGCCATTTCAACACTAATGCAGTATCCGCTGGTATTAAATCTTACTGTAGTAATATTTTTGTTAACCGCTGTAACCAAGTGAATTACCGCAGTGTTTCAACCGTAGTCCGAGTGTTCGTTACTAGTAGTCCGATGGGTTCGATTGTCAAGAAGTTTAATAGTTTGAGGGTTCAATAGTCCAAAGGTTCAGTGGTACCCGGGTTGAGAGTATCAATTACTGTCGTACAAAGTTATTTACTTGAGACATAACATGTATTGTCGATATACATGTACATGTACACAATGCATGTTTTATCCAATTGATATTTTATGAATATACCTGCTCACAACTTCACTAGCCCCTGGAGAAAAATACAATAATACCAATATAGACTATACCAGTGACTGGTATAGTATATATTGGTATTTCAGTTTTTTTCCCATGGGCCTGTGCATGTAGATGTACTGATAGATGCTTCGGGAAGATATTTTGTGTCTAATTGGGTGTCTACTACTAGTATGTTACCTACATGTAACTGTCGCTATAAACTGGGCATGATGATTACAACTTGGGAGACTATTATTATTGCGGCCTCTCATTATAAATGGGGGCCTCTTGGACCGTCTTGGTACATTTACGTGTACTGATACATGTGTGTAGTCCTTCATTGCAATTTGGATGAAAACAAAAACTCGGTAAGTCGATAGAATTGGAACAAATTGAATGACATTTACTAGTAAATCAGAAAAAATACTTGGACCAACTCCTGAGGTCACATAACCATTAACTCAATCATGTACAGTGCGTTAGTCAGAGTGTTCATTACTAGTAGTTCTATTATCAGGAAGTTCAATAGTTTGAGGGTTCAAATGGTCCAACGGTTCAATTCATGGTACCCGGGTTTGAAATACTTTATTGTGTTTTACAACACATTAATTTTAGTTATATACATGTATGGTAATAGTATTACCCTCATACAAAATAAATTACTCATGACATAACATGTATTGCCCATAAAAATGTACACAAATTAATGCAATATTTATGCAATTGATAGTTTATGCATACATGTACTGATGCTTTGGGGAAGATATTTTGTGTGTAAATGTGTGTCTATAATTATACCTGACCTGGCTGCCTCGCTATAAACTGGGCATGAAGATATTACAAATTTTGAGACAATATACACTGTATAATAACCAAACAGTGGGACTATTAAACACCCAGGTTATCAGACTCTCGGACTAATGCACAGTACTCAAATGATTTCCGGTTGGATCTCACATATTTAAAGATAAAAACATTGTTAGGTGAATCAGCTTCATGTGCAGGTACATGTACTTGTAAATGAAGTAAATTGAAAACATTTAAGTACAATTTTCAGGCGGTACGCATGATTCATACCCTCTGCTAATTTGGTAGTCGGGTTTCATTTGCACAGTTTAACCGGTATTCAGGATTCAACAAAAAGGCCGGTTCGCAGATTTTCTGGCACAAAATTAATTTTGTTTAACTATTTACCAGCCCAAATGACATGTATGATGTAATTCAGTCTACTATCTATAGTATATGGAGAAGTTATGGATACACCTTCAGCAAATACTAGTACATGTATACGAAAAATATATTATTGTTTAATATTAGTTTTCATTCAATATTTTCTTACTTATAGCGAGCCCGAAACGAGACCCCGCAGGGGTCTCGTTCGCGAGCGATAAGCATATACGTGTATGCGAGATCTACCCTATACTATTCGATGTTTTGGCGGGAAATCTATAAATAGACTATATATATAGTATATATGGTAATTGATTACTAAATATAGATGTCGGAAACACACGAACCTACTTCGTGATGTTGTCGGATACCCACTAACCTACTTCGTGATGTTCTCGGTTTTCCGAAGTTCTATGTCGCTGACCAATCAAAATTAACATTACTGATCAATTACCAATCAAAATTAACGTTACTTATCAATTACTATGGTTGACTTTGACTCCATTTCCATTGCTTGAGTTCCACCTCGAATTTCATAATAATTAGCATAACTGATTACAGTGGCCAGGAGCAAATATAAATGTCTTTTTCAGCAAAGGTGAGTTATACCCCATTACATAGTAAATACCATGAACATGAATATTGTAAATTTGCTGACGATATGTTTCATAAAATTTATCAAAAACGTCAAAAGACGAAAAGTGTTGAAATTCGGAAACGGGAATTGTAAAAGTTTTGTCTACATATTTCATTCAATTATTAAAACTGTTTGCCTCAAAACACAATTCTGGTTTTCATATTGGACATTTGGAGCTTGGCTTTAAATTTCTATCGATGTTTTCGCCTAGCACATTGATGGATGATTGTCAAAGCTCGAAGCCGACAAACCAAAATTATAACTTCAGAGCGATACACTTTCAGCTGTTTCCCTTTAAATTTAAAATGAACGGTTGCCAAGGAAATCCATTGTACTGCTCGTCGTAACATCGGCGAGAAACAAAATAGTTCCCAACATTTTAATCATTTGAGTCATTATATTCACAAAAGAAAGACGGAATATAAATTATGTGATTATAATTATTGATGACTGGTTGACAATTTATGTATTTGTATAACGAGCGAATGAAATTACGAGTTTGTTTTGAATTAGGCTAGTAGTAATTGTACGCAAAAATAGTCCGGTGATAACATTACGAAAAATTCTAAATAATATGTGCTGAATACGTGTACGATAATCGGATCAGTTAACAACAATAGAAAGAACATCCATAGTTGCCCAGACGGAGTATATGCATAGCACCGAGGTAAGCATTATGTGCCGAGTTACGAATATCAGTTGAACAACATATTTGATAGCAAATTTGAGACAGAGAAGTCACAAGGTCACGGTGTTCAAAATCAAACTCAAAGGTGCAATGGTTGCCGACCATTTTCGCACAAAAAAATCACAAATGCCTTCGTTGACCACTCGATAGTAAATTGCTAATCATAATATAATTTTAAAAAGAGAGAAATGAGGTTTCTCACGATGAACTAGATATAATATTTGATGCAAAATAGCACGACAATATGAAAATCGGTATTAAAACAGAAGTTTATCAAACTTTATGCATAGACATATTGTTGGAAATTAATATATTCCTAATTTCGCGGCATCTGTATTCTGTGTCTGTTGATATTTCAGTGCAGGAACAAATTCTGGTTATTGACAACAATGGTCCAGGTGCTACCACGACCGCATAACTTTACAGGTACCCCGCTGGACAAAACAAGTGTCCATTGGCACCGCGGTGTATTTGCCGTTCGGCCGCTGTGTCAGAGTTTGTAACTGCAGTTGAGCACCGCGGCCGAACGGCAAGTACACTGCGGCCAAACGGCAAGTTCACTGCGACCAAAAGGCAACTACACTCGCGGTCGAATGGCATGTACCGGTACACCGTGGTTAGATTTCTGGTTTGTATTGTCTTTTTTCAGATTGATGAAAATACACCATGGCAACTACACCATACCAAATGGCAATTGCAACTCGGCCCAACTGTAGTTACCGGTAGCTGGTGGAGCCACGGTGTAGTTGCATTTCTGCCGCGGTGGCAACAATCACCGCAGTGAAGTGGACACTTGTTTTGTCCAGCAGGGTACATCCAGGGGCGTAGCAAGCAAATTTTATTGGGGGGGGTATAACCATTCATCGCGAAGCGATGACCCGATGCCGAAGGCGTCGGTGGGGGAGAGCACGAGACGGGGTCGCCCCCTCTCGATGGGGGGGTCCTCCCCCGAGAAATTTTTCTGACATTGGAAGCTTAAAGTGGCTCTCTGGTGGCTTCTGACCCATCTGACATTGTTTTCCCACCCACTACATTATTATAGATTAGATCAACATACTTACCGTATCATTTATCAATTGTAATTTCATAAAATGGTAGGCCGATTGAAAGTGTAATGAACAAATAGGTATATGGGAATTCATGTTGTGTTAATATCTAGTCATTAATGATGTGAAATTACTCCCATAACTGGGATCAGATATTCAGAAAGTAAATATGTCACAAGCAACCATGAGAAAGTAGACTACATGGATACACACATCACCATGGGTATGTATCGTGGGGTATTTATCGTGTGGGTATGAATAGTATATGTATGTATCGTGGGTATGTATAGTGGGTATGTATCGTGGGGGTATGTATCCTGGGTATGTATAGTGGGGTATGTATAGCGTGGTTATGTATAGTGGTGGTATGTATTGTGTGAGTATGTATAGTGTGGGTACGGTATGTATAGTGTGGATATGTATAATGTGGGTATGTATAGTGTGGGTATGTATAGCGTGGGTATGTATAGTGGTGGTATATATTGCGTGGGTATGTATAGTGTGGCTATGTATAGTGTGGGTATGTATAATGTGGGTATGCATAGTGTGGGTATGTATAGTGTTGGTATGTATAGTATGGGTATGTACATGTATCGTTTGGGTATGTATGGTGTTGGTATGTATCGTGGGGTGTGCATTGCCGCGATCGTCGGCGATACTTCTTTAGTTTGCCAAATATTTTTACTAACCTTTGGAAAATATTGGGGGGGGGTGGTAAATACCCCATTGCCCCCAGTTCCTACGCCCCTGGGTACATCTATAAGTTATATAACCATGCAGTGACTCAAGTTCAGTTCTTTAACATGCACACCGATGCATATACGCAGTTCTTGGAAATTTGTGTCAAAATTTGACGAAAAAAACAGATATCCCCACCCCTATTTATTATTATCCTATTGACAAGTACAAAACATGCGCGAAGGGATGAGCTTCACGAAATTTATGATTTCATGCAATTCGTATGTAGCAAATTTAGTGGGCGGGGCCAAACTTTAACACTGAGGCCTATGGAAACATTTTTGGTACATGTACATACCGTACCCTGCTGGAAAAAACAAGTGTCCACTAAACTGCGGTGCGGTTAGCGTTGCCACCGCGGCCGAAATGCAACTACACCGCGGCTCCACCGGCTAACTACAGTTGGGCCGTGGTGTAATTGCCATTCGGCATGGTGTAGTTGCTACGGTGTACTTTCATCAAACTGAAAAAAGAGAATACAAACCAGAAATCTAACCACGGTGGACATGCCATTCGACCGCGAGGGTAGTTGCCTTTCGGCCGCAGTGAACTTGCCGTTTGGCCGCAGTGTACTTGCCGTTCGGCCGCGGTGCTCAACTGCAGTTACAAACTCTGACACCGCAGCCGAACGGCAAATACACCGCGGTGCCAATGGACACTTGTTTTGTCCAGCGGGGGTAGTTCCTTCTAACCTAAAGCACAAAGTTTTTCGTATTTCGGCCTACCGGTATGGTGGAATATAATCTAATCGTTGTCAGTTTGGCGAAGCATACACAGGGATTTTTTTAGGTGTCCTCAGGGTCTGGTATCCGGCCCCATTCCCAATGGAAAAAAGGCACCTTTATTCCCAATTTTTAACCACCAAATTCCCAATTGCAGGCAGGTATATAATACCATCAGGTTTATTGAATAATTAATAATTTTGTTTTGTACACTCAGTCGATCGATAAGCGGCTGAAAACCCGTAGTAAATCAGCGATATCGGGAGCCTGCATCGTATAATGTACACGCGGCAACCTAACTATTAGCTTAACATGCGAATTACCTCCCCTCTACCAGTCAGCGCAAGCGGGAGGATACCTCTAAATAAATTGCTGATTTATATAAAACACGTGTACAGTCGCGTTATACACTGAAAATTACGGTATTACTAGTAGTACTATTTACTTGTGTGTAACAGTGATTAAATGAATTTTTCTAAAACATGGAAAATTCCCAAGTTTGGTCTGTAAGGACACATTTTTCCCAATTCGAAGGGACCCGGACCCATTCCCAAAATAGGCAGAAAAATCCCTGTACATGTAGTTAGACATTATACTACACCAGATTTTGTTTTTATGGCCATTTTTCGCGGCGTGGAGAATATTTGCACCTAATGACCTCAGTGAGATTTTCGCACATTTATCACCGTTCTGTATCTGGTGTGCTCATTTAAGTGAGGAACCACTTCACATCGATATCTTAATATCTATTGGTGGATAACTAACTATCGAAAAATACTTGATATCTCGAACAGTTTTAACCTTGTAGCTGCCAACTTGTCGACCACACGGAAATTCATAGCTTCCAGGTAATGGGGGGGGGGGGGTGTTTATAAAAATCCGCCATTTTATTCAGAAACCCGGGAAGTTCAGTATAACGAAGCATATAATCTGAAACAGGATTAACAAACATTGTCTATGTCGTTCGGTGCCTGCGCACCGTGGACATTAAAGGCGTCTTCTG
Organism: Siphonodentalium dalli; assembly: GCA_032622095.1. Taxonomy (NCBI): domain Eukaryota; kingdom Metazoa; phylum Mollusca; class Scaphopoda; order Gadilida; family Siphonodentaliidae; genus Siphonodentalium; species Siphonodentalium dalli. Next base: position 112,999,518 of record CP136064.1, read on the forward strand.
CTCGGTTAATGATATTTGTTACCCAAATTTCCACCGATTTTGAGACATTTTCCAAATAAGGCAAATCTCGGTACTAGTATGTGGTGACCACGAGGCACCCATGATTTTTAATGTTGAACTGCAGACGATGCTGATCAATTCCCGAATATTACTTCTTTGATTAATGAACGGACATTCCCATAATTGCCTACGGCAAGGAAAAATTTCCATCGAAATTTTCCTGGTAAATCCGGGGGGGGGGTGGGGTTGGAAATATTTTTCAGGCATTTATGCTGATTTTTTACTTTCGACCCTTCTTGGAACCCACCCACCCCGCGTCCAAAATTTGTTCTGTTTTCGGCAGTTTTTTCCAATCATTTTTGGACACCCACCCCCCTTAACACTAAAACAGAGATTTGCAGAGGCCCTGGGGGGGATTCACTGTAAACAGATGTATATGAATTTCTGTGCATACTATTAGTCATGGATGTTAACATTGACATGTAAATACCGGTAGGAACGAGTCATTTTGGGGTCATTCGGCCAAAAAAACAATGGCTGCCAGTGGCCATGTTGGATTTCAAAATTCAATCCATTAGCATGGGCTACAGGCTACATGTATACTGTTTGTCTGATCATCATGAAATTTGTCATTTAGATTAATATTAACATATAGATGTGTTTTAAGCCAAACTCATTGCAAAAACAGTCAAAAATATTTTTGAGCCGCTGTAGCAAATTTAGTGGGCGGGGCCAAACTTCAACACTGAGGCCTTTTAGGCCCATTTAGTTCCTTCTAACCTAAACATTGACATGTAGAAGGGAATGAGTCATTTGGGGGTCAATCGCCAATAAAACATGGCCACTGGCAGCCATCTTGGATTTTGCTCTTTGCATGACTAAATTGTTTGGCGCCGGCTACATGTTGTTCCTTTGGTCGGATCATTCTGAAAAATTAGTCATACCAGTAGCTGTTAAAGGTACTCAATCCGATCAGACCCTCATAAATTACTAAATTATATTTCTTTGTCTTCGGGGGTAAAACAAATATTTGATTTGAGTCCAAGGAACCTACCGGGTACCCATCAACGCTCAGAATGATCAGATATCAATTTTTGAAGTTTTGTTATTTCTATTGTTTCTGGACCAGAAACACGCCATCAAAAGAATGGTCTCGGTCAAAATTGCATTATTATTACCACTTGATTTTAGAGTTATCCATCTTCGTCCGTTTGAATAAGTGTTTCTGGGGCAATTATTAGTACACATCTCGAGAAATAACAAACTTCAAAAATCAATATCTGATAACTCTGAGCTTTGATGGGCGAGTTCCTCAACTCAAATAAAATATTTTTTACCCCTGAACTTGAAGCCAAAGAAATAGTAATTTAGGTACGCTTAATCGGACTGAGTACCTTTAACATTGACATGTGTGGTAGATGGGAACGAGTCATTTTGGGGTCATTCGGCCAAAAATAATGGTCACTGACAGGCTGACAGCCATCTTCGATTTCAAAATGCTCATTAGCACGGCTATAGGCCGTACTGATCATCATGCAATTTGTCATGGCTGTTAAATATTGAAATGTACATGTAGATGGGAAGTTGGGAACAAGTCATTCTGGGATCATTCGGCCAAAAACAAGATAATCATGAAAATTGTCATGAATGTTCACATTGACATACATGTACATGTACGGTACGGTAGAAAGGAAACAAGTCATTTTGGGGTCATTCGGTCATAAAACATGGCAGCTGGCAGCCATCTTGGATTTCAAAATTCAATTCATTAGCATGGGCCACCAGCTTCATTATGTACATGTACATGTACTAGTAACTACTTTACTACAATGTAATTAAATTTTAAATTTCACTAGTCAGAGCTGTAGTCTGTACGTATGTACCTGTAGGTAGCTTGTTTGGTTACTTGTACATACATGCACCTGATACAATTCAGTTGGCAATTTCTCACTGCGCAGTGTACTTTTCAGGGTGTGTAACTGAATTTGAGCACTTTGGCCAAACGGCATCTGCACTGCGGCTGAACCACAACTACCGTACTCTAGGGTTAACATACCAGTACCAGTATACATGTATATCGTGTATTTTTTTATTTAAGACAAATACATGTATGTTTGGAAAGATGTCTTTAATTGAGTTAGTGGACATGGAATTGGGGTTTTTTATCATCAAAACACGTCAGTGGTAGAGTATCCGATATAGACTGACCCATGTTTTTTTTTTAATTCTCGAGAAATGTCTGCAGTGAAAGTTTTACTGAATGAAACTTAAATTTACCCCGAAATTCCAAATGCACTCGACAAAGATTGTGTTTTTCTCGAGAACTGATATCTGAATTTTCTCCGAACTCCTGCCACAGCATACTGTAAATAGGCATTGTCTATCATATACATCTTCCATTGGTTGGTATAACTTCTAAATTGACTACATGTACTTTTAACCAATTAGACTAGCCCTGGTGTGGAAAACTCTTAAATGTTATAGCCCGATGTGCTGTTTACCGACGCCTGCACCAGGGTTTACTGCCCGCAGTTGGTATTCTAGGATGACCAGCATGTTAATTTTGTGAGGTAAACAAACTTAATAAAAGCAAATTTCAATTTAGGCAAACACTTTGTCTGGATGGCAGCCTTCTTAATTCAGATTGTTTGGTCTAACTGGGCTGCCACTCAGGTTCAATTAGTCATTTACGTGTGGTAACATGGGTGTAGGGATTGGGGGGGGGGGCTGGAAATATCTACAGTTCACCTTGTCCTTATACTAGCATTAACGTGAAGCAGGTGTGTACCGGTATATAGAATCGTCTTATATGGGCAGCGCAAAAGGAGGCGGGTAGCGGAGCGCATTATACATGTAGGCCCCTGTGGTTTTTAGAAATGTGTTTACTGTTGTAATTGTGACATTTCTGTTCGAAAATTTGCTTTTAATTGCTTTAAATCCTGGATACGTCTCGGTTTTGAAGTGGTAACCTTAACACGGTGTTGGTGGTTAACGCAGTATTTATCAGGGTGACACCACTTTGCAGGTGATCAATTACTTTAACCCTTTGAGTGCCAGGTCGATTTTTGTATCAACCCATATACCCTCGCCTCGCATATATAAGAGAATGCATTGGCCTAACAATTTTTTTTTTTTTTTTTTTTTTTTTTTACAATTTTTTACAATTTTAATAATTTATTCTTATATTCTTTAACAGACTTATTTTGTAGGTTTAGGGCCGATGAGATCGGCCCCTGGCACTCAAATGGTTAAGGATAGCTGTGAGTGCTCTCGCTGTGTTTTTCTCATGGTAAGGACTGACCGTTCAGCACATTTTCAAACTTTTTTCTCGGGTGTATGCACACACGAGCACAGCAAGCGTTGAGTAAATCCACTAGCTATCTAATGGTAGATGTACATGTATGTAATAAATCCCCCATGTGCATCACATAGATACTAGTACATGTATGCTATATAGATACCCGGTGCATCATTACTGAGTACTCATCACCTTGTTGGGGGGTGTATATTCACAGGTACATCTTTACTCATCACTCTATAAATAAAAAATTTGAGAGTGACCCTGTAACTCTTCAGCCAATATAGAATTTCATGCAAGTAATGCCATAGAAGAGAAACGTCAATTTTGAACAGGACACTTTTTTGGCTGTGCACTGGATTGCTCAATTCCAAAGTTTCCACAATGACCAGGAGGGGGGGTCTGGAAAAAAATTGCACATACATGTATAGGGCCCAAAAAAAAAAATTCCGATCCAGAGGGACCCACCACCCCAATTGTGCAAAAAAAAATTTGTGTGCATGACCAAAGATCTCTTAAGTCTTAAACACCGGGGTGGGGTGGGGGAGGGGAATTGTTTTTGTTTAGGTATACACATACATACATGTACATGTAAATGTCAGCCCTCTTAATTCAGATTGTTTGGCTTCGGCAATCCGCTACGGCAACATTATGCCATGCCCCAGTTTGCTTCAGCAAATTGCTTCGGCAATGCTGATTGCCGTATCCAATTATGAAGGCTGAAATGTAGATATGGTACATGTATATGGTTATTATACCCCCCCCCCCATATTAGTCGGTGGGTATATAGTTGACGTCTCTAGCCATCCTTCCGTCTGTACAAATATTTTCCATTATAACTCAATGGCATGGTGATGGACCAGAAATGGGGAACGAATATGCATAATATTACGGGTTGTGAACATCAATGCCTACCAGTGTTATGGGCCCTGTTCGACTTTATGAAATTAAGTCTGTACAAAGTTTTTGCAATATAAGTTAAGTGTCGGTTGTCAAATTTTGATGTACATGTAGTTTGGTATGGTGATAGACCAGAATGATAGGGGAAGGATGGATGCACATATTACTGCATATCACAGGTTTCGCCTGTCAATGCATACCAGAGTTACCGGCCTTGTTCCATCCGCAAACACAATTTGCATTATTATAACTCAACCATGGGTTAACAGATTTTGATGTTCTTTGATACCGGTACGGGTATAGACCAACATGAGTGAACGAATATGTACATATCACAGGAGCTTCAGTTGCTATGGATTTTAAATATTTGCATGTACATTTGTGCACTACACTAGAGTCTGCAGTATAGTCTCTGTCAGAGAATGTTTTGAAGACATTGAAGAATGTCATTTCTCAATGCATCTGAATGCATCACATTATTTTAGTTCATCTACATGTATATGTAAGTGATAACAGTATACAATTACGGTACATGTAGTATTTCAGCAGTAAAGCTCCAAGATGAAGTTCGGAAATTCAATGAGAATGAATTTGATTACATTCCAGAACAAGACAGTATTTCAGACATTGGAAATTTACGAGATACCCTTTTCAATTTCATGTTATGCAACAATCAGGTTAATGATATCTGGCCATCATTGAGTATTCACCATGTACTAGTAGTATCCAATTTATGATACAGTTTTTTGTTGTTTTATTACTTTTATTCAGGTAATATATTAATTTTGTTACTAAATATTTCTTCCGTTGATCATAAGTTTCCTGAACGCTATTATGGTGGTCCACTGTGAAGGCCGGGATTCTGTGAAATCCAGAATGTTGCTAAATCTGAGGCTAAAGAGTCACTATAGCCGCATATATAGCATATACCAACAAGCATGGTACTAACATGCTTACAAACAACACTACATGGTCAGTACTTGTAAATTGTTTGAAAAAAAAACCCATTTTGGAAAAAATTTACAGGCACGATTTTTTCGGCCTCTGGACCACCCACACACCCTGGCCCTACATGTATATACGGAATTTTTTTGCAGACCCCCCCCCCTTCAATGACAGGGAAATAGTGTATTTGGCACTGTTAAATTCAACTACCGGTATACGCATGTAATAGATAGGCCTAAATATACCTACAATAAATATGTACATGTAGAAACGTCACAATGTTTTGCGCATGTTCTCTTCAAACCCGCCATCCCAGGTGACAGGTACATGTATATGCATATATGGGTGGACATGGTGATTTGAGTATGGCATTCAACATGTACGCATGTAAGTAGTCGGTCAGATAGCTTGTTAAAACCAGATGTTTGGGTCCTGCAAATATTTGCTAAACAATTTTATTTATATATCACTGATGTAATTGGGTGTTCATTGAAATGTCAAGCATAAGTAATAAAATGAAAAAAAAATTACTAATAGCAACTGTACCCTGTTCCATCCAGCCAACACCCAAATTACCCCCCCCCCCCCCCCCCACGGCTCCTAGCTCAAATTTTAGCCCAACTTTACAAAAGTTAACTTTTTTTTCTCAATTTTCTGGTAAAAACACATGGCAATCGTCACCAAACATAATATGGATTCTCGGAGTGACATGATATTGGTAAAAATACATGGCTGCCAACGGCTATCTTGTTTTTACTATTTGTTTGACTAAATCCTGTTAAGTTTAGCACACCCCACACGTAACATCTCTCATCTGATCGTCACAAAACTTCATATGGATCTTCGGGGTGACATCTTGATGGGAGCTATCCATTTTTTATTAGAGTAAGAATTTGGGGTGGGGGGGGGGGAGATACCCAGGCCTGAGTATCTCCCCCCCCCCCCCCCCACCCCAAATTCTTACTCTAATCAAATTTTGCTCATATAAAGTTAATTTCTCGCCATTTCATGAATATATAAAGCAAATTAAGCAATAAAATCATACGTTTAATTTTTGTCATATGTAGGTGCTGGTTGGGGGGGAGTTACTCAGGCCTGGGTATCTCCCCCCCCCCCCACCCCAAATTCTTACTCTAATCAAATTTGTCTCATATAAAGTTAATTTCTCGCCATTTCATGACTATATAAAGCAAATTAAGCAATAAAATCATACGTTTAATTTTTGTCATATGTAGGTGCTGGGTGGGGGGAGGGAAGATACTCAGGCCTGGGTATTCCCCCCCCCCCACCCCAAATTCTTACTCTAATCAAATTTTGCTCATATAAAGTTAATTTCTCGCCATTTCATAACTATATAAAGCAAATTAAACGATAGAATCATATAAAGGTAATATTTTGACATATTTATGCTATTATTGGATTAAGTTAAACTTCAAAATAACCAAACAAATTTTGTTTTAATAGTTTTCTCGGCATTTCTTACCATAATATAAAATAAGTGAGGGAAACAAATGTACGAGTGGGGGGGGGGGAGATACCCAAGGGGGGGGAGATATTGTGTTACACCAGTACCGGTACAAACATCCCCGTCGTTGTGGGGTTCCACACAGAGGTACTACTATAATCAAAGTAATTTTGACTTGAAAAATGGGGTGGTACCCCGGTAAAGACCATTGTTATATATGTAGCTCAACTTTACTTTGTAAAGTTTGAGCTATTGCCATGGCTTTGTCGTCCGTCGTACGTGTGTGCGTGTGTACGTAAGGCGTCAACAATGCAGGCTACAGGTCGTACCTTTGGTCGGATCATTATGAAATTAGTCATAGCTGTTGACATCAACATTTAGACCAGAATTATTCATTTTGGGGTCATTCGGACAAAAAACATGGCCACTAGCGGCCATCTTGGATTTCAAAATTAAATCCATTAGCACGGACTACATGCCGTACTGTTTGTCTGATCATCATGAAATTTGTCATGGATGTTAATATTGACATGTAGATGGGAACGAGTAAGTTTGGGGTCATTCGGCCCAAAAACATGGCCGCCAGCAGCCATCTTGGATTTTACTCTTTGTATGACTAAATTCTTTAGCATGGGCTACAGGACGTACCTTTAGTCTCATCGTCATAAAATTTGTCATGGATGTTAACGATGACATGTAGATGGGAACGACTCATTTTTGGGTAATTCGGCCGAAAACATGGCCGCCAGCAGCCATCTTGGATTTCACTTTTCTCTTCATGTCTATAAACTAGTATTAGACATTCAACTTTCCACATTCCTAATCGCTCCATTGACTGTAATACATTAAATTATTCCCTTTCCAAGTTGAGCTACAGTGTCATTGACACTTTCATATTGCTGGTAGTATACAGTATCCACAGCGGTATCAAGATGGTCACTGTGGTGGAGTTACGGTACGGATTGGTCAGGGCCGTGGCCAGAGGATCTCCAGGGGGGGGGGGTGTCCACTTCGGGAAATTTCATCACTGCACCCCTCCCCCTTGAATCCGACCAAAAACACAAGTTTTGCATAATTCCATTTGCACCTTTCACCACCCCTTGAACCTCAATGATAAGGCCTAATAGCCTACATGTAGATATATTCATAAACCATGGTTCTATATACCCAGTGTCAGAACATTCAGATATCTGAACCTGAAAATTCCACAAATACACAGAACGACACGATGTGTAAATGGGTTTGTAAATACGGCACGAGTGCTGTCGCAGAGGGATAATGAAGAGGGGATGGGTCCACATCAGATGATTGTTTGCAGGGAGATCACTCTAGAACTTTTGATTGGAATGAGTTGTGCAAGTATGCAGCTTTGATTGGAATGGGTTGTGCAGGTATAGAATTATGACAACCCACTAATAGACCGTGGTATCATAACCATTAGCGAAGACCCAAAAAAAAATCAAAGCACATTTCTGGTTATACTGTACCTCCAAGGTGACAGTCGGGATAATTCTCAAAACAAAAATGAAGAAAATCATTGAAATTGAAATGAAAAAGGTATGATTATCATGTACATGTAGGTACATGTAGCATGTGTGCATGTATGTCTTTATGATTCAACAAAGGTAGACTGAGAACTGTTTAGTAGTACATGTGCATGTACTAGTAAAGTAGTATACCGGTAGTGGTAATTACTAGGCTTCATCTTGGACGTAAGGAATTATTCTGACTTCGTCTTTTCAACGGCTCGATTGAAAGTTTACTGTTGGTTCAAAATTATCTGATTCTAATTACCAGAATAGTATAGTCGTTGTGGTGATTTTGGAGGGTGAACGTAGAAAAAATTGTTATAAAGCCAGTTTTAGTGTCATTTTGACCGGGAATGTTTGGACAACAATATATCCAAAATCCGCTAAAATCCGCTTTGGGGAATTTTTTTTACAGCGCCCTGAATAAGGGTGGGGTCTGACGTAAATTATGAAGGTACGTATACGATATGTTATGGCATAGGGATTACGTAGTTATACAAGTATGTGTGAAATTGGAGTATGGGAGCGAATAGAGTGACACCGACAGAAAATAATACAATCGCGGCCATAAAATGGCTGTCAAAATGGCCGCAACTCCAAGACATACCACAACGAAAGCAACATATTGGATAACCATATAGGAGTGAACATACGTATTATTAATGTATATTCATGTTGTTTAGTCTCTTTGAAGGTACTCATATCATTAAAACATCCATCTGAAGGATGTATTGGTCATTTCAACGCGAGTCAAACCCAATGGTTAAAGTTCGGGTTTTTGCTTATCCAACATCCAAATGTCCGGACAAAATATAATAATTTTGGCCATGCAACACACAAAATAATATTTTGCCACGCAGTGCATGGTAGTTTCATTGGACATTGTGATTAATTATTTAATCTAACACATACACTGAAGTGCACACCCTTGTGGCATAAAGACTAGTTAGATTTATGGAATTTGCTACTATCCGTGATAATATACCATACACATATGTCCCAATGCTTATCACACTGCAAATAAACACCAATCTCTTCAATTGATTAGCGCCATATCTCACGAGATCAAAGAGATGGTACATATTACATATTATTTAAGACTAATTTTCACACGGCTACCAAACCGGTTTATTATTGGAATATTTTGTTCAAAATACTTCAGTCCCCACTTTACAACTGGAATATACTACCACGCAATGCACAATACTAATTTTCAGTATCGTTTTGTTTTAAAATATCTTACCAATACCACCCACGTAATTGTACTAAATAGGCGGGGATCATCGTTTAAAGCTGTTATTTCAGCATTGAACATTCGCTAAATGTTGCTATTTGTGGTTTTGTGTACAGCAACTATATGTAACTTTAGGGATAAGGGGCAAACGCGGTGATGCGGTTGCAGAAATCGTAGTACTTTTCGCTTATATGTGGCTTCGGTGAATATAACTAAATATAATTTCCAGATATAAACACAGTCTCAGCCACAGAATATGTAAACCATATTGGTCAAGTTTAGAATTTATTGAAGATAGGCTTTGTACTCCTTTGTGTTTTGATAAATTGTGTTCATAATATACCATCATGCATTCTTGTGATACAAGAGAAATATTCGTGTTTTGTCACCCGATTGGAGGCAACTATGATTACTATTCTGAGATATAGACATTAGGATCTTCACATTTTACCCAAAACTATATCCATATATCTTATATTGTTCTATAGCAGTGCATTTTGAAAGGGTTAATGTCGTAGATATCAAAATAAATGATGACCGGTCACATTCACGAGACTTCTCTGACTACATATATGTCTGCTTCTAGAAAAGATCACAGAAACAATTCATCCATATCAAATCGCATTTAACTGTTTAATTACACATATAATCACACGATTCAAGATCAAAAGCACATTTTAAACTGATTTATTGTTCCGTTTCTGTGAGCCCAAAAGTCCAGATTTAAACGTTGCATGAGACCCTGCTTTCGATTGCTCTCTCGTGAGATTCATTAGGGAGAATTCTTACATCTCTGATCAAACGTTTCTCTTATACTCTGCAATTAATATCCTCAAATAATTCGAGCGTTTGTTCTATCTTTTAGGACTAGCAATTACATTTCGCACAAAGTGTAAATTTCATTCGGTTTTCTCCATTTTGGCGGCCGTTTTGGGAAAGACTTTCTACTAATATGGTTTACGGCTAAATATTGTTTGTCAATATTTAAATTTATTACGAACTTGGCATTAATTGGTGCACCTACCGCAGAAATTCAACAATTTCAGCTATTAACAACCATATTGGGTGCCATCTTGAATAGAGAATTTTCCCCAAGGCGGATTTTAGCGGATTTTGGATATGTTATTCCTGATAATTTTTCACACAAAATGAGACCAACACCAGCTTTATAACAATTTTTTCTAGGTTCAACCTCCTGACGACCACACTAGAATGCCGCTGAATACCGTGATAACATTTTTATATGCACATAGTGAATTCAACGAGTATAGGTCCATTCAGCTTAGTTTAACTTGAATGTGAATAGCGCTAGTTTTGTGAAAGTTACATGTAACTAACTCTTGATTTTGACCAAAGTAAAAAGATACTAGTAATGTGAAAATACCGGTACATGTATGTGTACATAACATAATGTGTTATTAATGTTAATATACCGGTATGTGTTACTTCAAATTGAATTATAATGGCAACATTTGGTAGAATAGATACTCAGTTCACTGTCGTACCCCGAAATGCGGTTAGACTAATAGTACCACTTAATATTTAGTGAAGTGATACTTCTGACTCACAAGTCAATTAACAACATTTACTTTTCGTAACTAAAATTGTCATAAATTAGTTTGGAATTTTTCAGGATATCATGCAGTATCGGATATGGGTTGGTTTAAATTTTATATTTAGGCGTCTAATATCTAGTGTGTGTAAGTTATACAATCTCGTTAAGTGTTTTTGGTATTTACATGGCAATATGAGCCAGGGGGCTGCAGCACCCCCCCCCCCCCCCAAATCTGAATGATTTGCAAGCATAAAATTTGGGCAATTTTTGGGAGAATGGAACTTTCTGGCAAATCACATGGTGCTTCGGGTTAATTTCTACATCTACACGTGTACATGTATACCTTCACATTATTTGTAATGTATTATGCACCGTATATTCAATAATAATAATAATGGGCCCAATTTCTCCGGTTACATGTACCAAATTTATTTGTTACAGAGTGGCTATTTTATCTCAGGCATGGAATGTCTTGCTATTATATTATCTTATACCAGGCCACTATTCGTCACTACGTGTTGAAATTTCAATAATTTTCAAAGTCTAAATTAAATCGTGATATGTTTATTAGATCCTATCTTCAGCAAAATACATGTAGCGTTACCTATCATATCGTAGCCGAAGTGTGCATGTAATATTCAGCTCATGCAATGAATCATGAGTAGAACCTGGTTGAAATACTACTGTGTGGCGAGTCACACTCGTCTTCGAGCTATTGAGGCCATGTATGCATGGTGCTATGAACGGTTTGTATTGTGAATGGGTAAAATTATCTGCTCGTAAACCCTCATAGTAGACAATTTTATACCAGGTTCTATTCAGTTTTCAGCTCGCAATGTACATATTTGGCTAAGATTTTTTGGTCAAAGGTGGTAGCGGGAAATTTGGTTTAAATAACCATCAGTGGCAGTGCTCTTGTTTTGTCCATCAGTCTCTCTGGATCACTTTGTTTTACTTTTACAAACATTTCAGAGTTAATAAATGGCTGATATATAGGGTCCTGATTCATATTGTTATTCTGACGAATCTTCCAAAATGAGGACTTAGTCCACACTGGACTTAAATAACTAATAGTTGTATTAAATTATATTTCTAAGTCATGTGAATAAACCCCATGTTATGTAGACAAACAGTTTGTGAAGAGTATGCGGTAAGCAAAACACTCATCGCCGCGGATACCCTATGCATTAAGTGAACTTTGGTTAGAAATTCCACCAAATTGTTTATAACATAATAGTATAGCGCTAACTACATGTACATGTAATTTTAACCCTCACCTTTCAAGATTTCGGTGTTAAATGGGTCACTGTGAATCACTCTCCTGAAACATTTCCACGGTGTTGAGTGTTGTGCTTATCGCTCACTCTTTACATGCTGTATAATGTATATAAACAAACATTCGACTGACACAATGTGTGTTTCGAGGATATGGCATTCATACTATCATAGTATACCATTACTATATTCTTTACAACATGTTATAATTTCTTCATTATTGAAGAAAAAACATATTTCCTAATGCATATCAGCATACCTACCCCATGAATGTGGGTCTCAACCCGGAGCTCTAGTGTATTTGATAAAGGGACATCTCCTGCACAGATACATGTATATACAAGTTCCATGGTCATACAAGGGAAATTAGGTGTCCATGGGGGCTTGCTTCCCTCATGCATGTATGGTGTACTTATTGACTTAAAATTGGTAAAAACCACTATTTTCATGTCATCAGCATCCCTGCCCCATGCAAGTATGTCACCATCCCGGAACTCTGGTGTACGGTATCTGAATAATGGGGCATCTCCTGCACAGATACATACAATATCCATGGTCATAAAAAGGGAATTATGGTTACAGGGGGCCTGCTTCCCTGATGTGATGGGCGTATATAGACTTGAAAATTGAAGAAAAAACATATTTTCTAATGCATATCAGCATACATGTACCTCACCCATGAATGTGTGTCTCCACCCGGAGCTCTAGTGTATTTGATAAAAGGGATATCTCCTGTACAGATTTATACAAGTTCCATGGTCATGAAAAGGGAATTTAGGGTCCCTGGGGGCTTGCTTCCCTCATATGGTGTACTTATTGACTTAAAATTGGGTAAAAACCCCTATTTTCATATAATCAACATCCCTGCCCCATGCAAGTATGTCGCCATCCTGGAGCTCTAGTGTATTAGAATAAAGGGGCATCTCCTGCACAGATGCATACAATATCCATGGTAAAAAAAGGGAATTATGGGTTACATGGTACCTGCTTCCCTCATGTGCTGGGCCTACATGTATATACTAGTAGACTTGAAAATTGAAGGAAACACATACATGTACGTGTACAATGTACATGTACATTTGTATTTCCTAATGCATATCAGCATACTTGCCCCATGAATGTGTGTCTCCACCCAGAGCTCTAGTGTATCTGATAAAAGGGACATCTCCTGAACAGATATTTACAAGCTGCATGGTCATATAAAAGGAATTATGGGTCCCAGGGGGCTTGCTTCCCTCATATGGTGTACTTATTGACTTAAAATTTGGTAAAAACCCCTATTTTCATGTCATCAGCATCCCTGCCCATGCAGGTTTCTCACCATCCTGGAGCTCTAGTGTATTTGAATAAAGGGGCATCTCCTGAACAGATACATACAATATCCATGGTCATAAAAAGCGAATTAGGGATTACAGGGGGCCTGCTTCCCTCATGTGGTGGGCCTACATCTATATACATGTAGACTCGAAAATTGAAGAAAAAACATATTTCCTAATGCATATCAGCATACTTTCCCCATGAATGTGTATCTCCACCAGGAGCTCTAGAGTATTTGATAAAATGAACATCTCCTGTACAGATATATACAAGTTCCATGGTCATAAATAGGGAATTAGGCGTGCCTGGGGGCTTGCTTCCCTCATGGTGTACGTATTGACTTAAAATTCGGTAAAAACATATTTTCATATCATCACCATTTCTGCCCCATGCAAGTATGTCTCCATCCTGGAGCTCAAGTGTATTTGAATAAAGGGCATCTCCTGCAGATATTTACAATATCCATGGTAATAAAAAGGGAATAAGGGGCTACATGGGGCCTGCTTCCCTCGTGTGGTGGGCCTATATAGACTCGAAAATTGAATAAAAAACATATTTCCTAATGCATATCAGCATCACTGCCCATGAGTGTTTATATCCACCAGGAGCTCAAGTGTTTTTGGTAAAAGGGACATCTCCTGAATATATATAAAATTATATACAAGTTCCATGGTCATAAACAGGGAATTAGGGGTCCAGGCGGGGGGGGCTTGCTTCCCTCATATGGTGTAAAGCTTTCCGATAAATGGCAAGAAGCCATATTTCCGACTAAATCCTGAAAAGTTTGATGTCATCAGCATCCTTGCCCCATGCAAGTATGTCTCCATTCTGGAACTCTAGTATATTTGAATAAAGGGACATCTCATGCACAGATACATACAATATCCGTGGTCATAAAAATGGAATTAGGGGTTACAGGGCCTGCTTCCCTCTTGTGGTGGGCCTACATAGACTCGAAAATGGAAGAAAAACATATGTCCTACATGTAATGCATATCAGCATCCCTGCCTCACGAATGTTTATCTCCACCCGGAGCTCTAGTGTATTTGATAAAAGGGACATCTCCTGCACAGACATATACAAGTTCCATATATATGGTAATCTGATATGGTAATCTATGGAAAGTTCCAAGCCAAAGGGTTGATTCAATTAATATTTCCAACAGTTGAAAGTATTGAAATAACAGTTAACTGTTGCAAAATTCCAACCCAGTGCGTGCAAATGTATGTCACGTTTCTATTTGTGAATTCATGCATTTGTTATTGTCATAAAAGTAGGCCTACATTTGAGGGCTCGCAAATTACGTTTACGTATAGTCATATTAACTGGTACGCATGATTCAACCTTTTACATTAACTGGTATTGAGGGGCCGGGGCGGCGACCCCTTCCAGACTGGTCTATTCAATTGTGATTGGCCTTTATGATGGTGTTACCCCCGTACCACCCACGAATACTGAACACCAGTTAACAGTGTTCTCACATTTGCTGGAATAGTATCCAAAACATCAACATATCAAGAGGTATTATACTGAATTAGATAAAAAATATATCGCTTGGGTCTGTTTGGGCTGGAAAATACTCAAAATTTAATCTTGCGCTATAATATCTGCATACCAGCCTTTTTGCTGAATCCTGATGCCGGTTATATTGCCGTGTGAAATCCTAGTACCAGATAATATTGGGTATGTATATAGCATACCACCTGAAAATGGCCTGAATATCGCATACCAAAGCGGGGTGGGGGTGTGTATGTGTGACACCCTCCTTTATCATAGTCTGTATTATACAGGGTATGTTAACTGTTTCGAGTTGATGCAATTAATGTAATTGTTTAATCTCTACCATCTGAATACTATTTATAGCATATATTGCTATCTGATCAATTGATACTGATATAAAAAAGGATAAAGATGGTGTGTCTCTTTCCCAAATGTTCTGTTTACATGTACATTTGGGGTTTATGAGTCAGATAATAACAGTCAACATGTCCTTCTCACACTAAGAAATAATGTGTTCTTATGAACCAGGACAAAATATGGCTATTTCTGGAGCATTACAGCATACAATGTACTATTACAAATCTATATTTTTAAGCAGTAAGATAATGACAGGAAACATTTCCTTAGACTAAGAAATAATGATTTTTTGGTATACATACAGTATGTATTTCACACCAGAGCTCATGTGTATACCCACATTAGTTTATGTCATTCAAATGGAGAAACTCATTTAGAAAGATTAAATGAGACAAAACTACCTCACTCTAGATGTAGTTGCATGTATATTTGTAAATGCCATTGGAACTAAACTAATGATTTTTGTGTCCACCGGTATGCCATGTACCGGTATACATTGCAACTACATGTACATGTAACTTGCCTAACATACCATATACATGTATGAAGAGGGATTTTTTAAGTGTTAATCAAAATTTTAACCCAACTCTTGACAGTAAGTTTTAACCCATGCAGTTTAAAGGTACTCAATCCGATCAGAGGGTCATATATTACTATTTCTTTGGCTTTGGGGGTAAAAAAAATAATTGATTCGAGTCGAGGAACCTACCAATCAAAGCTCAGGGTGATCAGATATCGATATTTGAAGTTTTGATAGTTCTATTATTTCTGTCCCAGAACACGGTCAAAATTGCGTTATTATTACCACTTGATTTTAGAGTTATCCATCCTTGTCTGTTTGAATAGTGTTTCTGGTGTACACATTTCGAGCAAATTAAGAAGTTAGGGGCAATTATTAGTACTCATCTCGAGAAAATAACAAATCAAAAATAAATATCTAATAACTCTGAGCTTTGTTTGATGGGTTCCTCGACTCGAACAAATATTGTTTACCCCCAAAGCCAAAGAAATAGTAATATAGGACCCTCTGATCAGATTGAGTACCTTTAATGAACAGTTTCCTTAATGTTTTATTATACTAAAACACTCCACTGATAACAATACCCATGCATCCCATCCAAATCTACTGCATTGCCATCCTCATCATTTCACTCTGGTATCCCCACCCAGGTGTATCTTGGTGTTATTCACCCAGGTGTTCCTTGGTGTTTCCCACCCAGTTGTACCTTGGGGTTTTCCTACCCAGGCGTACCTTGGTGTTTCTTTACCTGGGTGTACCTTGGGGTTTTCTAACCCAGGTGCATCTCAATGTTTCCACCAAGGTGTACCATGGTGTTTTCGACCCAAGTGTTTCCCCATGTGTTTCTACCAGGGTATATCCCATGTGTTCTTAAGCAGGCTCAACTCAATAATTTACAATGGTGTACCCCAGTATTTTTACCCAGGTTTAACCCAAGTGCAACCACCCTGATAAACCCTGTTGTTCCAACACCAGGATATAACAGAGTGGTATACCTGGGATACATCTGGGTGAAAATGATAGGGTACACCAGGGTAAAACATAAGCGAGTGGTACCTGCTTAAAATACCCGAGGTATACCCTAGTAGAAACACCCGGAAAAACACCAAGGTATACCTGGGTAGAAACGCTGGGAAATCCACCTGGGTAAGAAAACACCAAGGTACACCGGGGTAAGAAAACACCAAGGTACACCTGGGTTGGAAACATCAAGATACACCTGGGTAGGGAACACCTGGGTAGGAAACACCTGGATGAATAACAACAAGGTACACCTGGTTGGGAAACACCCAGGTAGGAAACACCAGGGTACACCTGGGTGAATAACAACAAGGTACACCTGGGTGGGAAACACCCAGGTAGGAAACACCAGGGTATACCTGGGTGAATAACACCAAGGTACACCTGGGTGGGAAGCACCCAGGTAGGAAACACCAGGGTACACCTGGGTGTGGTCACCTGGGTAATTACACCCAGGTGTATCCACACCAGGGTTTTATCCAGTTTCAGGTGGGTTAATAATGGTAAAACCCAGGTTTCAGGGGGTCTTGATGGTTGGTGGATGTCTTGGTAGATAGATTTATACCCGGGTTTTGGCCCAAAAAAACCTGAGTGGATTTACCCGGGTACATTTTTTATATGGGGTCGTCTCCATTGGCCTGCTGAGTGTTATCTAAACCAACATGAATTACTACCAAATAACACACAATATCAACAAAATAAGCCTTGATATTTTCTTACGGATGTATAATAACCATGATTGGTATAAATTTACCTTTGGTAAGCATAGCATATAATCCAAAATAAAAACATTATTTCCAATTCCCAAAATGGACTCCCATGCTGAACGTGTGGTATGACAGCTGATGAATGTGATATCATCAGGCAGTGACCAGGTCAAAAGTCACACGGAAAGGAGCAGGCCATGTCATTGGTCAAAAGTGGAAATTCCCCCAAGGATTTCCCTGCCACACAAGATGTAGACCCCGGTTTTCCCAAAACATGTGATTCTTTCCTGGAAATATTTTGGGGATTCACCATTTCTGTTTGTCATTCAAGGAAACAATGTATAAACATTGAGATTTTTTGGATTATGCTATGCTTACCAAAGGTAAATTTATACCAGTCATTTTTATTATATATTTATAAGAAAATATCAAGGCTTATTTTGTAAATATTTTTTTTTATTTAGTAGTAATTTGTTTTTGTTTAGATAACACTTAATATGTCAATGGAACCAATCAGGCGCTACTGCTAATTGATAGAATCAGTAGTAGCGCCGTAGGGTCTAGGATCATCTTGATTATATTAGTATGTCGGACACAGCCAACAGTTCACCAATCTGATTGAATTTGTGCGACTATAAAAGCATGCGTGTCCATAGAAGTGATCTCTTTACAACAATATGATACACACTTGTGACCATGCCCCTCTGACTGGCTGACTTTTCAATGAGTTTTAACACATTTGAAAATCGATATTCCATATTCCTAATAGCGTGGCAACTTATAATATGCATTGCCTTCATAAGGCAGGACAATTTGTGATAATAATCACCTAAAATGTCTTGAAAATCGAGAGGAAAATTTATTGCTAGTATATACAAAAAATTCCTTTTCTGTCAGAGTAAATTTACAGATATTACATAATTGGTCTGATGTAAGTAGCTGCGAATAAACTCAGAATGTCTTTATACTGAATACATCAATTAAATTAAAAATGTCTTGTTATATACATATCACGGATTAAACGTCCATATTTAGTCTAGATCGGTATTTGAACCTGGATTAATAAAGCAGCTGCAAAATGACTACCTGTGTATTTGTTGTACAGTAAATGGCTTAAGTTTTTTCGATTAGCCTTAGACCAGATACGAGATTCTGATAACTTGCAAGCTCGACAAAGGTTCAATTTGTTTATTACCAGACAATTTAACATACAAAATAGTTTAATTATCCCCAGAAAACGAAGTTTGGCTGGGGAAATTGAAATGGGCTCCACCGGGACGTACATGAGTAACAAATTTGAAGCTCTAATCGGATTTTAATGGTCTTCGCTATGTTGATGAAGCAACACGGGCAAAGAGTTTTTACAAACAGCGGGTTTCGTCCATTGATTTAATTACGGCCTTTATTATGTAAATGGGACTTAGTGTGAAAATGTATTTTACTCTTTGACTGACTACATTCTTTGGGACAACCTACTGGCCACATCCCGCATCAAATGATCACCAAACTTCATATGAATCTTTGGGGTGGGGTATCTAGATTGAATATGTCATTTTGTTTTCTAAATTTGTTTGTAATAACATGACCACCAGTAGCTCTCTTGTTTATCTGTAAATGTGTTTTTTGTTTTGTTCATCCATGCATATAGCTCGACCAATAGTTATAGGATCTAAATGAAATTTAGTCTGGAGGTTCATCATCGTGACTGCTTACAAAATAAGGGCACACGACGATATTCACTCTTTCAATGTTAGTTGAGAGTTATCCTTCTTTGCTTATCTGGAAATAATTACTTGTTGTCTGCTCAAGCAGATAGGCGAACATGGGCTTTCAAATCCGACTGAAACTTGGTGTGGATGGCTGCCATAAGGAATGCTTTTAATGTGGATGTACTTTGTGGTGCTCAAGCACGTTCTGTCGCACGAACAACATAGTGAACATCGTTTTTCAAACTTATATCGTATTTTCCTCGAATATCAGTCGTAGGAACATTGTGATATGAAGTCTGTTGAGGCATTTATACGAAGGACTTGATTTAAAATTATTGATGTAGAACATGTTAGTCATTGGACGTTTAAACGGATTAAGACACCGTCGTTTACAATGTATTGTCAATTTTAGACTGCACTGCCAAAAATAATTTCTTAATAAGAAATAGTTACTTGAAACAAGAAAAACAATTTCCTGAAACAGGAAAATAAATCTTATTTTGAGAAATATACCCCTCAAGTCTGCTACATCAAGAAAATTTAAGAAACTCACACAAAACAAGAGATAGTTTTCTCAAATAAGATATAATTTAGTCTTGAAACAAGAAACAATTAAGAAATAATTATTTCGTTTGAGAAACAATTTCCTTACTAAGAAAATGGCTTCAAAAATATAATATATATTTCTTGTTTCAAGATTGTTTTTCTAACTTAAGAAATATTTAAAGAAATAATAGAAAATATTTCTAAACCAAGAACTAATTGTTATGTAAAACTTACTGCTGTATTGGAATAACTGTTAAAGTCCAATGGGAGCACAATTGGGATCAAAACTTTATGGTAAACATTGGAAAAGGTCCAACATGTTGATTAAATATTCTGAAAATCATATTCATACTTAAATATTTGAACTAATACTACAGCTAGGATTATATACTTTTGTTGACAAATCACTGTAACAGTTATGTTTACATAACAATCAGATGTAATTTTGTTATTGGAGAACTGTCAGTAAGTTTTTATCTATTTCTCAATGTTCTTAGTGGATGGTGACCAATATACAATTTTATTAAAATAATTTTGGCACATTATAGTGGGTTCCATTGAGGTGGTCGTCCCTTGAAATCTCAAGCAGTTGATGGTATATCTCTCCCGCCAGAACTAGACAAACCTCTCTGATGCCCACTTGCATTGAACCATTTAAACTGGTACCTCAAGCTGGCAGACACCCCTTCCTATACGGTTGGAAGATGCTACAAATTTGAAACCAAGGGCATTTCCTCAGAGTTGACTCTCTTGAATGATGAAAGAAAGCCCAATGAAGCAACATATTGCTTGTTTATAACACGAAAAAGACTATATCTTAGCAGAACTCATGTCTCAATAAAACAATAAATATCTAATTTATCCATTTCATTCGGCTTTACAGGGATGCATTCAATGTGGCTTTTAGGTAGTTTCCAGACTATTTTAAGTAAAATATCCATCAAATGATGTATTCTACTTTGCTTTTAACACAAAAATGCATGCAATGACCATAAGAAATTTGTATTTATTGGCAGATATGTTCATCTGATAAGATGAAGATAGAAGTACTAACATTTTAGGTCTGAGACACCATTTCAGGGGGGGCGTGGTGTCTTTAATAGAACTAATGGAATTTTTTTTATATTTGACTCTCTAAATGATGAAAGGAAGCCCAAATGAAGCCATTATTT
Organism: Siphonodentalium dalli; assembly: GCA_032622095.1. Taxonomy (NCBI): domain Eukaryota; kingdom Metazoa; phylum Mollusca; class Scaphopoda; order Gadilida; family Siphonodentaliidae; genus Siphonodentalium; species Siphonodentalium dalli. Next base: position 113,020,567 of record CP136064.1, read on the forward strand.
GCATGTTTAAAACATGAATACGGCTATATCTCAGCAGAATGCATGTCTCTGGTGAAATAAACAATAACATATCCATAGCTAAATTTCATTTGGCTATACATGGATGCATACTATATTGCTTTTAGGTAGTTTCCACAGACTATTTTATGTAAAATATCCATCAAATGATGTTTTATACCTTGCCCTGTACATTAAAATGCATGCAATGACCATGAAGAATGTTTAATTTATTAGTAGAGATGTCCATCTGATAATAAATACTGCCATTTGAGGTTTGATACACCATTTCAGCTGGCTTGGCATCTTATAGATTTGAAATAAGGAAATCTATTCAGCTTTGACTCTCCAAATTATGGAAGAAAGCCCAAATGAGGCCACTATTTGCATGTTTATAACATATATAATGTTATATCTCAACATAATACGTGTCTGTGATGAAATAAACAATACAATATCCATAGTTTAATTTCATTTGGCTATACAGGGAAGAATACAATGTTGCTTTTATGTAGTTTCCGCAGACTATTTTAAGTAAGATATCCATCAAATGATGTTTTCTACCTTGCATTGTATATTAAAATGCATGCAATGACCATGAGAAATGTTTCTCGGATGAAATATACAATAACATATCCATAGTTTAATTTCATTTGGCTATACAGGGATGCATACAATATTGCTTTTATGTAGTTTCCACCAGTTTTCCACAGACTATTTTGAGTAAAATATCCATCAAATGATGTTTTCTACCTTGCCCTGTACATTAAAATGCATGCAATGACCATGATTAATGTTTAATTTATTAGTAGAGATGTCCATCTGATAAGAGATACTGCCATTTAAGGTTTGATACACAATTTCAGCTGGCTTGGCATGTTATAAATTTGAGATAAGGGAATCTCTTCAGCTTTGACTCCCTAAATTATGGAAGAAAGCTCAAATGAAGCCACTATTTGCATGTTTATAACATATATAATGCTATTTCTCAACAGAATACATGTCTGTGATGAAATAAACAATAATATATCCACAGTTTAATTTCATTTGGCTATACAGGGATGCATACAATATTGCTTTTATGTAGTTTCCACAGACTATTTTAAGTAAAATATCCATCAAATGATGTTTTCTACCTTTCCCTGTATATTAAAATGTATGCAATGACCATGAGAAATGTTTAATTTATTGGCAGAGTTGTCCATCTGATAATAAATACTGCCATTTGAGGTTTGATACACCATTTCAGCTGGCTTGGCATCTTATAAATTTGAAATAAGGTAATATATTCAGCTTTGACTCTCTAAATTATGGAGAAAGCCCAAATGAAGCCACTATTTGCATGTTTATAACAGATATAAGGCTATTTCTCAACAGAATACACGTCTGTGATGAAATAAACAATAAAATATCCATAGTTTAATTTCATTTGGCTATACAGGGATGCATACAATATTGCTTTTATGTAGTTTCCACAGAATATTTTAAGTAAAATACCCCAAAAATAATGTAATCTACCATGCCCTGTGTATTAAAAGTGCATGCAATAACCTGAGAAATGTTTAGTTTATTGGCAAAGATGTCCTTGTAAGCCAGTGCATTCTCTTATATATGATGTGAGGCTCCATATGGATGACTCACATATATAAGAGAATGCTCTGGCACATGGTATTTAATGCTGCACCAGCGCAACTTTCGCCATGAGAGGGTTAAAAAAATAAACAATGGTTACAATAACCTATTTCTTTCAACAACGTGGTGAGCGATTCAAGTAATATATATGGTCATATATATGGGAGGTCCTTTTCACATTTATTATTTATTTATGCTAAAGCGCAAATGTTCGTGCTTAAACACACATATTTGCGCTTAAGCGCAAATAACCTCTATCATTTGGGCTTAAGCACAAATATTCATGCTTAAGCGTAAATCATGTGCGGTTAAGAACAAATAATTTACGCTTAAGCGCAAATCATTTATGCTTAAGCGCAAATCTTTTGCGCTTATGCGCAAATAAAAATTAATATGCATTGATCCCCCCTGAATTAATTTTAAATGGCACAGGCCTAAACACATCACTCAAGTCTATATAGGCCCACCATATGAGGGAAGCAATCTCCAGTAATCCCTAGATACCTTTTATGACCTTGCAAATGGTATAGATCTGTGCAGGATATGTCTCTTTTATAAAATATACTACATCTCTGAGATGGAGACACAAATTATTGGGGACATGGATGCTGATAATATGAAAATAGGGTTGTTTTCCCCTATTTCAAGTCAATAAGTACACCACATGCAGGAAGCAAGCCTCCATTAACCCCTAATTCCACTTTTATGGTCATGGAAATGGTATATATCTGTGCAGGAGATGTCCCTTTAATCAAATATACTAGAGCTCTGGGAGTGAGGCACCAATTCTTGGGACACCAGCGACAGATATGCTGATATGCATATGGAAATATGTTTTTTCTTAAAATTTTGAGTCTGTATGGGGCTACTACTATGGGCCCATAATAGTATATTATGAGATGGACTCCATCATTCACTGGGCTACTACTATGGGCCCATAATAATATATTATGCGATGGACTCCATCATTCACAATCAGAGGGAAGTAAGGGAGTGTTTGGTATTTGCACTTAAGCGCAAATGATTTGCACTTAAGCGCAAATAAATTGATAGACACATATTTGCACTTAAGTGCAAATAAATAATAAATGTGAAAAACGACTCCCATACATTTATGGTGTAAAATGTAGGCCTACAACTAATGTGGCAGTCATGAAATTTTCAACTATTGAAAATTTTGACCAAAGTTGGCGGTATAGACACCCCATTCGCACTGTTTTCACGTCCCTGTTGGCGGTGGTCTTATCAATTTATTGTTTCATTGAGCTTATTAACTATTTTCGCAGTTTAGTACTTGATTTAATTTCGTTCCGCTAAAAAACAGTTTTCTCTTTACGAAGATGCTGTTACGAGTGATATACTTAATTGAACTACGATTAAAATTGCGTGATTTATTCACGTTCTTCAAATTGAATTATCGTGAATTTTACTGTCGGTGAAATATGTAAACAAAAATTAGAATACGATGATCGGATAGTCATAATGATGATTTGTCATGACAACATAGTAACATCTGATGGACTATGATTATACTGCATTTATGATTCATATACCAACGTACACTTACACAATATTCCCAACTGTATACAAAATTGCAAAAACGATTTTTATTGAGTTATAAATTGGGTCTAAATTCTATGCTACATAAACGTAAAACTATCCGGGAATGGCTATTTTAGTTTGCAAAATCAAATTATGGCATAAATGCAGTGTATTATCGGTCGACATTAACATATTAATATGACAATAGTCAGTTGGAAAACAAAAAGGTCCCATTTATTGAAAATATAGCTTATAATATAACTTATAAGGCAATTGTCAGTTATACTTCATAGCATTATTCTAACAAATGTCAACCTGATACAGTGATAGAATTCCCACAAACACAATCTCATTATTGTCAATTTAACACTAAGGGATTGTTCAGGCGACCACGATACAATCGTAAGTGGAAATATGTCCGTCGTAGGAAGTAACCGATAGTTGGACTGCGCATGCTCACGTCAAAATCTTAGATAAAAAAATAATATCAAGCACTGTTTGATTTTAGATGCCAAATCGTAGCGTATCCTTGGTTATATCCATTTGTGACATAATCAGTCATGTGTAGGTAAAAATCGTGGCAGGAAAGATCGCAGGGTAGTCAATAAAATGCTTTACGAACAACCTACGATTTCATCATGTACGACGACATCGTAATCGTGTGAACATACTATCCACGATCTCGTCGGTCCCGATTCCTCCATTTACGATTGTATCGTGTCATCTGAACGTTCACTAAGTGAACATTCATATGACCATGATTCAATCGTAAGTGGAAAGATTTCCATCGTGTGTGTTGGTCTGCACTGCCAAAAATAATTTCTTAATAAGAAATAGTTACTTGAAACAAGAAAAACAATTTCCTGAAACAGGAAAATAAATCTTATTTTGAGAAATATACCCCTCAAGTCTGTTACATCAAGAAAATTTAAGAAACTCCCACCAGACAAGAGATAGTTTTCTCAAATAAGATAGATTTTGTCTTGAAACAAGAAACAATTAAGAAATAATTATTTCGTTTGAGAAACAATTTCCTTACTAAGAAAATGGCTTCAAAAATATAATATATATTTCTTGTTTCAAGATTGTTATTCTAAGTTAAGAAATATTTAAAGAAATAATAGAAAAAATTTCTAAACCAAGAACTAATTGTTATGTACAAATTACTGCTGTATTGGAATAACTGTTAAAGTGCAATGGGAGCACAATTGTGATCAAAACTTTATGATAAACATTGGAAAAGGTCCAACATGTTGATTAAATATTCTGAAAATCATATTCATACTTAAATATTTGAACTAATACTACAGCTAGGATTATATACTTTTGTTGACAAATCACTGTAACAGTTATGTTTACATAACAATCAGATGTAATTTTGTTATTGGAGAACTGTCAGTAAGTTTTTATCTATTTCTCAATGTTCTTGGTGGATGGTGACCAATATACAATTTTATTAAAATAATTTTGGCACATTATAGTGGGTTCCATTGAGGAGGTCGTCCCTTGAAATCTCAAGCAGTTGACAGTATATCCCCCCAGAACTAGACAAATCTCTCTGATACCCACTTGCATTGAACCATTTAAACTGGTACCTCAAGCTGGCAGACACCCCTTCCAATAAGGTTGGAAGATGCTACAAATTTGAAACCAAGGGCATTTCCTCAGAGTTGACTCTCTTGAATGATGAAAGAAAGCACAATGAAGCCACATATTGCTTGTTTATAACACGAAAAAGACTACTAGTATATCTTAGCAGAATGCATGTCTCAATAAAACAATAAATATCTAATTTATCCATTTCATTCGGCTTTACAGGGAAGCATTCAATATGGCTTTTATGTAGTTTCCAGACTATTTTAAGTAAAATATCCATCAAATGATGTATTATACTTTGCTTTGTACACAAAAATGCATGCAATGACCATAAGAAATGTTAATTTATTGGCAGATATGTTCATCTGATAAGTAGTAACATTTGAGGTCTGAGACACCATTAGAGGGGGCATGTTATCTCAGAACTAATGTAATTTCTTTATATTTGACTCTCTAAATGATGAAAGGAAGCCCAATGAAGCCATTATTTGCATGTTTAAAACATGAATACGGCTATATCTCAGCAGAATGCATGTCTCTGGTGAAATAAACAATAAAATATCCATAGCTAAATTTCATTTGGCTATACATGGATGCATACAATATTGCTTTTAGGTAGTTTCCACAGAATATTTTAAGTAAAATATCCATCAAATGATGTTTTCTACCTTGCCCTGTACATTAAAATGCATGCAATGACCATGAGAAATGTTTAATTTATTAGTAGAGATGTCCATCTGATAAGAAATACTGCCATTTGAGGTTTGATACACCATTTCAGCTGGCTTGGCATCTTATAAATTTGAAATAAGGTAATATATTCAGCTTTGACTCTCTAAATTATGGAGAAAGCCCAAATGAAGCCACTATTTGCATGTTTATAACATATATAAGGCTATATCTCAACAGAATACATGTCTCTGGTGAAATAAACAATAAAATATCCATAGTTTAAATTGTTTGGCTATACAGGGATGCATACAATGTTGCTTTTATGTAGTTTCCACAGACTATTTTAAGTAAAATATCCATCAAATGATGTTTTCTACCTTGCATTGTATATTAAAATGCATGCAATGACCATGATAAATGTTTAATTTATTGATAGAGATGTCAATCTGATAAGAAATACTGCCATTTAAGGTTTGATACACCATTTCAGCTGGCTTGGCATCTTATACATTTTAAATAAGGGAATCTCTTCAGCTTTGACTCTCTAAATTATGGAGAAAGCCCAAATGAAGCCACTATTTGCATGTTTATAACATATATAAGGCTATATCTCAACAGAATACATGTCTCTGGTGAAATATACAATAACATATCCATAGTTTAATTTCATTTGGCTATACAGGGATGCATACAATATTGCTTTTATGTAGTTTCCACCAGTTTTCCACAGACTATTTTGAGTAAAATATCCTTCAAATGATGTTTTCTACCTTGCCCTGTATATTAAAATGCATGCAATGACCATGAGATACACCATTTCAGCTGGCTTGGCATCTTATAAATGTGAAATAAGGGAATCTATGCAGCTTTGACTCTCTAAATTATGGAAGAAAGCCCAAATGAGGCCACTATTTGCATGTTTATAACATATATAAGGCTATATCTCAACAGAATACATGTCTCTGATGAAATAAACAATAAAATATCCATAGTTGTATTTCATTTGGCTCTACATGGATGCATACAATATGGCTTTTAGGTAGTTTCCACAAAATATTTTAAGTAAAATATCCAAAATATAATTTAATCTACCTTGCCCTGTACATTAAAATCCATGCAGTGATCATGAGAATTGTTTAATATATTGGCAGAGATATCCATCTGATAAAGAAGTACTAACATTTGAGATTTAAGACACCATTTCATGGGGCACTGTGATCTTATAAACTTCGAACTAAGGGAATTTCTTCAGATTTAACTGTCTAAATGATGAAAAAAGCCCAATGAAGCCACTATTAGCATGTTTATAACATGTATAAGGCTATATCTTAGCACAATGAATGTCTCTGATAAAAAAAACAATAAAATATCCATAGTTGTATTTCATTTTTCTATACATGGATGCATACAATATGGCATTTAGGTTGTTTCCACAGACTATTTTAAGTAAAATATCCTTCAAATGATGTAATCTACCTTGCTCTGTTTATTAAAATGCATACAATTGCAATGAGAAATGTTTAGTTTAATGGCAGAAATGTCCATCTGACAAGAAGTACTAACATTTGATGTTTGTGACATCAATTCAGCGGGCCAGGCATGCTACAACTTTCAAACTAAGAGAATTTCATCAGATTTGACTCGCTAAATGATGGAAGTTAGCCCAAATGAAGCAACTATTTGCATGTTTATAATGTATAAGGCTATATCTTTGCAGAAGGTATGTCTCTGATAATAAAAACAATAACATGTCTATAGTTCATAGTTCAGTCGGCTAGACAGGGTGCATAAAATATGGCTTTAAGTTAGTTTTCACAATCTAGAAATTCTAGAATATCTATCAAATGATGTAATCTACCTTGCCCTGTGTATTAGACGTGCATGCAATAACCTGAGAAATGTTTAGTTTATTGGCAAGCCTTGTAAGCCAGTGCATTCTCTTATATATGATGCGAGGCTCCATATGGATGACTCACATATATAAGAGAATGCTCTAGCACATGGTCTTTAATGCTGCAGCAGCGCAATTCCCGCAATGGTCATATATATGGGAGGCCCTTTTCACATTTATTATTTATTTACGCTTGAGCACAAATATTTGCGCTTAAGCACAAATATTTGCGCTTAAGTGCAAATAACCTCTATCATTTGGGCTTAAACGCAAATATTTATGTTTAAGCGTAACTCATTTGCACTTAATCGCAAAAAAAAATTAATATTCATTGATTCCCCCCCCCCCCCGAATTAATTTTAAATGGCACAGGCCAAAACACATCACTCAAGTCTATATAGGCCCACCATATATGTAATCCCGTAATCCCTAGATACCTTTTATGACCATGCAAATGGTATAGATCTGTGCAGAAAATGTCTCTTTTATAAATATACTAGATCTCTGGGATGGACGAAATTGATAATCCCAACTACACCTTTTACTGGACTCGGACTCGGACTACAACTTTTAGTGTGTCCGCCTCAAGTCACGCGGTTCGTCCATTTTGACAACAAATTATTTTCAACGTCGGAAATAAACTCTTCGCTTGATATGATTATTAAGGTAAGTGAACTTAATATGTAAACTGTTGAAGTGTTTTCTCTTTACGAACCTGTTGTTACGAGTGATAAACTTAATTTAACTACGATTACAATTGCGTGATTTATTCCTGTTTTTCAAATGAAATGATCGTGAATTTTACTGTGGGTGAAATATGTACGAAATTTTAGAAAACGATGATCGGGTTGCCATATGTTATGATTTGTCATGTTGAAATAGTAACATCTGATGGACTATGATTATACGCATTGATCATTCATATATCAATGTACCACTCAACAATATTCTCAAAACTGGTAAACTTTGCAAAAACGGTTTTTATTAAGTTCTAATTTGTGCTTAATTTCTATGCTATTATAAAAAGAAAGTATTCCGTGATTTCGTGAATGGGAATCTTTAGACTTTACTCTGCAAAATCTTATTCTGGCATAAAGCCATAATGTCTGTGTATTATCGGTCGAGATTAATATGACAATATTTGGAAAACAAAAAGGTCACATTTATTGAAAATATAACTTGAAGTTGAAGTTGAAAGGCAATTGTATATAAAGGTACTTCTTCATAGCATTATTTTGAATAAATGTGAACCTGATAATATTAAAATGCCCATGGCATTCAAACTCAAGTTATTGTGTGGCCAATTCAACACTAAGTGTACGTTCAGACGACCACGATTCAATCGTAAGTGGAGGAATCGGGCCCGACGTGATCGTGGACAGTTTGTTCACACGATTGCGATGTTGTCGTACATGATTATACCGTAGGTTGAACATCCTAAAGCATGTGATTGACTACACCGGTCATTTCCAGCTACAATTTTTACGTACACACGACTGGGAATTTTGCGTCACAAGTGGAGGTATCAAACCTAGGATATGCCACAATTTTGCATCTAAAATCAAACAGTGCTTGATAGTATTTTTGACCTACGATTTTGATGTGAGCATGCCCAGTCCGATTAGCGGTTACTTCCTACGACGGAAAAGTTTCCACTTACGATTGAATCATGGTCGTCAGAACGCTCACTAAGTGAATGTTCTGATGATCACGATTCAATCGTAAGTGGAAAGATTTCGTTGTGTGTAGTAACCGGTAGTTTTACTGCGCATGCTCATGACATGATCGCGAGTGATAGAAAGTAATATCAAGCACTGTTGATTTTAGATGCGAACTTGTGGCGTATCCTTGGTTATCTCCACTTGTGACTGAATCAGAACTGTGTGTGTACTTAAAAATCGTACCGGTATAAAGTAAATGGAAAACACATAGGGTAATTAATCACATGGTTAACCGCCGATAATATACTCATCTGCGATGACATCGTAATCGTGTCAACAAACTATCCATGATTTTGTCAGGCCCGATTACTCCACTTACATACATGTACGATTGAATCATGGTCATCTGAATTGCCGAGGAATCTCACATTGTTGGAAGAATGAACTTTACACTTTGTTTATAAATATGTTTGCAAATTATGAAAATACATGTATCCATATCACATACATGTATATATATGCAGCATATATTTCTTCCAATTACAGAAATGCCAGATTCATTAGCCACGGTCACTGTTGTGGAACTACAGTACCGTGTGGTTATGATACACCAAAAGATATCACACCATAAGTTGAAAATTAATACAACCTGTATTTCCATGCATGTTTGTGTAATGCCAATCAATGCGGCCTGACAACAGGCGATGGGTGGAGTTTATAAATTGACACCAGAAACAATGTCAGCAACTTCAAAGTTCATGGTGTACTACATTTAACCCCCTAGTTGTATATAACAATACAACTTTTCTATCAAGCATTCCCATGTCCTATAGAAAGTATAGTTGGAAAAATAGATGAAAATAGCCATATGATCGGGGAGGGGGGGGGGGGTCGGAAAAAATGTTCAGGCACGTATGCTGATTTTTTCCTTTCGACCCTTGTTGGGACCCACCCACCCCGCGTCCAAACATCCACCCCACCCTTTTGACAATAAAACAGATTTGTGGGGGGGGATTCACTGTAAACAGCTTTATATGAATTTATGCGCATACTATTTGTCATTGATGTTGACATGTAAATAGGAACGACTCATTTTGGGGACATTCAGCAAAAAAAACAGGGCTGCCGGTGACCATCTTGGATTTCAAAATTGAATCCATTAACATGAGCTACAAGATATACTGTTTGTCTGATCATCATGAAATTTGTCATTTATGTTACCGGTATTTCTCTTATTGAATGTGTTTTAAGCCAAACTCATTGCAAAAACAGTCAAACGACTTGCAGGATAAAAACATTTTAGTTGCGGAAAAGAATATTTGTTGGTCCCATCAACCACCCATCCACACCGGCATACGTGCCCGGAAATTCCCCGCCCCCTCCCTGATATGATGGCCAATATTTTTAAAGAAGTCAATTCGCAGTATACTAGTAAGTGGTATATACTGGAATGTGTGATATTTGACATGCAGAAGTACTAGTTTGTGCCGCTATCTTCTAGTATACATATGCTTGTATATTATACAGTATAATTTTTTCAATTCCCCAATGATTATGTATTTTGTATAATTGTGTTTACTAGTATATGCATGGAAAAAGAGTATTTGTGAACTCACCTAATTCAAGTAAAGATGATAAAATCAAATGTTATATTGACATTTGGGGTGCCACATGTCAGGCTTTCAAGTGTTAATTAGTATTTGGAATGCCAATTTGCCCCCCCCCCAAACTGTTTAAATCCCCCCCAAACTATTTAAATTGCCTTCTTAAAACATTTACAAATATATGATATTTACAAGACCAACATGATATACCGGTACCTATGTATACATGTATCTGGAATGTTTTTGGTAGTATTTAGTACAGGTATCGGTGTAACATGTCATCTCCTCCTGTCTGGATATATATCTTCCCCCATGGGGGAGTGCTATTTGCGAATGTCCTCAGATATCTCACTCGCACACCCTGTGCATTTTCCCCCATGTATGACTAAAAGAAAATTCACTCATTTAATATCATTTGACCCTGAAATGGCCAGAAAAAAATGTTTTATGAGATTTAAGTTTGTTTTTTATATTTAATTTGTTTTTGTTCAAGTAACATATATCAAATGAGTGAAATTTTAGTCATTCATGGGGGGAGGGGATGATGTATCTTAATAATATGTATATGATCAGTCTTTCCTCTTTTCTGACGTCATTACAAGCATTCAAATCTTGTTTTCAGACAGGAGGAGCTGCTTGACTGGATTGAGACATCAAAATTTCATTCAAGGCCTGATATCTGATAACCAATCATAGAATCATGCAGACACTGCATGGTGACCCTTAATACCAATATTATTAATTCTGCCCAAGACTGGATGAGGAAGGATTTCAAATGTTATTCGGTGTACCTGTACTGGATACATGTACTGTCGATGTTATCGGTATTCGTCCATGCATGCCACAGTGTGTGTTGTTGCTGTGTGACAGTGAGTCCTGAGTCTCCTGGCTATACACATATACCACAGTACTATATGTATACATACGGACGGTATGCACTGAATCCAGTACCATGGATAGCTGGTAACTAGTGCACACTGCAGCGAAATGGAGGCTTTAATTTATAACCAAATCATGTTTCCTGAGTGCTTCTTGCAGACACTGCATGGTGACCCTTAATACCAATATTATTAATTCTGCCCAAGACTGGATGAGGAAGGATTTCAAATGTTATTCGGTGTACATGTACTGGATACATGTACTGTAGATGTTATCGGTATTCGTCCATGCATGCCACAATGTGTGTTGTTGCTGTGTGACAGTGAGTCCTGAGTCTCCTGGCTATACACATGTACCACAGTACTATATGTATACCTACAGACGGTATGCACTGAATCCAGTACAATGCATACCTGGTAACTAGTGCACACTGCAGCGAAATGGAGGCTTTAATTTATAACCAAATGACGTTCAATGTGTTCATAAAAGGAAAAAATGACACATATATGTATGCATTCCTTCCTTGATGGAGACTGATCAGTGACCTCTACATTTTATCAGACTTATGAAGTGAAAATCTTGGCAAGTGAATTCAATTCTACAACATAACATGTACTTGTATGCGTCACCGAGTCTCAGAAAATGTGCACAATGGCATCCAGCGTATGCATAAACTTTTTTATATTTCATACAACATTGACCAGAATTTGGAGGGGTACCAGTTTCAAATCTCCACACAAACTTTGACAAACCACAACAGTACCCATGGAACAGTCTTAAGCCTTGTTTCTGAGCTTATCTGAAGGATATGAACTTTTAAGTGACAAATTATTGCAGTATGTCAATATAATCAGATTCATGTACACATACAGGCCTTAAAATCCATAACAGAATCAAAATATTCTAATGTTCCTTTATCTTTGTCAACCTGCTGTATCACCAAGTAATCTGTACAAGAGCTTAAAGTGGCTTATACATGTACCATACAATACATGTACATTTAAAGATAGATAATCCGAGTTCACGCTCCTCAATTACCATTTCTTTGGCTTCAGGGGTAAAAATAATTGATTCGAGTCGAGGAACACACCCTTTAAAGTTCTGAGTTATAAAATATAAATTTTTGAAATCTGTTATTTTTCACCACCTTGAATATTTCCCGGCCTAGCAAATATTCAACGAGCCGACTGAGTCGACTGACATAATCTTGATACCAAGTTGCGATGAACAAAATGCTGATTTATAACATGTTTTGGAAAATGTTACACTTGAGTTGACAGTAGTTAGCATTATGTTTTGGTAATTAATTGATTAAGAAATGTTGTTCTTGGAATCTGATGATATGGAGACCATCAAATCAGACTGTTTACCTTTAATTGTCCATGTTGACCTTAAAGCATAACATATGTTAAGTGTATGTTTATTTTTTGTATCCCTGCATAAAATGGGGTGATAAATTTATATTATACTCACATCTGGTCTTTCGATATTCTGTGAGTTAATTAATTTATACGAAAGAATGGCATTGCAATCTAGCAATTATGATAAACATCACTGTTAGAGTGACATTACCAACCAATGTTGAATAAGTCCAATAAGATGCCAAAGTTTAATAAAAACTAAAACCTTCCATTACTGGAGATTCCTGAAATTTTGCTAAAACCCTGTGCCAATGCATTCTCTTATATTTGCGAGTCTCCAAAATGGAGCCTCACATATATTAGAGAAAACATGGCCTAACAATATTTACCGTGACCTTGTAATCCAGTTCATTCTCTTATACATGTGAGGCTCGCTATTTGAGACTTGTATATATACAAGAATTCACTGGTACATGATCTTTAATGCTGCACCAGCGCAGCTCCCATCATGAAAGGGTTAAACATTGCAATGCCAAAGCATTGAAAAATATTCTGAAAATAATATTTAGACTACTGGTAATAAAAACTTTGACAAATCACTGTAACAGTTTTGTTTACATAGCAATGGTTCCAACAGGAGAAATTTCTTTATTGGAAAACTTTCAATAATTAATATATCAACCAGTAATTCATGTTTTTCTTAGTGGTAATGTTTTACAATGCCTTGGGTCCCTTTAAAATGATTTGAAACACTCAATGAAATATCTGCGCACCATTAGATTATTTTGTAGGGATTTTAGTATGATGAGAGTCAGTATCATGATTCTTAGTTTCAGTCTGGTAAAAAGCAGCTGATTTGATGTAGAAATGATATAGTTTGATTCTTGCAAAATTTTAAGGTCTGTTTTACACATTCGCTTTTATCCATCAAAGGTGCTCCAGACACTTCATACCGCTATAATCATAGTAGTATGTACATGTACCTTTTTTTTTACAAACTTTTATGTTATTTTGCATGACCGCACTTCAAAGAACTCTAAAGCCGCTCATGCACTTAATGCATCAATTTAAAACAAGTACATGTAATTCTGCACTTTTATCTGCATTTTTATCACAAAAAGTCTGGAAATACTAGTGAGTACTAGTGCTATACTAACATGTATACTACATGTATACTGTGAAAAGACTTGATAAAGTCTTAATAAATTTAACAGTTGTGTCCAGTAGAAGATAGATCAAAGCTCTTTAAGTTCCATATTTGCAGTGTTTTACACTGAGCATTAAGAGCATCTCCTTGTATACACAGCAGAATATATGCATACAACATGTATAAATTATAATGAAAATGAATTTATGACTCCAGCCAATAATTCATTTTCATTATAAATACCATGTTGTTTGCACTGTTCATAGAACACACAAGTGTTGCAATTATCCATGGGCCAAATTCATTCATTTGTTGCATATATTCTGTTGAGTATACAAGGAGATGGTCTCATAAATGGCTGGATTTAGTGTACCCTTTAATACTTGTAATACATGCATGCACTAGTACCTGTTTAGACCAAGTTTTCCTGGTCAACACCTTGTGGTATCGGTTGGGTTGATGCTGTTTTTGACCGAGTCCCACCCGATGCTCTTCTCTAATGGACTTTACGCCCAGAATTGTGGGCTGAAGTTATCTTGATTGTAGCACTACCAGTATTTCTTCAGATTAGGTCAAATTGACGCTTTTTTATAAGAACATAGAGGGCAGCCTTTCCCAAGCATGATGATTTCAAACCTGCATATATTTAAAGTAATTGACCATCTCTAACGTGGTGTTACCCCGGTAATGCTGTGGTATTACACTGCAGTAATTTCCAACATCATGGTAAGGTTACCAATTGAACACAAAACAGTTGCACCACGATGGATGCGGTATGCAATTAAAATGCAGTGATTCTCCTTATATCTTTGGAACTTAAAGGAATGGATGGCCTTCGTTATAGGTTATAATTTATAAATAACATTTATAAAAAGTTTCCCAAGAATATACTAATAGTACATGTATAGGATAATGTTCATATGAATGCGTTATTATCCACAAAACATACTTTGTGTGAGTCAATCGTTTGTTTATATACAGCACTCAAATAGTGAGCGATAAGCAAAACACTCAACACCGTTGCGATTGTTTAATTGAGTGATGCATGGTGACCCATTCAGCACTGAAATCTTGAGAGGTTATAGAAGAGTAGCCGGACAGGACTCGATCCAAAACAGTTTCAACTACAGTAATGCTCGAAGTAATCGACTCCTTAACCACAGCAGAATTATGGGTAACTTGTCAGGATTTAGTCGGAAATATGGCTTGTTGCCATTAATCGGAAAGCTCTCAGGGAGAGCTTTCCGATGAATGGCAACAAGCCATATTTCCGACTAAATCCTGAAAAGTTACCCATAATTCTACTGTGTTTAAGGAGTCGATTATACTTAGGGCATTACTGAATTCGATATCCCAAGCTGTTGCACACCGAAAAGACTTGGGCTAGTACCTGACCAGTAAACATGCAATCTGCATGATTCATGAAACAGCTATTGAAAGCATGCTGTACCCATAATTCTACTGTGTTTAAGGAGTCGATTATACTTAGGGCATTACTGAATTCGATATCCCAAGCTGTTGCACACCGAAAAGACTTGGGCTAGTACCTGATCAGTAAACATGCAATCTGCATGATTCATGAAACAGCTATTGAAAACATGCTGTATATACACAGAATGACACAATTTTGTTTATGGGTTCGTTGATATGACACGAGTGCTAGCGCACAATGATAGAATGAACAGCACAGTCTAGAGTTCTATCTATCCTCAATGGCACAAGTGCCGTATCAACAAATCCATTAATACAAGTGTCTTTCTGTGTTTATTACACATCACCTGTCCTAGAATCTGTGCATTTAAAAATACAGACTTACAATGTTTATTAAGGCACATACAGGGCTTGTTTTGTCATGTGTGATGATTTTTTTTTCCTATCGTTTGAACTGGATACTCAGATAACAGAAATTGTTATATTTTTTTTGCAACCGACAGATTTGAGATAACTCTTTCTATAAATATATTGAAAATCATGTGTCAGGGCGTAATTATTAGCAGTCAATATTTTTTTTATTGCGTATATAGGTTTATACAATTTTAAGAGGCAGAACAAGATACAGGTACTTTGTATAGTTTCACTTCAGGAATGTTCACATCTTGTTTGGCCACTTGCAATTTTAGAAACCCATAAATGTAACGAGAAATTGTTGATTGTATATTTAAAGGTACGGGAGGCCTTGGCAGTGGGTATGCTGTGAAAATATTTCCACCAGTCAAAAACCGCCACAAACAGAAAGAATATTAAAATGTAGACAGACTTTGTCCGTATACAAATAAGAAATATCGCATAAACAGTATGTTATTGTCATATGTTTTACCATTGTTGTGTAAACAAAAGCATAACAAGTTATTTTCCTGGTGTTTGTTTATATTATGATGGTAAACATAAAGAGCGCTCTTTGTTGCTGAATTCCTGATATGGAACTAATAAAGAGCGTTTATATCATTTGTGTGTGATTAGCCAGTAACACTGTGCTGTCTTCTGTAACACAATCAGGCTCTTGCTTAGGTAAAATATAGTAGGTCTTTATGATAGCATGCTGTTTACGCGATGGCCATGGTATATATGAACGATACTGTATGCGTTTTAATGTTTTTCTGTTTATGGTGATTGAAAGGCCTCCCGTGCCTTTAAGCACCCTTATTGTCTCTATTATACATTTAGCAATAATATTTACAAAGAAGTTTTTATATTCAGAATAAATGTCAATTGTATATCTTAAAACACAATAAAAATTCTATATTAATTTAAAATTAAATGTTTTTCTTAATTAAGAATTGTTTTCTAATTATCTTTCCTAATTGGGGAAAATATTCCTAATTAAGAAAACTTGTTTTCCTTACTTAGATTTATTTTCCTGCTTGAGAAAATCTCATTCTAGAAAACATTGGCATCACTTAAGATAAAATATCTTGACGATATTTCTTACTATAGAAAATATTATTTCTTGTTCTAGAATAATTTTGTAGCTTTCTTAAATTTCTAGCTATTCTCCCAAGATAATCGCAGTATCTTAAACTTATCTTATTTTAAGAAAAATAAACTTATGTGAGAAAAACAATCTTTCCTACATTAAGAAAAAAAATCTATACTAAGATTTATTTACTAGGATGTTCTTACTAAGATTACTGTGTTTTCTTAAAGAAATTTTCTCAGAAAAGAAATTTTCCCACCCTTTCATTTCTTGACCTAGAAAATATGCTGTGCTTATTTTTCTAGCTATTCTCCCAAGATAATTTCTCATTTCAAGTGGTTTTTTTTCCTGAATTGAGAAAATATTTTTGGCAGTGTGCGCATGCATGCTCACGACAAGATCGCAAGTGAAAAAAGTAATATCAAGCAATGTTTGATTTTAGATGCGAAATTGTAGCATATCCTTGGTTACCTCCACCTGTGATGGAATCGCAGAACTTTGTGTGTTCGTAAAAATCATACAAAGTAAATGGAAAGATCATAGGGTAGTTAATCACGTGGTTAACCGCCGATAATATACTCCTCTGCGATGACATCGTAATCGTGTGAACACACTATCCATGATTTTATCAGGCCCGATTCTTCCACTTACGATTGAATCATGGTCGTCTGAATCGCCGAAGACGCTCACATTGTTGGAAGAATGAACTTTACACTTTGTTTATAAATATGTTTGCTAATTATAAAAATACATGTATCCATGTCACATACATGTATATGCAGCATATTTTTCTTCATTTACAGTAATGCCAGATTCATTAGCCATGGTGGATGCCCTGTCGTCTTCAACATCTCAAGATGAAGATTTACTTTGCCCATGATTAGTCTAAGCGTCGGTCATGTCTTGCTAGACATGTGGTAATGAACAAATGACAGGTGAAATATTACTGGAAGAAGTGTGTTCATCAAAATACCAGTGGTGAGTGTATAATCTATATAGCTACCATGCAGATGAATATTGGTACATTGTCACCAATACATGTACGTATATACCGCTATCCCAGGGAAGGATCCAGGGTTGTTTTGATACCTGTTACAGGTTTGGGCGCCCAAACTCTGGAGGCCTAAATGTCCCCAAATTGCAAGTGAATAGTCCTTTTTCTATATTTTGAAGGAAATCTTCTATTATAATTCAAAAACATGCAATGCAAATCATCAATATTCAGTTGATATAGAGCCTTTATTCCCATAATCAAGTGTGCAGTGAGGAATGTTTTAACCCTTTCATGACTAGCAAAAATTCTGTGCCAATGCATTCTCTTATACGGTATATGCGATTCTTCCATCTAAGGAGCCTCGCATATATAAGAGAATACATAGGCTTCTATCTTGACGTTGTAAGCCAGTGCATTTTCTTATGAGGAAGACTTGCATATATAAGAGAATGAAATGGCATAGGATCTGTAATGCCGCACTAGTGCAGCTCTTGTCATAAAATGGCTAATGTCCCAATTTATATAGGAATATTCTCAAATGCAGAACAGGTGTCGCCAAAAAATCTCTAGATTCTTCCCTGCGCTATCCTCAAAATAATTGACCTTAAAAACGGGATGATACCACGTAATGACCGCAGTATTACCGGCAGTATATGTCTATATGATATCCACCACGGTATCACGACGATTACTGCTGTGGAGCTACAGTACCATGCGTTATGATACACCAAAAGTTGAAAATTAATACAACCACAAGGATCTCGTTAAATGAATTTATATATGCATGAATAAGATGAATTACTAAATTGTATTTTCATGCCTGTTTGTGTAAATGCCAATCAATGCAGCCTGACAACAGGCGATGGGTGGAGTTATAAATTGACAGCCGAAACAATGTCGGCAACTTCAAAGTTCATGGTGTGCAACATTTAACCCCCTATATACAATACAATTTTTCCATCAAGCGTTCCCATGTCCTATAGTTGGAATACTATATAACGAAGTCCATCCGTTCCACAGATATATGGATATTCATGCATGCGAACCGTGAGAACATGCATATGGGGTGAAACCGCAGTACATTCAGTGTTGAAACTGGAACCTTACCGAGGTGTTGGGGGTTTATAACTTTAATACTGCAGTATTAATGGGGGGGGGGCACTACACTAAGAGGTGGCCAATTACCCTGAGTATAGCCGCACCTCACACATGGAACATGGCTTGACTTAGTCTTAGGTACATGGAAAAATAGGTACGCGGAGCGATAAATAACACCAAGTTTGCTTAGTATATTTTCCATAAAAATCAACACAGTTTCGCGAACTCTGACCGCATGCATCGTGGTGTGACCGTGCAGCGTTGAAGAGGTAACATTACCGCTGTGTTAGATGTTACTCTTGGGCTCCAAATAAACATGCATGCACGTTTATTATTTTATTGGTTAATTTCCCCCCTGCCCAGTGCTTATTTGGCTCTGCATGTTTATTAATTTTGATGCTATGAAAATTGAAATCAACACAAACTCAAGATTTCTATGATTCAGATATCAAAATGTTGAGCTTACCGGTATTACTTTATGCATGTACATGTATATGGCATACATGTGAACATTTAAATATCGAATAAAACACCACATGACAAATACTGTCTTGAGTATTTTTGAACTCACCTAATTCAAGTAAAGATGGTAAAATCAAATGTTATATTGACATTTGGGGTGCCACATGTCAGGATTTCAAGTGATAATTAGTATTTGGAATGCCAATTTGCCTCCCCCCAGTTGTTCAAATTGCCTTCTTAAAACATTTACAAATATATGATACTAGCAAATCAGCCCGCCACTGGCGGCATTGGTCTCATGGCTTTGGTCGATCTGGTCGATCCATTATTTTTTGTTTTTCAAGGTAATCCCGTACGTCTCTGCCACCGCTGATGTCCGAAATATCGCCCAAGGTCATTTGCGGTTACGCGCGTCAAGGTCATGCTGGGTGGACAAAATAACCCGACAAAAATATTTCCCGTCCCGAGTTGACCATACATAAACATTTTCACATCGATGTCACCGCTGGCTACCGAGATATTGCCCAATGTCATTTATGGGTACCCGTTTCAAGGTCACCTCGGGCGGACAAACTGACGTCGTGTATATAAACGCTCTTTAACAACGCTGCAGATACGAATGCTCGTTAATCATCACACGATTAACCCATGAATTCCAACAACGGTGGCAGTTGAAGGGTGAAGGAGTGGCTCGCGAATGGTCTGATGACACTCCCCGTGGCTTTTTACCCTTAGATCTGAAGTTTGGACTCAATCAGTGGAGCCGTTTTCGAGTCTATAAAGGACATATATATATATACTAGCCGATGAGCCCGACGTTGTCCGGGCTATTCAAAAACCAAATTTCAAGTCGATAGGAAAACCAAACCAAATTTCAAGTCGATAGCTCCACCCGTTTCCGAGATCTGGTCTGCGCATGCGCGAAGCTGGCGTCGCACGGGCTCGGCGACCCGATAAAATTCGTATCCGGGACAAGATACATTCACATAGCAAATTTCAAGTCGATAGCTCCACCCGTTTCCGAGATCTCGTCTGCGCATGCACGAAGCTGGCGTCGCACGGGCTCGGCGACCGATAAAATTCGTATCCGGAGCAAGATACATTCACATAGCAAATTTCAAGTCGATAGCTCAACCCGTTTCCGAGATCTCGTCTGCGCATGCGCGAAGCGGGCGCCGCACGGGCTCGCCAATACGACAACGTCGACCGCCTGGTCAAACTACACACACGTACCAAGTTTCGTCCCGATCGGTCGAGAATCGTAAATTTGTATAAATGACAGACAAACAAACATACAGACAGACAGACAGAGGTCTTCAAAATATATATGAGATATATATATATATTTATATACATATATATATACGGAAGTCTCAAAATATATAGTAGATTTACAAGACCAATGTGATATCATACCGCCATTATGATACCGGTACCTATAGCTGGATTGTTGTAGGAGTAATTTGTACAGATACTGGTGTAACATGTCATCTCCTGTCTCATTTGATATCGTTTGACCCTGAAATGGCCAGAAAAAATGTTTTATGAGATTTAAGTTTGTTTTTTATTTAATTTTTGTTTGTTAATGTAACAGATATCAAATGAGTTAAATTTTATTTTAGTCATTCATGGGGGGGGTGGGGTATCCAGGGTGGGGGAGATATCCTGTTACACCGGTATATAATACATGTATTTGTAGCTGATTCTGACCAACAGGCAGCGTTTGACTGGATATCATTACTGTTATAACTGCCCCCCCCCCCCGGTGATCAATTTGGATGGTGCATCTTAATAATATGTACATGGTCAGTCATTCCTCTTTTCTGATGTCATTACAACCATTCAATTTTTTTTTTCAGACAGGAGGAGCTGCTTGACTGGATTGAGACATCAAAATTTCATTCAAGGCCTGATATCTGGTAACCAATCATAGAATCATGTTTCCTGAGTGTTTCTTGCAGATACTGATGACTCTTAATACCAATATTATTAATTCTGTCCAAGACTGGATGAGGAAGGATTTCAAATGTTATTCGGTGTGCATGTACCGGATACATGTACTGTTGATGTTATCGGTATTCGTGCATGCATGACATAATGTGAGTTGTTGCATTGTGGCAGTGAGTCTTGGCTATATACATGTACCATATGTATACCAGCGGACGGTATGCACTGAATCCAGTACCATGCATACCTGGTAACTAATGCAGTGAAGGGGAGGCTTTAATATATAACCAGATGATGACCAATGTGTTCATCAAAGGCAAAAATGACACATATATGTATCCATTCCTTCCTTGATGGAGACCGATCAGTGACATCTGACTTATGTGGTGAAAATCTTGTCAAGTGAAGTTAGTGAATTCAATTCTACAACATACATGTACCTGTATGCTTCACTGAGTCTCAGAAAAATGTGCACTATGGCATCCAGTGTATGCATAACCTTTGTTATACTTCATACTACATTGACCAGAATTTGGAGGTGTACCAGTTTCATATCTCTGCACAAAGCACAACAGTACCCATGGATCAGTCTCAAGCCTTGTTTCTGAGCTTATCTGAAGGATATGAACTTTTATGTGGCAAATTATTGCAGTATGGCAATATAATCAGATGCATGTACACATACAGGCCTTAAAATCCATAACAGAATCAAAATATTCTAATGTTCCTTTATCTTTGTCAACCTGCTTTATCACCAAGTAATGTTTATTATCTGTGCAAGAAGCATAAAGTGGCTTATACATGTACCATACATGTACATTTAATGATAGATAATCCGAGTTCACGCTCCTCTATTACCATTTCTTTAGCTTCATGGATAATAATAATTGACTCGAGTCGAGGAACTCACCCTAGTTATTTTTCACCACCTTGTATATTTGCCGGCCTAGCAAATATTCGACGAGCCGACTGACATACTCTTGATACCAAGTTTCGTTGAACAAAATGTTGATATATAACACGTTTCGGAAAATGTTATACTAGAGTTGACAGTAGTTAGCATTATGTTTTGGTAATTAATCGATTTTGATAACTAAAGCGTCTTTTGAAGAAATGTTGTTGTTGGAATCTGATGATATGGAGACCATCAAATCAGATTGTTTACCTTTAATTGTCCATGTTGACTTTAAAGCATAGCATTTGTTATGTTTTTTTGTATCCCTGCATAAAACGGGGTGATAAATTTATATTATACTCACATCTGGTCTTTCGATATTCTGTGAGTTAATTAATTTATACGAAAGAATGGCATTGCATGCTAGCAATCCTGATAAACATTACTGTTACAGTAACATTACCAATCAATGTTCAAGAAGTCCAACAGGATGCCAAAGTTTAATCAAAACTTAACCCTTGCATGACTGGAGCTTCCTGAAATTTGGCTAAAACCCTGTGCCAAAGCATTCTCTCGAAAATGGAGCCTCACATACATGTATATAAGAGAATACATGGCCTAACAATATTTACCTTATCCTTGTAATCCAGTGCATTCTCTTATATATGTGATGCTTCCTATGCGAGACTTGCATATATAAGATAATTCACTGGTACATGATCTTTAATGCTGCACCAGCGCAGCTCCCGTCATGAAAGGGTTAAACATTGTAAGGCAAAGCATTGAAAAATATTCTGAAAATAATATTTAGACTAAAATATTTTTAACCTTCTACGCGATTACTAGTAGCAATGTTTGTTGACAAATCACTGTAACAGTTTTGTTTACATAGCATCATGATTCTTAGTTTGAGTCTGGTAAAAAGCACAGTAAGAGTTGCGGTGGGTTTTGCTGTTAAAATAGTCACATCTGTTAAAACCGCCATAAACATAAATAATATTATATTATAGACAAACTTTGTTCTTATACCAATCATAAATATCGCGTGAATTGCGGCATATTATTGTCATATTATTACTGTGGTTAGGTAAACAAACGCCATGTTATTTAAACAAATAGCATGTAAAGAGAATGTGATAAGCAAAATACTAAAAGAAATTTTAGCACAGATACATGTATTTAACACTTATGCGGCCCTGTGTCTGTGCGACCCTGTGCGTCTGCATGGGTGCATCATTACAGATCCTGTGCCAATGCATTCTCTCATATCTGTATACGAGAGTCTCCCATAGGGAGCCTCATATATATAACAGAATGTACTGGCTTACAAGGTCAACATAAATATTGTAATAGGCCAATGTACATGTATGTATTCTCCTATATATGAGATATAGGAGACTCGCATATATAAGGGTTTTTGAAAATTGCTGGAAGCTCCGGTCACGGATGGATTAATTTGTTTTCGCAACATGCAAAAATTGTCCGAGCTTAATTGTCTAGCAGGCACGCATGTATCGGCAAGGAGTGGTGTCAGACTGATTAAATTTGTGATTGATTTTGATCCATTGACATTTGATTTGTTTATATCCATTCAAAGTTTTTTTTTTGACAAAAATAGTTTGGAATCAACTCTGTTTTCTCCAGTAATTATATGTGCATGAAAGTATGTCACCCTCAGCTAGAGCCTTGTGCTCTTAATGAGTATTTTACAAGTATACATAATACATGTGCCGGATTGTGCCCTAAGACTTTCCACCCAGTGGTCCATGAACATGGATGGGACTCGATCCAAAAATGCATCAACCTAACCGATATCCCTAGCTGTTGTGTACTGAGAAGACTTTATCTATTGATTACCCACATGTATATTCAGTATTGATGTTCTTCAACAATGAACGTCTGATTATTGTTATATATTTACACACTAAGTGTTATTATCACTAAATCCAGCATTCTGATTGGTCGGCGCCCACGTGGCTAGTTGCGGTTATTTCTCGGTGAATGCGCAACAGCGTATAACTGCAAGCTCATAACAACATCGATACGTCATTTGGGTTTGGAAAGACGAACGCGCAATGTTTTGGGCGCATTTGGATTCGTGCAGGGTTGACTTAATAAATCATCGGGTTTCAATTGTTCCTGTTAACTTTTGCCAAGGATGCTATGGGATATTTTGGGCTTGTTTTGTCACGATACACTTTTCGATTTAAATACATTTACAAAAGTGGCTTTTTCGCTAAATGTATATAAATATAAGGATTAACTGTCATGTGGACTGTTTTTATGGAGATGTAACCGTGAGGTAAGTGGTCATAACTTGTATGTAAAACACTTCGGGTTTTACACAAGTTATGACCACTTACCTCACGGTTACATCTCCATAAAAACAGTCCACATGACAGTTAATCCTTATATAAACAAAACTGTTAGTTATTTGTGAGCATCGGTCTGTATAAAATTTTTAATCAATATACATGTAGTACATGTAAATTAAAATATTTAATCTGAATAATTGGATCCTATCCAATGTTTACCGCCATTTTTGTATTGGACATTTACAGGTAATCATCTGTAACATTAATGTTTACATGTACTGGGAGCCAAAGGCTTTGACATGCAAAATGTCATTATTGGAGTCATTAATAACATAAATAAAAACAATCTATTTTCAATATATTTTTTCATGTACATTGTATTTGTTGATGATTGATACATGTACCTTATTTTACAAACTTTTATGTTATTTTGCATGACCGCACTTCAAAGAACGCTAAAGCTGCTCATGCACTTAATGCATCAAATTAAAACAAATACATGTACATGGAATGCTGCACTTTTAACCGCATTTTTATCACAAAAAGTCTGGAAATACTAGTGAGTACTAGTGCTATACTAACATGTAGACTATACATGTATGTACTGTGAAAAGACTTAATAAAGTCTTATAAATTTAACAGTTGTTTCCAGTAGAAAACCTTAAGTTCCATATTAGCAGTGTTTTACAGTGAGCATTAAGAGCATCTCCTTTTATACTCAGCAGAATATATGCAAACAACACAGGGGGGGGGGTCGCAATTTTTTTTCAGTTTTCGGCAGTTTTTCCGACCATTTTTTTACACCCACCCCCCTTTTTAACACTAAAACAGAATTTGCGGGGGGAATTCACTGTAAACAGCTGTATATGAATTTCTGTGCATACTATTTATCATGGATGTTAACATGGACATGTAAATAGGAATGAGTCATTTTGAGGTCAATCGGCCAAAAAAACATGGCTGCCATCTTGGATTTCAAAATTTGCAACAAAATACAACACGATAACTGCCTGCAGTCAGTTTACCAGTTAGAATTACATTATTTCTCTCATTCAAAGTGGTTTTGAAGCCCAACTCATTGCCAAAACACTAAAAAAAACAAGCAGGAATTTTTTTTTTTAGTTGCGGAAAAAATTGCTTGTTGGTGGCTTTGACCACCCACCCACCCCGGCATACGTGCCGGAATTTTTTTTTTCACCCCCCCCCCCCCCCCCCCGAACAACATGATATAATGAAAATGAATTTATGACTCCAGCCAATAATTCATTTTCATTATAAATACCATGTTTGCATTGTTCATAGAGCACACAAGTTAGTGTTGCACTAATCCATGGCCCAAATTCATTCATTTGTTGCATATATTCTGTTGAGTATAAAATGAGATGGTCTCATAAATAGCCGGATTTAGTGTACCATTTAATGCTTGTAATACATGCATGTACATGTACCTAATTAGACCAAATTTTCCTGGTCCACATGTGGTGTCGGTTGGGTTGATGCTGTTTTGGACCGAGACCCATCCCGTTACTGCTCTATAATGGACTTTACGCCCAGAATCGTGGGCTGAAGTTATCTTGATTGTAGCACTACCAGTATGTCTTCAGATTAGGTCAAATTGATGCTTTGTTTATAAGAACATAGAGGGCAGCCTTTCCCAAGGATGATGATTTCAAACCTGCATATACTTAAAGTAATTGACCATCTCTAACGTGGTGTTACCCCGGTACTGCTGCGGTATTACACTGCGGTAATTTCCAACACCTTGGTAAGGTTACCACTTCAACACAAAACAGTTGCAATAGGTTATAATTTATAAATAACATTTACAAAACTTTTCCCAAGAATATACTAATAGGATAGGCTAATGTTCATATGAATGCGTTATAATTATTATCCACAAAACACACTTTGTGTGAGTCAATCGTTTGTTTATATACAGCACGTAAATAGTGAGCGATAAGCAAAACACTCAACACCGTTGCGATTGTTTAATAGAGTGAATCAGGTTGACCCATTCAACACTGAAATCTTGAGAGGTGAAAATTAGCGATAGCTATACCGGTATGTTGTAAACAACTTGGTGGCATTTCTGACAAAAGTTCAGTAAGTGTGGGGTCTCATCAGTGCTAAATGTTTTGCTTATCACATACTCTTTACGTACTGTTTGTTTACATAATATGGCGTTTGTTTACATAACATGACAATAATATGCTGCAATTTAAGCGATATTTATGATTGGTATAAGAACAAAAATTGGTTATAATTTAATGTTATTTCTGTTTATGGCGGTTGTGGCTATTTTAACAGCAATACACACCGCCAATGCTTACGATATCTTAAACAAGATCCTCGTGGACATATTATTTGATTATTTTCTTCAACGTTTGGTGTGACGACCCGCTAATAGATTTCAGTAACGTAACCAAGCAGTACCGTAACTCCACCGCAGTGACCGTTTCGATACCGCTGTGGATACCGTATACTACTGGTAATACCGTGGTCATTACCGGGGTATCACTTCATTTTTTAAGTCAATTACTTTGATTATGTATATTGGTATGAGAGGTCCGTTGCCGAAGCAACAAGATTTATTTGTAAACAAAGCCTTGCTTTCCAGACAATTTTAAACATTAAATTAAACGATTGTATCTTCACTTCACCTTTTTCTATCACGTAAATGATATATCATGATATCTGCAGATTAATCGGGGACATGACAGGTGATTTATCACATGCAGGGGTTCATGTGATTGCACGAGATCCATGTACATCTGTTCAATGAAAATCTGTTATAGAAGAGTAGCCGGACATGACTCGGTCCAAAACAACATTCGATATCCCAAGCTGTTGCGATTCGAAAAGACTTGGTCTAGAACCTGAACAGTAAATACGCAATCTGTATGATTCGTGAAACACCTATTTGAAACCATGCTGTATATACATAGAACGACAAAATTTTGTTGATGGGTTTGTTGATACGACACAAGTCCTAGCGCGCAAGGATAGAACGAGCAGCACAGCCTCGAGTTATATCCTTCAACAATGGCACAAAATCAACAAATCCATTAATACATGCATCATTCTGTGTTTATTACACATCACACGTCCTAGAATCCGTGCATTACAAAATACATGCTTACAAGGTTTATTTAGGCACATACATGGCTTGTTTTGTCATGTGTGATGACGCTTTTATTTTATAGTTCCAGTATCATGGTTGACGCGAACGTCATATGTGTGAAGGCCTATTTTCTTCGTTGACAAAATGAGCGAATAATTTGTTTTCCTATTGTTTGAACTGGATACTCGAATAACGGAAATTGTTATTTTTTTTTTTAAACCAACAAATTTGAGATAATCCTTCCCATAAATATGTTGGAAATAATGTGTCAGGGCGTAATTATAAGCAATCAATGTATTTTTTGTTGCGTATATAGGTTTATACAATTTTAAGTGTCAGAACAACATACATGTACTTGGTATAGTTTCACTTCGCGAATTTACGCAGTATCTTGTTCAGCCACTTGCAATTTTATAAACCCATAAATGCAACACGAAATATGTTGATTGTATATTTAATCCTCCTTATTGTCTCTATTATACATTTAACAATGATATTTACAAAGAAGTTTTTATATTCTGAATAAATGTCAATTGTATATCTTAAAACACAATTGAAATTCTATATTAATCTAAAATTAAATGTTTTTCTTAATTAAGAATTTTTTTCTAATTATCTTTCCTTGGGGGAAATATTCCTACTTAAGAAAATTTGTTTTCCTTACTTAGATTTATTTTCTTGCTTGAGAAAATCTCATTCTAGAAAATATTGGCATCACTTAAGAAAAAAATATCTTAACGATATTTCTAACTATAGAAAATATAATTTCTAGTTCTAGATTAATTGTATAGCTTTCTTAAATTTCTAGCTATTCTCCCAAGATAATCGCAGTATCTTAAACTTATCTTATTTCAAGAAAAATAAACTTATGTGAGAAAAACACTTTTTCCTACATTAAGAAAAAAAATCTATACTAAGATTTATTTACTAGGATTATCTTACTAAGATTACTGCATTTTCTTAAAGAGATTTTCTCCGAAAAGAAATTTTCCCACCCTTTTATTTCTTGACCTAGAAAATATGTTGTGCTTATTTTTCTAGCTATTCTCCCAAGATAATTTCTCATTTCAAGTGGTTTTTTTTCCTGAATTGAGAAAATATTTTTGGCAGTGTGGGTATCGCTTTTAAGAGTAGTTGGGTTAACAATTTTGTCCTACATTGTGGTTCAATGTTAGACAGAATACCACTGGTAAGATCGGTTGTGTGAAAAAAAACGTAGATCGATGTTTTAAAATTTTGGTAAAATAAAACATTTGTAAATTTTAAACCGAATAACGCTGGTACAGTCTGTTATGTAAGAAAGTGTAATTTGACCTGATCATTTGGTCAATTTTAGACCGGATATATACCGCTGATAAGAGCAGTTCAGCTGACACTTTTGTCATACATTGCTTTTCAAAGCAGTTCTGTTAGCAATTTTGTCGTACTACATGTTTAATTTTATACAGAATACCGCTAGTATATGCGGTAATGTAAGAAATACATGCCATAGAGTTATGACAATGCGACAGTATCCACAGAAAGTGTTTCACATGGACAAACAGGATTCCGTGCAGCAATTGGGAAGTTTGACATATTAGCTAATTGTGTTATTGTGTTGTTCTGTTACAGATTGTACATGTATGTATGTATACTTACTTAACATAAACGCAATATCGACGATGGTTAGGATTAATTCAAATCAGCGGTAATTATAATATAACCATAAAAATACATGAAGTAAAGATTATATGGTAAAGCCATTTGTTGTGGTTCGTTCGTACCACCGCTTAAGTTACTGGCAGACTGTAACCAGTAACTGTCAGACCGTTGTATTTTTTAAGGTTAAACACCATTTAATTAATATCAAGAACGTAACTAACAAAGGTCAGACCAATGGTATTTTTCACAGGTCAACACCAATGTTTTGCTCTTAATTTGATAATTTACCGTAGAATTAGCCAAGTTACCATGGTAACAGTATGATTTCCCGGTAGGCATTACGATTCATATGTTTTAGAATGGTCGAAACTGGTATTATTCGTAACTTAAAAATACATCTTAGTTCTTCCATTACGATCTTAATTTTGATGAAACTTAAATACTCAATGCATAAAGTGATAGGCAATACTTATGAAACTTTGCAGTCTGCAGAGGATCAAACTTGTTATCTGCCTCGTGGAATTTAATCCGGAAAAAGGCTGCGTACGCGTAATGTGTTCACCATTCACTGACTACTGTATAGAAATCACTGTAAATACAAAACGATAATAGTAATAGCTGATAAGCCAACCCATCAATATTTATTTACGTTAATACTCAACTTTATGTACATGTAAAAGTAAAACATCTTAATGGCATACTTCTTGGTAACATGTAAGGCGTGAAATTGTCCAGTCACTTGTAAACACAGTTTTTGTTTTGACAATGAATCCGTACAAGATGTCACTATATCAATAACAGCTAGTTGGTACTGAAACCTTAAAGACAACAGCAGATCCCGTAATGACTGTGTGCGATGACTTGGCGACAATGTTTTCCTATAGTCGCACATTTTTCGATAAAAATTGACAGCATGATGCATCAAACTGTGGATACTGGTATCACGACACTTAGTATCCATATCAGTGAGTCAACCAAAGATAGTTTGACAAGAACATCCAGCCAATTATGCACTTCCGGTCCGTAAATTGTCGTAATATATTGGCGATAACATGGCGAATGACGACAATGTCTCATATCCACACGTTTGAACACGGGATGAATTTGTCCGTACAATTGTAACAGTTGTACTTTTAAGATGGAATTGTAGATATGTGATCATCCGCCACACTACGCGGCGTCAGTTCATTGTTTACGGTGTTGTTGTTGTTGTTGACATTGAAGCTCTTATGAATTACTCTGGTGCATATATCCTCTCGTGTAAAGGTACATGCATGTGCTTTGAAACAATCAGAACACTGTCAACTGGATTGAACAGTTCAACTTAAAAACAACACTGTCAACATTCTAATAGCTGCTACGTTGTTGGTGTTGATATTATTGTCACCCGTGGTTGACATCGAAGCTTTTGTTAATTGTACCTGTATCCTCTTGTGTCCGTAAATGTGTCAGTGTTTTGATTAATCACAGCACAGTCAATTTCAACATGAGCACTGAGACGAATGAAGACATGTCATAGCCGACAGCTCTAAGAGGCAGCTCGAAGACAACCCAGTTGTCACAATTTAGTGGAAATATCAACGATTAAGCCGGCTTTTAGAACTTGACCGGTTGAAAAACGAACCGAAGTCAGACCGTCTTAACATTACAGTCTTAACAACTGTGCAGTTAGCATGTTCCGAAAAAAACAATAGCTTGTAGAGAGCCCGCGATGACATCGACAAAATGAGAACAGAAAATTCGTGAGTGATAAAGACACTGGGACGTAATTTAATTACGGACGCAAGATAAGACGGATCCGCATTGCACAGAATAAATACCGGATCACTGTACTGAATACAATTAAACAATTAATAATACATATTAAATATCAACAGTGTCAGCTTCGGTCATACTATATGGAGTCACTACCGTATATAATTTGGTCACCGATTAATATACTATTGAATTTTGACGATCACGAAACAAATTTTATTAGACCATTTTCAAGGCACATAAAACAACACTGGTTCACCGTACACCGGATAACACCGCTGGCTGCAACACACTCCTTCTCGTAATACATGGTCAGCATGCTTGAATAATTGTCGACACTTCCCTCAATCGATAGCCACCGTGTTGTACACATGGATACTTATTTAACTTCGTCGAGCTATGGTATTAATGCGTGATCATAACACGAAATGGACACCCAAAGAATACACGACTTAGCCACACACGGCATCAAACCGTAGTTAGGTGACTGTTGTGCAACTGCATTCATGGTAATTAGATCCGCGACAGAGACGGTGTGAGGCCACTGTCTTCTATGTATGCTGCCTATCCATACCAGGGGGAAATGATTTTAGCCATTTGTTTCGCCGTTTGAAACAAAAAAGTTATTTTAACCATTTTTGTTTATTCTTCGCATTTGGCTTTAATGGCTAACGGCAGCGCGAACACTTCGAGTCATGTTGGAATATATGTGTCTCTGAATAAGCCTCAATTAGTGTTGTAAACACCCTCACAAAATATCTTATCGTGAATATCCATAGTTAACTTACCCAGTATAGCCATAGTCATTAAGTGCCTCCTTTAACAGCTCTGCATCGGCAATGCTCTGGACTCGTATGAGAGTTGCCCCGAGTAACGTGCACTCACTTTGTGACTCAGCATGCGTCATATCTTTGGTGATCACTATGAACTGTCTCAATAAACCCGGCTCTGGAATTGCAACTGGAATTACGGAACAGATTGAGATTTTGCAGTGAACACAGTGGCTTGAAGATTTCCCATTTTTCCATTATATTTGACAATAAGTTATAGGCTAGGCACAATATGATCGCGGTGGAGTGTGACTCGGTCACAGCGTTTATGTCGTTTATGTTTACGGTGTCGCCCCTTTATTTCGTAAGTCCGATACCCAGAAGTTTCAATACTCCGAAGATCGTATATTATAGAGAAGTAATACTACGAAGTCCCATATTATGAATATCCAATACCTCGAATGTCCTATAGTTCGAATACAAATACAACAAATAAGGCCATTTGTTCCGAAGAACCGTTTATCATGAGGTCCGATTCTCCGATGGTCAAATATAATATGATCATACGCTAGCGTAATTAACAAACCATAGCAAAACCATTATATGAGGGTAGCTGTGTCTTTATTATTTTCTTTTTCTTTTATCAAAATCAGTTTATAGATTCTCTGGTATTCCCTCCAAATAAGATTCACATAAGTCTATATTTCCTGGGTTCGTCGAATGAATGGACCCCAATCCAAATTTCGAGTATAAATTAGGCAAATCGTACTTCCGGGTAGTCTTGATCGACAGCTGGACTATTCATGGTTATAAACTACTAGCACCAACATCAAAGTGAAAATAGTTATACCTTGTCGAGAGGGGAACGGAAACAACGTTAACGAATTTAAACAATTTATTTCTTTTCTTGACGCTGGGTGAGCACTACGGCGGAGATACTATACCGAGAAGAGTGTCTATTTCATAGCTGTTCATTTCATTCAAAGGTGTCACCGTGTCGATTTCAACGACAATCGTGTAACTTTCCCCATTGACCGAGTTGCTTGAATGTATCTTCTGCTTGTTCATAATTATGTGTTTCCTTTCGAATCCAGAAAATAGTATATTTATGGATTATCACATGCATGTATGTACTATATAGTCCTATGCTAACAATTCCTTATTAAATATGTTATTTCGTTTCGCACAGTACCGCGCCGTACCAAGTGCTGTACATTAAATGCCTTTACACAGTAGAACGGTGAATTCGTGATGACATTCTTATTATGGTGTCAGACCGATTCTCCGAAGACCTATTACTACGTAGACCCACAACTCCGAAGACCCGATTCTCCGACGGCCCCCAACTCCGAAGACCCGATTCTCCGACGGTCCCAACTCCGAAGACCCGATTCTCCGACGGCCCATAACTCCGAAGATCCGATTCTCCGAAAGCCCATAACTCCGAAGGGCCGATTATCCGAAGACATATAACTCCGACGACCTATAACTCCGAAGGGCCGATTCTCCGAAGACATATAACTCCGAAGGCCCGATTCTCCAACGGCCCATAACTCCGAAGGTCCGATTCTCCGAAGGTCCGATTCTCCGAAGATTTTGTTTTATCGGGGTATTATCGTTTACTAAATTGTGTACAGTCCATCGATACAGGGATTCTGTTAAACACTTCAATGATATCTTAACCATATACACGTATTAAATCGCAATAAAGGCTTAAACTTGACGTTGACGATATAGCCTATAATTGGATAAGACGTGTATATGGTCTGTAGATAAAAATACACTGCCGATAGTAAAAGGAAATATATTTTGCCTACACCCTCAATCTAGTTGGATGAACGTTGTGTACAACTCGTTGGGTGCGAATTTGTTGTATACTTATTATCCAACAGTTTAGTACGATGTACACAACTGATTGCGTGAACTGTCTTATGTGGTATTACTTTCATACCACATTGGATAAAACCGCCACGTGACCGGGTCATCCAATAGAAGCGCGTTTCCGGTGCGGGCGGGCATGAGAGTTGTTTACTCCAAATATTTCAAAAACAAGATGGACGACTGCGTGAAAAAACTCCCGAGCGACTGGAAAATGGGACAAGACGTCGTGGATAGCTTTGCCGGTATAGTATACCTTTGTTATAATTATTCTTTGTACGATACACTGATTATGTAGGCTTTATGTATTGAGTGTATATTTATTTATATTTGCCAAATTTTGATGCTTGCAAATTTACACAACTGCTGACGGCACTAATTTGACTAAAGTAGTACACTCATACACTCAACACATAAAGCCTACATAATCAGTGTATCGTCACAGAATAATTATAACAAAGGTATACTATACCGGCAAAGCTATCCACGACGTCTTGCCCCATTTTACTTTCCAATCAACGTTGGGTAAACTTTCCAATCAACAAATGTCATCCAACCCTACCCAACACCAACATTTCAATAAACGTAGATATGTGCTGTGGGCAATTAAGGTTGATTGAGTGTTGTGTGAAATTGCATCCAACACGTTGTATAATTAACATACAACCGTTGGTAGTAAATATATATGCAACCTTGTATAAAAGCGTATCCAACAAAATTGTCATGCAACTTTTCACACAACGTAGATAGGTGCTGTGGGCATAAAACGGTTGATTGACTGTTGGATAACGTCTTATCCAACTAGATTTAGGGTGTAAATTCGGCAAACTTTAACATATAGACTTAAAAGCCATCCATCACAAACTAAAATGTTGCGTTTAGATTTTGAATACCATATAAACGCACTAACGGTTGATAAACGTTTGTGACCTTTCATTGTTTTATCAGTGTAGTCCTAGACAAATAAATACTATATGACGTATTTAATTAAATAACTTTTAAAACTCGTCATTCATTAGAGTTTGTTGGAAAAATATTGGAAGCCATAGTATCTTTAGACGTATATAGCCTACGGAATGTATATACAGACGACATAGCGCAAGTCAAAGGTCACCATGCCATATTCCCTGTTATGCAACGAATGTTTGATATCACAATTTATAGAAATGGTTTATTTAATGGAATAAGGATAGGATCGTGTAATAAATGGCTATATAAGTATTGAGTAACTATTGTGTGCAACGAAAACCGTTCCCCAAAGCCGGAATTTGTCTTTGCTGGTTTCTAAACCATGATCGACATTTATTTCGTAGCTAAATGAGCTGTAACGATCCGCATACCAATAACATGATTTTTTTTATGGTATTGTGGTTTATTAACGGCACGACGGAAAGTATTAACAGCCATAGGGCCACTGATAGGCCCGAGAGTTGTCAACCATTCCTGGAGGGCCGTTAATGAACCATGACGTCCGACAAAATCATGGTATTACTATTATTACCACCCCGACCTCATGTGATCACGTGATATGTGATTTAACCGGAAGCGGGCGCCGGGCACTAACGAAAACAAGGTTCATTAACGCCCGCCACCCGCTTCCGGTCAATTTCGCCTTAAAATTATGTAATCTTACTGTGCGGGTCAAATATAGTTAATCTACTAGAGAACGCCCTCTAAATTGATAGTACTATGAATGAGCAAAGTCTGGTGGTGTTGTTTATAGATTATATCAAACATGTATACAGAAGCGCCTTAACGTGGCAACAAACAGTATAATTCAGACAAGTTGAGAGCTATATATTACAAAATACTTACCAGCAGTGAAATTACCACCATCGGGCACGGTATCTATATTCCCATTAGAACCACCAATGGGATAAAGTATTCCTGTAAAATAAAAGGTCTAGATCTTTCAGACGAATGTCACTTTTAACTTCGCCCGTCAATCACAGCAAAGTACAATTATCAATTTGGATACGAAAAATTAATTTTATTAAGGTCGACCTTAATATTGAATAGACCTGCGATCGGGGTCAGCTGGTTAGAAAATTCGCGGTCAAGTGAACATATGAGCGCCAACCACGAGGAGGGCGATGTATTATTACAATCTATGTGTTTGCTATGTGTGCAGTCTATGCCAGTCTGAGGATGCTGTCTTGAAATGATTGTCTGTGTTAATGTGGAGATGTGATGTTAACCAGAGCTGTGTTTTGCTTATGCATGATGTTTGAAAAAATGCTATGAAGACTTATACAGGTAATATGAACTTTCCATTGACCCTGCCCACCAAGAATGAGAATTCATTGACAGAGCCCCTACTGCCAAAGCTAACTATATCAATTTAATGTCAAAAGGCTCGAGAACAGTTATATTGAAATGGACCCACTATAACCCTCTGACAGCTATTTCCCATTTTTCATGCGATTTAACAAGTTTCTAGGGCTATGTTTGAAGATTGGGGGTTTCGTCATTCCAGCCATATTTTTCACAGGTATATTTGGATTGAGACATTTAATTTGACATTCAGCTAGGATTCCCGGAGGAGAGAGCCCATCATGTTAGGAACTGAATCACTGTTTTAGCTCCAAATTCATCGAGTGCAGCCACCCTTTATCCGTTGCACGCGAATATGTGCCGATTTGCTTTTTAGGACTACTTTGTGGTGGGTTGCCAAGTGCGCAGTGAAGTGGGCTGGCTCTTAATGGGATGGCAGTTTGGTCAAGATGGCCACCGCGGATTGCACCCTACCTCCAGATGATCAATAATTACTCACCGGCCATAGAATGGATGAACTTCATATTTTTCACACATAATACTCAATAATAAACAAAGATCTTGTCAGTATAAGGTATATGATTGTCTCTGATAACCGACAATTTCTCGATTAATTTATATGTCAATTTTATTGACCGTACTTTTCTCCACAATGTTTTCTTACAGTGCACCAAAATAGAATAGACCGGAAGTGAACTCCCGCAATGAGTCCGTCGTGAAATATGAGATATTTCGTCGGAATACGGTACTTTCCAATTTATAAATTTGTTTTTTAATATATAGGCTATTTGATTTTAGATTAATACAATATTATGAAACATGAAATTTTTCTATTTATGTGATTTGCGTAATAATACGACATCTTGTAATCTCGCTTTCGACTATAGTAGTAATTCTAAACATAGAGCATCAACATTTGCATCTGTAAACAGCACAAAACTGAATAAATCGTGGGTAATCAAGCAATTAAATTAATTCCAACAACTTGAACAAACTGTAAGCATCGATTTCACATCATACAATTGTCCGATTGAAGGATCGATTTGCTTTCGTGGCAGATTTTCATGTACCTGCCACGAATTAAAAAATGACAACATCAGGAACATGTGTTTACAATAGAAATATGGCGACTGGCTCCCCAAGGAAAACTGACAAGTTTTAGCGGACTTTTTTCAAACGATACCGTGAACACTAATCTAAAGAATTGTTCCTTGTCTCTTAATGGTATGTCACTTATCATAATGGGCTGCCTAATGATACTGTTGAGGTTATAGTTTTTCACATTTGAATGCCCAAACAATGTCATAATATTGCAGATATACTCTGTTTCCTAGTCACTTTTCTGGTACAGACAGCGTTTTAGTTCACATCTATTGGTGGCTCCCCCTTTATCGATATACTAGTATGCTCTATATTTTTTCTCTATGTTGTTGTGTCTATTTATGTCTGCATTTAGGTGAAAAATAGCAATTTTGTCAGCCAGTTTTTCAGACATTTTTCATGAAACAGACTTTTCCATCCCCTTAATTCAATTCAGTTTATCATATAGTTTATCATATAGGATATTACCGATGTTACTATTACATAATCTGTTACATAATATTTATGTATGCGTGCACATGGGTTATAAAGTAGATTGAGCGGATTTCTGCGACACTATGGTCATGTTCAAAATAATTATTATTTTAGATTTGATCAATGTGGTCCAGTAAGTGGGGTTTGTGCTATGAGTGCTAATTCGCCCCACGAGGACTGAACTCGCTTGGGTCGCGATTCTTTTGCGATAACATTACTCAGACGAGATTGGTTGCAGAAATGCTGACTTTTCACTAAATTTATAGTAATTTATGCCTTTATTCAAGGTTGGGGCAGACCATTTGCCATGGCAGAATTCTCCACACTGACAATAAATTCGGTTTTTATTGGTATTGATCAATACCAAATCTGATTCCCTTGGTTTTGATCAAAACCAAATCTCAATCCCTTGGTATTGAGGACATGTTCAATACCATATATTGGTTTTGACCGATAGTCTTCAAGAGTTATCGTTACTGTTTCCGTGGAGCACACGGTCAGATTGGAGGTCGCCATTTTATTTCTAAGCGACTGAAACACATTCTAGTGTTAAAATCACAGCAAATAACTTAGACTGGTTCAATGGGTGATCACAGATATGTTTCATGATGGCCGGACAATCTTATCTTCGGGAATCTTGACATGTATGTATCTACAAACTTTTAATTATAGGATGCTTTCGGTTTCGACTTCAACTTTACACGAAATCTTCACACATATTTTGTATCAGCACAAAAGCTCATATATGGGCACCAACACGATAGAGAAGTGATAGAACATTTCAAACTCGACAAATAAGATTATGCCTTTGTCAATGGATAAGAGATAACAAATTTTCATCTAAAAGACTTCAAGTTGAAAACTAAATTTCTCAGTAAATTTGATAAAAATTTGTCATGCTGTTTCAAATTGGTCATGTTCACAGTAATTTATCAGGTTTAGAACTTTAGGTCGTGTTTATGGAATGGCATGTACTTTTACATTTATTCCTTATTTGCGCTTAAGCTTAAATCACTTACGCGTAAATGCAAATTATTTTGCTCAAATGCAAATCATTTACGCTTAAGCACGAAAAGATCATAATTTTCATATTTATGCTTAAGTGCAAATAAGAAGTAAATATTAAAACCATGTCCCATATTGTATGGGAGTTCAAATTCACATTTAATAGCCAATTACGCTTAAGTGTAATGCATTAAGACATTACGCATGAGCGTAATTCAGATTTCCATTATGTTTTTCAAAGCATCATCTATTAAACTTAAGCGTAAAGCCATTACGCTTAAGCGTAATGTCGTTATGCTTAAGCGTAATGTCAATACGCTTAAGCGTAATTCATATTCCATATGTGAAAACTCCCCTGAAGCTGAAATGGATGCAGCGAATTCCTGATGCTAGTAACTTTTGACAAATATCGAGCTTAGATTATATCATTATATGTAAGGTAATAAGGCTATAAAAATATGTTATGCTTAAGCGTAATGGCAGTGCGCTTAAGTGTATTTTTCAATTTTCAGTGCTTTATGACTAATTGGATTCTCTCAATATTAAATCTATTTTGAACCCTTAAGCATAAGTAGCTATTAAATATGAATTTGGCCTCCCATACCAATATGGGTGAACCACAAATCAATCTTTATTTAGACCGATCTGTCTAAATGTGTTGGGCAATCAGTCTAAACAGATTGAATGTTGACAATTTGACAATAGATAAGACATAACATTTTCATAAAACAAAATCTTAAAGTTGAAAAAGACATTTGGCAGTTTATTTGATAAAAAGTTGTCATTCCGTTTGAAAATTATCATGATTCATGGGAATTTATCAGGTCTAGGTGAATAGGTGTATGGGAGGCCATGCGCAAATTACTTAAACTTTAGAATCAAAAAATTATGGATCATATTTATGCTCAAGCGCAAATAAGGTACAAATGTTAAAATAGCATCCCATATTGGTGAACCATCGAATGTTCTTTATTTGACCGATCGGTCTGAACGTCTAGACCAATTGGTCTAAAGTTTTCCTGTCAGTACCTTCTCTGACACCGGTCTAACTAAATTGTAAGAGAAGGAAAGCATTTTCACATTTATTCATTATTTGCGCAAAAGTGGAAATTATTTACTCTTAAGCACAAATTATTTACGCTTAATCGCAAATTATTTACAAATGAGCACAAATCATTATCATTTATTCTTAAGCAAAAAATTGACAAATGGATCACCCAGACCTGTTTGAATTTTATAATATTTCATTAATTAATCATATAATCAAAATGAAGATAATTATGTCACAACATAGACATAAAAATTTGATGGGCTTACTAAGGCTAAGGGTTTACCTTTTCCACCCGCACCCACTGAATAATTATTGTTTTAAATATAAAAACTTAATGCTAACAACAGTTGTATGATGTTTTATTTATATGGACATGACTATACGTCGTTCAATAAATAGACCCGATATTTACGACCTATTTTAATCATGCACAAATAACAAATCAAAAAATTATTTGCATGTATTCGTATCTTCGAATTATTGAAAATTATGAAATTAGCACATGCTGCACGACCACTGAGCCTCACTTGTGTCTACTTGCTGCCCACTGACCCAAACAGGTAAGGTCATATAGGCAGAAAATTACGGCATACAAACTGATTACCCGTATAATTTTCCTAAAAAAATAAATTACCTCGAGTCGAGGCAGCTTTTAGTTTCCCTCATGATCTTTCGGCAGACATATATTCTCAAAATATTTGTCTTCACATTGATATAATGACCACTATTCATGTGGTTCTATCAGTGTCTACTGTTAACACAATGAAGTCATGATAGCAATTTTTTTACCTGTCTTGTTGACTTATAAAATAAATTAAGAATTTCCTCGCGTGGGCTTGTTATGTTACATGAGCCGGGACATCTCGGTTAGACTTTAGTTGTCCTTCAGACGACCACGATTCAATCGTAAGTGGAAGGATTTTCGTCGTAGGAAGTAACAGGAAGATGGAGTGCGCATGCTCACGTCTAAATCGTAGAACAAAAAATAATATCAGACAGTGTTTGATTTTAGATACGATATCGTGTCGTATCCTTGGTTACATCCACTTGCGACGTAATCGCAGTCGTGTGTATGTAAAAATCGTAGCTGGAAATGGTCATAGGGTAGTCAATCACATGCATTAGAACAACCTACGATAGAATAATGCACGTGACATCGCAATCGTCTGAACAAACTATCCACGATCTCGTCGGGCCCGATCCCTCCACTTACGATGTGTATCGTGATCGTCTGAAGGTACACTTAGCCGAGACAACACAGTCTGCGGGGACAAATCAATCATGCTGTTATGTGAGCTGAGACAACTCGGTTAGCTGGGACAACTCAGTAGTCAACGTCAACCGAGTTGTCCCAACTAGCTAACCGAGTTGTCCCAACTAGCTAACCGAGTTGTCCCAGCTAGCTAACCGAGTTGTCCCAGCGAACTCGGTTTGACGAGTTGACGCGGCTCATGTAACAGCACACCATTATTTTAGTCAGTCAGCACAGAGGACCTAGGCACCCAGCAGACCGGGTTATCCCGGCTAACCGAGTTGTCCCGCTCATGTAACAATCCCCTAAATACATACATGTAGGCCTACAGGGCGCTCAAAGAATTCTTGGAAAAATGACCACATCATGCTTGATTCTAGTTTGCAATTTGGGAACTACGCATTCATCAATATTTAACACATTTACAATGATTTTTCACAAGCAAATTCTTGATGAATATATAACAATTAAACAGTGATTTATTTACAAACATCAATTTCAATGGAAAACTACATTACTTCCGAATGGACACTCGGATCGTTCAATGGAAATGTTCCGTTGCGCTGGAAGGCGAAGATAAAATTATTGGCGCAATCAATAATCGCATTGAAATCACACCAAATTTTATTGTAATTGACCCACTCAACCCGCTGTCAGTTCATAATCTAGCTAATCCACATTACTTCATGATTGGGAAATCATCAGATAAAAATAATGTAATTGTTCTTGCAAAGAATTGAATATTTCTCAATCCAGTCGGCGGTGGGGGGGGGGGGGGGGGGTTTCAGGGCACGTATGCCGGGGTGGATGTGTGGTCGACGGGACCCAATTTTTTTTTCAGCAACTCTAAAAAAAATTTCCTGCATGTTTTTTTTACTGTTTTTGCAATGAGTTTGGCTTAAAGGTACTCGATCCGATCAGACGCTCCTAAATTACTATTTCTTTGGCTTCGGGGTTATTAATTGGTTTAAACAGAAAACTCGAGCGGTAATAATTTACCACTCAATTTTTTCTGTTTAAACTCTAGTTTCTGGCCCAGAAAGAAGTTAAATAACTAACTTGAAAAATATATATCTGATCACGCTGAGCTTTGACAGGTAGGTTCCTCGACACGATTCAAATATATTTTAACCCCGAAGCCAAAGAAATAGTAATTTAGGAGCGTCTGATCGGATTGAGTACCTTTAAAACACCTTAGAATAAGAGAAATAATGTAATTCTAACTGCTAAACTGGCTGCAGGTAGTTATCGTGTTGTATTTTGTTGCAAATTTTGAAATCCAAGATGGCCACTGGCAGCCATGTTTTTTTTAGCCGAATGACCCCAAAATGACACATTCCTATTTACATGTTATGTTAACATCCATGAATGCACAGAAATTCATATACAGCTGTTTACAGTGAATCCCCCCCACTCTCGCAAATCTCTGTTTTAGTGATAAAATGGGGGTTGGGTGTCCAAATATGGTCGAAAAAACTGCCGAAAACAGAAAAACAATTTGGATGTGGGGATGAGTGAGTCCCAACTAGGGTCGAAAAGTAAAAATCAGCATACGTGCCTGAATTATTTTCCGAGCTCACCCCCTTATCCAGTTAGGATTCTCTCTTAACTAAAATATGGTAATACAGACCAAATAAGGAATTTACTATGATATTATTGTGAGTTGTAAGTTGTAGATGCACCAAACACAAATCCAAATATAAGGAAATGATGCATTATCGTGACTCTGCTTATAAACAATTCACTGCTCTTTTTGCTCGACTTGCATTTTCTCTGACACAAAGCGTGTTTTGTGAATAATATCACATTCATATAATAATTATGCTATACTATATAATAGTATCTTCTTGAGGAAATTATCATAATTTGATAAATGTTATTTCTAAACTATAACCTAAATGAAGGCCGCCCGCCCCGAAGTCATGAAGAATGTGATTACTAACACCCCCACCCATGATGGGTATTTCACCTGTCATCAAACCATGCTACATGTATGACATGCCTGCAATAATGTTTTCTTTGTTTGAAATCCTATATGTCGTGGCAGTACATTGAAAAGATTTATATCCAGAACAATATGTGATATTTTTTAAGTAAATCTATAGATGTACATGTCATTTCATATACTAGTGCATGTCCAAGCCTTGAAATGGTGTGCCTGTCATTTGCAGAATGATGTCCCCAAAGGGTGAGTTTAGTGATGGTACCCCGCACAGTGGGCTAGCATCACCAAATACACCCTCTGGAGAGCTCATGCTGCTTACACCTCAGCAGAAGGAGGTTCACAGAGGGTGAATTTGGTGATGCTAGCCCACTATGTGGGGTACCATAACTAAATTCTTTCTCTGGGGACCTCATTCTGCAAATGACAGACACACTATTTCAAGGCTTGTTGGTATCATTTTATAAGACATGTATGTTATATTTTATAGAGGACTGTCAGCTAGAAGTCTTGCTGTGGAAGTAAATTGACTGGAAGACATACACTGGACCAAAGTTGGAACTTGGATGTATTCAATTTACAACTGTACATGTAAGTTTTTATATAAATACGCATCACTTAGAAGATGTGTATAATCTGATTTGACGCCCCGTAAATAACTATTTCTTCAGCTTCGGATTTAAATAATATTTTATTTGAGTTGAGGATCCTATCCCTCAAAGCTCTGAGTTATCAAATCTGTTGCTAGTAATTTTATCCACCTCGATTATTTGTCAGCCTACCAAACATTCCACTGACTTCTTCTAGAAATATGCAGATATACAAGATATTGAGAGGTCTCGCAAGGTCATCGCAAATCAATTTCGGAAGATAACATTATGAAAAGTAATGTTGGATGACTATTGGCTTTCGGTGTAAATTTCCGTTGTTGTTCATGTTGTAACTGGATGATCCGGGGACAATCAGATCAGATTGTGCACCTTTAACAAAAAGCCTTATGTTGTATGTTTGTTGAATTTAGGTCTAAATTCCCTACCTATGGAAAAGAGTCCAAACAAATAATGAGGCCCCCATCCCCACCCCCATGGAATACGGAATACCACTTAACACAGGGTGGAATACGGAATACCAGTTAACAGCCATATGGAATACATAAAAATATATGAAAACTTCATGTTTTTGAAGATCGGCGAAAGAATACCGGTATTTTTGGAATACCGAATACCTCCTAACACAGGGGCTGGAATACGGCGTACCTCATAACAGGGCATGGAATACGGCGTACGAAAAAGGGGGTGGGGGCCTCAATAATGTCTAGCAGATTGTGTACTTCTAAGTGTCATGGTATGGAATAAGACTAAATAAAATAATACCTGTGAAGGGTAACTGGAGATTAAAAAAACTGGGGCAATTGGGGGGGGGGGTGAATAATCACTGCATTTTGCACTTTAATTCACAGAATACTGATGACACTATATAAACCATAGCCATGATAGCCTTATAAATGGCCTGGTAAATATCCAATAACCTGATGTGCTTTTAAAGACAAATTAAAGTGATGTGAAACAATCCAGTGAGGTGTTCCCGGACCTGCTGATGGAATAATAAACAATCATGCCAAAATAATTTATCCAAATAGTCAGAAAACAACAATTAAAGTCAGTGACTAGTATAATAGTAGTGGGCAATCATTTCAGTAATGTTTATACTCAATAAGGTGCCCTGAATAAAGTAGTAAATGTTTACATTTGTGCGTGGTTCAACCGTTGTATTCTCTGAAATGCTACAGTGGATATGGTTGGAATTTTAGTT
This sequence comes from Siphonodentalium dalli, assembly GCA_032622095.1. Classification (NCBI taxonomy): domain Eukaryota; kingdom Metazoa; phylum Mollusca; class Scaphopoda; order Gadilida; family Siphonodentaliidae; genus Siphonodentalium; species Siphonodentalium dalli. Next base: position 113,065,250 of record CP136064.1, read on the forward strand.
CTTAATCTCAGGTTTTTGCTACATAATTCCAGTGGGGATAGTGTTTGGATACTAACTGATTGTTTATATGCACCCATATATGCCTGTTTAAAAAAGGGGATGTATTATGCTGCATGTCTGTCTGTTAGTTCGCTTTTGGATTCCAGATGTCAGATGATAACTTTAGATAGTCTCAACTGAGTTGAATGAAATTTGAAATGTGTGTGTTTTAATGTACAAAATACAGGTCAAGTTTGAGTTTTGGTTCAGCACGTCAATTTCACCAGAGTTAAAGGCCTTTTGTTGGAATTGCCATGGGCATTTTTTGCCATGTCCTAACAATGCTTTTAATATTCAATGAAATAAGTCTGCAATATATGTCTTTAAATCTGACTTTTCCTAAACATAGTATTTTATGCATTTCTTTTCAGAGTATGTTCGTTCACTGGCATTGGAAACTTTAGTACCAGAATGTGCACAGCATACAGCGGAGGCATGAGTGTTATCTGTGCAGATACAATATGTTATTCGTCAACTTTTCATTCATAAATATTGCACCACAATATACAAGTGTGGTGCAGCCTGTGGGAAGTTAGTAACATGCTATGCTGTCAAGTGCTGCTATATTCATCAGATGCGAATATAAAGGAGTTTGCTGATCTTTAAATTTCTACTGCATGACAGGTGTAAAAACAGATGAGCTGTCATTCTTGGGAATGTTCAATATAACAAGGGTGTGATGAACTATATTAAGTGTTAATTCATTGCAATTGTTGCAATGGTGAGGTGTGCACATACATCAGGAATATACACTGCTGTGGAAGAATGGCTAGGATGACAATTATTCCTCCTGGATATGTTTGAATTAAAGTTTAATTTTCAAAATCTCACTGTGTCTTCATTGATGTTTATCTTAAAACTTCATTCAACATTGATGCAACCAATTATGTCATTTGGACAATTTACTTCATCTTCGACTATTAATTTTGGTTGCTTATGATATGAATCATGAATGGGGTGGCCCTCACATGTGCAGGCAAATTACATGCCTCAATTTAAGGTTACTGACAGCACTTAAATGGTAGAATAGTCCTCAGAGGTTTGTGATTTCAGGAAATTTGACATGTAATTTGCCACATCTTGCAGCATCTTGTGGAATTTAGTTCTATGCCAGCATGCACACTTGAAAAATTAATCACAAAATTATGTGAGAAACACTTGACTGTTTGCGTACCAACTGTTTCTATCATAATAATTTCAGGACTGTGTAAACAGTAAATAAGTGATAACCGTAAACAAAAAAATTACATGGTCACCGTTTATTTTCTGTTTACTTGGCAACCAACATTATTATGGTAGAAACCATCAAAAATAATGGGTTTTCGTATAATTTAAGATTTGACCAATTGGCAAAAAGAACCCATATACATGTACATGTATGTTTGTGGGAGGGTATGAAAGGCATAATATAGAAATTTGATAGCCTGTAGCATGCAAGTGATCAGCTGAATTTTTGTACTGGAAATGGAATCTGGTGGCATCTGTTTCAGACTGTCTAAAGCCTTTTTATAATTAGCCCTTTAATATATCAATGGATTGGTAATTATAATAAAAATCAATTTATGACTTGGGTCATAACCAGTGTTCACGCTGCCGGTAGCCAAATTAGCCAATGGCTAATCTTTTTCGAATTTGGCTAATAAAAATTTCATTTGGCTAAACTTTTGGCTAAACTTTTTTGAACCCAAATGGAGATTGAAAGCATGGAGCCAGAAAGCTAATTAATAAAAGCGCTCAATAGATCGACATTCAAAGACGAAGTTAGGTGACGAAAGTATTTCATTATTTTCGTACTTATGAAATATCGTACAAAGGGAAACCCGATCGACAACTCTATCAACCAAGCGATCACAAAGTGATATGCAATCATCTTTAGTTTTCACAAGACGGACATTCAAAGACGCATGGACATTAAACCGACCGTGATTGAATTATGACAATGTGAAGAAAGCAATGTTTTGTAAAGTGCATTGACGCCGGTATATAAGCAATTTGTTCGTAAAAGGCTGTTTTAATCTGGAGAAAGATTACGTCACTCTGCACGAAGCAGCAAAAGGTCATTATTAATTTTTACATTTAATCCCCTAATCCCCCATTCAGCCCATTGTCTGTCTGGTCACTCACGGCGCGCCAGCACAATGCATGTTTATGATGACATTGTATTTATGACGATCGAGGTTTATGAGCACCAAGTGTAAGACAATAGCTTAATCAGCCAAATGTGAATCACGACAGATATTTTGTGGCTATTTGTCGTCAATACCGATACAGTCAAAATAATATGCATGCTTTTATGACAGATTGTAATTTGATAATGGCGTAACAATATTAAGTTATTAGTTTCCAGATGTCACTTAGATATTTTCGCAAGGATAAATATTTTATGATTTAAAAAAAGATTTTGATATAAAACAAAAAAATAATGACATTAAGAGGGACAATCCCGGGTTATTCCCCCCCCTAAATCACTCTGTCACATAAAGATTAATAAATTTTTAATAAATGATATATATAAAAATACTTCTAGTTCATCAACATTATTTAAATTATTGTGTATTTTACCTGTGTCTGTTAGATTTTACGTTTTAGTCATTAATTGTGAACCGACCAGAAAACGATGATTTAATTTGGCCAAAGTTTTTTTTAATTTGGCCAAAAAACATTTGGCTAAAAAAAAATTCATTTGGCTAATAAAATTTTCATTTGGCTAAACTTTTGGCTAAAGTTTTTTTCGGTCCAGCGTGAACACTGGTCATAACTTAGTTTTCATTATAATTTTACATGTCGAACTTGGAAAACCAAATTCATTCATGTGTTGCATATATTTTGTTGAGTATGGATATGGTACAATAAATGGGTGGATTTAGTGTACAGTACCCTTAAAGGTTGCATAAGTATGTTGTATGGCACATTTATCAATAAATTGTGCAAAAAAGGAACCAGTTTGGGTTTTGATCAAAACCAGTTGGCGCTTGGTATTTGGTTTTGATCAAAACCTAATTTGGTTACATATATGGGACAAAAGTTCAATACCAATTTGGATTTTGAATGAAACCAATTGCTCAATACCATTTGGTTTTGATCAAAACCAAAATTGGTTTCATATATTGATCAAGTGCTCAATACCATTTGGTTTTAATCAAAACCAAAATTGGTTTCATATATTGATCAAGTGCTCAATACCATTTGGTTTTGATCAAAACCAAAATTGGTTTCATATATTGATCAAGTGCTCAATACCATTTGGTTTTGATCAAAACCAAAATTGGTTTCATATATTGATCAAGTGCTCAATACCATTTGGTTTTGATCAAAACCAAAATTGGTTTCATATATTGATCAAGTGCTCAATACCATTTGGTTTTGATCAAAACCAAAATTGGTTTCATATATTGATCAAGTACTCAATACCATTTGGTTTTGATCAAAACCAAAATTGGTTTCATATATTGATCAAGTGCTCAATACCATTTGGTTTTGATCAAAACCACATGGTACTGTGGTATATGGTATTGATCAAAACCAATTGGTTACATATATGGGACAAAAGTTCAAAACCAATTTGGGTTTTTATCAGAACCAGTTGGCGCTTGGTATTTGGTTTTGATCAAAACCTAATTTGGTTACATATATGGGACAAAGTTCAAAACCAAATTTGGTTTTTTAAATAACCAAAATGTTTAAGAGTGCACGTGCAAATTCATACTATAGGGGTATCACCCGCAGTCTATAAATCTTCTAGAAATTTTGGGTAGATACCACCACATTGTGACCGGTTGCCATATCAACTTCTTTTCGGAAATTTATGATTTTGGGGGCTGTAATTTCGCTATATGACGTTACGTTTGAATCAAATATAAATGGTTTTCCAACGTTAAATGATCCAGGGATATTTTGCCAACATCTGGAACTAACCTTGCTCTAAAATCGTCCTTCACCGACTGAGGGCGCCATTAAAAATGGCCACCAAACCCCCCGTTTTCTAATGTTACAATGCTTACTTTTATATAATTTTATAGCCATGTATGCGTTAATTTAATGCTGGGTCAGACTATTTGGCATGACAGCATACTCCAGGTGACAACTCATAATATACGGGTGGTCAGTCGTGGTCTATAAATCTTCCAAACATTTTTGGTCAATACCACCAAATTGCGACCGGTTGACATGGCAACCCATTTTCGGAAAGTTATGCGTTTGGGGGCTGTAATTGCGCTATACGAGATGGCGGCATGCGACATTTTGAATCAAATGTAATTAATTGCCACAAAATATGGTCCAGGAATATACTTAAATTGCTCTCGTTTCTTTGTCTTTCTGCTGAAGTGGTCAAGATTCACCTACCATGGTGATTACCAACCGAAATCTTGTCTACGCGTCTACGGCTTAGGCTCCTCGCCAACATTTTGGAACAATGACGTCACGAAGTACGTCACGCGACCCCCACGTGCCGCCAAAGATAGGTTACATCTTCCTGGGCCCTCACTGAGTGATCGGCCTATCTACTGAATACCTGATACTATGCGCAAACATTTAATTATAACCGATTCATTCGCTGATTTCAAGTGCATGAAGTGGGACACGGAAAACAAGTCTAAGCCCTTTGCGACGACATTCGTCAAGTTCCTTGGGTTTTTTTTTTGGTTTCGGGAGTCACATAATTGCAGTAAGTTATGCGAGTTTGGTCTTTGAACATAATAAGGGCGAATATTTCTAAGTCTCAGCTCGTGAATTTGTGTGCACTTAAGTATAACGTGGCATTCATCACCCAGTTCTACATTCCAGGGGGGGGGGGGGGCACATTGTCGTTCTGAGTAGTCAACATTGTTCAATGAGGCCTGTTCAACGGGTAGTTTGTGATTTCTTTTCGGAACATCAGCCGGCTGTGTAAACATCTGTTGTGGTCCAGCGATATGTAATGTTCTCTTTCGGAAGTTGTCTTCATAATTATATAAACTGCGAACTTGCTTGTTTTCGAGATGGATTCCCCCCACTCCTGGATAACTCCGTCGCGTAATTTGCGATCGCAGGACGAGGTACAGCGATTAGGGATTATCCCATTCGGATTGGTCCAGCCATTCCTCATCCCCAAAGAATTAATTGTGTCGCGGATCCCCATCATCGACTTACTGTTCAAATATCCAGTGTGCCACAAGGTCATCATTACATCATATCATTTTAGTGTGATTCTGTTTATGGGCATACAAATTAGTCTGGCCCAGTACGATATAGGAGGCCCGATTTTATTTTCACGGTTATAGGGCAAATACCCAGTTTGCCATACACGAAGGGCGTTGGTGTGGATTCCCCCCCCCCTACTATGACTTTCAGAATCCATTTTTCTAGCTTTTCGAACCGAGCTAGATTCTCACAGCCCCCCACGAGTAATTGATTTTTCGTAGACTTCCAGAATACTCTTTGCTAAGTTTGTGATTTCTGGCTTTAAGGAGTAGTGCATAGGTTGCGTTTTATTTTCGTTCAATACCCCTAATGTCGTTTTCAAAGTAATTCGATTTCGCCATGGTTATGTTGTTTGTTGGTTTGTTTTTCTCGTCGGGGAAAGTTGTACCGGCAGGCATTTATACTGACCACATTATTCAGTTGGCTGTCGGTTGCGCAGTTATATCTAACCGAATGGGTTACAATATAATGTTTATTTTTCCAGTAACATGTCGAAATAGTAGTTGCGTCATAATACCGAATTTAACAGGCGGGGTATACATTAAGCTAGATAAGATATACATCTTCACGTGCACATACCTTTCATCGGGATAACACTCCAATTGTTACGCGGTTACACACCTACTGTGGATTCTCTCCCCTTTCAACGGATACCGTACTCAACTGTGGTTGTTGGTTCCTATACTCTCTGCGTCGTAGATTTCGGTAGCATTTTCCTTTATTTGGAAGTCTGTGGAAGTGTTATGGATGGCACATTTCCCGGGATGCAAGTATCCGGATTGTCATTGTCGGGTAAGTTGTGTTCAGTTTTCATACAACTGTCTCATATACAGGTTATAGTTCTGCCTCATTGTCCCATATATTCCTTGAAGTTATCGCAGCGTCACTAGTCAGGAGGGGCTTGAGTTTTCTCCCCGTATCAGCATACTGTTGTACACGATCAGTTGGGCCATTGGTTTATTAATCGACTATCCCTACATTTAGTTGACTCCGTCTTGTACACGGAAATTAGTCATTTCGGTTATGCCTTTTGATGGCTGCAGTCATGAATTAAAGACATATTATGGACTTGTTCGGGTGTGTTAAACTGTTAAGTTAGTATGCATGCAGTATGCCAACTGGAGGAATGTAGAAATCTACTAAATCGCCGAAATTCTCAAGCACATCGGCTGTAGCACTTTATATAAAACATCACCTGAAATACGCTCAATTGTAAATATTTACTTCTCGATTCGGGACAAAGTAACAAAACGATTCGTCATTAAGAGCGCTGGATTTAATTAATATATCATAATGACAGTGTCTGCTATCAGTTTGGATTTAATATATATAACTACTTTGATCAAGATTATCCTGCATTTATATTTGATCACCATGACGAGTGTCTCACATCACTTTACAATTTACATCCACTTATCGTTAACTTTGATTTTAAGATAGCCTATTACGTTGCCAGTATACTCCGTCGACGCATCGTACTTCTTGTTCTATATATTGTCGATATTAGGTCGTTGTTATCACACAAAAAAAATGGCGTACAGTACCCCTTTCAGTATTAGTATCTACCTTCGACTTTCAAGTAATTAGCATTATACACTTAGAGGCGACTATTAGTGTTGTCGCCTCACTTGTTAGTACCACTGTTTCTAAACGTCTGACTAACCGTTTTCCGTGTAGGCAGAGCGTTGGTACTAGCGCACACGGGCGACTTTTCCTACATAACAGTTGAGCGAAGTAGGGCCAGATATCGATATCCGGAAAATTTAGGTTGCTATTAACCACCGTGGTCCTGCTATCTACAGATAAATTAAACAATTGAACTCTGACATCACGACGCTATACATATACGCCAAGTTGGTTTGTTTTTATGTTTTGTTGTTTAGATTACGTTTATCTATCATTTCGGATGTAAGCATAACTCACTTTCTAACAAACGGGTGAGAAGGTACTCACAAGTGAGTCAGCACTTCTCCTTCTTCCCCGTTCCACACCGCACATACGAGCACGTCCATGGCACAGAACATTCCATCCCGACTCGGTCCTAAACCGTACACCACGCATTCCGACATATATACGAGATCGACGACCATAACACTTCCTGGTCATATACTCCCCTGGGTTTCGTTACATTCCGACAGAGTCAGGTTTACCCTAAACTTAGCTTCGCGCACCTTACACTCGGGGACTTGGCTAGCGTTTTTCCTTTGGGGAGGAGGTTGTCCTCGGGGAAATTCCCATTGCACCCCCGGGACTCGGAATCAGACAAATTCACAGGTTTTGCATAAGGTTTGGCATAATTCCATTTGCACCCCCCCCCCCCCTACACCGCAATGCTCAAGCCTACTATGCTATAATTGAAGTTTTTAACCACTTCGATACTTTTACCATCGAGTTTAAATTGTGCATTTTTTGGTAAACCGTGTTTAGAGAACATAACAATTTTTGTTTTGTCTGCGTTTACTGTTAATTTCCAGATATCACAATATCTTTCAAATGATAAAAGCTGCTTTTTCAGTTTTCCCGCTGTCTCTGCCATAACTACTGTGTCGTCTGCGTATAGAAGGACATATAATTGAACATATATGTGCAGTTTCGCGGAAATTTTATCTGAGATGGTACTAAGACCTTTCGTGCCTTGTTCGGCGAGAAAAGTGTCCAGGTCATTAACCTCTTCGCTGCTAAATGACGTTATGACGTCGTGTGCTGGGCTGTTGACGTTATTGCAATTTTCCAATGGGAAACTATAATGGGAATACCAAAAGAACCATAAAACTGATTCAGTTGAAATGCTATTATCGTTCACAATCGTGGAACATCATACATTGTTTGAAACTTCGAAATACAGGTATTCCGATGCACCAATCTTTGATATCCAGTCATGTATAATGGCTTACTGCTAGTGTGCTGAAGTGCTAAATTCGGTTTTTATTGGTATTGATCAATACCAAATCTGATTCCCTTGGTTTTGATCAAAACCAAATCTGAATCCCTTGGTTTTGAGGACATGTTCAATACCATATATTGGTTTTGACCGATAGTCTTCAAGAGTTATCATTACTGTTTCCGTGGAGCACACGGCCAGATTGGAGGTCGCCATTTTATTTCGAAGCGACTGAAACACATTCTAGTGTTAAAATCACAGCAAATAACTTAGACTGGTTCAATGGGTGATCACAGATATGTTTCCTGATGGCCGGACAATCTTATCTTCGGGAATCTTGACATGTATGTATCTACAAACTTTTAATTATAGGATGCTTTCGGTTTCAACTTTACACGAAATCTTCACACATATTTTGTATCAGCACAAAAGCTCATATATGGGCACCAACACGATAGAGAAGTGACAGAACATTTCAAACTCAACAAATAAGATTATGCCTTTGTCAATGGATAAGAGATAACAAATTTTCATCAAAAAGACTTCAAGTTGAAAAATAAATTTCTCAGTAAATTTGATAAAAATTTGTCATGCTGTTTCAAATTGGTCATGTTCACAGTAATTTATCAGGTTTAGAACTTTAGGTCATGTTTATGGAATGGCATGTACTTTTACATTTATTCCTTATTTGCGCTTAAGCTTAAATCACTTACGTGTAAATGCAAATTATTTTGCTCAAATGCAAATCATTTACGCTTAAGCACGAAAAGATCATAATTTTCATATATATGCTTAAGATAAGTGCAAATAAGAAGTAAATATTAAAACCATGTCCCATATAGTATGGGAGTTCAAATTCACATTTAATAGCCAATTACGCTTAAGTGTAATGCATTAAGACATTACGCATGAGCGTAATTCAGATTTCCATTATGTTTTTCAAAGCATCATCTATTAAGCTTAAGCGTAAAGCCATTACGCTTAAGCGTAATGTTGTTATGCTTAAGCGTAATGTCAATACGCTTAAGCGTAATTCATATTCCATATGTGAAAACTCCCCTGAAGCTGAAATGGATGCAGCCAATTCCTGATGCTAGTAACTTTTGACAAATATCGAGCTTAGATTATATCATTATATGTAAGGTAATAAGGCTATAAAAATATGTTATGCCTAAGCGTAATGGCAGTGCGCTTAAGTGTATTTTTAAATTTTCAGTGCTTTATGACTAATTGGATTCTCTCAATATTAAATTGATTTTGAACCCTTAAGCATAAGTAGCTATTAAATATGAATTTGGCCTCCCATACCAATATGGGTGAACCACAAATCAATCTTTATTTAGACCGATCTGTCTAAATGTGTTGGGCAATCAGTCTAAACAGATTGAATGTTGACAATTTGCCAATAGATAAGACATAAAATTTTCATAAAAAAAAATCTTAAAGTTGAAAAAGACATTTGGCAGTTTATTTGATAAAAAGTTGTCATTCCGTTTGAAAATTATCATGATTCATGGGAATTTATCAGGTCTAGGTGAATAGGTGTATGGGAGGCCATGCGCAAATTACTTAAACTTTAGAATAAAAAATTATGGATCATATTTATGCTCAAGCGCAAATAAGGTACAAATGCTAAAATCGCATCCCATATTGGTGAACCATCGAATGTTCTTTATTTGACCGATCGGTCTGAAACGTCTAGACCAATTGGACTAAAGTCTTCCTGTCAGTACCTTCTCTGACACCGGTCTAACTAAATTGTAAGAGTAGGAAAGCATTTTCACATTTATTCATTATTTGCGCAAAAGTGCAAATTATTTACTCTTAAGCACAAATTATTTACGCTTAAGCGCAAATTATTTACAAATGAGCACAAATCATTATCATTTATTCTTAAGCACAAAATTGACAAATGGATCACCCAGACCTGTTTGAATTTTATAATATTTCATTAATTAATCATATAATCAAAATGAAGATAATTATGTCACAACATAGACAATTTTTTTATGGGCTTACTAAGGCTAAGGGGTTACTTTTTCCACCCGCACCCACTGAATAATTATTGTTTTAAATATAACAAGAAATTCAATTAATTGAGGAAAAATACCCACTGTCCCGAGTGGTATTGATAAGCTATTGGAGGGTCTTCCACTTCGCATGCAAAATAGCAAAATATTATTAATTGATGACTGATGTACATGTACAGTACACACATAGTAATAACAATTAACGTTATGATTTGAAACTAACCATGATAGGATATTGACAGTAAGGTGGTTTTAACTACTACGAGTGGTATTAGTAATAATAGTACCATTCTAGCATAATATATGTGTACATGGTGTATGGGAAATATTAAAGGACAAAACAATAGTTACAATACAATTAGAATTTTTTTTTTAATTAATCGCAAGAAGAGCTAATTGTGCTTAAGGACAATAAGGGAATCTCTATTGTGCTTAAGCGCAATAAGGATATATTTAACTGTGCTTAAGCGCAATAATGGAATTTACAAATTGCGCTTATATAATAAAACCCAATAAGGAATCTCTTAATAAGGAATATATTATATATAGTACATAAACTCCCTATAATTCAGGTGGTGTAGTCCATCTCCATGGTACAATGGGTGGAACAAATATAGGATTATTCTACTATTTGCACAAGGGTGATCTAATGAGAGATATTAATTGCGCTTAAGTGCAATATTGATGTAATTTCGCTTTCGTGTAATAAGGAATGTCTTATTACACTTAAGCGCAATAAGAATATTCCTTATTGCACAGGAATATCACATTGTGCTTAAGCGCAATAAGGTATCTCTAACTGCGCTTAAGCACAATAACTGAAGGAATATTCTTATTGGGCTTGAGCTCAATTAGAGATTCCTTAAGTTATTGCAGTTAATCGAAATTGTCTATTAAATGTCAAGTTGGTTTCCCATAGAGATCATCAACGATGTCTATGCGCAAGGGACCTACGCCAGTCTTCTCTGTTGGGATTCCAATTGTTGGCTTATTAAATATGCACATATGCTTAAGATACAGTCGTGCGCGAAGCGTGCTCCCGTAGGTCGGGTTTTGTATCCAAGTGAATTAAAATATCATTGAAATAATCGGTCCCCCCCCCCCCATCCAATAAACATCCATATATTGAATATACATGTTTTTGGAGCAGAATTAGATAGTCCATATTGGACGCCATCATGGAATTTAATTTTTTTTATTTAATTTTCACACATAGTTATTAGTTATGTGGATGGCGTTCTCATTAAACATCACACCCGTATATTGATTATGTGGATAGAGTTATCATTAAACCTCACATCCTTATATTGGTTACAGTAATGCCCAAAGTAATTGACCACTTAACCAGAGCAGAATTATTGGTAATTTTTCAGGATTTAAAATCCTGAAAAATTACCCATAATTCTGCTGTGGTTAAGTGTTCAATTACTTTGGACATTACTGTATGTGGATGGAGTTATCATTACACCTCACATCCTTATATTGGTTAGGTTATGTAGATGTGAGTTATCATTAAACCTCACATCAGTGTGTTGGGGATTTTGGACCTTGACTTGGGACCTTTGGTTTTTAACGCAACAAATGCGAGTACATCTTATACACAAGTTTCTTGGATAAGATGAGTTTGAAGCCTGCTTACATTTCGAAATGTTGTCAGTTTTGTATCGTCTGCAGCAGAACTCGGCATGTTGAAGCAAAAGTTACAAGAGATAAAATATGTACGTAACGAGACTATAATACAAATGAAAAAATTAATTGAGGGAGGAGTGGGCGATACAGGGAACTAAGGGTTGAACCGATATAAATTTGTAGAGCGATAACGACCAATGTTGACATATCATGCATCTCAACTCTACTGTTGCAACAAGGCTATAAAATGGGGGGGGGGGGTTGTAATAATCTTCGTTATCTCTATATAGTGCCAGAATAGTCATTTATAGACTTCTATAGTGGTACAATGCAAATTGGAATCAAATGATAAAAATATGTATGTAACACAACTACGGTATACCGATGAAAATAATTTAGGCCGGGTTTAGATGTTGGGTTGGTTAAATAGACGCGGAGAAAAAGGAGAACGATGAACTGACATAAATTAGTAGAGCGATAGCGATCAATGTTGCCATGTGATGCATCGCGACTGTACTGTAGCGGCAATGATATAAAATTGGGGGGGGGGTCTGAAATTATCTCTTACTCTATAGATGGCACCAGGATTATATAGAAAGGAATAGCAATTGATATACGTATACCGTATACTATAGTAATACCATAGACATTATCACGTGATAAAATATTACGTAACTTGACTATAGCGATGAAAAAAAAAAAACATTGGACTGGGATTAGAGGTTAGGTTGGTTATATGTGGATAATTGGATATGGAATTCATACCGATGAGACGATAAAAATTAGTGGAGCGATAAAGACCAATGTTGACACTTAGTCAGGCTACATGGGGGTTGATACGATAGACCGAAATAAATTTGTCGGGTGATAATGACCAATGTTGACGTATAAAGTAACGCGACTGTACTGTCGCACAATTATCAGGTAGAACCTGTCAAATATGGACTCTGTTGGCCAATATGGAACAGCTCAGAAAACATTCGCAGGGCCCTAAAATTTATTATTTAACATGGGATCTGCCATTAAAATTGATTTATGTCGATAAAATTCTTATTTTTCAAAATTTTAAGCTGAGACTTGGTGTGTCTGTGTGGAATACTTATATATTCCTAAAATGACAGGGTACAGCACGTAATTATTTTTTAGATGGAAGAAATTAATTTTTTTCGATGATAAATTTTAACATGGGATTTGCTATTCAAATCGATTTATGTCGATAAAACTCCTATTTTTCAAAATTTTAAGCTGAGACTTGGTGTGTCAGCGTGGAATACCTATATATTCCTAAAATGACAGGGTACAGCACGTAATTATTTTTTAGAGGGAAGAATTTTTTTTTTTTCAATGATAAATTTTAACACGGGATTTTCCCATTCAAATCGATTTATGTCGATAAAACTGTTATTTTTCAAAATTTTAAGCTGAGACTGAGGTATGTCTGCGTGGAATACTTATATATTCCTAAAATGACAGGGTCCAGCACGTAATTATCTTTTAGATGGAAGAAATTGATTTGTTTCCATGATAACAATCGAGCGTGTACTGTGCCGCAGGCAGTGTGCGCTCAAAATGTAAACAACTTTCTCAAGTGTCGTTTTGGTCAACATATCGCTTTCTCGACGGGGAGATCTGATCCGAATAATAGCTAAGATGTATTTAGATAGAATTATTGAAAGAATTTGACCGATTATTGTGCATTTTGACTCGAGAATCGAGTGGAGAAAACGTTTAGTCAAACACGCGAATTCTGCCAATTGCAGTTGCAGACGAGCGCTGTCAGAATCAGATAATACAGATTGACAACAAATGCAGGCCTGAAACTCACCTTTTTGGGAGGTAAATCCCACTTATTAGATATCAAAACAATCCTTCCTAAGCACATTCCACAAGTTGCTAATATCTTAGGACACAGTAACAGTCAAAATGAATGAATTTAAATCACGATTCCGAGACGAAGCGAGACATGTACTGTGTACGATTTTTGACTCATTTTGAGTCGCCTTGTTTTCGATGACGTCATTTGCGTTGCCCCACAACCTTAACCCTTTCCAATTCCAGCGGCATTTCAATTGGTTGAAATTAAAAATTTCTCAAGTTCTAGCTCAATCTGAATCTAGTTACCCAATTGGTAGAATTACTTAAGCAGTACAATTTAGTTTTATCAATTATAACTATAATTTTATTGACGATATGAGCTCAACATCATAATATGAAACTGTTTATGGCGGTGTTATCCAAACGTGTGCTTTGATAATGGTTATAATTTTATTTTGCGATCAAACGTCAGTGCAGCTCAGCAGAAACGCATAGGCACTAGTTCAATTCAGCAGAAACGCATGAGTCCTACGATAATAGTACACCCACTGAACGCGCTTCGCGCGTTGGTCAGTGGGTGAAAAACTTAATGCTAACAACAGTTGTATGATGTTTTATTTATATGGACATGACTATACGTCGTTCAATAAATGGACCCGATATTTACGACCTATTTTAATCATGCACAAATTACAAATCAAAAAATTATTTGCATGTATTCGTATCTTCGAATTATTGAAAATTATGAAATTAGCACATGCTGCACGACCACTGAGCCTCACTTGTGTCTACTTGCTGCCCACGGACCCAAACAGGTAAGGTCATATAGGCAGAAAATTACGGCATACAAACTGATTACCCGTATAATTTTCCTAAAAAAATAAATTACCTCGAGGCAGCTTTTAGTTTCCCTCATGATCTTTCGGCAGACATATATTCTCAAAATATTTGTCTTCACATTGATATAATGACCACTATTCATGTTGTTCTATCAGTGTCTACTGTTAACACAATGAAGTCTTGATAGCAATTTTTCTACCTGTCTTGTTGACTTATAAAATAAATTAAGAATTTCCTCGCGTGGGCTTGTTATGTTACATGAGCCGGGACATCTCGGTTAGTGAACCTTCAGACGACCACGATTCAATCGTAAGTGGAAGGATTTTCGTCGTAGGAAGTAACAGGAAGATGGAGTGTGCATGCTCACGTCTAAATCGTAGAACAAAAAATAATATCAGACAGTGTTTGATTTTAGATACGATATCGTGGCGTATCCTTGGTTACATCCACTTGCGACGTAATCGCAGTCGTGTGTATGTAAAAATCGTAGCTGGAAATGGTCGTAGGGTAGTCAATCACATGCTTTAGAACAACCTACGATAGAATAATGCACGTGACATCGCAATCGTCTGAACAAACTATCCACGATCTCGTCGGGCCCGATCCCTCCACTTACGATGTGTATCGTGGTCGTCTGAAGGTACACTTAGCCGAGACAACACAGTCTGCGGGGACAAATCAATCATGCTGTTATGTGAGCTGAGACAACTCGGTTAGCTGGGACAACTCCGTAGTCAACGTCAACCGAATTGTCCCAACTAGCTAACCGAGTTGTCCCAACTAGCTAACCGAGTTGTCCCAGCTAGCTAACCGAGTTGTCCCAGCGAACTCGGTTTGACGAGTTGACGCGGCTCATGTAACAGCACACCATTATTTTAGTCAGTCAGCACAGAGGACCTAGGCACCCAGCAGACCGGGTTATCCCGGCTAACCGAGTTCTCCCGCTCATGTAACAAGCCCCTAAATACATAGGCCTACAGGGCGCTCAAAGAATTCTTGGAAAAATGACCACATCATGCTTGATTCTAGTTTGCAATTTGGGAACTACGCATTCATCAATATTTAACACATTTACAATGATTTTTCACAAGCAAATTCTTGATGAATATATAACAATTAAACAGTGATTTATTTACAAACATCAATTTCAATGGAAAACTACATTACTTCCGAATGGACACTCGGAACTATCGGATCGTTCAATGAAAATGTTCCGTTGCGCTGGAAGGCGAAGATAAAATTATTGGCGCAATCAATAATCGCATTGAAATCACACCAAATTTTATTGTAATTGACCCACTCAACCCGCTGTCAGTTCATAATCTAGCTAATCCACATTACTTCATGATTGGGAAATCATCAGATAAAAATAATGTAATTGTTCTTGCAAAGAATTGAATATTTCTCAATCCAGTCGGCGGTGGGGGGGGGGGGGGGGGGGGGTTTCAGGGCATGTATGCCGGGGTGGTTGTGTGGTCGACGGGACCAAATTTTATTTTCCGCAACTCAAATTTTTTTTTCCTGCATGTTTTTTTTACTGTTTTTGCAATGAGTTTGGCTTAAAGGTACTCAATCCAATCAGACAGAGGCGGACTGGGCCAAGAAACCGGCCCGGGAAATTAATATAATACCGGCCCATCTGTTTGGGGGGGGGGGGCGTCCACAGTCCACCTTGGAAAATTCCAACTGCACCCCCCCCCCTTGAATCAGAATCAGACCAAATATACATATTTTTGCATAATTCCATTTGCACCCCCCCCCTTGCATCAGATGCAGACCAAATACAAGTTTTTGCATAATTCCATTTGCATCTCTGGTCTAATATCATATATATTCATAAACCATGGTTCTATATATTCCCGGTATGAGACCATTCAGATATTTTTACCTGAAAAATTGCATAAAATCTAACATCTAGCGGTCTAACTCCAGACAAATGCACACGGCTACGGACAAGAGACCAGGACACACCGGGCTGTTCATGGTTGTTCGGCCCGGGGTGAGAACATTTTGAAAACTATACAAGAAAATCTCGAATCCGATAAACTAGACTGGCATCAACTGAAGCGTTCCTATTTTCTTGTAAATTTCAATTGGGGGAGGGGTGGGTAAGAATTTTTTTTGGATTTACAGCTGGGAGTTACCGTTAAAATCTCGAGATTAATGGGGTCTTTACGTGGTGTTATATGATGCCGACAAGTTCATTTAATGTCAAAATTACGATTAGCCAATTCGGCTGGTTAAACAACACATGTGGCGGCCCACGTCCGGAATTTTCCCGGTCTCCCGATCGGCCATGCAGTCCGCCTCTGCCCTCATGAATTTATGTGAGAAGAGTACCATCTTATTGGATACACGGCTGGTTAAACAACACATGTGGCGGCCCACGTCGGTTTCATTTGCGGCCCAAGTTGTGGTTGGGCGGCCCAACCACATATACCCCCCCCCCCCCCCCAAACCGTAAAAAAAACCCTCGGATTCTCGTTTGATAGAAAATCACGTGGAATCAGAATTTTTCCGGCCTCCGGCCCATCGGTAAATTTCCCGGTCTCCCGATCGGCCAGTCCGCCTCTGCAATCAGACGCTCCTAAATTACTATTTCTTTGGCTTCGGGGTTATTAATTGGTTTAAACAGAAAACTCGAGCGGTAATAATTTACCACTCAATTTTTTCTGTTTAAACTCTAGTTTCTGGCCCAGAAAGAATTTAAATAACTAACTTGAAAAATCTATATCTGATCACGCTGAGCTTTGACAGGTAGGTTCCTTGACACGATTCAAATATATTTTAACCTCGAAGCCAAAGAAATAGTAATTTAGGAGCGTCTGATCGGATTGAGTACCTTTAAAACACCTTAGAATAAGAGAAATAATGTAATTCTAACTGCTAAACTGGCTGCAGGCAGTTATCGTGTTGTATTTTGTTGCAAATTTTGAAATCCAAGATGGCCACTGGCAGCCATGTTTTTTTTAGCCGAATGACCCCAAAATGACACATTCCTATTTATGTTAACATCCATGAATGCACAGAAATTCATATACAGCTGTTTACAGTGAATTCCCCCCCCCCTCGCAAATTCTCTGTTTTAGTGATAAAATGGGGGTTGGGTGTCCAAATATGGTTGAAAAAACTGCCGAAAACAGAAAAACAATTTGGATGTGGGGATGAGTGAGTCCCAACTAGGGTCGAAAAGTAAAAATCAGCATACGTGTCTGAATTATTTTCCGAGCTCACCCCCTTATCCAGTTAGGATTCTCTCTTAACTAAAATATGGTAATACAGACCAAATAAGGAATTTACTATGATAGTATTGTGAGTTGTAAGTTGTAGATGCACCAAACACAAATCCAAATATAAGGAAATGATGCATTATCGTGACTCTGCTTATAAACAATTCACTGCTCTTTTTGTTCGACTTGCATTTTCTCTGACACAAAGCGTGTTTTGTGAATAATATCACATTCATATAATAATTATGCTATACTATATAATAGTATCTTCTTGAGGAAATTATCATAATTTGATAAATGTTATTTCTAAACTATAACCTAAATGAAGGCCGCCCGCCCCGAAGTCATGAAGAATGTGATTACTAACACCCCCACCCATGATGGGTATTTCACCTGTCATCAAACCATGCTACATGTATGACATGCCTGCAATAATGTTTTCTTTGTTTGAAATCCTATATGTCGTGGCCAGTACATTGAAAAGATTTATACCCAGAACAATATGTGATATTTTAAGTAAATCTATAGATGTACATGTCATTTCATATACTAGTGCATGTCCAAGCATGGTGTGCCTGTCATTTGCAGAATGATGTCCCCAGAGGGTGAGTTTAGTGATGGTACCCCGCACAGTGGGCTAGCATCACCAAATACACCCTCTGGAGAGCTCATGCTGCTTACACCTCCGCAGAAGGAGGTTAACAGAGGGTGAATTTGGTGATGCTAGCCCACTATGTGGGGTACCATAACTAAATTCTTTCTCTGGGGACCTCATTCTGCAAATGACAGACACACTATTTCAAGGCTTGTTGGTATCATTTTATAAGACCTGTATGTTATATTTTATAGAGGACTGTCAGCTAGAAGTCTTGCTGTGGAAGTAAATTGACTGGAAGACATACACTGGACCAAAGTTGGAACTTGGATGTATTCAATTTACAACTGTACATGTAAGTTTTTATATAAATACGCATCACTTAGAAGATGTATAATCTGATTTGACGCCCCCTAAATAACTATTTCTTCAGCTTCGGGTTTAAATAATATTTTATTTGAGTTGAGGATCCTATCCCTCAAAGCTCTGGGTTATCAAATTTGTTAATTTTATCCACCTCGATTATTTGTCAGCCTACCAAACATTCCACTGACTTCTTCTAGAAATATGCAGATATACAAGATATTGAGAGGTCTCGCAAGGTCATCGCAAATCAATTTCGGAAGATAACATTATGAAAAGTAATGTTGGATGACTATTGGCTTTCGGTGTAAATTTCCGTTGTTGTTCATGTTGTAACTGGATGATCCGGGGACAATCAGATCAGATTGTGCACCTTTAACAAAAAGCCTTATGTTGTATGTTTGTTGAATTTAGGTCTAAATTCACTACCTATGGAAAAGAGTCCAAACAAATAATGTCTAGCAGATTGTGTACTTCTAAGTGTCATGGTATGGAATAAGACTAAATAAAATAATACCTGTGAAGGGTAACTGGAGATTTAAAAAACAGGGGCAATGGGGGGGGGGTGAATAATCACTGCATTTTGCACTTTAATTCACAGAATACTGATGACACTATATAAACCATAGCCATGATAGCCTTATAAATGGCCTGGTAAATATCCAATAACCTGATGTGCTTTTAAAGACAAATTAAAGTGATGTGAAACAATCCAGTGAGGTGTTCCCGGACCTGCTGATGGAATAATAAACAATCATGCCAAAATAATTTATCCAAATAGTCAGAAAACAACAATTAAAGTCAGTGACTAGTATAATAGTAGTGGGACAATCATTTCAGTAATGTTTATACTCAATAAGGTGCCCTGAATAAAGTAGTAAATGTTTACATTTGTGCGTGGTTCAACCGTTGTATTCTCTGAAATGCTACAGTGGATATGGTTGGAATTTTAGTTCTTAATCTCAGGTTTTTGCTACATAATTCCAGTGGGGATAGTGTTTGGATACTAACTGATTGTTTATATACACCCATATATGCCTGTTTTAAAAAAGGGGATGTATTATGCTGCATGTCTGTCTGTTAGTTCGCTTTTGGATTCCAGATGTCAGATGATAACTTTAGATAGTCTCAACTGAGTTGAATGAAATTTGAAATGTGTGTGTTTTAATGTACAAAATACAGGTCAAGTTTGAGTTTTGGTTCAGCACGTCAATTTCACCAGAGTTAAAGGCCTTTTGTTGGAATTGCCATGGGTATATTTTGCCATGTCCTAACAATGCTTTTAATATTCAATGAAATAAGTCTGCAATATATGTCTTTAAATCTGACTTTTCCTAAACATAGTATTTTATGCATTTCTTTTCAGAGTATGTTCGTTCACTGGCATTGGAAACTTTAGTACCAGAATGTGCACAGCATACAGAGGAGGCATGTGTGTTATCTGTGCAGATACAATATGTTATTCGTCAACTTTTCATTCATAAATATTGCACCACAATATACAAGTGTGGTGCAGCCTGTGGGAAGTTAGTAACATGCTATGCTGTCAAGTGCTGCTATATTCATCAGATGCGAATATAAAGCAGTTTGCTGATCTTTAAATTTCTACTGCATGACAGGTGTAAAACAGATGAGCTGTCATTCTTGTGAATGTTCAATATAAGAAGGGTGTGATGAACTATATATTAAGTGTTAATTCATTGCAATTGTTGCAATGGTGAGGTGTGCACATACATCAGGAATATACACTGCTGTGGAAGAATGGCTAGGATGACAATTATTCCTGCTGGATATGTTTGTATTAAAGTTTAATTTTCAAAATCTCACTGTGTCTTCATTGATGTTTATCTTAAAACTTCATTCAACATTGATGCAACTAATTATGTCATTTGGACAATTTACTTCATCTTCGACTATTAATTTTGGTTGCTTATGATATGATTCATGAATGGGGTGGCCCTCACACGTGCAGGCAAATTACATGCCTCAATTTAAGGTTACTGGCAGCACTTAAATGGTAGAATAGTCCTCAGAGGTTTGTGATTTCAGGAAATTTGACATGTAATTTGCCACATCTTGCAGCATCTTGTGGAATTTAGTTCTATGCCAGCATGCACACTTGAAAAATTAATCACAAAATTATGTGAGAAACACTTGACTGCTTGCGTACCAACTGTTTCTATCATAATAATTTCAGGACTGTGTAAACAGTAAATAAGTGATAACCGTAAACAAAAAAATTACATGGTCACCGTTTATTTTCTGTTTACTTGGCAACCAACATTATTATGGTAGAAACCATCAAAAATAATGGGTTTTCGTATAATTTAAGATTTGACCAATTGGCAAAAAGAACCCATATACATGTACATGTATGTTTGTGG
Source organism: Siphonodentalium dalli (assembly GCA_032622095.1). Lineage (NCBI taxonomy): Eukaryota > Metazoa > Mollusca > Scaphopoda > Gadilida > Siphonodentaliidae > Siphonodentalium > Siphonodentalium dalli. Next base: position 113,086,237 of record CP136064.1, read on the forward strand.
GAGGGTATGAAAGGCATAATATAGAAATTTGATAGCCTGTAGCATGCAAGTGATCAGCTGAATTTTTGTACTGGAAATGGAATCTGGTGGCATCTGTTTCAGACTGTCTAAAGCCTTTTTATAATTAGCCCTTTAATATATCAATGGATTGGTAATTATAATAAAAATCAATTTATGACTTGGGTCATAAATTAATTTTCATTATAATTTTACATGTCGAACTTGGAAAACCAAATTCATTCATGTGTTGCATATATTTTGTTGAGTATGGATATGGTACAATAAATGGGTGGATTTAGTGTACAGTACCCTTAAAGGTTGCATAAGTATGTTGTATGGCACATTTATCAATAAATTGTGCAAAAAAGTAACTTTTATCAAAACCAAAATTGGTTTCATATATAAAACCAGTTTGGGTTTTGATCAAAACCAGTTGGCGCTTGGTATTTGGTTTTGATCAAAACCTAATTTGGTTACATATATGGGACAAAAGTTCAATACCAATTTGGGTTTTGAATGAAACCAATTGCTCAATACCATTTGGTTTTGATCAAAACCAAAATTGGTTTCATATATTGATCAAGTGCTCAATACCATTTGGTTTTGATCAAAACCAAAATTGGTTTCATATATTGATCAAGTGCTCAATACCATTTGGTTTTGATCAAAACCAAAATTGGTTTCATATATTGATCAAGTGCTCAATACCATTTGGTTTTGATCAAAACCAAAATTGGTTTCATATATTGATCAAGTGCTCAATACCATTTGGTTTTGATCAAAACCAAAATTGGTTTCATATATTGATCAAGTCCTCAATACCATTTGGTTTTGATCAAAACCAAATTGGTTTTATATATTGATCAGGTGCTCAATACCATTTGGATTTGATCAAAACCAAAATTGGTTTCATATATTGATCAAGTGCTCAATACCATTTGGTTTTGATCAAAACCAAAATTGGTTTCATATATTGATCAAGTGCTCAATACCATTTGGTTTTGATCAAAACCAAAATTGGTTTCATATATTGATCAAGTGCTCAATACCAATTGGTTACATATATGGGACAAAAGTTCAAAACCAATTTGGGTTTTGATCAAAATCAAATACTCTTGTTATTGGGTTTTGATCAAAACCAATTTTGGTTTTTATCAAAACCAGTTGGCGCTTGGTATTTGGTTTTGATCAAAACCTAATTTGGTTACATATATGGGACAAAGTTCAAAACCAAATTTGGTTTTTTTTAAACCAAAATGTTTAAGAGTGTAGGTCCGTAGTACCTACGGACCATATAGCACACGGCGTGCACTTTTACGTCCGTAATAGTTACGGACGTCATAGCAGCGAAGAGGTTAAGGTAGATGGAAAAAAGAAGGGGGTGAGAGGTTTTTTCGCCCTGTCTAACCCCTGAGAGGCACTCAAAATATTGGGATTTAGCACCTAGGTGTTGCACGCACGACTTGATATCATTATACAGATTAGTTATTACTCTGAGAGTTTTTCCAGTTATTCTAGATTTTATAAATTTATGCCAAAGGCCTTTTCTCCAAACTTTATCGAACGCTTTTTCGAAATCTATGAATGCGCAATAAAGTCTTGTTTTCAGCATTCCTGTCATTTTGGCCAATAAGTGTATCGCAAATATGTTATCTAACGTTGAATAGCCATGTCTGAATCCTGCTTGTGTTTCAGACAGAATACCGTTCTTTGTTGTGAAGTCTGTTAGACGAATCGTCAATACTTTGGTAAAAACCTTTCCAAAACAACTTAAAATTGTTATTGGCCTATAATTTTTCGGGTCTGACTTGTCTCCCTTATTTTTATAAATCGGTACAATAAACGTGGCACCGTGTGTATCGCGCGCGACACATGCTGTGTTACTTGGGGTTTATATTGGGGACAGACATCAGTGGTACCATTCTAAGTATTTACGAACAATATGGCTGCAAAATTTTCGAAACAACAAGTGATCGACATGTTAATGGGAGATGGTAGCGATTTTAGCGGAGATTGCAGTTTCTCGTCATCAGAAGATTCAGATGACGATTACTCTCCCCCTGCTACCAGCGATAACCTGACCTCCATCGCCGATAGTAGCTTGAATACTAACCCGATTGGCTGGTCATATACACTTCGAAAGGTATCACTTCCGCCATTTACCCAAAGGACAGGGCCAGTTATACCAGATGAATTCGACACTGATACAGCAACAGCTTTGGACTATTTCAATTTGATGTTCTCGCCATCGAAGTATGCCGAAATAGCCAGGCATACTAACAACTATGCCAAGTGGAAAATGGAAGAATATATAGTGCATGGACATCATAGAGAACCCAAGGTGTATCGACTGTATATTGATATACTCAGTTAACATTCAAACTATCCAACTATATTAATTGTTCACGCAACACATTTCATGATATAATTTCAAATTTGGTGAATTGCACGATTTGACTCATTTATAATTTCAAACCAAAGAATTGTCGACAACACCTGGTCAAATGGGCATGCTAATACGGTTGGGGCCTGCTGAATTGATATGATGCTGTTAGGGCAAACTGTTAACAAAAATTACCGTTATTTTATTTTTAATTTGTCTCAATCGCGTGTTCCGATAATCTGAAAATCCATTATGCGTATCAAATTATAACATTCAAAAACAAATTTATTGCGAAATATTTTTAAAGATACGACCGGCGTTCGCGGTGGGTTTGGTGTTCAAATATTCATCTATGTAAAAAACCACCATAAACAGTAGGAATAGTAAGATATAGACAGACCTTGTTCTTATTCCAATCATAAATATGGCATAAACAGTGTTATTGTCAATTTGTTCCCCTTATGTAAACAAAAGCAAAAAACGTTACGTTTCCTGGCTTTTGTTTAGATCCGGATATGGTAAACATAAAGAGCGTTATTTGTTACTGTTTTCCTAAAATGGAAATAATAGAGAGCGTTTATATCTTTTTTGTATGATTAGCAATATCATTTCGGTCTGTTATGTAAATAGAATAACAACTTATGTAACACGAGCAGTCTCTTGTTAACGTACACCATTGTACTTATTGACGACAATATACTATTTACGCGCTGATTATGTTTGACATATGAGTGGAACTGTATATATGTTGGCGTTCATTCTGTTGATGGCGATTTGAACAAATATAAATATTTCTGCAACAAATGCCGCCCGTGACTTTAATAATGGTTGCATTAGTTGAACATCGACTATAATCAATATGGCTATTTGCGTCGTTTTAGAAACACCAGCGCAGTTATTATATTTTTCAAAAATATATGTTCTTGAATGTTTTTTTTTATCAAATCGCTCTAGTTATCCAATCACCGTGAAAATTACAACTTTAGAAAAATAACGGTACTTGTTCGTAACGGAATCAGTTTGCCCTACCCGCATCATAGCAATTCAACATGACCACCGGCATCATAGCATATTAGCATGACCACTTGACCAGTGGTGGACACACGACAGCTCAGCTACAATTATGTATTATTGTTTCAAACCGCTGAACATCAAATGGCTGGTGTTACATGCATGTTTCAGTCGGACGTTATGTTACAAATTGCTTGATCGAAGATTTCACAAACTATTTTCTCAAACATGTTTGGTTTCTTGAGTAAAAGGAAAGATCTATATCAACACAATTTGTACATTGTGCGGTTCTTTTTCTGATAATTTTGGTACATGTTTCTGGTGTTTCTGACGTATGTGATAAAATAGTGTGTATTCGCACACCTATATACCGGTATATGGATTGTTTCAAATTTCTCTTATATTCTATAATGCTAAATTTTAAATGGTGATGCCATACAGTGTTTGCACGAAGATGAACTTCCACACTTAACACGACGTGTTATATAATAGGTGTTTTTGAAGTCGAAAATGTTGATGAATGTTACATTTGCATGTTAGTTTATAGTTATAAACAATCGCAAACATCACCGTTCTGAAAATATATATTTAAAACCTTACTTGAATATCGTATAGTGTGACATTGCGTTATTTTGGCTGAACGAAATAGAGGATATATAGCGTTCTGAATTGATACCGGACAAATATATTTATTTATTTTCGCGAGCGACTAGCTGCACTTTTCGCCAGCGGAAATACATTATTTCTGGCAGTACCCATATAAAAATGTACCTGGGTAAATCTTGGTGTTTACCTAGGTATACCCCGGTACATATAGGTTTTACCCTGGTTCCACCCAGGTCACACCCAGGTTACACCCAGGTAAATCAGGGATTTATATAGATTTACCCTGGTGTTTTCTATATATGTTAGGTATAAACCCCAGTTTACCCGGGTTTTTACGGATATAATTTAGAAAGACGCTGTCACACCCGGGTATTTACACCCAGGTATTTACACCAGGGTTTCGCCCAGCTATTTACTACAGTGTTCACCCGGATATATATACCTGTGGTATTTTGTTAAACTGTATAATCTGCATTGAAGTCACCTTATTAACAGTTGTTACACGGCAAAGAAAATTAAAACACACTGCAGATGAATGTTTATACATGTACTGTGCAGTCGAGATCACCTGGACAGGCTGGACTACAAATATTTAAGGATTATACCATTTGATGAGTAGATGCGTGACTGATAAAAGAATTAGAGACTCCATATTTACTCGGAAGATAACAGTATACGATGCCATACAGTTGTTCCATGGCACCTCAACCTTTGGTGGAAACCGTAAAACTAATGAAAATGATGAAAGCCAGACTCAACATCAAGACTACATGTACATGTGCATGCATAATTGACGGTTCAATGATTTTGACTCCATCAGATGATATTTAAGCGACACCAATTTTTAAGTCTGGTTTACGATAATGTGGGGAGAAAAAAAGTAGATGCAGGAGGGAAAAAAATAAAAATAAAAAAGATTGTCCCCCCAATTTATATCAAGTAAATCGTGGAATTTTACATAAATTTTACAAAAATTGTGAAAAAATGTTTTTGAATGAAATTCTGTTCAAACCAAACAAGACATATCTTGTCATGAAATGCATGAAAATATGGATCTGTAAATGATCATAAGCAGAACCGGATGCGACAGCACATGAAAATCAGTATGCGTGTAAAATATTTTGGGACAAAAAAAGTTAAATTTTTTTCATGAAATGGAAAAAAAGTTGTAGGAGGTGTTCGTAAACCAGACTTAAAAATTGGTGTCGCCTTAGGCTCATGTTAACACAGGTTCACATATTCTCAAATAATTGTCTCCCTCAACCATACTAGTATTTATATTTGATAGAACCTCAGTGAGACCATGTTGAAAATTACCATCAATGCAGTTCCAGTGTTGACGCAACGCGATCATGTTACTTCAAACCAGTTGCAATGTTCCTTAGCATGGTAATTCGTGAAAATAAATGTCAATGCAACTTACTCTCAGGCTCCAAATAAAAGTGCAGGCCAAAATAATAGTGCAGGGGGTGAAATTCCATTGAAAGTTAATAAAAGTACCGACCCAAATTATAGTGCAGGGGTAACTCTGAGCAAAACATCAACTGTGGTTAACCAAATAATTTTTATAGCCGGTTCAAGTATACGAGTCAACATGTGTAGTACAGGTACATGTATGTATCATGTGGTGTTATTTTGGTTTGCCACATACTTGAATATGTACTCTTGAGTGCCTAATGTACGATTATTAAAATTGAGGTAAAATTCCCACCTGTACGATCGTTATTTGGTCCTGTACATTTATTAAATTAACCAAAAGAAATACTTGAATAATTCACCAATCTTAAATTGTGTTATTCATATAAGAAGTGAACGGCCGTTTCAATGCGGTCATGGGGTTTTGACCGCGAGAAAAAATCAGCAAACTGCATGAACCCCAAAGGGGTTCATGCGGAGTTTGCTGATTTTTTTAACGGGGTCAAAACCCATGACCACGTTGAATCCGCCGTTTATTATTTATATTTATATACTTAAATTCATTATGAACTAGGATTGTATGTCTTTCCCACTATTTATTCATCTATTTAAACGAACGCATGGAGTTCAGTTCAGACAGTTCGAATCCTTGTTTTTTGGAAAACCAAACACTGATTGAAGACCGAAAATAATTTCTTGCCAAATCCGGACCTACTAGTACTAGATACTCAAGCAGTCGGTAATTTCCGACAATCCCCGGTGATTTCCGGGACCAATGTGTACATAAACCTATGAACGACACTGGAAGTGACGTCACGTTACGTTCATAGGTTTATGAACGCATTGAATAAGGGGTGTGTCTACCGTAACGCTATGGGGAAATCGGAAGAGATATCAGGTGTATGTCAATATAGATAAATGAACTCTGATTGTTGACAGTGATCAGCACACTGTACATGTAGATTCACAGACCTGGCTATCCATCGAAACTATTTCTGTCACATGGCATCAGTAAACCAGTCAGATGGTGTGTTTTGTTGGGATGTATGGTACTAATATTTCCAGTCTGTACGTTTATTCCGCCCTGTACTCACTGCTGTACTAATCTATTATTCAGTTATGCGACATTTTCCAACCTGTACTATTATTCCACCCTGTACTTTTATATGCACTCAAGAGTACATGCAAAAGTAAAGCCCATCATTTTTACATCCGAATCATATAGAAATCTTGAATTTGTGCTGATTTAAATTTTCATAGCTTCAAAATATTAATAAACGTGCAGACCCAAATAAGCACTGTGCAGGGGGGGGGGGGTGATTTCCCAAGAAAAATAATAAACGTGCATGCAGCTGGTGCATGCATGTTTATTTGGAGCCCAAGAGTAAAGAGGTGTAGGTGAATTTTACATGTAAGTTGTTATTAACGAAATGGAACGATGCCTTTAATAGGTTCCACCAGCAATAAGTCGCGACTTCTTTATATTGGCCTGACTGTGCCCTGACAGATTGGTTTTTGTTGGCGTCATGCCTGTCGACCATTATGATGGCCACATATATTGTCATATAACAGCGATTTACGATCTGTCTTGTTGGCTCATAATATAAATTAAGAAATTGGCCTTGTGTTCGTTCCTTGCGTAAAAAAATATTTTTTAGTACAAACGTCCTCATTGATTGTGTCCCTCGACTCCTCATGTAGTTGGTCAAGTAACTTACATGTATGTACAGAGCACTCACAAATTTCTTAGAAAAGCGACCACATGTTCGAATCTACTTTGCGATTTTGGAGCAACGCATTTGTAAATGCGTTCATATTTTAACACATTTACCTTGATTTATTCACAAACAAATGTCTTGATGCAGGCCTTAAAATCCATCAGATTTTTTGCAATAATCAAAATGTTAGTGTTTCACTTTCTACAGGGAATCAAGACTTTTTACTAGAATCAAAATGAGAATCATGATTCTCAGATTCTGATTATAAAACAATTAATGTCAACAGTGTTTATTTATGTTTATTCCATTTTGAATAGAAAATACATCATGAATGTCCGATTCCGAACATGTACACCAGGAGTGGGAAAATAACACAGAATTATTCAGATGTGAATTTAAATTAAACAAAATTAAAACTAAAATTGCAAAATACACTATCGTATCGTTATTTGGGTGTTCATACTAGTATACTTTTTCGGCGCAATGATCGGTAATTTCAATGCGACTGCGATTATTCCCAATGCAGTGCATTTAATTTAAATGCTGTCGTTAAGGCATTTACAAAGTGGCGTGACACAATGCACCCTCAATGCATTTTAAATGCAACAACCGCATTTCATTGATCCACGTTGTAAAGGACATTTATTTTTAGAATATGTGTATATAACCACATGAATAAAGAACAAATCAACTGTTTTTATTACTTTGTAAACCTCTGATGTTTCCAATACAGTATACATTTGTATATTATAAACCATGTTACAGTAATTCTAGAGCTAATTAATCGACTCCTTAACTACAGCAGAATTATGGGTAACTTTTCAGGATGTAGTCCGAAATATGGCTTGTTGCCATTCATCTGAAAGCTCTCACCGAGAGCTTTCCGATGAATGGCATCAACCCATATTTCCGACTAAATCCTGAAAAGTTACCCATAATTCTGCTGTAGTTAAGGAGTCGATTAATTAGAGCATTACTGTATATCCTCTATAACTGTTTATTCAACATCACGTGCTGCAATCCATAAATGCGGTTCAGATTTCGATGTCCGGTTCAACATTATTATCATATGGTTCGATAGCAGAAATACGCAGTTTGGAATGTTATACCGTACAAGTTTTACGAGTTGCTCTTGCTCAAGAATGGATAAATTTATAAACCTGATTTTTGGCGCATTAGTTAGAATTATATTTTTGCACAAGAACACACCACAAATATCGAACTGGACATCAAAAGCAGAACCGGATTGTATCGATTGCATAAACATAAGTTGGTCACTGACCGACATTTGCTATTGCAGAAGAAAATAAAACAAATCTCTGGTGTGGTTTATAGGACTATGCAATGCCGACTTAAAAATAAAAATTCACATAAACATCGCATGAAGCGGTCTAACCACAAACTCGGGTATTCGGTAATTCCAAATGTATGAACTATCACCATGATATCCCGGTATATCATTGTCAGGACTGTTTGTACAAAAGGTTGTTATTCTACTATGCATAATTTTGCTATATCATTGTACTCGGACTGTATTGCAATGTAATATATCAGTACATGTACCTGAATACTGTGTGCACATTATATACATGTAGGCCTACTTTCACTTTAGTATGTGTCATAAAAGACTCATTTTGTTAAATTGAAAAAAACATGTGTGAAAACAGAGAGAATACATGTACATGTGCCGGCACCATATACCTCTTTATGTGCTGTACTACCGGTACTATTCATGTACATGTACTACACTACAATAAGAGAAATTTTAATTGATTCTGCTGCCCTTGTGGCTTGTGCCACAGGCCTCAAACACGCCAAACAAGTATCTGTAGCCAGGCCCACCAGTACCAGGCTACTAGTAAATGAAGTACTGAAAGTGTCACATCATTAATCGAGCCCAATCTTAGTTATACTAGTCTCTTGTGTAGTTTGGGTTACTATTAATAAGATATTTAATGAATGTTTGGAATGTATGGTAGCATTCTTACCTGGATCAACATATGCCATGCACAACGCTGGTCATCATATCATCACCGCTGTTGGCAGTAAACCCCGGCGGGCATCAGTAAACCGCTCATCGGGCTATAACAGTTAGAGTTTTCCATACCAGGGCTAATCTAATCAGTTAAAATTAGTCAATTTAGAGGGAATACCAACCAGTGGAATACGTACATTTATATTCAGATATCGGTTTTCGAGAAAAACCCCATCTTAGTCGAGCGGACTTAGAATATCGGGGTAAACTTAAATTTCATTCAGCAACACTTTCACGGCAGAATATAAAAATAGTACATTATAATCACTTACAGTACATGTACATGTAGCCCAGGTGCAGTGCTAGCCTATATTATATACTACCAAAACTTTTGGTCAGTTTCTCGATGCCTGACACTTGTAAACGCTTGAACCGGTATATAGTACATGTATGTGGATTAAAGATCTTATTAGTGACACAACACTTCACAAGAGGCTAGACATACATTTGTAACTACAGTAATGCTCTAATTAATCGACTCCTTAACCACAGCAGAATTACGGGTAACTCGGGGAGAGCTTTCCGATGAATGGCAACAAGCCATATATCCGACTAAATCCTGAAAAGTTACACATAATTCTGCTGTGGTTAAGGGGTCGATTTCTTCGGGCACTACTGTATCTGTTTTAGTGCACATCAAATTTATTTGTTGTCTTTCCTCTTGTAATTTGTCTTTGGTTGTGTTCGCCATTTCGATGGACAACTACATGTACTGACATCAAATGACTGAAATGAGTCAAAATTTAGCAGTGCAGCCAATTATATAGATAAACAGAATTAAATAGCATCCAAATTCCAAATGAGCATAAATGATAAAAAAAACTTTATTGAGCACACTTTTAATACTAGTAATTACAGCTACAATGAAAGCACCTAATAAAAATTCTAAGTTTGGTAAAACTGTCTGTATACAAATTTTATCTGACCGTGATGAATAAAACCTATAAATGGGATCATATACATGTATGTTAGATATCATTACATGATTATTTGAAAACACATATCCGTATGGAAAACAAACTATTTTACCACTGGCCAAGTGGTCCTGCTAATATGCTATGATGCTGGTGGTCCTGCTGAATTGCTATGATGCGGGTAGTGCAATTCATAGCAATTAAGCAGGACCCAACCGCACCATGGCACATTAGCAGGAACACTTGAACAGGGGTATATTTACAGTGTCAAATCGAATGGGCATCTTTTAACAATATTTTTGAACAATTTCCTGAAGTGTTCGAAAATTGAGAACTGAATTTATATTTTTTTTTATGAGGTTTCGATTGAAAAATTTCTAACTTAGCTCATCAGGATTAACAGACTACCAGTATGTTTGGTATATTTTTCTGTAATCGACACCTGCTAAGGTGGGGAAATATCATCCATTGTCGCACAGCTATATTCTCTTTCCCAACAAAGTCCATAGAACATACATGTAAAATTACAGCTATGCTTTAATTAATCAACTCGCCTTATAAAGGTTGACCACCGGGTATTACTGCAGTATTCAGGCGTGTTCATGCGATCAACTGCAGTCAGTTATACCGCCGCAGATTGTGGTCCGCCTCACATTTGCAGTTAGGCAGTATTTTTCATGCGATGTTTATATGAATTTTGTTTTAAAGTTGACATTGTAACCACACCAGAAATTTTGTTTATTGTTTCAATATGTCTAGATAGAATTCAGAATTTTTGTGGTAAAAACAATTTACTTGGTTATCACAGTTAACACATATTACTGTGGTAAGATTACCAGCGGATACCACATGTCAACAGGGACTGCATGCTCTAATTAATTATCAGGTCTAAAATGTTTATACTGGATACAGTTCATTTTAAAGGTACTCAATCCGGTTCGATGATCCCCATATAATCAGATTCCAACAACAACAACATCATACATTTGTATTTAGAAAGGCTGCTTCAGTTACGGTATCATAATTGATTAATTGCCCTACAATAATGCTAACCACTGTCAACTAAAGTATACAATTGCCTGACATATGTTATTTATCAACATTTTGTTCTACAAAATTTGGCCTTATTATCAACAGAAAGCCTCTTGATTTTAGAGTTATCCATCTTCATCTGAAATTTGGTCCGAGACCGTGGGCCACTATTAATTCTTGATCGTGAAAAATAGTATATTTCAAAAATTGATATCTAATAACTCTGAGCTTTGATAGGTGGGTTCCTCGACTCGTACCAAATATCTTTTACCCCCAAGTCCAAATAAATAGTAATGTGCGAGCGTTAATTCAGGGGGCCCTTAATCGGATTATGCATCTTTAACTTCAAATACAGTTTAAAGATGCATAATCCGATTAAGTGCCCCTCATTTACTATTTACATGTATATGGAATCGGGGGGGGGTCAAAAATATTTTAATCAAGTCGAGGGACCCAACTACATGTATCAAAGCTCAGAGTTATTAGAAATCGATTTTTGAAATTTTAATATTTATCACCATCGATACTTAATAGTGGCCCAGAAAAATTTGACGAGCCGACGGTCTCAGACCAAATTGCGGATGAAGATGGATAACTCTAAAATGAAGAGGCTTTGTGTTGATAATAAGGCCAAACTTCGTCGAACAGCATGTTGATAAATATAACGTATCAGGCAATTTTATACTATACATGTAGTTGACAGTGGTTAGCATTATTTTTGGGCAATTAATCGATTCTGATAACTGAAGCAGCATTTCTAAAAAAATTGTTGTTGGAATCTAATTATATGGGGACCATCGAATCTGATTGAACACCTTTAATAGTTAACTATATGAGTTATATACACATAAGGCGACACCAATTTTTAAGTCCGGTTTACGAACACCTCCTACAACTTTTTTTCCATTTCATGAAAAAAAAATAACTTTTTTGTCCCAAAAAAATTTAAACGCGTACTGATTTTCATGTGCTGTCGCATCCGGTTCTGCTTATGATCATTTGCAGATCCATATTTTCATGTATTTCATGACAAGAAATGTCTTGTTTGGTTCAGAATTTCATTGGAAATTTTTTTTTTTAACAATTTTTGTAAAATTTATGTAAAATTTCAAGATTTACTTGATATAAATTGGGGGGACAATTTTTTGGATTTTTATTTTTTTCCCTCCTGCATCTACTTTTTTTCTCCCCACATCAGCCCACATGTTCGTAAACCAGACTTAAAATTGGTGTCGCCTAATAGACATTTAAACTTTGAAAATTGTAGGTTTCCGGGTGATAACTTCAGTTTGTGTGATCATATCTGAACCAAATGTGGTATGTAAGTTTATCAGACGATTCAGACCAAAATACAGGTCAAGTTCGAATATGGGTGTGCTCCGCCAATTTTTGCGAGAGTTATGGCCCTTTTTCGACTTAGAATTGTGTTAATTTCTGGTTTCCGCATCATAATTTTAGTTTGTGTGATCAAATCTGAATCAAATTTGGTATGATAGTTTATTATCCACCATTTCATGGGACACTGGTTGGATTGTTCTGAAATGTAGTATCGGATTTAGGGGTCCTTAATATATTTTTCAGACAAGCTGATGCCCCAATGAAGCCACATTTGCTGAAATAGTATCCAAAACATCAACATATCAAGAGCCATTAGACTGAATTAGATAAAAATATATCACTTGGGTCTGTTTAAGCTGGAAAATACTCAAAATTTGTATAATTTTCTGCTATTATATCTGCATACTAGCCTTTTTGCTGAATCGTGAATGCCGGTTATATTGCCGTGTGAAATCCTAGTACCAGATAACATTGGGTATGTATATAACATACCACCTGAAAATGGCTTGAATATCACATACCAAAGCGGGGTGGGGGTGTGTGTGACACCCTCCTTGATCATAGTCTATATTCTACAGGGTATGTTAACTGTTTCGAGTTGGTGCAATTAATGTGATTGTTTAATCTCTACCATCTGAAATCTATTTTTAGCATATTTTGCTATCTGATCAATTGCTACTGATATAAAAAAGGATAAAGATGGTGTGTCTCTTTCCCAAATGTTCTGTTTACATGTACATTTGGGGGTTTATGAGTCAAATAATAACAGGCAACATGTCCTTCTAACACTAAGAAATAATGTGTTCTTATGAACCAGGACAAAATATGACTATTTCTGGAGCATTACAGCACATTATTACAAATCTATATTTGTAAGCAGTAAGATAATGACAGGAAACATGTCCTCAGACTAAGAAATAATTTTTTGGTGTGTATTTCACATCACAGCTCATGTGTATACTCACATTAGTTTATGTCATTCAAAGGGAGAAACCCATTTAGAAAGTTTAAATGAGACAAAACTACCTCACTGTAGATGTAGTTGCAAGGTACAACATGTACATGTACATGTATTCTGGTAAATGACATTGGAACTAAAATAATGATTTTTGTGTCCACCGGTATGTCATGTACCGGTATACATTGCAACTACATGTACATGTAACTTGCCTAACATACCATATACATGTATGCAGAGGGAATTTGCAAGTGTTTTTTAATCAAAATTTTAACCCAACTCTTGTTGTCAGTAAGTTTAACCCATGCAGTTTAATGAGTTTATATATGTATATATTACATGTGTTTCTATACATGTATTTTATCTTTAGTTAGTTTGTTGTCCTTGAATAAACTTGTATTGCTGCACAATCAGTTTCCTTAATGTTCTATTATACTAAAACAACTCCATTGATAACAATACCCCTGAATCCCATCAAAATCTACTTCATCCTCATCATTTCACTTTGGTATCCCCACCCAGGTGTACCTTGGTGTTATTCACCCAGGTGTTCCTTGGTGTTTCCTACCCATGTGTACCTTGGTGTTTCCCACCCAGTTGTACCTTGGTGTTTTCTTACCCAGGTGTACCTTGGTGTTTTCTTACCCAGGTGTACCTTGGTGTTTTCCTGCCCAGGTGTACCTTGGTGTTTCCCTACCTGGGTGTACCTTGGGGTTTTCTAACCCAGGTGCATCTCAATGGGAAATCCACCTGGGTAAGAAAACACCAAGGTACACCGGCGTAAGAAAACACCAAGGTACACCTGGGTTGGAAACATCAAGGTACACCTGGGTGGGGAACACCCAGATAGGAAACACCAGGGTACACCTGGGTGAATAACACTAAGGTACACCTGGGTGGGAAACACCCAGGTAGGAAACACCAGGGTACACCTGGGTGAATAACACCTAGGTAACCTGGGTGGGAAACACCCAGGTAGGAAACATCAGGGTACACCTGGGTGAATAACACCATGGTACACCTGGTGGGGAAACACCCAGGTAGGAAACACCAAGGTACACCTGGGTGGGAAACACCCATGTAGGGTACACCTGGGTGTGGTCACCTGGGTAATTACACCCAGGTTTATCCATACCAGGGTTTTTATCCAGTTTCAGGTGGGTAAATCATAGTAAAACCCAGGTTTTGCGGGGTCTTGATGGTTGGTGGATGTCTTGGTAGATAGATTTTTACCTGGGTTTCGGCCCAAAAAACCTGGGTGGATTTACCCAGGTACATTTTTATATGGGTAGCAACAGAAACTCATTATCTCCAGAAACAATGTACTTTCGGTCACGACAAGTTGCTCAGGAAATTTAGTCCTTGGGCCATATCATGAGATATTTCTGGTATCCACTTAAAATATTATAGATATCCTCTCTTTAATTGTCTTCTAGATAAGAAGAAAACAGAACATATTTGCTTTGAATTGTTTACAAAATACTTTTGGGAGTTGGTGACTTTTTCCAAATAAGACTGGTCTAAATCCTGAGCAAGGATCATTTGTATAAGACATATTTTATTGTCACAATGTGACATTCGTGTGCATACATTTCAGAGCTGACGAAACCCACAATACATATAGTTTAATATACTGATATTGAACTAATCCCAATGAAAAAGTCAAAGATACTAGCTTGCCCAGGGCTCTTATACTCAGGTGTCGACTTTTCTCATATTACGACACACGTCCCGACTTACGCTCATTATCCCCAGTTGGAGCTGTCACTCCGATAGATTACCCCCACTGCGTCAACACAGTAACAGGTTTACCACCATTTATTGAGCAACGGGATACTTTCCGACAAGCCAAATACTTATGGGGAAATAGCGTCTGGTACTTGATATATACCCGGGAACACACCGTCGGTATCATGTTATAGCTGCAGGGAGATGACGGGGTGGCTTATACAGCTAGTGTGGGAACTAAAGAGTTAATGACGTTCTGCCCCCTTTGATTATGTTCTTCATCTCTGACAATATATCAAAGTTACACAGTGTGCACTGTCCAGGTAGACTTTCTAATAAACCCGGTTTACAATGCCATGCAGTTTTTTTCCCAACACAGAGCCACCGAGATAGTATCAAGTTACAATGACTCTATTTTGCACTGGGCGAACTAAATGCTAGCGGGTGTGTTGGCCATAAGATGCGATATCATTGAGGGGAATGTTTCTGCTATAATTTTTTATATGCATGGTTATTTCCATTGCAGCTTAGGGGCCTAATCTGGTTTTACTGTTTAATAGCATTACTGTTGGCCGTTAATACAGTGATTGTGTTAAATAGATGGTTGGTTGCATAGGACGACAACGTTGGTTATTCAATTTTTTAAAAAGAAACAAAAAAACAAAAATTTATAGCTCTGCTTCAGTCTATGAGACCAAATAATTGTTCATAACACTTTTCGACTTGTCGGTCTAACTTGCTTTATTTATATATTAATGGAAAGCTTTTTCGACATTGCTTTCCATTGCGTACAAAGGTGAATTGAAGTATAAAAGGGGCTCACCAGGTTTTATATATTTTTCTTGTCCTTTGCATGAGATCACTTTTTATGGGTAGCTATACCATCGTATGGTACACATAAGTGTCAATCCCCCTTTTGTTTTTGTTTTTTTTTTGTCGCCACGCTCGCGGGCTGGGCCTGGTGCTCAGCTACCCTGGTTGGTGTGGGCGCTCGCCATGATGTACCGGTGGGTTTTGGTGCATCATACGGTGGTCTCCGGGCTATAACGGTCGTCATCCGGTCCGGCGTACTGGCTGGGGCGTCGGTAACGCCTCTTTTTCTGACCTTAGTACTTGCTTTCTCCTTTTTTCAGATGCCAAAGCGACAGTAACGACCCGACACCGATTAGTACCAGATGTCCCGGTGGATGTGGTTGGACCATCGCGGGTGACCAGGCCTGCCTTACCAGCCGGTACCAGTGGTACATATTCTACGGCCGCGCCTACAATTGTTCGTCCCGTGTGGCCGCGGGTCACGCGTGTGCCTGACAGTGTGCGTCATACGTCGGTGCGGTCGACTACAGCTCCATCGGTTGGGGCGCGATCGTCGCGTGGTCGGGCGCGTACTGCGGTCATACCCGAGGAGGATGCACGGTGGCTGCTTCGGCCGATATTCGCGGGGTAGACGAGCAGTGTGGTTTTCCGGGCCAGGATAGCGGGCCTCTCCTCTCAATCCCGCCAGTGCATTCTGCAGAGGACATGGCGTGTCTGGCTCCAAAGTTGCAGGACGCATGGCTGGACTTGGTGGCGTCGTCTCCCGTTAATGGTGCCGCGGGTCCCTCGTCGACATTAGGACAGTCGCAGACTGACGCTACCGTGGCTTCTGATCTCGAAATTCCACCAGGTCGCCCCATGGGCCGACCCGGAACCTACTCCGTTGCCTGCGTCGCTGACCATCGTCACCTTGTTGGAACTATGACTCGTCTCCTCGATGCGGCCCTTACCCCTTCATCTCGGACAGGTCCCGCCCGCCACTGGGGGTATTTTGTTCAGTTTGCTTTCCGCTTTAACGTACGACCGTATCCGCCCGTTGACATGAGCACACTGGGGTTCTTTCTCGCGCATATTTTCCAGATGGGGTATAGCACCGACACGTTGCGTAGCGTTTTGTCGGCCATCGCCTATCAGCACAAAATTCAGGGCTTGGTTACTCCCACTACACATTTCCGGATTCACAAATTGCTCGCGGGCCGACCCAGTACTTTTCCTATGTTACACTCTATGCTCGCTGTTTTGCCTCGTGGCGTGGCAGCACACACTGAACTAGTCCTCTTCCGCGCACTATTCGTATTCGCGTTCTACGCGCTGGCCCGTATCGACGAAATGTGCACTTCACTCTCTGCTCATCTAAATGTCCTGCTCGGTTCCGATGTTACGGTCACGCCCGCCTCTATAGACATCTGCTTAACACAGTGTTAATACATTGCCCCAAGTGGTCACCATTGGCAAGTTAGCGGAACCAGCTTTTTGTCCACATCGACTCATTTCAGTCTTCACTAAACATCGCGGTATCCGGACGGGCCCCTTCTTCTGTTCACCAGACGGTCGGGGCATCACGCGGGAGCATTTCAATGCCGTTCTCCGGAGGGTATTGTCAGTTCTGCGATTGGATGACCGGGAATTCAAGTCTCTTTCCTTTCGGATAGGAGGGGCGTGCTTGGCAGCATCGCGAGGTTACTCCGATGAACAAAGCGGATGCTCGGGCACTGGAACTCCAATGCGTTTCGTAAGTACATCCGTCCTCCGTAGTTGACATAACCGCGTTCTCGCGATTGCACCTTTCCGTTAGTTTTTCTTGCCACCCTCGTATAGCGCAGTCACAGCGGCCGAGCCGGCACCCTTCCATTATTGCCGGGCGTCATCTACAGTTTCGTTTGCCGACTCGACGGGCACGCATAGTCTGATTTCACGCGACATGGGGGGATCTGGTAGGGTTATCCGGCCTGTAAGTCGTGTCGCAGCACGCGTGGGCGATCTCGCTGCCTGGTCTCTCCCTGCCAGTTCTTTTTCTGTTTTCCGACCCCCCCCCCAATGTTCGGTGCTTCGTGGCCCGGTTTCCGTTTCCTTTCCGGCCGACATCCGCCCCTGACTCTGCTGGCGGTGCGCAATGGTTGCGCCTGTTTCACTGTTCTAGTTAATGGTGCCGCGGGTCCCTCGTCGGCATTAGGACAGCCGCAGACTAACGCTACCGTGGCTTCTGATCTCGAAATTCCACCAGCTCGCCCCATGGGCCGACCCGGAACCTACTCCGTTGCCTGCGTCGCTGACCATCGACACCTTGTTGCAACTATGACTCGTCTCCTCGATGCGGCCCTTACCCCTTCATCTCGGACAGGTCCCACCCGCCACTGGGGGTTTTTTGTTCAGTTTGCTTTCCGCTTTAACGTACGACCGTATCCGCCCGTTGACATGAGCACGCTGGGGCTCTTTCTCGCGCATCTTTTCCAGATCGGGTATAGCACCGACATGTTGCGTAGAGTTTTGTCGGCCATCGCCTATCAGCACAAAATTCATGGCTTGGCTACTCCCACTAAACATTTCCGGATTCACAAATTGCTCGCGGGCCGACCCAGTACTCTTCCTATGTTACACTCTATGATCGCTGTTTTGCCTCGTGGCGTGGCAGCACACAGTGAACTAGTCCTCTTCATAATCGTTCTCGCGATTGCACCTTTCCGTTAGTTTTTCTTGCCACCCTCGTATAGCGCAGTCACAGCGGCCGAGCCGGCACCCTTCCATTATTGCTGTGCGTCATCTACAGTTTCGTTTGCCGACTCGACGGGCACGCATAGTCTGATTTCCCGCGACATGGGGGGGGGGATCTGGTAGGGTTATCCGGCCTGTAAGTCGTGTCGCAGCACGCGTGGGGGGGTCTCGCTGCCTGGTCTCTCCATGCCTGTTTTTGTCTTCCCACCCCCCCCCAATTTTCGGTACTTCGTGGCCCGGTTTCCGTTTCCTTTCCGGCCGACATCCGCCCCTGCCTCTGCTGGCGGTGCGCAATGGTTGCGCCGGTTTCACTGTTCTAGTGATGGTTTTTTGGTTAATTTTTTTGTTTTTAGTTATTCTTTTTAAAGGGACACTGTACCCAAAATGTTGTTGTTGGTTTCTATAGTATCCGAGTCGGAGAATAAGGTGACAATTTGTCAATTATTTGAAAGTCTGTTGAGTACGAAGTAGTGTTACGGATGGCAAATTTACCGGAATGCAAAATACAAATTTGTATACAGTTATGTATCAAACTAGCAGGTGGACCCGACATCGTCCGGGCTGTTTCCCCTCTGCATTTCGGAGAATTGCGCGATTTGACCTTGAATTGTCCATTTTGAAGGTCAAGGTCAGGTGGGGTCACGATTTGACCCATTCAAAACACTCAGTGGACAAACGTAACCCTATGTATCAAATTTCGTCAAAATCCCATCAAAATTGGCGATTTGACCTTGAATTGACCAGATTTCAAGGTCAAGGTTACGTCGCACGGGCAAATGAATAGGCTTATGAGTCATGACACTCCCCATCCGAAAGTATCCCTAGACACTAATTTTCATCGAAATCCCGTGATACTCGGGCGTTCGACCTTGAATTGACCCGATTTTAAGGTCAAGGTCACGTCGCACGGGCAAATTAATAGGCCCATGCCACTCCCCAGCCGAAGAAAGTACCAACACATACCAAGTTTCATCGAAATCGGCTCGGCAGACACACAGATTTCCCAAAATATATAATAGACTAGCAGGTGGACCCGACTTCGTCCGGGCTGTTTCCCCTCTGCTTTTCGGAGATTTGACCTTGAATTGTCCATTTTGAAGGTCAAGGTCAGGTGGGGTCACGATTTGACCCGTCCAAAACACTGCCCGGACAAAAGTACCCGACAAAAGTACCCGTCGAAATCCATCCGGTTTTACCCCATTTGAAACTCGAATTGATCATTTTGAAGGTCAAGGTCAGGTCGGGGTCACGATTTGACGCGTCCAAAACACTCAGTGGACAAAAGTAACCCTACGTATCAAATTTCGTGGAAATTCCATCAAAATTCGCGATTTGACCTTGAATTGACCCGATTTCAAGGTCAAGGTCACGTCGCACAACAACCGAATAGGCTTACGACACTCCCCATACGAAAGTATCCCAAGACACTAATTTTCATCGAAATCCCGTGATACTCGGGCGTTCGATCTTGAAATGACCCGATTTCAATGTCAAGGTCACGTCGGATGGGCAAATTAATAGGCCCATGCCACTTCCCGGCCGAAAGTACCCCCACATACCAAGTTTCATCGAAATCGGCTAGGCCGTTTTCGAGTCCATCGCGAACAGACAGACAGACAAACACACATACACACACAGATTTCCCAAAATATATAATAGACTAGCCGATGAGCCCGACGTTGTCCGGGCTATTCAAAAACCAAATTTCAAGTCGATAGCTCTACCCGTTTCCTAGATCTGGTCTGCGCATGCGCGATGATGGCGTCGGACGGGCTCGGCGACCCGATAAAATTCGTATCCGGGGCAAGATACATTCACATACCAAATTTCAAGTCGATGAGCCTGACGTTGTCCGGGCTATTCAAAAACCAAATTTCAAGTCGATAGCTCTACCCGTTTCCGAGATCTGGTCTGCGCATGCGCGAAGCTCGCGTCGAACCGATGAGCCGGACGTTGTCCGGGCTATTCAAAAACCAAATTTCAAGTCGATAGCTCCACCCGTTTCCTAGATCTGGTCTGCGCATGCGCGAAGATGGCGTCGGACGGGCTCGGCGACCCGATAAAATTCGTATCCGGGGCAAGATACATTCACATACCAAATTTCAAGTCGATGAGCCTGACGTTGTCCGGGCTATTCAAAAACCAAATTTCAAGTCGATAGCTCTACCCGTTTCCGAGATCTGGTCTGCGCATGCGCGAAGCTCGCGTCGAACCGATGAGCCCGACGTTGTCCGGGCTATTCAAAAACCAAATTTCAAGTCGATAGCTCCACCCGTTTCCTAGATCTGGTCTGCGCATACGCGAAGCTGGCGTCGCACGGGCTCGGCGACCCGATAAAATTCGTATCCGGGGCAAGATACATTCACATAGCAAATTTCAATTCGATAGCTCCACCCGTTTCCGAGATCTCGTCTGCGCATGCGCGAAGCAGGCGTCGCACGGGCTCGGCGACCCGATAAAATTCGTATCCGGGACAAGATACATTCACATAGCAAATTTCAAGTCGATAGCTCCATCCGTTTCCGAGTTATCGTCTGCGCATGCGCGAAGCTGGCATCGCACGGGCTCGGCGACCCGATAAAATTCGTATCCGGGGCAAGATACATTCACATAGTAAATTTCAAGTCGATAGCTCCACCCGTTTCCGAGATCTCGTCTGCGCATGCGCGAATCGGGCGCCGCACGGGCTCGCCAATACGACAACGTCCACCGCCTGGTCAAACTACACACACGTACCAAGTTTCGTCCCGATCGGTCGAGAATCGTAGATTTGTATAAATGACAGACAAACAGACAGACAAACAGACAGACAAACAGACAGAGGTCTACAAAAATATATATGAGACTAGCCGATGAGCCCGACGTTGTCCGGGCTATTCGAAAACCAAATTTCAAGTCGATAGCTCCGCCCGTTTCCGAGATCTCGTCTGCGCATGCTCGAAGCTGGCGTCGCACGGGCTCGGCGACCCGATAAAATTCGTATCCGGGGCAAGATACATTCACATAGCAAATTTAAAGTCGATAGCTCCACCCGTTTCCGAGATCTCGTCTGCGCATGCGCTGCACGGGCGTCGCACGGGCTCGCCAATACGACAACGACGACCGCCTGGTCAAACTACACACACGTACCAAGTTTCGTCCCGATCGGTCCAGAATCGTAGATTTGTATTAATGACAAACAGACAGACAAACAGACAGACAGACAGACAGAGGTCTTCAAAATATATATGAGACTAGCAGGTCGACCCGACTTCGTCCGGGCTGTTTCCCCTCTGTATTTCGGCGAATTGCGCGATTTGACATTGAATTGTCCATTTTGAAGGTCAATGTCAGGTGGGGTCACGATTTGACCCGTCCAAAACACTCAGTGGACAAAAGTAACCCTACGTATCAAATTTCGTGGAAATTCCATCAAAATTCGCGATTTGACCTTGAATTGACCCGATTTCAAGGTCAAGGTCACGTCGCACAACAAACGAATAGGCTTACGACACTCCCCATACGAAAGTATCCCAAGACACTAATTTTCATCGAAATCCCGTGATACTCGGGCGTTCGATCTTGAAATGACCCGATTTCCATGTCAAGGTCACGTCGGACGGGCAAATTAATAGGCCCATGCCACTTCCCGGCCGAAAGTACCCCCACATACCAAGTTTCATCGAAATCGGCTAGGCCGTTTTCGAGTCCATCGCGAACAGACAGACAGACACACATACACACACAGATTTCCCAAAATATATAATAGACTAGCCGATGAGCCCGACGTTGTCCGGGCTATTCAAAAACCAAATTTCAAGTCGATAGCTCCACCCGTTTCCTAGATCTGGTCTGCGCATGCGCGAAGATGGCGTCGGACGGGCTCGGCGACCCGATAAAATTCGTATCCGGGGCAAGATACATTCACATACCAAATTTCAAGTCGATGAGCCTGACGTTGTCCGGGCTATTCAAAAACCAAATTTCAAGTCGATAGCTCTACCCGTTTCCGAGATCTGGTCTGCGCATGCGCGAAGCTCGCGTCGAACCGATGAGCCGGACGTTGTCCGGGCTATTCAAAAACCAAATTTCAAGTCGATAGCTCCACCCGTTTCCTAGATCTGGTCTGCGCATGCGCGAAGATGGCGTCGGACGGGCTCGGCGACCCGATAAAATTCGTATCCGGGGCAAGATACATTCACATACCAAATTTCAAGTCGATGAGCCTGACGTTGTCCGGGCTATTCAAAAACCAAATTTCAAGTCGATAGCTCTACCCGTTTCCGAGATCTGGTCTGCGCATGCGCGAAGCTCGCGTCGAACCGATGAGCCCGACGTTGTCCGGGCTATTCAAAAACCAAATTTCAAGTCGATAGCTCCACCCGTTTCCTAGATCTGGTCTGCGCATACGCGAAGCTGGCGTCGCACGGGCTCGGCGACCCGATAAAATTCGTATCCGGGGCAAGATACATTCACATACCAAATTTCAAGTCGATAGCTCCACCCGTTTCCGAGATCTCGTCTGCGCATGCGCGAAGCAGGCGTCGCACGGGCTCGGCGACCCGATAAAATTCGTATCCGGGACAAGATACATTCACATAGCAAATTTCAAGTCGATTGCTCCATCCGTTTCCGAGTTATCGTCTGCGCATGCGCGAAGCTGGCATCGCACGGGCTCGGCGACCCGATAAAATTCGTATCCGGGGCAAGATACATTCACATAGTAAATTTCAAGTCGATAGCTCCACCCGTTTCCGAGATCTCGTCTGCGCATGCGCGAATCGGGCGCCGCACGGGCTCGCCAATACGACAACGTCCACCGCCTGGTCAAACTACACACACGTACCAAGTTTCGTCCCGATCGGTCGAGAATCGTAGATTTGTATAAATGACAGACAAACAGACAGACAAACAGACAGACAAACAGACAGAGGTCTACAAAAATATATATGAGACTAGCCGATGAGCCCGACGTTGTCCGGGCTATTCAAAAACCAAATTTCAAGTCGATAGCTCCGCCCGTTTCCGAGAACTCGTCTGCGCATGCTCGAAGCTGGCGTCGCACGGGCTCGGCGACCCGATAAAATTCGTATCCGGGGCAAGATACATTCACATAGCAAATTTAAAGTCGATAGCTCCACCCGTTTCCGAGATCTCGTCTGCGCATGCGCTGCACGGGCGTCGCACGGGCTCGCCAATACGACAACGACGACCGCCTGGTCAAACTACACACACGTACCAAGTTTCGTCCCGATCGGTCGAGAATCGTAGATTTGTATTAATGACAAACAGACAGAAAAACAGACAGACAGACAGACAGAGGTCTTCAAAATATATATGAGACTAGCAGGTCGACCCGACTTCGTCCGGGCTGTTTCCCCTCTGTTTTTCGGCGAATTGCGCGATTTGACATTGAATTGTCCATTTTGAAGGTCAATGTCAGGTGGGGTCACGATTTGACCCGTCCAAAACACAGCCCGGACAAAAGTACCCAACAAAAGTGACCTTGAATTGACCCGATTTCAAGGTCAATGTCATGTCGCACGGGCAAATGAATAGGCTTATGACACTCCCAATACGAAAGAATTGACAAAAGTACCCGACAAAAGCGCCCGTCGAAATCCATCCGGTTTTACCCGATTTGACCTCGAATTGATCATTTTGAAGGTCAAGGTCAGGTCGGGGTCACGATTTGACCCGTTCAAAACACTCAGTGGACAAAAGTAACCCTACGTATCAAATTTCGTGGAAATTCCATCAAAATTCGCGATTTGACCTTGAATTGACCCGATTTCAAGGTCAAGGTCACGTCGCACGGGCAAACGAATAGGCTTACGACACTCCCCATACGAAAGTATCCCAATACACTAATTTTCATCGAAATCCCGTGATACTCGGGCGTTCGACCTTGAAATGACCCGATTTCAGGGTCAAGGTCACGTCGCACGGGCAAATTAATAGGCCCATGCCACTCACCGGCCGAAAGTATCCCCACATACCAAGTTTCATCGAAATCGAAATTTTGAAGTTCAAGGTCAGGTGGGGTCACGATTTGACCCGTCCAAAACACTGCCCGGACAAAAGTACCCGACAAAAGTACCCGTCGAAATCCATCCGGTTTTACCCTATTTTACCTCGAATTGTCCATTTTGAAGGTCAAGGTCAGGTCGGGGTCACGATTTGACCCGTCCAAAACACTCAGTAGACAAAAGTAACCATACACATCAAATTTCGTCGAAATCCCATCAAAATTCGTGATTTGACCTTGAATCGACCCGATTTCAAGGTCAACGTCACGTGGCACGGGCAAAAGAATAGGCTTACGACACTCCCCATACGAGAGTATCCACAGACACTAATTTTCATCGAAATCCCGCGATACTCGGGCGTTCGACCCTGAAATGACCCGATTTCAGGGTCAATGTAACGTCGCACGGGCAAATTAACAGGCCCATGCCACTCCACGGCCAAAAGCACCCCCACATACCAAGTTTCATCGAAATCGGCTCAGCTGTTTTCGAGTCCATCTCGAACAGACAGACAGACAGACACACACACACAGATTTTCCAAAATATATAATAGACTAGCAGGTGGACCCGAATTCGTCCGGGCTGTTTCCCCTCTGCTTTTCGGCGAATTGCGCGATTTGACTACCCGGACAAAAGTACCCGACAAAACTACCCGTCGAAATCCATCCGGTTTTACCAGATTTTACCTCGAATTGATCATTTTGAAGGTCAAGGTCAGGTCGAGGTCACGATTTGACCCGTCCAAAACACTCAGTGGACAAAAGTAACCCCACGTATCAAATTTCGTCGAAATCCCATCAAAATTCGCGATTTGACCTTGAATTGACCCGACAGCAAGGTCAATGTCACGTCGCACGGGCAAACGAACAGGCTTACGACACTCCATATAGGAAAGTATCCCCAGACACTAATTTTCATCGAAATCCCGTGATACTCGGGCGTTCGACATTGAAATGACCCGATTTAAAGGTTAAGGTCACGTCGCACGGGCAAATTAACAGGCCCGTGCCACTCTCCGGTCGAAAGTACCCCCACGTACCAAGTTTCATCGAAATCGGCTCGGCCGTTTCCGAGTCCATCGCGAACAGACAGACAGACAGACACACACACAGATTTCCCAAAATATATAATAGACTAGAAGGTGACCCGACTTCGTCCGGGCTTTGACCATGAATTATCCATTTTGAAGGTCAAGGTCAAGTGGGTCACGATTTGACCAGTCCAAAACACTGCCCGGACAAAAGTACCCGACAAACGTGCCCGTCGAAATCCATCCGGTTTTACCCGATTTGACCTTGAATTGATCATTTAGAAGGTTAAGGTCAGGTCGGGGTCACGATTTGACCCGTCCAAAATACTCAGTGGACAGAAGTAACCCTATGTATCAAATTTCGTGGAAATCCCATCAAAATTCGCGATTTGACCTTGAATTGACCCGATTTCAAGGTCATGGTCACGTCGCACGGGCAAATGAATAGGCTTATGAGACTCCCCATATGAAAGTACCCCCACATACGAAGTTTCATCGAAATCCCGTGATATTCGGGCGTTTGACATTGAAATGACCCGAGTTCAATGTCACGTCGCACGGGCAAATTAATAGGTTTGTGGCACTCCCCGGCCGAAGGTATCTCCACATACCGAGTTTCATCGAAATCCCGTGATATTCGGGCGTTTGACCTTGAAATGACCCGATTTCAAGGTCACGTCGCACGGTCAAATTAATATTCCTACGTCACTCGCCGGCCGAAAATACCCCCGAATACCAAGTTTCATCGAAATCGGCTTGGCCGTTTTCGAGTCCATCGATTACAGACACAAACACACAGACACACACAGACACACACAGACAGATCTTCCAAAATAAATATAATAGACTAGCAGGTTAGCCCGCCACTGGCGACATTCGTCCCATGGCTTTGTTCGAAAAAGCAATGACATTTTTTTTATTTTTTAATATTCATTTAATGTTTTTTAAATTTAATATATTTTTAATTTTTAATTTTTTTTTATTTTAAATTGTTTAAATAATTTTTTTGTTTCTGACGGAAAAATTTACCCGATGAAATCTCCACTTCCTAGGAACGACAGACAACGCATTCTTTGTTTTTTCTTTTTTTTTTAACCTGCCCGTACCCGTCCTAATGTCGTGAAATCTCTCTGCATAATATTTTGAGCGATAACATTGCATTGAATTGAAAACAAACACTTCCCGTCGTGAAATCGCTCTACGATAACATTGCATTGAATTGAAAACAAACACTTCCCGTCGTGAAATCTCTCTACGATAACATTGCATTGAATTGAAAACAAACGCTTCCCGTCGGGAAATCTCTCTGCATAATATTTCGAGTCTGCCGTACCCGTCCTAATGTCGTGAAATATATCTGCATAATATTTCGAGCGATAACATTGCATTGAATTGAAAACAAACGCTTCCCGTCGTGAAATCTCTCTGCATAATATTTCGAGCGACAGTCAGACTCCCGTCATACAGATAAGTAGATAGTGAAAACGACGCTCTTTATACAGAACTGCGGGAAACGAACGCTCTTTATATATCAACGATATTAACCCCGAAGTGCCGATTGCGATGATTTTGATGATTGGGAAGGGAGACACGGTGCACTGAGCTTCTCCAAAACGCGACTACGGCGGTGTCCGTGGGATTTTACACTTATATACGAAATTTGAGCTCGATCTGTCCACTCTTTTTCGATTCTATGAAGTACACACATATATACACAAACACACATATATATATATATATATATATATATACGGAAGTCTCAAATTATATAGTAGACTAGCCGATGAGCCCGACGTTGTCCGGGCTATTCAAAAACCAAATTTCAAGTCGATAGCCCTACCCGTTTCCGAGATCTTGTCTGCGCATGCGCTGCACAGGCGTCACATGGGCTCGCCAATACGACGTTGACGACCGCCTGGTCAAACAACACACACGTACCAAGTTTCGTCCCGATCGGTCGAGAATCGTAGATTTGTATAAATGACATACAGACATACAGACAAACATACAGACAGACAAGCAGAGGTCTTCAAAATATATATGAGTCTAGCCGATGAGCCCGACGTTGTCCGAGCTACTCAAAAAACAAATTTCAAGTCGATAGCTCCACCCGTTTCCGAGATCTGGTCTGCGCATGCGCGAAGCTGGCGTCGCACAGATGAGCCCGACGTTGTCCGGGCACGGGCGTATCTGGGGCAAGATACATTCACATAGCAAATTTCAAGTCGATAGCTCCACCCGTTTCCGAGATCTCGTCTGATGAGCCCGACGTTGTCCGGGCACGGGCGTATCCGGGGCAAGATACATTCACACAGCAAATTTCAAGTCGATAGCTCCACCCGTTTCCTAGATCTCGTATGCGCATGCGCGAAGCGGGCGCCGCAGGGGCTCGCCAATACGACAACGTCGACCGCCTGGTCAAACTACACACACGTACCAAGTTTCGTCTCGATCGGTCGAGAATCGTAGATTTGTATAAATGACATACAAACATACAGACATACAGACAAACAGACAGAGGTCTTCAAAATATATAGTTTAAACATATTTATTTGTCTAATTTATGTAACATATTATATTATATATGACACAAACATTGTATATACAGACAATGGGATTGGAGGACAAGTGCTGACTCACTTATGGGTACCCCCTCTCCCATATGTTATTACACTGAAAAATAAAATAATTAGTAATGGCAAAGCAACATGACTAGCAAAAACAAGTTGAACATTTATACATATCACCGGTCACCCCCACCCCCGAGTTTGTCATAAGTTTGTATAAGTGTTTGATTTAAAGTCGGATTTCTTTGTTTCTTTGATTCGCTTGCTGGCTTGTACGTATCATTATTTAGCAGAGTTAGTAAAACAAATCCTGATTTGTCTCGCGTATGAATGACTGTACAGCTAAGAAAATTTTCATGTTATCACAATAAGGAAGTGCAGGATCTCCAAAAAGCTAAATCTTTAATGAATAAATGTTGTAAGGAAGTAATTTATTCAATAGACGAATTCTTGGGATTGAATGTAGGTGGCAATCAAAGAAATAGTGGAAGGCATTTTCTTCACCGTTTCCACAGGTGCAGTCTTTTGAATTTGCAATGTGATTTAGAACCTTATCGGATAGCAAGTTGCTACATTCACATCGTAATCTACAGTGAAATATGTTATCAGTCCGCTTTCCGACAGAATAATACTTTGGTGGTTTGGGTGTTATAGGTTTAATTTTGTTTACATAACAAAGGTGGCGGAGATCTCGAGTCTCAATTTTGGTTGCATTCCAGTTTTTTACACACGTTGGCATGAATGTAGACTCCATTCGTTTGGAATTGGGTTTAAAATGGATAAAGTTTGACGCAAATCTCGTATCATGATCACTTATGTCAGAAAATTTTTGGGGAAGTAAGTCGACTAAATATTTGGGCACTTTGTGATTGACAATGTTATGAAAAAGTGAAAAACGCTTTAATTGCCTTCTATCGGAGAGTGTTTCCCAACCCATTTCTGTTAGTAGACGTTTGTGTGATACTGATCTCGTGCAGCCACTTATTATGCGTGCAGCCTCGTATTCTACATCATCAAGTTTTTTAAGTAACTTATCTGGTGCTCCAGCCCAGACACTACTCGCATATTCCATGATTGGACGGACGTGTGATAAATAGAGGATTTCAAGAGTTTTTCGGTTCAAAATATACTTCAGTCTTCGTAATTGGGATAGTTTAGCATAAGCTCTAGTACATACATTTTCTATATAACTGTCCCATGTTAAGTCGTCATCTATTCCCATGCCTAGATGCGTGTGTTGTTTAGAATATTCGAGTTGCAGTCCATCAAAGATTATATTCGGTCTCTCAGGGCTTTGTGAACTTGTTAAAATTGTAATTTTGTTTTAGAATTATTGAATTTCACTAGCCATGTATCGGCCCACTTTTTTATGTTTTCCATGTCTTTATTTACACTTTGTTCAAGGTTTTGTATGTCCGTATCGGAATTTATGAGGCATGTGTCGTCCGCGTATAACCTAACATGCGATTTAATATTGTCTGCAATATCATTTATGTAGATTAAAAAGAGCAAAGGGCCGACCACAGACCCTTGGGGGACCCCTGCCGTTATTGGAGAATATTTTGAAAAGCTAGAATTTATTTGCACCCTTTGCTGCCGCCCTTCGAGATAATTTCTGAACCATTTTAGCAGGGTATCTGTTATTCCATAGTGATTTAGTTTAAGTAAAAGACCTTGGTGCCATACTTTGTCAAAAGCTTTCGAGATGTCGCAGAAAACAGCACACGTGCTTTGTTCGGTGTCTACAGCGTGGTGTATATTGTGAAATATTTCAATAAGTTGTTGTTCAGTACTGTGACCTGGTATAAAACCGGATTGGTATTTGTATAATAGGTTGTTTATATTTAAATGATTAAAGACTTTGTTGAAGACTACTTTTTCTAGTATTTTACCGACACAACTTATTAATGAGATGGGACGATAGTTATTTGGATCATGACGGTCACCATTTTTAAATATTGGTATTATGTTTGCCCTTTTCCATGCTTCGGGGAAACAGCAGCTCTTAAAAGATTTATTAAAAATATAACGTAGGGGTTTACTGATGGAGCTGCGTGTTTCCCTGAGCAATTTATTGTTTATCCCATCAGGACCGTTTGCCTTTTTAATAGGAAGACATTTTAGGATTTCAAAAATTTCATTTTCATTTGTCTTAATTTCATTTAAAAACGCATGAGTTCTATCTGAAAAGATCGGTGGCTCCCTTGTATTAGTTTCTAGTGTGCTGTGTTTAGTGAATATCGTATTGAGGACTTCCGTATATCATCTTCTATATCTGTATTGTTCGATTTCAATATAGGAATTGTACTGTCGGAAAATTGCTTAGTAGTTGTTTGACAGTGTGCCAGAATTGTTTTGGTTTAGAGTTCACGCTTAGATTTTCATCTAGATCATTCATATATCTTTCCTTTGCAGCTTTTTTAAAGTTGTTTACTTTGTTTCGAACACACTTGTACTTGTTCCAGTCAGACTCCCTATTTCTGAGAACTGCCAGTTTTTTAAGTCGGTCCCGTTTTCTGATGTGTTTTCTGATGATACCATCAAACCAAGGTTTGTCACGTTTTCTGATTGTTATTTCATGGTACGGGTTGTGTTTTTTGGAGACAGATAAGAATGTTTCAGTGAAAATTTAAACCATTTTGTCTATATGCGTCGAGTCACCTTCAGTATATAATTGTTTTTCCCAATCGATATCGGAGAGTTCCAAATTTAATCTATCATAATTGCCCTTTGAGTAATTCCACACAGAACGTTTGTAGGATTTTGGTTTATATATTGGGACGCACACTTCAACCGACGTTGCAAGGTGGTCTGATACTCCGAGGTCATAAGTTGAGGGGTTCATTGCTTTGATGGTCTCGCTTATTAAGTTAGGATCTAATAAAGTTTCAGAGTTCGCTGTTATTCTAGTTGGTCCGCTTATGACGTTTTTGAGGGTATATTTTGTCATGATTGATTGAAGAGGACCCGATTTTTTCAACAAGTCGCAGTTTAGATCGCCAACTATCACCAGTGATGAGTTTAATGACAATGAACGTTCAATCGCTTCGTCTAATTTACTCCAGTATGAATCTATACATTCATTTTCTGAACGGTAGGTTACGCATAAATTTATGCTTGGTCCCTACCTCAAACCATAAAATCTCATCGTCGAAACACAGGAAGTCTAGCAATTTGAAGGCGACATGAGTTGAAACGTATACGGCAAGTCCCCCACCATATTCGTTTCTGTCGAGTCGAATTGGGGGGTGACAGTCAGCTAAGGTAATATTTTCACTGGGAAAAGTGGTATTTAGATGAGTTTCACTAAAGCAGATAATGTCATTATCATCTATGTCCTCTGCAATTCTAGAGATTTTGTTTCTGATGCTGCGTATATTGTAATGAAAAACTGTAAGCGTTTCTTGTTCAATAGGTCCTGGTTTTTTTTCGGTGTCATTTGATAGTATGATAAGGAGTGAAAGAAGTATGAAAACAGCTAGGTGTTTACAGCGGCGAGGAGTGAAAGCCAGATTTGTTGGTTTTGTAAAATTGAATTTGATTTTACCTGAACGCAAGCGTACTCTGAATAGACCTATCGCCAGCCTATACTGCATCAGTGGTATATCCATTGATAAAATTGCAATTTAGTCAGGCAGTACAGGCTGGCGATAGTGTCTGCTCTCGGTGCGACTTTCCTGAAATGGTAAAACATGAAATCGATGGGTTGAGGGTGGCCGGTGAAATATGAAATAACAACTTTTGAAGATCAATTGTAGAAAAAAAGTAAACAAGATATACAAAATGTTGCAAATTATTGCATTGGTAGATCATTCATTCGGGGTGAGACTACCTCAGCCGAAGAGCAAGGAATTTACCTATATAATATCATGAGAACGATAATCTAAAACACCTAGTTTAAAAGTGTCCGCTATTTCGTGTGGTGTTGTTGGAAATCACACTCTGACGCTACATAAGATTACTCATTTACGACAGACAGAACATTTGATTAACATATAGCAACATTGGTATAATGTAAAAATAACATTGTGATGGTGAAAGTTTCAAAACTCTGCTTTGAAGATGATTTTAATTCATAAGTTTCGTGAAGTTATTTCTCCGGAATGAGTATTATTTTCGTTATAGAGTTACCTCCCTTTGGAAGTTTTAATATCGGCTAAAATAACTGTTGAGATTACTTCTTTAAAACGTTTATTTATTTTTATCTTTGCCGGGACCTACCGTATGTAACATGATTTAAATTGCCTTATTTTTTTTTAAAGCTAAAACGCCGTATAAAAAACCTCAGTGGTCAGGGGGGGGTCGCGCACAAAAATTCCATATATAGGGCGGGGGTGGGTGGGTCATTTGGACCCGGAAAAAATGCGTAAATGACCAAAAATGCAAATTTTTTCCTCCACTTAAAATCACTGTTTTTGTGTTCATGTAATCTGTTAATATCAACTATATGACACACTAGGCTATTTAAAACATACTAACCAGAACTAACTACCATTTAGGGGTGTATGTCTGCTATTGTATGTCAAAATTAATGTACCAGATTTCGACGGATGAAAGATATATTATATATATATATATATAAACAAATCATATAACAAACATTAAAACACAAGAACAAACATTTATAATATGCGTATCCAAGATAGCCTTTCAATTGGAATGCAAAGTGTATGTTATAGCTATATATACACATGTGTATCCCTTTAAGGGTTTGAACAAAATATAAAGCTGAGTTTATATTGATGAATTCTGTGATGAATTTTGCAATTACTTTTGACAAATTTGTTTACTGTTATAACATAATTATATGCTCAGACACGATCAGTCGACAATGCTTGCATATAAGCATAATTATGAAATGATTACCATCTTCTGTTATTTGACTGCCAATACTTATGGTATGGTAATATAGTTGCTTGTTCATTATTGGTTGCTTTGATATTCAATTTAGGATATAGCAGGATAGAGCAATGTAACTATAAAAGTAGCTTTTGGTATTAAAGTCTCAACTTATTCCATATGCAACATAAAGCTAGAATATAAACATGACTATTAAATATGAACTTTGTTCTTGAAACTAATTATAAATCATACTAACCTGGATCAAACTGCACAGGTAATCTATGCAACTCTCTTCATGCGAATTTTCTCAGAGTCACATATCTTAACTGGACAGTCTGACCCAGGATGCTTGTTCATATAATGGGTTTCCATGTGATACGTCCAGTAAACCACATTGCACAGGGGGCACGTACATGTATACGGACGGTTTGTACAAGGTGACCATGGCTTGGATATCTCCGCTGGCTTTAAACTAAACTTTATACTCTGATAATAAGTTAATAATACTACCAATTCTTCACTAATATTGGTATATGTCAATCTGCACACCAACATGACATACATACATGTATTTAGACTGTGAGCTGCTGTGAGTGTGACTTTCCTTGGGTCCCATCATACCCATGTGCAGATATATATCACATAAATAGGGGAGATGAAATTTGTTCTACCCCTATTACTGCAGTATTACTATTGGACCTTGGCTCTAAAACATCTTATACTATTGTTATATAAAAGAATATGGAGTTATTGAGGATATCAGGACATGTATTACCTCATAATTATTATGTTTTATGGCATTATGCCCAATGTTTTTAAGTGCATGCATTCAGCATTTCCACATTTTATACTAATAGAATTATCTCCCTTTAGAGCAGTTTAGAGGTTTATTAAAATGCTGGGAATAGCATTAAATAATAAGAAACGGAACAATTCTTTGCTAGGCTATGATTTGGTTTATATTTTATGTTTTATGTAAGATTTTGGGGGTGGGTCCCAAAAATTGGACGGAAAAAAAAAGAAAAAAATTGTAGGTAGAGGGGTGGTGGGTCCCCGAGAGGGGCAAAAACATTTTTTTCGCCCTATATATGTAAATTTTTCCCGCGACCCCCCCCCCCCCTGCAGTGGTTGGAAATTGAGGTGTCCGTTTCCATCTCCGGAAAATTGATGCGGATGAGAATTTTCGTAAAGGTCAAGGCGATGGGGCAAAGACAACGCGCGATATAAATATTTGCTTTGATTCTTGCATTTTCAGCGTCAAGTTGCGCTTTTGTTTGCACAGTGTTTGGAGAATAATCACAGTCAAATCAATGGACTTGCTCTAGGACTATGGGTAACATGTTCGGTTCCTTATTTTCATCTGAAAAGATATTGTTCATCAATAGATTAGAATTTCAATAAGATTAAGAGTGTCTGAGTGTATCGGAGTAAAATCAATACAAATACAGTAGCGACCAAAACGACTACATATTATTATTATTTTTTTTCATTATTTATTTATTTTTTTTAATTTCAAGTTTTGAATTTTATAATGCCTGGCTCTTTGGCTGGGAATTTTGGAGTGGAATATAGTTTTGTCCATGAAGAATCAGAATATGATATTTCGACATGGTAAAATTAAAATTAAATGATATTGGCTTCAAGTTGGATTCCTGGAATGTTGGAAGTATATTAATATAAAGACTATAAAAATATTTGGGAAATTTGTAACGTATCTGTTTAGCACAGTTTAATTAATTCGCCTTTGGGGGTTTTTGACGCCAAATTCATACTACCGTACTGTGCTTTTAAAGTTCAAGAATTTCAGTATTTTCATGAAAAATGAGTTCATTTGTGGAAAACCTGGGAAAACCAGAAAAAAACAAAACAAAACAAAAATAAAAACCTTCGTTATGAGGAGCTGGTTTACCTACATAAAATAAGTTTCTGAATACATGCATACATGAATCATATACTAGTAATGGTAGAAAACAATTTGGCGATAAAGTGGATGCCAGTGGCATGCGGCATAATTTGTGGCATACAATGATATTCATAGCAAAACAGTTAAGCAGGTGTCGTTAAGATACATGTATGCGAGTGAAAGCTCTAATACCATAATATGTATATCTTCCCCGCAGCACTTTCAATAACCCTGAAAATTTTGCGAAAACTCTGTGTCCGTGCATTAGAGGGTTAAGAACATAGAAATTTATGGGAAGTTTATAATTAAATAGTTGAAGATAACCACCTTATCTGTTCTAATTTACACCATCTTTAAAGTAACTTTATGTAAGGTGATTGCGTTTTTTAGTAACATGCATATGGTAAATATCAACAGTCGACCCTGTAGGCCAGTGCATTCTTCTACAAATGCGAGGCTCTCTATGGGTGACTCGCATCTATAAGAGAAAGCACTGTCACAAAAGGTTAGTAAATATATGGGGGTGGGGTGTTTGGGGAGATGTTTAGACTACTCTTTTGGAGTTTCAAAATTTGACATTTACCTGTTTATGCTTTTTCTATGTTGTATCTGTCTGGAAATTGGGTACATATATTATTTTGCACACAGTTTTTTCAGATAATTTTGCATAAAAGTGTTTATCACATAATTTGGCCATAAAAGCAGTTTCATAATTATCGGTAATAGACACGTTTAATATCAGCGCGTGCGATGACGTCACGGCGTTCTTCAAATAACTTGCGATCGCTGTAGTTTACGATTGTTGTTTTCGATGAATATTTCGCGTTGCTTCGGGTTTATTTGATTATGTGATAAAAGGTATCTCACACTCGTCCTATTTTATACGTAATTTATCAACCTCGTCCTCTAAATTCTATTTGAGCCTCGGTAAACCTCGGCTCAAATCGAATTTAGTGAACTCGGTTGATAAATTCCGTATAAAATAGAAACTCATGTGAGATCCTCTATTTATAAGATACCTGATGTGAATATATTTGACTCTTAAAGTGCTTTGGAAAGAGTTTTGATGTTTCCAAATTTGATATCTTATAATCTACCTGATTATGCTTTGTCCATCATGCATGTATCTGGAAATTGGGCTACCTACATGTATGATATATTGTAAACAGGTTGTTTACACACTTTTGCATACAAAATATGACATATAGACCTGTCAGACTGGATAAATTTGACTGTTTAGGTGCATGTTTTGTAAAGCTGCACATACAATTGTAAACAGGTCATTTCAGACTTTGCGGGAGGGTGGACGGGACTTTGATATTTTTCCAAAATAACTGTCTAAGTGCATTTGACTGTCTAAGTGCATGTTTTGTGAGGTGCACATACAATTGTAAACAGGTCATTCCAAACTTTGCGGGGGGTGGACGGGACTTTGATATTTTTCCAAAATAACTGATTTTACATGTGTTCATGCAAATATCTAGAAATGTGAATGCATATGCTGTTGTAAGTATGTCGTTACATAAATTTATGAAAGACCGGGGGGGGGGGTGATTATTTATCTATAATCACATTTACCGGTACATATATTCTAGTACATGTATGTGTACATTGACTCAACATTTGTCATACCAGTGGGTTCGAGAGGATGAGCAATAAGTCGTTTTCATATTTTCAGCTTAGTATGCTGTTAATTGTAATTATTTTTATTATTATTATTATTTTGTATTTATTTATTTATTTGTTTTATTCATGAATTTCAATTGATAGAGAATGTTTCAGATACTGATTGCTTTTAATTGGCGATTGTGAAAAAGAATCGTAGTGGTTTGTGTTATGACGGAATGTGGGGTAATATATATATGTTAAATATATATCGAACAAAATGTATAGTTCAAAAATTTAGCAGTTTGTGATAATGACGTGGTTGGTTATCGTATATATTACATGTACATCAGTTATACATGTACACAATTAATAGTTTATAAATTTAGCATGCTTGTGTTATGACATGATGGGTCAGCACACAGACATATACATATATACACAAACATATTTATACATACAATAAACAAAATTAATATTTCGTAGATTTTGAGGTGCTTTTATAGCATCAGGCGACTGTTTGTGAAATGTGGTTCATTTCAGTCATCAAAGTCAGGTGGAGGGATCGGAAGCTGAGGTTTGATTTCTTCGTCCAGGTTGATCTGTGTCCCCCTCGTGAGTTCTGTTAGTTTGTAATAAATTTTACCATTTTGTGTCCAAAAAGAATGTAACGCTCCTGTTTTCCTGAGATCTGCGAGTTCATGCATAATCGATTGCCTCTTAGGTGTTAGATCTTCAACAATTAGAACCCTAGATTTGGATTTTAGTAGTTTTTTGGCCGCAAAGAGTATTTTTTTGGTGTCGTACCTGGCAAATCGAACAATGATGTTGACAAATCTGTATGTAGACTGGGTTTGTGAGGCCCCATTTGTTTCATTTCCACCTTGACGTTGTGTCCCTTGACCTTTAGTGAGAATTTTATCTGACAGGGGGTGTGATTTGTCAATATCCTCAGGTTGAATTCTGATCCCAAGATATTTATCACAAAACTTGATGACTTCCGCACTAGAGTTGAAGTTTCTCAGGTCCTTCAATTCCTTCGGTACCGGAAAATTTATAAATCGCAGGCTGTTACCCCTGCCGTGTTGCTCGTATTTCTCGAACTTGGTATCAGTGCTTTTCTCCAGAGCATCCATTCTTTTTTCAAGTTTATTGTTTCTTTCTTTCTCCTTATTTAGTTGCTTTTCTAGATTTTTAACCTTTTCCTCATATACAAGCATTGAATTATTCACTGTTTTTGTAACTGTTTCGGCAAGAGTTTTTACCACTTTATCGATTGCATTACACACTCCTTCCTCAACCATGGCTTTAATATCTTTTCCAAAAGATGTGTATTCAAAACTAGAAACATCAGAAATTGGGTTTTGGTCAGCCCTATAATCACCAGAGTCTTGTCTTTGTCTGAGTTGCCTCAACTCAAAAGGTGATATTTCAGTTCTATTTTTCCTTTTCTTTTCTAGGAGCAATTTCTCTAACTCACCAACAGTTATGTTTGACACTGAGCTGATAGTAGGGGTGTGCTCTGTGTCAGGTTCAGTCGCGTTGATTTTTCCTGGGGTACTACTCTGAGCAGAATCTGCCATTTTACCACGAAAATGGGATACTTGGTATGATCAGTGTGGTTTAAATGAAATATTGGTGTTGTAGTTTATTTTACTGCAACTAAGTGTACTCAGGGCACTTATCTGAACATTTTCTTATGGTCAGCGTCTCAATCAATTTCATACAGTAACGAAATTCGGCTGGGTAGTCTCCGAGTGTTTATTTACCGATCTACTCCGGTTGCCGCCATTAATTCTTTAAAATATATATGAGACTAGCCGATGAGCCCGACGTTGTCCGGGCTATTCAAAAACCAAATTTCAAGTCGATAGCTCCACCCGTTTCCGAGATCTGGTCTGTGCATGCGCGAAGCTGGCGTCGCACGGGCTCGGTGACCCGATATCTGGTCTGCGCATGTGCGAAGCTGGCGTCGCACGGGCTCGGCGACCCGATAAAATTCGTATCCGGGGCAAGATACATTCACATAGCAAATTTCAAGTCGATAGCTCCACCCGTTTCGAGGTCTCGTTTGCGCATGCGCTGCGCGGGCGTCGCATGTTGTAAGAGTGCTATGGCATCCAATAAATCTCCCCGCATAGGAAACCACTCAAAAGTATTGTTGCCGTATATCTCTCTGCAGATGCTAATAACGTTGAATGGTAAACAAACGCTCTTTATAGCGATGCGTCAAAAACAAACGCTCATTACATTATCACTTGATTAACCACCGCAGTGCCGTTTTTTGTAACTGAGAGTGGAGAATGGGTGCCCTGGGCTTCTCCAAAATGCGACGTCGACGATTCCCGTGGGATTTTACCTTTGGATAGGAAGTTTGGTCTCGATCGGTCAACCCGTTTTCGATTCTATAAAGGACATACAGACAGACAGACAGAGGTCTTCAAAATATATATGACACTAGCCGATAAGCCCGACGTTGTCCGGGCTATTCAAAAACCAAATTTCAAGTCGATAGCTCCACCCGTTTCCGAGATCTGGTCGGCGCATGCACGAAGCTTGCGTCGCACACGCTCGGCGACCCGATAAAAATCGTATCCGGGGCAAGATACATTCACATAGCAAATTTCAAGTCGATAGCTCCACCCGTTTCCGAGATCTCGTCTGAAAAATTCCCCTGTTCCTAGGACATATATGACACAACAACCCATTCTGCCTTTTTAATCGAGATAATTGCATTCCGCGTTTCGTTTTGCATCCGTATTTTACATATTTTACGCATGGTAGCCGTTTAGCAGCTTCAATTGTAATAATGAGCGTTGATCCTTAACACCTCCGAATATGGTCAATATAAAGATCGTTAATGCCTTAACCCACGAAGTGGCGTTTACGGTGATTTTGATGATTGGGAGTGGAGAATCGGTGCTCAGAGCTAGTCCAAAATGCGACGTCGACGATCCCCGTGAGTTTTTACACTTATATACGAAATTTGGTCTCGATCGGTCAACCCGTTTTCGATTCTATAAAGGACATACAGACAGACAGAGGTCTTCAAAATATATATGAGACTAGCCGATGAGCCCGACGTTGTCCGGGCTATTCAAAAACAAAATTTCAAGTCGATAACTCTACCCAGCCCGACGTTGTCCGGGCTATTCAAAAAACAAATTTCAAGTCGATAGCTCTACCCGTTTCCGAGATCTGGTCTGCGCATGCGCGAAGCTGGCGTCGCGCGGGCTCGGCGAACCGATAAAATTCGTATCCGGGGCAAGATACATTCACATAGCAAATTTCAAGTCGATAGCTCCACCCGTTTCTATATATTAGATGTTCCTGTAGATCTCTCTGCAGATGCTAATAACGTTGAATGGTAAACAAACGCTCTTTATAGCGATGCGTCAAAAACAAACGCTCATTAAATTATCGTTGATTAACCACCGCAGTGCCGTTTTTGTGACTGATAGTGGACAACGGGTGGTCTGAGCTTCTCCAAAACGCGACGCCGACGGTGTCCGTAGGATTTTACCCTTAGATATGAAGTTTGAACTCAATCGAGCCAGCCGTTTTGGATTCTATAAAGGACATACAGACAGACAGACAGACAAACAGAGGTCTTCAAAATATATATGAGACTAGCCGATGAGCCCGACGTTGTCCGGGCTATTCAAAAACCAAATTTCAAGTCGATAGCTCCACCCGTTTCCGAGATCTGGTCTGCGCATGCGCGAAGCTGGCGTCGCACGGGCTCGGCGACCCGATATCTGGTCTGCGCATGTGCGAAGCTGGCGTCGCACGGGCTCGGCGACCCGATAAAATTCGTATCCGGGGCAAGATACATTCACATAGCAAATTTCAAGTCGATAGCTCCACCCGTTTCGAGGTCTCGTTTGCGCATGCGCTGCGCGGGCGTCGCATGTTGTAAGAGTGCTATGGCATCCAATAAATCTCCCCGTATAGGAAACCACTCAAAAGTATTGTTGCCGTATATCTCTCTGCAGATGCTAATAACGTTGAATGGTAAACAAACGCTCTTTATAGCGATGCGTCAAAAACAAACGCTCATTACATTATCACTTGATTAACCACCGCAGTGCCGTTTTTGTAACTGAGAGTGGAGAATGGGTGCTCTGGGCTTCTCCAAAATGCGTAGTCGACGATTCCCGTGGGATTTTACCTTTGGATAGGAAGTTTGGTCTCGATCGGTCAACCCGTTTTCGATTCTATAAAGGACATACAGACAGACAGACAGAGGTCTTCAAAATATATATGAGACTAGCCGATAAGCCCGACGTTGTCCGGGCTATTCAAAAACCAAATTTCAAGTCGATAGCTCCACCCGTTTCCGAGATCTGGTCGGCGCATGCACGAAGCTTGCGTCGCACGGGCTCGGCGACCCGATAAAAATCGTATCCGGGGCAAGATACATTCACATAGCAAATTTCAAGTCGATAGCTCCACCCGTTTCCGAGATCTCGTCTGCGCACGCGCGAAGCTGGCGTCGCACGGGCTCGGCGACCCGATAAAATTTATATCCGGGGCAAGATACATTCACATAGCAAATTTCAAGTCGATAGCTCCACCCGTTTCCGAAATCTCGTCTGGCCATGCGCGAAGCGCGGGCCGCACGGGCTCGCCAATACGACAACGTCGACCGCCTGGTCAAACTACACACACGTACCACGTTTTGTCCCGTTCGATCGATAATCGTATATTTGTATAAAAGACAGACAGACATACAGACAGACAGACAGACAAACAGAGGTCTTCAAAATATATATGAGACTAGCCGATGAGCCCGACGTTGTCCGGGCTATTCAAAAACCAAATTTCAAGTCGATAGCTCCACCCGTTTCCGAGATCTGGTCTGCGCATGCGCGAAGCTGGCGTCGGACGGGCTCGGCGACCCGATAAAATTCGTATCCGGGGCAAGATACATTCACATACCAAATTTCAATTCGATGAGCCCGACGTTGTCCGGGCTATTCAAAAAACTAATTTCAAGTCGATAGCTCTACCCGTTTCCGAGATCTGGTCTGCGCATGCGCGAAGCTGGCGTCGCACCGATGAGCCCGACGTTGTCCGGGCTATTCAAAAACCAAATTTCAAGTCGATAGCTCCACCCGTTTCCGAGATCTTGTCTGCGCATGCGCGAAGCTGGCGTCGGACGGGCTCGGCGACCCGATATAATTCGTATCCGGGGTAAGATACATTCACATACCAAATTTCAATTCGATGAGCCCGACGTTGTCCGGGCTATTCAAAAAACAAATTTCAAGTCGATAGCTCTACCCGTTTCCGAGATCTGGTCTGCGCATGCGCGAAGCTGGCGTCGCACGGGCTCGGCGACCCGATAGAATTCGTATCCGGGGCAAGATACATTCACATAGCAAATTTCAAGTCGATAGCTCCACCCGTTTCCGAGATCTCGTCTGCTCATGCGCTGCACGGGCGTCGCACGGGCTCGACAATACGACAACGACCACCGCCTGGTCAAACTACACACACGTACCAAGTTTCGTCCCGATCGGTCGAGAATCGTAGATTTGTATTAATGACAAACAGACAGACAAACAGACAGACAGACAGACAGACAGAGGTCTTCAAAATATATATGAGACTAGCCGATGAGCCCGACGTTGTCCGGGCTATTCAAAAACCAAATTTCAAGTCGATAGCTCCACCCGTTTCCGAGATCTGGTCTGCGCATGCGCGAAGCTGGCGTCGCACGGGCTCGGCGACCCGATAAAATTCGTATCCGGGGCAAGATACATTCACATACCAAATTTCAAGTCGATAGCTCCACCCGTTTCCGAGATCTCGTCTGCGCATGCGCGAAGCTGGCGTCGCACGGGCTCGGCGACCCAATAAAATTCGTATCCGGGGCAAGATACATTCACATAGCAAATTTCAAGTCGATAGCTCCACCCGTTTCCGAGATCTCGTTTGCGAATGCGCTGCACGAACGTCGCACGGGGTCGCCAATACGACAACGACCGTGTCCGTGGGATTTTACCCCTAGATAGGAAGTTTGGTCTCGATCGGTGGAGAATCGTATATTTGTATAAATGACAAACAGACAAACAGATAGATTGTATCAAAATATATCAGAGAGATATGTAAATTAGATAGATTGTATCAAAATATATAGGAGAGATATGTAAATTATCTACACACCATTACTGGTGTTTGTCAAAGTTTAGTGGGGTATATCAATACTCATTCACGATCATATCATTGAGGTCCGGAGGATGTGGGTTATCTCTCGAATACAGATTGTATCAAAATATATAGGAGAGATTATGAACTTTTAAATTATTAAATTTTAAGATAGCATATTAACCTGAGCGTTTACAGAATACATCTACGACTCAAATTACTTATGTTTCTATATATTATCGATCTTAGATTGGTGTTATTATCGGAAATTTATTGAAAATTGCGTACAGTGCCCCATTCAGCGCTCATCAGTCTCTGGTAGCGCTGGTTCACTGTTCTAGTGATGGTTTTTTTTTTATCATTTTAGTTTGGTTATTCTTTTTAAGCGCTCATCAGTCTCTGGTAGCGCTGGTTCACTGTTCTAGTGATGGTTTTTTTGGTTAGTTTATGGTTTTTGGTTATTGTTTTCAAGGGCTCACCACTCGCCTGGTAGCGCCGGTTTCACTGTTCTAGTGATGGGTTTTTTTGGTTTACAGCGCTAATCAGTCTCTGGGGTTGAGGTGGGTCTTTCTAATTTCCCCGCCCCGGCGTTGCGTAATTTTACAATTTCCTTTTATGGGTGGATTATTGCCTCAGTTTCCCCCTTGTGATTTTATGGGCTTCTTGTGGGTGTATGCCGAGCTCGCGTCTAACACTTCACTCGGCAAGTGGCGAGGTACACCCAGGTTATATATGGTTCAAGCGGGGCCGCGCCACATGCCGATGGTTGTTTTTATTAATATCGGTAATTCACCAAAAGAATTGCCATTACACAAATATGTCTGATCTTTAATTATTTAGCCCACTAATGGTACCCAGGGAATTGTCTTAGAGTAGGGAGATAGGATATAAAAGATATATACAGTCGTCAGCCAGATAATTCATTAGTGACTGCTTGTAGCATGTGATAAATATATCTCCAGTGGATGATAAAAATTGGTATCAGTTACTACTTAATGGTCAATAGGTTCGCAGACAAATCAGGAATTGTTTGTGACTATTTGAACTGGGCATAATGACCTGCTCGATGTTAATAATGTTTGTAGGCATAGTTC
The DNA here is from genome assembly GCA_032622095.1 of Siphonodentalium dalli. NCBI lineage: Eukaryota > Metazoa > Mollusca > Scaphopoda > Gadilida > Siphonodentaliidae > Siphonodentalium > Siphonodentalium dalli. Next base: position 113,130,104 of record CP136064.1, read on the forward strand.
ATGGCATATCCACGTGTTGCAGTTAAGATGGCGAAATGGACTGAGGAAAATCGTCCTCCCTGTGTATGGCCACTGTCATCATGGGGTGTATAGCCTACATATTAACCGTTAGTTAGTGAAATTTGGGGGTGGATCTGAAATTGGATGCAAAATATGTTTTGCGTCATAACATTATTTAGTTATTATTGTTGCAGCACCATTCCCTGGCCTTTTTGTGTGTTATTATTTAGCTCATATAAAATGTGACAACATTACTCTAACTACCTGTTTTTCACATGATATCTTCCGTATACAAAAGTGAAATATGGTGTAATGAATGGTACTCTTTGTCGTCATCGGAAATTCAATCGTCACCGTTGTCGAAGTCGCAATGTTGACCGAACATTCCTTGCTACATATAAGAAATATGTCCCAGGGAAGCTGATTCAGTCTTGATCATGAGGCTGTACCAACGCGTAGATTGTCACACAATGTACTTATTTGATGTGTCCATGAAATGAGGACAGTCATGTTTAATTAAGTCGTTCTAATGTGCAATCATAGGTTTGTTCCACTCAAAGTCCCTTGCTTGCTTAAAAATACGGTGTCTCAGAGAATTGTCTTTTCTGTCAAAGTGCTTTTTGGTAACGGGAGCAAATACTGAAAACTCGATAGAACCTACACACTAAATTCAAAGTAGTAAAAATTAGATCTAAACATTAACTATTTTTATTGCAAATTTAGTGACATTCCATAGAAAATTACCCGTAGATGTTGTTCTTGGGACTGACTGAACTGTTAAAAATCACCGTCGGCCCACACCGTTCCACCAGTTTGACGGCGCCACACTGTTATGTTATGTGCCCATGAAAATTGTCTAAATTACATATTTTCGTGATTCAAAGTTATGGCCTGACAATTCAATAGTATATTTATCGGCGACCATATTATATACGGCAATTACTCCATACAGTAGGACTGAATCTTACTCTGCTGATATTTAAAAGATATTATTTGTTGCTCTAACCCCACGATTTACTCTTCTTCTTGAAGAGGTGCCTCGAAAAGTCAACGGGGGAATTTCATAACAAGACAAGTCAAGTCAAGGTTAAGTTACTCGCTTTAGCAAAGCTCATTAAAACTCCTTTTTGTATTTTGAAAATGCATATATGATCGTAAAAACGGTAAATTGTTGTTTTTGGGAACATGTTACCTTTTCGATTGTGGACAGTTGTTAAGACGGTCTGATTTCGGTTCCTTTGATAACCGGACAAGTTTATATTCTGCGAAAATCGACTTAATCATTGACAATTTCCACTAAATTAGAGCACAGTCCCTGAGAATCACTGTTAGTTAAATAAAATATAATTTAATAGTATTAAATCAATATATTATATTATATTATTATATTAATATAAAGACCAGTTTGGCAAGTAAAATATTTGTGATCTGAATGTTCATTGGCAGATGATTTGAACGAAATTACAGAGTACAAATTTTTATGCCACACAAACATTCGCGCATTCTGAGTTAATATCATCATATTCCGTATTTTTTTCTTGAAACGCTGGTGTATTCAGATTTCTATTATCTTTCCCCACTTACGAGAAAATAGCTGTTAGTTACTCGAATATTCTTTCAGGTGAAAACCTCGGGAATTCTTCATGATTTTGGAGAAACATGTCCAATTTATAAATACTTCGTCCACGAATTTCCAACCGGTAATTGTTAAAACACATGACCTACAAGATCCTACAACCAGTGCTCTGAGTACGAATTCGACATGAATTGATTACCGGATTATTGGCTACAATGCTCAATTCTCATTCAGATAATTCGAATAGTACGGATTATGATGCCACTTCCTTCCAGTTCTCTTGATTGAGAGCTTCAATACACGTGTCCACGTGTGGAATATTACTCAACTTAATTTTACCCGTGATCATGTTCGTTGAATTAAAATCACATGCGACGTAAAGTACGTCGACCATATACATCTCATTTGTCATTCGACTCGTGTTCGCTCCTCATGCGCTGCACTGTTCGTTATTCACTGGTGAAGTTACGACTTCTACATGGCCAGACATGGGAACCTTGATGCAAAAGAACTCATAGATTCCCTTCACGTTTCGCTATGGTAAATATATATTCTAGTGCTTTACATATACCGTACCCAACGTTAAAAGGTTTTTATACCATAATTAGTATTATGTTATGTGTATGGCAAATATTTCGTAAATTTCATATTGACGCCCTACTGGTGGTCTAAATGTATTCTGTGGGCGAACATTTTCAAAAGTGATTTCATGGGTTAAACGTTTATACCTATTGCAGTAGGCCCTATAGCTACATCGCGGTTAGGTGGATATCGTTCTTCTGTTATATATAGTTAAAACTGGAAGTTACTATGCTATCAATTAAATATGAGGACAAGTGTCTGCAATTCAATCAAACGTAGTGTGTAGTGTTATATGAATTAGGAAACATTTGAATGCCAATATCAAGTGACTGCATGGTTGCTAAGAAACAGGCTGACGGCATGGCGTAATTGTTTATCACTATGCACCTTGTGCTACGCGTGACGCACATTCCTTATGGCGTCGTAGGCGTCGTATTTGTGTCTCTGGATGGGGATACATTTCACCATTAAAAAAACGGAGTAGTTGAATTCGCGGAACAAATCAATAGTAACAATTATGGTATAAATAAAATACACCCTTAAATGGTAGTCAAGAGTACCATTTTTCACCAATCGTGGTGTGTTAACTACTCGCCAACTTAATAAAACCACAATTCCACTCATAGTGTTTTCTTTTACTCTCCGCCACTATGTGTGTAGGCTGTTCTATATATGTGCTCTTTTTTCCCCTAAAAATCCCAAAAGATAACTGCATAGACATGTATGCAGAGTAACATGTATTAAGATAACATACATCGTTCAACAGTGGGCAAACATTTTTGGTCCTTTTTTGCACTTTTAGAAGAATCACAATTGAGGACTTATAGAATATTGTTTAAATAAGCTCATGATGGAAACTTTTATTCAACTCGTTATGACCTGATACCAGTGCAGCATGTCCAACAGCTACACAATTGACAATGTAAAAGTAGTTGGCACTGATGGGACGCCATGCAGTTGATTAGAGCGTGTGTGATAACTATCGTGGGGTTGGGCAAAAACTCATACAATACGTTTCAAATGAACTGCCAAACTGCTATTTTCACAAATCCAATGTAAGTCGTCACTCATAATGGTAAATAACAATTTGAAATCGGTGACTACCAAGAGAGAACCGTTAATGTTTTTCAAAGAAAAATGAAAGTCTGTACTATACTGATCGAAGGTGGGAAATCATTTCATCACAATTTCAAAAAAATATTATTGGTTATGTTGTGATAACGCTATTCGAATTTTAATTATCAACCCGATATCACCATTTCAACATGGGATGTCCGGGATCCGTTTCGTATTTTAGTCACATGTTCGGGTACGCTGGGAAAGCTTGGAGAAACGATATTGCGAATTTGCTTTAAGGAATTCCTAATAGGGAACTGAAGAGATAACTTCTTGTCTTGTAAAAAATACGTCAGTGAATGTTTTCCAAGACTTCAATAAATGTGAATATATGCTGATATATGGATGAAAATTACGATTTATGTACAACTCCGACAAGGTAGAGTTGATCCGACCTAACGAGCGCATTAAGAGCAATTAACTTAATTGCCACATGTCAAATGTGGGGAGATGAATGCATCTTTTTCGAACGAAAAATCGAATTGTTCGTTTTAGTGATAGATCACAGTGGGTGGTCATCAGCAAATCAGATGATGGTTTACATAATAACAAAATCTGATGTTGCCTAACTGTTAGTTCTCTCTATATAGTCTCTCTATATAGTAGAGATAATATATTTTTTTATTATATTTTAATCAAGTTGAATACTACATGGACAGTGATTCATAGGACTGTGATTAGAGAGATGCCAATCGATTCATGGCGTGATCCGGGGTCCAGCATTCCATTGTCGCCGTGTTATTGTCAAGTTATCGGTATTACGACATTTAACAGAGTACACTATTGGTTGGATGTTCTTTAATATCAAACCATCTTTGGCTGACTCACTGATGTTTCATGGAAAATGTGCGACTCCAGGAGAACATTATCGCCAAGTCGTTGTTCACAGTTATTATGGAATCTACTGTTGTCTTGAATGTTCCAATCCCAACTAGCTGCTATCGATACCGGTATATACAGTACCAGTCAAAAGAAGTGGTCTATTAAGCGCGCTATTTTCGTGCTCAATATCGCAATTATATTGCAAGTGGAAACGCTTATAAGCATGTCGCTTGTGATATTATTGCAATATCTTGCACTTAATATCTCAATATTTTGCGCTTAATATTGCACTCAAAATTGTGACATTTAAATCAATGTACCGGTATTGCTTCTTCTATATTGTTTATTGTATAAGTAGAGACAATGTTTTAGATATGTATATAATTATAGTTGTAAATGCTATATGTACACTATATGCACAGTATTTATCTAATCTATATCTATATTTGCGAACATCTGTCTGTCTGGCTGTGTTCTATATAAATTCACAGGGGACCACCTATATGGCACAAAAGTGGTCTACTAGGGGTAACTTTTTACGAGAAAGATAATAGCGAGCGTTAGAATTTTCTAAAGTGACGCCGCTGTTGTCAGTGGCAGAAAAGGGGGAGGGGCAGAAAAAACAATTGTGTCGCCGATTGCCACCAAACTTATATATAATCATCCCCATAACATGAGGAATCTAATGGTGTGGCTTAATTATGTCAAAAGTCGCACCGTTCGCGTCAGGGATGCCCGGAAGGGGAGAGGGGTACCAAAATTGTTTTAAAATAATTTTAGCGCCGAATTCCACCAAATTGATACACATTCTTCTGAGATCTTCTCCATCATACAAGGAATCTTATTGTGTGATATAAAAACGCCAAATTAGTGTCGTTGGGATGAGAGATTTGGGGTGGGCGCGGTGGGTGGGTACTACATCTGACAAGAATTGATTTAGTCTCCGATTGCCACGAAACTTATACAAATTCATCCCCATGGTATGAGGTGTCTAATGGCGTGGCTAAAAGTTGTCAAAAGTGGCGTCATTCGAGTCAGGGGTGCACTGAAAGGGAGAGGGATACCAAAATCGATACACAATATTTTTAGCGCCAATTTCCACCAAATTGATACACATTCTTATCCATGGTATGAGGAATCTAATCGTGTGATTTTAAAGACGTCATATTGATGCTGCTTTGGTGAGAGATGGGGGTGGGGTGGGCATTAAATTTGATAAAAAATTGTTTAGTCGCGGATTAGCACCAAACTTACAAACAATAATCTCCATGATATCAGGAGTCTAATTGTGTGGTTTAAAGATGTCAAAAGTGGGGCAATTCGAGTCAGGGGTGCCTAGAGGATGAGAGGGACACAAACATTGATAAACAATATGTTTAGCGCCGATTTTCCACCTGATTGAAACATATTTTTCCCCGTGATACGAATAATATAATCGTGTGGTTTAAATGCGTCAAATTGGTGCCTTTTGGGCGAGAGATATGCAGTGGTGGCCCTAAATTTGATACGAATTTGTATACTCGCCAATTTTCTTAAATTGTATATATATTCATCTCTATGATGAGTCTAAGTGTGTGGTTTAATCATGTCAAAATTGGCGCCGTTTGGTCAGAAATAGGGACGGGAGGGTCACCAAAAACTTATAAAAATATGTTTAGTGTCAATTACCATCAAACTCATACACGTTCTTCTCAAATGATACAATGAATCAAATATTTGCGAATATATGTCTGTTTTCTTTATATAACTTTAAGGGTCCAATCGAGTTGCACCAAAGTTGATACAAATATAATTAGCACTGATTCTACCAAATTCATGCACGTTCTTCTCTAATGATATGATGAATTAAGTCACATTTGGGGTCGTTTGGGTCATGGATGGATAGAGGAGATTCACTAGCATTTACAAGATTGTTCAATTCGCCGATATCCAAGAAAGTTATATATAGTCATCTCCCAGGCCATCTCCATGTCGTTCTAAGGAGTGTTTGGCATTCCAATTTCACAATCTCGACAAATGGTGACCGAATTAAGTCACTTGAACAATTATATATCTTCTCAACTGTCATGTTTGTATGGGGATGGAAATCAGTGCATTCCGATAATGTTCTATCAACACAGATACATAGAAGAAAGCATTTAAAGTATATTTATCTATTATATATTATGAAACAATCTGTCTGTCTGTTTGTCTGTCTGCCTGTCTGTCTGTCTGTCTGTCTGTCTGTCTGTCTGTATGTCTGTCCTTTATACAAATCTACGATTCTCGACCGATCGGGACGAAACTTGGTACGTGTGTGTAGTTTGACCAGGCGGTGGGCGTTGTCGTATTGGCGAGCCCGTGCGACGCCCGTGCAGCGCATGCGCAGATGAGATCTCGGAAAAGGGTGGAGCTATCGACTTGAAATTTGCTATGTGAATGTATCTTGCGCCGGGTACAAATTGTTTCGGGTCGCCGAGCCCGTGCGACGCCAGCTTCGCGCATGCGCAGACGAGATCTCGGAAACGGGTGGAGCTATCGACTTGAAATTTGGTATGTGAATGTATCTTGCCCCGGATACGAATTTTATCGGGTCGCCGAGCCCGTGCGACGCCAGCTTCGCGCATGCGCAGACCAGATATCGGAAACGGGTGGAGCTATCGACTTGGAAATTTGGTTTTTGAATAGCCCGGACAACGTCGGGCTCATCGGCTAGTCTCATATATATTTTTAAGACCTCTGTCTGTCTGTCTGTCTGTCATTTATACAAATCTACGATTCTCGACCGATCGGGACGAAACTTGGTACGTGTGTGTAGTTTGACCAGGCGGTCGTCGTTGTCGTATTGGCGAGCCCGTGCGACGCCCGCGCAGCGCATGCGCAGACGAGATCTCGGAAACGGGAGGAGCTATCGACTTGAAATTTGCTATGTGAATGTATCTTGCCCTGGATACGAATTTTATCGGGTCCCCGAGACCGTGCGACGCTAGCTTCGCGCATGCGCAGACCAGATATCGGAAACGGGTGGAGCTATCGACTTGAAATTTGGTTTTTGAATAGCCCGGACAACGTCGTGCTCATCGGCTCGTCTCCTATATATTTTGAAGACTTCTGTCTGTCTGTCTGTCATTTATACAAATCTACGATTCTCGACCGATCGGGACGAAACTTGGTACGTGTGTGTAGTTTGACCAGTCGGTTGTCGTTGTCGTATTGGCGAGCCCGTGCAGACGAGATCTCGGAAACGGGTGGAGCTATCGACTTGAAATTTGCTATGTTAATGTATCTTGCCCCGGATACGAATTTTATCGGGTCGCCGAGCCCGTGCGACGCAAGCTTCGCGCATGCGCAGACGAGATCTCGGAAACGGGTGGAGCTATCAACTTGAAATTTGCTATGTGAATGTATCTTTGCCCCGGATACGAATTGTATCGGGTCTCCGAGCCCGTGCGACGCAAGCTTCGCGCATGCGCAGACGAGATATCGGAACCGGGTGGAGCTATCGACTTGAAATTTGCTATGTGAATGTATCTTGCCCCGTATACGAATTTTAGTGGGTCGCCGAGCCCGTGCGACGCAAGCTTCGCGCATGCGCAGACCATATCTCGGAAACGGGTGGAGCTATCGACTTGAAATTTGGTTTTTGAATAGCCCGACAACGTCGGGCTCATCGGCTAGTCTATCTATACTATATATTTTGAGACTTCGTATATGTGTGTGTGTGTGTGTGTGTACTTCATAGAATCCAAAACGCGTGTACAGATTGAGATCAAACTTCCTATGTAAGTGTCAAATCCCACCGACACGACCGTGGTCGCGGTTTAGAGAAGCTCAGAGCACCCGTTCTCCAATCTCAAATCACCACAAAGGCACGGCGTGGGTTAATCAAGTGATTATTTAATGAGCGTTTGTTTTTGACGCATCTCTATAAAGAGCGTCTGTTTGCCATTCAACGTTATTTGCATCTGCAGAGAGATATACGGAACATACATTAAATTTAAAAAACATTTGTTTCTGACCAACCCTGCGAGCACGGATGGCGCGCTTTGTTTTTACAGTATATAGTTATATACCGAAATCATCCCAGATAATCACGAATATAGCATCAGATTTCTCCCCAGATATACCGTTATAAAGCTACTGGAATCTGCCAATCTACGGGAAATTCCAGGGAATGCCGATTGAGCTCAAACTTGCTACCCACGGGAAGTGTCATATATATGAGTGTGTCCTTTATAGACTCGAACCGATTGAGCTCAAACTTGCTAAATAAGAAAATAGCCCCCAAGCCGTAAATATCAACAACAACGATATTACTAAATACACGTTTTCGGCAATGTGAGAGTTTTCGGGGAGCCGTGATGCCAACAACAACGACCCGAAGCCCTGAATGCCAACAACAGATTCAATGCAATGTTATCTATTATGCAGAGAGATTTCACGACATTACGACGGGTACGGCAGACTCAAAATATTGTGCTGACAGATTTCCCGACGGGAAGCGTTTGTTTTAAATTCAATGCAATGTTATCGTAGAGAGATTTCACGAAACAAAGAATGCGTTGTCTGTCGTTCCTAAGAAGGGGGGATTTCTACGGGTAAATTTTTCCGCCAGAAACAAAAAAATTAATTAAAACAATTTACAATTTAATTAAAACAATTTAAAAAAAAAAAAAAATAACAATAAAAAAACAATTCAGAAACAAAATATATTAAATTTAAAAAACATTAAATTCATATTCAAAAATGTCATGTTTCTGAAACAAAGCCATGGGACGAATGCCGCCAGTGGCGGGCTAACCTGCTAGTACTATATATTTTGAGACTTCATATATGTGTGTGTGTGTACTTCATAGAATCGAAAACGGCTGGCTCGATTGAGTTCAAACTTCCCATATAAGGGTAAAAACCCACGAACACCGTAGTTGTCGCGTTTTGGATAAGATCTGAGCACCATTTCTCCACTCCCAAAATCACCGCAAAAGGCACGGCCGGGGTTAATCGCGTTGATAGTTAAAGAGCGCTCCTATCGCATTGTAGTTGATAAAGAGCGTATATGCCTAATGTCATTCTTACGTCTGGGTCTCGGCGTGTGCGTGTAAGACTGTATGCAGACATGAGCGTGTTGTGTGACGACATTCCCAACACCTAGCAGGGACAAATATCTATTAGCCAACATCAAGGCGAGTTTTGCGACGTATTAATTCAAATGCTTTCGATCAAACAATATTATCTGTCGCACTCATATTTCGTCATCTGTACGAATCCACTGCAATCGACCTATTTTTAGAACGCAGCACATGTCGCGTTGCCGTTGGTGATGGGGTACACGGCGGGATTAATTTAAATATGTCATGTTGGTAACAATATCTAGCCGAGAATTCCTCAGACATACAGACGAATGCGACCAGCAAATTTCAAAATTGGTCACTTGACCTCCCCATGAATATCTTCTGGGAAATGCCAGGGAACGTGTGCCCATTATAGTAGTCTAAAAGTCAAAATCACCGCAAACGCCACTTCGGGGGTTAAGGCATCAACGATATTTATATTGACCATATACGGAGTTGTTAACGACGAACGCTCTTTATTGCAATCGACATAGCTAAACGACTACCCCCATGCGTAAAATACGGATGCGGGACGAAATGCATTTATCTCGATTAAAAAGGCAGAATTGATCTAAGAGGCGTAACTCTACATTCTGGTTCACGACGGGATTAATTGACTGTCCGCTCTTTGCGGGGGTATCATAATTTCTCTTGATTAAAAAGTCTGTTGTTCCTAGGAACGGAGAAGTTTAGGACGGGTACCATGAATTAACTCATTGAATCGGCATAGCTAAACGACTACCCCCCGTGCGTAAAATACGGATGCGGGACGAAATGCATTTATCTCGATTAAAAAGGCAGAATTGATCTAAGAGGCGTAACTCTACATTCTAGTTCACGACGGGATTAATTGACTGTCGGCTCTTTGCGGGGGTATCATAATTTCTCTTGATTAAAAAGTCTGTTGTTCCTAGGAACGGGGAAGTTTAGGACGGGTACCATGAATTAACTCATTGAAAAACAAAGAATGCGTTGTCTGTCGTTCCTAGGAAGGGGGGGGGGGATTTAATCGGGTCAATTTTTCCGCCAGAAAAAGGCACAATTAACTCATTGAAAAACAAAGAATTAAATTAAATTAAATTTTAAAAAAATTAAATAAATATTAAAAAATTCAAAAAAACATGAATTAAATTTTAACAACATTAAATTAATATTTAAAAAAAACCATAATAATAATTTTAAAAATGTCATGTTTCTGACCAACCACGCCAGTGGCGGGCTAACCTGCTAGTCTATACTATATATTTTGAGAACTCCGTATATATATATGTATATATGTGTGTGTGTGTGTACTTCATGGAGTCCAAAACGCGTGTACAGATTGAGCTCAAATTTCGTATGTAAGTGTAAAATACCAACGACACGCCGTGGTCGCGTTTTGGAGAAGCTCAGAGCACCCTTTATCCACTCCCAAATCACCGCAAAGGCACGGCGGGGGTTAATCAAGTGATTATTTAATGAGCGTTTGTTTTTGACGCATCGCTATAAAGAGCGTCTGTTTCCCATTCAACGTTATTAGCATCTGCAGAGTTATACGGGAACATTGAGTGCATTTCCTATGCGGGGAGATATCACTCCTGCAACATCATTGTTATAGTATGGGGGGGGTACTTATAGGCATAATGCTTCTCAGAAATCCCGGTTGCAAACCAACACTCACAATTTCGTATTTACGCAAACGTTATCGCTCCAAATTTATTATGCAGAGAGAAAGTGCTTTCCTATTTTTTAGAACGCAACACATCTTTACGTCGCGTTGGTGATTCAATGCAATCTTGTCGCTCGAAATATTATGCAGAGAGATTTCACGACATTAGTGGTACGGCAGACTCGAAATATTATGCAGAGAGACACGACGGGAAGAGTTTGTTTTCAATGCAATGTTATCGCTCGAAATATTATGCAGAGAGATTTCATGACATTACGACGGGTACGGGCAGGTTAAAAAAAAAAGAAAAAAGAAAATTAAAATTTTTTAAAAATAATATAAAAAATGTCATGTTTCTGACCAACCTCGGGTAAAATTTAAAAACAAAAAATTCAATTGAAAAACCAAAAAATTAACTCATTGAAAAACAAAAAATTAAATTAAATATTTAATTACAAAAATTAATTAAAAAAATTAATTAAAACTTAAAAATTGTCATGTTTCTGACTATTGCCGCCAGTGGCGGGCTAACCTGCTAGTACTATATATTTTGAGACTTCCGTATATATATGTGTGTGTGTGTGTGTGAGTACTTCATGGAATCGAAAACGCGTGGACAGATTGAGCTCAAATTTCGTATATAAGTGTAAAAACCCACAGACACCGTCGGCGTCGCGTTTTGGAGAAGCTCAGAGCACCCGTTCTCCAATCTCAGTCACAAAAAACGGCACTGCGGTGGTTAATCAAGTGATAATTTAATGAGCGTTTGTTTTTGACGCATCGCTATAAAGAGCGTCTGTTTACCATTCAACGTTATTAGCATCTGCAGAGAGATATACGGGAACAATACTTTTGAGTGGTTTGCTATGCGGGGAGATTTATTGGATGCCATAGTACTCTTACAACATCATTGTTATAGTATGTATGACACTTAGGTCAGGGCTTGGGGGAGGGTAGTGTGGATAGAGGCATAATGCTTCTCAGAAATCCCAGTTACAAACCAACACTCACAATTTCGTCTTTTGCATCAGATACCAACACCTCGACCGATCGGGACGAAACTTGGTACGTCAGTGTAGTTTGACCAGGTGGTCGTCGTTGTCGTATTGGTGAGGTGGAGCTATCGACTTGAAATTTGGTATGTGAATGTATCTTGCCCCGGCGAGCCCGTGCGACGCCCGCGCGGAGCATGCGCAGACGAGATCTCGAAACGGGTGGAGCTATCGACTTGAAATTTGGTATGTGAATGTATCTTGCCCCGGATACGAATTTTATCGGGTCGCCGAGCCCGTGCGACGCCAGCTTCGCGCATGCGCAGACCAGATCTCGGAAACGGGTGGAGCTATCGACTTGAAATTTGGTTTTTGAATAGCCCGGACAACGTCGGGCTCAACAATTTTTCATCGGGTCAGTTCTTTCCGCCCGATGTACGGGACGGGTACCATAATTTCTCTTGATTAAAAAGGCACAATTAACTCGTTGAAAAAGCCAAAAAAATGTCATGTTAATGACCAACGCCGCCAATGGCGGGCTAACCTGCTAGTCTACTATATATTTTGAGAACTACGTATATATATATATGTATGTATGTGGGTACTTCATAGAATCGAAAACGACTGGTCGGATCGAGCTCAAACTTCGTATATAAAGGTAAAAACCCACGGGGATCGTCCACGTCGCATTTTGGACAAGCTCAGAGCACCGCTTCTCCCTTCCCAGTCACAAAAAAATGACACCGTGGGGGTTAACACACCAACGCTCCTTATATCTTCCATATTGGGAGATGTATCCGATTAACGTTCTTTATAGTCATCGACGTATTGATCTAAAAGGCGTAACTCTACATTTTTTATTAGTTTTCGCAATGTGATTCTTACGTCTGGGGTCTCGGCGTGTGCGTGTTTTATACAGATATGAGCGTGTTGTGTGATTCTTACGTACTCAGGGCTTCCTAGGAACGCGGGTCGGGTCAGTTTTCCGCCCTAGGTGATTTTCACCTCGAAACTGGTACCCACAAATTATATATATGCGTGTTGTGTGATTCTTACGTACTTAAGGCTTCCTAGGAACGCGGATCGGGTCAGTTTTTCCGCCCTAGGTGATTTTCACCTCGAAACTGGTACCCACAAATTATATATATGTGTGCATGTGTCCTTTATAGACTCGAACCGATTGCGCTCACACTTGCTACCTACCGGAAGTGTCATGGACGAGTTAAATTGTGACCCCAACCTGACCTTGAAAATGATCAATTCAAGGTCAAATCGGGTAAAATATTGAAAAACCAAAAATTAATTCAAAAATATAAAAAACAAATTAAATTAAAAAATTAAATTAATTACAAAAAAATAAAATTGTCATGTTTCTGACGAACGCCGCCAGTGGCGGGCTAACCTGCTAGTCTACTATATATTTTGGAAGATCTGTCTGTGTGTGTGTGTGTGTGTGTCTGACTGTTCGCGATGGACTCGAAAACGACCAAACCGATTTCGATGAAACTTGGTATGTGGGGCTATTTTCGGCCGGGGAGTGACATGGGCCTATTAATTTGGCCGTGCGACGTGACCTTGACCTTGAAATCGGGTCAATTCAAGGTAAAATCGCGAATTTTGATGGGATTTCCACGAAAGTTGATACATAGGGTTACTTTTGTCCACTGGGTATTTTGGACGGGTCGAGTCGTGACCCCGAGCTGACCTCGACCTTCAAAATGATCAATTCAAGGTCAAATCGGGTAAAACCGGATGGATTTCGACGGGTACTTTTGTCGGGTACTTTTGCTCGGGCAGTGTTTTGGACGGGTCAAATCGTGACCCCACCTGACCTTGACCTTCAAAATGGACAATTCAAGGTCAAATCGCGCAATTCGCCGAAAAGCAGAGGAAACAGCCCGGACGAAGTTGGGTCCACCTTCTAGCCTAATATATATTTTGGGACTTCTGTCTGTTTGTTTGTTGTTTGTCTGTTAGCTATGGCCGGGAAAACTGCCAGACGGATTTTGACGAAATTTGATACCTAGGGTTACTTTTGTCCAGGGAATATTTTGGACGGGTCAAATCGTTACCCCGACTGACCTTGACCTTCAAAAAGGTCAATTCAAGGTCAAATCGGGTAAAACGGACGGATTTCGACGAAATTTGATACTCATGGGTACTTTTGTCCGGGGTGTGTTTTGGACGGATCAAATCGTGACTTCGACCTGACCTTGACCTTAAAAATTGTCAATTCAAGGTCAAATTGCGAACTTTGACGGGATTTCGACAACATTTGATACCTAGGGTTACTTTTGTCCGAGGAGTGTTTTTGGACGGGTCAAATCGTGACCCAACCTGACCTTGACCTTCAAAATGGTCAATTCAAGGGCAAATCGGGTAAAACCTGACGGATTTCGACGGGTACTTTTGTTGGGTACTTTTGTCCGGGGAGTGTTTTGGACGGGTCAAATCGTGACCTCGACCTGACCTTGACCTTCAAAATGGTCAATTCAAGGTCAAATCGCGCAATTCGCCGAAACGCAGAGGGAAAACAGCCCGGACGAAGTCGTGTCCACCAGCTAGTATCAATATATTTAAGAGATACATATATTCATTCAAATTGAGGGACCTTTAATCGTCAGAGGATTGCATATCAGAATGACTCATGTATATATTATAACACGATTGAGTCTGTCCCATTCAATATAGTTTCCACAAAAAAAGTTACAATTGCCAAGAGATATGGAAATGTAGAGCAGGCTTGCTCAAAAATAGTGGTCACAGTGTGCAGTCAAATATGGTTACTTCTGATATAAAGGAAAACGCAGTCCGTAGCACATGATATTTCCGAATCATCCAATATTGACATCTGACAAGGGTATATCTGCTCGATACAGAGGATTTCTTTCATTTTGTTTTAGAACAGACTCATCGCCTAACATAAACAACTGTGTCGGGCACAGGTAGCTGCTATACGTGCATAACATCAAATATATTCTTTTAAACTGAAAATGATTAGCCAGTATATAGCACCAGAACAGAGGAGCACCTGGACATATCATTAAAACATCTGTATCTTCATGAAGATATGATAAACTAGATTGATTGATTAACTGATACATCTCTATGTAAAACACAATTGTCGTCTTTTATTTTTTCGAACTAATATGTTTATGATGTTCATGTTTCATGCTATAACGTCTGAAGTATACGCAGTTGTAAATAAATAAAGGTGAGCCACTTTTAATTAAAAGAATCATGTTTTGTGATGCCATTTGGATATACAATTTATGATAATACGTGTAACACTTTGAGGGCAAGGGTATTCTCTATTTCCACCAAATATCCACAGAGGGTTTCACATAACTTTAACCTGGGCAACACCGGGTAACAGATTTTTGGTATTGTGCTATAATCACACGTTGTTTCTAAATAAAGCACGCTCAACGCTCAATATCACAATAAAGGTGCACCTAAAAATACCACTTCTTCTGACTGGTACAGTAGTATCATGATGTACGGATTCACCTGTTAAAACAAAAACTGTGTTTACAAGTGACTGGACAATTTCACGCTTTATTATATGTTACCAAAAAGTATGCCATTAAGATAATTTACTTTTACATGCACATAAACTTGAGTTTTAACTGTGAAACATGTAGCTTTAATCTTTTTATGTCTTAAAAGGGCATGCGATTCATTTGTTAGGATGATCGATATTAGTATTACTAATAACTGAATAGTGATTGGTTTGCTTATCAGATATTACTAGTATCGTTTTTTATTTACAACCATATTTATACAGTAGTTAGTGAAAGGCGAACACATCACGCGTGCACAGACGTTTCCGGATTAAATTCTATGAGGCAGATAACTTTTGTAAGCTTGATCCTCTGCAAACTGCAAAGTTTCATAAGTATCGTCTATCACTTTATGCATTGATGATTTACATTTCATCTAAACTATGATAATAACATAAGAACTAAGATGTGTTTGTCAGTTACGAATAATAGTAGTTTCGACCATTCAAAAACATATGAATCGTTATGCCTACCGGGAAATCATATTGTCACCATCACCGTGACCATGGGAACCTGGCTAATTATATGCTAAATTAGCAAATAAAGATCAAAACAATGGTGTTGACCCATGAAAAATACCATTGGTCTGACCTTTATTAGTTACCGTCTTGATATTAATTAAAGGGTGCTGAACCGTACAAAATACAACGGTCTGACAGTTACTGGTTACGGTCTGCCAGTTACTTTAACAGTTTTATACCGCATAACATGCTACGGCCTGACCGTATGTTTAACGGTCAAATGTTGGCAGCGATGTTGCGCGGCCTCAGACCGTTAAAGCAACGGTATTATACCGTGGAAACATGCTACGGTCTGACCGTATGTTTAACGGTAAAAAGTTGGCAGCGGCGTTGCGCGGTCTCAGACCGTTGAAACGACGGCATTTTTTTTAACAGTGTAGGTATTAAATAATGCCTTTTTCCTGATTGACTAAACTGCCACGACGTGGTTACAATCTTGTTTGAAAATCTGAACTCTAAATTAATGGCGGGCTTCACTCCGACGAGAACTGGCATTTGAAATGTATAATGGATAACTATTGTGACGTGTTGTCATTATGCAATTTATGGGACAATTGTCGTCGCGGTTTGTGAATATTGGCCGAATCCCTCTATTCGGCCGTGGATACCCGTCGCTCCATTAACTTATGATGATTAAAAATTACAACAGCAATCTGAAACTATGGTTGCGAATTAGACGATTTGCATTCGGACAGTTCAGATAATTAAAACTGAAAACCGTGGTATTAGCTTATGGTAAGGTTGTTCGACAGTATCATATTTACAAATTCGCGTGAGGTTTTTCTAGTGAAATCACATTTAACGACGAATATGTTCGATCGAAGTGATAGCTCGAAAATAGATCTGGCATTTGAATAATGTGACTCTGTGAGAATACAGCTACAATAGCTATATCCAGCTAACCTAACTCAATACAGCTATATATTCTACTCCCAAACCGCTTGGTTTTCGATAATTTACTAGAAACGCTAATTTGCGCACAAATACTAGGTTACTCCAATCACTTTCAAGCAAATGCAAACTGTCACTAGATCTGTGACAAAGTGTTGCGTTTTGTCGACATAACGATGTCGATTACGTGCGAAAACTCCGATAGATGTCGGTCATGGCGGTTTAATAACTGTTATCAGTGCTGGGCGGTACCGTTACCGTTAGGCGTTACCATGTTTTTATTTTTTTTCATAAACGGTAAACCTTGAAGACGGTATTACCGTGGTTATAGGTCATACCGGCCTGTTACCGTGTATATTGTGGTTTATCTTTATCGGAATACGAAGAAACTACAATGTTAGAAAAAGCTCGTCGCTTTAACGTTCTCAGACCGTGCAACATCGCTACCAGCCTTGGACCGTTAAACATACGGTCAGACTGTAGCATGTTCCACGGTACAAAGCCGTTTAAGTAACTGTCAGACCGTTGTATGTTTTACGGTTCAACACCGTTTAATTAATGTCAAGACTGTTACTAATAAAGGTCAGACCAATGGTATTTTTCATGGGTCAACATCAATTTTTTGCTCTTAATTTGCTAATTTACATATAATTAACCAGGTTCCCATGGTGACAATATTATTTCCCGGTAGGCATTACGATGCATATGTTTTTGAATGGTCGAAACTAGTATTATTCATAACTGAAAAATACATTCATAGTCTTGATGAAATGTAAATCCTCAATACATAAAGTTATAGACAATACTTATGAAAGTTTGCAGAGGATCAAACTTGTTATCTGCCTCGTGGAATTAATCCGGAAATAGGGCGCACACGCGTAATGTGTTCGCCTTTCACTAAGTTACTACTGTATAAATATGGCTGTAAATAGAAAACGATACTACTATATAATAGCTTATAATCCAAACCCATCATTATTCAGCTAATACTAATTTAGACCATTCTATACCATGAATCGGCATGCCCTTTTAAGACATAAAAAGAACAAAGACAAAGCTACTTGTTTCACAGTTATAACTCAAATTTATGTACATGTAAAAGTAAAACATCTTAATGGCATACTTTTTGGTAATATGTAAGGCGTGAAATTGTCCAGTCACTTGTAAACACAGTTTCTGTTTTAACAGGTGAATCCGTACATCATGACAATACAGTACCAGTCAGAAGAAGTGGTATTTTTAGGCGCACCTTTATTGCGATATTGAGCCCGCTTAATTTCGAAAAAGCTGTGATTATAGCACAATACCAAAAATCTGTCACGCTTATTATTGCGATATTTAACGCAAAATATTGCGATACTAAGCGCGCTAAATTTCACACAGACCCGATAGTGTTATATTCATATTATATAAATACTATGCATATAGTGTAAATATAGTGTACATATAGCATTTAAAACTATAAGAATATACAAATCTAAAAAATTGTCTCTATTTATACAATAAACAATATAGAAGAAGCAATAATTTGATTTAAATGTCATAATTTTGAGCGTAAGATGTCGCAGTATTAAACGCAAAATATTGAGATATTAAGCGCAAAATATTGCATTAATATCACAAGCGACACGCTTATAAGCATTTCCACTTGCAATATTATTGAGATATTGGGCACGAAAATTGTACCTGTATCCTCTTGTGTCAGTAAATGTGCCAGTGTTTTGATAGTCACAGCACTGCTATTTCAACATCAGCACTGAGTCGAATTATTTCAGATTCAGTCATACTGTATGGAGTCATTGTCGTATATAATTTGGTTGCCGATAACTATAAACTTTGAATCACGAATTTTTTTAATTTAGACAATTCCATGGGCACATACAATAACGGAAAAAAACGGAAAACTGATGAAATGGTATGGGACCGTCGGATTATGACGGTCCGAAACTGTCAAACCGACAGTATGTTCTAACAATGTACTAGGTTTCTTTACACCATATTTTATTGCAAACAGGCAGAGAGTAAGAATTATGAGATACGAGGGGGTTGTTTTTGTTGTAAATTGGGCTGGAGTAGCTCCTAGACTAAGTATTGCGGCTTTGGTTGATCAGTTCGCCCGCGAGTAAATTGCAGCACTTACGTGTCCATGCACACTCTGATCAAATAACTAGTCTGTTTCAATAAGTGGCATTACTGTGCAAGTTCGTGCTACGCCCTTTATGTGGTTTGATCCATGTTATCATTTATTGAAAATAAATTATATTGCAATTTATGCTTGCATCATTCTGCGCTATGTTTAATCTACTGATCACGTGGGTTGTGGGGTGGGACAGCTCATTGTTTCCCGGGGTTTTATCGAGTGGGAATGATTGATCACATTCATATAAACGTGGATTTAAATGTATGATTTATAATAATTCAATCAGGAAGTGAATATTAGTTAGAACTATAAGATAAATACTTTGACAGTAATACACCTTAATTCCCATCATTTATTAAAATCATAATTCTATGCCACACGCAGCGGAACATTCCAATATCCAACGTCACAGCACGTGCTCTGGGGGTTATTTTAAAACTTTTGGATGTATATCCGACTTCGCTGAATGATGCTAGCATAAGTCGCGATTATTACATGTTTTTCGAGTTCAGCGTACATGTCCTGAATCCATGAATTTAGACAAATGATACATTGTCACTGATTAGTAATCCATAATTTTATTAAAAAAGGAGCATTGTGTGTGTTTTTCCTTATTTAATTTAAGCTGTATAGCTATTCGATTTCCTCCAAAACAACAGTTAACTTGTTTACCAAGTTATCATTACTCAATAAGGGCTTTAATGTAATAGTTGAAATAATCGGTAATACGGTATACCGCGGTGTGTTTTTATGATTACCACGGTATTTTTATGCTTAAATACTGCCCAGCACTATCTCTTATGGATTGCACGGAATACATTGAAAACTATATTTAATACAATATTCAACGCCGAACGAAGGTGCAATGTCTTTATCAGTCCAGGAAATAGTAATCCGGTGCAGCTCAAACGCAATTTGATTGGTGCTCTAACATTATTGAATAGTTTAGTACTAGTAGGGGTGGCATCTCTAGCCCGAGATTAACTGAGCGAGCACAACTCACCACTTTAGCTTACCGCACACTATCTGTATAATGCACACCATTGTAATGTTCCTGTATTGTCACATTAATTTTGCCAGACCTGGTAGCTTTCTTAATTGTCAATTGGTCTTATTTTTAGTATTATAGTAGTTAGTACAGTAATATATGATTATGAGAAATACAATTAATTTGTTTGTCCAACAACTGCCTGTGTTTGTGTGCCAGTTGATTTCCAACAAAAATATTCATTTCGTTTTCAGTTAATTCTGGCAAATTGAAATTTCTGCGACAATAATCTGAGTACTGACAGCTGTCCTGGCTGACTTTAAACTTTAGCAATTTTATCTCAACATGATCGCTTTCACAGATTGCTGCCTAGCAGAAGGGTATGTGCTACTAGTACGTTCATGACTGACCAACATTGGGGAAAATGCATACTGGTATCAAAAATAGTTTGCCGATCTCTTATATCAAAATCTAAATGAACGAAGTCATCACACATTTTGTAATCACTTGATTGATATTATAACGATTTTCACCATGTACACATTTTCAAGATAGATGTAGCTTGTATATCCAACAACAAAATCTTCTCGTTTTCGGCTGTTGCATACATTGTAGACGCTTCACCTTGTTGACGGTATTCTGCAAGGTCGCGAGGGTAAACTTCGCGGAGTCCAACCACTTGAAATTGAGATTTATATTGGATTATGTATTATTTCTTAGATGGTGATTTTAAATTTCCAAATAGTGCAATATACATATATATTTCCCAGCCCTAAATCGGCCACAGATAAGCGAAATCTCAGCGTAATGTTTGTGTAACTGTGATATGTTCCCTGTTCATTTCTATCAAGTCACATGACGAAAAACAATATTAATAATTTAATTTGTTTATATTAACTAAAAATATAAGTAAGTTCAATCATATATTTCGAATATTTATTACGTATTATTCAAAATGTATTGAATAGCAATGAGAGGAACTTATTAGAAGGAAACAGCGTGTTTACCAATTTCTGAACACGTGCTTCCAAAGAGGCTGGGTGCTAATTAAAATATTATAATTATCAATAATTTTTCAAGATATATTTATCATTTTAATCGAACAAAATTGCGCTATCAGAGGTCCTTTGTTTCAAGTTGAACATATACCAAACAATATTTCGATTAACGGTAGTTTAACTGTGTACACACATTGTGTTATGGCACCAACTGATCGATATTGCATCATCATTACATTAACGTCAAGGTAACGCCTGTGTCTCAATGTGATTTATTTTTAGTACATTTCATCATCCTTATTCAACAAGATGTCTTGCTAGCTATTATTTAGTTTGGCATCTCACATATTCAGTCTTTTTCAAATAACAATATGTGATGGACATGATCTACGCATGTCAATGTGCCAAGATATCGTAACTAGCTGGTGGACCCGACTTCGTCCGGGCTGTTGCCCCTCTGCTTTTCGGCGAATTGCGCGATTTGACCTTGAATTGACCATTTTGAAGGTCAGGTCGAGGTCACGATTTGACCCGTCCAAAACACTCCCCGGACAAAAGTACCCAAGAAAAGTACCCGTCGAAATCTGTCAGGTTTTACCCGATTTGACCTTGAATTGACCATATTGAAGGTCATGGTCAGGTTGGGTTAACGATTTGACCCGTCAAAAACACTCCTCGGACAAAAGTAACCCTATGTATCAAATTTCGTCGAAATCCCGTCAAAATTCGCGATTTTACCTTGAATTGACAATTTTGAAGGTGAAGGTCAGGTCGGGGTGACGATTTTACCCGTCCAAAAGACTTCCCGTCCAAAAGTAACTCGCGTCCCGTTTTACCCGATTTGACCTTGAATTGACGCTTTTGAAGGTCAAGGTCAGGTCGGGGTCACGATTTGTCCAGTCCAAAACCATCTCTGGAAAAAATTACCCCTTTCGTCAAAATCCGTCTGGCAGTTTTCCCGGCCATAGCTAACAGACAAACAGACAAACAAACAGAAGTCCCAAAATATATATTAGACTAGCCGATGAGGCCAACGTTGTCCGGGCTATTCAAAAACCAAATTTCAAGTCGATAGCTCCACCCGTTTCCGAGATCTGGTCTGCGCATGCGCGAAGCTGGTGTCGCACGGGCTCGGCGACCCGATAAAATTCGTATCCGGGGCAAGATACATTCACATAGGAAATTTCAAGTCGATAGCTCCACCCGTTTCCGAGATCTCGTCTGCGCATGCGCTGCACGGGCGTTGCACACACGTACCAAGTTTCGTCCGGATCGGTCGAGAATCGTAGATTTGTATCAATGACATACAGACAGACAGACAGACAGACAGACATACAGACAGACAGAGGTCTTCAAAATATATATGAGACTAGCCGATGAGCCCGACGTTGTCCGGGCTATTCAAAAATCAAATTTCAAGTCGATAGCTCCACCCGTTTCCGAGATCTGGTCTGCGCATGCGAGAAGCTGGCGTCGCACGGGCTCGGCGACCCGATAAAATTCGTATCCGGGGCAAGATACATTCACATACCAAATTTCAAGTCGATAGCCCCACACGTTTCCGAGATATATATATTGCCCAATGTCATTTGCGGATACCTCGGCCGGTGATGAGTTAACGCGACATCGGCCGGTTAAGAGTTAAACGCGATCACGTCACGATCTCTCGACGGCGTAATATATTTACGGAATGTTTTTCGATCACTGAAGCATGGTCCTGCGTTATTCCCGATAATTAAGGTAGAAACTTTAAACGGACACAGGCGTGTGATACGTCGTTGGAAAGAGGAAGCAAAACGGCCTAAAAACAGATTTGACCTCGGCACGTGAAAAGTTGATCTCGGATCTGAAATCTGATGAGCTCATATTGACCGCCTGGTCAAACTACACACACGTACCAAGTTTCGTCCCGATCGGTCGAGAATCGTAGATTTGTATAAATGACAGACAGACATACAAACATACAAACAGAGGTCTTCAAAATATGTATGAGATTAACTTGGTGAAACTGTCACAGTGTAGAGTGTCTGCGTCCGGTGCATAAACAATTATTCTCGTGGATTCGGTTCCACTTTTGACGAGTCTCACAAATGTGGGTGGTGCGCCCCTGTTGATCAGGTAGCTACGAATATCAGCGTCGTTCGTTTTAAGCGATATTCCACACAAAAAGAACAGTTTGGTGCATTTTCGTTTTCTGGATGTTGCACCCTGTTTTTCGTTGGTTTGCGTGCAGTTGACAGTTGCTGACGGTTTGTCATGAGATAACACCACAGGAATGACGTTCGTGTCAGAGTTATCATGTCCAATGGGTGGCAAGAAGGAAGGGTTCCTAAGTACGGGAGCGAACTGACTTTAACTTCGTTGTGACCGATGGTCGGTCATTCGTTGGTGCTGAATGTAGCCGGAATAATGTCACCACTTACATCACATCCTGTTGATAACGGAACATTGACAGATTTTGTCTGAATTAAATTCGAGATCCGTTGTGCAGGTGTTGCATCGGGAACAGCCACACCGTACCATGCGCAGACGAGATCTCGGAAACGGGTGGAGCTATCAACTTGAAATTTGCTATGTGAATGTATCTTTGCCCCGGATACGAATTGTATCGGGTCTCCGAGCCCGTGCGACGCAAGCTTCGCGCATGCGCAGACGAGATATCGGAACCGGGTGGAGCTATCGACTTGAAATTTGCTATGTGAATGTATCTTGCCCCGTATACGAATTTTAGTGGGTCGCCGAGCCCGTGCGACGCAAGCTTCGCGCATGCGCAGACCATATCTCGGAAACGGGTGGAGCTATCGACTTGAAATTTGGTTTTTGAATAGCCCGACAACGTCGGGCTCATCGGCTAGTCTATCTATACTATATATTTTGAGACTTCGTATATGTGTGTGTGTGTGTGTGTGTACTTCATAGAATCCAAAACGCGTGTACAGATTGAGATCAAACTTCCTATGTAAGTGTCAAATCCCACCGACACGACCGTGGTCGCGGTTTAGAGAAGCTCAGAGCACCCGTTCTCCAATCTCAAATCACCACAAAGGCACGGCGTGGGTTAATCAAGTGATTATTTAATGAGCGTTTGTTTTTGACGCATCTCTATAAAGAGCGTCTGTTTGCCATTCAACGTTATTTGCATCTGCAGAGAGATATACGGAACATACATTAAATTTAAAAAACATTTGTTTCTGACCAACCCTGCGAGCACGGATGGCGCGCTTTGTTTTTACAGTATATAGTTATATACCGAAATCATCCCAGATAATCACGAATATAGCATCAGATTTCTCCCCAGATATACCGTTATAAAGCTACTGGAATCTGCCAATCTACGGGAAATTCCAGGGAATGCCGATTGAGCTCAAACTTGCTACCCACGGGAAGTGTCATATATATGAGTGTGTCCTTTATAGACTCGAACCGATTGAGCTCAAACTTGCTAAATAAGAAAATAGCCCCCAAGCCGTAAATATCAACAACAACGATATTACTAAATACACGTTTTCGGCAATGTGAGAGTTTTCGGGGAGCCGTGATGCCAACAACAACGACCCGAAGCCCTGAATGCCAACAACAGATTCAATGCAATGTTATCTATTATGCAGAGAGATTTCACGACATTACGACGGGTACGGCAGACTCAAAATATTGTGCTGACAGATTTCCCGACGGGAAGCGTTTGTTTTAAATTCAATGCAATGTTATCGTAGAGAGATTTCACGAAACAAAGAATGCGTTGTCTGTCGTTCCTAAGAAGGGGGGATTTCTACGGGTAAATTTTTCCGCCAGAAACAAAAAAATTAATTAAAACAATTTACAATTTAATTAAAACAATTTAAAAAAAAAAAAAAATAACAATAAAAAAACAATTCAGAAACAAAATATATTAAATTTAAAAAACATTAAATTCATATTCAAAAATGTCATGTTTCTGAAACAAAGCCATGGGACGAATGCCGCCAGTGGCGGGCTAACCTGCTAGTACTATATATTTTGAGACTTCATATATGTGTGTGTGTGTACTTCATAGAATCGAAAACGGCTGGCTCGATTGAGTTCAAACTTCCCATATAAGGGTAAAAACCCACGAACACCGTAGTTGTCGCGTTTTGGATAAGATCTGAGCACCATTTCTCCACTCCCAAAATCACCGCAAAAGGCACGGCCGGGGTTAATCGCGTTGATAGTTAAAGAGCGCTCCTATCGCATTGTAGTTGATAAAGAGCGTATATGCCTAATGTCATTCTTACGTCTGGGTCTCGGCGTGTGCGTGTAAGACTGTATGCAGACATGAGCGTGTTGTGTGACGACATTCCCAACACCTAGCAGGGACAAATATCTATTAGCCAACATCAAGGCGAGTTTTGCGACGTATTAATTCAAATGCTTTCGATCAAACAATATTATCTGTCGCACTCATATTTCGTCATCTGTACGAATCCACTGCAATCGACCTATTTTTAGAACGCAGCACATGTCGCGTTGCCGTTGGTGATGGGGTACACGGCGGGATTAATTTAAATATGTCATGTTGGTAACAATATCTAGCCGAGAATTCCTCAGACATACAGACGAATGCGACCAGCAAATTTCAAAATTGGTCACTTGACCTCCCCATGAATATCTTCTGGGAAATGCCAGGGAACGTGTGCCCATTATAGTAGTCTAAAAGTCAAAATCACCGCAAACGCCACTTCGGGGGTTAAGGCATCAACGATATTTATATTGACCATATACGGAGTTGTTAACGACGAACGCTCTTTATTGCAATCGACATAGCTAAACGACTACCCCCATGCGTAAAATACGGATGCGGGACGAAATGCATTTATCTCGATTAAAAAGGCAGAATTGATCTAAGAGGCGTAACTCTACATTCTGGTTCACGACGGGATTAATTGACTGTCCGCTCTTTGCGGGGGTATCATAATTTCTCTTGATTAAAAAGTCTGTTGTTCCTAGGAACGGAGAAGTTTAGGACGGGTACCATGAATTAACTCATTGAATCGGCATAGCTAAACGACTACCCCCCGTGCGTAAAATACGGATGCGGGACGAAATGCATTTATCTCGATTAAAAAGGCAGAATTGATCTAAGAGGCGTAACTCTACATTCTAGTTCACGACGGGATTAATTGACTGTCGGCTCTTTGCGGGGGTATCATAATTTCTCTTGATTAAAAAGTCTGTTGTTCCTAGGAACGGGGAAGTTTAGGACGGGTACCATGAATTAACTCATTGAAAAACAAAGAATGCGTTGTCTGTCGTTCCTAGGAAGGGGGGGGGGGATTTAATCGGGTCAATTTTTCCGCCAGAAAAAGGCACAATTAACTCATTGAAAAACAAAGAATTAAATTAAATTAAATTTTAAAAAAATTAAATAAATATTAAAAAATTCAAAAAAACATGAATTAAATTTTAACAACATTAAATTAATATTTAAAAAAAACCATAATAATAATTTTAAAAATGTCATGTTTCTGACCAACCACGCCAGTGGCGGGCTAACCTGCTAGTCTATACTATATATTTTGAGAACTCCGTATATATATATGTATATATGTGTGTGTGTGTGTACTTCATGGAGTCCAAAACGCGTGTACAGATTGAGCTCAAATTTCGTATGTAAGTGTAAAATACCAACGACACGCCGTGGTCGCGTTTTGGAGAAGCTCAGAGCACCCTTTATCCACTCCCAAATCACCGCAAAGGCACGGCGGGGGTTAATCAAGTGATTATTTAATGAGCGTTTGTTTTTGACGCATCGCTATAAAGAGCGTCTGTTTCCCATTCAACGTTATTAGCATCTGCAGAGTTATACGGGAACATTGAGTGCATTTCCTATGCGGGGAGATATCACTCCTGCAACATCATTGTTATAGTATGGGGGGGGTACTTATAGGCATAATGCTTCTCAGAAATCCCGGTTGCAAACCAACACTCACAATTTCGTATTTACGCAAACGTTATCGCTCCAAATTTATTATGCAGAGAGAAAGTGCTTTCCTATTTTTTAGAACGCAACACATCTTTACGTCGCGTTGGTGATTCAATGCAATCTTGTCGCTCGAAATATTATGCAGAGAGATTTCACGACATTAGTGGTACGGCAGACTCGAAATATTATGCAGAGAGACACGACGGGAAGAGTTTGTTTTCAATGCAATGTTATCGCTCGAAATATTATGCAGAGAGATTTCATGACATTACGACGGGTACGGGCAGGTTAAAAAAAAAAGAAAAAAGAAAATTAAAATTTTTTAAAAATAATATAAAAAATGTCATGTTTCTGACCAACCTCGGGTAAAATTTAAAAACAAAAAATTCAATTGAAAAACCAAAAAATTAACTCATTGAAAAACAAAAAATTAAATTAAATATTTAATTACAAAAATTAATTAAAAAAATTAATTAAAACTTAAAAATTGTCATGTTTCTGACTATTGCCGCCAGTGGCGGGCTAACCTGCTAGTACTATATATTTTGAGACTTCCGTATATATATGTGTGTGTGTGTGTGTGAGTACTTCATGGAATCGAAAACGCGTGGACAGATTGAGCTCAAATTTCGTATATAAGTGTAAAAACCCACAGACACCGTCGGCGTCGCGTTTTGGAGAAGCTCAGAGCACCCGTTCTCCAATCTCAGTCACAAAAAACGGCACTGCGGTGGTTAATCAAGTGATAATTTAATGAGCGTTTGTTTTTGACGCATCGCTATAAAGAGCGTCTGTTTACCATTCAACGTTATTAGCATCTGCAGAGAGATATACGGGAACAATACTTTTGAGTGGTTTGCTATGCGGGGAGATTTATTGGATGCCATAGTACTCTTACAACATCATTGTTATAGTATGTATGACACTTAGGTCAGGGCTTGGGGGAGGGTAGTGTGGATAGAGGCATAATGCTTCTCAGAAATCCCAGTTACAAACCAACACTCACAATTTCGTCTTTTGCATCAGATACCAACACCTCGACCGATCGGGACGAAACTTGGTACGTCAGTGTAGTTTGACCAGGTGGTCGTCGTTGTCGTATTGGTGAGGTGGAGCTATCGACTTGAAATTTGGTATGTGAATGTATCTTGCCCCGGCGAGCCCGTGCGACGCCCGCGCGGAGCATGCGCAGACGAGATCTCGAAACGGGTGGAGCTATCGACTTGAAATTTGGTATGTGAATGTATCTTGCCCCGGATACGAATTTTATCGGGTCGCCGAGCCCGTGCGACGCCAGCTTCGCGCATGCGCAGACCAGATCTCGGAAACGGGTGGAGCTATCGACTTGAAATTTGGTTTTTGAATAGCCCGGACAACGTCGGGCTCAACAATTTTTCATCGGGTCAGTTCTTTCCGCCCGATGTACGGGACGGGTACCATAATTTCTCTTGATTAAAAAGGCACAATTAACTCGTTGAAAAAGCCAAAAAAATGTCATGTTAATGACCAACGCCGCCAATGGCGGGCTAACCTGCTAGTCTACTATATATTTTGAGAACTACGTATATATATATATGTATGTATGTGGGTACTTCATAGAATCGAAAACGACTGGTCGGATCGAGCTCAAACTTCGTATATAAAGGTAAAAACCCACGGGGATCGTCCACGTCGCATTTTGGACAAGCTCAGAGCACCGCTTCTCCCTTCCCAGTCACAAAAAAATGACACCGTGGGGGTTAACACACCAACGCTCCTTATATCTTCCATATTGGGAGATGTATCCGATTAACGTTCTTTATAGTCATCGACGTATTGATCTAAAAGGCGTAACTCTACATTTTTTATTAGTTTTCGCAATGTGATTCTTACGTCTGGGGTCTCGGCGTGTGCGTGTTTTATACAGATATGAGCGTGTTGTGTGATTCTTACGTACTCAGGGCTTCCTAGGAACGCGGGTCGGGTCAGTTTTCCGCCCTAGGTGATTTTCACCTCGAAACTGGTACCCACAAATTATATATATGCGTGTTGTGTGATTCTTACGTACTTAAGGCTTCCTAGGAACGCGGATCGGGTCAGTTTTTCCGCCCTAGGTGATTTTCACCTCGAAACTGGTACCCACAAATTATATATATGTGTGCATGTGTCCTTTATAGACTCGAACCGATTGCGCTCACACTTGCTACCTACCGGAAGTGTCATGGACGAGTTAAATTGTGACCCCAACCTGACCTTGAAAATGATCAATTCAAGGTCAAATCGGGTAAAATATTGAAAAACCAAAAATTAATTCAAAAATATAAAAAACAAATTAAATTAAAAAATTAAATTAATTACAAAAAAATAAAATTGTCATGTTTCTGACGAACGCCGCCAGTGGCGGGCTAACCTGCTAGTCTACTATATATTTTGGAAGATCTGTCTGTGTGTGTGTGTGTGTGTGTCTGACTGTTCGCGATGGACTCGAAAACGACCAAACCGATTTCGATGAAACTTGGTATGTGGGGCTATTTTCGGCCGGGGAGTGACATGGGCCTATTAATTTGGCCGTGCGACGTGACCTTGACCTTGAAATCGGGTCAATTCAAGGTAAAATCGCGAATTTTGATGGGATTTCCACGAAAGTTGATACATAGGGTTACTTTTGTCCACTGGGTATTTTGGACGGGTCGAGTCGTGACCCCGAGCTGACCTCGACCTTCAAAATGATCAATTCAAGGTCAAATCGGGTAAAACCGGATGGATTTCGACGGGTACTTTTGTCGGGTACTTTTGCTCGGGCAGTGTTTTGGACGGGTCAAATCGTGACCCCACCTGACCTTGACCTTCAAAATGGACAATTCAAGGTCAAATCGCGCAATTCGCCGAAAAGCAGAGGAAACAGCCCGGACGAAGTTGGGTCCACCTTCTAGCCTAATATATATTTTGGGACTTCTGTCTGTTTGTTTGTTGTTTGTCTGTTAGCTATGGCCGGGAAAACTGCCAGACGGATTTTGACGAAATTTGATACCTAGGGTTACTTTTGTCCAGGGAATATTTTGGACGGGTCAAATCGTTACCCCGACTGACCTTGACCTTCAAAAAGGTCAATTCAAGGTCAAATCGGGTAAAACGGACGGATTTCGACGAAATTTGATACTCATGGGTACTTTTGTCCGGGGTGTGTTTTGGACGGATCAAATCGTGACTTCGACCTGACCTTGACCTTAAAAATTGTCAATTCAAGGTCAAATTGCGAACTTTGACGGGATTTCGACAACATTTGATACCTAGGGTTACTTTTGTCCGAGGAGTGTTTTTGGACGGGTCAAATCGTGACCCAACCTGACCTTGACCTTCAAAATGGTCAATTCAAGGGCAAATCGGGTAAAACCTGACGGATTTCGACGGGTACTTTTGTTGGGTACTTTTGTCCGGGGAGTGTTTTGGACGGGTCAAATCGTGACCTCGACCTGACCTTGACCTTCAAAATGGTCAATTCAAGGTCAAATCGCGCAATTCGCCGAAACGCAGAGGGAAAACAGCCCGGACGAAGTCGTGTCCACCAGCTAGTATCAATATATTTAAGAGATACATATATTCATTCAAATTGAGGGACCTTTAATCGTCAGAGGATTGCATATCAGAATGACTCATGTATATATTATAACACGATTGAGTCTGTCCCATTCAATATAGTTTCCACAAAAAAAGTTACAATTGCCAAGAGATATGGAAATGTAGAGCAGGCTTGCTCAAAAATAGTGGTCACAGTGTGCAGTCAAATATGGTTACTTCTGATATAAAGGAAAACGCAGTCCGTAGCACATGATATTTCCGAATCATCCAATATTGACATCTGACAAGGGTATATCTGCTCGATACAGAGGATTTCTTTCATTTTGTTTTAGAACAGACTCATCGCCTAACATAAACAACTGTGTCGGGCACAGGTAGCTGCTATACGTGCATAACATCAAATATATTCTTTTAAACTGAAAATGATTAGCCAGTATATAGCACCAGAACAGAGGAGCACCTGGACATATCATTAAAACATCTGTATCTTCATGAAGATATGATAAACTAGATTGATTGATTAACTGATACATCTCTATGTAAAACACAATTGTCGTCTTTTATTTTTTCGAACTAATATGTTTATGATGTTCATGTTTCATGCTATAACGTCTGAAGTATACGCAGTTGTAAATAAATAAAGGTGAGCCACTTTTAATTAAAAGAATCATGTTTTGTGATGCCATTTGGATATACAATTTATGATAATACGTGTAACACTTTGAGGGCAAGGGTATTCTCTATTTCCACCAAATATCCACAGAGGGTTTCACATAACTTTAACCTGGGCAACA
Source organism: Siphonodentalium dalli (assembly GCA_032622095.1). Taxonomy (NCBI): domain Eukaryota; kingdom Metazoa; phylum Mollusca; class Scaphopoda; order Gadilida; family Siphonodentaliidae; genus Siphonodentalium; species Siphonodentalium dalli. Next base: position 113,161,324 of record CP136064.1, read on the forward strand.
CCGGGTAACAGATTTTTGGTATTGTGCTATAATCACACGTTGTTTCTAAATAAAGCACGCTCAACGCTCAATATCACAATAAAGGTGCACCTAAAAATACCACTTCTTCTGACTGGTACAGTAGTATCATGATGTACGGATTCACCTGTTAAAACAAAAACTGTGTTTACAAGTGACTGGACAATTTCACGCTTTATTATATGTTACCAAAAAGTATGCCATTAAGATAATTTACTTTTACATGCACATAAACTTGAGTTTTAACTGTGAAACATGTAGCTTTAATCTTTTTATGTCTTAAAAGGGCATGCGATTCATTTGTTAGGATGATCGATATTAGTATTACTAATAACTGAATAGTGATTGGTTTGCTTATCAGATATTACTAGTATCGTTTTTTATTTACAACCATATTTATACAGTAGTTAGTGAAAGGCGAACACATCACGCGTGCACAGACGTTTCCGGATTAAATTCTATGAGGCAGATAACTTTTGTAAGCTTGATCCTCTGCAAACTGCAAAGTTTCATAAGTATCGTCTATCACTTTATGCATTGATGATTTACATTTCATCTAAACTATGATAATAACATAAGAACTAAGATGTGTTTGTCAGTTACGAATAATAGTAGTTTCGACCATTCAAAAACATATGAATCGTTATGCCTACCGGGAAATCATATTGTCACCATCACCGTGACCATGGGAACCTGGCTAATTATATGCTAAATTAGCAAATAAAGATCAAAACAATGGTGTTGACCCATGAAAAATACCATTGGTCTGACCTTTATTAGTTACCGTCTTGATATTAATTAAAGGGTGCTGAACCGTACAAAATACAACGGTCTGACAGTTACTGGTTACGGTCTGCCAGTTACTTTAACAGTTTTATACCGCATAACATGCTACGGCCTGACCGTATGTTTAACGGTCAAATGTTGGCAGCGATGTTGCGCGGCCTCAGACCGTTAAAGCAACGGTATTATACCGTGGAAACATGCTACGGTCTGACCGTATGTTTAACGGTAAAAAGTTGGCAGCGGCGTTGCGCGGTCTCAGACCGTTGAAACGACGGCATTTTTTTTAACAGTGTAGGTATTAAATAATGCCTTTTTCCTGATTGACTAAACTGCCACGACGTGGTTACAATCTTGTTTGAAAATCTGAACTCTAAATTAATGGCGGGCTTCACTCCGACGAGAACTGGCATTTGAAATGTATAATGGATAACTATTGTGACGTGTTGTCATTATGCAATTTATGGGACAATTGTCGTCGCGGTTTGTGAATATTGGCCGAATCCCTCTATTCGGCCGTGGATACCCGTCGCTCCATTAACTTATGATGATTAAAAATTACAACAGCAATCTGAAACTATGGTTGCGAATTAGACGATTTGCATTCGGACAGTTCAGATAATTAAAACTGAAAACCGTGGTATTAGCTTATGGTAAGGTTGTTCGACAGTATCATATTTACAAATTCGCGTGAGGTTTTTCTAGTGAAATCACATTTAACGACGAATATGTTCGATCGAAGTGATAGCTCGAAAATAGATCTGGCATTTGAATAATGTGACTCTGTGAGAATACAGCTACAATAGCTATATCCAGCTAACCTAACTCAATACAGCTATATATTCTACTCCCAAACCGCTTGGTTTTCGATAATTTACTAGAAACGCTAATTTGCGCACAAATACTAGGTTACTCCAATCACTTTCAAGCAAATGCAAACTGTCACTAGATCTGTGACAAAGTGTTGCGTTTTGTCGACATAACGATGTCGATTACGTGCGAAAACTCCGATAGATGTCGGTCATGGCGGTTTAATAACTGTTATCAGTGCTGGGCGGTACCGTTACCGTTAGGCGTTACCATGTTTTTATTTTTTTTCATAAACGGTAAACCTTGAAGACGGTATTACCGTGGTTATAGGTCATACCGGCCTGTTACCGTGTATATTGTGGTTTATCTTTATCGGAATACGAAGAAACTACAATGTTAGAAAAAGCTCGTCGCTTTAACGTTCTCAGACCGTGCAACATCGCTACCAGCCTTGGACCGTTAAACATACGGTCAGACTGTAGCATGTTCCACGGTACAAAGCCGTTTAAGTAACTGTCAGACCGTTGTATGTTTTACGGTTCAACACCGTTTAATTAATGTCAAGACTGTTACTAATAAAGGTCAGACCAATGGTATTTTTCATGGGTCAACATCAATTTTTTGCTCTTAATTTGCTAATTTACATATAATTAACCAGGTTCCCATGGTGACAATATTATTTCCCGGTAGGCATTACGATGCATATGTTTTTGAATGGTCGAAACTAGTATTATTCATAACTGAAAAATACATTCATAGTCTTGATGAAATGTAAATCCTCAATACATAAAGTTATAGACAATACTTATGAAAGTTTGCAGAGGATCAAACTTGTTATCTGCCTCGTGGAATTAATCCGGAAATAGGGCGCACACGCGTAATGTGTTCGCCTTTCACTAAGTTACTACTGTATAAATATGGCTGTAAATAGAAAACGATACTACTATATAATAGCTTATAATCCAAACCCATCATTATTCAGCTAATACTAATTTAGACCATTCTATACCATGAATCGGCATGCCCTTTTAAGACATAAAAAGAACAAAGACAAAGCTACTTGTTTCACAGTTATAACTCAAATTTATGTACATGTAAAAGTAAAACATCTTAATGGCATACTTTTTGGTAATATGTAAGGCGTGAAATTGTCCAGTCACTTGTAAACACAGTTTCTGTTTTAACAGGTGAATCCGTACATCATGACAATACAGTACCAGTCAGAAGAAGTGGTATTTTTAGGCGCACCTTTATTGCGATATTGAGCCCGCTTAATTTCGAAAAAGCTGTGATTATAGCACAATACCAAAAATCTGTCACGCTTATTATTGCGATATTTAACGCAAAATATTGCGATACTAAGCGCGCTAAATTTCACACAGACCCGATAGTGTTATATTCATATTATATAAATACTATGCATATAGTGTAAATATAGTGTACATATAGCATTTAAAACTATAAGAATATACAAATCTAAAAAATTGTCTCTATTTATACAATAAACAATATAGAAGAAGCAATAATTTGATTTAAATGTCATAATTTTGAGCGTAAGATGTCGCAGTATTAAACGCAAAATATTGAGATATTAAGCGCAAAATATTGCATTAATATCACAAGCGACACGCTTATAAGCATTTCCACTTGCAATATTATTGAGATATTGGGCACGAAAATTGTACCTGTATCCTCTTGTGTCAGTAAATGTGCCAGTGTTTTGATAGTCACAGCACTGCTATTTCAACATCAGCACTGAGTCGAATTATTTCAGATTCAGTCATACTGTATGGAGTCATTGTCGTATATAATTTGGTTGCCGATAACTATAAACTTTGAATCACGAATTTTTTTAATTTAGACAATTCCATGGGCACATACAATAACGGAAAAAAACGGAAAACTGATGAAATGGTATGGGACCGTCGGATTATGACGGTCCGAAACTGTCAAACCGACAGTATGTTCTAACAATGTACTAGGTTTCTTTACACCATATTTTATTGCAAACAGGCAGAGAGTAAGAATTATGAGATACGAGGGGGTTGTTTTTGTTGTAAATTGGGCTGGAGTAGCTCCTAGACTAAGTATTGCGGCTTTGGTTGATCAGTTCGCCCGCGAGTAAATTGCAGCACTTACGTGTCCATGCACACTCTGATCAAATAACTAGTCTGTTTCAATAAGTGGCATTACTGTGCAAGTTCGTGCTACGCCCTTTATGTGGTTTGATCCATGTTATCATTTATTGAAAATAAATTATATTGCAATTTATGCTTGCATCATTCTGCGCTATGTTTAATCTACTGATCACGTGGGTTGTGGGGTGGGACAGCTCATTGTTTCCCGGGGTTTTATCGAGTGGGAATGATTGATCACATTCATATAAACGTGGATTTAAATGTATGATTTATAATAATTCAATCAGGAAGTGAATATTAGTTAGAACTATAAGATAAATACTTTGACAGTAATACACCTTAATTCCCATCATTTATTAAAATCATAATTCTATGCCACACGCAGCGGAACATTCCAATATCCAACGTCACAGCACGTGCTCTGGGGGTTATTTTAAAACTTTTGGATGTATATCCGACTTCGCTGAATGATGCTAGCATAAGTCGCGATTATTACATGTTTTTCGAGTTCAGCGTACATGTCCTGAATCCATGAATTTAGACAAATGATACATTGTCACTGATTAGTAATCCATAATTTTATTAAAAAAGGAGCATTGTGTGTGTTTTTCCTTATTTAATTTAAGCTGTATAGCTATTCGATTTCCTCCAAAACAACAGTTAACTTGTTTACCAAGTTATCATTACTCAATAAGGGCTTTAATGTAATAGTTGAAATAATCGGTAATACGGTATACCGCGGTGTGTTTTTATGATTACCACGGTATTTTTATGCTTAAATACTGCCCAGCACTATCTCTTATGGATTGCACGGAATACATTGAAAACTATATTTAATACAATATTCAACGCCGAACGAAGGTGCAATGTCTTTATCAGTCCAGGAAATAGTAATCCGGTGCAGCTCAAACGCAATTTGATTGGTGCTCTAACATTATTGAATAGTTTAGTACTAGTAGGGGTGGCATCTCTAGCCCGAGATTAACTGAGCGAGCACAACTCACCACTTTAGCTTACCGCACACTATCTGTATAATGCACACCATTGTAATGTTCCTGTATTGTCACATTAATTTTGCCAGACCTGGTAGCTTTCTTAATTGTCAATTGGTCTTATTTTTAGTATTATAGTAGTTAGTACAGTAATATATGATTATGAGAAATACAATTAATTTGTTTGTCCAACAACTGCCTGTGTTTGTGTGCCAGTTGATTTCCAACAAAAATATTCATTTCGTTTTCAGTTAATTCTGGCAAATTGAAATTTCTGCGACAATAATCTGAGTACTGACAGCTGTCCTGGCTGACTTTAAACTTTAGCAATTTTATCTCAACATGATCGCTTTCACAGATTGCTGCCTAGCAGAAGGGTATGTGCTACTAGTACGTTCATGACTGACCAACATTGGGGAAAATGCATACTGGTATCAAAAATAGTTTGCCGATCTCTTATATCAAAATCTAAATGAACGAAGTCATCACACATTTTGTAATCACTTGATTGATATTATAACGATTTTCACCATGTACACATTTTCAAGATAGATGTAGCTTGTATATCCAACAACAAAATCTTCTCGTTTTCGGCTGTTGCATACATTGTAGACGCTTCACCTTGTTGACGGTATTCTGCAAGGTCGCGAGGGTAAACTTCGCGGAGTCCAACCACTTGAAATTGAGATTTATATTGGATTATGTATTATTTCTTAGATGGTGATTTTAAATTTCCAAATAGTGCAATATACATATATATTTCCCAGCCCTAAATCGGCCACAGATAAGCGAAATCTCAGCGTAATGTTTGTGTAACTGTGATATGTTCCCTGTTCATTTCTATCAAGTCACATGACGAAAAACAATATTAATAATTTAATTTGTTTATATTAACTAAAAATATAAGTAAGTTCAATCATATATTTCGAATATTTATTACGTATTATTCAAAATGTATTGAATAGCAATGAGAGGAACTTATTAGAAGGAAACAGCGTGTTTACCAATTTCTGAACACGTGCTTCCAAAGAGGCTGGGTGCTAATTAAAATATTATAATTATCAATAATTTTTCAAGATATATTTATCATTTTAATCGAACAAAATTGCGCTATCAGAGGTCCTTTGTTTCAAGTTGAACATATACCAAACAATATTTCGATTAACGGTAGTTTAACTGTGTACACACATTGTGTTATGGCACCAACTGATCGATATTGCATCATCATTACATTAACGTCAAGGTAACGCCTGTGTCTCAATGTGATTTATTTTTAGTACATTTCATCATCCTTATTCAACAAGATGTCTTGCTAGCTATTATTTAGTTTGGCATCTCACATATTCAGTCTTTTTCAAATAACAATATGTGATGGACATGATCTACGCATGTCAATGTGCCAAGATATCGTAACTAGCTGGTGGACCCGACTTCGTCCGGGCTGTTGCCCCTCTGCTTTTCGGCGAATTGCGCGATTTGACCTTGAATTGACCATTTTGAAGGTCAGGTCGAGGTCACGATTTGACCCGTCCAAAACACTCCCCGGACAAAAGTACCCAAGAAAAGTACCCGTCGAAATCTGTCAGGTTTTACCCGATTTGACCTTGAATTGACCATATTGAAGGTCATGGTCAGGTTGGGTTAACGATTTGACCCGTCAAAAACACTCCTCGGACAAAAGTAACCCTATGTATCAAATTTCGTCGAAATCCCGTCAAAATTCGCGATTTTACCTTGAATTGACAATTTTGAAGGTGAAGGTCAGGTCGGGGTGACGATTTTACCCGTCCAAAAGACTTCCCGTCCAAAAGTAACTCGCGTCCCGTTTTACCCGATTTGACCTTGAATTGACGCTTTTGAAGGTCAAGGTCAGGTCGGGGTCACGATTTGTCCAGTCCAAAACCATCTCTGGAAAAAATTACCCCTTTCGTCAAAATCCGTCTGGCAGTTTTCCCGGCCATAGCTAACAGACAAACAGACAAACAAACAGAAGTCCCAAAATATATATTAGACTAGCCGATGAGGCCAACGTTGTCCGGGCTATTCAAAAACCAAATTTCAAGTCGATAGCTCCACCCGTTTCCGAGATCTGGTCTGCGCATGCGCGAAGCTGGTGTCGCACGGGCTCGGCGACCCGATAAAATTCGTATCCGGGGCAAGATACATTCACATAGGAAATTTCAAGTCGATAGCTCCACCCGTTTCCGAGATCTCGTCTGCGCATGCGCTGCACGGGCGTTGCACACACGTACCAAGTTTCGTCCGGATCGGTCGAGAATCGTAGATTTGTATCAATGACATACAGACAGACAGACAGACAGACAGACATACAGACAGACAGAGGTCTTCAAAATATATATGAGACTAGCCGATGAGCCCGACGTTGTCCGGGCTATTCAAAAATCAAATTTCAAGTCGATAGCTCCACCCGTTTCCGAGATCTGGTCTGCGCATGCGAGAAGCTGGCGTCGCACGGGCTCGGCGACCCGATAAAATTCGTATCCGGGGCAAGATACATTCACATACCAAATTTCAAGTCGATAGCCCCACACGTTTCCGAGATATATATATTGCCCAATGTCATTTGCGGATACCTCGGCCGGTGATGAGTTAACGCGACATCGGCCGGTTAAGAGTTAAACGCGATCACGTCACGATCTCTCGACGGCGTAATATATTTACGGAATGTTTTTCGATCACTGAAGCATGGTCCTGCGTTATTCCCGATAATTAAGGTAGAAACTTTAAACGGACACAGGCGTGTGATACGTCGTTGGAAAGAGGAAGCAAAACGGCCTAAAAACAGATTTGACCTCGGCACGTGAAAAGTTGATCTCGGATCTGAAATCTGATGAGCTCATATTGACCGCCTGGTCAAACTACACACACGTACCAAGTTTCGTCCCGATCGGTCGAGAATCGTAGATTTGTATAAATGACAGACAGACATACAAACATACAAACAGAGGTCTTCAAAATATGTATGAGATTAACTTGGTGAAACTGTCACAGTGTAGAGTGTCTGCGTCCGGTGCATAAACAATTATTCTCGTGGATTCGGTTCCACTTTTGACGAGTCTCACAAATGTGGGTGGTGCGCCCCTGTTGATCAGGTAGCTACGAATATCAGCGTCGTTCGTTTTAAGCGATATTCCACACAAAAAGAACAGTTTGGTGCATTTTCGTTTTCTGGATGTTGCACCCTGTTTTTCGTTGGTTTGCGTGCAGTTGACAGTTGCTGACGGTTTGTCATGAGATAACACCACAGGAATGACGTTCGTGTCAGAGTTATCATGTCCAATGGGTGGCAAGAAGGAAGGGTTCCTAAGTACGGGAGCGAACTGACTTTAACTTCGTTGTGACCGATGGTCGGTCATTCGTTGGTGCTGAATGTAGCCGGAATAATGTCACCACTTACATCACATCCTGTTGATAACGGAACATTGACAGATTTTGTCTGAATTAAATTCGAGATCCGTTGTGCAGGTGTTGCATCGGGAACAGCCACACCGTACCATTGGTTTTGGTTCTTGGTTGAGGAACGGGTGGATTCGACTTCGAAACTTACTTCGGTGTAGATGTCAGATAATTCTCATTCCCGGTCATATTTAAATGCAGACTTGGAAACAATTCGTTATGTCTAGTTCATGAGTGTCTGTCCCGAGGGAGGGTGTCCGATGGGGCTTTAGGAGAGATTCCACAAGTGTACGAAGTTCCTCGATTTTCATTGAAGAGTCCACAGCGAATATTTCAAACGTTGATGAAAAACGTCTATCATCGCGACTTATTGGTTCTTTTGTTGACTTGTTGGATTCTATACAATTGTTGTGAAGAAACTTTAACTTCACTTTGAAGGAGTCTGTTTTCACCGTCGTTTTCGACAGCGATTTCAATTTGCTGTTGGTGTTTTGTACGAATTGTCTATGAGCATCGGATTGTTATTGAATGTCACTTTTCACAAATCTGAGTTGTTCCTTGAGATTATCAATCCACATACACTTGTCATCTATGATTCTGATGAAGTCTATTTCGCCAAACCTGTTTGATGGTTCCTTATTGGCAGACGAGATTGACGCATGTGGCGAGATAAATAGCGATCGATATATTATTCTGAACATCAGTTGGCATATTTTTGATTGAGATTATATCAGATTCGATGCCAGTTATTCTCTTCTGCAAACTTTCGGTGGCTACTGTATTATTACCCTTCATTATAGTAATGTCAGTAAGCATGTTGTACGGCTGGTCCTGCACACAAACATTGCTACACGGACAAACAAGGGTGTTGTCTCTGTTAGTGTATTCTTGTGAAGTAAGTAGAGTCAGTACGTGACTCAGGCAGTACTGTAGCGTCACGAATGTCATCGAGATGGCCTCCGTGGAGGAAATGAACAAGAGAGAAGATCTATCTGGCTAGTTTTAAATTAACTAACATATCTGTTCCAGTTTTACGGTTTTTAAGGTAATATTCTCTTAGATTTGTATACAAAATGGTGTATGTATACCCAACCATCAGCCTTTGATTAGAGGTAGCGTTATGTTCAACGTGATGCCCGACACTATGCTATGAATTTGGATAGTCACTTTAAGCTAGTGTTTCGTGTCTATTTTTATGCGCCGACTACTCGTCAGGGACAGGCGCTTTAATTAGATAAGTCGACATTTTTATGTCTGTTTACGGAATATAGACAAATACAAAGCCTTTTGCAAAATATTCATCCAAGGAAAAGAAAGTGCAAAAATGATTACTACAAATCAAGACTTAACGAAAGCAAAAACAACATGATAGTTAGGGAGCCCGCATATGTTCCATTTACACTTTTGCGTACAAAAGGTTTGACCCCCTAAAGTTGGTACCAATAATGGAACATTCTGAAAAACCGATTTCTTAAGTTGCGCATTCCTGGGGTTTAGGGGCCGCTGAACCCCAAAAAGTGCCAAAAATCACTTCTATTTACACTTCCGCGTACATCGATGAATTTTGGTTTGATGATACTCCTAAGTGTACTGATTAAGAAAACACAACTTAAGAAAGGGATTTTCCTGGGGTTTTCAGATAAGAAAGGGGGTCCCATGCTGAACCCCAAAACGTGATTTTTCACTTTTTGTTATACTTTCGCGTACATCCATAATTTTTGGTCTCAAAGTACTTTGATATATACTAATTATAAAAACACAACTTAAGAAGCAACTTTTCCTGGGGTTTTAAGATAAGAAGGGGGTCATCGGGTCACCCCTCAAAACGTAAAAAATCACTTTTATTTACATGATTGCATTCCTCCAACGTGTGTGTATGTGCGTACACCCCTGGAACGTTGCACTATTACAACCAATACATCCCTAAATCGATACGATCAACTTAAGAAATATATATTCATGTAGTTTTCTGATAAGAACGAGACTTGTTACCCCCCCCCCCCCCCCCCACAACCCGTTCCATTTTCTAGAACTATAAGTGAGCCAGTTTTATGAAAATTATAGCGGGAAAATCTAGTAAAATGTATACAAATGTATATATTTTCGTGAAGCAAAGACATAATGAAACTTTTTTGGGCCAAAATTGAAACTCACCATCCAAGATGGCCGCCAAAATGGCCGCCAGAAGTTGAAAATGACATTTTTTCACAAATATCTTCTAGATCAATTCATGCTGTTTGGAACTGGTTGAGTAATGCAACTTTATTTTGTGTTTTGTATATTAACTGATAATTATAGCAATTAAATGTGCAATTATTGGGATCCTAACCCCTTCCGATCCCTCAAAAATTCGATTTTACAGAACGCAGTACAAAATTAAAAAAAAATCACAATTGGGATTCTAGTCACATTTCAACCAGAAATGAACAGAACATTGTAATGTAAGTGAGGCATATCATTACCTATGAATAGTCCAAATCTCTGGAACCATAAATCTTACCTTGGCTCAAAATGGATGCGAAAATGGCCGCCAAAATATGGAAAATGGTAAATATTGCCCCAGGATGTCCTGCAATCGCTTACAAGTTGTGGTTGATGTACACAATTGGCTAATCTGTTTTCTATACATTGCATACTAACATGTCTGATGCACCATGGATCATTTTTACTATTGTCACCACTGACATCACCAGAAATATTTGATTTTTCTCTCACATACTTGACATAAATATCGGCAAAAATTAACTTTTCAGGGTTCGATCATTTGTTCAAGTAAAATGTAACTCTCTTTGGATTGAAAGGTGTTTATTGTTTTGGTTTATCTTAAATGTATCACACTACGGTGTTTATAGACTAAATTGCTCAAGATGGCTTCCAAAATGGCAATCAAATTTGTAAAAAGTTAAAAGTTAACATATCCCGAACATTATTCTCTGCATTATACGAAAAAAGTGGCAAATTGTGACTCACTTGGTTATTGTACGTGTTAGTTACAATGTAATTAACTGACAACTACGTTCTATTATGTTTGTCCCAGTTCCGTATGGGGCATGACAAATTCATTTTAAAGTTGCAGTATGGAATTTTGCGGAGAACCTCTTTTGAGATTCTGGCCATATTATTGAAAGGGAATGGGCAGAACTTTGAGACGGAACTGAGATGAACCATGATATGTGGGTATTCTGGCCCATTATGATAAAAATTTATCAACTGGGTACAGGGTGGAAGTTAAGATGGCAGCCAGGGAGTTACTCAATGATCATATATGATGATAATAGGTATACGCGGAGTTATTGTATAGTCGTGAATGATGTGTGGGTATAAAGGGAGTGCCCTGTTTGTAACGGTGGGACGGTTATTTATATATGTTGTGGATGTGTTATCATTGGTGGTGTATGGGGAGTAGATTTATTATCATGGATGGCCTGTATGAGTATTGCAGGTATGGAACTTATGAGTGGTCGTATGTGCGGATATTGGTATATCTGGAAGGGATCACCATTGGTGATGTGCATATGTATACCTGGATTGACTCCATGGTCATGTGTACGGCGAATATGTATGCATGTAGTGGCTGTATGGTCCATGGTGAGGTGAATATGTATACAATGAGTGACTGTATGATCGTGAATGTAGTGGATATATATACATAGCGTGACTATATGGTCATGTGTCGGGTGTAGGTGTATACCTGGTGTTCATGCATGGTGACTCGTGGCTATATCGTCATTTGTGGTATGTACGGTTATAACCAAGTATATGGCTGTACGATCCGGTGTACTGGTACATGTACGTGTATAAAGTGGGTGACTGTGTTGTCATTTGTGTGGTGTTTATGTACATATGGAGTGACTGAGGTAATGGGTGGGTTGTACATGTGTACCTTGTGCGGCTATCGCTTTCCACAATAACTCAAGGATATGTTAATCAATAGAGAGGTCATGTCATATCGTGGAAATCGATAGCCACCCATTATCTCACAGTCATTACATATATACATAAACACCACAGACATAACAATATAGTGACCCACTGTATACATGTACACCTGGCCCGTGACCACGGATGACCATACAGCCACGCGTCACAATGCAGGCACACCGGGTATACTCCTAAACATGACCCATAACCATATAGTCACTCCTTGTATACCCATTCATCTCACCATTGGTCATAAGGTCATCCCCTGTATACCTATTCTCCAAACGCATGGTCAAATATACAATCAATATATACATCAACACCACAACAATGACCATAAAGTCACTCCGGTATACATATGCACATCACCAATGGCCATATAGCCACTCGCTTCATGCACATACCCTCACCCATGTTACCTGGTATACTCCTTCACCTGACCTATGGCCATATAGTCACCCCGTGTGTACCTATTCAAAACATTCATACACGATCATGGTCAATCCTTGTATACATATTCACCTCAACATTGGCCATGTCAATCCCTGTATCCCTATTTGTCACACCATAGCCGAATAGCCACTCAAGATATACTAATACACCCCAGCCATGACAAGTCAGTATAGTCACTCCATGTATGGATATGCACCTCATCCATGGCCATATAGCCACTCACTATATACACATATCCCTCGCCCATGACAATAAAGCAATACGTGTGTGTACTGGTATAACATACACATGACGATGAACACCAGGTACATGTATACTCATACGCCTGTCACCCCATGTATAGATGTTCATTACATTTATGATCATACAGTCACTACTTGTATACCTACATGTAATCATCTCACCATTAACCATACGGTCACTACCTGTATACCTATTCGACACTCATAGTCACATAACCACTCGATATACATATGCAGCCCACCCTAGACCATAAATTCACTCCAGGTATACATGTAAACCTCACTAATGGCCATTCAGCCCTTCCAGATATACAAAAAAACCCGCACATACGACCACTCAAACAATCCATACTTGCATATACACATCATACATGACAATTCAGCAATTCACTGTATAATCATACACGCCATCCATGATAATACAGCTAAGCCATATACACCCACCAATGATAATACATACACGAGATATATAAATATACATCCCACCCGTTACCACAAGGACACTCCCTATGTACCCACACGCTCGATAATGTCCACCCAGCTTACTCCAGGTATTCATATTCAATCATGACCGTACAGTCATTCCATGTATACCTATACACATTACCCGTAACCATAAAATCACTACCTATTTATCCACACACCCCATCCATGATCATATAGACAACGCATGTACATCCCATCCATGACCTTACAGTCACTCCATATATACATAATCAACACATATATGACCATGTAGCTATATACAAACACCACACCAATGACCATACAGGCACACCGGGTGCACCCGTACTGGATATACACAATCATACACCATACAGTCACTCCATGCATACCGATTCACCTCACATCTGACCATGACATCTCCCTGTATACCTAGATGCATCTTACCATGGACAACCCACTCATAACCATATAGTCACTCATTGTATACCTACTCACATCAGTCATGACATACAATAACTCCCTGTATACCTATTCACCTCACATATGATCACAGAGTAACTCCCTGGCTACGATCTTGGCATCCACACTGTATCCTGTTGACATTTTTTTTTTATCATAATGGACCAGAATAGCCAAAGATTATGGTCCATCTCAGTTCTGTCTCAAAGTTCTGCCCATTTTCTTTGAATAGATATGGCCAAAATCACAAAAGAGGTTCTCGGCAAAATTACATACTTTAAAATGAATTTGTCATGCCCCATACGGAACTGGGACAACTGGGAATAGAACATGTAGTTGCCAGTTAATTAACTAACACGTATAATAGCCAAGTGAGTCACAATTTGCTACCTTTTCGGATAATGCAGAGAATGTTCGGGATATATGTGAAAAATTAAAATTTAACATTTTGGAAGCCATCTTGAGCAATTTGGTCTATAAACACTGTAGTGCGACACATTTAAGATAGACCAAAGCAATAAACACCTTTCAATCCAAAGATAGTTATATTTTACCTGAAAAAATGGTCCAAACCCGAACACTGAGTTTTTGCCAATATTTATGTCAAGTTTTTTAGAGAAAAGTCCAATATTTTTGACGATGTTAGTGGTGAGAATAGTAACAATTAACCATGGTGCATCAGACATGTTAGTATTCAATGTACATATAGAATGCAGAATAGCCCATTTTATACATCAATACAACTTGTAAGCGATTGCAAGACACGCTGTGTAATATTTACCATTTTCCATATTTTGGCGGCCATATTTATTGGCAGCTATTTTGAGCCAAAGTAAGAATTTTGGTTCCAGTGATTTGGAATATTCATTGGTAATGATATGCCTCACTTACATTACAAAGTTCTGCTCATTTCTTGTTGAAATATGAATAGAATCCCAATTGTATTTTTTTGTGAAATTTTATACCGCATTCTGTACAATCGGATTTTTGAGGGATCGGAAGGGGTTAGGACCCCAATAATTACATATTTAATTGCTCCAATGATCAGTTAACATAGAAAACACAAAATAAAGTTGCATTACTCAACCAGTTCTAAACAGCATGAATTGAACTAGAAGATATTTGTGAAAAAATGTCATATTTTCAACTTCCGGCGGCCATTTTGGTGACCATCTTGGATGGTGAGTTTCAATTTTGGCCCAAAAAAGTGTCATTATGTCTTAGCTTCACGAAAATATATACATTTGTATACATTTTACTAGATTTTCCGCTATAATTTTCATAAAACTGGCTCACTTATAGTTCTAGAAAATGGATCGGGTTGGGGGGGGGGGGGTAACAAGTCTCATTCTTATCAGAAAACTACATGAATATATATTTCTTAAGTTGATCGTATCGATTTAGGGATGTATTGGTTGTAATAGTGCAACGTTCCAGGGGTGTACGCACATGCACACACGTTGGAAGAATGCAATCATGTAAATAAAAGTGATTGTTTTACGTTTTGGGGGGTGACCCGTTGACCCCCTTCTTATCTTAAAACCCCAGGAAAAGTTGCTTCTTAAGTTGTGTTTTTATAATTAGTATATATCAAAGTACTTTGAGACCAAAAATTATGGATGTACGCGAAAGTATAAAAAAAAGTGAAAAATCACGTTTTGGGGTTCAGCATGGGACCCCTTTTCTTATCTGAAAACCCCAGGAAAATCCCTTTCTTAAGTTGTGTTTTCTTAATCAGTACACTTAGGAGTATCATCAAACCAAAATTCATCGATGTACGCGGAAGTGTAAATAGAAGTGATTTTTGGCACTTTTTGGGGTTCAGCGGCCCCTAAACCCCAGGAATGCGCAACTTAAGAAATCGGTTTTTCAGAATGTTCCATTATTGGTACCAACTTTAGGGGGTCAAACCTTTTGTACGCAAAAGTGTAAATGGAACATATGCGGGCTCCCTAACTATGAGGCGAACATGGACCATTTTAAAAGACGCACTTAAAATGTCATCTTCTCCGCACAAACTTCCAAAAATTGTAAATTATCAAAATAAAACATATTCAGATCCGGCTGCAATTGCACAATCATTCAACGAATACTTCGCCACAATAGGTCAGAATACTGCTGCCAAGGTTGAACAAATTCAGAACATACATCCCCTTAACTATATGAAAGAAAAAAATCAAAAAACTTCTTTCTCTCCGAAACATCAACGGCTGAAATTGTATCAACATGTTCTAAGTTCTCCAATAAACAATGCGTCGATTTTTCAAATATATCTATGAAGCTGATTAAATTTATCATAAACGAAACGGCCTACGCACTTACACACATAATAAACTTATCATTCAAAGAAGGAATAGTGCCGACGAAAATGAAAATTTCTAGAGTTGTTCCAATATATAAAAATAATGTGCGGGATAATATCGAAAACTATAGACCAATCAGCATCTTGCCAGCTTTCTCGAAAATTATTGAAAAACTTATGCATAAATGTCTAAATTCTTTCTTAACAAAATTTGATATACTGCATAACAAACAATTTGGCTTCAGAGAAACCCACTCGACAACACATCCCTTAATACATCTGTTAAATCATGTTGCTGACAACAACAACAAAAAGACAAGAGATTCGACTCTAGCAATTTTTATCGACTTGTCCAAAGCATTTGATACGATTAGCCATGAGATACTTCTCCAAAAACTTGACCACTATGGCATTAGAGGAATTACAAAAACATGGTTCAAAAGCTATTTAGAGGGGAGGCAACAATATGTTGAAATCGAAAATAAAAAATATAACTTGCTCAATATCACCTGTGGTGTGCCTCAATGATCAATACTAGGACCCATTCTATTTCTTATATATGTCAATGATATGCCCAATAGCACAAGCTTAAATCTCCTCTCTTTTGCAGATGATGCGACTCTTCATATATCCGCCACAACTATCGGAAAATTGAAAAGCAAGTTAATTCGGAATTGATAAAATTCCATCATTAGTGTTGTAGCAACAAATTAGCAATTAATGCATCAAAAAGTAAATACATGTTATTACATCCCACTAGTAATGATTTCAAATGGAATAATCTTAAAATAAAATTGAACGACAAGCCCTTAACGCGAGTAGGCAATGTAAGATCTTAACAATCTCTAAAATTCCTTGGTATTATAATTGATGAGAATCTCACCTTTAAACATCACATATCTATGCTAAGTAAAAAAATATCCAATACATTATATTCCATAAATAAGGTAAAGCGAATGCTACCCAAGAACTGCATGAAAACACTATACTTCTCTTTGATCCACAGTCATCTCATCTATGGTTTGTCAATTTGGGGTCATGCTGATAAAGGAGACACTATCTTTAACTCTTTACTACCCATAAGCGTCCCTGGACGCTTTTGCACTATTTCCCCATAAGCGCATGTGGACGCATCGCAACATATCCCTAGAAGCGCATAAGAGCGCGTTACCAGACTTCCCCACCAGCGCTCTAGAGCGCCACACTAGGCCCAGACTGTACTAACGAGTTCGCCCCTATGCCCCCCGCTAGTTTCTAATCGAGACCACCCGGTTATGTCAACTCGTTATTTGCCTATCTAATAACAATAAACGTGGCACCGTGTGCATCGCGCGCGACACATGCTGTGTTACTTGGGGTTTATATTGGGGACATACATCAGTGGTACCATTCTAAGTATTTACGAACAACATGGCTGCAACATTTTCGAAACAGCAAGTGATCGACATGTTAATGGGAGATGATAGCGATTTTATGCGGAGATTGCGGTTCCTCGTCATCAGAAGATTCAGACGACGATTACTCTGCCCCTGCTACCAGCGACAATGTGACCTCCATCGATGATAGCAGCTTGAATAATAACCCGATTGGCTGGTCAAATAAACTTCGAAAGGTATCACTTCAGCCATTTACCCAAAGGACAGGGCCAGTTATACCAGATGAATTCGATACTGATACAGCAGCAGCTTTGGAATATTTCAATTTGATGTTCTCGCCATCGAAGTATGCCGAAATAGCCAGGCATACTAACAACTATGCCAAGTGGAAAATGGAAGAAAAGGGCGAGACTGATAAATACTGGACTGATATTTCGGAACTAGAACTTCGTGCGTACATCGGTATGAACATCATGATGGGTGTGAATGACCTTCCCTCGTACAAGCAGTACTGGTCACATGATGAGTTCATCGGAAACGCCGGCATCAGCAAAATTATGAATCGGCGCAGATTTGAAACAATCACAGAATACTGCCACGTCAGTGACCGATAGAGCGAACCTGCTAAAGGGACAGAATCGTACGATCCACTATATAAGGTTCGCGACATCATCGACTCATCACTAAAAACATTGAAATCGTGTTACTTGCCTTCGCAATATATCTCTGTCGACGAAGGAATGATAAAATGGACGGGACGTCTCTCCTACAAGCAATACATGCCGGCAAAACCAATAAAACGAGGGATCAAAATATGGATGATGTGCGATGCTACCAATGCCTACCTGTTAAACTTTGAAGTATACCTCGGAAATCATTATTCCAAACCGTCTTGAAAAGGTCTCGGGTATGATGTGGTTACGTCATTGTCATCGGATTTGTGTGACAAAAATTACTGTTTGTTCTTTGATAACTATTTTACGAGTGTGCACCTCATGCAGGACTTACTAAACGATGGGTTTTACTCGTGTGGCACCGTTAGGCAGAACAGGAAAGGATTCCCGAAGGATTTATAGTGACTGAAGAAAATGAATCGAGGTGACTATAAAACTAGGCAGGATGGCGAATTCTCACGGCAACGGTATGGCAGGACAAGAAACAAGTGTTCACCCTTAGCACGATGACTGACCCAACGACAGATATCATGGCTAATCGGCGCCAGGGAAAAACAATTCTTGAAGTGACTCAGCTAATGAGCATATTCATGTACAACAAGTACATGAATGGTGTTGACAAACATGATCAGTTGAGGATGACGTATTTCCTCGGTCGCGAAGGGAAAAAAGCATGGAAATACATCTTCTGGTTTGTCGCCAATTCATCAATAGTTAACAGTTTCATCTTGTTCAAAGAAACATCAAAGAACATAATTCTAAGAAGGAGTTCACGCGTATGGATTTTAGGATTGAACTGGCTCATCAACTGATTGCAGGATATTCTTCTAGAAAACGCAAAGCACAAGAGCCACGTGCCGTCAATATATCACCAGAAAACTCAAACGGACACGTGTCCACACACATGGGACGCAAGAACCGATGTCGGGTTCATCTGAACTCAAAAGAAAGAAAAGAAACTGTATTTGGTTGCAAACTCTGCAATGTTCATCTATGTAAGGACGGTTGCCATTTCAAGTATCATTGTAGTTGAACGTTCCGAACAATTAACTGGATTATGGTTATGAGATATATAGTGCATGGACATCATAGAGAACCCAATGTGTATCGACTGTGTATTGCTATACTCAGTTAACATTCAAACTATCCAATTATATTAATTGTTCACGCAACACATTTCATGATATAATTTCAAATTTGGTGAATTGCATGATTTGACTCAGTTATAATTTTAAACCAAATTATAACATTAAAAAACAAATATATTGCGAAATATTTGTAAAGATACGGGCGGCGTTCGCGGTGGGTATGGTGTTAAAACATTCATATCCTTGAAAAACCACCATAAACAGAAGGAATAGTAAGATATGGACAGGCTTTGTTCTTATACCAATCAGAAATATGGCATAAACAGTATGTTATTGTCAATTTGTTCCCATTTGTTATGTAAACAAAAGCAAATAATTTACGTTTCATTGCTTTTGTTTAGATCTGGATATGACACACATAAAGCGCGTTATTTGTTACTGTTTTCCTGATATGGAAATAATAAAGAGCGTTTATATCATTTTTGTATGAATAACAAATAGAATTTCGATCTGTTATGTTATTTACGTACACCATTGTACGCATTGACGACAATACACTATTTACGCGCTGATTATGTTTGGCATATTAGTTGAACTGTATATACATGTATGTTGGCGTTCATTCTGTTGATGGCGATTTGAACAAATATAAATATTTAATAATGGTTGCATTAGTTGAAAATCGACTATAACCAAGATCGCTATTTGCGTCGTTTTAGAAACACCAGCGCAGTTATTATATTTGTCAAAAATATATATGTTCTTGAATGTTTTTTTTATCAAATCGCTCTAGTTATCCAATCACCGTGAAAATTACAACTTTAGAAAAATAACGGTACTTGTTCGTAACGGAATCAGTTTGCCCTACCCGCATCATAGCAATTCAACATGACCACCGGCATCATGGTATATTAGCATGCCCACTTGACCAGAGTTGACGCACGACAGCTCAGCTACAGTTATGTATTATTGTTTCAAACCGCTTAACATCAAATGGCTGGTGTTACATGCATGTTTCAGTCGGACGTTATGTTACAATTTGCTTGATCGAAGAGTTCACAAACTATTTTCTCAAACATGTTTGGTTTTTGAGTAAAAGGAAAGATCTATATCAATACAGTGTGTACATTGTGCGGTCCTTTTTCTGATACTGTTGGTATATGTTTCTGGTGTTTCTGACGTATGTGATAAAATAGTGTGTATTCGTACACCTATATACCGGTATATGGATTGTTTCAAATTTCTCTTATATTATATAATGCTAAATTTTAAATGGTGGTGCCATACAGTGTTTTCACGAAGATGAACTTCCAACCACGACTTGTTATATAATAGGTGTTTTTGAAGTCGAAATCAAAGTTGATATTGAGTAATTAGACAACGAGCCATAAAACCAATGACATATACATATACCTATAATCTAGCCTGCATCACGATTAGATTGTGCTAATAAATCAGAAGCCGTGCGGTATATACAGGAAAGCATTACGCACTCTGGAAGCGGAACATACTTATGTATGTACAGCGAATTACCAATGAATAATAATTATAATTGAATTGTATGTGTATGTTCTATATTATTACTTCTGTTAAATGTTACATTTGCATGTTAGTTTATAGTAATAAACAATCGCAAACATCACTGTTCTGAAAATATATTTTAAAACCTTACTTGAATTTCGTAGTGCAACATCGCGTTAGTTTGGCTGAACGAAATAGAGGATATCTAGCGTTCTGAATTGATACCGGACAAATATATTTGATTATTTTCGCGACCGACTAGCTGCACTTTTCACCAGCGGAAATACATTTTTTCTGGCAGTAACAACAGAAAATCATTATCGCCAGAAACAATGTACATTCGTTGACGACAAGTTGGTCGCGAAATTTAGTCCTTGAGCCATATCATGAGATATTTCTGGTATTAATTTTTAGAAGAAAACAAAACACATTTGCTTTGAATTGAATACTTTTGGGAGTTGGTGACTTTTTCCAAAATAAGACGAGTCTAAATCCTGAACAAGGATCATTTGTATAAGACATATTTTATTGTCACAATGTGACATTCGTGTGCAAACACGTCGTGGTCACTTCACCCCATGTAATCTGAGTAAATGATGACATTTTGTATGGAATATTAAAAGCAACATTTCAGAGCTGACGAAACGCACAATACATATAGTTTGATATACTGACATTGAACTAATCCCAACAGAAATGTCGAAGATACTTGCTTGCCCAGGGCTCTTATACACAGGTGTCGATTTTTCTCATATTACGACACACGTCCCGGCTTACGGTCATTATCCTCAGTTGGAGCTGTCACTCCAACGGATTACATGCACTGCGTCAACACGGTAAAAGGTTTACCACCATTTATGGCGCAACGGGATACTTTCTGAAAGCCAAAACTTATGGGGAAATAACGTCTGGTACTTGATATATGCCCGGGAACACACCGTCGGTATTATGTTATAGCTGCAGGGAGATGACGGGGTGGCTTATACAGCTAGTGTTGGAACTAAAGAGTTAAACAACAGAAAAGGGCAATCAGAATTATATCCAATAAATCATATAGAAGTCATACAGAACCCATTTTTCTGCATGAACATATTTTGAAATTCCACGACTTATATCAACTACAAGCTGCGACATTTATTTTTGACTGGAAAAGAGGAAATCTTCCCAAATCTTTCAATGAATCATTTGATTATACAACTGGTAATACCCGACAAGCAGGCAGTCTAAAAGCATCGACTCCTAGAACTGCTTTTAGTTATGTGTTACCAAAGCACACATTCCCTGACATATGGAACTCAATGGATAAAAATAACAAGAACATAATCTTTCGAAATAGATTTTAAAATTTACTGACAAAAAGTTATATATCGCGATACTCGTCACAAATTAAATGCAACAATTCATTTTGTCGAGATTGCACAGATACGTAAACTGCACGACATGAGCCCCACCATTAACTTGCTATTGAAAAAGCCTGTTATGTTCACCTTACATTTTGGCTGGAAGAATGCAAAATAAGTCTTTACAATTAGATGAGTACGAACAAAATGAAAAGCAACATTGAAAGACACTTGCTCTGTTCCTTTCTGAAGAATAATACTTCAGCCAGACTCTGCACCTATGATCAAGTAATACTAAGCCCAGTCCATGGTAAACCGTCATGTGTGCACATAATGCAATTAGATTGGATACACCATTTCGTTATTTCAAAATACCATTCCATTTCTAGTTGTCGTTTTATGACTTAAATTACAGCTATATATAGGGGCGGCAGGAAGACGGCCCATTTTGGCCATGCCGCTCCTGTACAATATACCTATGTTCACTTTTTTATATTGTACTAGCAGGGTTACCCGGCGTTGCCCAGGTTAATGTATGCTGTGGTATTTGTTGGGAATAGAGAATGCTCTTGCTTAAAGTGTTATACGTTTTCTCATAAATTGTATATTCAAATAGCATCAAAACATGATTATTACAGTCATGGAATATAAGTAGTGGCCCACCTTGTCAATTGTCATTCTGTTTATCGCGATTTATCCCTTCCACCAATAATGAAGTATTTATCTATTTACAACTGCGTATACATTAGACGTTATAATATGATACATGAACATCATAAACACATTAGTTCGATAAAAGATGATAATTGGGTTTTACATATTGAGATGTATCAATCAATCTAGTGGGTTGGACTAAGATCTCGAGGACACCTGGCTATCATATCTCCATGAAGATACAGATGTTTCAAAGAAATTTCCAGGTGCTCCTCTGTTCATGGTGCTATATATTGGCTAAATATTCTTAGTTTAAACGAAATATTGCTGCGCAAATATATCAGCTACATGTGCCAGGCACAGAGCGAGATTTTGAGTTGTTTATGTCAGTCGATGAGTCTGTTCTAAAACCCTTGTCATATGTCAGTATTGGTAGGATCCTGAAAAGTCTCGTGCTACTAACTGCATGTTCTTGTATATCAGAAGAAACTATATTTGACTGCACACTGTGACCACTATTTTTGAACAGGCCTTCCATATCTCTTGACAAATTGTAACTTTTTGTGAAAACTGTATTAAATTGTGTTATTATATATATGCAATCCTCTGACGGTTCGAGGTCTCTCAGTTTGCACGAATATATGTATCTCTTCAATAGAATGATAAATATACGGCTAATGCTTCTTCTAGTTATCTCTTTTTGCTAGCTCATTGTGTGAATGCCTTGATTGCCATTCCAATATAAATATGACTGTTAAGAAGATATAATTGTTCAAGTGACTTATATGGGTCACCATATGTCGGGATTGTGAAATGTGAACGCCCAACTACTTAAAATGATATGGAGATGGCCTGGTGAATGTATATAACTTATATGTGGATATCGGCGAATAGCAATCTTATCAATGATAGTGCATATCCGCTCGCCATCCGTGACGCAAATGACACCAAATGTGATTTAATTCATGGTATATCATTAGAGAAAAACGTGTATGAATTTGGTGGAATTTGGTTTATTAAATCAATTGTTGATGCAACGCTGACTCGAACAACGACATATTGTGAAGGTGATTAGGTATTCGTTTGGTGGAAATCAGCGACAAAATTATTTCACCATATTTTGTAAATTTCCCCTCCCACCAACAGCGTCATTTTAGAACATTTTAACCCGCACCATTATCTTCCTTGTAAAAAGTTACCCCTCTTAGAACGCCTTGGTGCCATCTCGATTGTACCGCGTGAAGTTATATATAGAACGCACACAGACAGACAAAAAGACAGACAGACAGGACGATTTTATTTCTTGTATCATTTGAGAACGTGTCTGAATTTGATGGTAATTGGTACTAAAAATATTTTGTATCAGTTTTGGTGACCATCCCGTCCCTATTTCGGACTCAAGCTGCACACACTAAGACTCATTAGAGATTAGAGATGCATATATATGAAATTGGTGAAAATTGGCGAGTATACAAATTCGTATCAAATTTAAGGTCCCCATATCTCTCACCCATAGGGCACCAATTTGGTGTATCTAAACCACACGATAAGATTCCTCGCATCACGGAGAAGAATATGTATCAATCTGGTGGAAATTGGCACTAAACATATAGATATAATTTTTTGTGTCCCTCTCATCTCTATACACCACTGACTCGAATGGCCCCACTTGTGACATCCTTAAACCACACGATTACACTCCTGATATCATGGAGATGATTGTTTATAAGTTTGGTGATAATCGGCGACTACACAATTTTTTTTATCAAATTTGGTGCCAATCCCTCCCCTCTCCATCTCTCACCAAACAGCACCACTATGGCGTCTTTAAATCACGATTAGATTCCTCGTATCATGGATAAGAACGTGTATCAATTTGGTGGAAATTGGCGCTAAAAAAATTGTGCATCAATTTTGGTGCCCCTGTCCCTTTCAATGCAACCCTGACTCGAATGAGGCCACATTTGACAGATATAAGCAACACCATTAGACTCCTCATACCATGGGGATGATTTTGTATAAGTGTGGTGGCAATCGGCGACTTATTATCAAATTTAGTGCACACCCCCTCCCAATCTCTCATCCAAAAACAACAATTTGGCGTTGTTAAATCGCACAATTAGATTCCTTGTATCATGAAGAAGAATATATATCAATTTGGTGGAAATCGGCGCTAAAATTAGTTTTATCAATTTTGGTGCCCCTCTTCCCTTCCGTTCATCCCTGACTCAAACGACGCCACTTTTGACATATTTAAACCACACGTTGGATTCTTCATAGCATGGGGATGATTATATGTAAGTTTCGTGGCAATCGGCGACAGAAAAAAATATCTCCCCCCCCCCTTCCGGGCATCCCTGACGCGAACGGTGCGATTTTTGCCATATTTAAACCACGCCATTAGATTCCTCATATTATGGGGATGATTATATATAAGTTTGGTGGCAATCGGCGACAAATATTTGTTCTGCCCCTCCCCCTTTTCTGCCCCTGACAACAACGGCGTCACTTTAGAAAATTCTAACCCCGACCATTATCTTTCTCGTAAAAAGCTACTCCTAGTAGACCCCTTTGGCATCATCTAGATGGTCCCCTGTGAATTTCTATAGAACACAGACAGACAGACAGACAGACAGATAGACATTCGCAAATATAGATATAGATTGTTACAAATATCTATATATTGTACAAATAAATACAACTACTACTACTACTACATCAGATTCCAGTTGGTTACCACGTGATGTGGAAGATTTTTATTTGCAAATGTCATGCAATCGGAATACATAGGATTCCATGGTAGTTTTGCCAAGTTAGGTGGAGTGTTGGATTTGCAAAATACATGCAATCATTCTGTATGTGTTTCCGGAATGCATCGGATTCCATATTCGTCTGTGCCACGTTATGTGGTATAGGTTGGATTTGCAAATTTCATGCAATCATTCTGTAGGTAACGTCCGTATATCCGGAATGCATAGGATTCCATGGTAGTTTTTGCCACGTAATGTGGAGTCTTGGATTTGCAAAATTCATGCAATCATTCGGTATATGTTACATCCGTGAAGGAATCTATCAGATTCTAGTTTCAAACTCTCCGCGTCAACTGCCAATGTGCATACTGTCTGGTCGCTTTAAGATAAGAATCTATTCCAACCAGTTTAAACTGGTTTGTCTGCGGGGTTCGCCCACTGTATTTCAGTTGTCATAAGCAGAAAATCATGCTGGGAGGGTCATGTTACCGAATAGCGACGATAGGCTTCGGCATCCTTTGTAGTTGCTTTCCATGTGCGAATGTATCACCTGTGAAAGATTAATCCGTGATTGATCACTTGTTAGTCTATCGGTATTAAAGACGGTGGCATTTTAATGAGTAGAATTATCTGACTCACAGCCATATCCAGGAAAAATATTTATCTTTGACTTCTAAAGATCTTAGCTCAGTTATGTGTTTAGATAGAATTTAAAGAGCGTTCATTCGACAATATTTCACCCAATTTTCGGGTACGTCGAAAGTCAAGACTTGGTGTACATGTATATACGGAATACATAAGATTCCAATTGGGTGTCACTTCCCGTGCACTAATATTCTGCATATTACGTGCAATATATATGCCATATTCGTGATGGCATACATCGGATTCCAGTTTAAATTTGCATATTCTATGCGAGCTCCGATGGCTTGGCCGGTATATGGCAGATCCATTCATAAGAAGTTGCATATTTTATGCAATTTGTAACATGTTTTATGCGCCGACTACTCGTCAGGGACAGGCGCTTTAATTAGATAAGTCGAAATTTTTATGTCTGTTTACGGAATACATCAGATTCCAGTTGGTTACCACGTGATGTGGAAGATTTTTATTTACAAATGTCATGCAATCGGAATACATAGGATTCCATGGTAGTTTTGCCACGTTAGGTGGAGTGTTGGATTTGCAAAATAAATGCAATCATTCTGTATGTGTATCCGGAATGCATAGGATTCCATCTTCGTCTTAGCCACGTTATGTGGTATAGGTTGGATTTGCAAATTTCATGCAATCATTCTATAAGTAACGTCCGTGTATCCGGAATGCATTTTGTATATAAGATGATGTATGTATACCCAACCATCCGCCTATTCTATGCGAGCTCCGATGGCTTGGCATATAGCAGTTCCATTCAGGAGAAGTTGCATATTTTATGCAGTCTGCATATTACATGCAATATAGATGTCATATTCGTGGTGGAATACATCGGATTCCAGTTTAAATTTGCATATTATATGCAATCTGTATGTTCATTCCATGTTAGCGAAATAGAGCATAGCATCCACCACTCATCCCAAAGATATGGGTTGAAATAATGATAAATGCCAGTTGGCCCCGCATGTGTGCAAATCCAGACAAGATAGAGCATAGAATCAAATTGGATTGTCCAAATGAACTAGTGGGCCCTAGGTTCTTGCTAGCATGCCAGAACATGATACCAATAACGAATGTATAATTCGTTATAGGTAACAGTGGGCTCTGTGTGGCACATGCATTGCTAATGGATGGAATTAATTCATGAGTATTGTCCAGACTTCATCTGCACATCTGGGTGCACCCATTTATTTGGGATATTAATGTGTATAGTTATAGTGATAATATAGCTGTATATTTGACGTGTATCATTAGCTATAAGAATAATATAGCATTGATAGTTTGTGACCCGAGCGTATACTCGTGGTGTCATATGCATAATTTTAGTGCGCCCGTTTAGTGGTGTATTTATATATGTAAAGCTATAGCAATAATATAGCATTGTTAATGTCCATGTATTGTGTGGTGACTATCCAAACATTTGTCAGAACAATACAGCCACGTAGTCTAAGCAGATAGGATCCCTAGTAATTAAACTAGTTATTCACATAATTACTCTCACCGAGGAATGTCAGATTTGTATATAAAATGGTGTATGTATACACAACCATCAGCCTTTGACTAGAGGTATATATAGCGTTATGTTCAACGTGATGCCCGACACTATGCTATGAATTTGGATAGTCACTTTAAGCTAGTGTTTCATGTCTATTTTTATGCGCCGACTACTCGTCAGGGACAGGCGCTTTAATTAGATAAGTCGACATTTTTATGTCTGTTTACGGAATACATCAGATTCCAGTTGGTTACCACGTGATGTGGAAGATTTTTATTTGCAAATGTCATGCAATCGGAATACATAGGATTCCATGGTAGTTTTGCCACGTTAGGTGGAGTGTTGGATTTGCAAAATACATGCAATCATTATGTATGTGTGTCCGGAATGCATAGGATTCCATATTCGTCTTTGCCACGTTATGTGGTATAGGTTGGATTTGCAAATTTCATGCAATCATTCTGTAAGTAACGTCTGTGTATCCGGATAACATAGGATTCCATGGTAGTTTTTGCCACGTAATGTGGAGTGTTGGATTTGCAAATTCATGCAATCATTCTGTATGTTACATCCGTGAAGGAATCCATCATATTCTAGTTTGTCTGGATTTGCACACATGCGGGGCCAACTGGCACTTACCATTATTTCAACCCATATCTTTGGGATGAGTGATGGATGCTATGCTTTATTTCGCTAACATGGAATGAACATACAGATTGCATATAATATGCAAATTTACACTGGAATCCGATGTATTCTACCACGAATATGACATCTATATTGCATGTAATATGCAGACTGCATAAAATATGCAACTTCTCCTGAATGGAACTGATATATACCAAACCATCGGAGCTCGCATAGAATATACACCACGAATATGACATCTATATTGCATGTAATATGCAGACTGCATAAAATATGCAACTTCTCCTGAATGGAACTGCTATATGCCAAGCCATCGGAGCTCGCATAGAATATGCGATGGTTGGGTATACATACACCATCTTATATACAAAATGCATTCCGGATACACGGACGTTACTTATAGAATGATTGCATGAAATTTACAGATCCAACCTATACCACATACCGTGGCAAAGACGAATATGGAATCCTATGCATTCCGGATACACACACAGAATGATTGCATGTATTTTGCAAATCCAACACTCCACCTAACGTGGCAAAACTACCATGGAATCCTATGTATTCTGATTGCATGACATTTGCAAATAAAAATCTTCCACATCACGTGGTAACCAACTGGAATCTGATGTATTCCGTAAACAGACATAAAAATGTCGACTTATCTAATTAAAGCGCCTGTCCCTGACGAGTAGTCGGGTAGTCTGCGCATAAAACATGTTACAAATTGCATAAAATATGCAACTTCTCATGAAATACTGGCCAAGCCATCGGAGCTCGCATAGAATATGCAAAATTTAAACTGGAATCCGATGTATGCCATCACGAATATGGCATATATATTGCACGTAATATGCAGAATAATAGTGCACGTGAAGTGACACCCAATTGGAATCTTATGTATTCCGTATATACATGTACACCAAGTCTTGACTTTCGACGTACCCGAAAATTGGGTGAAATATTGTCGAATTAACGCTCTTTATTCTATCTAAACACCTAACAGAGTTAAGATCTTCAGAAGTCAAAGATAAATATTTGTCCTGGATATGGCCGTGAGTCAGATAATTCTACTCATTAAAATGCCACCCGTCTTTAATACCGATAGACTAACAAGTGATCAATTACGGATCAAACTTTCACACGTGATACATTCGCACATGGAAAGTAACTACAAATGATGCCGACGTCTAGTGGCGCTATTCGGTAACATGACCCTCACAGCATGATTTGCTGTTTATGACAACTGAAATACAATGGGCGAACCCCGCACACAAACCAGTTTAAACTGGCTGGAATAGATTTTTATCTTAAAGCGACCAGACAGTCTGCACATGGGCAGTTGACGCGGAGAGTTTGAAGCAGATGTATTCCTTCACAGATGTAACATGCAGAACGATTGCATGAATTTTGCAAATCCAACACTCTACATCACATAGCAAAAACTACCATGGAATCCTATGCATTCCGGATACACGGACGCTACTTACAGAATGATTGCATGAAATTTGCAAATCCAACCTATACCACATAACGTGGCAAAGACGAATATGGAATCCTATGCATTCCGGACACACATACATAATGATTGCATGTATTTTGCAAATCCAACACTCCACCTAACGTGGCAAAACTACCATGGAATCCTATGTATTCCGTTTGCATGACATTTGCAAATAAAAATCTTCCACATCTCGTGGTAACCAACTGGAATCTGATGTATTCCGTAAACAGACATAAAAATGTCGACTTATCTAATTAAAGCGTCTGTCCCTGACGATTAGTCGGAGCATAAAAATAGACACGAACACTAGCTTAAAGTGACTATCCAAATTCAGAGCATAGTGTCGGGCATCACGTTGAACATAACGTTACCTCTAGTCAAAGGCTGATGGTTGGGTATGCATACACTGTATTTTGTCACTGTTGGTTTAACAATATGATACCGTTGGTTTGCCTACGGTATTATACCGTTGCTAGTTTTGACGGCCAAGTACCGTTGCACAAACACGAGGTATGGATAGGATCACCTCCCTTGTGAGATTCGCAATGCATCTCGGGTAAATTCGCCATTAATTGATGTCTCAGTGTCTGTCTCCGTCATTCGCGGGAGATTTGTTTTATAATTTAGTAGGCCTACTTTTTAATATGTTTCAACAGCTTGGGACAGGTTCCAAGCCGTTTAAATAGCACTAACGGTCTACCGAACGGGCTAAAGAAAGTGTAAACAAGCCCTATTTAACCACTTGCGATGTTTTAATAGCGACCGCGAAAATAGGTCACCTAGTAAAATTGGTTTGCACTGCAGTCATTCACTCTATAAGTATTAGTTATAACGGATCACTTTTCACATTTTCGCTAATTTCTCTACTAATAAACGAATCAAAGTAATTATTTTTGTTGGATCTTCTAGTCAGCTATATTACTACTTTGTACCATAAATAAATTTTAGAAAGATTGCATGTGTGATTCCAACAGTACAATGTATCGACGGTGTACTGTTATTTCAACAGTATCCTACCGTGTATTCCAACAGTACAATGTATCAACGGTATACTGTTATTTCTACAGTATCCTACCGTTTACTTCAACAGTACAATGTATCAACGGTATACTGTTATTTCGACAGGGATTGTACTGGCAACTAAGTTGACGGTGCATTACCGTAGTTATAACGTTATTAAATTTTACAGTGTACACCATTCTATATACAAACTTGTTCACCAAGTTATCATTACTCAATGGGGGCTTTAATGTAATAGTTGAAATAATCGGTAATACGGTATACCGCGGTGTGTTTTTATGATTACCACGGTATTTTTATGCTTAAATACCGCCCAGCACTATCTCTTATTGATTGCACGGAATACCTTGAAAACTATTCTTAATACAATATTCAACGCCGAAAGAAGGTGCAATGTC
Source organism: Siphonodentalium dalli (assembly GCA_032622095.1). NCBI lineage: Eukaryota > Metazoa > Mollusca > Scaphopoda > Gadilida > Siphonodentaliidae > Siphonodentalium > Siphonodentalium dalli. The sequence continues at coordinate 113,192,428 of CP136064.1, forward strand.
TTTATCAGTCCAGGAAATAGTAATCCGGTGCTTCTCAAACGCAATTTGATTGGTGCTCTAACATTATTGAATAGATTAATACTAGTAGGGGGCATCTCTAGCCCGAGATTAACTGAGCGAGCACAAATCACCACTTTAGCTTGCTGCACACTATCTGTATAATGCACACCATTGTAATGTTCCTGTATTCTCACATTAATTTTGCCAGACCTGGTAGCTTTCTTAATTGTCAATTGGTCTTTTTATTATTAGTATTATAGTAGTTAGTACAGTAATATATGATTATGAGAAATACAATTAATTTGTTTGTCCAACAACTGTGCCTGTGTTTGTGTGCCTGTTGATTTCCAACAAAAGTATTCATTTCGTTTTCAGTTAATTCTGACAAATTGAAATTTCTTTAGCAATATTATCTCAATGTGACCGCTTTCACAGATTGCTGCCCAGCAGAAGGGTATGCATTACTAGTACGTTCATGACTGAACAACATTGGGAAAAATGCATACTGGTATCAAAAATAGTTTGCCGATCTCTTATATCAAAATCTAAATGAACGAATTCATCACACATTTTGTAATCACTTGATTAATATTATAACGATTTTCACCATGTAAACATTTTCAAGATACATGTAGCTTGTATATCCAACAACAAAATCTTATCGTTTTCGGCTGTTGCATACATTGTAGACGCTTCACCTTGTTGACTGTATTCTGCAAGGTCGCGAGGGTAAACTTCGTGGAGTCCGACCACTTGAAATTGAGATTTATATTGGATTATGTATTATTTCTTAGATGGTGATTTTAAATTTCCAAATAGTGCAATATCTACTATATAATTTGAGACTTCCGTATATATATATGTGTGTGTGTATGTGGGTACTTCATAGAATCCAAAACGCGTGTACAGATTGAGCTCAAATTTAGTATGTAAGTGTAAAATCCCACCGACACGATCGTGGTCGCGTTTTGGAGAAGCTCAGAGCACCCGTTCTCCAATCTCAGTCACAAAAACGGCACTTCGGTGGTTAAGACATCAACGATCTTGATATTGACCTTATACGGAGGTGTTAACAATTAACGCTCTTTATTGCAATGGACGTGGCTAAACGACTGACTCCATGCGTCCGAAATACGGATGCGGATTCCAATGGACGTGGCTAAACGACTGACCCCATGCGTCCGAAATACGGATGCGGACGAAATGAAATTATCTCGACTAAAAAGGCAGAATTGATCTAAGAGCTCGAAATATTATGCAGAGGGATTTCACGACGGGATTAATTGACTGTCCACTCTGAAGTTTGGGACGGGGAGGACGTGTACCATGAATTAACTCATTGAAAAACAAAGAATGCGTTATCTCGGAAACGGGTGGAGCTATCGACTTGAAATTTGCTATGTGAATGTATCTTGCCCCGGATACAAATTTTATCGGGTCGCCGAGCTCGTGCGACGCCAGCTTCGCGCATGCGCAGACGAGATCTCGGAAATTGGTGGAGCTATCGACTTGAAATTTGGTATGTGAATGTATCTTGCCCCGGGTACGAATTTTATCGGGTCGCCGAGCCCGTGCGACGCCCTTGCAGCGCGTGCGCAGACGAGATCTCGGAAACGGGTGGAGCTATCGACTTGAAATTTGCAATGTGAATGTATCTTACCCCGGATACGAATTTTATCGGGTCGCCGAGCCCGTGCGACGCAAGCTTCGCGCATGCGCAGACCAGATATCGGAAACGGGTGGAGCTATCGGTTAAATTTAAAAAATGTCATGTTTCTGAAACAAAGCCATGAGACGAATGCCGCCAGTGGCGGGCTAACCTGCTAGTCTATTATATATTTTGGAAGATCTGTTTGTGTGTGTGTCTGTGTGTTCGCGATGAACTCGAAAACGGCCGAGCCGATTTCGATGAAACTTGGTATGTGGGGGTATTTTCGACCGGGGGGTGGCATGGGGCCTATTAATTTGTCCGTACGAAGTGACCTTGACCTTTAAATCGGGTAATTTCAAGGTCAAACGCCCGAATATCACGGGATTTCGATGAAACTTGGTATGTGGGGGTACCTTCGGCCGGGGAGTGTCATAAACCTATTAATTTGCCCGTGCGACGTGACCTTGACCTTGAAATCGGGTCATTTCAAGGTCAAACGCCCGAATATCACGGGATTTCGATGAAACTTGGTATGTGGGGGTACTTTCATATGGGGAGTCTCATAAGCATATGCATTTGCCCGTGCGACGTGACCTTGACCTTGCAATCGGGTCAATTCAAGGTCAAATCGCCAATTTTGATCGGATTTCGACGAAATTTTATACATAGGGTTACTTTTGTCCACTGAGTGTTTTGGACGGGTCGAATCGTGACCCCGATCTTACCTTGACTTTCTAAATGATCAATTCGATGTCAAATCGGGTAAAACCGGATGGATTTCGACGGGAACGTTTGTCGGGTACTTTTGTCCGGGCAGTGTTTTGAACTGGTCAAATCGTGACCCCACTTGACCTTGACCTTCAAAATGGACAATTCAAGGTCAAAGCCCGGACGAAGTCGGGTCACCTTCTAGTAAATATATATTTCCTAGCCCTAAATCGGCCACAGATAAGCGAAATCTCAGCGTAATGTTTGCATAACTGTGATATGTTCCCTATTCATTTCTATCAAGTCACATGACGAAAAACAATATTAATAACTTAATTTGTTTATATTAACTAAAAATATAAGTAAGTTCAATCATATATTTCGAATATTTATTATGTATTATTCAAAATGTATTGAACAGCAATGAGAGGAACTTATTAAAAGGAAACAGCGTGTTTACCAATTTCTGAACACGTGCTTCCATCGAGGCTGGGTGCGAATTTCAATATTATAATTATCAATAAATTTTCAAGAGATATTTATCATTTTAATCGAACAAAATTGCACTATCAGAGGTCCTTTGTTACAAGTTGAACATTTACGAAACAATATTTCGATTAACGGTAGTTTAACTGTGTACACACATTGTGTTATGGCAGCAACTGATCGATATTGCATCATCATTACATCAAGGTCAAGGTAACGCCTGTGTCTCAATGTGATTTATTTTTAGTATATTTCATCATCCTTATTCAACAAGATGTCTTGTCTTCGTCCGGGCTGTTTCCCCTCTGCTTTTCGGCGAATTGCGCGATTTGACCTTGAATTGACCAATTTGAAGGTTAAGGTCAGGTCGGTGTAACGATTTGACCCGTCCAAAAGACTCCCCGGACATAAGTATCTGTAGGTATCAAATTTCGTCGAAATCCGTCCCGTTTTACCCGATTTGACCTTGGTGGATTCGACTTCGAAACTTACTTCGATGTAGATGTCAGATAATTCTCATTCCCGGTTATATTTAAATGCAGACTTGGAAACAATTCGTTATGTCTAGTTCATGAGTGTCTGTCCCGAGGGAGGGTGTCCGATGGGGCTTTAGGAGAGATTCCACAAGTGTACGAAGTTCCTCGATTTTCATTGAAGAGTCCACAGCGAATATTTCAAACGTTGATGAAAAACGTCTATCATCGCGACTTATTGGTTCTTTTGTTGACTTGTTGGATTCTATACAATTGTTGTGAAGAAACTTTAACTTCACTTTGAAGGAGTCTGTTTTCACCGTCGTTTTTGACAGCGATTTCAATTTGCTGTTGGTGTTTTGTACGAATTGTCTATGAGCATCGGATTGTTATTGAATGTCACTTTTCACAAATCTGAGTTGTTCCTTGAGATTACCAATCCCCACACACTTGTCATCTATGATTCTGATGAAGTCTATTTCGCCAAACCTGTTTGATGGTTCTTTATTGGCAGACGAGATTGACGCATGTGGCGAGATAAATAGCGATCGATATATTATTCTGAACATCAGTTGGCATATTTTTGATTGAGATTATATCAGATTCGATGCCAGTTATTCTCTTCTGCAAACTTTCGGTGGCTACTGTATTATTACCCTTCATTATAGTAATGTCAGTAAGCATGTTGTACGGCTGGTCCTGCACACACACATTGCTACACGGACAAACAAGGGTGTTGTCTCTGTTAGTGTATTCTTGTGAAGTAAGTAGAGTCAGTACGTGACTCAGGCAGTACCGTAGCGTCACGAATGTCATCGAGATGGCCTCCGTGGAGGAAATGAACAAGAGAGATGTATCTGGCTAGTATTAAATTAACTAACATGTCGGTTCCAGTTTTACGGTTTTTAAGGTAATATTCTCTTAGATCAGAGTACTGCTCTCGTGCTTGGCAAATATTTTCATACGGATAAGTTTGAATTTGTATGTATCCGGTGCCCTCTCCAAGAGCTGTGAGATGAACAGTTCCTTTGGAATAGAGGAAACAATAGTCCAGTTGTAAATGCCTTCTCTCCCGAACTGGTCGTAATGATTGTGCTCGGAATTGTCAATTGTCCACCGAAGAGCGTTGTTGGTAATTGGATTTCCAGAACTGCCTGCAGTTGGATTATGATCTAGAAAAGACATGCTTTCCATGTGATAATCCGTCGTGTTCTGCAAAACTGCAAGCTTGTGCCCACTATATCGGTAAACACTTCCCATCGTTTGAAGACATTACGTACCCTGACATGTTTCACATCCTTCACCATATAGCATGTGCATGCATCGGAGACTATAATTATTTTCTGGAAGCCCGTAAATCGCGACCAAACAAAGGCGAATGTCCACACATCACACAGTTAAATAATTGGTTTTGCGCAGCGGCGACCTGCAAGGAGATAGCCTTCGCCGTCCAACATAGAATAGAGACCAATATGTGATGGACTCACAATTGAAGACCGAAATATGCAGTCACGCTCTGGACAAAGGTCCGAATATCTTCTACTGGGACAGGAGCGAGACAGACTATATACTTTATTTTGTTCTGTCTCGGCTTGTCCCAGCGCCAGTATGTTTTAAGTTGTATGACTGTGTTTACTGTGAACGTGCTTTATGAGTGTCTGATATGTGTGACCGATTTTATTATATGATTCATTATCGTTTTGGTTTCCATTGCAGTAGCACTTTGTTTAATTGATTTCACATAAAGTTCCATCACACGTCACCAATTGTGTTCAATCTAGATCTTGGTCTCTTCTCCCTTATGGTGTGGTGGCAGCGAATACAGAGCCCTGCTTCTTCATTTCGTTAAACTGAAAAGACCAGCTTGTCAGCGGTGCAGGCTTATATTGACATCGCACAGATTCGCGGCAATTTGACCGTCGGAAAAGGTCGTTGCTAAAGCGTGTAACCGAACTGTGAATTTTCAAGAAACTGTGTTATCTGCAACCAGATACAATATGGCTGTTTTGCCACATCTTCTATTATTTCACCACACACACCAAGTGCGTGTCAACATGAAATCACGCCAAGAAAACACATACATTCGCCAAAAGTTAATTCACTCTTTCGGACTTTCAATCGCACCAATTTTGCCTCACCGAAATCTTCTCCATAGCAATCATGACATAATAGGACTCGCTTCTGTTGATCTACGTTACTCGACAACACAAATTCTATTCACGGTTATTTTGTCAAGGATTTGTCTATGGATATTGAAGGTGGTCTCAATTTCATAATTGAAAATGACATTGCTATCCGGCCCCAAAAGTCACAAATATCAATCGGCGATAACTTGCAATACCATTATTCGACAATAGATTCTGTCATTACAACTCCAGTTTCACGGACAACTTACATCATTCACGTTACTAATTATGAAGTTCATACTGCATTAGCCCTACACAAGAATACTAATTTACAACACTGGGACTCACCTGCAGATTATAGGACACAAAAAGAAAATCAGGAGTCATGTGGAATCTTCACATAATCTGGCACAAGATTTGATTGCCCATGCCAGCAATGTTAGTCGTAGTAGTCTGTTAACTGATAATCTGTGCACAGTAATGTCCGATCCCACAAACAAGGATGCATATGTCGAAATGCCGTGCAAACACAGTGCGAGCGATCTGGACATTTCCACTATCTAAACATAGTCCAGGAGATATTGGTAGACCTCTGCACACCCCCCACCCCCACAGGACTCAACTTCAGCCCACTAATTTTCTTTCTTAATGTCTCCTCTAATTTTTTCCGGTTGCTAACAAGAAAAAAAGGTGGCCGCAGAGAATCCGGACAAGATGGCGTCCATCATGGCGGCCATTTTTTTTATATGCACCAGGTCTCTTTGGTCGCCGTTATAGTAAAGATGATGTCACATGCGGTCTTGTTTTCTGTTCGATTCGTTATGGTAATACACAACCCTTACAAATTAGCAAAAAATCCGACACAAAAATCCAATATGGCGGCCAAGATGGCCACCGAAATGTGAACATTTGCTATTTTTCGGACATTTCATCACCTTTCGTTTGTCTCTGTGGGAAATTATTGGCACCTTGACGCTATTTTATTCATTTATCGTATAGAAGAGTTATTGGCGAACACACGGCGACAATAATATACATTCCTTGCCAGACATTTTTGTCAGATATCACGTTTTCCCAAATGCCGGTATAATCCGGTCAAAGCCAAAACGACGCTAATAACACAATGTCTGTTTCGAATCAATGAATGTTATTGCTATTATTACTACAGCCATGATTATATATATGCAGGAGATACCCGGGCTAGGATTCCTCTTTTACCTGAGTTGGGGAATATTCAGCCAAATCCAAGATGGCGGCCAAAATGGCCACCAGAAATAGAAAAATCGCCGAAAATCACTGATTTTACAATCAGTGAGAGTTATTGTCACGACAACTCCACATCTGCTTATTATTGTGAGTTGGGAACACTGAGTCGAAGAACTCTCCTTATATTGTATCCAAATAAAAGTTCCCCAACTCCAAAATGGCGCCCATAACGGCGGACAGATTTAGAAAAATCATCGAAAACCCCTCATATTCACATCATTGGGCATTATTGTCGAGTCAACTCCACCCATGCTTACAGTTGAGTTGGAAATACTGTGGTGAAGTAATTATCTTGCATCCCATGCAAGAAATGGTTTTCCAAATCTAAGATGGCGGCCAAAATGGCGCCGATATTTGAAAACACGCCTACATTCCTTTACTTTCTTACGATGGGCGTTACTGTTTCGCGAATTCTACCCCCCCCCCCATTACATGTTGATATGGAATATTGATATGAAGTATTCATTTGAGTTTGGCAGTTGATACTCAAGGTCAAGATGGAAGCTAAACTGGAGGCCATAAATTGAAAAGAAATCGATATTTTCACATACAAATTTCAACTTGTTGTCATAATATCGATATGTATGGACGATACTATACACAAACCATCTATTAGTTCAACTTAAAACGTATAACATTGCTCGTATCCTTCTGGAAGTACGAAAACCCACAATTAATATGTGGCATTTCGAAATCCATTCGACACATCGCGCCGATAATGGCCGTAACCATATTAGCCATATTAGAACAATTACCTGATAACAGATTCTTATTTGCCACGTCCTTAATGAACAGGACCAGTTTCCATTTCTTTGCCTGATAAATCTAGGTAGCTCACACCGACAAAGTATTAAACACCTGGGAGAAGGGTCCCTCTAATCACAACGTTTCAAGCATTTAATTTTCCGGTGTCTAGCTTAAGATTTTAAATACTTGCTAAATATGGGATTTGTTCGTCATCTTGAACTAAAAAGGCATATGGTCTATAAGTATACAAGCTTACCGAAGGTCATCTCTATGTATGTCTTTCTCATATCCCATGGGGATAACGACATGTACACCTGGCGAACTTCCAAGTTTACTAGTCACTTCTCAATAGATGGTTCAACTCACACACTTAGCGAACGTATTGACATACGTGGACAACTTCGGCAGTGTTTCGAATGTAGCTAACTTTCTCATTCCCTTGGACAGATGCCTATCTGCTAAGGAGAAGACCATAATGTACCGACTACCCACACTTCTTGACCATGACCCTAAGCAAACTGTGTGACGTCCCACAGTCGTCTCGTCGAATAGCTCCCAACAGAGAAGAACAATACTTGCGGTGCTAGTTGGTGGAAATGTGCCATTACAGTGGGAATGAAATGGGCCACGGTATACACCCTTACACCAGGTGCATGTTTCAGCTATAGAATGTCATGCGTGTTGGTGTTTTGGTTTGGGAAGATTGATTTCCACATCCGTTTCAAGGCCGTTCTCAATCAACTTGACCAGACGTATATCTCAGTGTTAGTGTACTATGTGGGCGGTATTATTCAAGAAACTGTCAGGAACTGTGGTGCATTTATTTCACTGTGTGTTTAAAGAACAATTTATTGTCTCGACGGAAATGGATGTGGACGTTGGTGAACGTGACCTTTATGATCATATAGCTTTAAATAAAATAACTTTAGAATATAGTAGTTAATATGTCTCATGCAGGGCATTGGTTTTTAATGGTGATGTTACCAAGATATTACTCTAGATTTTCTTCGCGTTGAACATTTCACCCATGTGTTGATGGCATTGTACTTTCTTGAACCATACCGACCACCAACCAGCGTGAGTATGACATATCAACTATCAAATTCATCGTTCTTTAGACTACATCCCAGTCTGTGTGGGGCTTATATAGTAGTAGCCAATGGTACACGCCTGGTCCAGTTGATTAAGAACGGCTTCCAAACGGATTGGATGATACAATCTTAGCATACAAGGAAAGCAAAGCCACATGAGATCATGTCTGAATCTAAAACATACCCAAAGAATTGATCATAATTGATCATGAATTCCCAGCTTTCGAGACAAACACGTGAACTTGACACCGGCATATGTGTTGTTTGAAACATTCCGAGTAGTGGGACCCATGATCAATTATGGTGCAGCCATGATCAAATTTCATTTCCACTATCATGACACATGCCCACAAACTAGCACCGCGTGTATTGTTATCGGCTTGGATATGTACGGTGAGACGATTGCTGGACGCCACCAGGACTGTTCTTATGATCATGGTCAAGATGTGTGGGTATATTATGCATTATGGTCTTCTACGCTAGCATCCGTCAAATGTTAGGCTTTCAACATTCGAAGCCATATACAGAAGTTGTCCAGCTACGTCAGTGCGTGAATATGTGAATTGATGAACCATATATTGAGAAGTGGCTAGATGGGAAGATCGCCAGATGTACATTTTTTTATCCACATTAGGTAACCAAATCTGAAAAATACCCAGATAGAGAGGTCCTTCTGGAAGCTAGTATACGCATCGACCGCATACCTTTCTAGTTTATCACGCAAGATGACACTCATATCCCATATGTATCATCTGAATTATACCATAAGCTACCACGAATGAAGCTCGCCAAGAATAAGGATAAGAATTCCCAGCTTTCGAGACAAACACGTGAACTTGACACCGACATATGTGTTGTTTGAAACATTCCGAGTAGTGGGACCCTTCTACCAATAATTGTAGAAAACTGTATTGGTATGAGCCAGATAGATTAATGTAACGAAGAAACGGATGCTGGTCCAGATAATGTTGAATGTGGCAAATCAAAATAAGCTCAGGTTCTATTGTTTTGATTCTTGGAAGTCATAATATGACTATTCGGCGCACCCATATACGGTTACGGCCATTATGGGCGCTTAGTGGAGAATGGATATCGAAATGCCACATCGCGATTATTGTAGGTTTTCATCATTCCAGAACGCAACGACCTATGTTGGAACTAATAGATGGCTTATGCACCGTTCGTCCAAGCCATACATATTGATATTATGACAAAAAGTTGAAATTAGTATGTGACAATTTCGACTTCTTTTCAATTTCTGGCCGCCAGTTTGGCAGCCATCTTGACTGTGAGAGTTGACCAAACTCAAATGAATACTTCATATCAATGTTCCATATGAACATGTAATTGTGCGTAGAATTCGCGTAACAATAACGCCCATAGTAAGAAAGTAAAGGAATGTAAGCTTTTTTTCAAATTTCGGACGCCATTTTGGCCGCCATCTTCGATTTGGAAAACAATTTCCTTCATCAGATGCAAGGTAATTACTTCACCTCAGTATTTCCAACTAAACTGTCAGCATGTGTGGAGTTTTCTAGACAATAATGCCCAATGATGTGAATATGAGGGATTTTCGGTAATTTTTCAAAATTTGTCCGCCGCCATTGTGGGCGCCATTTTGGATTTGGGGGACTTTTATTTGGATGTGATATAAGGAAAGTTCTTCGCCTCAGTGGTCCCGACTCACAATAGTAAGCATGTGTGGAGTTGTCGTGACAATACTTTCACTGATGTTAAAATCCGCGATTTTCGGCGATTTTTCTATTTCTGGTGGACATTTTGGCCGCCATCTTGGATTTGGGTAAATATTCCTCAACTCAGGTATAAGAGGAATCCTAGCTCGAGTATCTCCTGCACATATATACGCATGGGCTTTGGTATGATAGCAATAACATTCATTGATTCGAAACAGACATTGCGTTATTAGCGTCGATTTGGCTTTGACAGGATTATACCGACATTTGGGAAAACGTGATATCGGAGACAAAAATATCCAGCAAGAAATGTATATTATGGTCCCCTTGTGTTCACAAATGACTCTTCTAGACAATAAATGTATAAAATCGCGTCAAGCTTCCAATAATTTCCCACAGAGACAAACGAAAGGTGATGAAATGTCCGAAAAATAGCAATTTTTCACATTTCGGCGGCCATCTTGGCCGCCATATTAGATTTTTGTGTCATATTTTTTTGCTGATTTGTAAGGGTGGTATATTACCATAACGAATCGAACGGAAATCAAGACCGCATGCGACATCATCTTTACTATAACGGCGATCAAAGAGACCTGGTGCATATAAAACAAAATGGACGCCATCTTGTCTGGAGTCTCTGCGGCCACTTTTTTTTCTTGTTAACAACCGAAAATAATTAGAGGAGACATAAAGAAAGAAAATTAGTGAGGTGAAGTTGAGTACTGTGGGGGGGGGTGCAGATGTCTACCAATATCTACTGGACTAATATTCAACACACCAGGACGTTATCTTCATCAAGCAATGAGAGCTTTGTGGATAATCCAGTCGACGACACACATATTGCCAGTGACAAGGAACTCCCACCTTATCCTATACGCTATACCAATATCTGATATGTCCCACAACAGTCAGCACTTTCATGCTGGTATGGTCAATGTAAAAAATGTTCAGTTTGTAAGAAGCGATTCGCCTGTTCCAGTCCACGAGAATGGGGACTCGCGAACCAATAGGAGTGAGGGCGTTCGTTCTACCATTTACTCTCATAATGCGTTTGATTTTTCAGATAAACTGACTTGTATTACTGTTGCTGAAAACTCCCTTCACCCCAGCATACCGAAGAACCACAAACAACACCAAACTCATTATTCTGCTGGGGCATGTTATCTGTTACACGACGCCCTGGCCCTCCTATGAATAGCTCAACGTTATCAGGCATTTGGCTCTGTTCTAATCAGAGGTCATGCACACTATCAGTTGAGAGATGTGTGTTTGTTCAAAGGACCTTGTCCGCCTTCACTCTGACGGAACTGTAATACATGCATGTACAAGTTTTCAATTCTGAGTTTGCAGTACCACATAGAAAGTGACTCAGCCTCATGAATGATAATAACCTTCAAGCTATTTACATGTATTCCTTTCCATTCTGTTCATACACCACCACTTGACATTGGTCATGCTCTGATATTGTTTTACATGTACTGCTGTTATATTGGAATCGGAATGTGACATTTACAAGAAGCTGCAAGAATTTATGTTTTGATTTTTTTTATAGTTTTGTTTATTATACCATTTTTTTAAAAGGAGAGACGGAAGAGAAAAAAGGGTTGTACTAGGGTGTATTAATGTTGTGTGACTGAATCACTTTGATATTATCTTATATGTGTGACTATGCCGGTGTTTGTTAATTGCATGGGTGTGCAGAGTGGTGAGAGAATGTGTCACGCCAGTATATGTATGATTGTTGTGTGCTTGATAAAGATAACGTTGTAGAGAGAGAAAGAGAAGAGAAAAAAGGGGTTGCGCCAGTATGTGTTAAAATTGTATGACTGTGTTTACTGTGAACGTGATTTATGGGTGTCTGATATGTGTGACCGATTTTATTATATGATTCATTAGCGTTCTGGTTTTCGTTGCAGTAGCACGTTGTTTAATTGATTTCACATAAATTTCCATCACATTTCGTCAATTGTGTTCAATCTAGATCTTGGTCTCTTCTCCCTTATGGCACAGGACTTATCACTGGGACAAAAATGCCGATCTATTTTCTATTGGCCACGTTTCTTGCCATATATGTGTTGATCACACCTATCTGATCAACCTCTACTGCTGGAGGAAATCAGGTGTACTCAATGAAGCACACGACGCGTCTTTCATTAGACTGATTGGCTTGGGTATTGTTTTTCCAATTTTAGTAGACTAATGAAATAGCAAGAATCCATGGAGTCATCTTATGAGAAAATCAATATCTGACCAATATGGCGTCGTAACCATATTAACAATGAGTGCCAATGGGTATGACGAAGAGACATTTTCATGCTCAAAACTCACTCTTCGGGGCAAAGAAAGAGCACAAATTCCATACAATCGAATCGCGTTTGAAATGTCCATCACTGGGAGAAGTCCAAGTATAAACTGATTTTGTTAATTTTATCAAGTTTATCAATTCCGTGTACAATTTCTGTTGTTTAACATCGAGTAACGAAGTAAATAACGATTTTTTCTTCCCACGGAATTTGTTTGTGACTTGTTTACGTCTCCAGCTAGGTTCCCATCTTGGTATGTAACCTTTATGACCGCGTTAATTGCTTTCGATATTTAGGTGTGAACAATGGCTGGGCCACTCTTGAAAATGTTATTGTGGAAACACAATGTATAATATAACAGCTACATTAACATTTCCGATGGAGTATGTCTCAGTTGGAATATTGACAAAAGTTCGTATTACGAAGTATTGGGTGTGTATGTAATCCGATTATTAGATGTTTGGTCCGCATTTACAGGCTTTCTGATGTGGTGAATGAGAAACCTGCAGTGATAATATTTTACCGTAGTTGTTGTAATAATTTGATGGATTAGTTGTTTTAACGGAATTCTGAGGTAGTGCAGACATGGGAACAATATATTTTATATTATAATTTAATATATGCATAATAATATGATATTGCGGGCGTTACCTTTTCTGACTATGGTTTTCTTGTTTCAGTATAATGAGCGTATTCTCATCGATAGCGGCGACTGTGTGAGTGTCAGTTCATGCATCGCTTGAAGAACTCACAGGGGTTTCGGTCATCGCTAGGCCAACCAAAATTGAAGCATTGTCTAAATGTTTAATGGTCTTACAAGATATCATCATCGCGAGAAATTTTCAACAGTTGTTATTTCTGTCCCAATTTGTTAAAATAATTGGTTTGTTCAAGTTCAAGTTTATTAACATCCCTCCTTATCACAATTGACATAAGAGATAATTACATATAAACAAGTAATAACATGTGTGATGATATTCATCAATAAATGAGCTTGGAAGCAATAATGTATGATATTTTGTGTTATGTTATTTAAATGTGATTCCAATTATAATCATGAATACTGTATAAATCATCACATATTTCCCCTCCGGATGCACACATATAAATGTAAGCCATCGATGTGGTTACAGCGTTTCCGTAGCGTGTTTGATATGTAGTGCAATACCATCATTTGTGTTTTCATGTCCAGAGTTAAATAATTCGTACAACTTAAATTCATTTGGTTTCGTATACAAATATGCGTCAATGTACTTTTTTGCATTCCCACACTTACTACAAATTCGTAGCGCAACATATGTATTTGTCCATGAGCCTATTTAAATAGGTAGTCTATGATTTCTAGTCCTGAATTTCACAAGTTGTGTTACAATACGAATACTCAATGATGATATTTAATTCGGTCTACCAAATTCTCGTTTGATTATTTTATAAAATCACTCTTACTTGATGTTACGACCTGGCATAGCCACTCATTTATATATATGTCATACACTTTGCACTTGCAGGCTCCATTAAAGCAGTTATTATCATATACACATTAATATAGCCAATGATCGCTCATACCTACTTCACATGATGTACTTTTTATATTGTTAATCCAATCACATTGAAGTTGGCCTGAGCCATGCAAATCATACATCAAGGAGTATAATTGATATGCTAGTTTGCCTTGTTTTCCAGCGATCAGTCTACCCCAGTAGCCGATATATCTTAGTTTAATTTTTAAGTCAATAGAGTAGATTCCAAGTTCTCCATACAAAAATATATTGGGAATAGATTTCTTAAGACGGCAAATAAATTTCAGAAACCAACGTTCAAGTTTGGTGATAACTCAAATTTTCGAAGCCCCAAATTTCCTAACCATATGTGAGTATCGGTACAATTGCCTTCTCGTATACTTCCAGTATGCTACATAAATCTATCTGAGAACTCTGGGCCTTTGATATTAATGCAAACATTTCCTTTTTTGCTGATCTACAGCGTTCGTTTCTTTCACATGCGAATGTTCCCCTTTGGTGAAAATATGTTCCAAGATATTTATAATGTTTGACAATTTCAAGGTTTATTCCATTGAGTTCAAATCTTGGTATCCTCCGCGGTGATCTTCCGAATATGATTATTTTACTTTTATCATTGTTGATTTTCAGTTTCCAGTTGAACCAAAATGTATCAAATATGTTCAGAGATTTCTGTAATCCTTTAGCAGTTGTAGACATTAGCATTTGTTCAGGGTTTGTTAGTCTTATTGATAACATAATGTAAACTAATAGCTAGGTATCGTCAATACAATCAGAAAATACTCATATCGAATCATAAAGCGTGGAAAATAACTTTACTCAACATGATTGGTCCACCTTGCTACTTCGACACTGGCGATTTGAATTCCAAATGACGACGAAGTCTACAATATAACATCCCATCTCACTTCCGTACAGAAGATACAACGTGAAAACCGGTGGTTGTAGTCACGTTGTCGCATACTATGTGAAAACATTAATAACACAATAAACCCGCCAGGGGATGATGCTTTAATAATGATAACTCAATAGTACTATTACGTACCGATCGAGTTACACAAAACACATTTACTGACTACTGCCAGCCGACTACGTAATGTTTGTTTGGTTCAGACGAAACCTCGATTAGAATATAATGTCTGTAGTTGCTCATCCATATGATAGGATCTTATTATATTTTGACCCAAAAAAACACTTAACTAACAATTTAGTTGAAAGCATCGGCGACCTATCATTTCGCCATATCATATATATGCAGATGAGACCATCACTATAGACGGCTTTATGTCGACCTGGGGTCACACACACTTTGATGACTGGGCCAACGTCCGTCAGTCAACGGATCTAACACGCCAATTCAATGTCTTAGTGCAATACTCACCAAATGTACACTTCTTAATCATCGTATCTATTGCAGAACTATGATCTTCAAATCGAGGCATTCCCGCCTGAAGTGCTAAATCAATAGCGATATAAGACATCTCATCAGTAGCGTAGTAAAGGGAACAATGTGAACCGTTTTCGTAGTTGAGGCAGTAGCACCCCCCATCAGCATGCATAGTTTGTATGCAATTGTCTTTGCATTTCGCCAGATTTGCGACATTTGAGTTGCTCATGAAGTAGGTATCAATACATTTTTGTCCTGGACTATTTACTTCATCTTTCATTACACACACTGAAATGGAAAATATAAATAAATTCAAAACGCAAACTCCAAACTACCAATAATAGTCCAGGAGATATCGATTGTTAAAAAGAACAAAAGTGGCCGAAGAGACTCCAGACAAGATGGCACCCATCATGACGGCCACTTGTGTTATATGTACCAGGTCTCTTTGATCGCCACTATAGTAAATAATTTATCGCATGCGGTTTTATTTTCAACTCGAGTCGTTACGCTAATATACAGAGCTTACAATTAGCACAAAATCCGACACCAAAATCCAACATCACGGCCAAGAAATGTGAAAACTTACAAAATGATCGACATTTCACCTCCTAACGTTTGTTTATGAGGGAAAACATGGGCATCTTTGTGCGATTTTATACATTGATCTTATAAAATAGCATTTGCATTTGCGTTTGTACACACAATGAGACCATAATATGCATTACTGGCCGGATATTTTTGCCCGAAATATTGTTTTTCCCAAATGCCGGTATAACCCTGTCAACGTCGAATCGACACCAATAACGTAATGTCTGTTTCGATCCAGTCGGTATAATTGTTATTATAACTTCACCCAAACATATATATATAGGAAATACACCGGCTATGATTCCCCTTATACCTGAGTTGAGGAATATTCAACCAAATCCAAGATGGCCGCCAAAATGCCGACCATAACTTGAAAGATCACCGAAAATCGCAAATTTTCACATCAGTGAGTGTTATTGTCACGATAACCACATCCGTGCTTAGTGATGTGAGTAGGGGATGCTGAGGCGACGTACTTTCCTTATATCTCATCCAACAAAAACTCTCCCAAATCCAAGATGATGCGCAAAATGTCGCACATAATTTGAAAATTTCACCGAAAATCCCTCATATTCTCATAAGTGGGCGTTATTATCATCACAACTCCATACACCATACATGCTTACAGTTGAGCTGGAATACTTGATATCTCCTCCAAGAAACAGCTTCCAAATTAAATGGCGACCGAAATTTGAAAACATGTTGATATTCCATTACATTCTTACAATGGGCATTATTGTCACATGAATTCCACCAATATTTACATATGGTTATGGAACATTGATATGAAGTATTCCTCTGAGTTGGGCAATTGATACACAGCCAAGATGTCATCCAAACTGGAGGCCAGAAATTGAAAAATCGTTTTTTCCCCATTAAAATTTCCACTATTGTCATAATGTCAACATGTAAAGACGAAAAGATGCACAACTCATCTATTGGTTTATATTTAAAACATCTTTAGACACATAACGCAGCTATAGCAGTATATTGAGAGGAAGGACGAAAAATCACAATGAATAATCACGATGTGGCATTTCAAGTATGCTCCAGTAACCGCCGACAATGTCCATATTAACGGTACGTGCGCCGACTAGTCATATTATGACCTGCAAGATTCAGAACAACTACCTGAGCGTACTCTGATTTGCCACATTCAGAATTATCTGAACAGTTTCCGTCTCTTCATCTTGTTACGTTATCCCGTTCACACTACCTGGGATCAGTGTCCCACTAATCAGAACGTTTCAAATAATACATATGCCGGCTTCCAGCTCACGATTTTCCCCCAAAAGCGGGTATGTTCTTATCCTTGACAAGCTTGATTGTGGTAGTATAGGTATAATTCATCTGCTACAAATGGTTCTTGATCGTCATCTTGCGAGATAAACTAGAAAAGCACACGGTTGATGAGTATACTAGCTTTCAGAAGGTCATCTGTATCTACGACTTTCTCAGTGGTGATCTTCCCGGCCAGCAAGCCACTTCTCAATATATGGTTCGTCAATTCACAAACTCATCGATCGCATTGGCATACTTGGACGACTTATGTAGGGTTACTAGCTTTCCCTTTGATTGATGCCTGTTCCTACGAAGGTAGTAGAAGTCCATAATGTATACCCACGCTTCTTGCATTGGGCAATTATCCTAAGAAATCGATGTGATATCCAGCAGTCGTCTCGTCGAAGAGCTCCCAACAGATAAGAACAATACACGCCATGCTAGTTTGTGGACATACGTCGTGATAGTGGAAATGAAATGGGATTATGGTCTGCACCGCCCCTACACCAGGTGTATGTTTCAGATAGATGCAGCATATTATACGTGGCGTTGCTTTCTTTGTGTGCTAATGGAGGTGTGCGATGTTATCATCCTCGCTATTAGTATTGGCGGGTATGGTTCAAGAGCATGCCATCAGGACAGTGATGGCATATACAATGCGAAGAACAGCTAGATGAGTGTTGAAATGATTATATCTTACAACCAGTTCGACACTCATGTTGGGTACGTCTAGTGGTTTCTTGGCAACACCACCATTCCGGCCATGTGCCTGAGACATAACATCAATATTCTAAGCTACTCTCTGAGATCATAATGGCATATCTCGCATATAGCTTTGAAGGATTTCCTCCAACGTTCACATACATTGCCAACGAGACTATAACTTGTTCTTCAAACAAACGCAGTGAAATAAATAATCCCAATTTATGACAATTTCTTGAATCTTACAGCACACGTACTTACACTAACTCCGCGAGAGAATGATAACATAGACCATCATTCTTGAATGTCATACCACCAAACTATAAAAGACATCGTCTTTTAGACTATTCACCAGTTCTGAAGAAGGTCAACATATTATTATCCAGACAAAGGTATATATATACCTGATCCAGTTGATCCTGATATGTGGAAATATAATCTTACCACACCAAAAAACACCGACACGCATGAGATTCTATATCTGAAACATGCACCTGGTGCAGGGGCAGTGTATATCGTGGGCCGCCTAGCATGATACATGTCCACAAACTGGCACCACGTGTATTGATGTTCTCTGATGGGAGCTCTTCGACGACCCGGCTGCTGGATGTCACAAAGATTGCTTAGGATTACGGTCAAGAAGTGTGGGTACGTTATGGTCTCTACGGTCTTATCAGAGAGGCATTCGCCCAAGGGAATGAGAAAGCTAGCAACATTCTAAATACTGCCGAAGATTTCCAGTTACGCCGGTGCGTTCGCCGAGTTTATTTAGCAGGTGAATTATACCATATGCTACCATGTGGGAAGTTTCCAAAACAAATAACGAATTCGCCGATTTTGGAGCAAAATCGTGAGCTAGACACCTGCCAATTGATTGTTTCCCCGGGAAGTGTTGAATACTTCTTTGGTGTGATCGCGCTAGATGATACGAAGAGATGGAAGCTGGTCAAGATAATTCTGAATGTGGCAAATCAGACTCGGTTCTCATGTAATTGTTCTAAATCTTGTTCTAAGTCATATTATGACTATTCGGAACATTACAGTTACGGCCATTATCGGCGTTTACTAGAGAATGGACTTCGAAATTCCACATCACGATTATTAATTGTGGGTTTTCGTCCTTCCAGATGGCTACTGGCTATGTTATGCATTTGACGACATTTTAAGTTGGAACCGATAGATGATTTATGTACCGGTTCGTCTATACATATCGATATTATGACACAAGTGAAAATGAATATGCGAAAACGTCGACGACTTTTCAAGTTCTGGGCACCAATTTGGCCGCCGTCTTAGCTGTGAGTATCAATTGCCCAACTCAAACGAATACGTCGTATCAATGTTCCCTATCCACACGTCAATGTGGGTAAAGTTCAGAAAGTAAAGGAATAAAGGCGTGTTTTCAAATTCCTGTCATCAGTTTAGGCGCCATCTGGGATTTGGGAAACAGTTTCTTGTATGAGATGTAAGGTAATTACTTCGCCTCAGTATAGCCAACTCAACTGTAAGCATGGGTAGAGCTGTCATGACAATAACTCCCACTGATGTGAATATGAGCATAAATGCATAAATGATGGTCTCATTGTGTGCGCAAATTACTCTTCTATAAGATCAATGTATAAAATCGTGCAAAGATGCCCATGTTTCCCACAGAGAGATACGATAGCTGGTGAAATGTCGGCAGCCATATTGGATTTTCGGTTTTATTAGCTAAATTGTTAGCGCTGTATATTAGCATAACGAATCGAGTTGAAAATAAAACCGAATGTGATATTATGTTTACTATAATGGCGACCAAATAGACCTAGTGCATATCAAACAAAATGGCCGCCATGATGAACGCCATGTTATTTGGAGTCTCTGCAGCCACTTTGTTCTCTTGTTAACAGAAAGTATTTAGAGGAGACATTAAGGTTACAGTGAAGTAATTCGATTGGTAGCTCCCTCCAACGGATTTTGGACCAAGATGCAGGAGAGAATTAAAAAAATTCTGGGCTCTGGTTGGTTAATAGTAGTTTCGATATTTAAACATATAAAATACATGCAATCACTCCTCTTGAAATTTCAGACTCCAAACAAAACATTGGCACATTGTAAAGCATGTGGTTCCTAGATTTAATTTTTTTGGTGTGAGGTAAAAAATGTCAATATTTTTTTCATGCAATTCTGACTCTCGATTATAAATCCCAAATTTAAAGGTACATTCCATGCTCGACGATACGATTTTGTTCATGCAGAAACTTTGCGCAGATGGCATGTCATTGACGTTGTTGTCACTTTAGGTTACAGTGAAGTAATTCGATTGGTAGCGCCCTCCAACGGATTTGGACCAAAATGCAGGAGAGAATTAAAAAAATTCTGGGCTCTGGTTGGTTAATAGTAGTTTCGATATTTAAACATATAAAATACATGCAATCACTCCTCTTGAAATTTCAGACCCCAAACAAAACATTGGCACATTGTAAAGCACGTGGTTCCTAGATTTAATGGTGTGAGGTAAAAAATGTCAATATTTTTTTCATGCAATTCTGACTCTCGATTATAAATCCCAAATTTAAAGGTACATTCCATGCTCGACGATATGATTTTTTTCATGCAGAAACTTTGCGCAGATGCCAATTCCGGTGACCATGTACTCATTTATCACAATTCTTGGATAGTCAGGGCTGCAGGCCATTATATGTTAACACTGAGACCTATGGGAAATAATTACTTCACTGTAACCTAAAGCGCAAAAATGATCCTTTTTCTCATTTGGGCCCAGTGGTGGGTTTCCTATAAACATTGACCAACAAACAATTAGGGAACTTGTAGCACGTGGCATATTATATTATTTGAGTCGGTGGTAATCAATGAGAAGCCAATATTAACCCATCTGGGACAATTTTTACTTCAAATTTTCACCTCGAAAATCTCCCTGTTTTGTCCGTTATGAACCCATATGTGTACCTTTAATGAATGTCGTGGTAACAAATCACGCACTGATCATCGAGGGTCAGCACACAACTGAAATACAGGCTTTTCGACTAGCCATGAGAGCAATCTACATCGCTATCTGTGGCAGGTCTCCAAAATTTGATGTAAAACATGACCAGTGCAGGGTTAAATGGCAGCCAATTAGTCTGCTTGAGGTGGCTTGTCGACAAAAAGTGTAACACGGTGGTGTGTTTGAGTGATGTGGCTGTTTCCATGCACATACGTGTAGGTACATAATCATTCTGCTGCACTCAAAACTTCAGTTTTTGCCAAAATTTCGTTTACCAGGACTCAGAATTTGTCAAGTGCGCCCAATGGAAGAACCTTAGTGGGGCGAAGTTGAGTCCTGTGGGTGTGCAAGGATCGACTCGACTATTACTGAACATATATTAACTAAAAAATACCATATTCATGTTACTGGGACCTCATTTAGGTCTTAATGTAGATTACATGCAGCAATAAATGACATGTTGTATTAACTTGTATATGGAGAGAAATATGAAACATTTCGTTCCCGACACCATTCGGAATGAACTCGGCATGAATATTTTCAGAAAAACTTAGTGAGATCTGGAATCGTATCTTTTCATTAAAATAATAAGTAAAATAGACTGGAAACCGTGTGGAAATTTCAACAATCTTGTAAATAAAACAGTTCAGTAAATGTATAACTGTAATAAATTAATTTCTCCATAGTGACCTTATAAAACATCATTGAGACTAGAATCTGCAGGGCTGGTATTCACAAACTGAGTTTATTTTATAAACCAGGTAGTTTATTTGATAACGGCTGCTTACGCCACATTCGTTCACTGTGGTTGGCTGTCAACAATTACAATCATACTTGGACCCCGTTTACATGAGCGCGATGAATTTATTATAAACAAGATTTCAGATATGTTCATAGAAATGCATTAATCGTTCAAATATTAAGTGGAACTGAGATCGGAATTTGCACGTGATCCCGTCGATATCCGCGCTGAAATATCCTAGTTGGTATGCAACCATGACAATGGACGGATATATGAATCGCAATCACCCTGGACCCTAGTTATATGCATGCGTGTTGCCGATATAGAGTTATATCCAGTAGTGCATTATACTGTTCATAGGGACAAAACATACACACATGAGCAAACCATCATAAAAACTTAATATACCCATTCCGTAAGAGACAATAATTGCTAACCTATCTCTTCAAAACACACTCCAACTGTTTTCTTAATTAGAAAGGTGGTGTCAAACTTAACTTCTATTGAAGAGACGCAATTTACTGGAAATGCCCCTTGGGACGGATTGTCTAAAATAATGTAGAGTAATCACCCCTACCCCTTCTTATTCAAGGGACGTGATAGTACATACTAAACATATCCATCTTACCTATGGGGGAGACAGAATATAATCGAACTATAGTGACACCAACCAAATTGCCAAGGTCATACTCGAAGAGGCCGCGACCTATGGGTTATGCAAGTCTAACCACAAAGGAAGGAGTCTTAGGTAATAATTCCCAGTTCACCCATGGGTCAGTACAGACAAAGAGATGCACTAATGACGGCTACCAGTCATTAGCGATATATAAACCAGACATTAATCTACTCTTCAATTAGTTTCGGCTCTTCAGACTAATTGGCAGGCATCAACATCAGGTCGCTAATTAATAAGCGACGCTTTCGGTTAAATGTCTTAGCTCAAGGCCTTCGTATAAATGGGTAACGTTTCCTTAATTTGGCATTGCTGAGAAATTAAATGTGTGCATGTCAACCACACACAATACCAGCCCAATTTTCTTGTAAAACGCTTTTAAAATGTAAAACTATTTAAAATAAACCAAATTACTAAATTATATGAGGCGCCATTTAAATGTTTGCATCATGAAAGCAATCAGCCAAAATTACCGCTATGTGAAAACACGGGTGTACTTTCGTCTCAAAATCGCAAGGCGGCGAGGCCATTTTAAAAAATGAATTCTTTTAGCAGGGATAATTTGTAGCAGAAAAAGATTTTCAGTGTATGCAATACGCTGGTGATATACTAAGTTCGAAGGCGGGTTATACATTTACAGTATTTACATGTCCGAGGAAAGGCCGTGTGGTTTAAATCAGTTGATTTACACGTGAGTGATAACCTGAGTGCGAAGACGAGAGCTGATCGGATTCGAACGTCAACATTGTCGTGATCAGGATTACTTTCCCAAAATTGCTCCAGTCAAAAGCACTTGGCTTGGATAAAATTGAAGGTATGTAAGCTAGCCTACCCACCCACAGAAGAATTAAAATTTTAAATTCACAAGCATTTAACTGCAAACCTGATTGTCGTACGAAACGTCTGAATAGTGGCTCTGACATGGCAATATGGCGTTTATTTGTGCCGAAGGGCAAGTTTCGGCTAAAACGCAAATCCGGTTACAAACAGTATTTACACTGACGTACTGTTACAAATCATTTAATATGAGCAAAAGCACAAATACAAAATAATATGAATACGTGAACAGTGATTACCACTAAACTCAAACTGACTCAGATCATGAACACATCGCTCAAATATAGGCATATTATTGGACTCCCTTAGAGATTTAATCGTGACTTTAGTGACTAAAGCATGAAACTTTAAAGATATGTCACTTATTCATAGGGAAAACTGTTTGTAGGTGGGCCTTTGTCGGAATAAATTCAGGTTTCCATGGCAACGCATAAAATATTTAGAGAACAATTGAAAAAGACCACTGTTGAGAAGCAACGAGACGTGTGTTTGAAATAATGATGTTAACTCATAGTGCCAATAATGATCCATCAAACGGACTGAAGGTCAATTACTAAGGTCAAGGTCATTGAAAAAAGTATTATATTTTGGTCTATTTTTATAATTGTTTCATATTCAGCTACCTCTAGTACCTTAGTCATAAAAGCAATCCACATCATAATGTACAAAAAGTAGGGTGCAGTCACGATACATTAACCTTAAGAGACCATCAGACCAAATAAATATGATTTTGCGACTTTAGCAATAAAAGCATGACACTTCACCATATGTGTTGCTCAGTTATAGCGGAAATGTTTTGGAAGGGGTGCCTTGGTGAAAAAATCTGGTTTCCGTGACAACGGCATCAAATATTTGGAGAAAATTTGAAAAAGCCCACTGTTGGTAACCCGAAGAACCTTTTGTTTGAAGAAATGATGTGCCATTAATGGTCCATCAAACGCATTTACGGTGACAACTCACTATTGACACTATTACCTATATAATGTCAATTATTAATGCACATATTGAGTGATTTTTGTTTAGCCACAGTCAGTCTCAATCAGTTGCCGTATTGCACACATATATATCGGCTGCTAAAACAAATTCCGTGTCGAAAAGCGGTCACCTCCGATTACCACAATGTTCACCGCAAATTGTAAGCACATACAAAACATAGCTGATAATGAGCTGCTGACCCTTACTAAGATTACTTTCTATATTACAAACGCCATAATAACGGTGAAAAAACATTTTTCTTTTGAAATATCAGGGGAATGATAATCACCTTCCGAGATAATTTCTATAGCTATATTAATATTGCAGCAAATTCACATTTCAAATGTATACACTCTGATGTTATTTCTTAATGATCCAAGCTCCTTTTTTTAAATCTGTATATGCATTTCATTAGTAAGACATGTTCTAAAATATAGCGAGATATATATAGCATACACCTATCGAGTTATATGATTTACATGTCCACATGCATGCGATTGGAGGCATACCTATGGTATGGTTTACAATTTCATTTCATTTACGTTATATCGTACATCTATTTTTTGTAACAGTGATGTACATGTATATCGACTAATGAGTTTTACATGTCCACGTACATGCGACGCGAGGCATACTTATGTTATGGCTTTTAATTTCCATTGCAATGCTATATGGTACAATCACACTTTGATGGATGCTCACATGCATGTGAGGAGAATCGTACTGTTGCTATGCTATTAAAATTATACTGCAATGATATATATCGTAGATGCTTTGACTAATATTTGATTTGTGTTTTATCATGTTCGATCATACACATCCATATGCATGTCAGATTACACGTATTGATCCTATGGATTTTAAATTCTATTGTAACGCCAGGAGGAATATCGCAAACGCATTGCCCTATGATTTATCATATGCATGTTTACATGTATGTGAGAATGGGCAAAACCATGTTACGATTTCAAATATATAATTATAACGATATATATATCGTAGGAGTAGTGACCACATACAAGAATCAAATTAGCCGATCATACACATGTCCATTTGAACGAGAGATGAAACGTACATATACAATGGTTTTTAAACTAAATTGCAACGCTATATATAGTACAAGCATTGTTAAAATGTTTGTTGTTTGACGATATACATGTCCACTTGTATGTGAGATGGACATACCGATAATATTAATTCAAATTTCGATTTATAACATAATGTACCATGTAGCTAGTAACCGATGTTTTGGTTAAAGCAGACCCAAGAACCAAAATACTCGACCGTAGATATGTCCACATGCATGAGAGATGAACACTTACCGATGATATTGATTACAAATTATATTGCAATGCTATATATCTTGCATGCATTGCTCAATGTTTGATTGTTGATTGATCATATGCATGTCCACACTTATGTGAGATGAGGCATACCGATACCTATATTGTTTGTAACAGCGCTGTACATGTAAATATAACATACACATACATCAAATACTTGCTGTACATGTATCTATAGCATACACGTACATCGACTAATATACTTTACATGTCTACGTGCATGCGATGGGAGGCACACATGTTATGTTATATTTTCATTGCAAGGTTATATCGTACACTTAGTCAAACCATACTTTGATTGATGTCCACATGCATGTGAAGAGAAACGTACTGTTGCTATGATTTTTAAATTATATTGAAATCATATCGTAGACGCATTGGCCAATACTTGTTTTATGTTTTAACATGATACATGATGTTCGACCATATACATGTCCATATGCATGTGAGATTACACGTAATATGTAATTTAATTGCTATTGTAACGCTAGGAGGAATATCGCAAATGCATTGCCCAATGTTTTATCATATACATGTTTACATGTATATGATGGGTATAATGATACTATGGTTTCAAATATATATTTATAAAGATATATATCGTAGGGCATGAGTCCGACGTTTGATTAAAAACACACACGAGATCCAAATTAATCGACCATACACATGTCCATATGCATGATATTTGAAACGTACATATAGAATGGTTTTAAACTATACTGCAACCCTGTATATAGTACATATATTGTTCAAATTGGATATACCGATAGTATGAATTCAAGTTTCGATTTATAACATAATGTACCTTGTAGCTAGTAACCGATTAACAAACACACACGAGAACCAAAATACTTGTTCATACACATGTCCGCATGCATGTGAGATGAAAAATACCGATGATATTGATTACAAATTATATTGCAACGCTATATATCGTACATGCATTGCTCAATGTTTGACTATTCATTGATCGCATACATGTCCACACGTATGTGAGATGAGGCATGTCGATATTATTATTTCAAGTTTATACTTATAACAATATATTTAGTAACCAATGTTTTTAGTAACCAAGTGAGACGTGACATCTTTCTTTATTCACACGAAAATGTACGCACCTTAATTTTGATCCCATATATACATGACCATATACACTATACATAGACACGGGCTTTAGTATAATCTCTATATCGAGTACCAGGCTTTAAAAAGTTTATTTTTTTAAGTGCAATTTCAAGAATATGATGAACATGTATAACGACTTTACTTAGAATTGGAAAGATCAAACATAAATAAACTTAATGACGTAATTATTAATCACACAGTTCCGAGAACAGCGGTCGCGTACCGGGAATAGCATGCTGAAAGAACCGGACGAAAACAAAAATGTACGTACCACATTTAACCCATCCCCTCCCCCGTATGAATGGTGTATGCTCTCAGAACGCTCTGTGTCACATTAATGTCTATCAGCATCAATGTTACATGTCTTTGTGTTTATATTATTCATATATACCGACGGCTTCAAAATTTAAGGATTATGTAACATCAAGTTATATGTATGTACATGTACACCAGCCTTTGTTTAGAATGTGTCGACAAATGTTACGTTTGGTCCAGGATGAGTTGTTGATGTCGCGAATCCAATAATGTCAACCATTAAGATCGTATCAATGAACTGCCGAGGGTTGAATCAGAGAAAGAAAAGGCGGGATGTGTTCGATCACCTCAAGGCTACCAATGGTTCTATATACTGTATTCAAGACACACACTTTACGAAAGACCAATGTGGGTATGAGTGCAAATTTTCTTCTTATAACTCATAATCCAGAGGCGTGGCCATATTGTTTAGAAATACGTTTTAATTTGAATTACATGATTCTATACAAGATAAAAATGGTAACTATATTATTTTAGATATATCGTTAGAGGAAATTCGCATTACCCTGACAGTTAATTACGGACCTAACGATGACGATCCGAAATTCTATAAAACGATTAACGATAAAATTGCCTCCATCTGGAACACTCATGTGATAATATGCGGGGACTGGAATCTAGTCCAGGACCAAAACCGTGACACATACAATTATCTCCATACTAATAATACTCAAGCAAAAACCGAAGTAGAGGCCATCTCACATGCCCATGGTTTAATCAACTCATGACTTCTTATAAACACAACAATGAAACGTTACACATGGCACAGAACGTCCCTATTAAAAATGGCAAGACTTGACTTTTTTCTTATGTCATCAGACCTCCTTACTCAAGTTACTGATGCATTAGACATACTTCCGGGCTATCGGACCGATCACTCGATAACTACTCTAGAACTTAAAATAAATAATATCAAACAAGGACGCGGATTCTGGAAGTTCAAGAACTCCTTGCTTTTTAGAGAAGAATATAAAGATATCGTCAGAGATACCATAAATGATAATATTCAAAGATAATTAAAAAAATAAAACTCCATTGGCGGTCTGGCACCGAATATTTTTCCATATCAGACTCGTTATTCCTGGACGCACTCTTACTTGACATCAGAGGAAACATTCTATATTCTTCTCGCTTGAAAAGACAGAAAGCTAATAACGAAGATAAATTAATACAACGAAAATGTAAAATAGAACAAGAGCTCGCGACCTCGAATGCTCAATCCACAAACATAATGATAGACGATTTGAAAACATAGCAATTAAACTACAGGCCATATGAAAGGATAAAATAGAAGGTAATATGACACGAACGAACGCAAAGTATATTGATGAAGGCGAAAAACCGACAAAATATTTTCTAAATCTCGAAAAACGACAATACTTATCCAAATCTATAAATGAAATTAGAGAGAGTAACAATAGAAAAATCACAGAATCGGTCGATAAGTATAGAAGAAACCAAAGCATTCTACGAAAGGCTTTACACACAAAAGCGAACATTAACCCCACGTCGAAATTATCTGATATCAGTGCTCCTTCACTTACTCCGACACAATCCCACTCCATTGAAGGCGGAATCACTTTACCCGAACTGACTGAAGCATTGAGAAAAATGAAGAACGGAAAATCACCTGGTCTTGACGGGTACACAGTTGAGTTCTACAAAATTTTCCGGAACGATCTAAATATCTTCTTTGTTCTTAGCGCACTTAATCATGCCTTCACAAAAGGGGAACTCACTACCACACAAAAACGGGGTATTATAACTTTAATCCCAAAAGATGACAAACCAAGGATGTATCTTAAAAACTGGCGTCCAATATCTCTGCTAAATATATCGTATAAATTGGCATCTTCATGTATCGCTGACCGGATAAAATCAGTTCTACCTACCACAATTAACGAAGATCAAACCAGTTTTATTTCGGGGAGATTCATAGGAGACAACACGGGTTTAATATACGACATAATACACGAGACTGACATACACAATACACCGGCATGTTGTTATTGATAGACTTTGATAAGGCGTTCGACGCTGTTTCATTGTCATTTATCGGAATGGATTAGAAGGTGGATAAAAATGTTTTATACAGACATTCAATCGGCAGTCTTCGTTAACGGCATAATATCTCCTTTTTTCAGCTATCGAGAGGCTGTAGACAAGGAGACTCTGTATCTCCGTACATTTTTCTCCTATGTAGAAATACTTGCAATTATGGTCAGGGAGAATAAAAAAGATAAAAGGCATCACCCTCGGCAGTACAGAACATAAAATTAATCAGTATGCCGACGACACTACACTCGTCCTGGATGGAAGCGAAGAATTCCTCAAAGAAAGCTTGATTGTTCTCGACACATTCGCAAACATGTCAGGATTGAAAGCCAACCTGGAAAAATGTCAGATAGTTTTGTTAGGCGCAAACAAAGATACAAACCCCTCGAAAATTGCGACATTTCTGTAAGAAAACAATTCAAATTGCTGGTAATAACATACAGTACAGGTTTATCACAATCGCATACCCTCAATTTTGGAAACAAACTTCTAGAAATGAAAGCCGGAATTGAAAAATGGAAACATAGAGCCTTAGCTCCACTGGGTCGTGTTGTAATAATCAAATCTACCATAATTCCAAAATTAGTCCATCTATTCCAATCTCTTCCAAATCCAACCCAAAATTTTATTGACGAAATAAATACCATGTTGTTCAGGTTTATCTGGAACGGGAAACGAGACCGAATAAAACTTTCACAAATGCAAAAATTATCAACAAGGCGGCCTAAAAATGACAAAAATTAAAGAATTTATCGAAGCTCTAAAAATAACCTGGCTCAGAAGATTTACCACAGAACACGCAAAATGGATAAGTATTACCCCCGAAATATTATCTGATACACTATTTCTCACTTACGGTGCAAAATACCTGGAATCGATCAAGGATACAATCATAAACCCATTTTGGTGTGACGTCATAGCGGCTTGGAAAAACTTACTCATGAAGCCACCCAGTGAAAATTCATATCTAATCTCAAATACTTTATGGAACAACGATACTATTAACATAAACCAATACTCAATTGAGATACATGAATGGAAGCGAAAAGGCGTGATATTTGTGAATAAATTCCCAACTGTAGCCAGGATGAAAGAAATGTATGATATATATCGACACACTTTATTACAATCCATAGTATCAATAAACAGTTAATCAAGCTGTCGCAATTGCTTTTCCAAAGACTATCAAAACAACAAAGTCCTCTGATTCCCGGGTGGTTATCATTGCTTCTAAAAAGTATACGGGGTTGCAAAGATTGTTATGACATTCTTATATCGGATAAAATGGCAAAACCTTCCTCAATACAAAAATGGTCATTAGAACTTGGACATAACAATTATCAAGTGCCATGGACATATACATTCGCACTGCCGTTTAAATCACTTTCTGACACCAGGTTGTGATGGTTCCAGTTCTGCATAAATACTAGAATTCTGGCGACCAAACAATTACTACAGACGATGAAAATTACTAGCGATAGTGACTGTAACAGATGTCATATAATAGAATCAATTCCCCACATATGTTTTGACTGTCCTATAGTATCATGTTTCTTAAGAACAGTACAACGCTGGATAAACACCAACATACCAGATATCCAACTTACAAAATGTAACATATTATTTGGCGTCTCGCCGGGAAAGGGTGCCAATATAAGAAACATTATTTTAATTAGTTTAAAATACTATATTTATAAAACGAAATTCGACCCCATTGAATTATCTTTAAACGCTTTTTTGAATGAATTAGTTAACCAAACTCATATGGAAAAGATCAGTGCTTTGAGAGGCGATAGACTGTTGAATTTTCAGGAGGATTGGGGTACTTTGACAAAAGCGTTAAACAAATAGCTCAATGTTGCAATAAAAAACTATTTTGACATATAACCAGATACCATCAATACAAGAACTGAAACCAGGTATCATTCCAACATATATGTTGTTTAGTTTATATAGGTGCACACACAAACACAAATAAAGACCAACATATATTATGTTTTTGACAGCCGAAGGTATTATTGTTTGTTTTTTGTCAATCATATATAAACACTTATTGATATGCATGTACTGTATGGTGTGCAAGGAGAATGCATGGTTAGTGTGCAATGACCCCAACTGCCCCACATGTGATGTCATTTTAATTATTAACATGATTGTTTTTGTAATACTTAGATATATGTTGTATGACATCACTGTATATAATGTACATAAATTATATAAATAAAATATTTAAAAATAATTATTTTTATTTTGTTAAATGGTCCATCAAACGGACTAGGCCATAGTACATATATGGTCAAGGTCAATTTCTAAGGTCAATGTCATGGGAAAAGGTAATTGTATATTTATAAATGTCTCATATTCCGCTACCCATAGCACATGTGTTAGTTATAAAAGCAATTTCTTTCATAATACACAAACATTTGACCATCATCACGTTCAATTTGATATACTTGATACAAGACGTTTACGGTCAACATGTCACAACATTTATAGTATATATTTAATCAGATTTTAAGTACTAAGTTTTATAGTATTTGAGGCAGTACTTAAGTCATGATACATTACCCTTTAGAGACCATCAGACCAAAATAAATACGATTTTGTGACTTTAGTAACTAAAGCACTATACTTCACAAATATGTTGCTTAGTTCAAGTGGAAACTTTTTGGATGGGGGTGGCTGCATGTGTCATGATGAAATATGGTTTCCATGGCAACAGCTTAAAATATTTGGAGAAAAGTTGTAAAAACCCACCATGGGAACCCGATGATTTATTTGTACTTATTCAAATACAAAAGTCACGATCCAACTCCGAATTAAGGGACCCAAATAAACACGATTGTATTACTATGTTTATGTTTATACTAAAGCATGAAACTTCACATAGAATAGGATGCTTAGTTATAGAAACACTTTTGGGATATGATGTCCGATAGAGTAGTCGGATTTCAAGGTCAGAGGACAAAGGTCAAATACCAGAACAATGTCATAATGATCAAATGACTGCTATTGTGTTGCGGCTAAATAATATAATTGATACTGTATTCCCCACAATACATTTCAACCATCGCAAATCTGCATATTAGTGGCCTAATGTTTTCAGCCAATCAGGATAGTCCACATATGTCATGTTTACTAACTGGGGATAATGGTTTCTGGGGCCAAACTATGATATATTTTGAAACACGACCACGCAGAGTCAATATTACAGAGGAGTTATCATGCCACGTTTACGCTATTCTCACATCTAACTGGGATCAATGCACATTATTATTTATTACACACAGCAGGTCCATAAATGAATTTGTTATCCTTCATCACATTTTCCTCTCTTCTGATTGGCTGAGAGTGCGTCACATGGCGGGCAGTAAATCACCTTATTACCCTCGAGGGTAACATTGTCTCAGTTGTTGACCTCTCAGCTATTACCAGTAAACATAGAACTACGAAGAACTCAACGTGCAGAGACACTCTCACAGCTCTCTAACAATTTTCGAAAACACTGTTTTTATAAACCCCAATGTATCATAACAACCGCAAACTGTGGTGTTTGCTAATTTGCATAATTGTGGTTTTTTTTAGTTGCAATTAAAGCACGCTATGTATAAATGGTGTTATCGCGGACACAAATCCGTTATAATGTGTAATGTTCCTATTGGACCTTTTTATATCAATAATAAAGACCGTGGGACAAATAGATGGTGCAGTTGGTGTGTGCTGCAGGCAATCTCACATACGATGTGTATACGTTACAAATACGTTTATGTACTAGTTCAAATAGCCACTCTTTACTGTTTATCAATTGACTATTTCTTTTCTTCAATACATTCCTCAGACTTCAGAGAATACCCGTATGTTGCGTAACAATCTGTGACATATGTAAATTTCTTTTTGCAGTACTACAACGTGTTAGTTTCACATTTTAGCAATCTGGAAAAGAACACGTCTGTCGGCGTCTTCACGGCCATTTGAAACGAAACCAAACATTTCGCTGCATGGCTACTCAACTTCGAAATTGCTTTACTCCTCTTTCCGTGAACCGATTTCCACCATGCAACCAGCAAACTGACCGGATAATAGCTGCGCAAATGACGGGTCTGTTCATTGATCCAGATTATGAATGTTTTATTTTCTAAATAGCGATGATTCCATCATAAAATTTACTTTTCGAACTGGATTAAAGAATATATGCGCGCATTTATGCCTGCTATTAAGGAGGTTCGTGTGTACTTTGTCAGATAACAAAACAGTTATCACCCTTGTTTTCGTGAGACACGGGGATTTGTCGCCGCTCTGGACCTGGAATGTCACCCTCGGGCCTGGCGGCCCTCGGGTGACATTCCAGGTCTCGAGGGGGCGACAAATCCCCGTGTCTCACTCAATCGCGGGCGATAACTGTATAGTATTTCCTAATCCTTACAAATAGTGGGATCCCTTAGGAATCGCACGAATCGTGACTATAGTATCTAAAGCATGAAACATGGCATATTGGTCAAATGACCTCAAGCTGAACATTGTTGGAGGTGGTTACCGATGGGATGAGATTGATCAAGGTCAGGTCAATATAATCTATGTCAACATTTCCTCCTTAAATTTTTATCATTTGTAGACGTTTAATTGAAATATGGGATATATTGAACTTTCTCCGACATTTTGCATGTTTTTCATTGTCTCATTCAAATACCCAAGCAAACCATGGAATATGTCACTAAACGACAGTGGGTACCCTTAGCTAAACGGCTGTGCTGTCAGGCAATGTGTAATCTTCTATCTCATATATATTTTGAGACTTCCGTATATATGTGTGTGGGTACTTCATAGAATCGGAAACGCGTGGACGGATTGAGCTCAAACTTCCTATCTAAGGGTAACATCCCACGGACACCGTCGGCGTCGCGTTTTGGAGAAGCTCAGAGCATCCGTTCTCCAATCTCAGTCACAAAAAAACGGCACTGCGGTGGTTAATCAAGTGATAATTTAATGAGCGTTTGTTTTTGACGCATCGCTATAAAGAGCGTCTGTTTACAATTCAACGTTATTAGCATCTGCAGAGAGATATACGGGAACAATACTTTTGAGTGGTTTGCTATGCGGGGAGATTTATTGGATGCCATAACAACATCATTGTTATAGTATGTATGACACTTAGGTCAGGGCTTAGGGGGGGGTAGTTAGTGTGGATATAGGCATACTGCTTCTCAGAAATCTCGGTTACAAACCAACACTCACAATTTCGTCTTTTGCATCAGATACCAACACCTCGACCGATCTGGACGAAACTTGGTACGTGAGTGTAGTTTGACCAGGTGGTCGTCGTTGTCGTATTGGCGAGCCCGTGCGACGCCCGTGCAGCGCATGCGCAGACGAGATCTCGGAAACGGGTGGAGCTATCGACTTGAAATTTGGTGTGTGAATGTATCTTGCCCCGGATACGAATTTTATCGGGTCGCCGAGCCCGTGCGACGCCAGCTTCACACATGCACAGAACAGATCTCGGAAACGGGTGGAGCTATCGACTTGAAATTTGGTTTTTGAATAGCCCGGACAACGTCGGGCTCAACAATTTTTCATCGGGTCAGTTCTTTCCGCCCGATGTACCTTAAATCTTTTAGGGACGGGTACCATAATTTCTCTTGATTAAAAAAGCACAATTAAAAATGTCATGTTTCTGACGAACGCCGCCAGTGGCGGGCTAACCTGCTAGTATTATGAATATAGAGTGGCCTATGGCACCATGGATTGAGGGAATATGATGATTTGCGACATCTCTGGTTTAGACTAGGTTTTTTTCTAGACCAGGTTTAACTCCAGTTTTAATTAGGTTTAAGTAGGGTTTAAACTTGGTTTTACGGTAGTTAAACTTGGTTTTACGGTAGTTAAACTAGTTAAACTAGGTTAACCATACGTCTCATCTCGAAAATATACCTTTAAATATACTTTGAAAAAACATCAAAGTTAAACCACCCTACCCCAGGTTTTACTAAAACCTAGTTTTTTGGGTTTAATTATTCGGCCGATTTTTTTCGCCCAGTTTTGATGTTGTTTCTTCGCGTATATGTGAGTGTGTATTTTGAATTGAGGGAGGCGTTTATGCGCGGGCGTTTGTCACTCAATGTACATGCAGGAGAGTCTTACTGGAATTCGGGGAGGCGATTGCGGTACTTATGAGATAATTCTAACAAAATATGTGCCAGTGTGATGGATGATTTCTTGCTATATATGTCTACTTGCAATTCGCTCGTTCGGATGTCGCTTTGGCGACTGAGAGCATGGAGGGATCGAACTGATCAGTTTGACACGTTAGACACGAACATGACTTTTGAAACTGATACCTTATTCACAAAAAGGTCTCTGTCGGTCAATTTGACGAATGGGTTGGTGGCCCGCCCAAATACCCACCAGAGACACCCCAGCCCTCACCCGGGGGGAGGGTAACGGCCACCCTGAGGGGGAATGGAGTATGGACTATTTATTTTGGAGAACTGTAAGTATTTCGGCCAATTTGATGGTATGGGTAGGTGGCTCGCCCCAAACAACCCATAGAAACACCCCATCCTCACATCCGGGGGGGGGGGGTCACCCGAGGCGGTGAACACGGGATATGGACCATTTTCGAGACCGGTAAGGATTTCGGACAATTTGACGGCATGGATGGATTGCCCGCTCAAATGTCCCATAGAAACAGACCACCCCTCAGCGCTGTGGGAACCACCCCAGGAGGTGATAATGGGGTATGGACCATTTTCGAGAACGGTAAGGATTTCGGTCAATTTGACGTCAGGAGTGTGGGTAGCCCGCTCCAACTACCCCCTATAAACACCCTCACCCGTGGGTACAACCCCGAGGATGGTGGGTGGCACATCCCAAACGCCCCCATAGAAACACTCCAACCCGCACCCCGGGGTCCATACCCCATTTTCACCCGCTCGGGTAGAACCACCCACGGTGGAGGTGGGGTGTTTCTATGGACTATATTTGAGGACGGGCCGCCCACCAATGCCGTCATATTGGCCGAAATCTTTACCGTTCCCGATAACGGTCCATACCCAATTTCGACACCCGGGTGAGGGGTGGGGGTGTTTCTATGGGGTATTTGGGGCGGGCCACCTACACATGCCCTATTGTTGACCGACAGAGGCATGTTTTTTGCGAATAACGAATAAAATGCTCCAAACCCCATTTTCACCCCAGCAGGGTGGTACCCTCCATGGATGATGGTAGGGTGTTTCTAGAGGATATTTTGAGCGGGCCACACACCCCTGTCGTCAAATTGGCCGAAATCCTTACCGTTCTCGAACATGGTTCATATCCCATCTTCACCCCTCGGTGGTAACCCACCCCGCCCGGATGTGAGGGGTGGGGTGTTTATATGGGTTATTTGAGGGTACCCTTCCCCGGGGGTAAGGGCTGTGGTGTTTCTATTCGGTATTTGGGCGTACCAAATTTCCACCTCCTCGGGTGGCACCCCCGTGTGAGTGGTTGGTGGGGGGTTTTATGGTGTATTTTGATCGGGCCACCCACTCCTGCTGCCAAATTAATTAGCCTAAATTCTTACCGTTCTCGAAAATGGTCCATAGCCCAGTTATCTCGGGTGAGGGGTGATGTTTCTATCGGGTATTTTGGGCGGGCCACCCATTCTTGCCGTCAAATACGCCGAAATTCTTCCCGTTCTCGAAAATGATCCATACCCCATTTTCACCCGTCCGGATGCTACCCCCGGGGTGGTGGTGTTTCTATTGGGTATTTGTGGCGGGCCCCCACCCATGCCCTCAAGAGATAATTTTGAGTTCCAAAAGTCATGTTCGTCCATGATATTAGATTATATCTAACCGTTATACAACAGACCGTGCATTCGTCGTGATTTCTCAAAGCGCACGGGTTATTCGCCTGATTAGGAGATTAGATAGCGACAACAGTTCGCGCGACCGGACAATGCATTGACAAGTACCGATAATAAACAGACAGACCACGCCTCCTATCCTTGCAATTGGACAAGTGTGGTCCACATGTAACACAGTCGACCAAATCTATGTCGTCCCAGCGGTGGAGAAAACCTTGGTTTTACTACTAAAACCCAGTTTAAACTGGTAGTTTAAACTAGGTCTAAACTGGCGATGCCGATTCGGACCTAAGGATTTGGCGAAACGGCTACTGGCGTAATGTGTGAGGTCACAGCCGTGGACTATTTATATAAGATAGTCAATTGATGACTGTTGAGTCGCTCGCCTGACTGAAAGACTGAGAATACTCGGACTCTGAAGATCGCAACCGTTAGAACATGTCAAAATCACTTAAGAACAAATAGTTATAAACAGGGACGTCATTAGAGGGTCTCCGTTGAGAAGTGGGATGTCGACCTTGAAACTTTCAACTGTAAGCTCACCCCCCCCCCCCCCAATATAGTTCAAGGATTTCCCCTCCCAACTGGAGCAAACATACTCCCAAGTTCGTAAATTCCTTTGCACATCCCCCATAGATTGGAAGTGATGCCTCCAACCTAACATGCCCTCTTCCTTTTTTAATGGCCGACCCCATTCAAACATATTTGATTCCCAACTTTCCATGTACCCTACACAACAAAACGCAATTTCTTAACAAATATAACGCAATGACCTTCCATGCTATATATATATAGGCTAAATAGGAATGATGGCTCTTGAGAAAATGTTTTAATAATAACTATTGACGAAAAATAGTTCTGTCCCTGGCTCCGTCCATATTGGACACAGTGACCAATTTGAACAATTATGAATCAGTCACCAAAGGGTCCTTACCAAATATAAGCTGAATATGCCTGATGGTTCTAGAGACGGTGTTTTAAGAAATACTATAAAGGGCACGAGTTATAAACCTGGCTTCACCACCATTTTACCTGGTGACCTCATTTAAACCAATCTGAATCCCAGTCACCCAATGACTCTCAATACCAGATATAAGCTGAACATGCATGATGGTTCTTGATAAGATGACATCTTAATAATTACTATGGATAGAAAAGTTATGTCCCTGGCTCCGCCTTATTTGACCTGGTGATCCAATTTGAACAAATCGGTATCCCTACCACCCAAGGACCCTCCATACAAAATATAAACTAAATAGCCTCGACGTTTCTTGAGAAGATGATTTAAGAATTACTATCGACGGAAAAAGTTACTCCCCAAGCCTGGACCCTGTTTGGCCCGGCGACACCATTTGGACAAATCAGAATCCCAGTCACCTGGCGACCATCCACAATATATATAACTCAATTCTGACTTGCGGTTCTTGAGAAGATGTTGACGGGCGGACGAGGAGTGATAAAAAACACCCTCACATCTGCTCATATACCAATATTGATAATTTGGATTGAAACAAATTAGTTATCATATACCATTCCGAACATTCAACATGGTTGTCAACTTGTCAGACCCAGCGGATTCAATTTCAATTATAGCTGCTATGCATTGTCTTGTTAAAACTGAAGAATCATTGACATTGGAATCTCATATGATGAAAACTGCTGGCTGGCTGGATTTAGTTGTGCAAAGTGTAAACACCAAGATGGCTGCTGGCAGCCATGTTTTTGTTCCTTAATCGTTCAAATTCGATAACGCCCATTCAAGCACGAACCTAAACATGACTGTAAATTATAAGATTTCTCTAATATATGTTGGCTGCAGAGTGTGAACATCAAAATGGCTGCCATATTTAAAAACTTATATCGGGGGGATGATTGCACTCATCCAGAGATCACCACAAAGACCCACATAGAGTATGTTGATGATCAGTTGAGGGCAGTGGCCTGTAGGTGCAAGTTGAGCTAAAAAAAGAGGATGGTGGGGATTGTTAAAAATAAGCAGGAAGGTATTCCAGGGTTCCTGGGGTGTCAAAACAGCCAGAACCATTTTGACACCCGCTTGTATTTCTATTTAAAATCTTTAAAGTCCCAATTATAATCTATACCAGTTGCCTTAATTGTGAAAATGGTAAAACACCCATATATTTGTGATATTAGAACAATGGAGACTTTTGTTATAGGTCATTCGCCCCAGTCATGTTGTATATTGTACCATAAGGTATTACAATCTATGATTCTCAAACTTTTCGGAGGTACCTTGTCAAAAATGTTAATAAAATTGTTGGGTGGAATTATTTGATAAAATGTTCATTTGGGACAAGTTATTCTACAATCACACATGTACATATCTCGCAAACAAGAAACAACGGTGTCTTACACGTGAATTCCGCGTTTTAATTTTAAGTAATAAATGACATTCGAATGGCCATACATTTCTGAGTTCTATATCTAAGCTACGGTCATAGAGTAATGGAATATTCCTAATCATATTTTCATCATAAATATTTGTCTCGTTCAGCTGGTGATAATATTTCGTTTACTATTGATCTTGTTAGCTGATCAATCAAGAATTTGAGACCTTATACTATTAACATTTCGGAACAATCTTCCAGAAATATATTTTGAATGCGGTATTAATAAATGTCGCGATCTTTTTCTGTGATTGTAACCATACAACGAGCAGATGTGTGTGAATGAAGTGAATATTACCTATTGCTATTCCATCCCTCTGTGAACAGAACACTCAATTTGGTAACCTTTTGGAACGGTTCTATGGAAACAGGAGCATTGTATCCACCACTCAACATATATTTTTGTATGGAAAAGTGTGACTAAGTTATACAGCGCAGTGGATAGTATTACATATTTCTGAACGAAATTGAGATAGCAGTAATACAGAACAAAGTTCAGCAAAATGACAATTTGGACAGTATTTGTGCTAATGGTTGCTATGGAAACTAGAGTATATTCTATACAAGTTCACCTTTTTTGTTGCGAAGTGGATGAAGGTCTCATATATGACCAGTAGTTGAAATAAATTCTAGACAAAATTGTGAAAAGTATTTGAAAATATAATCATTTTCAATCGAAAATGTCCATTTTGCAGCATTTACGATTACAGTTGCCATGGTAACTTCTTTTTTATCAGGAAAATTATAACCCACAATAATAAAACACATTCTCATTATATGTATGAAATATGGCTATTTAAATGTTTTGTTCATAAAAATAACTTAACAATCGCCTGATGTATCTTCAACGAATTATGCAGGCCGTTTTGCCACATATACCATAAACAAGTAGTACTTTAGTTATATTTTTAGGAAGATAATAAATATTGCTTAAACCAAAAATGTAGTACTTAAAATTTTTGTTGTCAAATGTAGACAGTATCCATCTTAAATCAAGTGTGTGATATCATCTTGAACGCGATGATGGTACCCTAATTGGTGTGCATTATAAGTCAGATAACTGAGTCGCTACCATGTTTGATCCATCCAGCCCCCCATTCCGCGGTTTAAGAGATACAAGTCAAAGTTCTGGAGTAGCATAAATATTCAAAAGCTCTATATATGGAATGCTACCCCAGAACTTTGACGTGTAGCACTAATTCACGGCATGGGGCTGGATGGATCCAATATGATAGCGACTCGGTGATCTCGCTTATTATGGTGATTGCTTTCAGGACTAACGCACTAGGTTTGGTGGAATATCAGACAATAGATATAAATTAGACCAATATATTGAATTTTGTTCCCAATGACCTTGACCTTAGCCATTGAACATGATTATATATGTCCTAGTGGCCCAGTTGGTCTGATGGACCATTGATGACACTATGAGTTCACTTCATTTATTCAAACACAAGGCTCATCGGTTTGCCAACAGTCGTCTTTTTCAACATTTCTCCAAATATTTGATGCCGTTGCCATGGAAACCATATTATATCCAGAAACATGACCCCTTATTCGGGCACCGCTTCCAAAAGTTTATACTATAACTAAGTTACATTTATGTGAAGTATCGAGCTTTAGTCGCTAAAGTCACAAATTCGTGTTTAGTTTGGTCTGATGGCATCTTGACTGTAATACATCTTGACTTATGTATTGCCACAAATATTATAAAAATTAGTACTTAAAATGTGATTATGTATAAATTAAATGTTGTGACATTTTGACAATGGTCGTCTTATATCAAGTGCGTCATATATCAAATTGAATGTGGTGATGGGGCCCTATTTTTTGTGCATTGTGATGGAGATTCTATTGTATAACTAAGGCACTAGGGATAGCGAAATATGAGACAATTAATAAAAAATGGACCAAAATATGACATTTGTCCAATGACCTTGACCTTATCAATTGACCTTGACCCTATATGTCCTAGTAGCCCAGTCCGTTTGGTACAATATTGATGGCAATAGCATCATTTCTTTGATCAATAGACTCACTGATTCCCAACAGCGGGCTTTTTCAACTTTTCTCCAAATATATGATGCCGTCGCCATGGAAACCTGAGTCCCCCTACCCGAACACCCCCCCTCCAAACAATTTTCCTTATAAATAAGCAACATATATTTGAAGTTCATGCTTTAGTCACAATATGGCATACTCTCAGAGTAAGTTTTCAGACGCATGTACCGGTCCATGGAATGGATAGTCTAATGAAGGTTATCGGGAGGCTTCCCCAAATTATGACACACTATGTGTTAATCGTTCCGATTGGATGTTTTTATCTTGGAGCTACTAATAGTGAGTTCTTGTTGGCGACAATAATTCGAAATCCCATGGTTAGGGAAATATAGAAATTGTACATGTACCGGTACAACAGCTAATCGGACCAAATAATATATACATGTACATGTACCGTACTCACGGTATCCAAATAATAGTATTGTATACTACCAAATAGCTCACACAGTTAAACATGTCCTCAACGTTCAACGCCCAATAACAGCTGCTAATAAACCATTGTTTAAGGGGATGTCAACTGGTTAAATTTGAACGGGGATTTCCATACAAATCTCCGGGGCAAAAGTTATGTATGAAGCAGACGTCCTTGAACCAAAGCAGGTTTAGCATTGATGATCCGCTCACATAAATTCCCCAATAACAATAAAATGTCACAATTGTGACAGTAAACCGTGTTATTCCATAGACAAAACATACGTTTGTTCTGAACTCCACTAGAGTTGCTAACTGAAAGTAGTAACGTATTGTGAAAAATTTAATTAATCACAATGATTATAAAAGAATGCGAACTCATTTGACCTCGCGAAATGACAGGGTGTATGAAATATAAACAAACTGAGGTTACTCCGAATTACACGGCATATACGATGCACAATTTAACATGAAAGTCATATTATAATACACCAGTATGGCCGTAATATGTCACTCTTTCCAAAATAAATGAATTCGTTTGTAGGGTAAAATCGATTAAAATATACCGCCACTTGATCTGGACGTAAAGTGTGCCATAGCGAGATAGATACAAGGGACTTCGACGTAAAACAGCATTATCCAAACCGATGTCACTAACCGGTTTACGTCGAAGGAAACTTGGACATGCGGCAGGAGGGTTACCGGAAACATTTTGCTATGCCTTAGCTAAGTTGAGCGATATACTGTCTCAGTGTTCACGCGGGGCCAAACAATATTTTGGCCAATTGTCTGGAAAATTATTATGTTTTTGGCCAAATTAAAAAAAAATTCCAAATTAAATCCTCATTTTCTGGGTTCACAGTTAATGACTAAAGTTATTTGATTTTATGCTGCAGATGAGATAACGAGCTCTGTTTGTCATCGCTATTTTCGCCAAGATAAAAGCTATTGCTTATTGTAGTGAGGTGATAGCAAAATGTATTGTTGGGTTAAAACCTTTACGACGTGAAGCCACTCAAGCCAGGTTGTTGTTATTATTAAGCCTAGATGGGAAGCAGTTTTTTACCGTACGTAACTGACATGTAATTGGGTAGTGATGCTCGCTGGCACATCCTATTTATTTGAACCACAAATTATGGGACAATGCATTCACGTATTTGGTCTTTCAGTCCGCCAAAAAATCCGTCAGGTGTTTTATCTTCCATTGGTGTGGAAATTGGTAGCTTGCGTCTGTTACCCATTGTAGTATTTACTGAATGATGGATACTATTCCGATCCGTCTAGTTATTGGACATTACAAAAACCTCCAGAAAACAACGACGTTATCACTTGGTAATGACATATTAATTGTGCTCACTGATAACAACGCTGTCCACATAATATTACATTTACATACGTGAGTGTACTGTATTCCAACTAACAGATATTTACAATTACATTACTGGTTCACTTGACTTAGGTAAACGAATTAGATGTGTCTTTTGTGACGTCAGTAAAGCATTTAACAAGGTATGACACAAGGGCCTCCTTTACAAATTGGTAATCGTCTAAAACACCTTGAGTCACAATTAGGACATCGACAACAGAGATAGCCCCAACTGAGTGGAGTAAATTAACACAAAATCGTTAACTTTTGGATCAAAGCATAAAACTTTCGGGGTTGGTTGTGTATGTGGTCCACATCAACCTAGACATTGAATACTAACATTTGTGATGCACCTTGGTTAATTGTTACTATTTTAAACACTGACATTACCAGAATTATTGGATTTTTTATTACAAACTTGACATGAAAGTCGGCAGGTTAAGACCATTTTGTTTTCAAGTTAAATGCAACATCATTAGTATCGAAGGTGTTTATTGTTTTGATCTGTGCTAAGTGTGTCACACTGATGTCTTTTTAAACAAAATTACTCCAGATGGTTTGCAAAATGGCAACCAAATTTGGTAAAAGAAAAAGTTGATTTTTCACATATATTCTCTGATGTTCCGAAAAGGTAGTAAATTGTGACTCACGTTTGTTTTAATCAAGTTACTTCATTAACTGACATATTCGCCACACATATGGTATATAGCCACTCAAGATATACATATACACACCGCACGTGGTCATAGATTCACTCCATTCAATGGATACACCAATATCCCGCAAACACGGCCATTTGTACACTCCAGACTTGCATATACACCTTGTCCACGACAATTCAGCCATTCAC
Source organism: Siphonodentalium dalli (assembly GCA_032622095.1). Classification (NCBI taxonomy): domain Eukaryota; kingdom Metazoa; phylum Mollusca; class Scaphopoda; order Gadilida; family Siphonodentaliidae; genus Siphonodentalium; species Siphonodentalium dalli. The sequence continues at coordinate 113,236,444 of CP136064.1, forward strand.
TGTATACTCCTACATCCTACACATGGTCATACAGCTAATCCATGAATACATATATACCCACTAATGACAATACATCAACAGCAAAGATGCATATACATACCAAATACACATATGATCACAGGGGGACTTCATATACACCCACAAGCCCGCCAATGACCATCCAGCTATACAGGCATGCATATACACTTCAATGATCATGACCATACAGCGGGTCAATGTACACCTATGTGTATTACCAATAAGCACATAACCACTCCTTATTTACACCCCACCCATGTTCACACATGTATACATATACACCCATCCATGACAATAAAGCATACAAATATATACATGAACATTCCGTACATGATCATAAAGTCACTCCCTTTATACATACATAACACACATGAACATGTAGCTACTGTTGTTATACCCATACACCGACCATACAGCCACTTCATGTACACCTATTCACCTCACACATTAGCAGTCCTTGTCCGCGAACACCACATGCATTACACTACATATACTCCTTGTGTAGCTATTCACTCCATTCGTGATTATACTGCATGTGTACCTATTCACCTCACCTATGACCACAAAGTCGATCCCTGGCTACCATTTTACATACACCATGTATTAAGTTGATCAATGTTAATCAATTTTAACGCTAATTTGCGAGAGTTGCCACTTAAATTGTAGGGGTTTAACAGAGCGAATCAACTGACGTTTCAGTTCAGCATATGTATGATCGTACCAGGGTTTATTGGTATGTATATTGTGTTTTCGTCTGTGTTGTGTAGAATGTCGTTTGGGGGACCTAGAAGCAATAATATGCATTGTAGCATTGAGTTTGGAGACAAGCACTTTTGGAGAGCTTTCTTCATCTTCAAGTATTTTTCGCAAATTGACCTGAACATCTAAACCGAAATGAGGCCAGTTCGTCACATTTAAATCGCATTGGTTTCGCGTGCAGAGGGGAAAGGTCTCATGCTGTTCAGGGTCAGTAATTGAAGCGCCAATGGTTAAGATAAACCAGCATTGACAATTAGTCCGGGAGCTAATAGGGGTACCCTTGCACCCCCCCCCTGGGACTTAACTTCACCCCATTTATTTTGTTCCTTATTATGTCCTTCAACTTTTAAGCAATGTTAACAAGAAAAAAAAGTGGCCGTGTAGACTCCAGACAAGATGGCGTCCATCATGGCCGCCGTTTTTCAGACCAGACCCTAGGTCAGTTTTATGCAAATTATAGCGGGAAAATCTTGTAAAATGTATACAAATGTATATATTTTCGTGAAGCTAAGACATAATGACACTTTTTTGGGCCAAAATTGAAACTCATCATCCAAGAAGGCCGCCAAAATGGCCGCCGGAAGTTGAAAATATGACATTTTTTCACAAATATCTTCTAGATCAATTCATGCTGTTTGGAACTGGTTGAGTAATATGACTTTATTTAGTGTTGTGTATATTAACTGATCATTGGAGCAATTAAATGTGCAACTAATGGGGTCCTAGCCCCTTCTGATCCCTCAAAAATTCGATTTTACAGAATGCGGTACAAAATTTTACAAAAAAAATCACAATTGGGATTCTAGTCATATTTCAAAAAGAAATGAAAAGAACATTGTAATGTAAGTGAGGCATATCATTACCTATGAATATTCCAACTCTCTGGAACCAAAAATCTTACCTTGGCTCAAAATGGCTGCGAAAATGGCCGCCAAAATATGGAAAATGGTAAATATTGCCCCAGGGTGTCCTGCAATCGCTTACAAGTTGTGGTTGATGTATACAATTGGCTAATCTGTATTCTATACATTGCATACTAACATCTCTGATGCACCATGGATCATTTTTACTATTGTCACCACTGACATCACCAGAAATATGGGATTTTTCTCTCACAAACTTGACATAAATATCGGCAAAAATTCACTTTTCAGGGTTCGACCATTTGTTCAAGTAAAATGCAACTATCTTTGGTATCAAAGGTGTTTATTGTTTTGGTCTATCTTAAGTGTGTCACACGGTGGTGTTTAAAGACTAAAATGCTCAAGATGGCTTCCAAAATGGCAACCAAATTTGTAAAAAGATAAAAGTTAACATATCCCGAACATTATTCTCTGCGTTATCCGAAAAAGATAGCAAATTGTGACTCACTTGGTTATTTTACGTATTAGTTAATTAACTGACAAATACGTTCTATTATATTTGTCCCAGTTCCGTATGGGGCATGACAAATTCATTTTAAAGTTGCAGTATGGAATTTTGCGGAGAACCTCTTTTGTGATTCTGGCAATATTATTGAAAGGAAATGGGCAGAACTTTGAGACGGAACTGAGATGAACCATCATGATATGTGGGTATTCAGGCCCACTATGGTACAAATTTATCAACTGGATACAGGGGGGGAGTCAAGATGGCAGCCACGGAGTTACTCTATGGTCATAGATGAGGATAATAGGTATACAGGGAGTTATTGTATGGTCATGAATGATGTGTGGGTATATAAGGAGTCCCCTGTTGGTGACGGTGGGACATATATTTATATATGTCGTGGATGTGTTATCATTGGTGGTGTATGGGGAGTAGATGTATGATAATGGATGGCGTGTATATAACTTATGAGTGGCAAGTATGGAACTTATGAGTGGTCGTATGTGCGGGTATTGGTATATCTGGAAGGGCTCACCATTGATATTGTGCATATGTATACAGCATGAATTGATCTAGAAGATATTTGTGAAAAAATGTTATATTTTCAACTTCCGGTGGCCATTTTGGCGGCCATCTTGGATGGTGAGTTTCAATTTTGGCCCAAAAAAGTGTCATTATGTCTCAGCTTCACGAAACTATATACATTTGTATACATTTTACAAGATCTTCCCGCTATAATTTGCATAAAACTGACTTAGGGACTGGTCTGAAAAACGGCGGCCATGATGGACGCCATCTTGTCTGGAGTCTACACGGCCACTTTTTTTTCTTGTTAACATTGCTTAAAAGTTGAAGGACATAATAAGGAACAAAATGAGTTGGGTGAAGTTTTTTCACAAATATCTTCTAGATCAATTCATGCTGTTTGGAACTGGTTGAGTAATGCAACTTTATTTTGTGTTTTTATATTAACTGATCATTGGAGCAACGAAATATACAATTATTGGGGTCCTAACCCCTTCCGATCCCTCAAAAATTCGATTTTACAGAATGCGGTATAAAATTTCACAAAAAATCACAATTGGGATTCTAGTCATATTTCAACATGAAATGAACAGAACTTTGTAATGTAAGTGAGGCATATCATTAACTATTAATATTCCAAATCACTGGAACCAAAATTCTTACTTTGGCTCAAAATGGCTGCCAATATGGCCGCCAAAATATGGAAAATGGTAAATATTACACCAGCGTGTCCTGCAATCGCTTACAAGTTGTGGTTGGTGTATAAAATTGGCTATTCTGCATTCTATACATTGAATACTAACATGTCTGATGCACTATGGTTAATTCTTACTATTGTCACCCCTGACATCGTCAAACATATTGGACTTTTCTCACAAAAACTTGACATAAATATTGGCAAAAATTAACTTTTCAGGTTTGGACCATTTTTCAGGTAAAATATAACTATCTTTGGATTGAAAGGTGTTTATTGTTTTGGTCTATCTTAAATGTGTCTCACTACGGTGTTTATAGACTAAATTGCTCAAGATGGCTTCCAAAATGGCAACCAAATTTGTAGAATGTTAATTTTTTACATATATCCCGAACATTCTCTGCGTTATCCGAAAAGGTAGCATATTGTGACTCACTTGGTTATTATACATGTTAGTTAATTAACTGACAACTACATGTTCTATTCTGGTTGTCTCAGTTCCGTATGGGGCATGACAAATTCATTTTAAAGTATGCAATTTTGCCGAGAACCTCTTTTGTGATTTTGGCGACATTTATTGAAAGGAAATGGGCAGAACTTTGATACAGAACTGAGATGGACCATAATCTTTGGCTATTCTGGTCCATTATTATAAAATGTCAACAGGATACAGTGTGGATGCAAAGATCATAGCCAGGGAGTTACTCTATGATCATATGTGAGGTGAATAGGTATACAGGGAGTTATTGTATGTCATGACTGATGTGAGTAGGTATACAATGAGTGACTATATGGTTATGAGTGGGTTGTCCATGGTAAGATGCATCTATGTATACAGGGAGAGGTCATGGTCAGGTGTGAGGTCAATCGGTATGCATGGAGTGACTCTATGGTGTATGATTGTGTATATTCAGTACGGGTGCGACCGGTGTATCTGTATGGTCATTGGTGTGGTGTATGGATATAGCTACATGGTCATCTATGTGTTGATTATGTATATATGGAGTGACTGTAAGGTCATGGGTGGTATGTGCATGTGTTGTCTGTATGATCATGGATGGGGTGTGTGGATAAATAGGGAGTGATTTTATGGTTACGGGTAATGTCTACAGGTATACATGGAATGACTGTACGGTCATGATTGAATATGAATACCTGGAGTAAGCTGGGTGGACATTATCGAGGGTGTGGGTATATAGGGAGTGTCCGTGTGGTAATGGTGGGATGTATATTTATATATCTCGTGGATGTATTATCATTTGTGGGTGTATAAGGCTAAGCTGTATTATCATGGATGGCGTGTATGATTATGCAGTGAATTGCTGAATTGTCATGTGTGAGGTGTATATGCAAGTATGGAGTGTTTGAGTGGTCGTGTGTGCGGTTTTTTGTATATCTGGAAGGGATGAATGACCATTAGTGAGGTTTACATGTATACCTGGAGTGAATCTATAGTCTAGGGTGGGCTGATTATGTATATCGAGTGGTTATATGACTATGTGTGTCGAATAGGTATACAAGTAGTGACTGTATTGTTAATGGTGAGATGAGTACATGTAGGTATACAAGTAGTGACTGTATGGTCACAAATGTAATGAACATCTATACAGGGGGTGACTAAATGGTCATGTGTCAGGCGTATACTTGGTGTTCCTGTTTGGTGACTCGTGGCGGTATGGTCATGTGTAGGTTATACCAGCATACACACGTTGCTTTATTGTCATGGGCGAGGGATGTGAGTATATAGCGAGTGGTATATGGCCATGGATGAGGTGCATATGCATACATGGAGTGACTATACTGACATGGATGGGGTGTATTAGTATATCTTGAGTGGCTATTCGGCTATGGTGTGACAAATATGGATACAGGGAGTGACATGGCCAATGTTGAGGTGAATATGTATACAAGGATTGGACATGATCATGTATGAATGTTTTGAATAGGTACACACGGGGTGACTATATGGCCACAGGTCAGGTGAAGGAGTATACCAGGTGACATGGGTGAGGGTATGTGTATGAAGCGAGTGGCTATATGGCCACTGGTGAGGTGAATATGTATACCGGAATGACTTTATGGTGTTGATGTAGATATTGATTGTCTATTTGACCATGCGTTTGGAGAATAGGTATACAGGGGTGACCTTATGGCCAATGGTGAGATGAATGGGTATACAAGGAGTGACTATATGGTTATGGGTCATGTTTAGGAGTATACCCGGTGTGCCTGCATTGTGACGCATGGCTGTATGGTCACCCGTGGTCATGGGTCAGGTGTACATGTATACATGTATACAGCTTAACGTCCCCCATCTACATAAACATCATCAAGATGGAGAACTCTCTGACATGACTTCTCTATTGATTAACACACCCTTGAGTTATTGTGCAAAGCGATAGCCACCCAAGATACACATGTACAACCCACCTATTACCCAAGTCACTCCATATGTACATAAACACCACACAAATGCCAACATAGTAACCCACTGTATACACGTACACCTGATCATGCAACCATACTTGGTTATACCCGTACATACCACAAATGACGATACAGCCACGAGTCACCATGCATGAACACCAGGTATACACCTACACCCGACACATGACCAAAAAGTAACTCTATGTATACATATTCACTACATTCACGACCATACAGTCACTCATTTTATACATATTCACCTCACCATGGACCATACAGCCACTACATGTATACCTATTCGCCATACACATGACCATAGAGTCAATCCAGGTATACATATGCACAGTATCAATGGTGAGCCCTTCCAGATATACCAATACCCGCACATACGACCACTCATAAGTTCCATACTTGCCACTCATAACTTATATACACGCCATCCATTATCATACATCTACTCCCCATACACCACCAATGATAACACATCCACGACATATATAAATATATGTCCCACCGTCACCAACAGGGGACTCCTTATATACCCACACATCATTCATGACCATACAATAACTCCCTGTATACCTATTATCCTCATCTATGACCATAGAGTAACTCCTGGATGACATCTGGACTAATCAAATCATCAATCACCAAACAAGAACTCTACTGTAATAAACTGAATTCGCCTTCGGACACAAATAAAATTGCCTACATAAATTATCGTCAATTATATAATAAACTAATTAGGAAAAGTAAAAATAGTTATTATTCTGACTGTCTAGAACAAAATAAAAATGATATAAAAAACACATGGAAAATTCTTAAAAATGCCATCAATAAAAATCAAAAATCGTGTAACTATCCTAAGATATTTAATGATAACAATATAGAGCTATCTGACCCAAACATAATAGCCAAAACATTTAATGACTACTTTTCAAAAATCGGTGAAAACACTAGCAGTTCTATTCATTCTGAAACCTCAGACGCAGACTTTACTGACTACCTTCGAAATAGACAAGCAAACGAATTAGAAATCGAACCCACATCCATTCAGGAAATAATATTAACATGTTATTCTATGAAAGGAAAAAAGAGCAAAGATTACATCGGCATATCGACTGAACTCATGAAAGAGACTATCTTCATAATAGCCCCAGCACTTACGTATATATTTAATCTTTCGTTTGAACAGGGAATAGTCCCAATGAACTTGAAAATCTCTAAAGTAGTTCCCATTCCCAAAATAAACAACGCCAAGGAAATAACACACTATCGTCCAATCAGTATCCTTCCATCGTTCTCTAAACTGCTTGAAAAATTAATGCAAAAACGACTTGTAGATTTTCTTAAAGACAATGAAATATTATATAAACACCAATATGGATTTAGACAAAACCACTCAACGTTTCATCCTATTATGCATCTTCTAGATCATTTCGTTAATAATAATGATAAACCGACACGGGATTCCACCCTGGCCCTATTCCTTGACTTATCTAAAGCGTTCGATACAATAGACCACAATATACTGCTATCAAAACTTGACCACTATGGTATTAGGGGTGTAGCAAAGTCGTGGTTCTATAGTTATTTATATAACAGGAGACAATATGTTGAATATTGCGGGTGTGCTTCAAACCTTATGAATACTTCCTGTGGAGTCCCACAAGGCTCCATTCTTGGGCCAATAATCTTTTTAATATACGTGAATGATATGGCAAATTCTACAACAATGGACTTTTTATCGTATGCCGATGATACCACTCTCTTTACAAGCGGTAAAAATTGGGAATTAGTACAAAGTTATGTCAACAACGAATTAGCCAATGTATTCGATTGGTGCTGCTGTAATAAACTTGCAATTAATATTAATAAAAGCAACTATATGCTCATACACCCACCGAATAATGACAAAAAATGGAATACTTTGAAAATAAAGTTAAATCACAATGAATTGAATCGAATAGGGAATCTTGGGCACGAATCCTCAACAAATTTTTTAGGTATCCATATTGATGAGAACTTGACGTTCAAAAGGCACGTATCCATAATCTGCTCTAAAATATCACATGCAATATATTGTATCAATAAGGTGAAACATTTATTCCCGAGTAAAGCGTTGAAAACTTTGTACTATGCATTGATTCAAAGCCAATTAGTTTACCGTATCCAAATATGGGGACATGTTCCAGAAGTCAAGAAAATTTTTCTATTACAAAAACGAGCAATGCGTATAATATGCAATAAGAAGTATAGGAGTCACACAGACCCGCTCTTTAAAAAAGAAGATATCTTGAAAATATATGACTTACACACCATCAATTCTACAATGTTCGTGCATGACTGGTATTATGACCGTCTGCCGGCTTCTTTTAAAATGATGTACAACAAACGAGCAAAATCAACTCCAAGACACCCTAATCCCCTGCTACTAGAAAAACCTAGAACTAAATTTTCTGGAAGATTACCACACCACGCATTCCCCACAATATGGAACAACCTTGAAGCTGAATACACATGCATACAAAGCAGGCATATATTGAAGAAACGCTTACAGACAAAAATACTTGGTAATTATCTAAAAAATGTACGCTGTAAAAACACAGGATGTCCCGACTGTACCGATACATAATACGAATACTTATCTTAAAATAAACACCATGTATACACTTAGCACAATCATAGTTCTACTCTACCATTTTTATTTCCACCACCGCGTCCTCGATCATATCAAATGTTACAATACCAATACCACGATGACTACAAAGCAAGTCATAATATCGACACATTAAAGGTGAACAAGCATATTTGAAGTAATGGACACTCATGCCGAGTCTGCTCCTCCAATCTATGATGGTATACACACACATAATTATCACATTTAGTTAACATTCTCCCTTAAACCTCACTCAACAAAAAGCCCTTCCGGCGAATCATATATATTCATATTTATTTTTATTGCTACTATAAAAGTTGCATAATCTCTCCCCAGAATCCTATGAATCAATGAGTATGCAATACTAATTCTGAGTCGGATGAGACATCGTGATGAGCTTGTGTTCTGAGATTTCATCATTAGAACTTCTCTATAATCTGAATACTATTCTCTCAATCTTCGTTTGAAACTAAGACATGCAGAAACTTCTCATACTTTAGAACATGTGACAAGAACGTAACGTTTCCGGGGAGAGATAAAGCGATATAGTGATTACTCGTCTGGACTGGCTTACAAACATATAAACACTTTTGTAAAAATAACGCCCTGAACATTTTGTCTTATATTATTTGTTATATATATACGATTAGTCTGTACGTCTACATGTACGTGGATATGAATATGAATAATATCTGATAAATTATTTGTATAATGATATTTGTTATGGGGGAAACAGGAAGACAGCCCGGCAGGGCTATGTTCCCCCCAGCAATATACTGAATTATTCTAGTTTTATGTTAATTTATTGTACTATTCATATGTGTATTGTAAATAAAAATATCCTATCCTATCCTATCCGTGGCTGCCATCTTGACTTCCACCCTGTATCCAGTTGATAAATTTGTACCATAGTGGGCCTGAATACCCACATATCATGATGGTTCATCTCAGTTCCGTCTCAAAGTTCTGCCCATTTCCTTTCAATAATATTGCCAGAATCACAAAAGAGGTTCTCCGCAAAATTCCATACTGCAACTTTAAAATGAATTTGTCATGCCCCATACGGAACTGGGACAAATATAATAGAACGTATTTGTCAGTTAATTAACTAATACGTAAAATAACCAAGTGAGTCACAATTTGCTATCTTTTTCGGATAACGCAGAGAATAATGTTCGGGATATGTTAACTTTTAACTTTTTACAAATTTGGTTGCCATTTTGGAAGCCATCTTGAGCATTTTAGTCTTTAAACACCACCGTGTGACACACTTAAGATAGACCAAAACAATAAACACCTTTGATACCAAAGATAGTTGCATTTTACTTGAACCCTTAAAAGTGAATTTTTGCCGATATTTATGTCAAGTTTGTGAGAGAAAAATCCCATATTTCTGGTGATGTCAGTGGTGACAATAGTAAAAATGATCCATGGTGCATCAGAGATGTTAGTATGCAATGTATAGAATACAGATTAGCCAATTGTATACATCAACCACAACTTGTAAGCGATTGCAGGACACCCTGGGGCAATATTTACCATTTTCCATATTTTGGCGGCCATTTTCGCAGCCATTTTGAGCCAAGGTAAGATTTTTGGTTCCAGAGAGTTGGAATATTCATAGGTAATGATATGCCTCACTTACATTACAATGTTCTTTTCATTTCTTTTTGAAATATGACTAGAATCCCAATTGTGATTTTTTTGTAAAATTTTGTACCGCATTCTGTAAAATCGAATTTTTGAGGGATCAGAAGGGGCTAGGACCCCATTAGTTGCACATTTAATTGCTCCAATGATCAGTTAATATACCCAACACTAAATAAAGTCATATTACTCAACCAGTTCCAAACAGCATGAATTGATCTAGAAGATATTTGTGAAAAAATGTCATATTTTCAACTTCCGGCGGCCATTTTGGCGGCCATCTTGGATGAAGAGTTTCAATTTTGGCCCAAAAAAGTGTCATTATGTCTTAGCTTCACGAAAATATATACATTTGTATACATTTTACAAGATTTTCCCGCTATAATTTGCATAAAACTGACCTAGGGTCTGGTCTGAAAAACGGCGGCCATGATGGACGCCATCTTGTCTGGAGTCTACACGGCCACTTTTGTTTCTTGTTAACATTGCTTAAAAGTTGAAGGACATAATAAGGAACAAAATAAATGGGGTGAAGTTAAGTCCCAGGGGGTGCAAGGGTACCCCTATTAGCTCCCGGACTATCTCCCCCAATCCCCAACTCAATAAACTTTTCTCGGATGAAGTATATAAAGCAAAATAAGCGATAAATGATTTTTTGGTCATATGTAGCTGCTGGATGGGCGGCGAATATTCTCAGTCCTGGGTATCTCCCCAGAGTCCACCCCATCACAAACCCAGACTCAATCAACTTTTTCTCAGATATAGTTAATTTATCGCCATCCCATGACTATATAAAGCAAAATAAGTGATTGTGAGGGATAAAATAAGTGATAAAAATATTATGTGGGTGGGGGGAATACCCATGGTGGTAGAGAATTTTTTTTACACGGGTACTCCACAATTTCCTAACATGTACACAGGATATATACCCATCCCTGTTAACTGCAAATGTTCAGGAGTTCATATGATATGGGTTGGGGTAATGCATATTTTCAATTATTTTGGGAGGAGATATAACAAAAGACACCCATATGTAAGGCGAAGTGATAATCTAACAGATTTGATTTGCTCTTAAGCTGGCTTAAGAGGAATTAATTAATTTTCTCTTAAGTACAATTCATCTATTTGAGCTTGAGCGTAAATCAGATTGACTAGAAATTAAAAAACAGAGTGAAGTAGACTCTGACAAAGGAATTACAAATAGATGGACTAGTATATATTATTATATACATGTATGATAGTTTCATGTCTTATTTACACTTAAGCGCAAATGATGTGCGTTTAAGCTCAAATTTTTTTTTTTTACATAGAGCGTAATTAAACAAGAGGTGTGCACTCGAGTGCTAGCATACCCCCACCGTGGCAAATTCAACCCGCATTATCCGATCCGTAAACCCAACAAAAAAGATTTTTAACTTTAAAGAAAAATTCGGACTAATTATATCGATATGGTGTCACAAGAAGCTTGTACAGAAAAAATTATTCAAATTGGTTCATATTTGTTAAAGTTATTAAGTCAGACAGAATTTTCTAAGTCAAAATAAGTCGAAAATGAAGTGTAATATTACGAAAAACAGTTTGAGCCAATCCCTAGCCGCATCAAGTAGAGAGGGTATTGTGAGAAGCATGTATACCAAAAATTATTGAAATCGGTTCATATTTGTTAAAGTTATTAAGTCGGACAGAATTTTCTAAGTCAAAATAAGTCGAAAATGAGGCGTAACTTGAAAAAAAAAAGTCGGACCGAACCGCAATTAGCATCATGTTAAGGAGATTGCATACCAAAAATTATTGAAATCGGTTCATAGTTGTTCGAGTTATGAGGTCGGACGGACGTGCGCACAGACGGACGGACGGACACACGGAGGGAGAAAGCGTGACGGACGGACGGACGCAGTCAATCCAGTATACCCCCCATTTTCTTCGAAAGTGGGGGTATAATGATGGGGTCTTTAAACTCCTTTCAAGTACGGTACATATTCCAGATACAGATAATTTAATAGCACTTTGAAAGTGCAAATGATTTGCGCTTTTAAGTAATTTGCACTTAAGTGCAAATGAACAGGTCATGGTGAACCAACGATCGACCTTTATTAGACCAATCGGTATAGAATAGACCGATTGGTCATTCATCATCTACAGGCATTGGGGATAAGGCGAGTTACTCTGAACTGTTCTATACTGGCAATTATATTTCATCCAATACTTAAAAACGGATAATTATGATTTATGTTGAAAGACACGGAATAATTATTTACTGAAAATATTCAATATAAAGATAGACTGATCAGTTTTATACATATCGACCAGTGGTTCACCCAGACCTGATGAGTTGTTAAAGATACGGACAGCGTTGGCGGTGGGTATGCTGTTAAAATATTCAACTCCGTCAAAAACCGCCATAAACAGAAAGAATACTAAAATATAGACAGACTGTTCTTATACCAATCAGAAATATGGCATAAACAGTATGTTATTGTCAAATGTTTTTCCTTTGTTATGTTAACAAAAGCAAAAAACGTTACAGAACCTGGCTTTTGTTTATATCCGGATATGGTAAACATAAAGAGCGTTATTTGTTACTGTTTTCCTGATATGGAAATAATAAAGAGCGTTTATATCATTTGTGTGTGATTGACCAATAGAATTGCGCTGTGTTATGTAAACAGAAGCAAAACTTCTGTAACACAAGAAGGTTCTTGTTTACGTACACCATCGTACGTCTTGACGACAATATAGTATTTACGCGCTGATTATGTTTGGCATATGAATAAAACTATATATATTTTAATATTCCTTCTGTTTATGGAGATTTGAACAAATATGAATATTTCTGCAACGAACACCTGCCCTTGGATGCTTCTGGCGCCCCTGGCTACCGACAGTGACATTCACTGACTCAGCATGTCAGTGTCAGCCATGTTTTATTGGATTTCGATCAATTGGTGGTTCACCCAGACCTGATATTTAAATGTGAATTTGGGCTCCCATACGATTTAATAAGACAAACTTACACAACCCTCCGAGTCTGCATGGTGTTGACATCAGCTGATACCGCAATATATTCATCAGTTCATGGAAACTTGTTTGTGACTCGTCTTCCAAGTTCAACCAGCTGTCAACTGTCTTGGGTTACTTGAGTACGATAAAACGTACACTGAGCCAGGAATGTCGCAATTACATATCACATAAGCGTTGCAAGTTTAATTTCTGCAATGTCTGCTGTCTTTGTGCGAATTTCTCCAAACAAACCATATGCCGGGGTGGGTGGGTGGTCAAAGCCACCAACAAGCAATTTTTTCCGCAACTAAACAAAAAATTTCCTGCTTGTTTTTTAGTGTTTTGGCAATGAGTTGGGCTTCAAAACCACTTTGAATGAGATAAATAATGTAATTCTAACTGGTAAACTGACTGCAGGCAGTTATCGTGTTGTATTTTGTTGCAAATTATGAAATCCAAGATGGCCGCTGGCAGCCATGTTTTTTTGGCCGAATGACCTCAAAATGACTCATTCCTATTTACATGTCCATGTTAACATCCATGATAAATAGTATGCACAGAAATTCATATACAGCTGTTTACAGTGAATTTCCCCCGGCAAATCTCTGTTTTAGTGTTAAAAGGGGGGTGGGTGTCAAAAAATGGTCGGAAAAAACTGCCGTAAACGGAAAACAATTTGGCGGTGGGGGTGGGTGGGTACAAAAAATTATCGAACGGGAAAAAATGCCATACGTGCCTGAAATTTTTGTCCGACCCCCCCCCCCCCCCCCCCTGAACAAACGTCGTTAACTTGCGGAAATAACAATGCGGAAGTTAGAATTTATGGGTTTTCCCAACCGGGTGTAAACAAATCAGACAGTTCTCAAAGTCACGCCGTCGGAGGTAATCGGTTAAACATTTGACACGCAGATTTTGACATGTAGGCGTGGTTAAACTGTCGACGAACTATCGGTCGATCTGAGGAGTATACATTTAATGCGTTCGGTATGGATGAGTGTGGTTCAGTGGAAAATGGTTTGGAGAATCATTTAAAACGTTTGGTTCGATAATGTGTATTACCTGTTGGAGAAGTCGTATGCCCACAAGCAAAGTACAATGTGTCGCTGCACAGTGCTGTGTGCATTTTTACAATTTTTTCAACAAAGTCGTATTTCGCAGCTATACAGAAATTGGTATTTTGATCAGATGGTTCGCCTGTGTCCCACGTTAGCCAACTCTGTGGTGGATTCGCATAGTCATTGTGCCACAAATAACCGCCAGCTGTGTTACGATCGGGGTCATGTAGTCCTATCCAGAATGGATCCCCAACCATCAAATGACTGCAAGAATAAAATAGTCAGTATTGACATACACGTAGAATGCAATACGCTGATTGTATAATGATCCTCCAAATAATAACTGGTGCTTTTTCGTTACATTATTAGGTTGATATATTCATTTTACAAAAAAAATGTAAATTAAACACGTGATAATTGTATGTTTGTTTCGAGACCATATGCTACCCAGAAGAACCAGTCATCACTAGTAATTCTATGCACTATGTAGAGTAACGCACCCCAATCCCTTATCTTTATTCAAGGGACATGCATCGTACATGTAACTATCTATCGATAGCATATGGATCCCGGATGGGAAGACAGGAATAATTGAACTATATATTGACCCCAACCAAATTCCACAGGTCATGACTTGGAGAGGCCACGACCTGTAAGGAATGCGAAACATTAACACAAAGAGAGAGTCTGATGCAAATGCATCAGGTCAGGCCTCGGTCAAACGTCGGTCAGATAGAACAAAGAAATACCGTTAATGACCACCAAGTCATTAGCGGATATATAAACCCCATATGAATCTACTCTTCAATTAGTTTTGGCCCATCTTTATAATTTGACATTTGTCAGTCGGTTCGCTAATTAATAAGCGACGCCTTCTGTCTTCCTATGGCATCAACGATGGATTCAGCATTATTTACTGTTTACCTACAAAGATGTTAGACGTTGAATAAAATTTATACAAAGAACTGACTTCATTCCTTCACATAGATGAAATGGTACCGTGATGCAGTTCTGCTAAACACGACACAACGAAGTTCACAACGATCACAGCCAACAAAGAGAAACACCTATAAAATTTCTTACCGAAGATCACATGCAGCCAAACAAAGAGAAACATTTCTAAAATTGCTTACCGACGATCGCAGCAAAAGAAGAAGAAAAAGAAGAAAAGATATCAAACGACATAATCAGTTGCAGCATAATCCAAACACAAGAACAAAATAGACAAATTGCACTCGACAGTTGTGACACTCATAGGATTTGGTGAGTGTCAAACATTTTTGCCAGATGTGCGTTTTCACACCTTGGTAGAGGCTTGATAATTATTAACACCCACTTGCACCCTAACTTTTTCGCCCTTGTCCCCAAACAATTTACAAACCAAAGAGCTGAACACCCTTCCCCCACCAACCGCATTCTGTTGTTTCATTTTTGGAATATTGCTTCTACGCTCCATAAACAAATTTAATTAACCTTCATGGAATCACCGCCACCCGAATCCGTGGAATATTCAAACCAAGATAGTTTATTTAGTCGCAGTTTCAACATAGAACGAGAATGCTACCTACACGCAGCCAGTAATTCAAACATGCATGACATAAATATATCCATCCTTTCAAATTCCGAGCGCGCAGGACACCCAGAATATCCTGATCTCACAATTAACGCGAGAAATAGGCCAATTCAACATGACGATGCGTGAGACTTCCGCCTCCACCCGTTCACAGGCCAGCATATCTGCCGTTATAGGCATGAACGCAATTGTTAGATCATTTGATGGTAAACCATCAAATATTCCAATTGGATGCACGAAATAGAGAAATATTCTTCTACACTGGGTGCAGAAGATGAAACAATAGTTAAAATAGTGGCCCAGACAAGTCGTTTGTCTGTTTCTGAATTCGTGCAGCGATATATCAATGACATTAGAGACCTTTCGCAAAACTCACATTTACGATTACGGATACGGATAGGGTACTTCGTCACCAACATTTGTGTACTTTCTAATCGTTGTCGTATTTTACTATCCGTAATAACGGTTACGATTTCGTGGTTTCTAATAAGCTCAAATAACACCTGAAATTTAATTTCTGCAATATATCACTTTGCTCCGTTCGAGACTGTATATGTATATCATGTAAATCATACAGTTGTATTGAGCTACGACATTGATATGCTGTTTAGATTGTTAATCACTCTAGTCGTCGTGAATCACGAGCTTCCCGCGAAATAAGATCGCTATTCACAACGGATAGCCATCGCTGGCTGCGACACAAAACTTTACAGTAAGAGGAGTGCGCTATGAAACCAGTCGCCAAAAATACAGTATATAGTGTGCGATGCATGAGGAGTTTTGAGTGATTATTATGTGCAAGATAGTACACAATATATAGTGAAATTCAACAATTATTTAATTCAACAACCCATGGTGGTGTCCTAACGTGTGCAGTTATAGAATGTCTCAGGAGAGCCCAAAGAATGGCATAACCTTATTAATGAATATTGAAGATTTTTTGTTCTGAATTGAATAGTTCATTCAATTTAATAATATTCGGTTTTCGGTAGAAGTTGGGTTTTATATATCTCTTTCGTAGAGTCTGTAATGCAGGGCATTTTAAAATTACATGGCATTCATAACCGAGTTCTAAGTTACATAAAGTAATCTTTCTGTCAGAGCCTACCCTTGATCCCGATTCAACTGGTAAGTAGTGATTTCTGCTCCTGAACCCGGCGTAACTAAAAGATTATTTGGCCCACCCACCGACATCACCAGAGCTCAGCAGTCTCTGTCAGGTTTGTTCTTTGCATTTATTTTTAATTTTAAAAACACGCACAAATGTGGCATTTAAAGGTACTCAATCCGATTAGATGTCGCCATATCATCAGATTCCAACAACAATTCTTTTTTTGAAATTCCGCTTCTGTTATCAGAATCGAGTAATTGCTCAAAAACAATGATAACCACAGTCAACTGTATTATAAAATTGCCCAAAACCTGTTATTTATCAACATTTTGTTCGACGAAATTTTGCCGCTTTGTCAAATATCTGACAAAAAAGCAACTTGATGCCCATCGCTTCTACCGTTTCGACTTTGTTTCGATGTGGTAGTAACAAATCAGAAGTGGTGCACATCGCTTCTTCCGTGTCGACTTTGTTTCGATTTGGTAGTAACAAATCAGAAGTGATGCACGTCAGCGAGCTCACCAACCTTATGTCGGATTTTGTAAACCCAAAAAGGTGAAGCCGAGATCGCATTGAAATCAAATCGCGGACTTGAAGGGGCTTGAACGATGGCGTCGTGGTTGGTGTGAGGTCCAAATTCATGCACATGAACCCTCTTCCCCATCGGCATAACGTCTATCTGGCCATCCATGCTAACAACGAACTGAATTTCCACCACATATGACCTGGCATTTATACCTGTATTGCCACAATATATCACGAGAATCCCGGGTCGTACGTTGTGACTGGTAGAATTATTGACAATATTAACATGTCATGATTATCGCATTGTTGCAAATGCGACGATAAGAGAAGTATTAAGGGACTGTATACCAAACACACGCTTTGGGTTGTAAAAGTGGTACGAAATAATGATCGCACGTGTTCGTCAAAACTCTTATGCGTAATCGTTTTGCGAAAGGACTTTTTGGCCATACGGATATACTTACGACTACGAATAGCTATCCGTATTCGTAATCGTAAACGTGAGGATGCGAAAGGTCTCTAATACAGTTAACGACACATGGCCTGATTTAAAAGCGCAGTTGCGATCTCGTTTCAGCGCAATCAGTGACGCGCCACAGGTATTGGCCATGTTCAGAACATTGAAACAAACACATCAGGAAACAATACCTATGTTTGCAGAGATAATTCGCTCACTCGCAAACACCGCCTTCATCGATGACATAAATACACGCGCGGTACAAACACAACTGGT
The DNA here is from genome assembly GCA_032622095.1 of Siphonodentalium dalli. Lineage (NCBI taxonomy): Eukaryota > Metazoa > Mollusca > Scaphopoda > Gadilida > Siphonodentaliidae > Siphonodentalium > Siphonodentalium dalli. The sequence continues at coordinate 113,254,538 of CP136064.1, forward strand.
AACCTTTTTTGTGGATGGCATACGCGATGACCACATCAAATATACATTAATTAAAGATGGGGACCCTATGTAGAGTAACGCACCCCAATCCCTTATCTTTATTCAAGGAACGTGCATCGTACATGTAACTATATATCGATAGCATGACTGTGGATCCCGGATGGGAAGACAGGAATAATTGAACTATATTGACCCCAACCGAATTCCACAGGTCATGACTTGGAGAGGCCACGACCTGTAAGGAATGCGAAACATTAAAGGTACTCAACCCGATAAAACTCCTCTCAATTACTATTTCAATGGCTTCGGGGGTCAAAAATATTTGATTCGAGTCGAGGAAGTCACCCATCAAAGCTCACATTTGTTAGATATCGATTTTAGAAATCTATTATTTTTCATTATCGGGAATACTATCTGGCCCAGAACTCAGTCAAAATTGCGTTAAAAGTACACATCCAGAGCAGATTACGGCAGTTATTAGTACTGATCTCGAGAACATAACAAATTTGAAAAATCAATATCTAATAACTCTGAGCTTTGTTTGATGGGTTCCTCGACTCGAATCAAATATTTTTTACCCCCAAAGCCAAAGAAATAGTAATATAGGACCCTCTGATCGGATTGTTGTTGTTGGAATCTGTTGAGATGGGGACCCTCTTTACGGGTTGAGTACCTTTAACACAAATAGAAAGTATGATGCAACATGCATCAGGTCAGGCCTCGGTCAAACGTCGGTGAGATAGAACAAAGAAATACCGTTAATGACCACCAAGTCATTAGCGGATATATAAACCCCATATGAATCTACTCTTCAATTAGTTTTGGCCCATCTTTATAATTTGACATATGTCAGTCGGATCGCTAATTAATAAGCGACGCCTTCTGTCTTCCCATGGCATCCAAGATGGATTCAGCATTATTTTCTGTTTACCTACATAGATGTTAGACGTTGAATAAAATTCATACAAAGAACTGACTTCATTCCTTCAGAAATACCAAGCCACAGTGGGTGGGACAGAATGCCGATCCACGATCCCATATAGTATTATATTATAGAACTAGTTTAATTGCAAAAAATAGGCACAACTTGCAGTTAATGGTTACAATAGAGAGGTTTCGCAAACTTGCAGTTACGATTATAGACGTAATGGAAATTATTCGCGTCATAAAATTTATTATAGTTATTTTATTAGGGATCTGTGTTTTTGTTATCAATACATGAGTTTGAATTCGACGGTCTATTATTCTCCCGTATTAAAGTTTGTCCTTCGTGTCGGTGCTCATCATTATATTTTAAATTCACGTCGATCATTGTCTGCATTATGAGTTCTCGAACAATTTAGCCTAGAATTGTGGACCAGATTTGTAAAATATAGCTTTTGCTCGAGATATTGGCGTTGGACTTTTCGGAATTGGTTCTTGCGTTAGTGAATTATGTCCGTTAGAACTCAAGACATAATCGAAAAAGTGAACACCCTTGTATTATATTATTAGCGATACGTTTGCTAAAGTGGGACGCTCGTTTTTAATTTCGATTTTGTTTTTAATTATATTTTTTTACTTGTTTTAACAACAAGACCCTGTGGTTCACTCAAGCAGGGAACTTGAACAATAAACTGGAAAAAATATGCTACCTAGTCAGCTGTGTATTTGGTTATGGACATATGAACGAAAACTCACCCCAATCCGAAGTGCTATTGATCAGCACGCATAGCATTCCAATTCTTAAATATAGAAGATTATTTATGGGTGGTTGTCTTTCTATAATTAAAATAAATATGAAATTTCTTTAATCAAGAAAAATTAAGTTTTCCTCTTATAATCTTCAGATATGATATAATGGATAAATGAACTGCACGGAAGTTTTTGGTAACGGTAAAACGTGTACATATTGTTCATGCAATAAAAGTATAGTAAAGGGGGTTATAGTTTCCAAAGTGTTGACATTTCGTAAATATATTGTGTCACAATAATCCACCAAAATTCAAAAGCAAATTTAAAACAGATTTTGAGAAAATCCTTTTTGAATTATCAGAAAATTTTGGCAAAACGTGCGGTAATCGTATATTGCGAAACAAAACGTTGGCCCCATTTTACAACTATGTATAGCTAAACGTAGTCGTAACTATATCCCTGAGTTTCTAATAACGGATCAACATTTTCACAACTTATCTCTCCTTGATTGTTTTACACACATCAAATTCAACCAGCCGCTTGTTTATTTACACTATATATTGCGCCAAATAAAATCAAGTTAAATTAAAACAGGCAGATAAAAATACGCTCTTTAAAAATAAAACGCTCTCTAATTGGCATATTGGCAAACTACCCTGTTACCAAGCGGACCAAAAGCAGACCGGTATAATGGTTATGGGCACGCCCTCAATTAATACGAACCCATGTACACGGGCCTATAACAACCCTCGCGTGAGAATGAATCGATTATGTCACCACTGAGTACATTCGATAACCGGAAGTGGAATTGGAAAACTGGAACACGCGTTTCGGAATCAACACCAGGGTAAGTGTTTTTACTCTCTCAATATCATGGACATGTTATGTAATGGAATTTTCCTCAGACGATATATTTCCAATTACATAGAGTAGACGAGTTGTATCGGTTCATTTTCTGTTATCGAGAAAAATAAAACTCTCATGTAAATAATGCCGTCTTCCAATTTGTATTTTCACAGAAAATAACTTATATTTACGTACATTGTGTTAATGTTGCATTTGTCTGCCGCTCTTATGCTTCTATGCGTACATAATATTTTGCAATTATTAAAGTGGATATGTCATAATTTGGCTATCTTATAACTATCCGCCGAATTCTATAACGGCAGTCGGCTTATATCTATAAATAGAAACATCACCTCGCATTCCTGCGACAGTATTATTGCATGGCTGGAGAAGCCTATAGCACTGCAGATATAGAACCTGTTGATTCGTCTACTATATCTCTAAATGGAAGAAGAAAGCGATCGGCAAAAAAGTGTTTGGATCGTCATTCCAGCATGATCCTATCGTTGCAAGTTCACGAAGTGCAAGAATATGTGCAAGGAGGTGTGGGGGAAAGAGGGCCTTGGCGGTGTTTGACTTGCGACGCTTTTTGCAGCCAATTTTGCAAATGCGCTGTGTATATTGTGAGCGGTCAAATCCAAATTGGGCCTAAGTTTTCGAGATACCCCAGCATGTACATTGGTAGAAAAATGTGTAACCAACGTTTTATGGAAGGTAAATCTATATATCATTTACGAAAATGATTCGTGATCATTCATGGCCTTATCTGAATTGGCGGAAGCTATGTGTGGTAAGACTATTTGTGAGTTTTCGCAAATAACAGAATTATGACTATTCAGACAAACTGTCACTCGTCAACTCGGCACAAAAAATAGATCGTTGGAGGTAGCACCCATATGTTATCGTTTGGGGGGGTGGAGCATTTCCTACCTAAAAATGTAAACCTTATTACAATAAATATACCCACAAATGTTGAGATAATAGGCAAAAATATAACCGGCCTCCTCCGTGCCATAAAATTCAAAATAAAGCCATCACTGGCAATAGGAACCAATAATGGTTAATAATGCGACGTATTTGGTTTTATTTAATATCAATCACACATAAGAAGTGTCAGATGCGAATTTCCATCCATATGCACTGTTATAATTAAGAGTAACAAAATCCAAGATGGCATCCAACATGGTGGCCGATTTTAATTTTAACACTTACTGAACTGCCATACGAAAATCAAGAAAACGGTATATCGCAGTGGTATATTTTATATTATTGTTATGACTAGATAAATAACATTTCACATCAAACTGTAGTTTCATCATTAATCCATCGTATCAATTGATGAAATAAAAGGTAAAAACTTAACCCTCCCCAATGTCATAAAATTCGAAATTAATCCCATCGCCGGGAATCTGAACCAACGAATACGGAAGCCAGACCGAATGCGTCTCATATATGGTATACAGTTTGCATCGAATATGTGTTGATTGTGTGCATATATTAGTAAACCGTAATGTGTTGCGTTTTATTGGTAACGGATACCGAAAATGCCAAGAAAAATACATTTGCAAATGAATCTTTATCATATTTCAAATTGACTTTCTTGTACACTCGATCAGCGTGGTGTGGATGACTAATATAGTGTCTCTCGATCTCGCGGCATGTGGTCTGGTAATATCCTATATCATGTTCTAAATGTCCCACCCCCATTTATGACACATGTGTGACACGAATATGGTGTGTGTTCTATTCATACAAGATTAGCGCTGCAAGAAATTTGCACTTATATGGACTTTGTTTCAAATATATGGAGAAAGACAAACCAACAAACGTAACACAGGTTGCAATGTGACAATCTTCACTGGAAACATGCACGTTGGTGGTACATTTATAATAATTGTCGTTCGATTGCATTCATAAGCACGGCAATTTATAAGCAAACTATAGTATTTCACCGGAAAGCTATATATGCTTTGCCAATGATTCTTTATGACAGGTGGCTTTGAATTAGAAACAATTTATAAATAACGACAAACAGTAAGATAGTAGCAAATATCTAAATACAACAGAAAGGATGACAGGCCTGGTTCTAGATGACATGTTTAAATACTTCGGGTTTGCCATTTGTTCTCATAAATGCACCACACTTTCAAGATTTCTTCACAAATACAGATCCAGGGAATTTTAGATGTATATAGTATTTCTTCCTGACCAAAAAGGTGTATAACTTGGCTGATTTAATCCAACATCTGCCCCACAGCATACTGTTACATTACCACTGCAGTAGGAAAAATCATATAAAAATCACAATACAGGTATGGATCCAGAGGCTATTCACCTAATCTAACTGTATGTTTACCATGATGGGCCTTGCTGGTCAAAACCATGGATATTCATGATATTAAGTTGGATCATTGTACCAACTATAAGCACATCTGGTGGGCTAAGATCTCATTTTTAAGATTTATCCATATCAATTCACAAGACAAAGAACAATAAAATAATATAATATAACAACCACCTATTTACTCAAGTGACAACTAATTATTAAATTTATGCACAGGACATCCATCGTTTCCCCAACACCAATAGAGAGATAACTGCCACTTGGGCCTCCAGTCAAGCCATACACCATTGACTTGTGCATGGATATTATATAGGTTTAGCACTATCACAGATTCAAATAAATGTTCCAGAAATTAGGAATAGTGCAGAGAAAAAGGATGAAGTACATAGAAATCCATATGCATTAACATTTGTGCTAAATATTTGTCATGGAAATACATTATATGGTGAAAAATAATCTGATCTTTTTAAAGACTTGTTTATATTCGAACAATAACCAGAAAACAAATGTATACCTTTAAGGTATCCATCCTTGCACTATTATCAAGGCTATTTAACCCAGAACTAGATATTTCCATGTATTTAAGATTCAGAAGACAAGATTGGACCTAAGCCCTTGGCCAAAGTGAAAATTTGTGTCTATTATCAAAATCAATGTTTGGCATTTGTTGAAGAAATAATAGGTTGTGACCTTAAAATATGTCTCACAAGAAAGCCCTGAAATAATATTTAAAATGAAAGTGTCAATGACACTGTAGCTCAACTTGGAAAGGAAATAATTTCATGTGTTACAGTCAATGGAGTGATTAGGAATGTGGAAAGTTGAAAGTTCTAGTTATGCAAAGAGTGAAATCCAAGATGGCCGCTGGCAGCCATGTTTTTTTGCCGAATGACCCCAAAATGACTCATTCCCATCTACATGTCATTAAGATCCATCACAAATTTTATGATGATCCGACAAAAGATACGACCTGTAGCCTGTGTCAAAGAATTTAGTCATGTAAAGAGTAAATTCCAAGATGGCTGCTGCTTGAAATTTGAAATTCAAGATGGCCATTGGTGGACATATTTTTTTGCCGATTGACCCTAAAATTACTCGTTCCCATCTACATGTCATTGTTAACATCCATGACAAATTTCATGAAGATCCGACCAAAGCTACGACCTGTAGCCCGTGTAGAATGATTTAGTCATGCAAAGAGTAAAATCCAAGATGGCTGCTGGTGGCCATGTTTTTTGGCCAAATGATCCCAAAATGATTCGTTCCCATCTACATGTTAATGGCAACAGCCATGACAAATGTCATAATTATCCGACCAATGGTACGACCTGTAGCCCGTGCTAAGGGAAATTGTTGACGTATCACGCACATACACACGCACGCACACACGGACGACAAAGCCATGGCAATAGCTTAAACTTTACAAAGTAAAGTTGAGCTAAAAAAATTCAAAAACCCAAAATGGTGGAAGGCTGTACATTTTATGCCGGGGTAAACTGGCCCAGTTTGTACAAATGGATATGTGCCATTGACACTAAAGAGGGATTTAATAATTATATTATCAGATATGAGCAATACAGATGATTCCTCATCAGTATAGACAATATGTAGGAAAATTGGTACACCATATGGTTCACCTGACCAGGGGAATAAAATGGAATAGGCGCCTTTGACCTCAAATGACTTAAGCGGGACTAATAAATTATACTAACATACATGTAGATGACCAATGGAGAATGGTTGTTATCAGCTCCATGGTTTCATGGTATAGGTGTCATTGACCCAAGATTAGATGCACTAATAATTGGCACTAAAGAGCGTTTATTAACTTCATTATCAATTAAAAGATAGTGTTCGAGAGCACTTTTTCTGGAGATTAATTTTCTTCAATTTTTGTTTGTAATTTTTTAACAGTTAATTTTTTAACAGTTTGTTCAATCTCATATATATTTTGAAGACCTCTGTCTGTCTGTCTGTCTGTATGTTTCTCTGTCATTTATACAAATCTACGATTCTCGACCGATCGGGACGAAACTTGGTACGTGTCTGTAGTTTGACCAGGCGGTCGTAAACGTCGTATTGGCGGGCCCGTGGGACGCCCATGCAGCGCATGCGCAGACGAGATCTCGGAAACGGGTGGAGCTATCGACTTGAAATTTGCTATGTGAATGTATCTTGCCCCCGGATACGAATATTATCGGGTCGCCGAGCCCGTGCGACGCCAGATTCGCGCATGCGCAGACGAGATCTCGGACACGGGTGGAGCGATCGACTTGAAATTTGGTATGTGAATGTATCTTGCTATGGATACGAATTTTATCGGGTCGCCGAGCCCGTGCGACGCCAGCTTCGCGCATGCGCAGATCAGATATCGGAAACGGGTGGAGCTATCGACTTGTCTCATATATATTTTGAAGACCTCTGTCTGTTTGTCTGTTTGTCTGTCTGTCATTTATACAAATCTACGATTCTCGACCGATCGGGACGAAACTTGGTACGTGTGTGTAGTTTGACCAGGCGGTCGTCGTTGTCGTATTGGCGAGCCCGTGCGACGCCCGTGCAGCGCATGCGCAGACGAGATATCGGAAACGGGTGGAGCTATCGACTTGAAATTTGCTATGTGAATGTATCTTGCCTCGGATACGAATTGTATCGGGTCGCCGAGCCCGTGCGACGCCAGTTTCGCGCATGCGCAGATCAGATATCGGAAACGGGTGGAGCTATCGACTTGAAATTTGGTATGTGAATGTATTTTGCCCCGGATACGAATTTTATCGGGTCGCCGAGCCCGTGCGGCGCCAGCTTCGCGTATGCGCAGACCAGATCTCGGAAACGGGTAGAGCTATCGACTTGAAATTTGGTTTTTGAATAGCCCGGACAACGTCGGGTTCATCGGCTAGTCTCATATATATTTTGAAGACCTCTGTTTGTCTGTATGTCATTGATACAAATCTACGATTCTCGAGACCGATCGGGACGAAACTTGGTACGTGTGTGTAGTTTGACCAGGCGGTCGTCAACGTCGTATTGGCGAGCCCGTGCTGCGTCCGCTTCGCGCAAGTGCAGACGAGATATCGGAAACGGGTGAAGCTATCGACTTTAAATTTGCTATGTGAATGTATCTTGCCCCGGATACGAATTTTATCGGGTCGCCGAGCCCGTGCGACGCCAGCTTCGCGCATGCGCAGACCAGATCTCGGAAACGGGTAGAGCTATCGACTTGAAATTTGGTTTTTGAATAGCCCGGACAACGTCGGGCTGGGTAGAGCTATCGACTTGAAATTTGGTTTTTGAATAGCCCGGACAACGTCGGGCTCATCGGCTAGTCTAGTATATATAATGTTAATATGAGAAAAGTAGAGCATATGGATTTAATTTTGCTCTTGCTTTTGAAATACTTTACCAGAATATGTATAATTTGGCACATTCCCATAGTTTCTTTCTTTAAGTTGACAATAAACGCTCTTTATTTGTAATTATTAGTGCCTCTTTAAGTCATCTGAGGTCAATATCAACTATCCCATGACACTCCCTATGTCTCTGTGTGCACAAATTATCCCACATATCTTTTGAGCTGATAACAAGCGCTCTTCATTGATCATCTATAAATGCAAAAATAAATATCAGAAAATGTTCGACTTATAGTTAGTTTGAAATATACCAGGTATGAAATTCCCAACTGTTAAAAAAATTGGGGTGTGGTATCTAGTGGATAAACCCCACCCCTATCACAAGTTCACCACATTGTTTAGTTATAAAAGGGTTTATTCCAATGGAGTATTTAGTACTATTTACTGAAAATGAACAAGTCATTCACATTATTTACCTTAAAATTCAGTCTAGTTTGGACACCAGTGAAACATATCCATGTATGTACAAAACTACAATTTTGCTATTTAAATTTACTATTATATTCCCAATATTGAGCCAATATGGTCATTTATAATTAACCCTTCCATGATTGGGGCTTCTTGAAATTTTGTGAAAACCCCTGTGCCAATGCATTCTCTTACATATATAAAGATCCTGTGCCAGTGCGTTCTCTTATATATCCCATAGGGATCCTCACATATATGAGAGCATACATTGACCTAATAATATTTACCTCAACCTTGTAAACCAGTGCTTTCTCCCTATGGGAGACACATATATAAGAAAATGCACTGGAACATGATCTTTAATGCTGCAAACGGGTTAATATAATTTATCTTGGCAAAATATGGACAAAAATGATTATAAGTCTTCAACAAGGATGCCTTCTGATATTCTCTGTGTCAAGATTGGCTGGTACCGGTGTACACGTACCACGTCATCTGCCCCTGATTATCTTTCCCAACTCTGGATATCTTCCCACCATGGAAAAAAAATTCACATACACAAATATTTTATATATATTTTGGCTAGAGGAGTTGATGAAAATTGGTACACATGGGCAAATTGAGTGTCATAGGATAAGTGGAATTGACCTCAGACAACTTAAAGGGGCACCAATAAATAATTTTAATTAAATAATTAATGACAAACCCAAACTAGTTGGACCCTGGTCACTTGAAATTGGTACGGTATGTAGGGATAAATTGACCCACGAGTACCATTGGATAGGTGCCATTGACCATAAAGGCAAACTTTAAAATTATATTATCATATGTGATGAACAATAAAGAGCGTTCGTTATCAGCTTTGACGATATGTAGGAAAATTGGTACACAGGGGTCACCTGACCATGGGCTAGGCGCTTTGACCTCAGGTGACTTAAAGGGGAACTAATAAATTATCTTAACATATATATATGATCAATGAAGAGCATTTATTATCAGCTCAGAAAATATGTGGGTAATTTGACATGGGGAGTGTCATGGGATAAGTGCCATTAACATCAGATGACTTAAACACGCGCAAATACTTTATAGCAATAAAGAGCATCTGTTATCACCTTATAAGATAGAGGTAATTTTGTTTATTGTCAAGCAATGGGTGATGTTTACCTCATGTGATAATTAATTGAAATGACTTGAAGGGGCCCTAATAAATTACTCATTCTTTACCCGGTGCAACGCTTAAATCATTTTATCTGATGCATATATAGTTGGAATATATCTACTCCTTGTGTATTTATTTGTCTAATTAATCCTTGCTACATGATATAAGCAAACAATTACCAGGTTCAAGTTAGTAGAGCCTGAACAGCGAAATGCTTCAAATTAAAGTACAGAAGAAATTGTAAATTTGTTTCCCAAAATTGTTTTACTTTTACTGTAGTAATTATAGTATAAAACATATCTGGTTACTGGTTACTGTGTTGGGACTCTCAATATACATGTTTAAACCTTCTCTTTTATATTATGTAATATGTATGCTTCGTGTAGGTCCCAAAGATTATGCTGGATTGATTTTATGGGGTGGCAGTCAAAGAAGAAATTATTCATTATGGATATCTACTACATCATATCATATAACATGTAGTACATGATTTATTCAACAATTGAAGAATTTGGTCAGTCTGATGTTTCATTTTGACAGTCCATGGTCATTCTCAACAGTGGAACTCGTATTTGTTGAAGCTGAGTGAATGGTGTTGCATCTTTTCCAATGATGAAATAGAACTGAAAATCACTGGAATTATTCATCAGGCAGTAGTGGTAGTACTAGTAACTGTAAATAAACTATTGAGTCTTTTTGGCACTTGTACACCCATAATTCCATTGAAATTGAATATGTACTCCAGCTTGACTTAAGACCAATGCAGTCCAAATCTTATTTATAATAGTATTGTCAAATTCCACTGTTGTAGTTGGTACATTTTCATTCTGTTGGCGTTGCTATACACACCGTTGTCAGTGTTGAGACTTGAGTGTTGTTGTTGTTGTTGTTGTGTTCCAGTAGTCACTTACATTTGAAAACATTAGTAGATCACTTGTGAACACTGGTTTTCTTCTTGTGAGAATGTTCGCTGATGTATAATCATAATAATCAGTCTGTGTCGGAGGTTTCACAGTGTTTAATCCCTAAGGTTATTCAATTTCTCTCGTTGAGACCCGAGTGTTGCCGCTAACAAAATTCAATCAAAAATGTCAACAACAATGTGAATGTCAACATCACGATTCACGGTGACGGTCATCGTCACTCACTCACTATCACTCGAACTTCGATTCAAATCCAGTTCATCAGCCAATAGTCGTTGAATTCATATGGAAGGATGTAACTTTCCCACTCAATACCACATTCAATTTCGGTAAACTCTGATAATCGTAATCAAATACGTGTTCTAATCAATTAAGTTTGAATTCAGCAAGATGAAAAACTTTGTTTGCTTAATTTTACGAAAGTACGAAAAATTGCACATAGCGCATGCGCGAAATATAAATTTTACTTCCGTCACGAAAGGTCATTTGGGGTTCAACAGTCATGTCAAGGTCAACAACCGAACCTGCCTTAGCCGGCCGGTAACAACTGCATACCTACACTTTTAGTGTGTTCCCGTAAACAAACGTGTGCGCATGAGTACAAAATAACTCGACAAAGGGAAGTAATTCTATACCAAACCAACTGTAATCGATTCCCATGGGGGATAACTGAAAAAATAAGGACATATCCACTTTAAATCTGTTTTTGTAGCATGGTAGTGTACGGCAGTATGGTGGGAATTGTATGCAGTTACCAACATACTGTCGTACTTAACATGCTGCAAAAACATATTTTAAATGACAAATGTCACCATAGTGGCAACTACCCCTATGTGCGCTTTGTGAACATTTTGACAGACAGAGGCTTCGCGCACATGTCGACCATTTAAACAGTTTGATATTTCTTTTTAATATTTTTTTTTATAGATTGAGCTCCTTTATAAAAGTTACACTAGACTTTCCATCCTTTTTAAGCGTTTTTCGTTCTTGTTAATTATTACTACATGTGGCTCTCAGATAGTCGACACTCTAAAATAAAAGACGGTCGCAACTGAAAAACGTAACTAAAACAAATGTGAGTAAGCCATGGGAATGAAATTATTCAACGCACAGCATAATGGAATGTACCTTAAGTGTACTTTTTGTGACAAATGTGATATTTTAACCCTTTGTATGCGAGATCAAATTAATATCTCGAGAATAGTGTCAGGGTACATTGACATACTGGATAGTTCGCCTGGTAATCTGAGTTTTACGGAGTTAGATGGTCGATTATATATAATTTGCATTTTGCCCTGAGAATTTCAGATGGAAACTTTAAATAATAACACCGATTTTCTTTAAAAAAATTACCAGTCGAAACAGGAATCGTACCTTACTCAATTTAAAATTACCGATATATTCTCGTTGGATCAATACTACAACGAAAAAGTAAAAGCAATTCTGCGTGCATCCGGGGTCATTACCATATCAAAATTTCAAGGGCACCTGAGGCCTTTCTGGGACGATGAACTTCGTTCCCTGCATAAAGTGATGGACAACTTATTTCCTTCCTATGTGAACTATAAAGATGCAAAACGTAACTTCTGTTCTGTTTACCGTAGAAAATCCTTTTGCTCTATAATCATTCCGAGCCTGACAATCTAGCCGAACTTGACCTAGCAACGTTCTACCACTAACTGAAAAATAATAGAAAAAGTCACAACCCTTCTCTCCCATTCTTCAAACATAACGGCACCATTCCCAGAGGTAGCACGGAGATAGTCAGCGCATGGGCGGGGTATTATAAGTTAATCTTCACTGAGTCAAATGATCCATAAAATGATGTAGACAACTATAACTTTGTAAATAATTTCATCACTAATACTACCATTCACTCGCCTTCAAGCTCACGTGATGTACTTATTACACACCCTGTAACCGCAGATGAACTCAGTAACTTACTCAAAAGACTAGATAGGGACTAAGCACGTGGTTACGACTCATTTTCTATGAGCACGTGATTTACGGTGGTGAAGCGTTGCTCAGTTGCCTGGCATATTTATTTTCACACGTTTGAATACTCACATGCATGCACCTCTTGCAGCGAAACGGGGCGTCATGATGTCACTTTACAAGGGAGGACGAAAACATAAAGACAGCTTTGATAGCTACCGAGAAATTACCACATTACCTGCCATTTAACAGTTATTTTAGAGAGTGATATCACTTCGATTGGAAACCTACATGCCGTCTTCGATCGCCGTCAATCCGCTAACCAGTTGCACCATGACATCCTGTTTTGTGCAAGGATGTATCAGTTATGCCAGGGAACACCACAATAAGCTTTACTCGTGCCTCGTGACATCACATATACCGTAAATTCGTTCCGGTATGGTATCAATATGCCCGTGCAGAAAAGGTGCAGACATCAAGTTTAAATTTTATAAAAATCCTGTCATATTTGTCAGATGTGTTATCGAACTTCGTCCATAGTAGCTCTGAATGGACTCATCAAAATGTCAAACAAAAAACATATTCACACCCAACTCCGTTTCAGTCGCCTGCACTTCTGTAATTACATCGGCTATTAGCAACGCTCCAGATGAACCTGATATGATATATATTCCCACATACCTTCACCCGTTCGATTTGGATGTATACATGTATAGGCACTTGAACTCGCCGACATGTTGAGATATATGTCTTATTATTGGGTGGAATGTTTCTAGTATTCATTCTAGACGTTTTATAGAGCAACGTTTGTTACCATATTGCAACAACGAACAATCCACAATCTTTTCTCAATTCAAACATAAATATCTCTTCGACTACTTCCTCTTTTTTCGCAGTATCTATATTCCTACGCTTTTAGTTTGACCTTCTTGTCGGAACAGACTATTACGGTTGTACGGTTATATATAAAACTATCATGTAAATAATGCCGTCTTCCACTTCAATTTGTATTTTCACAGAAAATATCTTATATTTACGTACATTGTGTTAATGTTGCATTTTCCTGCCGCTCTTATGGTTCTATGCATACATGATATTTAGCAATTATTAAATCTGTTTTTGTAGCATGGTAGTGTACGGCAGTATGGTGGGAATTGTATGCAGTTACCAACATACTGCCGTACTCAACATGCTGCAAAACAGATTGTAAATGACAAATGTCACAATAGTGGCAACGACCCCTATGTGCGCTTTGTGAACATTTTGACAGACAGAGCCTTCGTGCACATGTCGATCATTTAAACAGTTTGATTTTTTTTTTAAACTATTTTTTTTTTTACTTTCCATCCTTTTTAAGCGTTTTTCGTTCTTGTTAATATTATTACTATACATGTGACTCTCATATAGTCGACACTCTAAAAAAAAAACCGTCGCAACTAACGTTACTGAAAAACGTAACTAAAAAAACGTCAGTAAGCCATGGGAATGAAATTATTCAACGCACAGAATAATGGAATGTACCTTAAATGTACTTTTGGTGACAAATGTGATATTTTAACGCTTTGTGTGCGAGATCAAATTAATATTTCGAGAATAGTGTCAGGATACATTGACATACTGGATAATTTGCCTGGTAATCTGAGTTTAACGGAGTTAGATGGTCGATCATGTATAAGTTGCATTTTGCCCTGAGAATTTCAGATGGAAACTTTAAATAACAACACCGATTTTTTCTTTTTTTTAAATTTGCCAGCAAATGATATGAACAATATAAATCACAGGAGGCGAGGTGACCCCCTCGTCAATTTTCTTGAGGCTGGACTATACCTATTTGATAATCCGGATGTTGCCGACTCATAACAGGACGTAAAATAAAATTATTTTGACTTTTCCAATGGTGCCCACCGACAAGTTTGCATTTTAGATTACACCACACCATTTCCTATTCAAATAGAACTCATAATACATTAGCACAAAACGGCAAACCGTCCGTTGAGCCGATGGTCACTCTATCATACCAACATTCATTTGTCTCTAGATTAGATACATTCATGACGTCATGTCACGTCACGTCATCGATTCAGTAAAATTGTCTGTTTTCAACATCCACATCATTAAATTTGCACACTGTATGCCCACATGTTTGGCATCATTGGAACCTTCAGCCAATATCCCATTATATGATAATACTCGAACGGCGTCCAAAAATGTAACCCTCACCCAATGTAGCTATTGTGACTGGAACATTGCTTGAGCATATACCGACCGCACGATTAAGATATATCTACTTCATTACACTAAGTCTACCTAAAATAGCCGAAAACGTCAGAAAATTATGTACACATGCGATTTTCGTGAGGAAGAATCGAAATATACAAATTTATTCGTTCAAAAGAGCAGCGGCCAATCGGAAGAAATTGGTAACGTAACCGGTTTGGTCTCAATATGCACGGACTGCTTGCGCAAGAATATATACAAAATCCGCTAAAATCCGCTTTAGGGAAAATTCCTAATTAAACATGGCGGCTAAAATGGCAGTTTGTATCGGGAAAAGCTAAATTTCTGCGATATGTGCCAAATTAATGCCAAATTCGTAATAAATTGAAATATAAAGAAGCAATCCTTAGTCGTAAACCACATCTGCAGAATGTCCGTTCCAAAATGCATGTGGCAACCAAAATGGCCAAAGTCGAATGAAATTTACACTTTGTGCAAAATTTAATAGCTAGTCATATAAGAGTGAACAAACGCTCAAATTATGCGAGGAAGAATGATTGCAGAGTATACGAGAAACTTTTGATCAGAGATGCACAAATTATCTCTAATGTATCGCGAGAGAGCAACCGAAAGCATGGTTTAATACAACGGTTGATTTCTGGACGCCCAGAAACTGAAAAATAACGCAGTTTTATATGTACTGTTTATCTTACATCGTGTGACATATGTGTAATTAGACACCTAAATGGGATTTAATGGGGATTTATTGATTCTGTGAAATTTTCTAGATGCAGCAATATGTGTACTCAGAGCTGTATGACGAATGTGACCAAACAGCTTTTATTTTGGTGTCTACAACATCAAACCTTTCTTCAGAACAGTATGATAGGTATTCATAGAGTACTGGGCACAGGGGCCTGTAACGCGCTCCGCTGTCCGCCCCCCTTTTGCACTGCCCATATACGCCGACCCTATATACGCGCCTTCTTCGCGTTAATGGAACATTATATAGACAAGGGGCACTGTAGAAATTCAACGTTTCACCATCGCTCGGGAGTCGCACAAATTTAGCCCATTCACACCAGTAATGATAACGATATATACACGGATGGATCGGCAAAGAATTCATCTTTCGATAAATACCACAAACTCCCATCAGAAACATTCATACACGTTGCATTTAATAAAATTTTAACCACCGAATATTGTCTCCGGAGAGCGTATTTTTCAGGATTGATCTGGCTCAGTAGCAATGGGCGACATGTGTCTCTAAATTCACCACCCATACAGTTTACTATCATTAAAAATCGGTCAAACGATCAACTAAATATCTGGAACTTAGTGATTTCTTGTCGGCTAATAATTTATTTACTCATACAAATCAACACATTGTCAGTAAACAATTTCTATAGAGGAGAAATCTGTCGATAATTCCAACTTAAAAAAAAAAAAATGTCAAGTCACACAGTTCCTAATTTTAATATTCATTGTGACCTGACCTTTCCATGACTGACATAGTAGAAACAGCCAATCACCGCTCAGTGTTAGAATCGAGGTCAGGTCATAATGAATATTGCTAGGCAAATATCCCCCATCGAAGAAATACAAATATGACTGATATTATGGCAGTTTTAACAATCTAACCTACGTCATGCAGCATTTTTATAGTGAAAATAATATTAGTTGTTGTTCGAGTGGATCTGGCTGGAAAATTACCATAGTTCTTACTTACAGGGGTAATAACGGTTGCTATGGACATACCCGAAATCGAAAGATGCCGAGCTGACTGATATTATGGTAGTTTTGACAAACTAATATAAACTACGTCATTACCTTTTTATGGTGAAACAATTGTAATAGTTAGTGTTAGTGTGGGTTCGACTTTAAAAATCTATCATATATTTTGGAAGATCTGTGTGTCTGTCTGTCTGTGTGTTCGCGATGGACTCGAAAACGGCCGAGACGATTTCGATGAAACTTGGTATGTGGGAGTACTTTCCGCCGTGGAGAGGCATGGGCCTATTAATTTGCCCGTGCGACGTGACCTTGACCTTGAAATCGGGTCATTTCAAGGTCGAACGCCCGAGTATCACGGGATTTCGATGAAAATTAGTGTATGGGGATACTTTCGTATGGGGAGTGTCTTAAGCCTATTCGTTTGCCCGTGCGACGTGACCTTGACCTTGAAATCGGGTCAATTCAAGGTCAAATTTTTATGGGATTTCGACGAAATTTGATACGTGGGGTTACTTTTGTCCACTGAGTTTTTGGACGGGTCGAGTCGTGACCCCGACCTGACCTTGACCTTCAAAATGATCAATTCGAGGTCAAATCTGGTAAAACCGGATGGATTTCGACGGGTACTTTTGTCGGGTACTTTTGTCCGGGCAGTGTTTTGGAGGGGTCAAATCGTGACCCCACCTAACCTTGACCTTCAAAATGGACAATTCAAGGTCAAATCGCGCAATTCGCCGAAAAGCAGAGGGGAAACAGTCCGGACGAAGTCGGGTACACCTGCTAGTTACTATATATTTATGGTAACGGTTGCTAGGGACATACCAGACATCGAAAAATACACACATGACTGATATTATGGTAGTTTTAACAAACTAAACTACGTCATGTAACATTTTTATATTGAAAACAATTACTATAATAATTGTTGTTAGTGTGAACATGGCAGTAAAGTTGCCGAATTCGTTACCTAACGGGGTGTAATGGTTGCTATGGACATACACACCTTTGAAAACATACCATATGTATGAGTTTCTGGTAATTTAACTGATATAACTGTTTCATAATATGGTATGAGTTTCGGGATATTTGCATGATATAATTGTTTCATAATATGCCATATTATGCTTATATTGACAACAATGCATAACTATTATTCTAATAATAACTAAATTACTCCCCTTGCTCCCCTGTAAATAACCTACTTTGTGAAACATTGTGGAGAGCGATCGTGAGATAACGCTATTCTTCCAGTACCAGTATATTACAGGAATACAGATGAAAACGAAGTGTAACATTGATTACACAATTTATTAAGGCAAGAGTGAGCCAAGCTCAGCATTGTTACACAGTTGCATACTAAACTACATATGCATCCATCATCTTCACCACACATCATTCACTCAGTTCGACAACCATCATATCATTTTCCCGACATATAAATATATAAATGAATATCATTACACAATCACATAATATTATATCATTTGTCAAACACTAAGGAAATCACATTCGCTATTATCACTTCAAATAACATATCTGAAATACACAAGTCAAATTCTGAGTATTGAAGTATACCGCCAAGTCGTAGGCCCGCCAACCCGTAGGCCCGCCAAAAAAATAAAAAGACTTCAATAGTTGTAACTCATGCTTGGTAAGCTTAATGCAGTACATGTACTGGTACCTCAATTATCTTAACTCGTCTAATAATGATTGGATATCAAACATCATGCTGAAGGATTATCCAATATTTGTGGTTAAGAATCCTGGTGCTATTAGTACCTGGCACATATCAAGAAGCCTATTATTGTTTCTAACTATGCTAGCAAAAAGGGCGGAAATTGCCCGTTCAAAGATAACCAGAACCAGCAGCCAAGGAAGAAAAATTAGTCTGGATGAATATAGCAATAATATCCAAAACCTGGCAAGGATCCCAGGGAATTAGAAATCATATCAAATTCCAGCAAAGGACCATCTCCCCCAAGGTGTAGCAATAACACCCTGGAAAGGAGCAAGAAACACCCACCAGAGCTGCCAGTTCTGGAAAACTGTGCTATATATACCTATATATAGGAGAAGATCTATCATAAATTAACATTCTCCATGCTCGTAAAACTTTAAATGTGAGGGGTGTATCAGATATATACCATGTATTAAATGACATAAAATCTCCAAGAAAACTATTCAAAAGTCAAATTATCTATCAAAAGGATTTAATTAAAATTGACCATGTTCATATAAAACAATCAAGGGCTACCGTCTGTCAAGATAATGATACGTGCACACTGTCGTATAGTCCCTGTTGTGTCAACTAATATGATAATCATGCTCACATGACATCAGAATGATCCAAGGCAACCATATATCCAATACATGTATCACCACACGCAATTGCATGTGGTCAAAACTCATGTCGCAACCGATTAATATAAAAATACATGTATAAAGGACTATCGTCTCTCGAAATTCGGCTTCAACCGGTATGATGATAATGCCCCAGTACATATAGATGAATTCGTGATAATATGTGATCATGTTCATTCATACTGATGATTATTGGTCCGTGATTGCAACCATCTATGAAATTATTGTGATTATCGTCAAGATAGTCAAAGGTTTAATAGGCGACCATGATCATGTAAAATAAAAAATTATCAGTATCGCCTGGTAAGTCAAATATGTTTCATATTACCAGTACGTGTAGGCTTGGTAACCATGTTACCGTCAATTTAACCAAGATCTACGACTTCCAAGATACCATGCTCACTTCACGAGTAGTCAAGTTATTCGCGTACATGTATTAAAATACATAAGGTGGCCATGGTCAAATTAATCAACCCTCATAATATCTATCAGGGTTACCATAGTCAAATCAAAGTATCGTCTTTCGCGGTGGCTAAACTGTTCCAATATAAATATATTTTGGACAATCTATCCATTAACATCTTCATGTGGCAAGGTGTCATAGCATATCACAGCCCACTGGCCGGGTCCTGCTTGTGTCAAATTATTCAAGTACCACCATTTTAAAATGTATGTTGATTACGAACAACATATAGGTTACAGGAACCTAGACAGTACCTGATAAGGAAAAAACTATGCTCGTGTGCAAAATTCTGGTTCTTCGAAAATTGTGAGTTATGCGTTTTTCCACTGATAAGAAACTGTTGATCAAAGAGTATACATATAGACTGGAAAAACCTCGTAGTTCAAGAAAGTTCCGATGAGAATAACCAACTTATCTCTTAAGGTTAGGCTGTCCATATAACAACCAGCTGATAACCATGTTCATAAACATAATCATCATAAACTATTAAAGACATATTATGTACTTATTCGGGTGCGTGAAACTAATAAGTTAGTATTCAGGCGTTATGTCAACTTGTGGAATATAGCATTCTAGTAACATCGCTGAAAATTTTAAACAAATCGACATTACCACTCCATAGAAAACATCATCTGAACTACGCGCAATTGTAAATATTTACTTCTCGATTCGGGATGCTACTATCTGCGATAAGCTAACGAAAACGATTTCGCCATCGATAATCACTGTATTTAATTACTGTATAAGAATGACGGTGTTTGTTGTCAATTAACTCAATTTGGATATAATATTTGTAAAAAATACTACTTTGAGAAAGATTAATCTCCATTTCAATTTGATCACCCTACCGGAGTGTTTCACATCACTTTAAAGGTACTCAATCCGATCCCTGTTAATTCAGATTAAGTATCTCTAAGATACTAGTGATGTTTCGTTGTATGAATTTATCTACTAGCACAACTCCAATGATATTAATTCTCACTGAGTCTATATATTACATGATCTCAGCATAAGGTGCAGTTTTAATTCATTGATATTGCTTATATGTTCTGTACTATATTGCATCTAATGTGCAGGTACTGGTTCTGATAAAATGTATGGGCAGCCCGGCAAACATGGCTCCCAGGATAAAGGTTAAATTCTAACTCTGCTGCTACTGTTTTTGTAATGTATATACATATAGCAGATATATCGTTACCGTGTATGTGTATACAGGCATTCACATAGTAAATATGCATACAGGTACTAGTAGTGTCCTTATAACGTTCAAATAGTTAGTATATGTAAATGAAGATATGAAAAATTCATTATAAATGAGATACTGTTCACTACTGATATGAGAACTGGTCGAAATTGTTCAGATGTTTAGAACACCTATCAATAAATTCTTTAAAATACATGTACAGTATCACACTTTGCTTTTATCAAAACTAACTCTCGACATATCAATGAAGCATGAAGGTGCACACTATGATGATAGTAATATGGAGTTTCACCATAGGATTGTGAAACCGATATATAAGGTCCACGATCACTTCGTCACTATAAAGAAAAGATCAATATTAGTGTCACAAAAGACGAGCGATATTCAATTTTCTGTCAAATATTCACTACTGGCTATTAATCCAACTGACTCATTGCCTACTCTGAAATTTTGCAATGGCGGCATCTTGATGACGTCATAAAATCCCAGAGTCTACCAATTATTTTCTGAGGTATCAAGCAATATCAGTAACATAGTCGCTTAATTTCTTCACATACACGCGGGAGTACATAAAGAGCCTATGTTGGTGGTGGTAGGATTATCTCCCGTGAGGGCAGATGTTTTAGAAAATGCTCTTCAAATTATCTATTTTCTCGAGGAATAAAAGCATATATAGGAACCATTTAATTTCCATCTCTGTTGATTCGCAGGGGACATTCGTTTTTGGGTGTGCGCCTTCATTTGACGGTAAATCGTCGATATATCCCACACCCCGATGGCAGTAATTTTGAAGACAGATTCAACGTTTACACTTCTCACTTCCATTCATCCATTGTTTGTTGACATTTGTTATTCCACCATGTTTTGTGGCGTTTTTGTGAACTGTGCTCACCAATATTATTGTCTATAGGCACACCTACCTTGGCCGTGTGAAAATGTCACGGTTGAGTGACCGGTCCATAGTTTGCTGTTTATCCAATCAACAAACCGTCCATTGTATAAACTAAGTTATAGATAGACACCGAGTTGGTATTGGATAATTTGGATATGTTTCTCCCGCATATACAATACCACCGATGTGTCTATCTTACTTAGAACATTTCTGACCGTATGGTGGTTCAAGACGTCAGAAACCAGATACCAGAAAGAAGCAAATCATGTTAATTGATTGTGTAATATACACACTTTGAAAAAATAAATTTATATATTCTATTACCCCCTTCGCGAGCCCCAAGCATGATATTATCTTTGTCGCCGGTTAGCTTACCCCACGCTTTAATCTAATTAATAAACACGTTCTTGTAGGGACATTTTCCCATTGAATGTCTCTAATCAGCTACTCATTTCCATATCAGCACGGGTGAGAAGAGTGAATTTTGCCAGTATCATAGCCTGGGTATAACTCAGTTACAGTATGCACACGTCACAAAATACTAACCGGCATACGTTGCACTTTTTTGCTATTTTTTCTCCAAAACTTTCAGAATGTGGACCGAACACACACGAACAAACGTGAACATGAAATTGGTTGAAAACGTGACGCGACCACATTCCGCATTCGAAAGGGGGACTTAAAGTTTGACTTAGCATTCTAGATAAGTATTGTTTGACTTATTGACAAAACTGATTCTGCATGTGTACTTGTGTGCTATTTTCGTCCGGCGAAGACGGGCGAAGTAATTTTCTAAATTTTCTGTGTCGACGTTATCTAAATGGATATTACATAGTTGGCGTCGGTTTTATAAGCTAAATAAACATCACACTAAGGCCTGTTCCAAACGACGGATTTTTGTCGACTCGAATCTAATACCAGACCCACAATTGTATTAAATGCGTCTAAAATGCGACGTTTGAAACAATTAGATCCGTGTCAGACGCACCACAGACGAATCTCCGTCCAATTCAGACGAATCTTCGTCGGTGATGCGTCTGAAATCCGTCTTGGTTTCAAACGACGGATTTTTGTCGACTCGAATCTAATACATGTGACGAGAAGAGCCGAAAGTTGCCGAATAACGAATGCAAATGATATGATAATGATATGATAATGGTATAATAATGAGGGAGTTCCTCTTATCTGCGGAAAATACCCACATGGCGTCATTTGTCGCACACTCTCTTTGTTATAAAGAAATATATATCTATAAGAATTGCTTAGGTAACATTGTGAAAATTTTAATTATTAGGGTAGTTTGATTTCTCAACGAACATGGCATGTCACTGACTCACATCTTATAATGGATATATTATCAATGATTTATAATAATTCATATATACCGGTATAAGGGATATGGGTTGTAGCAACTGATTTATAATAAATCATATATAGACCGATATTCCGTATTGTAAGGGATATGGGTGGTAGTCTCTGATGTATACTAATTAATATATACCGGTATTACTTATTATAAGGGGTAGGGGTGGTACCACTGATTTATAATAATTCATATATACCGGCATTACTTGTTATGATGGGTATATGGGTGGTAACCTCTTATTTATAATAATTCATATATTCCGGTATTACTTATTATAAGGGGCAGAGTGGTAGCCTATGATTTATAATACTTTATATATACCGGTATTACTTATTATGAAGGGTAGGGATAGTAGCCTATGATTTATAATACCGGTATTCCTTATTATAAAGAATATAGGGTGGTAGCCTATGATTTATACTAATTAATATATTCCGGTAAAACTTATTATAAGGGACAGATTTATAATAATTCATATAAACCAGTATTACGTATTATGAGGGGTATGGATAGTAGCCTATGAATTATAATAATTCATATATACCGGTATTCCTTATTATAAAGGATATAGGGTGGTAGCCTATGATTTATAATAATTAATATATTCCGGTTTTCCTTATTATAAGGGGTAGGGGTGGTAGTCTCTGATTTATAATAATTCTTGTATACCGGTATTTACATGCATGGTATACACATAGATGGCAATTGGTTGCACGATATAACATTTATTTGTAGCGCCTATTATAGTATATTATATATCTGTATGTACTATATACATCCTCATATCCATGAGCACATATATTCGCGCTGCAGTCGCGCATATATATATATACATATTTTATACTGTATTTTAGTATATATATGTATAACATATACCGGTATATATAGGCCTCTATATCTACCAGTGACCAATTTATGACGGTAACCGGGAATCCACCTTTAAATAAATCGACCGATGTATTAGATTCGACGCGACAAAGATGCGTCCGTCTGTAACAAAATCGACCGCAGACGCATCACCGACGGATTTAATACAATTAGATTCGAGTCGACAAAAATCCGTCGTTTGGAACGGGCCTAAGCGCCCGGAGGTAACTGACGATCCGATCCGGCCGATGATCCAACTGATGCTTTCCGTTATTATTGGAATAAAAAATTCTTTCGAGAAACCGTTTTCGTACTATACTGCTTATCGGATTTATTTATGCCATGAATTCGAAGTTGGATTTACAAGCAGTTCTTAACCAACGTAAGTTATCGAATGAGGTTTATTTACTGTAATTATATAGTAGTCATTGCATGTGTAAAACGGTGTTCAATTTCCGCATTTTGACTTGCATATTCTTAACATTTTATGAAATTCTATGTTATCGACGTAACTATTCCACTTAAGTTCTAGTGTGGCGTACTCGGCATTACAAACTGATTTTGATTATCAACATTTAAATATTTGGCATGATGTGTCGCCTGACTCGACTCCTGTATTGTAATAAATTATGTCGATACGTCCCTGCATTTACTTGTTGTAAGAAAACTTGGTGTGACAGCGCATATCAGTAACGCTTATATATCTTTTGATTGAATGCTCGGGAGTGCATGCATAGTTGGTCAATCAATGAGTATTGTGGGAATACAATGCCTGTATATATAGGCATATAATATTTTAATCACGCAGCACATGCGATGACCTAAAGATCTTTGCAGTAATTTCCCAGTAAATAACGGTCGGTCACCGGACCTCAATGGATAACTTTCATTGGCGTTATAATGTATTTTCTAAATTGATACTGCTGTGTGCATGCTTGAATGTAAGACACCCCTCCCCTCCTCCGCCCCACCATATTGGTCGCGACGACTTGAATTGAACCAAGTGTCTGACTTATTGTCTCAACAATTGGATATTTGTAATATCCAACAGTTGGACATCCGTAATATCCAATTGTCACACCCAGATATCCAACGCTTGTGTCAATCACACATCAATACAACAAGCCCATTGTGTCTATTCGTCAGGATAGACACCTGCCACAAACAATGGATGACGTCACGGAAATGTTCTAATTAATGATATACGGACTTTTGTCCACACATGGGACATGACAATCTGCGGGATGGGATGGGATATGGGATAAACGACAATCTGCGGGACATAATTTCAAATTGCGTGGGACGACCGATATCTCGAGGAAAACATGGCGTAAGGGGCTCATTTTGGTATCTTACGAAAGGCCCACATTCGCCCTATCCACACATATTAACCCCGCCAGTGACCGGACACCAGAAGTTGCATTATTTGATCGACAACTGACCTAACATGCGGTGGAATTTGGGATAGAATGACAGGATTTTCAAATTGCGTGGGACGGCCGATATCTCGAGGAATACAGCGCGTAGAGGGCTCCTTTTGGTGTCTAACGAAAGGTCCACATTCGCCCTATCCACACACATTAACCCCGCCACTGACCGGACACCGGAAGTTACATTATTCTGTCGACAACTGACCTAACATAAAATGCCACAAACACGAAAAACTGCGTTCGACATTAATGTTTAGAATTTAGATTTCTCGATGAATACGCTAGCAAACAACAGGTTGTAGGTATCAAATAACGCAGTGGAATACTGCGCACAATATGGCTGTTTTAGTGCGAATATTGTAATGGCGAACACGCAAACACGCGCCGATAAAACAGCTAAAAATAGACTCGATGTTTACAATTACAGGATCGATTTCAGCTGGTATATTCAATATAATGGGGCGTATAGTATATCAAAATGTAGGATTAGACACAGTGAATGTACTTTTTTCCAAATGGGTCCACTACGCGGTGAAATTGTTGCAGAAATTCGCTCCAAGAAAGAGCGCTACTTTTCTCGTAAAAAATAGAATGGCCGACTGAAGCCGTTCTATCGTTCCAACTAAGCCGTTCTTAGCAGCACTTCATCCACAAAATACGAATATACACCATGTATCAGAAGACATATCAAATGTAATAATTAAAAGGTATTTGCGCTTTTCATTTGCTATAATTCACACTTTTTTTTTATTTTAGTTGTGATTAAAAGCCCAGGCCGGAAGCCGGTGTCCGGCGATTACAAGCCAAGTTACAAAATAAATTAACTGGTTTGAATGCATGAATATGTCTATGGGCAGACTGCTCGAAAGAATATTCAAATCAAATAGTGCTTATAGACTTAAAAACTTATGTGTCCGCCAGTCATACGCGGTGGAAGTTCTCATATTATCTGCTGGTCATACGCGGGGGAGGTTCTCATATAAACATATTATCTGCAGGTCATACGCGGGGGAAGTTCTCATATGAACATATTATACGCCAGTCATATGCGATGGAGGTTCATATTATCCGCCGGTCATACGCGAGGGAGGTTCTTATATTATCCTCCTGTCATACGTGGGAGAGGTTCTCATATGAACATATTATCCGCCGGTCATACGCGGTGGAGGTTCATATTATCCGCCGTTCATACGCGAGGGAGGTTCTCATATTATCCTCCGGTCATTCGTGGGGGAGGTTCATATATTATCCTCCGGTCATACGTGGGGGGAGGTTCTCATATAAACATAATTTTTATTATCCGCCGATCATACACGGGGGAGGTTCTCATATGAACATATTATCCACCGGTCATACACGGTGGAGGTTCATATTATCCGCCAGTCATACGCGAGGGAGGTTCTCATATTATCTTCCGGTCATAAGTGGGGCAGGTTCTCATATGAACATATTATCCACCGGTCATATGCAAGGGAGGTTCTCATATTATCCACCGATCATACGTGAGGGAGGTTCTCATATTATCCTCCGGTCATACGTGGGGGAACTTCTCATATGAACATATTATCCGCTGGATATTATCCGCTGGTCATACGCGGTGGAGGTTCATATTATCCGCCGGTCATACGCGGTGGAGGTTCATATTATCCGCCGGTCAAACGTGAGGGAGATTCTCATATTATCCTCCGGTCATACATGGGGGAGGTTCTCATATTATCCTCCGGTCATACGTGGCGGAGGTTCTCATTATGAAAATATTATCCGCCGGTCATACGCGGGGGAGGTTCTCATATGAACATATTATCCGCCGGTCATACGCGGTGGAGGTTCATATTATCCGCCAGTCTTACGCAAGGGAGGTTCTCATATTATCCTCCGGTCATACGTGGGGGAGGTTCTGATATGAACATATTATCCGCCGGTCATACGCGGTGGAGGTTCATATTATCCACCAGTCATATGCGAGGGAGGTTCTCATATTATCTCAAATCAAAGGAGGATAATATGAGAACCTCCACCGCGTATGACCGGCGGATAATATTTTCATATTCAAACCTCCCCCGCGTATGACCGGCGTATAATATGAGAACCTCCCTCGCGGATTACTGGCAGATACTATAAACCTCCATCGCGTATGACCGTCGAATGATATTTTCATATGAGAACCTCCCCCGCATATGACCGGCAGATAATATGTTCATATGAGAACCTCCCCCGCGTATAACCGCGGATAATATGTTCATATGAGAACCTCCACCACGTATGACGGGAGGATAATATGAGAACCTCCCCCATGTATGACCGGAGGATAATATGAGAACCTCCCTCACGTATGACTGGCGGATAATATGAACCTCCATCGCATATGACCGGTGGATAATATGAACCTCCACCGCGTATGACCGGCGGATAATATGTTCATATCAGAACCTCCCCCACGTATGACCTGAGGATAATATGAGAACCTCCCTCGCGTATGACTGGCGGATAATATGAACCTCCACCGCGTATGACCGGCGGATAATATGTTCATATGAGAACATCCCCCGCGTATGATCGGCGGATATGTTCATATGAGAACCTGCCCCATGTATGACCGGAAGATAATATGAGAACCTCCCTCGCGTATGACTGGCGGATAATATGAACCTCCACCATGTATCACCGGTGGATAATATGTTCATATGAGAACCTCCCCCGTGTATGACCGTATCATATGAGAACCTACCCACGTATGACCGGAGGATATGAGAACCTCCCCCACGTATGACTGGAGGATAATATGAGAACCTCCCTCGCGTATGACCGGCGGATAATATGAACCTCCACCGCGTATGACCGGTGGATAATATGTTCATATGAGAACCTCTCCCACGTATGACAGGAGGACAATATGGAATCCTCCCTCGCGTATGACCGGTGGATAATATGAACCTCCACCGCGTATGACTGGCGTATAATATGTTCATATGAGAACCTCCCCCGCGTATGACCGGCAGATAATATGTTCATATGAGAACCTCCCCCGCGTATGACCAGCAGATAATATGAGAACTTCCACCGCGTATGACTGGCAGACACATAAGTTTTTAAGTCTATTAGCACTATTTGATTTGAATATTCTTTCGAGCAGTCTGATCATTGACATATTCATGCATTCAAACCAGTTAATTTATTTTGTAACTTGGCTTGTAATCGCCGGACACCGGCTTCCGGCCTGGGCTTTTAATCACAACTAAAATAAAAAATAAGTCTGGATCTGGATAAATACGTCCAAGTAACCAATTTGGTATGATAGGACGGGCGGTGGGCGATGTTATTGCGCGGCGCCAACAGCTGCTGCAGATGTTTCTGATAGCGCAGCTGTGAATTATTCTGGTGTGTTTAGTGCAACAACGTCTTCGTGTAATTTGTTCCAGTACACTGCTGTGTCCACGAAGAATGAATGATTGTACTGGTCACAGGACGTTGATGGTATTTCAAAGCACTTATTATTGTTCGTCTCTCTCCTCTCAAGGATATTTGTTGTTTGATGGTCCTTGAATTGTTTTGGTTTGATTCTCCTCCTTGCCTTAGCCTTAGTTAGGAAGTTATTTCTTTGTATAGCCGGTACCAGACCCTCTGCCACATTATAACAGTAGGTCAGGCGCTGTGTTTTTCGACGAGCATGAAGTGTTGGTAATTGTTGTTCTTTCAACATTCTCGTCATGCTGCCCTCTTCTCTTGACCTGTAGTCTCCAGTGATGAATCTTGCTGCCTTTCGTTGAATCTTTTCAAGGAGATCTATATTTTTCTGCTGGTAGGGGTCCCATATTATAACTCCATAGTCCATTATTGATCTTACTAATGATATGTAGGCAGTTCTCTTGGATGTTTCTGGCATAAACTTCAGATTTCTTCTGAGAAAACCGAGTGTGACACTAGCTTTCTTGGCCGTGTTGTTCACCTGTGGTCTTTAGAAATCTGGATACCAAGATATGGGTTGGTGTTGACTTGGCTGAGTATTTCGCCATCCAGCGTGTATATAGTATTTGCTGTGTTTTCCTTTTAGACTCATCACGTAGCATTTTTTTGGCGTTGAATGTCATGCCCCAGTTTTTTGCCCATGTCTCAAGGCTTTTTAAGTCGTGTTGGAGTATGTTATGACCTGTCTTTGATGGAGTTTATTTGTCTGTATAGCAGACAGTCATCTGCGAAGAGTCGTACTGTATTGTGTGAATTATAACAAATGAAAAGCGCAAATACCTTTTAAATATTACATTTGATATGTCTTCTGATACATGGTGTATATTCGTATTTTGTGGATGAAGTGCTGCTAAGAACGGCTTAGTTGGAACGATAGAACGGCTTCAGTCGGCCATTCTATTTTTTTACGAGAAAAGTAGCGCTCTTTCTTGGAGCGAATTTCTGCAACAATTTCACCGCGTTGTGGACCAATTTGGAAAACAATACATTCACTGTGTCTAATCCTACATTTTGATATACTATAAGCCCCATTATATTGAATATACCAGCTGAAATCGATCCTGTAATTGTAAACATCGAGTCTATTTTTAGCTGTTTTATCGGCGCGTGTTTGCGTGTTCGCCATTACAATATTCGCACTAAAACAGCCATATTGTAGCTAAAAACGAGTGCGTTATTTGATACCTAAAACTTGTTGTTTGCTAGCGTATTCGTCGAGAAATATAAATTCTAAACATTAATGTCGAACGCAGTTTTTCGTGTTTGTGGCATTTTATGTTAGGTCAGTTGTCGACCGAATAATGTAACTTCCGGTGTCCGGTCAGTGGCGGGGTTAATATGTGTGGATAGTGCGAATGTGAGCCTTTCGTTAGACACCAAACTGAGCCCCATACGCCCTGTATTCCTCGAGATATCGGCCGTCCCACGCAATTTGAAATTATGTCACGCAGATTGTCGTTTTGTCCCATATCCCATCCCGCAGATTGTCATGTCCCCCACACAGCGACTGCTGATTTCGGTCTTCATTAGTGAGTCCATTACAGATCGGAGTGTTGGCGTGCCAGTTAACACTCTTCAACATGACTGGCCTAATTCAGTCCTCCATGGACATTGTACTGAATCCACTGTGCGGTATGCAGTTTAACGACGACGAGTCCAACAAATTTGGGGATACCACATCCGACCCCGTTCAACCAGCAAATGAATTTCGAACATTTTCGGATCAGTCCGGTCGTGATATCCATAACTATAAGGAGTGTCTTCAAGCTATGTACAAACTCCTCAACTGTTATCACGACGACTTGTGCAAATGTCCTGATATTCCAGTCAGTTTCTTTATCATTCGTAACTCAATCCACAACGTCACGAAGGATGAAATTGTTCAACGTTTAGTTCAATCAGCCTGGGATGATGATTGCTTGGAAAACCTGCGTTCAGATGCTATTTCTCAAGTGAAGCGCATGCCTTCCTATCCACACGATGACAATTCAGCTTTGAAAAAACGCGTGAAACCAAAATACTCAGATGACCCCGATGGTATCAAGATAAAACTAGCTAACGATGTTTTCCATCTTCTATTCTTTATCATTGATGAGAATGCCGAATCCATAGTAGACATGATAAGTGGTAGCAAAAGTCGATTACTGCGCTCAAAAGCTACAAAACCTCTTGCAGACACCTTTGCTCTCGAATTTCCATCCGCCAATGACACCTTCGCTAATCTCCACAGGTACATTTTACTCATGAAAACTGACCAGATGCTTGCGCATGAAAACAACACTCGCGACGAGATATAATCTCACTTGTAAAACAACTGTATAGTGTATAAACAATACTTTGAGTATAGTTCACTAACATTTTCATACACTCACGTCGGAACTAAAACATCCATTAATTTGAGTCGCAAACAATATCCGAACAATAACAATTAGGACATAATTAACAGGCGGCTGACTCTGCTGGTTCCGACTACAACTTATAGTGGGCAGCGGAACGAAAAATGTCGATAAATGTTGAAATATAAGACTTACTAATTATCTTTTTCATTTCTTTTATTTGTAAATGGCATAGCTTATCACATTTCAAAAATAACCATTATTGACAAGATGTAAACGACAATAAACGAAATTGATATTCCCAACAACACCTTTTATCGGGCTCGGCCTCGGGGTTGGACTACAACTTTTAGTGTGTACCAATAATCCCCATTTCTATAAATAGAACCTCCATGTCACCGCTGACATCACCAGATCACGATAGCAGAAAACACTGGTGGTCATTAGATGGCGTAACAACCAGAACTGCGGAAAATACCACTAAGCGGATATTTGGCAGATTGTAGCAGAGGATCTTATACAGTGTTTCCCTTCTACACGATGCAGACTTTCAGTGTGACAGAAAGGCTTTCGACCGAACAATTTTTCATTCGAAAATTCCGGCCAAAGCTAAATGCCAAAGCTTACTAAAGTCACAATCAGGCGTTATGGAAGTGACGTCACCACCATGAGTTAAGGAAGTGACGTCATAGACAATTGGAATTTTTTGTAGTAATGTCTATATCTGTTGCCTGCATATATCTAAAACATTGAAAGGCCTAGCAACCTAAATATTTTCTAGAACCATCGTTTACTTACTTTTATGAATATATGAAACTGTACATTTGGAATACAAACTACTTAAATATATATAGTACACACATGTACATACACATACATATACATACACATACATACACACACGCACACACACACACATATATTTATATATATAGCTATATATATATATATATATATATATATATATATATATATATATATATATATATATATATATATATATATATATATATATATATACACACACACAATTATATAACAGTGGGATGCTGAATATAGCTTTGTGTGCAGAATATAGCTTTAACTACGATTGTCAATGTTTTGATAACCGTAGCTTTACCTATAAGACTGAGTTGTCTAAAAGACTAATCATTTAGTAAGTTCTCTATACTATGAACTTTGTATACATAGTTTTGTTCGACATAGCTTTATTCCTAATATGGTTACTGAGCTATTATGGTTCCATTCCACTTGCACATCAATATTCAGTTCCTGACCACAGCCCCGTTTCGATCCAATCCAAATAACCTGATTGTTTTTATGAACTTATTTCCAAACCAGAAATTTTTGTGAAAATCACTTATGAGATTAAATGCAGTATTAAGAGAATGAATGTCATCCTGGTGGGAAATGCTTAGGTCATCAGCATACTGAGTTAAAATCAATTCATAGTTAAATTCAATTCCGAATCGTTCAGATTTATCCCTTTAGTATCTGGGTTATAATTAAGTGCGTCGTTGAGAATTTCAACTGCTAATATGAATAAGTACGGAGATAATGGGGTGCCCTGCCTCACACCTCTAGAAATATTGATTTTGACTGATAGATTTCCATTATTTATAACATAACTGAATTTATTATAGAAAACTTACTCAGTTTCGCGAAGCGAAAACTGTAAGTTTTCACAACGGTAACACACATGCACTGAGTCTGTATACGATCACGTTACCTGGAATAGTTATCAGAGAACGCGCTTAGCAGTGCAGCTCTCGTTAGTTAAAAGCGCAATAAAAACGGCTTCCAGATTGGTCAGATTGTTTATCTTAACCAAACAGATTTGACGTTGCATGCCAATGGGTTGTTGCTAAGCATAGTAGTTAAAATACAGACATCACCACCTCGTCGATCGTTATTATTTCCACAAATTGCCCATTACCACATAACATTAGGACAAGATCACAAGATGAAAGCTATCTATATGGATGGCGAGTTATCTACATAAAAATCTAATATATATTTTGGGACTTCTGTCTGTTTGTCTGTTAGCTATGGCCGGGAAAACTGCCGGACGGATTGAGCCCAAACTTCCTATCTAAGGGTAAAATCCCAGATGAAGTGTCATCGCATCGCTTCTGAGAACGTCAGAGCACTCCTTCTCCAATTACCCGCCACCGCAATGGGAATATATGGGTTAATCGCGTGATAGTTAAAGAGCGTTCGTATCCGCGGTGACGTTGATAAAGAGCGTGTCTGTGTCCAGACATGAGCGTGTTGTGTGATTATTATGTCTGTGTTCGTACTTTGGGGTTCCTAGGAATGGGGGAGATTTTCATCGGGTCAGTTTTCCGCCCGAGGTGACCTTAACATTGAAACGGGTACCCACAAATGATCTAATATATATTTTGGGACTTATGTCTGTTTGTTTGTCTGTTATCTATGGCCGGGAAAACCGCTGGACGGATTTAGACGAAATTTGACACCTACGGGTAATTTTGTCCGGGGAGTGTTTTGCACGGGTCAAATCGTGACCCCGACCTGATCTTGACCTACAAAATGGTCAATTCAAGTAATCGGGTAAAACTGACGGATTTCGACGAAATTTGATACCTAGGGGTACTTTGGTCCGGGGAGTGTTTTGGATGGGTCAAATAGTAACTCCGACCTGACATTGACCTTCAGAATGGTCAATTCAAGGTCAAAGCCCGGACGAAGTCGGGTCACCTGCTAGTAGTATTTATATCTTGTTTTGGACGACAAAATGTCACCAAAACACCAATTTTAATGTGATTTGATACTTCATTTCTTTGACAGTCTGAGTCTTCGTTGTTGTCATTCAAGATGCAGTGATTGAATGAATCATTTACTGTAAGTAACTAGGCTAGCTAACTAGATCATAATAGATGACATCAACTAAATGAATACAATAGCAAACAGGAGTCTAATTTAGCATTTCTCCACAGCCCCTGTTTCAAAGTTATCCAAAGCTTAAGTTTTGTGGCCTTCACCGATGAGAAAGTCCTGATAAAGTTCGAATTTGGTCGGACCGGATCCAAATTCAATCTTGATCGGGACTTTCTCATACGAAACCCAGTTGGTGAATACGGCCCCACATGTTTATATTTCGTGGACAGATATACACAAATTTAGCAGTATGTGCTTTGTGAATGCTTTATTGCGTAAGCTACCATTTAAGGTAGAACAATGCAGAACATAATATACATACTATTTACAATGAGTGTGGATGGCCGGTCTACAGTTTACACAATGTGTAACGTACATCTATATCTATATTTGCGAATGTCTGTCTGCCTGTCTGTGTTCTATAGAAATTCACAGGGGACCACCTATATGGCACAACAGGGGTCTAATAGGGGTAACTTTTTACGAGAAAGATAATGGCGAGGGTTAGAATTTTCTAAAGTGACGCCGTTGTTGTCATGGGCAGAAAAGGAGGAGGGGGCAGAAAAAAAATTTGTCGCCGATTGCCACCAAACTTATATATCATCATCCCCATAACATGAGGAATCTAATCGTGTGGTTTAAATATGTCAAAAGTCGCGCCGTTCGCGTCAGGGATACCCGGGAGGGGAGAGGGGTACCAAAATTGTTTTAAAATAATTTTAGCGCCGAATTCCACCAAATTGATGCACATTCTTCTGAGATCTTCTCCATGATACAAGGAATCTTATTGTGTGATTTAAAGACGCCAAATTGGTGTCGTTGGTATGAGCTATTTGGGGTGGGCGCGGTGGGTGGGTACGATACGAAATCTGACAAGAATTGATTTAGTCGCCGATTGCCACGAAACTTATACAAATTCATCCCCATGGTATGAGGTGTCTAATGGCGTGGCTAAACGTTGTCAAACGTGGCGTCATTCGAGTCAGGGGTGCACTGAAAGGGAGAGGGGCACCACAATTGATACACAACATTTTTAGCGCCAATTTCCACTAAATTGATACACATTCTTATCCATGATATGAGGAATCTAATCGTGTGATTTTAAAGACGTCATGTTTGTGCTGCTTTGGTGAGAGATGGGGGTGGGGTGGGCATTAAATTTAATAAAAAATTGTTTAGTCGCGAATAATTTTATTAGCACCAAACTTACAAACAATAATCTGCATGATATCAGGAGTCTAAGTGTGTGGTTTAAAGATGTAAAAAGTGGGGCAATTCGAGTCAGGGGTGCCTAGAGGATGAGAGGGACACAAACATTGATAAACAATATGTTTAGCGCCGATTTCCACCTGATTTATACATATTCTTCTCCGTGATACGAATAATCTAATCGTGTGGTTTAAATGCGCCAAATTAGTGGCTTTTGGTGGCCCTAAATTTTATACGAATTTGTATACTTGCCAATTTTCATAAATTGTATATATATTCATCTCTATAATGAGTCTAAGTGTGTGGTTTAATGATGTCAAATTTGGCGCCGCTTGAGTCCGCAAAAGGGACGGGAGGGTCACAAAAAACTTATAAAAATATGTTTAGTGTCAATTACCATCAAACTCATACACATTCTTCTCAAATGATACAATGAATCAAATATTTGCGAATATATGTCTGTTTTCTATATATAACTTTAAGGGTACAATCGAGATGGCACCAAGGCGGTCTAACAGGGGTAACTTCTTACGAGTAAGATAATAGTGCGGGTTAAAATTTTCTAAAGTGACGTTGTTGGTGTCAGGGGAGGGGCTATTTTTAGCCTAGATTTCGACCAAATTGATATATTATTCTTCTCCGCGATAAAAGGAATATAAACGTGTGATTTAAAGATCCGAAATTGGTGCCGTTTGGGTGAGATTGGGGGAGGGGGTAATAACTATGATAAGAATTTGTTTAGTTGCCGATTACCACCAAACTTATATAAAATCATCTCCATTATGTAATGCATGTATGAGTCTATTAGACGTGGTTTAAATATGACAAAAGTGACGTGGTTCAAGTCATGCATGAGGGGAGTTGCACCAAAGTTGATACAAATATAATTAGCACTGATTCTACCAAATTCATGCACGTTCTTCTCTAATGATATGATGAATTAAATCACATTTGGGTCGTTTGGGTCATGGATGGCGAGAGGAGATTCACTAGCATTTATAAGATTGTTCAATTCGCCGATATCCAACAAAGTTATATATAGTCATCTCCCAGGCCATCTCCATGTCGTTCTAAGGAGTTTTTGGCATTCGAATTTCACAATCTCGACAAATGGTGACCGAATTAAGTCACTTGAACAATTATATATCTTCTCAACTGTCATGTTTATATGGGGATGGAAATCAGGGCATTCCGATAATGTTCTAGCAACACAGATACATAGAAGAAAGCATTAAAAGTATATTTATATCAATATATTTAGAGATACATATATTCATTCAAACTGAGGGACCTTGAATCGTCAGAGGATTGCATATTATAATGACTCATGTATTTATTATAACACGATTGAGTCTGTCCCATTCAATATAGTATCCACAAAAAAAGTTACAATTGCCAAGAGATATGGAAATGTAGAGCAGGCCTGTTCAAAAATAGTGGTCACAGTGTGCAGTCAAATATGGTTACTTCTGAGATAAAGGAA
Source organism: Siphonodentalium dalli (assembly GCA_032622095.1). Lineage (NCBI taxonomy): Eukaryota > Metazoa > Mollusca > Scaphopoda > Gadilida > Siphonodentaliidae > Siphonodentalium > Siphonodentalium dalli. Next base: position 113,291,171 of record CP136064.1, read on the forward strand.
AACACAGTCCGTAGCACATGACATTTCGGAATCATCCAATATTTACATCTGACAAGGGTATATATCTGCCCGATACAGAGGATTTCTTTCATTTTTTTTAGAACAGACTCATCGCCTAACATAAACAACTCAAACTCTCGCTGTGTCTGTCACATGTAGCTGCTATACGTGCATAACATCAATTCTTTTAAACTGAAAAATGATTAGCCAGTATATAGCACCAGAACAGAGGAGCACCTGGACATATCTTTTAAACATCTTGTATCTTCATGAAGATATGATAAACTAGATTGATTGATTGATTGATTGATTGATTGATTGATTGATTGATTGATTGATTGATACATCTCTATGTAAACACAATTGTCGTCTTTTATTTTTTCGAACTAATATTTTAATGATGTTCACGTTTCATGCTATAACGTCTGAAGTATACGCAGTTGTAAATAAATAAATACTTCTTTATTGGTGGGACGGATTAAACGCGATAAAGAAAATGATAATTGTTCCGACCTGACAAGATGAGCCACTACTTATAAGAATCATGTTTTGTGATGCCATTTGGATAAACAATTTATGAGAATACGTGTAACACTTTGAGAGCAAGGGAATTCTCTATTCAAACCAAATATCCACAGAGGGTTTCACATCACTTTAACATGGGCAACGCCGGGTAACCCTGCTAGTATATATATGCGGCGCGGCTACTGCGTGCAAGCGCGACTAGAGTTACCGTTCTTGGCTCCGTGGTAAGTAATGACAAGTCTGATTCTCGAGACCTCATCAACTGCGAGGGTATACCATTCATTGCTTGTATTCGTGGTTTTATTGACGCAGGTGTCATATATAGATGTTATTTTACCCGGAGAGCGCTATTATACAGGTCCCGTTGCTCTCGGGTGTCTTAAAAGGGCACTAAAAATTATATATATATATATATATATATATATATATATATATATATGTAGATTGAAATCATTCGAATTACGGGTCATTTCGAAGATTTCCGTTATTTCGTAAAGTGATATCATTACGAAATAACGCGGAAATCAGTAAAATGAAAGTAGTAATCATGCGCAGTGTCATTTCCGCCAAGTGCGGACGGAAAATTCTTGAAAAATAATGAAAAATGTAAATTTCGTCGCTATAAGAGAAATTTCTTTTGTTTAAAATTGTGGGGCATCTTTAGAAAATTGTGGGGCATTATGTAATCAAAAAGACAAAAGAATGCCCCGTAAATGGCATATTATCTGAGTGTATATATATATATATATATATATATATATATATATATATATATATATATATATATATATATATATATATATAGTGGTCAGTTGGGGTACCGATCGGTACCCCAACTGACCGCTTTTTGATATGGCGGCAGTTGGGGTACCGAATTTCGGTACCCCAACTGCCAACAATGTTGCTGCTCTATTAATACCCAACCATTTTTGACAATTCATGTGTCGTTTTGTTCAGTGTGGTTCAGAGAACATGAAATAATAAAACAATAATCATGAATGTCCACCAAATTTGATATTTACGGCTCCGAAAAATGACGTTTTGGAGATTTGTATATTTCGCGACGTAAACAAAATAACGTCGTTTTATTTTGTAGTGACGGTGTGCATTTCTTGTTTTTTGCAATCGCTGTATTCGTGGTGGAATTATAAACCCGCTAAATGAAATTGTTTTCTGTATTTTTCAAAGAAAAGAGCTATAATGAAATATACAAGTTAGCCCTTCAATTTTTTGACAAGGCAACTTTCGCTTAAAGTTCAAGGTCGGTGTGCAGTTAAGTTCAAAGCGAGTATCTTTGAGCACCTGCCGGTATGACATTCTTCAAGTTCGATGATTTCATTTTCAGCGAAATTCAATGTCGTCTAGCTTGTTCTGAATGTTCAACATGTTTGCCTTTCTGGTCTTATTTGGCACTGAATGTCAGCGATCATGGATGAAAATATACATGTAATCAAGGTCTCGATTCGCGGATGAAGTGAGATATTCTACAGCTCGAGATAATCGCGTTGTGACCATTGTGAAAAAATTTACGGCTCGCCTATTTTCGCGTATTGGGAATTCGTAGGTCAACATGACCGCTTTCGCAGATTGCTGCTTCCAGAAGGATACGCACTACGTTCACGACCGAACTAGGGAATTCGGTGCGAGAACTTTGATGTTGGTTCAGTTTGCTTCAAAGTTCCTGGCCTTCTTCTTTAACGCAACGCATGATTTCGGTTCAATGGACGATCACAGAATGTGACAGATCTTTCCCAGTGCATGGATAATCTAGGCTTGGACTTGGAGGAAATCTGGTTGAGAATTTCACAGGTATTTAATAATTTACCCATTATTTGCATCATAAATTAATAATTGATAATTTGATATACTAGTATAATTAATTTAATAATATTTGTTTAGATCTAATCTTATTAATATAATAATAATGAATCGATGAATCATTAAAGTTTGCATGAAATCCCGACACATGGACTTCTGCCGTCACTTCACTTATCTTCAGTTCAGTCCCACTCACACTCTCACTCACTGGCTCAGTCACTGTCAGTGCAGCCAGGGCTCAAATGCTGAATCAAGTTAGTCATAAAGCATTGAAAATTTAAAAGAATCATTAATTACATGTACAAGAATTGATTTGACCAGTGATTCTCAAGGCCTACAATGTTGCTAAGGCCAAAAAAATTTGAATGCTTGTTTCCCATAACGAACCCAAAAAATAGGGGCGGGCGGTAGGCTTTTCATTTTATTTAATTTTTTCATTTTATTTTTTCATTTTATTTTTTATGGTCTCGTGAGTCGTGTGGGCCATGCCTAACCACCAGGTCAGGCACATGTGCCAAATGAGCTAAATAGCTCATTTGAGCTCATGTAGCTATTGAAATTCAGCTACATTTTTAATGTGTTTTCAGGCTGTCCCTTCAGTTCAACGCCTCACTCGAAATATCGACACAAGATTTTAATTGTACTGATCAACATAACATTGAGCTTCACAAAAATACCTTCCGCTCATCTACTCACAACAATCTTGATATATTTTAAGTAACATTTGCTTAATAAGGATTTACCCATATGTTTTCGTTAAAATTTGGAAGAGAAAATAGTTTTTAGTTGACTTTTCATTTGGTAAATTTTGCCGTGTCAGCTGCATCACGCCATTTTTTTTTATCTTATTCCAAGCTAATATGAAACAAACATTTTTGATTGGCTCTTCAAAACGGTCTCTCGCTATGTTTTTATAAGTAGGATTCCAATTGAATTTCACCGGTTAGAACGTATGGAAAGCCACGTGCTTAACCATAACGACAAAATAGAAAACATAGTAAACGATGCGTAAAATTATACAGTAGAATACGAATGTATTGACCGCTCGTGCTTCTGACTTCTTCCTCTCCGAATGGGAGTCCAGTCACTTTGGGAAAATATTTCTCGTAAATGGATGCCAGCGGTTTATCCAATCAGACAAGACGTTGTAACATCGTGTCGTTAACCTTCATAACTATGAGTATGATCCAGGTAAATTCACATGCAGAAGCGGCAGTTTTATGTCAATCTCATAAAAGTGTTAATCAAATCGCCTTTGTTTGCACCGTGGCTGTTTTAATTAGTTGTACTGAAGGTGTTTCTGTGAAGCTTCACGTGCGGTCTAACTAATGAAATAAAAAGCGCGTGTCGATATTTCGAGTTAGGCGTTGAACTGAAGGGACAGACTGAAATTACATTAAAAATTTTGCTCAATTTAGCTACCTGTAAAAATTTTGCTCAATTTAGCTACATGTACCTGTGCCCGACCTGACCACCATCAAACACCATACAGTGACCCAGAGCAACCAACAAATTTGTGATAAAACTGATATATTAAGGGGAAACATATAAAACAGATAACAGTAGACAGTTTACTAAAATGACTTTAATAAACCTGAAACAGGCACTGCCTTGGCCACAACAGGCATCAGCCCTGCATTGAATCAATTAATAATAATGTTTTTTCAGAGATGTTTTTACGTCCTCATTGGGACCTGCACAATGGGCATAGGTATCAATGGCCCTAAGGGCTGCCCCATAATATCCCAATTATATTGGAGTCTGGAGACCGACAAACAATATCCCGCCGCACCATGTGCGACCGCCATCGTTGAAAAGAACTTGTTCGAATTTCGCTTTGAATCAACCTCCTCGATGAACATCCATGTTATAAATATATACACAAACACGTGCTTCTGGTTAGCGAAGAGGAATGATAACTCGTCATTTTCCGGTATAGCGTCCAGTCGTAATTTGACTTTCCGTTTGAAGAGTGACGATGTGGCTTTGCGAAAAATATATAAATATATCAAAGATATCATTTACTAGTATCTCACCGAGGTGAATCATCTGGATAAAATGGAACCATGTGTACATAGTTTGGTTAACAGTGCGGTCGGTCGGTTTATAGATTGATTTTTTTTATTTAAAACCAATAAAATGAACTTGGGTCGGGGGGTTTTGAAGACGGTCGGTCGGGTTACGGGAAACACGCATTCAATTTGTTTTGGCCTAATGGGATCATTGTCACGTTTATCGTGCATAGATCATAGATACACACCCTGGGCATTCCTGTATACATAAATGCACACCACTCTCAAATAATAATTAATAATGAAAGTGTAGCTCAACTTAGGTAGGGAATATATTAATGGTTGACAGTAAATGGAGGAATTAGGAAAGGTGCTACTAGTAATTGAAATGTGGCCGCTGGTGGCCATGTTTTTTGGCCGAATGACCCTAAAATGACTCATTCCCATGAAATCCAAGATGGCTGCCAACGGCCATGTTTTTGGGCTGAATGACCCCCAAAATGACTTGTTACCATCTACATGTACATGTCAATATCAACATTCATGACAAGTTTCGTAATGATCGGATCAGGGATGTGGTCTGTAGGGTGTGCCAAAGGATTTATTGATTTAAAGAGTAAATTCTAAAATGGCCACCGGCGGCCATGTTTTTTTGCCAAATGACCCCAAAATGACTCGTTCCCATCTACATGTCAATGTCAACATCCATGACAAATTTCATGAAAATCAAACGAACAGATCGGTCTATATAAACCCATCTATAATAGGCCATTGGTGGCCATATATATTCTTTTGTCGAATGACCCCAAGATGACTTGTTCCCATCAAGAGGTCACCCCGATGATCCATATGAAGTTTGGTGATGATCAGATCAGGGATGTGGTATGTAGGGTGTGTCAAAGTATTTAGTGATGCAAAGAGTAAAATCCAATATGGCTGCCGGTGGCCATGTTTTTTGGCCAAATGACCCCAAAATGACTCGTTCCCATCTAGAGGTCACCCCGATGATCCATATGTGGTCTGTAGGATGTGTCAATGGATTTACTCTTGAGTGCCTAATAAACATACATGTACGATTATTAAAATCGAGGTAAAATTCCCACCTGTACGATCGTTATTTGGTTCTGTACGTTTATTAAATTAACCAAAAGAAATAATTCACCAATCTTAAATTGTGTTATTCATAGATAAATGAACTCTGATTGTTGACAGTGTTCAGCACACTGTAGATTCACAGACCTGGCTATCCATCGAACCTATTTCTGTCCCATGGCATCAGTAAACCAGTCAGATGGTGCGTTTTGTTGGGATGTATGGACTAATATTTCTAGTATGAACGTTTATTCCACCCTGTACTATTATTCAGTTACGCGACATTTCCAACCTGTACTATTATTCCACCCTGTACTTTTATTAGGCACTCAAGAGTAGTGATGCAAAGAGTAAAATCCAAGATGGCCACCAGCGGCCATGTTTTTTGGCCGATTGATTCTAAAATGACTCGTTCCCATCTACATGTAAATGTCAACATTTGTGACAAATTTTATGATGATCAGACAAACAGTACGGCCTGTAGCCCACGCCAATGGATTCAATTTTGAAATCCAAGATGGCCACCAGGGGCCATGTTTTTTGGCCGAATTACCCCAAAATGACGCGTTTCCATCTACATGTCAACATTCATGACAAATTTCATAAAGACCCGACCAAAGATACGACTTTTAGCATGCGCGAAAGTATTTAGTGATGCAAAGAGTCAAATCCAAGATGGCTGACGGCGACATGTTTTTAGGCCAAATGACCCAAAAATGGCTCGTTCCCATCTAGAGGTCCCCCCGATGATCCATATGAAGTTTGGTGATGGCCGAATGATCCTAAAATGACTCGTTCCAATCTACATGTAAATGTCAACATTCATGACAATTTTTATGATGATCAGATAAACAGTATGGCCTGTAGCCCGCGTCAATGGATTTAATTTTGAAATCCAAGATGGCCACCAGCGGCCATGTTTTTTGGCCAAATGACCCACAAATGACTCGTTCCCATTTACATGTCATTGGATGTCAACATTCATGATAAATCTCATAAAGATCAGACCAAAGATACGACCTATAGCCCGAGACCAAGGAAATTGTTGGCTGACACGCGCACAAACGGACGACAACCCATGGCAATAGCTCAAACTTACAAAGTAAGTTGAGCTAATAATATCATGTGACACTGACACTGTGACAGGGGTCATTTACTCATTGTCATAGTGTTGATTATATTTATAAGTTTGTGTTCTGCTGGTCATCGATCAAACAACCATGTAGTTCTTTTGGCCCCTGTTTATTGATACATGTATGTGACCAATGATCCCGCAATTTTATCCTTGTGCTAAATTAAATTTAAGCCTTTATCAGAAGTACTGGAAAAAATTACAGGTAGTTTCGAATTGAAGCAGGTGACAATTATTTACGCCAAATTACGGCAACATTTCAATCTTGTATACATACCGGTGTAACATGATACCCCCCCCCCCCCCCTGGATATCTCCCCCCACCCTGGATATCTCCCCCCCCCCCCCTGCAAGTTAAAAAAAATGTAAAAAATAATTCACTCATTTGATATCGTTAGGTCCTGAAAAGGCCAGAAAAATGTTTTTTGAGATTTAAATTTTTTTTTATTAAAAAAGTGACAATTTTTTTTTTACACATTTGATTGTTTGTTCCTGAAATGGCCAGAAATTTTTATTTAAAAAAAAAAACATTCCAAATGTCCATGCTTGGATATCCCCCCCCCCCCCCCCCCCCCCCAGCACCTACATGACAAAAAAAGTCATCTTATGGTTTTATCGTTTATTTTACTTTATAAAGTAATGAAACAGCAAGAAATTACCTTCTCCCAAGAAAAAGTTGTTTAAGTCAGGGTTTGGGGTTGGGGGGGGAGATATCCAGGTCAGGATAGCTTCCCTCCACCCAGCACCTACATGACAAAAAAATCATTGAATGGTTTTATTCCTTATTTTGCTTTATATAGTCATGAAACGGCGAGAAATTAACTTCTGAGAAAAAGTTGTTGTAGTCAGGGTTTGGGGTGGGGGGAAATGTCCAGGGCAGGATATCTCACCCACCACCAAGCACCATGCAACATGCCAAAAAATGTAGGTGTTGGGTGGGGGGGAGATATCCTGAACTGGACATCTTGCCACCCCCCCCCCCCCCACCTCCCACCTCAAACCCTGACTCAAACAACTTATTCTCAGAAGAAGTTAATTTCTCGCCGTTTCATGACTATATAAAGCAAAATAGGCAATAAAACCATATAATGATTTTTTTATCATGTAGGTGTTGGGTGGTGGTGGGGGGGGGAGATATCCTGACCTGGACATCTTCCCCCCACTCCAAACCCTGACTCAAACAACTTTTTCTCAGAAGTTAATTTCTCGCCGTTTCATGACTATAAAGCAAAGCGATAAAACCATCAAATGATTTTTTTTGTCATGTAGGTTCTGGGTGGGGGGGGGATATCCTGGGCCCTGTTTCATGAAAGCAACTTATGTCATAGTTGGGACTTAAGATGGTCATAAGTTCAAACTTCAGTCATAAGTGCATTTCACGAACAAGGTCTTAACTTAAGGTGGTCTTAACTTTGGTCTTAACTTTAAGACTGGTGTGAGGTGTCTTAAGATAATCTTAAAGTTAAGACCCACGTGATAAGTGGCATATCGATCACAAATATGGCGGCCTAGATGTTGTTTTGCAATTACGGAGATATATGTACATTGTCTGGGGTGGGCAACTCGTCGTCTGGTATACAGGGTCGTGGCTACAGAGTGAGATGGGGTGTTCGCCTCGAAATGTCCAACTACACCCCCTTAAACAACACCAAATTATATTTGGGTTTAAACATTCCAACTGGTATCTCAAACTTTCCAAAACCAAAGTTTGGATAGGACAACCCCCCCCCCCCCACCGTATAACCATAGGGTTAGTTTGGTAAAAACAATTCAGAGCACAGGCTTATCATCAGGTACGTGGCAAATGGGGTTTGTGTTTTGTCATATAGTTAATTATCAGCTGTGTATGTGACCTATAGATAATATATATTATAAAATTGTATTACCCACGAATTAAACTTTTGATAAGAATTATGGCCTAGCTCAAAGCTCACAATCTCCTCTATGTTATTCCATATGTGTGTGGGGAGATGGGGTCAAATGAGATCAATTAATGTATTGATTCTTTCCTCTTTCCAAATTTCCGTCGCTGTTTACAAAGCAGATATGTCATATGGGAAAGGTAACACAAACGCTCTTTATCAAAATATGTTTTAGAAAAAGTGACAATTTGAGTGACAAGTGAGAATATTTGGTATTGAGTTTATGCCCACGCCCATGTCGTGATTTTCCAAATTTTTGTCATGTTTTTTTTTGCAGGGGTGGGATGACCATTGTACAGCATACTGTATATATGATATACACACCCGTTATGATGACACCCCTTAATGCGAGTGTGCTAATGAAAACGTAGTTATATATATATCCATGGTATGACAGCCGTATATTAAAAACATCTGCATAAAAATAATAAAAAAGTTACTCTAACAAATATTTTTTATTTCCCTTTGAATCGAAAAATGACCTACAATGTACAATGTATGTTTGTCCTGATGAAATCGCCGATTTATTTTGATTATTGCTACACATAGAAAGCGATGGTCGATAATGCACGTGTTACATGTATGTCGGCTCACATAAAACAAATCGCCGCCTGATCATTGCTCTCAGTGGATTACTTCGGCGTGAATGCATGGTCGCAGTCATGCATCGATCCATATAATTATATTGTCTTATTTCTGACACCGCCATGCACTCACCAGTAAACACAAAGCTCGTCATTTTAACAGCCTGTGATTTACTCATCGTGGAACCCATGCAAGTCTAAGATCCATATGCGAATATAAGGCCACTTATTCAGATTGTTTGGCTTCGGCAATCTGCTACGGCAACCCTTTACCGTGGCCCAGTTTGCTTCAGCAAATGGCTTCGCATTGCCGATTGTCGTAGCCAATTATGAGGGCTGGACTATAGACAGTAAGATACATGCGCTGAATCGCCCATTCCACCCCAGCCGCTATCCAGCATCCCTGTCACACAATAATGTGTAATGTCAACTCGGACTCGGCTCTTTCTCGATAACCTCTCAATGCCGTATATAAAGATTGCACAAGCCCACATTTTTTGTTCCGGACTGTAGAAAATTGTCGATAACCAGTCTAAATGAGCGGGAACTTAACTTACTACTTAAGTAGGACTTAATCTTGTTTTGTGAAATGCGTTCTTGAAACGGAACCACCTTAGATCTTAGATTAAGTCCATCTTAAGATAATCTTATGACATTGCTTCATGAAACAGGGCCCTGACCTGGACATTCCTCCCCCACCCCAAACAACTTTTTCTCAGAAGAAGTTAATTTCTCGCCGTTTCATGACTATATAAAGCAAAATAAGCGATAAAACCATAAGATGATTTTTTTGTCATGTAGGTGCTGGGTGGGGGGGGGAGATATCCTGACCTGGACATCTTCCCCCACCCCAAACACTGACTCAAACATCTTTTTCTCGGAAGAAGTTAATTTCTCACCGTTTCATGACTACTAGTATATGAAGCAAAATAAGTGATAAAACCATAAGATGATTTTTTTGTCATGTTGGTGCTGGGTGGTTGGGGGGGGAGATATCCTGACCTGGACATCTCCCCCAACACCAAACCCTGGCTCAAACAACTTTTTCTCAGAAGAAGTTAATTTCTCGCCGTTTCATGACTATATAATCCAAATCTATATCTATATTTGCGAATGTCTGTCTGTCTGTGTTCCATAGAAATTCACAGGGGACCACCTAGGTGGCACAAAAGGGGTCTAATAGGGGTAACTTTTTATGAGAAAGATAATGGCGAGGGTTAGAATTTTCTAAAGTGACGCCATTGTTGTCAGGGGCAGAAAAGGGGGAGGGGAAGAAAAATTATATATAATCATCCCCATATTATAAATATGAGGAATCTAATGGTGTGGTTTAAATATGTCAAAAGTCGCGCCGTTCGCGTCAAGGGGAGAGGGGCACCATAATTGATAAAAATAATTTTAGCGCCGAAATTCCACCACATTGATGCACATTCTTCTGAGATCCTCTCCATGAGTACAAGGAATCTTATTGTGTGATTTAAAGACGCCAAATTGATGTCGTTGGGATGAGAGATTGGGGGGGTGGGGGTATTAAATCTAATAAGAATTGGTTTAGTCGCCGATTGCCACCAAACTTATACAATTTCATCCCCATGGTATGAGGTGTCTAATGGCGTGGCTTAAAGCTGTCAAAAGTGGCGTCATTCGAGTCAGGGGTGCACTGAAAGGGAGAGGGGCACCAAATTTGATACACAATATTTTTAGCGCCATTCTTATCCATGATATGAGGAATCTAATCATGTGATTTTAAAAACGTCATATTGGTGCTGCATTGGTGAGAGATGGGGGGTGGGGTGGGGTGGGCACTAAATTTGATACAAATTTGTTTAGTCGCGGATTAGCACCAAACTTACAAATAATAATCTCCATGATATCAGGAGTCTAATTGTGTGGTTTAAACATGTCAAAAGTGGGGCCATTCGAGTCGGGGGTGCATAGAGGGTGAGAGGGACACAAACATTGATAAACAATATGTTTAGCGCCGATTTCCACCTGATTGATACATATTCTTTTCCGTGATACGAATAATCTAATCTAATCTGTGGTTTAAATGCGCCAAATTGGTGCCTTTTGGGTGAGAGATAATAATCTGAGATATGCAATGGTGGCCCTAAATTTGATACCGGTACGAATTTGTATACTCGCCAATTTTCATAAATTTTATATATATTCACCAAAAACTTATAAAAAATATGTTTAGTGCATGCAATTACCATCAAACTCATACACGTTCTTCTCAAATGATACAATGAATCAAATATTTGCGAATATCTGTCTGTGTTCTATATATAACTTTAAGGGTACAATCGAGATGGCACCAAGGCGGCCTAACAGGGGTAACTTTTTATGAGTAAGATAATGGTGCAGATTAAAATTTTCTAAAATGACGTTGTTGGTGTCGGGGGAGGGGCTATTTTTAGCCCAGATTTCGACAAAATTGATATATTATTCTTCTCCATGATACGAGGAATATAAACGTGTGATTTAAAGATGCGAAATTGGTGCCGTTTGGGTGAGAGATGGGGGGGGGGGGGGTAATAACTATGATAAGAATTTGTTAGTTGCCGATTACCACCAAACTTATATCTAATCATCTCCATTATATAATGCATGCATCTACATGTAATAGACGTGGTTTAAATATGACAAAAGTGGCGCGGTTCAAGTCATGCATGAGGGGAGTTGCACCAAAGTTGATACAAATATATTTAGCACTAATTCCACCAAATTCATGCACGTTCTTCTCTAATGATATGATGAATTAAATCACATTTGTGGTCGTTTGGGTCATGGATGGCGAGAGGAGATTCACTAGCATTTATAAGATTGTTCAATTCACCGATATCCAACAAAGTTATATATAGTCATCTCCCAGGCCATCTCCATGTCGTTCTAAGGAGTTTTTGGCATTCCAATTTCACAATCTCGACAAATGGTGACCGAATTAAGTCACTTGAACAATTATATCTTCTCAACTGTCATATTTATATGGGGATGTAAATCATGGCATTCCTATTATGATCTAGCAACACAGATACATAGAAGAAAGCATTAAAAGTATATTTATATCAATCTATTTTAGAGAGTACATATATTCATTCAAACTGAGGGACCTTGAATCGTCAGAGCATTGCATATTAGAATGGCTCATGTATATATTATAACATGATTGAGTCTGTCCCATTCAATATAGTTTCCACAAAAAAAGTTACAATTGCCAAGAGATATGGAAATGTAGAGCAGGCCTGTTCACAAATAGTGGTCACAGTGTGCAGTCAATATGGTTACTTCTGAGATAAAGGAAAACGCAGTCCGTAGCACATGACTTTCCAGGATCCTCCAATAGTGACATCTGACAAGGGTATATCTGCCCGATACAGAGGATTTCTTTCATTTTTGAGAACAGACTCGTCGCCTAAGAGTCATAAACAACTCAAAATCTCGCTGTGTCTGGCACATGTAGCTGCTATACTGGCATAACATCATGTCTTTTAAACTGAAAATGATTAGCCAGTATACATGTATAGCACCAGAACAGAGGAGCACCTGGACATATCTTTAAAACATCTGTATCTTCATGAAGATATGATAAACTAGATTGATTGATTGATACATCTCTATGTAAAACACATTTGTCGTCTTATATTTTTTCAAACTAATGCGTTTATGATGTTCATGTTTCATGCTTTAAAGTCTGAAGTATACGCAGTTGTAAATAAATAAATACTTCTTTATTGGTGGGACGGATTAAACACAATAAACAAAATGATAATCGCTCCGACCTGACAAGGTGAGCCACTACTTATATTCCATGTGTAAGAATCATGTTTTGTGATGCAATTTGGATCTACAATTTATGAGAATACGTGTAACACTTTGAGAACAAGAGTATTCTCTATTCCCACCAAATATCCACAGAGGGTTTCACATGATCACTTTAACCTGGGCAACGCCGGGTAACCCTGCTAGTAAGCAATAAAACCATAAAATGATTTTTTTGTATTGTAGGTATTGGGTGGGGGGGGGATATCCTGACCTGGACATCTCCCCCCCCCCACCCCAAACCCTGACTCAAACAACTTTTTCTCAGAAGAAGTCAATTTCTCACCGTTTCATGACTATATACAGCAAAATAAGCGATAATACCATAAGATGATTTTTCTGTCATGTTGGTGCTGGGGGGGGGGATATTCTGACCTGGACACCCCCCCCCCCCAATCCCAAACCCTGACTCAAACAACTTTTTCTCAGAAGACCTAGATATTTGAAAAAAATGAAATTATGTAAAAACAAATTTAAATCTGAAATGTCATTTTTCTGGCCATTTCAGGATCAAACAATTAAATGTGCCCCAATCCCAAACCCTGACTCAAACAACTTTTTCTCAGAAGACCTGGATATTTGAAAAAAATGAAATTATGTAAAAACAAATTTAAATCTGAAATGTCATTTTTCTGGCCATTTCAGGATCAAACAATTAAATGTGTGATAAAAAAAATTTTGTCACTTGGAAAACAAATATATTTTAATGAAAAAAAAAACAAATTTAATCTCAAAAAACTATTTTCTGGCCATTTTGGGTTCAAACGATATCAAATGAGTAAAATTATTTTTTAGTCATATATGGTGGGGGGAAATATATCCAGGGTGGGGGGGAGATATCCTTGGGGGGGGGGAGATGACGTGTTACACCGGCATTTTTTAATGTATAAAACATTACATCGACCCCAATAGCTACACTGTCTGACAGCCAGATGAGGGCTTCATCATTAGGACTGCAATGATACACTTTGTTACGATACGATACGTATCACGTTACATTACCAACAATACGATACATATCATGATCCGCAAAAACCATGTTTTGCGAGGATTTTTTACCTAAATTGCTAAAAAAAAAAACAACACAGTAAATATGGGTTATTTTCGCTTTCAATGACCTAAAATTGTGATATTGGTGTATTGTGATACACTTCACACGATACGATACACATATCGTGTGTCTACTATAAATTCGTGTGAAAGCGTATCGCAATACAATATCAAAATCGCAATGAATCGTTGCAGCTCTATTCATTGATCATATACCTCATGCCCATGGTCAGGTCGGGCACACATCCTAAAGTTGATCAGGAAAAATGGGTTCCATAGCTTGTTTTGTCTATCATACTCATAGCCCGATTGAGTTATGTACAGTACATTTTTAATGTGATTTACATGTACATGTCTGAATCGATTTTGAGCATACAGGTTCTCTCAGGTGCCTAATAATAGTGTCAGCACGATTATTAATTTTGGAGAAAATTCCCAATGATCATTATTATTTGGCATTGAGACATACATGTATATAGAGTGAAATTGCCATCACTATTATTAATTTCAGCCTAAATCCCCACCCATCACTATTATTAGGCCATCACTATTAGGCACCTGAGAGTACTGACTACTGAGGTAGTATTGTATGATAGTATCACGAAAAGGCGCAAATAGAATTGGCTTTCATTAGTTGTCTATATGTACAACGGAACAATAATTGAATAAACTCAACAACTCACCACGGGCAAGATTAGCCTACTCTCGGGATCCAAATAAACATACCGCTATTAGATTTCAAGTAAAAATCCCCTCTATTCGGGGAGGTAAATTACATATATGTGTAAGCCGTAAGGCCAAAAAATGAAGATGCTATGTTTCCGCACATCGACCGACCCTAAAAATAACTCGCCGACTCTTAACTTTTTATTGACATTTTGAGAAAAAGTCAAAATAAAAATAAAAAAACAACAAATTTTTAGTTTTTTTACTTTTTTTTTACCACTAATGCTCATAAATATTGATGATCATTAGTGTTCAAAATACATGGTTTCTAACATATCCCTGTCAAAAGTGACCATGAAGTGACTGCTGTCTCAAAAGCCCCAGGTGTGTGATGGGTTGTGGATTTTTGGGCATGCATTTTGCAATTTTAATTTCCTGAGAGTGGATCTCATGCCTGCTTTATCATGCCTTGTTTGGGGCTTATGGACCGTCACATTGTGGGTGTGTATCTGTATATATACATGTATACAGGTTATCACCACATATGTTGTAGAGTTATCTCTATGGGCGTAGCCACTAGCCAGGGTAGAGATTCCTGATATATGATCTAGCTACTAGTACATATACATGTCTATATAGTTTTTCACAATTTACGTAGATCCGTTCATTGCATGTTTATATGTTGAAATCAGCTGGAAACAAGATCTATAGACAGGGTCTGACCACAGGCCCCTGGGGAAAATTACTAAAATACCAATATACATGAACATGTAGACTACATTGGTATAGTCTATATTGGTATTTTAGTAATTTTCCCCAGGGGCCTGTGCATCTGAACTGATAGTACAGTCGTGCACGATTTTCACCTGAATTTGTCAACGCTGCATTCAAAATAACTTTTAATTTCCGCCATTATAACTTTGGATAAATAAAAAGTAGGGAAGGGCACAAGAGATGGATCGATGATATGGATATTTCGCCGCCGCGACGACCCAAGAGCAATAATTTACTGAACGAAACAGGACCGCATCTCGTGCACTGACGGCGTTCGCAACGACATATGCGTGTGTTTGTTTTAGAGCTTTTGTAGGACACGCTGTTCAACAAGTTCGTACAGAATGAGGTTAATATGGTGATTCGAATTTCGATCGATTTCGAATCGAATCGAATCAGTAAGACGATTTCGAATCGAATCGAATCTCGAAGCTTCGCCGGACCCTAATATACATGTATGTATGTTTTGAGACCCCTCTTCCCGAATTACGTATACATAAATTTTAAGGTTCGAATGAGCCATGTCCGTTTTATGAAATTTGTCATGAATGTTGACATTGACTTATAAGTTATAAATAGATGGGAAACGACTGAGTCATTTGGGGTTAGCCAAAAAACATCGCTGCCGTAAACTTGCAGGCCTGAAAATTTGAGACGAACGACCGTTCAGTTCGCCTGGAGGTTTTCTAAAATTAAAATTAAAATGCCTCGAACGAAAAAAGGTTGTGCCAAAGTTTTATAAATGAAGGTCTCGTGATAACTAATTCTCACCTTAATTTTTGCTCAATCAAGTCCCCAACTTAGACAATCAAATTTATTATGGTAGTTCAATGTCAGAGTTGCCCATCTGTAGTTAATAATACCAGTTGTAGTGATTATAACATGAAGTTGTGTAAGTCTCCTGCTCAGACCCATGTTATATGTGTGGGTCACCTATAAGCACAAACTGGGCAAATGAAAAATAGATTACACATAATAATTAATGTACTGCCTCCAAATGAGGAATCAGACCATTGATTTTTGTGGATGGGTTTGAGTACATCACATGATGTATATAGGAATACTGGTGATGACAATGATATGAACAACAAACTTACCGGTACTGGAAAATACATATGGGGCAAAGAGTCAAAGCAGAAGTACATTGCTGTTATAAATGAAAATCTAATGAAAATTCAATAGATCAGTTCTGTGTCAAAATATCAGACGAAAATCAACTGTTTGTCTGATCATCATGAAATTTGTCATGAATGTTAATATTAATATGTAGATGGGAAGAAGTAATTTTGGGGTCATTCGGAAAAACACATGACCGTCAGCAGCCATCTTGGATTTTACTCTTTGCATTACTAAATCCTTTGGCATAAGCTATAATCCGAGAGCCTGCTGGGTTCTATTTGCACAATCGCGTACGAAAGGTTTGATGCCTCAGATTTGTTCCACCCCAAATTTCCACGCGTTTCAGGAATTCGTTATTTTGGGGTAAAACAAAAATGCAGAAAAACATGTAAGAAAATGAAAATTTTAGTCCGGGAACCATGTCGGTCAAACATGCACACGTACCCCGCAGGATTACACTTCATTCAATTTCGTAAGGATGTCTTCTCAAACTATTTCGACGTTAAAAGGTGACAGTGTATGTTCCGGGCAATATGTCGGCCATTTCATGGAGTATACCCCACTCAACACACACATTTACTACAAAAAACCCATTGTTCTTGATTCCATGGCATATGCTTGTCATTTCATGCATAATTTGACTGAAAAAAAAAATCCAAAATGGAAGACAATATGGCAACCGGAAGTAACAAAAAGAGCATTTTACGATAACTTTCACCATAGGTACCCCAGTTGCGCCACCATACATGATGTCCAATCCTAATCCGATGATAGTAAGTCATAACCCGAGTTTTCAAAAATTACGACGAAAATGGCAATCGGAAGTCAACAATTGAAGTTTTTTGTTTTATTTCTAACTTTTTAACTCTTTAAACTAAATCTTCAGGTATCGAATAAATATAAAGCCAATAAGTAGTGGTATATATTACATCATACAAGTTTCCAGAACCACCAACTAGTTTCAGAATACATCAAATGAGTGTCCCAAACCACCTAACGAGTGTACCAAACAATATACTGAGTCACCTACCTAGTATCCAAAACCAATCTATGAGTATCTCAATCCATATGTCTGGTGCCCCAAATTCAAATATTGTCCCGAGTAAAGCATGATAAATAATCCACCCAACGAGTTTCCCAAACCACCAAGAAGTGCTCCAAACCATATGCAACTGGTTCCCAACCCACATAGATGGTCCCCGAGCCATGTACATGTGTATCTGGTGTCCAAGCCCACATAATGTGTGTCACAAGCCATCTAAATTACCCTGATTACTGTCGCAACGATTGTTCCAAACCACAGCGCATGGTAGTGCCCGAAACAATTCAACTGACGTTCCAAACTACACAGGTTTTGTCCCAAACTACTAAAAATGAGTGTCTTTAACCATCCAACGAGTGATCCAAATGATACAACAAGTGGGTCGGTCAATCCATCCAGTGATTACCCCAAACCACCATATTAGTGTCCCAAACAATCCAGCAAGTGTTCGAAAGGAAAAGAGTGTCCCATATGCATAAAAACTAGCATCCCAGCCATCCGAGGAGAGTCCTATGTCACACAACAGGTGTCCCAAACCACCAACTTTCGTCTCAATCAATTCAACGTCCCAATCATTCCACCATTCGTGTGTACCATATGCATATCTAGTGTCCAAAACCACCAAATTGGAGTCTCAAACTTTCCAATGGGTGGCACAAACAATTAAGTGGTGCCCCATATCATATGCACCTGATTCCCGACCTGCACAGATAGTCCTCCAAACCATGCGTCTGGTGTCCTACCCCCGCAATGAGTATCACAAGCCATCCAAGGAGTTTCTCAATTCACCCGATCAGTGTCGCAACCCTGCAACGATTGTTCAAAACCACAGTGCTTGGTAGTGCCCCAAACAATGTAACTGGTGTCCCTAGCCACATAGGTTTGGACCCAAACTACATGTACATAGGGTTTGTTCCAAACTACCAAAATGAGCGTCCCTAACCATCCAGCGAGTGTTCGAAAGGAAAAGTGTGTCTAATATGTACCCAATACCTCACAACCAGAGTATCA
Source organism: Siphonodentalium dalli (assembly GCA_032622095.1). Classification (NCBI taxonomy): domain Eukaryota; kingdom Metazoa; phylum Mollusca; class Scaphopoda; order Gadilida; family Siphonodentaliidae; genus Siphonodentalium; species Siphonodentalium dalli. The sequence continues at coordinate 113,309,740 of CP136064.1, forward strand.
CGTCATCCGGGGAGAGTCCTATGTTATACAAACAGGTGTCTCAAACCACCAAGAGTCGTGTCAATCCATTGAAAAAATCGACAAATTAGTGCCCCATTCAACCACACGTGTGTCCCATATCCACGTCGAGTGTCCAAAACAACACAACTGGTGTCTCAAACCATGCAATTGTGTCACAAACTACCCAGCGAGTGACCCAAACCATAAAACTAGTATCACAAACCAGCCATTCAGTTCCCAATCCATCCAAATGGGTCACAAACCATCTACTAACTTGCATCTCAATACATCCAAACAAGTGTACAAAAACCTCCACCGAGTATTTAACCCTTTCATGATGGGTGATGTCCTGATACAGCACTAATGATCCTGTGCCATGCATTCTCCCATATATGCGAGTCTCACATATAGGGAGTCTTGCATATGTTATGATAATTCCGTGGCTCACATGGCCAAGGTAAGTATTGTTAGGCCAATGCATTTTCTTATATATGCGATGCGCCCTATGGCACAGGATTTTCGCAAAATTTCAAGAAGCTACAGTTATTAAAGGGTTAAGACCATCAAATGAGTGTTCCAAACCACCCAACGGGTATACACATCAAGAAACACTCGCTGGGTTGTTTAAGATATTCGATGGACGATTTTGTATAATAGTTGGGACAGTCATTTGATGGTGTGTGACATTCTGCATGGGGTGGTATTAGACACCAGGCGGATGTTTTTAGACATCCTTCGTCTTGGTGGTTTGAGGCAATCTCATGTTGCATGGGACGGCCATTGGATGGGTATGAACACTCATTGATTGGTTTTATTGGACACACATGGGATGGTGTGTGGTTCTCAATTGGTGGTTTGAGATGCTCGTTTTGAGGTTTGGGACACCACGTGCATGATTTGGGACATTCTCTGGACGATATATGTTGTCAATCGTTGGGTGGTTTGTATTACTCATTAGGGCGTGTTAGCCGTGTTTGGATACCATTCGGATGGTTTGCGACACTAGTTGGGTCGATTGGGATGCCTATTGGGTGGTTCGGGGCACTGGTTGGCAATTGGGGATGCCCGTTCTATGGACTGTGTTGGTTTGGTATACTATATTAATTAAGATGGTGGTTTGAGACCCCCGATGCGTGGACTTAAGCTCCTTAGATGACTTGGGACACTCGTTAAGTGGTTTTGGACACTCATTGGATATGTTTGGATACAAGTTTGGTGGCTTTTGGGTCTTGACACTCATCGGGAAGATTTAGTTACAATTTAAATCAATGAAAATATAATTTCGATGCCATGGAAACAGTCTGGTGAACTTTAGCCAAACTTGCCCAATTTTACTGCCGCCAGTTGCCATTTTGTCCCTATTTTGGATATTGACTCCATCGTTTCTGCTAAAATTGGCACTAATGGTTCATATCTGCCATCTTATTGGCATTCAGCATTCATTTACTGGTGAGTTCAATTCCCTTCTGGGGCATTGCAATATTAATTTATTTTTCTTCGAAATTGTGTTTTAAATCTATTTTAATTTGATGGACACTGAAGGGCCAAATCCTCGTGATATGGCTCATTATTATTAGATGTCGATTTAGCATGGTATATTTTTTTTCTAAACAAAAAAATTGAAATTATCCGGTAAAATGTATAGAAATTTGCACAATTTGACCACTTCCGGACGCTATTTTGGATTTTGTAATGACAACAAAAATAATTTAAAAACTATTTTTTTCGGCTTTTGGTTTGGTACAAATCCACCATCTCCTTAACACAGATCGCAGAACAAAAATTACCCACTCCAATAACACTTACTCCTATATAATTAAGTATGGTATGGTAAATTTTTGTTCTCGTGACCTGTGCTTCTTAAATGAAAACGCACGGAATTTCGTTTCTTAAAGGATTACTATCCTCATGAAACAACAAAACTCTATCGGAAAGCCACCCATATTGTGATCACAATGATCCAAGTCCCATAAAAATCGCGTAATAAATAAGCCGAGAAATAAATAAATAATACCACCACCGGTTGTCGGCTATCTCCGTCGCAAAACCTCGCATGACGTCAAGCGAGGTAAACTAATTAAAAACAGGGAATTGGAGTCGGAGTTAATTATGTCTACCTATATGGGGATGGAAAATCCGGAATCGACATCAGCGCGTGAGTGTAATGGAATTACTGCGGGGCATATCAATAGCATTGTGTACACATGGTGAATTGTCATCGCGCGGTGAGTTATCTTCACTTGTGATTTGTCTTAAGTGCTGTTTGGAAAGTTACGGTATTGTTTTGACAAAAAATATAGAGGGACAATTGAGCGGGGTAGATAACACTTTCGTATAAAGCTTATAAAAACACTGGCCGGCATGTGAACTTTATTCGGGTGCGTGTTTGCGATGTTGTTTTAATTTTCCGTATATATGCCCCGAGTGTCCCGTATTTACAATCATTCATTCGTGACAATGCCATATAAATGCAGTGTTTTCGGCCGTGGCCGGTCTAGTGACTCTCAGTTAGGCATATGCTGTATTCATTTCCAAACGATGTTCGTTTACGTGACATTTGGCGGGAAATCTGTGGGAAACCTGTAGCGCAAAATCAGAAACCGATTACATATACCAAATAAAGAGCGTTTAATTTGACGAGTCAGTCATGGTTACGAATACATACAATTGCAGTTAAAGTGGGGAGTATGTTGATGAATAATTCACGATGACAACTATTCTAAGTCGAGTCCCCATTTCCTTCACCATGGCTCAATAAAGAGGGTTCCATGTTAAGAGTTTTCCTAATATGGTACGAATAAAAAGAGTTTAATAAAGCGGAAATTTCTATTACAATGATGTAAGGATATATAAAGCATGCATATCGGAAGTTCATGTACATGTATTGGCCTGTATTGTTGTAATCAGTAAACAATCACTAGAACAACTGTTCTAAGTCGAGTCCCTTTACCTTGACGCAATAAAGAGCGTTCACTATTACGATATATTGCGAATAAAGAGCACTTGAATATGTGATTCCATATTAAACCGGATTATTATCCCTCCTTCAAAAAGTGTTATATATGATTGGATGTTTAAACGAACCACGGCGAACATTTATATATTTTATAACCCTATTGTTATGCGTAATGGACACATAGAGGTCGATTTATGACCTGGATATTCAATAGACCGCATCGCTAGAGTGCTAATTTTATAGGCCAATAACCATGCATAGATGCAGTGAATTTCCATCAGTGACAGTCGGCAAGATTGTTTTGGGGTGGGGGAAGCAATATTCCGAAATATATATAAACACCATATTGCCCAAATATCTACATGATTCATAACCAAGGAAAAATGAACTTATCATATCATATTGGTAATGAATGACTTGATTATAATTGATTAAATCCGACAGCAATAAACCAATTTTGTGTTGTTTTACCGCGTTACGATAAATTAAAACGAAACGCTCTTTATTGACACACGACTAATGGCATCTGGAAATTGGAATGTTTACGAGATGATAATTGCCTAATAACTGTGCAAATCTTCGCGTATATATGCAATCTTGATATGCATATATAATATAACTTGGACTATTCCGGTAACGAAAAAATATATATAAACACGAGCACGCGTTTATATAGATAAATGCGCGCAAAACTGAATAATATACGGGCATGGCTTTATAGTAACAACACATCGCGATACATATAATAATAGTAATAATAACACGATAAAGACATTTAATTACGAGAAAGGCGATGTTTTCGGCTAAGTTTTGCATTCGCAGTGTGATAACGCGACAATCTTCAAAGGTCGCGATCGACTACATGCAAACTTAAAATACCGCCGTCGCGCATCTATGCGTTGTCAATGAGTTACCACGTGATCGATCACGTGCTATGCTTCTGTTTACATGTGACAATCACGTGATCGGGCTGATGATCATGTGACTTCGTCTAAAACAAAATCTTCGGCTAACTTCGGAATTTTTTTTAATCGTTATAAAAATAACGATTGGCCGCCGAATATTAGATTATATGCGCCCAATGGACATTTTATATATATATTATCGGTATATTGAAAGAAAATAATATTGTTTTTTCAGGACCGTATTCCTTTAAACGAGGTTTTTATGACCAGCGATATCAGGATAACTATTGAGGAAAAAAATAAGCTTTTTGTGCTAATAAAAGTAAATTTTCAGATTTTTGGGGGTACTTTCAAAATACCTATTCTGAAATGAAAACGCCAGGAAATTTTGTTTCAGAAATTGTGTATTATTGATCAGTGATGATTAGAGCACTATTAATATGAAAATCAGCTTTGTACTCGAAAGTGCAAATAGAAGTCATTTTTGGGGTTTTGGGGGTACTTTCAAAACCCCCCTTCTGAAATGAAAACGCCAGGAAATTTCGTTTCAGAAATTGTGTATTGTTGATCAGTGATTGCTGGAGCACTATTAATGCAAAAATCAGCTTTGTACTCAAAAGTGCAAATAGAAGTCATTTTTGAGGTTTTTGTGGGGTCTCTGGCCCCTAAATGCCAGGAATGCGGAACTTAAGAAATCGGATTTCTTTGAACGTTCCGGGATGTAACAAAGTTGGGGCATCAAACCTTTCGTACGCGATTGTGCAAATAGAACCCAGCAGGCTCCCTGACTACTACAGGTCATACCTTTGGTCAGATCATCATGAAATTTGTCACAGGTGTGAACAATGAGATGTAGATGGGAATGAGTCATTTTGGGGTCGTTCAGCCAAAAAAAATGGCCGCCAGCAGCCATCCTGGATTTTACTCTTTGCATGACTAAATCTTCTGGCACGGGCTAGAGGTCATACCTTTGATGCAATGGGGCCTATGACTATTGCCCCTTTCATGCATTTTGATTTAAGAAAAAAAATTAAATTCTAAAACAATTTACATGTATATTTTAATCAGATCAAATGTTATTTTAAATATATATTTTTTTAAACTAACATGGTACATATATTCATTCAGTCACATGCCAGTTCCAACATGGGTTCCAACATGGTCGAGGGGGACACTTATTTTGACATAAACATGTGTATTAATATAATTACATACCAGTAATTAGCAATGTATTTCAGTAATACAGAGGCAGTTTATTTGATATACATTTACATGTGCCTCAATCATGCATGTATCATTGTTTATATTATTAGCTCAAATTACTTTGTAAGTTTGAGCTATTGCCATGGCTTGGCGTCCGTCGTCCGTGTGTCTGTGTGTCCGTAAACAATATCCTTTGGCTTGGGCTACAGGTCGTACCTTTTGTCTGATCTTTATGAAATTTGTCATGAATGTTGACATTGACATGTAGATGGGAACGAGTCATTTTGGGGTCATTCGGCCAAAAAACATGGCTGCTGGTGGCCATCTTGGATTTCAAAATTAAATCCATTGGCGCGGGCTACAGGTTGTACTGTTTGTCTGATCATCATGAAATTTATCATAGATATGTTAATATTGGCATGTAGATGGGAACGAGTCATCTTGGGTTCTTTTGTTCAAAAATTACATATGGGGTAACCTTCGACCAGTATTTAGTATTTTCAGGTTAATAATGCTATTCGCTGTAATACTGGTATGTTTACATAATAATACTGGCCGTGTAATGTTACTTTAATATTTAATTTCACAAATAATATGCTTAGTTTTACAAAAAAATATTAAGTTTGATGGTTCTTCCCTTTTGTCGAAGAAAATTTATTTATCGTTCTTAGAACTTTCATGTCCCGTTAGTCACGAAATTGTCCCCTCTTTTCACCGAAAAGGTGAGAACTTTTACATCAGTGAGATATCTATTTTCAGTCTCTATAAATTATCTCTCTATATGAAGTCAATTTACTACATCAATGGAAACTGGATTATGGTAAACAGAATGTGAGAATAGTGACTTGTGAAATTTGTCCCGTTAGTCACGCCACCGTAATTGTCCCGTTAGTCACGATTCTGAATAGCATAAAAAATAACCAAATTTTTTTGTAAAAAGTGATATTTGTCTTTAAATATAGCTGTTAGTTTCATTGCAAAAGCAAAATTTCATCTACATGTGTACATACTAGTATATAATCCTCATTGTCTCTTTGTGTGTCTATGCATGCATCCATCAGACAATGGTTTCTGGATGATAGCCTTAATTTGGGTTATCGGGTTGGGACCAAATTTGGTATGGAGTTTACCAGTCAAAGGAAGGTCAATTTCGATTATGGGGTTCGTCAGATGATTTTTACCAGAGTTATGGCCCTTTTTTACTTAGAATTTTATCGTTTTGAGGTTTGATGATAACTTCATTCCAGATTGGGTCATCAGAATAGAACCAAAATTAGTATGCCAGTCCAAAATTCAGTTCATGTTCAAATATGGGTAATATGAATCTAAATTTTCTCTCTTATATTTGTTCTGGTTTCAGATCATTCACTACAATAACACTATTACCACTTTTCAAACCAGGACACATTTATTATATCTGCAGCAGCCCTTGAATTTGTCATTTTTATTCTACAGCATTTCTTAAGAATTGCATGAATTATTATATTGTCTTCTACAGCTTTTTTATGGCAATTATTAATGCCTTTTGCCATGGCTAATTTTGAGATCTGACTGTAGTGTCTGGTTTGTCCAAATGTGTGCTGGATAGCTAAATCCTCTGATTGACTAGGAGTGGTTTAACAAGGAAGATCCGACCTGGTATTAGTAGTAATCCCGTTCATGTGCAATGTTCAGAGAGCTTAATCCTTTGGTGGATTGATGATGGTGGTTGAGCATATGAGGTTTGTTCTTGGTAATCCCCTAATATAATCCATGAGACAATCAAAACACTGGTCATCGCAGGGATGACATTGCATTCTGGTAGCAAACTGGGTTTTAAAGGTGATGAAAGGCTTCGAACATTTAGATTCAACATAAAACAAATATAAACATGTATATCTTGGTCGAATATTTGCTACACTGACACTATATATAGTGTTGTGGATTGTGATCCTCAGGGCAAAATTGCTTGATAAGTAAGTTTAGGTATGTGTACTGAGTTTACTAACTGCCCCTTTATATCTCATTTTTAATTATCAACAGCTGATTCAAGATTGTTTCCTGTTTGTGTACTGTTATGACAATGTTTTAGTCAAAGTTAATATTTCCTTCTTAGTATTTGCAACCTACAAACTCGAATTCCTATATAAAAGTTGGAAAAGCCTAATGCACTTTTTGTCCCGTTAGTCACGATTTTGGATGTCCCGTTAGTCACGCCACTGTTTGTTTATTTGTTCGTGTTCAGAAGGTGATGCCATCAGTAAAATATAGATCCCATGTAGTACCCATACCAGCATGAGAAATTAGCAATTGTATTATAGTAAGCTCAGGGTACCACAAAAATGGCAACAGGTTGTCTCGTTAGTCACAATGGAATTGCTAGATGGGAACGAGTCATTATGGGGTTGTTCGGCTAAAAAACATGGCCGCCAGTGGCCATCTTGGATTTCAAAATTCAATCCATTAGCATGGGCTACAGGTCGTATCTTTTGTCGGATCATCATTAAATTTGTCATGGATGTTAATATTGACATGTACAGTAATGCCCAAAGTAATTGACCACTTAACCACAGCAGAATTATGGGTAATTTTTCAGGATTTAGTCGGAAATATGAGAGCTTTCCGATGAATGGCAACAAGCCATATTTCCGACTAAATCCTGAAAAATTACCCATAATTCTGCTGTGGTTAAGTGGTCAATTACTCTGAACATTACTGTAGATGGGAACGAGTAAATTTGGGGTCATTCGGCCATCTTGGATTTTACTCTTTGTTTGACTAAATCCTTTGACACGGGCCACAGGTCGTAGCTTTGGTCTGATCATCATGCATTTTGTCATGGATGTTAATATTGACATGTAGATGGGAACGAGTCATTTTGGGGTTGTTCGGCCAAAAACATGGCCGCTGGTGGCCATCTTGGATTTCAAAATTAAATCCATTGGCGTGGGCTACAGGTTGTACTGTTTGTCTGATCCTCATGAAATTTGTCATGGATGTTAATATTGACATGAAGATGGGAATGAGTCATTTTTGGGTCGTTTCGGCCAAAACACATGGCCGCCAGCAGCCATCTTGGATTTTACTCTTTGCATGACTAAATTCTTTGGCACGGGCTACAGGTCGTAGCTTTGGTCAGATCTTAATGAAACTTGTCATGGCTGTTGACATTGACATGTAGATGGGAACGAGTCATTTTGGGGTCATTCGGCCAAAAAAACATGGCCACCAGTGGCCATCTTGGATTTCAAAATTCAATCCATTGGCACGGGCTACAGGTCGTATCTTTTGTTGGATCATCATTAAATTTGTCATGGATGTTAATATTGGCATGTAGATGGGAACGAGTCATCTTGGGGTCGTTCGGCCAAAAAACATTGCCGCCAGCAGCCATCTTGGATTTTACTCTTTGCATGACTAAATCCTTTGGCACGGGCTACAAGTCGTAGCTTTGGTCTGATCTTTATGAAATTTGTCATGAATGTTGACCTTGGCATGTAGATGAGAACGAGTCATTTTGGAGTCGTTCAGTCAAAAAACATAGCTGCCAGCAGCCATCTTGGATTTTACTCTTTGCATGACTAAATTCTTTGGCGCGGACAACAGGTCGTAGCTTTGGTCGGATCTTCATGAAATTTGTCATGGATGTTAATATTGACATGTACATGTAGATGGGAACGAGTCATTATGGGGTTGTTCGGCCAAAAAACATGGCCGCCAGCGGCCATCTTGGATTTCAAAATACAATCCATTAGCATGGGCTACAGGTCGTATTTTTTGTCGGATCATCATTAAATTTGTTATGGATGTTAATATTGACATGTATGGGAACGAGTAATTTTGGGGTAATTCGGCCAAAAAACATGGCTGCCAGCAGCCATCTTGGATTTTACTCTTTGTTTGACTAAATCCTTTGACACGGGCCACGTACAGATCGTAGCTTTGGTCTGATCATCATGCATTTTGTCATGGATGTTAATATTGGCATGTAGATGAGAACGAGTCATTTTGGTCGTTCGGCCAAAAAACATGGCCACCAGCAGCCATTTTGGATTTTACTCTTTGCATGACTAAATCCTTTGGCACGGGCTACAGGTCGTACCTATTGTCTGATCTTTATGAAATTTGTCATGAATGTTGACCTTGGCATGTAGATGAGAACGAGTCATTTTGGAGTCGTTCAGTCTAAAAACATGGCTGCCAGCAGCCATCTTGGATTTTACTCTTTGCATGACTAAATTCATAGGCGCGGACAACAGGTCGTAGCTTTGGTCGGATCTTCATGAAATTTGTCATGGATGTTAATATCGACATGTAGATGGGAACAAGTCATTATGGGGTTGTTTGGCCAAAAAACATGGCTACCAGCGGCCATCTTTGGATTTCAAAATTCAATCGATTAGCATGGGTTACAGGTCGTATCTTTTGTCGGATCATCATTAAATTTGTCATGGATGTTAATATTGACATGTAGATGGGAACGAGTAATTTTGGGGTCGTTCAGCCAAAAAACTTCTCCGCCAGCAGCCATCTTGGATTTTACTCTTTGCATGACTAAATCCCTTGGCACGGGCTACAAGTTGTATCGTCGGTCTGATCATCATGAGATTTGTCATGGATGTTAAAAATGACATGTAGATGGGAACCGAGTCATTTTGAGGTCGTTCGGCCAAAAAAACATGGCCGCCAGCAGCCATCTTGTATTTTACTCTTTACATGACTAAATCCTTTGACACAGGCTACAGGTCGTATCTTTTGTCGGATCATCATGAAAATTGTGATGGATGTTAACAATGACTTGTAAATGGGAATGAGTCTTTTTGGGGTCATTCATTTGGCAATAAAACATGGCTGCCAGCGGCCATCTTGGATTTTACTCTTTGCATAACTAGCCCTTTCAACTTTCCACATTCCTAATCACTCCATTGACTGTAACACATGAAATTATTCCCTTTCCAAGTTGAGCTACAGTGTCATTGACACTTTCATATTGATATACATGCAGGCCAGTGCATTTCTATACTTGTTTGTTCTTTCATTGATTTCCATTACAGAAACCATACCCGGGTGGTGCATACCATGTACTAGTATAAAGATAGACAGGAGTTGTCTGTCATGCACCGGCACCATGCCAATGTCACTACATAATGATAAACAGAAAGAAATGAGAAAAAACACTCTGGACAATCTATGAAGTATTACATGTAGGTAATCCATCAAATAAGTTTCACATATATTTGCTAGCAGTGGTACTTTGTCCATTTTCAATACCAAACTGGAAAACTATGTACAAGTAATTTGGCGCCCATGTGCTATATATGTACATGTACGGTATATCACAGCAAACAAAGTCAATGTTGTTTTTAAAAGAGTCTGATAAAGTCTTTGTTTTATAATTCTAATTTCCTATATATATGTTACAGTTACACAAAGATTTATCTGGCATTTTGTAATGTCTGATTAAGGTTGTACATGTACATGTAGTATTTAGGGTCATTGTGTTCAACGCCAAACATGCCTGAAATATTTGGCCACTTCACATATTGAGGGGACTGAGGCCTTTGTCCAGTGTTTTTCCAGGATTTTTTAAAGATGATATACATGTATGTATAATTTTCCATGAATAAACATGAACATGCACACTGTGCATGTACATGTAGCTTAATGTATTAAAAAAATAAATAAAATTTGCGTAATTCGTGCTGAGATCTGAAAAATACTGTAATTTGTCCAACGGTATGTTCATTTTTTAATCTATGCAAATTATGTTTTAATGAAATGCAGATGCAGTGGTTTTATACCATACACTTTTGTAGCCCCCCTCCCACGGTCCAGTCGGTAGAGCGCTAAATGTATTACGTCGTCAAAGGCTGTCCAAAACAAATTTATGATCCACTCAGGGATGTGGTGACAGGGGGGGGGGTGATTTGGCAAATTTCATGTTCAGATGATAGTTCATATCTATAAAAATACCTGAATAATGGGCTGCCCAGTGGATTAGAGAATAGCTTATAGGCTACTTTCCAGGCCTGCGAGGGAAGAGTTAAATTTATAAGCACGAGGGGTATGCAAATGGAATTACGAAAACTTGTGAATTTGTTTTGAATCAGGTGGGGGGGGGTTGCTGGTTGGTAATTCCAAAGGTGGAAACCCCCCCCCCCCAATGGAGAATCTCTAGCCAGCTCCCTGTCAACACTAAGAGCTCGGTTAATCGAGTCGTTTTATCTGGGCAAGTTTGTCAGTTGCTTACTGGGAGGGGGTTGGTGCATGGTTTCTATATGCAGTGAAGTGATTTCTCAATGAAGTTTACCCTCTGCATGGTCTTTCCTCTATCCGTCAGCCTCGCTACTGAAGCAATGATCAACCCCAACCAACCATACAGATTTGCAAAAAAAATTCAATTTACGCACATTTATCTAAACGCTGCCTACCCTCATGCTGCCATCTCTGGTCAATAAAGAATCATAATTTATGATTTGTCGATAAGTGCGGTTGTATTCACATGGTGCCTGTTGCAGCTCTAATTTGAAAATTCAACCCTTTGGGTAAGGACATAGATAGCAAATTCATGTATGAATTTCTGTCGAGTGTGCGACATGTGTGTAATAGGGTCCAAATGAACTGGAACCTCATTAATGAACAAGACTGATTTCACATGATTTCACATTATCGATTAATTTATAACTTTACTTGATACTGACATAAATATTTGTTCTGACCCCCCCCCCCCCCACAATGAAATAAATTTTATCCTGGTGACCGAGCACTGAACAACATTAGTGGACATGATCGCTTCGACGGTGAAAATAAATTGGTTGATACTGACATAAATGTTTGTTCTTACACCCCCCCCCCCCTCACATGTGGTGAGAAATAAATACCCCCCATTACAGGTGAGAAATAAATTTTATCCTGATGATCATCGAACAATATTAGTGGGTGTGACCACTTTCATGCCCCCCCCCAAATAAATTTTATTCTGACCCCCCCCCCCCCCCCCCCCCACCCCCAATTAATTATTTCTGGTGACCGAACAATCTTAGTGGACATGAGTCACATGACCGCTTTGACGTATCAATAAATTGGTTGATAATGACTTGAATACATGTATATGTTCTGACAACCCCCCACTGTTGTGGTGAGAAGTAAATTTTATCCTCGAGACCGGATTATTTGACGTTATCAATAAATTGGTTGATAATGACATAAATATTTGTTCTGGCAACCCCCCCCCCCCCCCAATAAATATTATCCTGGTGGCCAAACAACCTTAGTAGACATGAGTCACATGACCGATTGATGTACCGGTATCAATAAATTTGTTGATAATGACATAAATGTTGTGAGAAGTGAATTTTATCCTGGAGACCGACCCACAATGGACATGGCCAATTAATTGACAGTATCAATAAATTGGTTGATTCTGCCATAAATATTGGTTCTGACTCGACCCCCCCCCCCCCCACTAAATTTTATCCTGGTGACCAAACAAACTTAGTTGGAATGCCCGCTTTGACTGTATCAATAAATTGGTTGATACTAACATAAAAATTTGATCTGAACCCACCCCCCCCCCCCCAAATAAATTTTATCCTGGTGACTGAACAACCTTAGTGAACATTAGTCACATGACCGCTTTGATGTATCAATAAATTGGTTGATAGTGACATAAATGTGGTGAGAACTGAGAAGTCAATTTTATCCTGGAGACCGAACCACATTAATGGAGTTGGTCAATTATTTGGTGGTCAATAAATTGGTTGATAATGCAGGATAATGACTTAAATATTTGTCCCCCCCACCCCAAACTAATTTTATCCTGGTGACCGAGCAACCTTAGTTGACATGACCACTTTGATGGTAACAATAAATTGACTGATACTGACATAAATATTCGTTTTGACATCCCCCCACTGTTATAGGGAGATATAAATTTTATCCTGGTGCCCGAAAGCACATTAATGAACTTGAGCGATTTGACAGTTTCCATAAATTGATTGATACTGACATAGATATTTGTTCTCACTCCTCCCTGTGTCGGTGAGAAATAAATTTTATCCTGGAGACCGAACTACAATTAGGAATATGACTGATTTGACTGTATCAATAATTGGTTAAATTTACATAAATATTCTGACCGCTTCCCCTGGTACCACGTTGTGATGATTTGTCTAAAATACCTGGATCTAAGAATAAAATATATTCCGGCTACCTTTTGGCAAGAGCCATCTAGAGCATGATTTTATATTTTACTCGGTAGCCAAACCCCAGCAATTCAGAAAAGTTTAGCAATATTTGTTAAGGCGTGTATGAAGATTCACGAAAAAACAAGAGATGACAAAATAAGATTTGATTAACCATATGTACACATGCTGCCATTACACATGTGTAATGTCAGCTTGTGTCCCTAATCTACAAAATGAGAAAACAAATTACGACGATATTGAAGAGGACGTTATAGACGTCGCCAGGACGATGATCACTAAGATCACAAGATGAAGATGATTAGGTCGACTGCGCTAATGGCGACGATAATGATGATGACTGCATTGTACGATGGAGATGATGATGTTGATAATGACGACGATGATGACGTCGTTTATGACGATGATGACGTCGTTTATGATGATGATTATGATGAAAATGATGACGGTGGTAATGATGAGGATAAAGATGACAGCGACGACAATGATGATGACTGACAACGACGATAACACCAGGCGACGAAGCTGATGATGGATAATGACGATGACGGACGAAGATGAAAAAGACAAAAATGTTGACATTGGTGATGATACGTATGATGACGATGAAGATGACGAATTAATTGATGATGATGATGAGAATGGTGATGATGACGATGGTGATGAAGACAGTGTGATGGTGTTGATGGTGACGATGATCATGATGATGTTGATTATGATGATGATGATGATGAATAATGATGATGATGATGATTATGAAAATGACGATGATGACAATGTCGACGACGATGATGACGTTGTTGATGATGATGATGATGATGATGATGTAAGTGACCCCATTGTATATATATGTACATAGGCCAAAGAAAAAAGATAGTATGTTTCCGATAACGGAGTGAAAAAATTAGGGTAGGTACATGTAGGTAGGGAATTTTTATTTTTTTATTTTATTTTTGATATTTTTTATCCAGCTGCAGAAATATTGAATTACCTCGACCGAAAATGACATAAAATGCCAACTTGTGTTGTGGGGAAAGTATTACTTGATAAACACAGCACTAGGAAATATACATTAAGATTGATGAAAGATCAAACTTACTTCATGCTTAAGTATGTTATTTATTATTTGGCTATAAACTTGGTATGAGATTGATGTCACTAAGAATTTTACCCATAATACCGCCATTATACCATACTTGTTTTGTGACCACTGCATCCCATTGTCTAGAGGTAGCCAGTGCACCCAACCTACCATGCCTGGTTACTGGAAACAGTAGCTGTACCCCTAACATATGTGGCCATAACCTATATACATGTATATATACAGACACACACACCATGTCTGTTTATAGTGTTCCTACCGGTACTCTCAGGCTCCAAATAAAAGTGCACGCCCAAATAATAGTACACAGGAAAAATTCCATTGAAAGTTAATAACAGTGCAGACCCAAATAATAGCACAGGGGAAACTGTGAGCAAAACATCAACTATAGTTAAAAAAATTATAGAACATGTACATGTAGGTCAAGCATAGGAATCAACATAGTATGTGTCATGTATAGTTTTATTCGATATTTAAATGTTCACATGTATGCCATATACTTGAATATGTACATGCCTAAAATTATAAGCTCAACAATTTGGTATCAGAATAATATAGAAATCTCAATTTTCATACCCTCAAAATTAATAAACTTGCAGACTCAAATAAGCACTGTGCAGGGGGGGATTTCCCAAGAAAATAATAAATGGCATGCATGTTTATTTGGAACTCATGAATTTGTTCCATAAGTCCCAAACAAGGCATACAGGTAAAGCAGGCATGAGATCCACTCTCTTGAAATTAAAATTGCAAGATTCATGCCTATCAATCCACAACCCATCACACACATGTGGCTTTTGAGACAACTGTCACTTCATGTCACTTATCACAGGCTAATGTTAGAAACCATGTGTTTTGCACATTAATTGTTTTGTGTTTTTTTTAGAACTTTTTGACTTTTTCTCAAAATATCAATAAAAAAGATTAGGGTCGGCGGGTTATTTTTAGGGTCGGTCGATGTACGGAAACATAGTATCTTTTTTCTTTGGCCTACATATCCATGTTCTGCATTAATTTGCAGCTTTGACAATTAAAGCATAGCAATATATTTAAAGGGTCACCCATGCAGGATCCATACACAACATCCCTAATTCCATGGTCATATATCATTTTGGGAAAGATCATGTTATTCTTTCTAAAAATTTAAAGTGTGGTGTTCAGCATGGCTCATTTATGAATTTTTGCCCTACCCGGTATGTACACACTACATGTATGTAATAGAGTCCTACATGTAACTGAGCTGGAACACAAAAATCACAAAGCAAACATGTCATACATACAATTGTACATCTGCATAATGCCATCTCAAATTTATTAATGTATTTCTTTCAGATTCAGCATTAAGCGTCACCGAGTATCCACTGTCAAGGTTCAACATACATGTACATTATCTGGAGATGTCATCTGGATCATGTGAACTGGACAACTCAATAACATGACTTCTGCTCTAACCAAGTCTTATTATGAATTTTTCCAAAACTCTCTACATGTGATTGTATACCAAACAAGTTTTGTTCAGGACACCTATGTACTACACCGCTTAATATAATACTTCACAGAAGAATATCAATATTTAATACACCCCTAGCTGAGTGTTAGTCAAGAATAAATTACATGGGGAAGAATAAATCCTGTTTTCCATACAGGTATGAAGTAAATTCCAAGTAATTGAATATTTTGAATAAATATGTATTATATTTTATAACAAACATGTATAATTATTTAGTTACTTTTAATAAACTACATCTATATGAACTATGCTTTGAATTATCTAGCTGACTTAACCCACACATGCCCATCATGTTACTTTCAGTGTACATGTACCTATTCCAAAAACAGTCTTATTTGAGATTTGGCGGCAAAGTGATGCCCATGTCACAGGTCTGACCCTCCTTGAAAGTGTGTGAGTTTGATTCAGGGCTTGGACCATATGGACTTGTATCAATTTTCCCAAAACCAGAACAAGTGAAAGAATTTCTTTAAAAAGATTACTATCCCGGTATCAGATATCCTAAACTTCTCAAGTTTAATATACTAGTAAATGTTTTGATACTCAATTTTTGTTCCAATTAATTATTTTCAGCATTTTTGGATTTTGGACAATTGATACAAGTGCATGTTGTCAAATCCCTGAACCAAACCGACACATTTGCGACCAAGCCGGGTCATATGACACACCAAATGTGTTATCTGACACATGCGACACACATTATGAGGACAATTGGCCGACACATTTGGATAATTTTTTGTCATAATTATATGTGTCAGATGACCTATTTGAGCGACACAGGCTTTTTAGCAGGTGTGTCATTTGACCTGTTTGTATGACCATATATGTGTCAGATGACCTAGATTCTGAGGACAGATTTTTTTCCCTCCTAGTATATACGTATATAGTGTGCCATTGACGAATACTTAAGATACCTCCCAAAACAATTACCACCAACCCACAGGGTTTCCTTCAAAACCCTGCGACCCAAAATGGAATAAAAGGTCAGCAGACCACAATGTCCCCCAAAAACGTGGCAAGTCGATGCCGCTTTGTTAAAGAAATTAAAAGAAATGTTGAAATTTTCTAAGTCGAAACTCCGTAAAAATCAAAAAAAATCCGTCATCAATATACATGTTGCATATGTCCAATATGTGGGTAACAATATTCTGAAGATTCAAACATCTATTATTCTGTAAGAGGAGTTGATTACACCATGAAGGTACCCTCATACAGAAAATTATAGATTCAAACATCTATTATTCTGTAAGAGGAGTTGATTACACCATGAAGGTACCCTCATACAGAAAATTATAAAAATGTTGAAAAAGTTTAATAATTCCGTAAAAAATAATTTTTCCTCCATTTATATACATCTCCAATATGTGGGTAACAATACTTTGAAGTTTCAAATATCTACGATAAAAAATGTAGGAGGAGTTGATTACACCACGAAGGTACCTCATACAGTAAATTTTTTTTTCTTTTTTCCGTCATCTATATATGTTGCACATCTTCAATATACGGGCAACAATATTCTGAAGTTACAAATCTCTAGGATGAAAACTGTAGGAGGAGTTGATTACACCATGAAGGTACCCTCATACAGAACATTTTTAAAAATGTTGAAATTTTCAAGTCGAAAAGAGTTAAAGACATATTATGTACTTGTTCGGGTGCGTGAAACTGATAAGTTAGTGTTCAGGCGCTATGCCAGCTGGAGGAATCTAGCATTCTACCAACGTCGCCAAAAATCTCAAGCAATTCGACCACACCACTCCGCAGAAAACATCGTCTGAAATACGCTGAATTGTAAATATTTACTACTTGAATCGGGACGCATCTATCGGCGATAAACTAACGAAACACATTTTGCCACCGACAGTCGCTGCATTTAATTAATATATAAGAATGACGGTGTGTGTTGTCAATTTGTATATAAAATTTGTAAAAATAACTACTTTGAACAAGAATATTCTACATTCCTATTTGATCACCCTATCGGAGTGTTTCACATCACTTTAATAACTTTGTCAAAAAATAATTTGTCCGTCATCTATATACATGTTGTATATCTTCAATATATGGGCAACAACGTTCTGAAGTTTCAAATCTCTAGGATGAAAACTGTAGGAGTTGATTACACCATGAAGGTACCCAAAAGTGTGACGGACGGACCGACGGATAGAGCCCGCAATCATCTTTATGTCCGATTTTCACGACATTGTAGGGTGGCTGTTGACGATTTGTTAAGATTGTAAGAACTTTTGTGAATTCCGATTATTTTGCCTGTTTCAGTTGGCTAACACAATAACAGTGAATGACTAGCAATATTAATGTAAAGTATATTAAACTTATTGAGGAGGAAAAAATATATTTCTGGAATACAGTCTGGTTAACAGGGCTTGAACCCCCAAATTGAAGTTCAGGCTGCTAAACCCTAGTTTGGTTCTTTTTACAAAAAAAAAAATCGCTGATAAATGGTGAGCTTACTACATTGATGTGAATTGAACTAAAAATATTATTGATTGCGGTGATTTCTGGGGGAAACCCGAAATTGGGGGTTATGCCCCTAAAACCCTAACTTAGGTGCTTTTAAAAAAAAATCAGCCTGCACCATGAAATTCCTCATCGAAAATTACCTTAGAAACCATTCTCAATATAAAGTTAACACAATTTCCCTAAAGAGCGCGTTTCTGAGACTAACAAAATAAAATGCAACGGACAACGCAAAGCCAGAAAAGCCCGTAACGTCAAATCCAAAAAAAAAACTGAAAAATAGATTTCTCAATTTTCCCACCAAAGAAGATTCTGTAACGTTAGTTATTTATGGCGTCGTGTTCTAGATCTCGGACACGGCGAGGTGAAGTGACGTCATCTGGCATTGAGCGTCATGAGACAAAGTGCATTTGAACTGGCTGCAATATAGAATTGTATGTTACGTTCCAATGTTGATTGCGCTGTAACAGGGATGATTACGTTCCCTGTCTGTAACCTACCAAGCCGATCATCGGCTAGTACGTTTTTGATGTTTTATAATAAATTGCTGTGGGCCTATATTATGTATTTTATCGCTTCGTATCTAGGCGATATGCTACTATACCGATAGGCCTACTGTGTAATGATATGGAGGGAAATACATATGAAAGTATGTTGGTTCAACTTATGGATTTTATGAATATGGTGGACAGACTCTCCCACGAATCTGTTAATTGTCCCCCGAATGGACTATTAAAATAGCCGGTGTCCGTCCGTCCGTCGAGCCGTGCGTCTGAAATGGTTTCTTGATGATAACTTTAGTTTCGGTTATTTAGATCAAAAGCAAATTTCATAAGTGAGTTTATCAGTTATACAGGCTAAGTTCGAATATGGGTTTGCTCCGCCCATTTTTGCGAGAGTTATGGCCCTTTTTCGACTTAGAATCCTGTAAATTTCTGGTTTCGGGATGATAACTTTAGTGTGTGTGATCATATCTGAATAAAATTTAGTATGATAGTTTATCCACCACTTTTTCGGGGGAACACTGTGGCCAGACGGCCTTTTATTTCTATATATAAATGTCTACAAAACAAACGCAGAATTAGCGCAGCGGTCAAACGCCAATAGTGGTCGGGTACCCATACCCATGGTAGAACAAGTTGAAACAAAAAATATTGAAGGATAAATATATAAGGGAAACTGGGGTGGAGTGGGACATATTAGATACTATGGACAGTGGAGATAACTCCATGATGATAGGCCTACCATCGGTGGATGAGTTGCCTCGTCGGTTACGTAGCGATTCTCCGAAGACCCATAACTCCGAAGGTCCGATTCTCCGACGCCCCGATTCTCCGAAAGCCCATAACTCCGAAGTCCAGATTCTCCGAAATCCCATAACTCCGAAGACCCATAACTCCGAAAGCCCATAACTCCGAAGGCCTATAACTCCGAACGCCCATAACTCCGAAGACCTATAACTCCGAAAGCCCATAACTCCGAAGGTCTATAACTCCGAACGCCCATAACTCCGAAGGTCTATAACTCCGAATGGCCGATTCTCCGAAGGTCCGATTCTCCGAAGATCATGTCTTATCGCTTATTAAATAGTGTACAGTCCAGTGGCGGAGTCAATGGGGCCCTATGGAAGACCGCCGCCCCCCCCCCCCAAAAACGTCAAATATCATGTAAACGTCCGGAAATCCCTCCTAGGCATTCAAATATTCACAGTGTTCCTGCCCAGGGGAGCCCCCGGACCAACGATTGGGGGCGACCCCTCCCATACATGCGCTCCCCAAATCAGGCCTTCGTGATATGCTTTCGGCATATCATATGCATGATATATCCCCCACATATCCCCCACATATGCTAATTAATGTGCACCCCTAAATGGGAACCCTGGCTCCGCCACTGGTGTGCACCGGGTATATTATAACGAAACGCTGCAAGAATGTCAGAGTAGCCTAACATGCACAGGGGCGAACGGGTGCCAAAGGGGCAGAACTCGCCCTTTTTTCTGGCGACTGAAAATACTTCAAAGAAATGCGTTCTGTTTGATCTCGGGATGCTGACGTCACACTCTCATTTCCTGCCACAATGTCTCTGCAAACTGTGGCACCAAGATCGTTTAATGTTGTCGCAAATACTGCACGCACTCTTAGAACAAATGTGTATAAATACTACACAAAATGTGTTACATTTGATCTTAAACAAAATTGTGTAGAAATGACACATGACATATAATTATTAAATGTGTCGGTGGAATATCATCAACGTTGAATATGATTGAATATGTGAGTGTATCATAGTTATTAGATGAAACGTGTTCTATTGGAGACACAAAACTCGTAAAGGCTACAACAGAACAAAAAATTGACAGCAGCTTTAAACTTTGTTATAATTGTGTAGCACCCAGTTTTAAAGCAGCTGCCAATTTTTTATTATGGCAGCTTTTACGAGGTTTATGTCTCAAATAGAATATCTCATCTATTAACTATAATATACTCACATATTCACTCATATTCAATGTTGAGAAAATTTCACCTACACATTTATGTCATGTTGCATTTCTACACAATTTTGTTTAAGATCAAATGTAACACATATTGTGTAGTATTTATACACATTTGTTCTAAGAGTGCGTGCATGCACCGCCAAATATGGCGGCAAGATCAGAGAGAATAGATAGTTTGATGCTACTGACCAATTGAAGACGATGTTGCATTTCAAAATAATGACGTCAACAAAATGCTGATCTCAATTTCAGTCTGAATTTAATTTAATTTTCACTTCGGATCGCGATGGTACGGTGGCTGGTTTAGAACATGGGATTTTTTTTTTTTTTTCGTGGCCACGAAATAGCTAATTCGTGGCCACGAAATAACTGATTGACCTTTGCATATATCCAGATACCTTTACGGCGACTGGTTACACTTGCACCAGGTGCAATGCGTACGATCGCAGAGAAACTACTATAAACCCCTTTGGCGTGGGACCCGGGCTCTATGGGGATATGAACGTCCGATATAAACTAGCCCAGAGAGACGTGGAACACGGGTTAGGTCTCCCCAAGAGTGAACCAAGACAAACTGAATATTCATTAGTTTTTACCACAAGGGGTCGAATGGGAATGACATTTCTCTCGGCCTATTGACCGATTTAAGTCAACTAAGGGGTTGTAGGGTGGCCCCAAAACAAACTTATAAATATTCACCCCTTTCGACCATACCCGATCCAAAATGGTCGCCGCTCAGAAGGGGTCAAATAGGGTAACCATTAATTCTCGGCCACTGACCGATATAGATCAAATAAAGGGTGGTGTATACGGTGGCTCGCAAAGTAAGCTAAATTTTCACACCTTCAGCCCACCTCGAGCGAAAATGATAACTGATCAGAGGGGTCCATATATGGTACCCATGCACCCCCCCCCCACATTTTAGGTCGAATAAAGTGTGTTGTAGGGTGACCCCTGAGACAAACTAAATATGCACTCGCTTTCACCCTCCGCGATCCAAAATGGCCGCACCAGATGGGTTCAATTATGGCACATGCTGAGACGATATGATCTCAATATTAACAGAGGGTGTGACCAAAGATTAGTTTTTATCAGGATATACATATGTGTTGGCTCCCGATCGCCTGAACCGTGTTGCACTCCACAATAGAGACTGACACATGTTCACTGTACCCCTACCCTATTTGAAGTCTTGTCCACACCATGCACTGAAGGGATTATGCTCACAACATCAACATTGTTGTGGCCGAATGGCTATTATATCCGACACTATATGATATTTGTTAGGCTGTGTTGGTGTCCGAGAGCCTGTGACACTTTACAAAGAGCGACTGGCAAATAAAAAAATGCAATTTTAACTGTTTTTGTGACCATATACGCTATTTTAAGTCATGAAAACACCACGAGCTGAATTTAACTGAGGCTGTGGACATATAGTAGTTCTATCAGGAGGTAAACAATTTTATATGTGAGTGAGAGAATGTATGGGAAAAGTGAGGATGTAATCCAGTTGGAGCTGATTGTGATTGGATACAACATAATTTCGCTGGGGCTGATCTAATATATATTTTGGGACTTCTGTCTGTGTGTTAGCTATGGCCGGGAAAACCCCCAGATGGATTTTGACGAAATTTGATAGATAGGTGTAATTTTGTCCAGGGAGTGTTTTGGACGGGTCAAATTGGGACCCCGACCTGACCTTCAAAAAGGTAATTTCAAGGTCAAAACGGGACGGATTTAGAGGTACTTTTGTCCGGGGAGTGTTTTGGACGGGTCAAATCGTGACCCCGACATGATATTGACCTTCAAAATGGTCAATTCATGATCAAATCGCGAATTTTGACGGGATTTCGACGAAATTTGATAACTAGGGTTACTTTTGTCCGAGGAGTGTTTTTGACGGGTCGAATCGTGACCCCGACCTGACCTTGACCTTCAAAATGGTCAATTCATGGTCAAATCGCGCATTTCGCCGGAAAGCAGAGGGGAAACAGCCCGGACGAAGTCGGGTCCACCAGCTAGTTGGATATAAAGATATACAGATACTATTGTTTACGTCATTGATGCGCCCGTCGCCATATAAGATTTCAGACCATCTGATGTGGGTCATTTTCGCGCTCAGGGTTTCAATGCTTTTCACAAACTTTGCACAAATGACAGCGTCATGAAAATCTCTTTGTTTTCGAGATAAATGTTTGAACCGCGTGAAATATTTTAATATTTTCACGATGACGGAATTGCTGTGATCCGCACTGCACCAAAGAGTATTTTCTCATAAAATAACATTGGGTATGTCGCATAGAAGTTCCATCCCATATAGAACCATTGCATTCAGGACATTCAAATAAGTAACGATGTGATGTTTCTATTTTGCCAAAATGACGGGGAGAGGGGGCGTTTTAATGATATTACTCAATAGGTCATAATTCAAACTATACTGCATTTCAATCTTAAGCGAGTATACTTGTGATATGCGACACTTACTGTGGTACAATGGTAAGTAAAATGTGTTGTTGATGTAGTTGTTGTTGTTGTAACTTGGGGGTTTGGAAGCCCGAACACGTCTTTTATCACTTAAGCAGTGTCCCCGTGCCAAATTTGGGTGGGTATCGTTCATCATCGATTTGACAATAACCACCACATCATTTTCGTGAACAATATATATTTCTTCTTCACCACAAAAGTTGGTTTTAGCTTGTTCTATACCGTGGGTAGGGGTATCTCGAAAACTAGAACTCTTTTTCGATTTGGCCGCTGCACTATTCATTTTTTCAAATTGATAGCCGGATATCAAATAACATAGTCCTCGACGGGTCCCAAGTACAAGAATTGACCCACCCCAATAGTACTTAATCCTATAGAATTAAGTACTGTTGGGGTGGGGTAAATATTTGTTTCTATATTAGGTGCAGTAAATTTAATCCAACCATCTGTGTTATAAACTTATGGTACCTCGTCGTTTATACGGGGGGGGGGGTACAGATGGAAATATAGAAACGATTCCAACCAAAATTGTTTTAGTACAGTGCATTTTAATACATGTATGATCAGGGGGGGGTCAGGAAAAAAGGTTCGGATACAATGTGGAAATTTTGTGTTTTTCCGTTTTGGGGACCCACCACCCCGGGAGCGTAAGTTTTTTTCCACCCAGGTCTGGGACACCCACCCCCAATATTGATGAAAATCTTGTAAATTCTAGTAAATAATGTGTTGTTGGCAGGGTAAGGGTCTCTCATTGTGTCTGCACTGGAACTGAGAGAACACTGATAACGTACACCCACAAAAAATAAACAAACAAAGCACATGGCTGAAAAATATGCCAACAAAAACCAGTGTCAAAACCTTTAAAAACCCAAAGATTTATGGTTATAAAGGTAAAATACCCACTTTAACAGAATAGTTGTGTCCCTTATTAGCAATAGGTTGAAATATGTGCATGTGTAAAGTAAAAACACCATCAATTTGATTAAATAAACACAGTTCCAGTCCTCTCCATGTGGGAAATCACTGGTGAGCAATGGGGGGGTGCTCCCCTTAAAATAATTATAGGCGAGTGGCGAGTAGCTCTCCTACAAATATACTGTCGAGGCGAGTAGTATCCCATCAGGAGATGCCAAAGGCATCTCCCGAAGGCCTGAGGGGGTACGGGAGGGGGGCTGCAGGTCTCTTATTAATAAGTTTAAAAAGCCATGATAAACTATGAGAAAAGATGAGAATGGATTTTTTTTTTATTGCAATTTTGTTCCTCGACCAAAACCGGACCCACCCCATGGTTTCAACTGTTAAAGGAACAAAAAAATTTAAATATAGAGCCCTCACATGATGTTTTTAAATGCCTAAATATTATTTTATGGGAGGCCATTTTCACAATTACGATTAATTGCGCTTAAGCGCAATTAGTTGGATACAAATGTAATTCAATTGCACTTAAGCACGTTAAAAAATAACTATTATTTCAATTGCACTTAAGCGCAATTATTGATAACCATAAACAAAACTCTCTTAATAGTTCATGTAGTGCATGCATGTGAGAAAAAATACCAAACACGGAATTAATTGCATGATTTGCATCATAATTTTTTGTGTGGGTATAAACTACACAGACCCTTCATATAAACAACATAATAACAGAAAGGGGGAAATTGGTGAATTTTGTTAAATAAGTTTGGGAAAATATGGTTAACTCATCAATTTATGGATTTCCGGGATGTATATAAAGAATTCAAATTCACAAGTCCTCCAAATGTCATGTTTATTTTGTCGACGTATTCACTTTTCAGAACAGAAAACCATTACGAATGTGACTTGTCTCCTTATCTCTTTTTCTTTATTCGAAATTTTCTATATTTAGGTCAAATAAAGGGTGTTGTAGGGTGGCCTTAAGGAACTATTTCCACACACCCCTTTTATCACACCTCGATCCAAAATGGCCGCCGTTCAGAGGGTTTTAAATAGGACAGCACTATCATTCCTCGGCCCCGTGACTGATTTAGGTAAAATGAAGGGGGTTGTAGTATGGCCCACAAGCGGATCTAAAAATTCACACCGGCTCAAAATGGCCGCCGTCCAGAGGGATTCAATTGGGGCAGCCATGCCATTTCTCGCCCCCTTGACCGATTTAGGTCAAATAAACGGTGTTGTGGGGGGTGGCACGACACACAAGTCATTCTAAATATCCACCCACCCCAATTCATTTCTCCACCCTTGACCGATTTAGGTTATATAAAAGGTGATGTAGGGTGCCCCCGGGCCCCAAGCCAGTCTAAATATTCACCTCTTTCACATCACCCGATTCAAAGTTGCCACCGCCCAGAGGCGATTAAATATAGAGCACCAATGCCACTTCTCGAGTCCTCGACCGATTTAAGTCAAACGCAGGGTATTGTAGGGTGGCCTCACGCCAATCTAAATATTCACCCCATCCCGATCCAAAATTGCCACCGTCCAGAGAGGTTCAAATAGGGCACCCATGCCATGCATTTATCAGCCCCTTGACCGATTTAGGTACAAATATTTAAGCTTAATCGCAAATAAAAATTAATATGCATTGATCCCCCCTGAATTAATTTTAAATGGCACAGGCCTAAACACAACACTAAAGTCTATATATAGGCCCACCATATGAGGGAAGCAAACCCCCAGTAACCCCAAGATCCCTTTCATGACCATGAAAATGGTAAACATGTAGATCTGTGCAGGTTATATGTCTCTTTTATAAAATACACTAGCTCTCTTGGATGGAGACACAAATTCTTGGGGACAGGGATGCACGCTATAGCCTTATACAAGTGAGGAGGGCTCTATATTTAATTTTTTTGTCCCTTTAACAGTTGAAACCATGGGGTGGGTCCGGTTTTGGTCGAGGAACAAAATTGCAATGAAAATAAAATCCATTCTCATCTTTTCTCATAGTTTATCATGGCTTTTTAAACTTATTAATAAGAGACCTGCAGCCCCCCCCCCCCCTCCCGTACCCTCTCAGGCCTTCGGGGGATGCCTTTGGCATCTCCTGCTGGGATACTACTCGCATCGACAGTATATTTGTAGGAAAGCTACTCGCCACTCGCCTAGAATTATTTTAAGGGGAGCACCCCCCCCCCCATTGCTCACCAGTGATTTCCCACATGGAGAGGACTGGAACTGTGTTTATTTAATCAAATTGATGGTGTTTTTAATTTACACATGCACATATTTTAACCTATTGCTAATAAGGGACACAACTATTCTGTTAAAGTGGGTATATTACCTTTATAACCATAAATCTTTGGGTTTTTAAAGGTTTTGACACTGGTTTTTGTTGGCATATTTTTCAGCCATGTGCTTTGTTTGTTTATTTTTTGTGGGTGTACGTGATCAGTGTTCTCTCAGTTCCAGTGCAGACACAATGAGAGACCCTTACCCTGCCAACAACACATTATTTACTAGAATTTACAAGATTTTCATCAATTTTGGGGGTGGGTGTCCCAGACCTGGGTGGAAAAAACTTACGCTCCCGGGGTGGTGGGTCCCCAAAACGGAAAAACAAAAAATTTCCACATTGTATCCGAAACTTTTTTCCTGACCCCTGATCATACATGTATTAAAATGCACTGTACTAAAAACAATTTTGGTTGGAATCGTTTCTATATTTCCATCTGTACCCCCCCCCCCCCCGTATAAACGACGAGGTGCCATAAGTTTATAACACAGAAGGTTGGATTAAATTTACTGCACCTAATATAGAAACAAATATTTACCCCACCCCAACAGTATTTAATTCTATAGGATTAAGTACTATTGGGGTGGGCCAATTCTTGTACTGGGACCTGTATTTAGGGACGTGACTAGAGTGTCTCCGTTCGGGGGGGGGTGTCCACCTTGGTGAATTTCCAACTGCAATTCCCCCTTGAATCAGAAGCAGACCACACAACACACAAGTCTTGCATAATTCCATTTACACCCCCCCCCCCCCCTTGCACCTCAGTACTCATATGGACCTAATATATCCTAGATATTCATAAACCATGGTTCTATATTCCCGGTATGAGAACATTAAGATATTCTCTAACCTGAAAAATTGCATAAATCCTAACATCTAGTGGTCTAACTCCAGACAAATGCACACGGCTACGGACAAGAGACCAGGACACATCGGGCTGACCATGGCAAATTCTCCAACTGATGACCATTTCAGTCCACAGGTTTGACCAAATGTAGTAAAATATTGTTTTCCTAAACTAATTACCAGTTTTTTATTGGCAACGGGGAAAGGACAATGACACACCGGGACGACCATGGTTCGGCGCGGACCCCCGGTGTGCGAATTTTTTTTAATCTGAACAAGAAAATCGCAAAATCCTAGCATCTAGACTAGCCTCAAGGCTTCCTAGAATTGGAAATTTCAAACCTGACACCCCCACTTAGGTTGGAAAATTTCCAACTGATAACAATTCCAATGACAATGTTGACCAAATGTATGACAATATTGTTTTCTCAAATTAACTAGCAGTTCTGACTGGCCACGGGGGAGAGACCAGGACACAAGCTTTTCAAGTGTTGGAAATTTCCAACATGTCACCCCCACCCCTAAGGTTGGAAAATTTCCAACTGATGACCATTTCAGTCCAAAAGTTTGACCAAAAATAGGAAAATATGCAAATATTGGTCCAAAAACAATTAATTCACCCCAATAAATTGGTGGAAAATCAAACTACAAGAACATTTTCAACCTATTGGTGTGAAATGTCCAACTATATACTGTTTTGGTAGGTATGAAATTTCCAACTGTTGACAATTTTGACCAAAGTTGGGGGGGTGAGACACCGCCTCCCCCAACCCCCACCCTGTCGCCACGTCTATGCCTGTGTTCAGAAATCCATGCTTTCGTAAATTACTTTGAACCCAGAAAGCACGTAAACAGTGACATGTCGACAAACACACATATTAATTAACACAGCGGCATAAAACCCCAAAAACGGCGCACGATACAATTGATTTTTGTCCAATCTGAGAAAGTAACAATTACAATGTGATGAATTGGCATTCTTCATGACCTTAGTACGTGACGCTGTCACACAAAGAGGACAGCGTTAAAATGACGTCACAACTGATCGAGTGCCACAAAATCAGAAAATGAATCTCTGGAAAGATTTTACATTCACGGCGTCGCGGAAATGAAAAAATGACGTCACAGCAGATCGAGTTTCACAAAATCAGAAAATAAGTCTGGAAGGATTTAACGTCAGAAGATGAAGCTGGACACACATTCAGCGGCGTCACGAAACTGATTCTCTGACGGCGAAATTGCTATGGTTGAAACCAGGGGGGGGGGGGGTCATTCACCTTTTTTCCATACAGTAGGCCGGGTGGGTGGGCCGCGAAAAAAGTAACTTTTTCCCAAGTGGTCACAATTGTTTCCTCTTACAACATTTCTGCAATGTAATTGTCTCAAAATGTTCAGCATCATTGTATAGGCGTGTATGACACTTAGGGCAGTGCTTAGGGGGTAGTGGCATGGATATAGGCATGATGCTTCTCAGAAATCCATATTATGAACCAACTCTCAGGAATTCGCCTTTTACATCCGATCACATTGCCATGTACCAATGCTACTGGTTCCAGATGGAAATGGTCAGTTATGTAGCACATGAAAAAAGCTATTCATTTATAGCATTATTATTTACTCATTATACCTGATCAGACAGACATAATTAGAGGAAAAAACATGGAAATATCATCATGCCAGAAATTATTGAATCCTATTTAAAGCAACATCCAGTGTTAAATCACTGTTAATTTTGATACAGTTTCCAAGTGATTACTGAAAATCAGTGGAAATTTGGGAAAATGTTCATATAACTTGTTTACAAGTCAATACTGACATGCATCAATTAGTCTACAAAAACAAACTGGACAATTAAATACTGGGTGTAGCTTTATACGAATTCTTATCTCAGACTGAAATTTATGTTTCATTCATTTTTTCATGTGGGTTTTCTCGATGTCGGAATGAGTTAGAAGAACCAGAAACGGAAATATGGTAACTGTAATACTGGCCATCAAGCTTAAATGGTGTGACACTACATATACAGATTTGGAAGTAAAAAGGTGGTGGGTTTCCATGAAATTGGAAAAAATATTTGTTCCTTCAAATAGGGGGGGGGTGTGGTACGTGGGTACCCAAGGGCCGGAAAATAAAGTTGTTTTCAGCCTACTGTCATGTAACTTTTTTTCGACCCCACCCCCACCCGGTTGAAACAGTATTTTCGCTTCATAAAGTTGAGGTCGCTTGAAGTGTGATATTCCGAGGATTTCGAGAGTCCTATGGTCCGTTATTCCGAGGTTTCGATACCCAGAGTGTACATTTGTCCGAGGGTTTGATAGTCCGATGGTTCAACAGTCCGAGGATTCGATATTGATTGTTCGCGTTTTGTGTGAATGAAACATCTAGAAACATTTTCGAGGAAAAGTATTAAAAAAACATCGTATTTCGCAATTTGGACATTGCTGAATCCGATTAGAGTGCATGTCAACCCGCTAAAAGAAGAAAATTGGTCAATTTCGTGAAATAAATTTGTGAAAATGTTGTCAAATCATCAGTTTTATAATGCAATACAAAAACTTGAGGAAATCAACATTGTGTCTCAAAATATGAGACTCAAATGGCTGTAATTTGTGATCACATTTCCCGTAGGTACGGGTACCGGTATCATGCGTATACCGACGTTCAAATTTGGAGTCAGTTTCCGAAAAAATAGTAAAATCAAGTGACATACTATGGCATAAACCAATGTAAGGCTGTTTTTCAACACTGAAGTATTGTGGGAGGAACGTTCAAATAGTTTTAGCCTACACATTAAAACACCTCAAAACCTTCTAGAATGGACCAAAATGTTTCAAAATGGCATTCTTGGAAATAAGTGAAGACTAATTAGGATTCAAACGACTATAAGTAGATCTTCAAAAATGATTTGTTAATGCCTTTATAATTTGTTCAATCTTAAAAGGTAATAAGAAAGACAGGGCATGTGAATATTCATTTATTGACTTACATGACCTGAAATATTGGACTTCGTCATCCGAGTTCTGTGTCAGACAAGTCTATGCATACAGTGGAATACACATTTTGTTTGAGAAAAACTGTTTCTTTATCATAGATGCACAAATTAATCATTTGTTTGTATATAATCTGGTGAGGAAATTATTAAAACACTGGAAAAGCCCTTCGTTTAGGTTTAGTTTATTTTGTTAAATAATTGACCATAAAATACGGAATTTGGCTCATTCGGAGAAATTGAGGCTCCGAAATCAGATAAACTCTAGTTTTTGAAAGTACAAAACTCGAAAAATACTTAACGAAATTGGCATGGTTGTCAGTTCTGGAATCAGGAAAGTAGACTTATAGACATGGCAAGCGTAGGACGTGTGAGTTTGAATTTTGTATATATTATTATCCCGGTAAATCCATAAATTGATAATTTGACCAAATGTCCCTAAATTTATTTCACGAGTTTGATCGGTACTATTTTCACACAAACTGACTACGAAAATGTGTTTGGGTTGTAGGAAAAATTTACCACTACTAACAGCTATTCGCATTTCTTATCAGTACCGTATATATAGTATATATATAATATAATATATATTATGCGAAAGGTACCCATATCCCGTAACTTCGATCACATAACACATACTAACTTATAACTATCACTATCAAATTCGTCTCCATGTATTCGTAATTCGTAGAGTAATTTGGCGAAACCTAACTCCCAATTAATACTAACAATCATAGGCCTATATATACAATTGTGACGCTAGCATACGAATCAAACATATAAGTTGATGAATTTTCTTCAACTCAAGTCAGGGGGGGGGGGCGTAAAAAAGTTGCGAGACATGGGGGTGTTTTTTTTACATTGCCATTTTTTTTTACACCCACCCACCCTTTCTTGCATTTTTTTTCATAAAATTTTAGACACCCACCCCAAAACCCGAAAGCTTTGTTGGTCCCCTCTGTAAAAACGAACAACCGCTCTATATTGGTCCCTTCTTTGAAAGACCAAATTAAATGTTACTTCCGGTTTACAAACATGTGCAAGACAAATATTTTCTTAGCTGATAATTATGCGATAATCAGCAGTAATCAGCGATAATCTCAACTAAATTGAACTCTAAGCAATCAACAAAGGTAGAATATGATGTGATTATACTGGTAAATTTATAACCCAGACTAGTCATCTGTGTGAGTAGATGAACAATATGTTGAATCAGGGCAGCATCAACTAGTAGGCCTAGAGCCTATAGTAATACAAAAAAGGAAAATGTGCATATGAACCAGTGTACGAATTAGCTTTTATGTATGCCTGCATGACCACCGACCCGACCTCGCATTACGACTTAGGACTATGCCTAAAATAATGTTTAACCTTTTGAGTTTGAACGCGGATGGTCAATTTAGTGCCAAATCCATATACACGGATGTGCACTTTAGTGACATGAAACCGTGGAGACGAGGTCACAGTAAGCGTAACGTCATTGTGTTGGTGTAGGGAAGATAAATTCAATTTGGTCTTCTGTTTACAGTATACCGACTGTACTCTTGATTTACTATTTTATGTCTACCTGTGTCTACTATATATTATTAACTATACATTATTCTGACAAATTATGAGAATAATAGATTTTAGTATACAAACACTGATACATATACGTATTTCATACATTACACTCAACTATCTGTATGAGTAAAGAGACTGTCATGAAGTATAAGAATTATTGTAATATTCTGTCATGAGTTGTTAGCTGATATTGTCAGACTGCATTAAGTTCACCCTATATTAGAGCTATCTGAAGTATTTTTTTTATTGAACTACACCGTGAACTAGACAATTTTCAATATAAAAACTGCCAAGCAAGCTGAAACAGACACAATTGATGAAAATTTTGGGACCCACCCCCACAATATTCACTATTTTTCCATTTTATATCAACTTATGGGGGTAATTATAACAATATTGAAATTATTGAATGTATTAGTGCTTCTCATATTGCAACAAGCCACAACATATAAACAAATGTTTAAAACAGTTGAAAATATGTCAATGAAAAAAAATGCAAAAAATGTGGTCAAAAACTGTTTCCGGCCTCAAGTACCCACCCACCCCCACCTAACGTCTCGTAAAAAAAATTCGGCCCCGCCCCCTGCTCAAGTAACTTAAAATTTCACCTTCTCGTCGTCTCATTGAAAAGGTATATTAGTGGAGCCCACAATAACAGAAGAATCTTTCACTTCCGGATTAAAGCACCAAACTTCTAACATATATTGTCCACAATATCCCTGATCATATTCCAGTTGGTTCCAGTTAAGTGGAACCCGTTAAATTCAAGATGGCGCCCAACATGGCCGCCGTTTTTTAGACAGGTCACTAAGTCAGTTTGATGCAACTTATAGTGAGACAATCTTGTCATATGTACACAAATGTATACAGTTTTGTAAAGATAAGATAAAAAGCCACCATTATAGGGTCAAATTGGAACTCACCGTCCAAGATGGCCGCCAAAATGGTAGCGGGAAGTGGAAAATTTGAATTTATTCTCTAATATCTTTATGCTGTTTGGTACTGGTTGAGAATTGTGCATTTAATTCTGCATTGTTCATGTTAACTGACCATTGGAGTGGAGCAATGAAATGTGTCATTCATGGAGTCAGAAACCCTTCTGATCCTTAAAAAATTTGATTTTACTGAATGCAGTATAAAATTTTGCCAAAAATCACCATTGTGATTTCTAGTCATATTTCATCAAGAATGGGCAGAACTTTGCAATTTTAGTGAGGCATTCCATTTATTATGCATATTGCAACTGATTAGTACCAAAATTGTCACTTTGGCTCAAAATGGCTGCAAAAATGGCAGCCGAAAGTAGAAAATTTGATTGTTTTGGTCTAATTTCTTTAAGATCAGTTTATGCTGTTTGGTACTGTTTGAGAATTGTGACTTCATTTTGTATTGTTCATGTTAACTGACCATTGGAGCAATGACATATCTCATTCATGGAGTCAGACACCCTTCTGCTCCTTCAAAATTTTCATTTTACTGAAAGCGGTATAAAATGTTTAGTCATATTTTATCAAGGAATGGGCAGAACTGTGCAATTTTAGTGAAGCATTCCATTCCTTATGGATGTGCCAACACATTAGTACCAAAATTGTCACTTTTATTTAAAATGGCTGCAACAATGGCGGCCAAAATGTGGAAAATGGCAATATTCCCCCGTGCTGTGTGCATACAAGTTGTGGTTGATTACCAAAATTGACTATTCTGTCTGATACACCTAACAAGTTGATTTTTCAAAGCATTATTGTCCTCCGACAAAATAATTTTCCGTCCGTTTGTCCGTCAGTCACACTTTTGGGTACCTCCATGGTGTAATCATCTCCTCCTACAAATTTCATCCCAGATATTTGAAACTTCAGAATATTGTTGGGAATGTTGCCCATATATTGCCATGTATATAGATGACGGAAAAAATATTTTTTGACGTAGTTATTAACCCTTTTCGACTGAGAACATTTCAACATTTGTTATAATTTTAAGTACGAGGATACCTCCATGGTGTAATTAACTCCTACAGTTTTCATCCTAGAGAATTGAAACTTCAGAATATTGTCCCCATATATTGAAGATGTGCAACATATATATAGATGACGGAAATATTATTTCTTGACAAGGTTATTAACCCTTTTCGACTTGGAAAATTTCAACATTTTTTATAATTTTCTGTATGAGGGTACCTTCATGTTGTAATCAACTTCTCCTACAGTTTTGATCGCAGATATTTGAAACTTCAGAGTATTATTACACACATATTGGAGATGTGCAACATGTATATAGATGACAGAGTTATTAAACATTTTCTACTTGGAAAATTTCAACATTTAAACAAAATTTGCCGCTTAGATATATATAAATATAAATATATATTTATATATCCGGCACCCCAACTGACCACTGTATAGATTTCATATATATATTCATAATTAACTGAAAAATGGATGCGGGGCTATTGCTAAACTATCTAGATAGTGCATGAGATAGCACAATTACACGCTGATATATTTAGTAGAATGGTGCAACCTGTTTCCAATTGAAAATGGTGTATAATAAATTATGTTGGTGGCCATGAATGGCAAAAGATTGTCAAATTTGAGGGATATTTGTCTTGTTGAGAAAACGGTACCCCAACTGCCGCTTCGATATATATAAATA
This sequence comes from Siphonodentalium dalli, assembly GCA_032622095.1. Lineage (NCBI taxonomy): Eukaryota > Metazoa > Mollusca > Scaphopoda > Gadilida > Siphonodentaliidae > Siphonodentalium > Siphonodentalium dalli. The sequence continues at coordinate 113,344,316 of CP136064.1, forward strand.
TATATATATCCGGTACCCCAACTGACCACTATATAGATTGCAGTTTTTGCATTTGGGGTACCATATCTGTATATATATGAAGGAGTGTGTGCTTTCGTTTTATTCCTGTATTACAAGTTCCTTGGGGTCTAGTAGACATGATACATTCATGTCGGGGTCATCATCCTCAAACAATTCTAAAGAGAGGCTCCTTTAGAAATCAGTTCCGCAACTACCAAATATATATATTATTCTACTATATATTTTGAGAACTCCGTATATATATGCATATATGTGTGTGGGTACTTCATAGAATCGAAAACGGCTGCGCGGATCGAGCTCAAATTTCGTATATAAGCGTAAAAACACACGGGGATCGTCGGCGTCGCATTTTAGACAAGCTCAGAGCACTCGTTCTCCACTCTCAGTCACAAAAAAACGGCACTGCGGTGGTTAATCAAGTGATAATTTAATGAGCGTTTGTATATGACGCGTCGCTATAAAAGAGCGTTTGTTTACAATTCAACGCAACGTTATCGCTCGAAATTTAGCATCGAAAAAATTTATTATGCTGAGAGATATACGGGAACAATACTTTTGAGTGCTTTCCTATGCGGAGAGATTTATTGGAAGCCATAATACTTTTACAATTGGATCAGACGCAGTTCATTTACAATTCTTTGTGAATAGCAAGACTGCCATTCGTACACGAGATCTCGGAAACGGGTGGAGCTATCGACTTGAAATTTGGTTTTTGAATAGCACGGACAACGGCGGTCGTCGTTATCGTATTGGCGAGCCCGTGCGACGCCCGTGCAGCACATGCGCAGACGAGATCTCGGAAACGGGTGGAGCTATCGAACTTGAAATTTGCTATGTGAATGTATCTTGCCCCGGATACGAATTTTATCGGGTCGCCGAGCCCGTGCGACGCCAGCTTCGCGCATGCGCAGACGAGAGCTCGGAAACGGGTGGAGCTATCGACTTGAAATTTGGTATGTGAATGTATCTTGCCCCGTGTACGAATTTTATCGGGTCGCCGAGCCCGTGCGACGCCAGCTTCGCGCATGACCAGACCAGATCTCGGAAACGGGTAGAGCTATCGACTTGAAATTTCGGGCTGGGTAGAGCTATCGACTTGAAATTTGGTTTTTGAATAGCCCGGACAACGTCGGGCTCATCGGCTAGTCTCCTATATATTTTGAAGACCTCTGTCTGTCTGTCTGTCTGTATGTATATATGTCATTTATACAAATCTACGATTCTCGACCGATCGGGACGAAACTTGGTACGTGTGTGTAGTTTGACCAGGCGGTCGTCCTTGTCGTATTGGCGAGCCCGTGCGACGCCCGTGCAGCGCATGCGCAGACGAGATCTCGGAAACGGGTGGAGCTATCGACTTGAAACTTGGTACGTGAATGTATCTTGCCCCGGATACGAATTTTATCGGGTCGCCGAGCCCGTGCGACGCCAGCTTCGCGCATGCGCAGACCAGATCTCGGAAACGGGTAGAGCTATCGACTTGAAATTTGGTTTTTGAATAGCCCGGACAACGTCGGGCTCATCGGCAAGTCTCATATATATTTTGAAGACCTCTGTCTGTCTGTCTGTCTGTCTGTATGTTTGTCTGTCATTTATACAAATCTACGATTCTCGACCGATCGGGACGAAACTTGGTGGGTGTGTGTAGTTTGACCAGGCGGTGGACGTTGTCGTATTGGCGAGCCCGTGCGGTGCCCGCTTCGCGCATGCGCAGACAAGTTCTCGGAAACGGGTGGAGCTATCGACTTGAAATTTGGTATGTGAATGTATCTTGCCCCGGATACGAATTTTATCGGGTCGCCGAGCCCGTGCGACACCAGCTTCGCGCATGCACAGACGAGATCTCGGAAACGGGTGGAGCTATCGACTTGAAATTTGGTTTGTGAATGTATCTTGCCCCGGATACGAATTTTATCGGGTCGCCGAGCCCGTGCGACACCAGCTTCGCGCATGCGCAGACGAGATCTCGGAAACGGGTGGAGCTATCGACTTGAAATTTGCTATGTGAATGTATCTTGCCCCGGATACGAATTTTATCGGGTCGCCGAGCCCGTGCGACGCCAGCTTCGCGCATGCGCAGACCAGATATCGGAAACGGGTAGAGCTATCGACTTGAAATTTGGTACCCTTCGCGCAGGCGCAGACGAGATCTCGGAAACGGGTGGAGCTATCGACTTGAAATTTGCTATGTGAATGTATCTTGCCCCGGATACGAATTTTATCCGGACGCCGAGCCCGTGCGACGCCAGCTTCGCGCATGTGCAGACGAGATCTCGGAAACGGGTGGAGCTATCGACTTGAAATTTGGTTTGTGAATGTATCTTGCCCCGGATACGAATTTTATCGGGTCGCCGAGCCCGTGCGACACCAGCTTCGCGCATGCGCAGACGAGATCTCGGAAACGGGTGGAGCTATCGACTTGAAATTTGCTATGTGAATGTATCTTGCCCCGGATACGAATTTTATCGGGTCGCCGAGCCCGTGCGACGCCAGCTTCGCGCATGCGCAGACCAGATCTCGGAAAAGGGTAGAGCTATCGACTTGAAATTTGGTACCCTTCGCGCATGCGTACACGAGATCTCGGAAACGGGTGGAGCTATCGACTTGAAATTTGGTTTTTGAATAGCACGGACAACGGCGGTCGTCGTTATCGTATTGGCGAGCCCGTGCGACGCCCGTGCAGCACATGCGCAGACGAGTTCTCGGAAACGGGTGGAGCTATCGACTTGAAATTTGCTATGTGAATGTATCTTGCCCCGGATACGAATTTTATCGGGTTGCCGAGCCCGTGCGACGCCAGCTTCGCGCATGCGCAGACCAGATCTCGGAAACGGTGGAGCTATCGACTTGAAATTTGGTATGTGAATGTATCTTGCCCCGGATACGAATTTTATCGGGTCACCGAGGCCGTGCGACGCCAGCTTCGCGCATGCGCAGACGAGAGCTCGGAAACGGGTAGAGCTATCGACTTGAAATTTGGTATGTGAATGTATCTTGCCCCGTGTACGAATTTTATCGGGTCGCCGAGCCCGTGCGACGCCAGCCTCGCGCATGACCAGACCAGATCTCGGAAACGGGTAGAGCTATCGACTTGAAATTTCGGGCTGGGTAGAGCTATCGACTTGAAATTTGGTTTTTGAATAGCCCGGACAACGTCGGGCTCATCGGCTAGTCTCATATATATTTTGAAGACCTCTGTTTGTTGTTTGTTTGTCTGTCTGTCTGTCTGTCTGTCTGTCATTAATACAAATCTACGATTCTCCGCCGATCGGGACGAAACTTGGTACGTGTGTGTAGTTTGACCGGGCGGTGGACGTTGTCGTATTGGCGAGCCCGTGCGGCGCCCGCTTCGCGCATGCGCAGACGAGATCTCGGAAACGGGTGGAGCTATCGACTTGAAATTTGCTATGTGAATGTATCTTGCCCCGGATACGAATTTTATCGGGTCGCCGAGCCCGTGCGACACCAGCTTCGCGCATGCGCAGACGAGATCTCGGAAACGGGTGGAGCTATCGACTTGAAATTTGCTATGTGAATGTATCTTGCCCCGGATACGAATTTTATCGGGTCGCCGAGCCCGTTCGACGCCAGCTTCGCGCATGCGCAGACCAGATCTTGGAAACGGGTAGAGCTATCGACTTGAAATTTCGGGCTGGGTAGAGCTATCGACTTGAAATTTGGTTTTTGAATAGCCCGGACAACGTCGGGCTCATCGGCTAGTCTCCTATATATTTTGAAGACCTCTGTCTGTCTGTCTGTCTGTATGTCTGTATGTATGTATGTCATTTATACAAATCTACGATTCTCGACCGATCGGGACGAAACTTGGTACGTGTGTGTAGTTTGACCAGGCGGTCGTCCTTGTCGTATTGGCGAGCCCGTGCGACGCCCGTGCAGCGCATGCACAGACGAGATCTCGGAAACGGGTGGAGCTATCGACTTGAAACTTGGTACGTGAATGTATCTTGCCCCGGATACGAATTTTATCGGGTCGCCGAGCCCGTGCGACGCCAGCTTCGCGCATGCGCAGACCAGATCTCGGAAACGGGTAGAGCTATCGACTTGAAATTTGGTTTTTGAATAGCCCGGACAACGTCGGGCTCATCGGCTAGTCTCATATATATTTTGAAGACCTCTGTCTGTCTGTCTGTCTGTCTGTCTGTCTGTATGTTTGTCTGTCATTTATACAAATCTACGATTCTCGACCGATCGGGACGAAACTTGGCAGGTGTGTGTAGTTTGACCAGGCGGTGGACGTTGTCGTATTGGCGAGCCAGTGCGGTGCCCGCTTCGCGCATGCGCAGACAAGTTCTCGGAAACGGGTGGAGCTATCGACTTGAAATTTGCTATGTGAATGTATCTTGCCCCGGATACGAATTTTATCCGGACGCCGAGCCCGTGCGACGCCAGCTTCGCGCATGCGCAGACGAGATCTCGGAAACGGGTGGAGCTATCGACTTGAAATTTGCTATGTGAATGAATCTTGCTCCGGATACGAATTTTATCGGGTCGCCGAGCCCGTGCGACGCCAGCTTCGCACATGCGCAGACCAGATCTCGGAAACGGGTAGAGCCATCGACTTGAAATTTGGTTTTTGAATAGCCCGGACAACGTCGGGCTCATCGGCTAGTCTCATATATATTTTGAAGACCTCTGTTTGTCTGTCTGTGTGTATGTTTGTCTGTATGTCATTTATACAAATCTACGATTCTCGACCGATCGGGACAAAACTTGGTATTTATGTGTAGTTTGACCAGTCGGTCGTCGTTATCGTATTGGCGAGACCGTGCGACGCCCGTGCAGCGCATGCGTAGACGAGATCTCGGAAACGGGTGGAGCTATCGACTTGAAATTTGGTTTTTGAATAGCACGGACAACGGCGGTCGTCGTTATCGTATTGGCGAGCCCGTGCGACGCCCGTGCAGCACATGCGCAGACGAGATCTCGGAAACGGGTGGAGCTATCGACTTGAAATTTGCTATGTGAATGTATCTTGCCCCGGATACGAATTTTATCGGGTCGCCGAGCCCGTGCGACGCCAGCTTCGCGCATGCGCAGACCAGATCTCTGAAACGGGTGGAGCTATCGACTTGAAATTTGGTTTTTGAATATCACGGACAACGGCGGTCGTCGTTGTCTTTTTGTCGAGCCGTGCGACGCCCGTGCAGCACATGCGCAGACGAGATCTCTGAACGGGTAGAGCTATCGACTTGAAATTTGGTACCATTCGCGCATGCGCAGACGAGATCTCGGAAACGGGTGGAGCTATCGAACTGAAATTTGCTATGTGAATGTATCTTGCCCCGGGTACGAATTTTATCGGGTCGCCGAGCCCGTGCGTCGCCAGCTTCGCGCATTCGCAGACCAGATCTCGGAAACGGGTGGAGCTATCGACTTGAAATTTGTTTTTTGAATAGCCCGGACAACGTCGGGCTCATCGGCTAGTCTCATATATATTTTGAAGACCTCTGTTTGTCTGCCTGTCTGTATGTTTGTCTGTATGTCATTTATACAAATCTACGATTCTCGATCGATCGGGACGAAACTTGGTACGTGTGTGTGTAGTTTGACCAGGCGGTCGTCGTTGTCGTATTGGCGAGCCCGTGCGACGCCCGTGCAGCGCATACGCAGACCAGATCTCGGAAACGGGTGGAGCTATCGACTTTAAATTTGGTTTTTGAATAGCCCGGACAACGTCGGGCTCATCGGCTAGTCTCATATATATTTTGAAGACCTCTGTTTGTCTGTCTGTGTGTATGTTTGTCTGTATGTCATTTATACAAATCTACGATTCTCGACCGATCGGGACAAAACTTGGTACTTATGTGTAGTTTGACCAGGCGGTCGTCGTTATCGTATTGGCGAGCCCGTGCGACGCCCGTGCAGCGCATGCGTAGACGAGATCTCGGAAACGGGTGGAGCTATCGACTTGAAATTTGGTTTTTGAATAGCACGGACAACGGCGGTCGTCGTTATCGTATTGGCGAGCCCGTGCGACGCCCGTGCAGCACATGTGCAGACGAGATCTCGGAAACGGGTGGAGCTATCGACTTGAAATTTGCTATGTGAATGTATCTTGCCCCGGTTACGAATTTTATCGGGTCGCCGAGCCCGTGCGACGCCAGCTTCGCGCATGCGCAGACCAGATCTCGGAAACGGGTGGAGCTATCGACTTGAAATTTGCTATGTGAATGTATCTTGCCCCGGATACGAATTTTATCGGGTCGCCGAGCCCGATCTCGGAAACGGGTGGAGCTATCGACTTGAAATTTGGTTTTTGAATAGCCCGGACAACGTCGGGCTCATCGGCTAGTCTATTATATATTTTGGGAAGTCTGTCTGTGTGTGTGTGTGTGTGTGTGTGTGTGTGTGTGTGTGTGTGTGTGTGTGTGTGTGTGTGTGTGCGTGTTCGCGATGGACTCGAAAACGGCCGAGCCGATTTCGATGAAACTTGGTATGTGGGGGTACTTTTGGCCGGGGACTGGCATGGGCTATTAATTTGCCCGTGCGACGTGAGATTGACCCTGAAATCGGGTCATTTTCACGAAAATCAATTAGTGCACAATAAAGCTTGCGTCATGAGGACAAATGCAGGTTAATAACGTTATGTTGAACAAAGATATTATCAATCGTAGAGTGTCCCTTCCTAAAACCTGTTTGAAATTTACCATCTACATCTTCTTCTTCCGAGTAAGCAGTTAGACGTTAATTCAAAATCGCAGTGAAGACTTTGGACAGACAACTTAATAGCGTTATTCCGCGGTAGGAATCGGGACATTTAAGGTTACCATTTTTTTGTAAATTGGTTGAATCCTTCCTTTCCTATTGCCCATTTAGTCAAATCGGTCGAAATCCTTACCGTTCTTGAAAATGGTCCGTATCCCATTTTCACCCCCTCGGGGTGGCACCCCCCGGGGGTGATGGGTGGGGGGTCGGGGTGTTTCTAAGTGGTATTTGGGGCGGGCCACCCACCCATGCCGTCAAATCGGTCGAAACCCTTACCGTTCTCGAAAATGGTCCGTAACCCATTTCCACCCCCTCGGGGTGGCACCCCGGGGGTGATGGGTGGGGATCGGGGTGTTTCTAGGTGGTATTTGGGGCGGGCCACCCACCCATGCCGTCAAATCGGTCGAAAGCGAAATTTTTGAAAATAAGGAATAAGGAATAAGTTCCAATTGTCATGTTCGTTTCCTATTGCCCATTTAGTGGGGAAATACCCTAAATTAAGAATGAAGTTGAAAAGTCGGGTGTATAGTGGTCACATTGAATCTAAAGAATACTTGATATACTCGTTTAAGATTTTGTTATAGCCAGGTGCTTTGTTATTACGCAATGTATACACAGCGGCACGTACTTCGTCGTTCGTTATTGCTGAATTAGGAAAAGAAGTAGATGTATTTGGCATATCTGGTGTTTCTTCATAGCTTTCAAACTCATTATCGTAAGTATTTTCAGTATCCTGTAATTTTTTCAAGTGATCAGAGAATAAACTTAAAGGTACTGGACAGGTCTTTCGTCTATCGCCTGAATCGCTAAGTCTATCGAGTTCCTTCCAGAAATCTTTCCCGGATGTCTTATTCAACAGACTCTAGGAGCACCTCTATATTAGTAACATTATGTGTTTTTATTTTTTCATCCATAAGTTTACGATATCGATAGGCAAACTCGTTTAGTAGTTCTAATATGATGATATGCGGCTTTTCGTTTATGATATTCTTTTCTTGCAGTTACATTATCAAACCATGCTTTATCGCGTCTATGAATAGTTTCCTTTTTTTGTTGTTTTACACCCAACGTTTTAGTGGCAGCAGTTAGTAAGACTTTTGATACGTCGCAACATAGGTTATCCAAGTCAGCGTTATCTAAGACTTGTTTACATGATAAATATTCGATTCAAAATCGCATTTATTTTCGCTCGATCGATATCTAATTTGAACTCTGGCCATTTTTCAGTGTTCCAGTTCTTTATTTTTACACCATCTTCTTTTGGATCGGATTCGTGGTATACATCTTCTTTATTTTCAGCCGATCGGAGTTTAAGTTCCAGCTCAAGATGCAGTCCACAATGGACATCGCTGAATAAAGATGAAATTTGATTAACTCTGAAGTTTTGTATAGAGTTAAGCAGACCGACGTTTCCAATCGTGTAGTCAATAACACTGCGATCGCTCGAAGTGTTTTGTCCTCCCCAAATCTCCCATTGATAATTCGTAAACCAATATCACCACATACGTGCAGTAGTTTATAGCCTTAACTATCGATTTCACTATCGACCACACCACGAGCTGCTCTTAATGCGTCAAATATTGAACAAGTTTCCATAAATTCGTGTTGGTCAGTTGGAATGTACGAGCTATCTAAGACAGAGTTACCTCCCATTATATCATACTTGCGACAGTTATAATATGTGGGTGACATTTCAACTCTATCTCTATTACATGGTACGGAAATTGATGACAAATTAACACGGTATATCGGTATAGTATTAAAACTAGCTTGTTCTCGTAGTGTAGATATAGGGATCGTTCCACGCATATCTATAACGGAATTATCAAACCGACATCGTCATTGATTTGCGATATGTCACAGTTATAGACTCAAGCGAATAACTATGGTTTCGATCATCACAATTACTAAGATATAAATGTTCATCACATGACAAAGCTTTTCCACCATAATATTCGTTCGAATTACTGGGTATATTAACAACGATTTTCTGCGAGATATTTGATTCATCAGGCGATTTTTCATGAATTATGTTTTCGCTCACGCCCGCGTCTGTGAGCGGTAATTGTGTATGACCGTGCAATTGGTAAACAGTACACGAGTTATCGTCCCTGGTTCGGGTTAATCCTTCACCAGGAAGAATACACTTATGTACTGTTTCCCTAAGACACGTGTGCTGCGAAGAGTGGTTTTGGCAGCCGTTCAATAAACCTCTGTATTTGGGATACATATATACATATCATTGCTGTTTATAAGACCAATAGGTGGATGGTTGCTCATATAATCAATACTACTATAATCATTCACGTGACATGTAACATTGGCACTATTGACATCAAATACATCATTCGCACATACACTATCTGTGGGGGTATTTATCACGGCATATTCTTTACCACTTCTAGTTTGCAGAGTACTATTAGGGAGGTCCTCTGAAGTATCGACACATTGGTTTATAGTGTTATTGCTCTTATATCGAAATTGATCTAGCGCATATCTGCATATAGAGTTATTGTTCTTGTGCTGAAATTGGCCTGGCGCCGGTAAGATAAATTATTGTGTACCAATTAAATGCAACTGTTTTGAGCAGTCGAATTCCTCCGGTGATCGGTCAGGCTATGGTCTTACAATCTCGTCCAAATACGGATACGATAGGCGAGAATCGCATGCGTTTTGATATGTCGATGCCGTCTGGAGAGTTTGGCGGGACCAGCATCCCGTCTCGATTTGCTCAGTCTACCCTTGATGCTATAAAGTGGTAGCCGCGGGCGCTTATATATAGAGTTGTTTTTATGACAACTGGCGCGACCTGACTGCCTCGATATCAATTTGAAAAAGGGGTGACGTTGCTTAACGCGCCTGCGGCGCTTCAATAACAGTTTGAATTTTGTGTTTCCCAACAGGTCTAACAGGTTTTTCTGGTTCGTTTGGTAATATTCCCATAGCAATTTTCCCTATAGCGTTATTGTCAGGATCTATGAGTGCGTCAGTATCACAAACATTGCCAATAAGTGTGCTGTTTTGTATACAATAATTGTTGTCGTTAACATATCTAATCTGGCAACATGCCATGCCACTGTTACTGAACCTGAAATCAAGTCATTGGGGGCTCGAATTTAGTAAGTTTTGGAATTTCGTAGTATGTAATTATCATAATATGAGCATATAAGTTTCTTTCCCCAATTCCTATGTTAAAACGTAACGAAAATTCGAGATATCTAACGATGTTCACCTCATTAATGAAACAACAGGTTAATAACAGTTCTGAGTGACGTTAAATACTTCAGGGATTAACACAACTTATGATCAGACCTGGACATAGATAAGGTTTTCCCAGCGACGCTCAACGTCACAACGTCTTGTCCAGTCAAAGCGCGTTTCATATAATAAAACAGTTATCGAACTGTTTCTTGGTTGACACGAAAAATTGTCAGCCCTTGGAAGTCAATATTCACCTCGGTCTACGGTCTTGGTGAATATTAACTTTTTCGGGTTGACATTTCCTCGTGTCAACCTCGAAACAATGCGATAAATGTAGATGTCTTTTAATGGTTTAACCCATTTCACTTCATTTTGTTGCCCCCTCCCCTTTTTTAAACTCCGACAATGTCACTTTTGAAATTGTTAACTTCCACCATTGTCTTCATCGTGAAACGTTAGACGCGTTAGACCCATTTGAAGCCCTCTATGCTGGGTCCGCGCTGGACCAAAATTAACTTTTGCCAAATAGTTTGCCAAATGAATATATTTTTTGCCATATTATTTTAGCATTTGCCAAATGCTATCCCTGATAGTATCATTTTCTGCAACCTCAAGTCTTATGTTTCGACACTCGCGGTTTATACAACTTTTGATATCAATAGAAAACAGTTAGTTAATAAATAATTATACTCGCATCTCTATTGTGCTTTATCATACAACAATAAGCCAACCACCAGAAAGTACCATGGGTTGCTTCGTCAGAAGGGGACATCACAGTAGGATTAGCTATGTAAACACCACCACACTAAATACTAGTAATCCTTCCAACCATCGGTACTAATGATATGATATTAACCGCATCTTAATAGAGGTGTTAACTTTTCCTAAACCTTATAAAACACCACTAATATAATTATGTTGTAAAAATTTCCTGAAATGAATGGTATAGATTGACCAATATTTTTCAACTTTCTTGAGGAATTAAAAAGTGACTTGCCAAAACTTTTGCCAAATGAAAATATTTTTTGCCAAATGTGAATTATTTTTGTCATTGGCATATTTGGCAAGTGGCAGCGCGAACCTTGCCTCTATGTGGTCCCCGGTTAGTTTCTATAGCGAACAGATAGACACGAAAACAGTCAGACATTAGCTAATATAGATATAGATATAGATACTCACAAAAAATCCCATGATGTCCTAAGCAGGAACGCGAATTCCATTTCGTTGCTCGCATCAAGTCGTGCCAACTTTCTCCCGTCTGTCGTACACAACACAGCAGCATCGTTCCAGCTTACTTTGTTCCCAGAGGATATTTTGTATTCTGTATTTTGTATTCCTGAATATGACGATGACAGAGTTAACAAAATGTTGCAGCTGAGGTTAAACAAGAAAACCATAGTCAGACATGGTAATGCCATTTAGATCATATTATCAGGCATATATAAAATATATTGGAGCTTTAATGTAGTGATTGTGAAAAGTGTGTATATAGGTAATGGCTATCTATATATAGTTGATTATATTTAATGTGTGTGTATATATGTATAGTATGTGCTTGGTGAGAAAGCATATATGAAAACATTTTTAAATCGGACGTGCCATACTAAAGTTATGATAATTATGAAATATGTACACACATATACGTCACGTATGATGTGTTCACAAAGGGCGTATACGTTCCAATTGGTTGAACGGTCCATCGCCAAACATGCAGCGGCCATTGCATTAATACACCAATATATTATTGGTTATAGCCAAACACCCATTGCCAAAAAAAATGACAAACGCCTTGACGATTGACATGTTATTATGTTGACGTGTTGCCAGCTCGCGGCAAATACACTAAACAGTTAGTCTCTCGGTTCTCTTATACGACATGAGAATTGTTTTCGGCTGGCATCTATCTTTTCTTTGTTAGTTGTTCTAATTTCTATCGAAATAGAGGTCTGCAGTTGACTGACAGAAGCCATTATACGGCGGCTGAACACTAAATGATTTACAAACAATCTCGAGACTCATTATGAAATAATTTCCGACAAGGTTTCATTCACCACCAATTATGGAGACTATTTAAACATAATGCCACCAATGTTTCATGAAAGCACCACATCAGATCACCTTCAAATCATTACAACAACTGCGACTAATCAATGAAAGTTTCTCATTCACCACACCAGAAAACCTCTAAATGCAGACCAAAGATCTACTAATCGGATTAAATACACTCCGGATACTTCGCAATAAGACATTTAGTCTACATTCCAACGGAGACATATGTTCACAGTGTTGAGTTGTCGAGGTTATTTCAGACACCACCAGGGGTAAAAAAAACAAATATCACAACATCGCTGATGTTGGCTTTAAGAATAATAAAAAATATACCTTCTTTAGACATAATTACAAGCCTGGACACAATTCATTTATAGTGAAATAGAATATATAGGCTATATTAGCGGTCGTGGCGGAAGATGCTTACCCTGGGCTAGTGTCCAAAATCACACCAAAGGTATTTTAAGGGCCCACAAAAGGGTGTTTCCACTGTGAAAAATCCAAAAGGTTGATTTTTTGTCTCATTTTAGACCACATCATTGAACATGCATGTTTATCGGTCATAATTTGCTTTCAATATGTCATTCAATTATTGAAATTATCAGGGCGACAAGTTTTGACGTACATGTACATTTTAAAAAAACAAGAAAAATGTCAACTGCCTTACAGACCGTTCCTGGTAATATCAGGAACGTATTCAAACTCAAACAACATTTAAAATGAAAGTCAGGATTGACTGCCAAATAAAACTCCAGTGGATTTATAAAAGCATGTGTCATAAGAAAGCGTTAGATGTTTGTACCCTTAGAGATTCATACTGTCCGAAGTAACCTCGCTGTCCAATGTCACCCCATTTTACGGTACAGTAAAGTTACCTGAACATTATATAATGCATTGTATTCCCGCAATAAACACTTCAAGCGTTGTCCAACCATTGTTCACACCAAAACATCGAAAACAATTACCGCTGTCATAAAATTTACATACTGCAACAATGAGACATCCGCGAAGATACATCGGCGAATACGTACATCCTGCAAAAGTCTAAGCGGTACGGAAATTGCTAATACCTTTGTAATCACATTTCTATAAATAGAACCTCCATGTCTCCACTGACATCACCAGAAGAGCCTCGCAGTATACACCATATGTATATGGCGTAATAAAACTAAACGGTAACACGCATGCATATATTGTTTACGTGTGCTATGACGCCATTTCTTTGAATATCGTATAACGTATTATACCTCGTTAGTGTATACTTACGACAGCTTAGAGCCGCCATCACACCTGTTAATAACTTGTAGCTTGTTCAAGTTAACTAACTTGTTTTAAACAACTTAGTTGACATCCTAAATAACTTAGTAATTTGTTTACCCAAGTTACGTTATTCGATCCCTTTGCCGATTTCGACTCAAGAAGGGGGTTGCATTGTTGCTCACAAGAGCCTTCGGGAAATACCCTAACACATCGATCGCTAGCCAGGTTGCCCGCCGTCTGAACATGGTCAATGTTCCAATTCTAGGTATATAGACTGGGCGATTCCGGTCAAACGAGGGGGTATTGCAAATGCGCCTAGAATAAAGTTGCAAAATAAACCCCGAAAACCACCAGGATGCAAGATCGACTCTGGTCCGCGCATAGCAATTTACATAGTGGCTTCCACAATTGAGCTCGTTATGTTTTTATATAATAGGAATTAGAAGCATGCAGCCCAGTTGCAATTTGGCGCAAATATGCAGTTGAAAAGTCCACTCAGTATGCACCAGCCACCATTGAATGCCGCTCATTCATTACCATATCTCGACTATTCGTAGATACAACATACTACCTCCTTTCGAGATGTCGTGCCAAGGCAGATATCGTACTCAGAACCAGAAAATATGAATGATAATACCCCTGTTCTAAGGTTCAAAGGTGAACCCAAACCAACGAATCTTCCGGACAGCTATCGCGCAATCACATTACTTCCGACTACCGTTAAGAACATAATCTGCTGAAACGCTCCAACTTCATTTCCAAACGAACTTTAACATTGTTTCCAAAAGGATGTAAGTTGTCTCGAAAACTCATCAGAACTCCTTAAGTATTACGCATATTTACTGCACAGATGATCGGCGTTTGGTGACATCTTCTTCTGCGGCGTTAACATCTTTCTGTGCCGACAGTGGTCACTGCATATCGCGCGAATATTGAGAACGGCACTGATTTTTTAAATTCTGTTCGATCCTATGCTTCATTGATAGATTCAGCTATATACCGACATTTGCTTTGGCAGCGTGGAAGTCCAGGAACCATACTAGTGGGTGGGTGTTCTCGAAAATTTGAGTGAGCAAAAGCAAAAACACTATTGAAAAAATTCCCAACAAAATATTAAATGGTTTGATCTGGGAAAACTTATTGACAGCGGGTGGATAAATACCCTTGCTTTATGTGGACATACACATACGTTGTTCGTTGCCTGTTTTACGATTAGAAACAAACATATCCCCATATCATATACGTGAAAATATTCTTTAAATCGTTTGACCGGGAGGAATTAGAGTTAACGTACTTTCCCCTAGCGGTGAAAGACGAATCGCCGAATGCGGCGCTTCTCGTTGGCGAGAGGTTTATGGTCATCTGCGTTGATTCCGTCTTCGGGCGTGGACCGCCTACTCTTATAACTAATGTGTAGAAACGATTACACATCAAATGTGTAAACCCGGTTAATACACAATGTCATAGCAATGTGTAGTTTTACATACAAATACATTGACCAAGTGCCGTTCTACACATAATGTGTATATTTTGTTACACACAACTGTGTAAGAACGTAGAGCATGCGCATTGCGGTGCCTCCAGTTTCATAGTCTGCTACGTGACGGCCATATTGTTTGAGTATATTTTTTGGAATACAATCTACAGCGATCGTAGACAAGGATGTAAGTTCAGAATTCCAATTTGTGGGTTTAGTATTAATAGTATATGAGGATTTATTTGTTGAAACTTTCATGGCGATTACTGCCCTTAGACTCTTGTTATGATTGTTGTAATAATACTAATATTATGCAATCATGCCTCGACCCTGGTTTGTTCATTCAAAGCAAAAACTCACAGTACAGAACAAAATACTACATACCACTATGCGCCATGACAGTTTTAACATATAAATCTGCATATATCTTTAATACTATACCCACAGGTCGGACTACTGAACTTACATTTCTTGTCTACGAACTGTGTGTGTAAGAACCTACACAAAATGTGTAAGGGATATGTGATGATTTTATACACACAGTTGTGTATAAATGTACCCATTTATGTGTAAAAATTGTTACACAATTTGTGTAAGAATATGAAACTACACATATACTACACAAATATGTTTAAAATCAAAATTGAATAATGATTGTGTAGCAGGGCTACACATTTTGTGTAGACAACCTACACATTAGTCATAAGAGTGTAAATTTTGTTGAGCAGCCATATTGAATGTGCACCTTTGTCGGAGTTAAAATATATTGAAGCCACCAAGACATTATCGCATTACAGATTCATGCATTGACTCAATAACCAAATCGAACGGACAATGGCATGTTACGCTGATGATATTACACGGACGTTGGTCACTGTGAGCTATGCTGATTAGTGCATGTGACGACTATACGTGTCGTTGTTGATCGGCTTGATTGAGTGAGGCATTACCAGTTCGCCTTGCGCTGTTGTGCATCAAATTCGGAAGTTATGCAGTGCATCAAGATAGCGGCATACGCTGATGTCTTCTAAAGGGAATCGTCCGGTTGAGCAATTATGGTGGCGAAACGGCGATGAGTTCTGAGATTGAAGAGAAGTATAATTCTTCTTGGTTAATTGACAATGTGCCCCAAAAGGGTTTGGGAACTGATTTATCTATATTAAAATACATATACACATAGGCACATGGCTCGGTAAATGAAACAAATGTATATATAAATTCCGAAATTGGGAGCTAAATTGTGGTTATACACTTACTATATATGTGTAACAGCACGCAGTTATATTATTGTAAGCTGCTGCGTTGAGGATGGTAAGATCGTTTTGTCCACGAAATCATTCGAAATTCTTAGTATGGTTCAGAATGTGTGAAATTGTGTAAATCACTTGAAATATGTGATAAAATGTGGGTTCCGGGAATAGTATTGGCGGCCACTCTGGCAAACCCAGGTTTTGGGGACGGCCACTCCGGCCCACCTCCCTCGCTGTCGGCCACTCTGGCCCATGGGACCTGGCTCGGGGGCCTCTGGCCCATGGTCCAGAAAGTTGCTGGGGCGGTCACTCTGGTCCACCCTAACGCTGTCTGCCACTCTGGTCCATGGGCCAGAGTGACCGACCCAGAAATTTCAGAGTGTCCCCGAGCGAGGGGTGGGCCAGAGTGCCAGGTCCCAGAACCTGGGTCTGCCACTCTGGCCAATGGGCCAGAGTGGCAGACAGCGAGGGGGTGCACGGGCCAGAGTGGCCGCCCAGGGCCATGCTCGTCGGTCCAGAGGTTGTGTTAGATTCCAAAGAGTAAGTAAGGTGAGCGCTTCGGATGGGTTTTTGACAGAAAAGAGCATAATTTACGAATGCTTCGATTTTTTCTCGGATTCAAATGACAGTGTGGTAAGCGAAGTTCGTTCCCCATCACTGGACACACTGAACTTAGAATAATACCGAGCAAAAATCGAAGTATTAGTAAATTGTGTTACTTTACCAGTGCATTTTTAACAAACGCGAAAGTCTTCGAATAGATTCGA
The DNA here is from genome assembly GCA_032622095.1 of Siphonodentalium dalli. Lineage (NCBI taxonomy): Eukaryota > Metazoa > Mollusca > Scaphopoda > Gadilida > Siphonodentaliidae > Siphonodentalium > Siphonodentalium dalli. The sequence continues at coordinate 113,361,067 of CP136064.1, forward strand.
AGACGCTAGCGTTGTAAAATATACTCGTAGAAGCTACCTTTCAGTGAAATATGTTATGAGATAATGGTAAAATGGTACATATAAAAAAATTCCGAGTCAAATCGGTGTTTTATTCGTAGAAATATGATGTTTTTTGACAAAAAATAAACACACTTGATTTAACGTTCGGGAAAATTAGTGGAAAAACACAATTACGTCGTCAGCGAGTCCGCGCATCTCATATAATTGATCCTCGAAGATGTTACCGTTATTACATGAGTAAATTGTAACGTCATTAACGTCATTAACGTTAGCGTCATTTTGAAACATGGATCCAATAACGGAAATTCTCAAGACTATTGATGTACAGTACGCTCATGCTCCTGCAACAACGCAATTGTCGACTCCACTGCATGCGGGAAATGTGACACCACGGGTAGAACAGCAACAGGTACCAGCGGTTTATGGTGCGAGATAATCGTTGTCTGATGTGTGCGTCCAAGTAGACTTCCCAGGAGTAGATTCACTCAGCATGAATGTTGTTTGTTTCATCTGATCAATCTTCTTTTTCGTACGGCCATCACAATGAAAAGCCCAATGTGAACTCGAATTGCATCTAAAACAGTTACCGTATGGTGGTATCCATTTTGTATTCTTTAAAACTTCTAATGCAATTTTTCGTAAATGTTGTATGTTGTTACTCTGCGACCATGGATCCATGGTGAGCGTTCGGTGCATTATTCAGTCGTGAGTGAAATGACGACGTGATGAAAAATCGCGTCGCTTTTATGCTCTGACACGGCCGATGACTGCGCATGTCCGTGTCAGAGCATAAAAGCGACGCGATTTTTCATCACGTCGTCATTTCACGATGAAGCGCCTTGTGCCATATTCAGATAGCGAAAGCGAACGAGATAATAGAAAGAGAGTTCGACTTGATGATGATTGTAAATATTATACTATAAAAAATCTAACCGATAAATACTCGAGGAAATTTAAAACAACATCAAAGAGTTCAAGAATTTCATCAGCCGTTTCAAACTGTTCACAGAATTTTCAAAGATCTGGTGAACAGTTTGAAAGATGATTGTGACGCAGGACCAAAAGATCAAATGAGAATTTCCATCTTGCATCCAGGGCTAGATCTAGGGATTCACGCCCCGTTCACTGAAGCAAAAGACCTGACGGGTGAACTATTGCTTGACAACATAGAAAAAGTTGCACAATCAAACAAAAAATTCAAAATTCATGACGGACAGATGACATTTGATATCACTGTCACGCACGTGCCTGCAGGGACTGCAAGACATATTTTACATTATGGAGCATTCGGTGACAAAAATCATATGAAAACAGTAAAGAAAAGTATTCTTCTGATTCAGAACGCAGAAGATAACATGTGTTTTGCGAGGGCTGTCGTTGTTGGTATGTGTAATGCTGACAAAAAGATACCGCTGAATGGAAGCAACAATGGAAACAGATTACGAGACCAGCAAGAGCTCCACAACGGGAAGCTGCAAAGTCATTGTTGGATAAAGTGGGGATATCACACCACACCAGTTGCGGGGTTGAGGAATACAAAATTATTCAGGAACAACTATATCCGGAATATGTTATAAAAATACATAATCAATTTGCTGACGAAGGCTTTCTTTTTCAACCACCACCAGTTGGGAAAGAAAGTAAACTATTTGTTATATGATACACAAATGCCAGAAATGCGGGGTTGAAATCATCACACGAAAGGAGAAAAGACATCTGTTCGGGAACAAAGAAGTGTAAATACTGTAAGGAAATAGTTTCATCAGACCACAGATATTCAACAGTACGAAAAGAAACACAGAAAGAAGTAAAGGTACCGTTCGAATTGTTTGATTTTGAATGTCAGCAAGATACTGGTGTTCATATACCCAATTTATGTGTTGCACAAACTGCTTTTGAAAATTTTATGTGTAAACCCATTGATGAAATATGCAATTTATGTGATTCTGTATTGTCAAATAGAGAATATGTTTTTAAAGGTGAAAATGTATTGGAAAGATTTTGTAAATGGTTGTTTTACACCAACGACCATAAAGACACAACATGAATTGCTCACAATTCAAGAGGCTACGATAGTCAGTTCCTCTTACATTACTTGGTGAATAATGGAAATTCAAAACCTAATGTTATTATGAATGGTAGCAAAATACTGAGTTTACAATGGAATGATGTTAGAGTAATCGATTCGTTGAGTTTCATCCCAATGGCATTATCTAAATTTCCAAAAACATTCCAACTTGAAGAAATGGCTAAAGGTTATTTTCCACATTATGCAAATACACAGGTCTTTCAGAATTACGTAGGACCATATCTAGACAAAAAATACTATAAACCTGAAATCATGTCTGAGGAAAATAGGGATTCATTTCTGAAATGGTACCAAGCTAGGGGTGAGGATATTTTTGATTTCCAAAAAGAAATTCAAAAGTATTGTAAATCAGATGTAGACATTTTAAGACGTGGATGTGGCAAATTCAGACTATGTGTAATGGAAACTGATCAAATAGATCCATTCCGGGAAGCAATAACATTAGCTCAAACCTGTAAGCTTGGATGGAATTCTCTAGGTATAATTTCAGATGATGGATATCCACAAGCGCGTAAATGTTCAATGAAACCAATTCGATGGCTACAATACATTGCTACAAAACAAAATATAAACATAAAACATGCTTTAAATGGTGGTGAAGTTAAAATAGACAAACATTTTGTTGACGGTTATCGTGCAGAATCAAACACAGTGTATGAAATGTATGGGTGATTTTTTCATGACTGTCCTACTTGCTATCCAGATAGAAACCGCCGAAACCCATACAGTAATATAACAATGCATGAATTGTATGAAAAAACAATAAAAACGGAAATTGAAATCAAAAGCTTGAGATGCAAATTAATATACATATGGGAACATGACCTGCACAATAAATGTGAAGAAGACAAAAATTTAAAACAAACTATGGATCAATTCTATTTGCATCAAGACCCAATTAAACTAAGGGAAGCATTATTAGGTGGCAGGACTAATGCTGTGTATCATGAAATAGAACCAAAATCTAAACAGGAAATAAAATATATCGATATATGCACTTTGTATCCTAGTGTCAATAAATATAGGGAGTACCCTCTTGGCCATCCTACAATTCCTAGTCAGGAAGAAATAGGAGACATCAAATCTTACGAAGGACTCATTAAATGCAAAGTATTACCTCCAATTAAATTGTACCTTCCAGTGTTACCGATCCACTGTAATAATAAAATGATATATACATTGTGTAAAACTTGTGCATAAAATGAAAGTGGACCGTGTAGTCATAAAACTGAACAGCGTGCTTTAGTTGGAGTTTGGACGCATGTAGAATTATTTAAAGCAATAGAATTGGGTTACCAAATTCTGGAAGTGTATCAAGTTTTGCATTTGACTGAGTGGTCAGACAAAGTATACAGGGATTACATTGATAAATACCTCAAAATTAAACAATAAGCAAATGGATATCCAAATTCTGTTAAAAGTGAAGAAGATAAAGATAAATACATTAAAGATTATTATGAGTTTGAAGGTATAAAACTTGAAAAAGAAAAAATCGAGAAAAACCCAGGACTCCACCAGTGCGCAAAATTAATTATAAATTGGATATGGGGAAAAAATGCACAAAATAATATTCTTAATAAAACTGAATATATCTCAGAACCATCCAGATATTTTGAACTACTAACTGATAAAAATATCACCGTCAAAGCAGTTGAAATTTTTGAACATGACAAATTCATATTATTCAGCTATGAAAATAAAACCGATATTATAGAACCACATCCATCTGCCAATGTAGTTGTTGCATCATTTGTCACATCATATGCACGCTTGGAGTTGTATAAAGTTTTTGAAAAACTCCAAGATAGGGTGTTGTATTTCGACACCGATAGCTGCATGTATATTTTCGATCCAGAAAAAGAAAATATCAAAACCGAAGACAGCTACCTTGGTAAATGGACTGATGAACATCCGGATGCTAAAATCATAAAATTTGTAGGGTTAGGACCAAAACAATATGGATATAAGTACGTGAAAGATGGTGTCATAAAATATGTATGTAAGGTCACGGGTATCACTCTGGATTATAAAACTAAACAGCAAATAATGTTCATTCAATGGTTGAATGTGTTAACGACCGGTCAAACTTTCAAAGTGTCATAAATTATCCATGCAGAATTAAACGCACAAAGAACCGAGAAGTAATTAGCTGAAGAGCAAACAAAAACATTCCGATCTGTGTACACGAAACGACTTGGTGTGGGTGAATACAACACAATTCCTTATGGATGGAATTGATGTGTTACCAGCAGAGATGCTTTTGAAAATTTATAATAACTTGATCAAGAAATCAAACGAGAACTTAAACAAACTTGGTTTTTGAGGGAAAGTAAGATTATAATGCTGACATTGCTGAACGGCCATTTCTATGAGGGGCAGAGCCGATTGAGATGTTTGATAGAGAGAACATAATTTGAAACTGATTTCTTAATGGATATATTAGATCAAGACAGGATTATCAATGAAAAAACGTTGAAATTCGAAGAGGTGACAAGAATATATGGATCATTATTCTCTGAGAACCATGTGCAATTTTCACTGCTGAAAAGTTATTTGAAGAAAAAGAGTCTTTGGACTATATTGTAAAAACCACTAGACCTATTTCAGACTTAGATAATGAACTCATTTGGACATTTGGAATAATCTGGAGTTATGGTGACTCTTCATTAAAAAATAAAAAAGGTTTATTCCGAACAATCCTAATCAGTCTTACGTGATCTGTCTCAGGGTAAAGATGGACGATTCATTGTTGTTCAAACATCCCTGTAATATTTTCATATCGGGACCAAGTGGTTGCGGTAAAACAGTATTTTGTTAAGAAATTAATCGAATATAAAGATGACTTGTTCAAACCTGTTCCATACAAAGTCGTTTGGTGTTACAAAGAATGGCAAAATACCTATAGTCAGATGCAAGAATTTCACAATATTCAATTTATAAATGGAATACCGGATGATGACAATGAACTTGTCGATGACACAGACTTACCGCACCTAATCGTTTTTGATGACATGTTAGGTGATAAAGATGAAGAAAAAATTATGTTGTGGTTTACAAGAAAAGGACATCACAGAAATGCATCTGTTATTTACATAACCCAAAACATGTTTCAGAAATCTAAACGAAGTAGAACTTTGAGTTTGAATACACATTACATGGTACTATTTCAAAGTGTGAGTAATAAAGGTCAAATAAAAATTCTTGCCTCTCAAATACAAATATCTCATTTAATGCAAGCATATGATGTTGCAACTTCAACCAATTATGGTTATTTACTACTCGATTTTCACCCAAAAGCGGATAAATCGTTGAGACTTAGAACTGATATTTTCCATCGCTGGCTCACAAATGACGATCGAGGTGCGGTAATATATTAATCGGTATAAAGATAAGTGTATCAACATAATATTTTCATTTCCAATCATTTTCAAATATCGCTCAATTAATTCTTGAAAATCGTTTCAAACTTCCAAAACAGACCAAAACATTTTTACAAAAACACAAAAAAGAGCTGAAGAAAATAGCTGACAGTAGAACCCATATCAATTCGAAAAAGAAAATTCTTTTAAAAACTGGTGGAGGTGGATTTCTCAGTGGAGTTTTGATCAGAAGTCTTCTCAGACACAAAGAAAACATAATTACACAGATAGTTAGTCCAAATAGAGTAAATGCTACTAGAGTAAATTCTACAATTGCACAGTGAGCTAGTCCAGTTAGAGTAAATTCTACAATTGCACAGCGAGCTACTCCAGCTAGAGTAAATTCTACTGGATTAAATTCTACATTTGCTAGATTTCAACCACTCAACGATAATGGTCCGCAACCAATTCCATCAGTTCAAGAAGCAGAACATTACCCGTTGGTTCAACGATACTCAAAAATTATGAATCTTTCAGAACCATCAAAATTAGCTTTGATGGCATTTGATCATAATTTTAATAAACGTAAAAGTAAAAAGTAATTCAGTCATTTGACATTCAACTGTTGAAGAGTAAAGATGGTGAAAAAAACTCCACTGATTAAAAAATATGGTAGTTTTGTAATGGCTGTGAATCAGGCACCAACTCATTTTCGAAAAAAAATAAAAGATGCCCCAAAGAAAGTGATTGATTGCATGTCAGAATGCATTAAAAATAGTTTAAAAGGCAATGTAAAACTAACAGAAGCTCAGAAGCGCAAACTTTGTCCGAGGTGTAGACACCTCAGAGAACTTGCAAGCAAATCAACACATTTGAAACGAACAAAAAAAATTTAAACCAAAAAGGAGGATTTTTACCACTTCTTATCCTAGCACCATTGCTTGGTAAAGCAGTCGCTGGAATACTTCGTGGTTAAACATGAAGAAAATGGTCGGTTCCCTTCAAAATGGAGAATAGGTCTAACTAATCCGAAATTACCACCTAATCCTTAAATTACAAAAGGTTCAAAACTAAGCAGAGAATTGAATTCAGTTTCTGATAAAAATTTGTCAGAATCCGAGAAGGTTCAATTATATGGTACAACTTTGCACAAATTGAAATCTTCTAAAAAATCAGTTAGAGCTATTTCAACCTCGAAAACAGAACAACCACTTAATCATCATAGGGATGTTCTAGAAAGTATTCCGTTAAAGATGAGAAAAAAGCTGAACAACTTTTACAACTGATTTCAAAACATCCGCAAATGAAGTTTGATGAACATGGACAATTAACATATGGTGAAAAAGTTATTAGAGGATCAAATATTGTTGATCTCCTCAATGATATTGTATGACAAAGAAAAGGTTTCGAACAGGTTGGGAAACCTTTTCACAAGGATTGTGCGAACTTAGTGTACCTCAAGATTTTGTAGGGAACAGAAACCGTTGGCTTTGGATTAAAAAACATTTGAAAGATGATTCAGATGATGATTTTGAAACTTCGGTACAAAGCATAAAACCAAAACGATTTGATTCCCATCGATTCACATCAGTGAAAGGTATAAAAGCAAGACATTCAAAAACTAAAATAGCAGATAGGTTGACACCAACGGGTATTAAAAACAGAAAAACACAATGGGATCCATACTAGATGAACAGTTATCTAAAATTTTCTATAATCCAAAGAAAGTTGGAAGTTATGGCAGTGTAAAGAATCTTTTTGATGAAGCGAAAAAGCAAAATAAAACAATAAAACTCATAGATGTGAAGAAATGGTTGCAAGGCCAGTCGACATATACTTTACACAAACCAATAATTCGAAAATTCCAACGTAGAAAGACTGTTGTAGCTGGAATTGATATTCAATGGCAGGCAGATTTAGCTGATCTTCAGAATTTGAAAAAAACATAATGATAATTACAGGTATCTGTTGTGTGTGATAGACATTATTTCAAAATTTGCGTGGGCACTGCCAATCCACGATAAATCTGGACAAAATTTGATTGAATCATTCAGGAAAATTTTGAAATCTTCAAAACGTAAACCAAAATCGTTTCAAGCTGATAAAGGTTCTGAATTCAAAAATGAAAAGTTTTTGAAATTTCTGCGATCAGAAAGCATTCATTTCTTCACAACTGAGAATCCAGAGACTAAAGCAAGTATTGTTGAGCGATTTCAAAGAACTTTAAAAACTCGTATGTGGAAGTATTTCACACACAATAAAACTTCAAGATATATTGATGTTTACAACCCCTAATCGATTCTTACAATAATAGTTATCACCGTAGCATAAAATGGAAACTGTCGGAAGTTACTTTGAAAACTGAAGCTGAACTTTCCAAAAATCTATATGGAACATGAAATAAAAAAGGAAAATCTACACTGAAAGTGGGTGACTTGGTTCGTATCAACACAACCTAAAGAACATTTGAAAAGGGTTATTTACAAAACTGGACTCGTGAAAGAGATTGATGGATCATTCTACAAACATGAAATCCAACATATAAAAGACAGTAAGGTGTATGAAGTAGAATCAGTTATTGATAGGAGAACGAGGAGAGTGGGTGGTAAAACAGTAAAAGAAATTAAAGTTCATTGGCTTGGATACCCAAAAAAGTTTGACAGTTGGATCTCAGCTTTAGTATAAAACAGAATTTATCATGTCGCAAAATCATTCAGATTCAATTAATCTCGATTAACCATCACAATTTCAGTTCTGTGGTGAAAACTTTGCTAAGAACCAAGTCACCTACTTCACGCAGACAATTATTATTTATATAATAATAATTACATCTATTGTACACGTTAGTATCCAGAGTGCAAACAAGAATTGTGGCTTATTCTTCTAAGTAGCTCTCTATGTTATATTCTACCAACACCTGGACTGAAATTATTGAAAAATACTGAGAAAAAATGAATTCATTCTACATAACTCTCATGAGTGATAGTTCAATGTTACTTTACCCAGCCAACTCACAATGTTGTTTCACAGTGAAATTACGAAAAACCATACATATTGATAAAGAGCTTTGGGAAGTTGCAATGGTTGAACTAATTGTACCATCAGAAACATACAACATTATTGGAGATGCTTGCATAATAAAAATAAAAACTTCTGTTCCAAAATTTTACAATACCTGCACAAGTTACCAATAAGTGATGTAGTAATTTCAAAACCAGAAAATGGTATAGAATTAAAAATACCAGCAGGAGCATATTCTGGTGCAGCACATTTGACAGATACAATTCAATCAAATTGATTCCAGAACTGGAATTAGAATTCGGATATTCCAAAGCACAACAACGAGTTAAAATTTTAGCCAATAGCTATACCAAAGTAGGTCTTGTACTCCCCAGAGCTCTTTTGGATAAACTTGGTTACAGAACAAAATCAGAGAGTGTTACATTTGCTACTCCTTCGATAACATTTCCATATGGAGTTGATTTAAATGCGGAGCATAATCAATTGTTTGTTTATTCTGACATTGATGATTATATAAGTGTTAGTGATGTTGAGGCACCGATATTACGAGTGACATCATTCGAGAGTAAAAGAATACATGATGGTCAACGTATTAAACATGAATTCCAAAACTTACATTATGTACCAGTATCAAAGTCTAACTTTGATACCATAAATGTGTATATATCTGGTGATACTGGAAAACCAATTCAGTTTGTTGGTGGAAAGTCTATGGTAAAGTTGCATTTCCGACGCTGAAGTAATTTGTATTTATGATGATCCCCGTGTATAGAGGCATACATAGACAGTATGGAAATGGAATTGATTCACTATTCAAATCTGCAATGAGAACAGTAGTACCGTTTCTAAAACCTATTGGTCAGATTTCTAAACAACAAGTATTCAAGCATGGACTTGCTGAAGTCGAAGATATTATTAATCGTGGTAAAAGTCCGAAAGAAGTATTTTTGAAACAAGGTAAAGAAGCATTGAAATCTTTTGGAAGGGAAACAATAAAGAAAATATCAACACCAATACGCAGAAATAGATCATCGCGGTCTTTGGAAAATCATTCTTCTCGCAAACGAGTTAGAAATAAGTCCATTAAAACACCTGTAAAGAAATCAAAACGATCTCTCGATATATTTGATTAATCATGATGATGCAAACTGGATCATGCGGATGCAGCAAGTCCGAGTTAGATGCTTCTGATGTTCCACCAACAATGACAACGATGTTGGAATCACAATGGATAGAACATCACCCGATTAGCTCTTTGAATAATTCCGCACCGATAGTAATTCCGCCTCAAACTGAAAAATGGACAGATGCAAATCAATCATATTTGTACCTGAAATTCAAAATCACAAAAGCAGATGGAACAAACTTGGTTGATGGTACTGATGAAATTCCGCATATTGATAACTTTTTCCATAGCATGTTCAGTAGTATCGATATTTACCTAAATAACAAACTTGTAACGGCGAACGGAGATACCTATCCTTATCGAGCCTACATGGAAAATCTCTTGGCTTATTCTGGTGAATGTAAAGAAAATCAACTTGCCGCACTAGAAATGTGGTATCCAGATACCGCTAAACAGTTCACCGAAAATACTAAAGCTGGTCATAATGATGGATTGAAATCTCGCCAAGCAATCATAGCAGATAGTAAAACTGTAGAATTGTGTGGTCGCTTACACACAGATATATTTCTACAAGAGAAATACTTACCAAATGGAATTGAGATAAGAATTCGTCTCAATAGAACGAATCCAAAATTCTCTTTAATTGGTCAAGACGACGGAAAAATAGTGTTTGAAACGGCAGTTTTCAATGTTCGTACAATTACGCTGATGCCAGTAGCAAATAACTTGAACCAAACAATAATACAGAAAAATATGAAAATACCGATTAGAAGAGTTGAAGTGAAAACATTCACTATTGAGGGGGCTTAGATCAAGAATTGAAGTTCACCATTATCAAGGACAATTGCCAAAGAGACTTTTCATAGGCTTGGTATCAAACAAAGATATGAATGGCGATATTGAAACGAACCCATACCATTTCCAACACTTCAATCTGAAAAATCTTGAAGTTAGTCAGGACGGGCATACCATTCATAACCGACCAGTTGAACCAAACTTTGCATCAGAACAATGCCTAAGATCTTATTTATCACTGTATCAGCCCATATAAAAATGTACCTGGGTAAATCTTGGTGTTTACCTAGGTATACCCCGGTACATATAGGTTTTACCCTGGTTCCACCCAGGTCACACCCAGGTTACACCCAGGTAAATCAGGGATTTATATAGATTTACCCAGGTGTTTTCTATATATGTTAGGTATAAACCCCAGTTTACCCGGGTTTTTACGGATATAATTTAGAAGACGCTGTCAAACCCGGGTATTTAGACGGTTATCCGGAGTATTTACACCCAGTTATTTACACCAGGCTTTCGCCCAGGTATTTACTACAGTGTTCACCCGGATATATACACCTGTGGTATTTTGTTAAACTGTATAATCTGCATTGAAGTCACATTATTAACCCTTTCTATATTACAGCATCATTGGCGTGTAGTTACCTTATTAACCATTCTATATTAAATCATTAATTGACAGGTAGTTAGTTACCTTATTAACACTTTCTATACTAAGTAACATTGGTGAGTAGTTACATTATTAACCCTTTCTATATTAAAGCACCATTGATGTGAAGTTACCTTATTAACCCTTTCTTTATTGAAGCATCATTGACGTGTAGTTACCTTATTAACCCTTTCTATATTAAAATATCATTGATGTGTAGTTACAATGTTAACCCTTTCTATAGTATAGCATCATTGACGGGTAGTTGGCTCCTTAACTCTGTATAAACCAAAGTATCATTGTCGTATATAGTTACCTTATTAACCCTTTCTATACTAAGTACCGTTGGCGTGTAGTTACGTTATTAACCCTTTCTATATTAAAGCATTAATTGACAGGTAGTTACCTTATTAACCCTTTCTATACTAAGTATCATTGGTGAGTAGTTGCATTATTAACCCTTTCTATATTAAAGCGCCATTGGCGGGTAGTTACCTTATTAACCATTTATGTATTAAAGCATCATTGACTTGTAGTTACCTTATTATAACCCTTTCTATATTAAAGCATCATTATTGCTGGGTAGTTATCTTATTAACCCGTTCTATACTAAGTATCATTGGTGAGTTGTTACATTATTAACCCTTTCTATATTAAAGCATCATTGACGTGAAGTTACCTTATTAACCATTTCTGTATTAAAGCAGCATTGACATGTAGTTACATTATTAGCCCTTTCTTTATTAAAATATCATTGACGTGTAGTTACCATGTTAACCCTTTCTATATTAAAGCATCGTTGACGGGTAGTTGCCTAATTAACCTCTATATACTAAAGTATCATTGTCGTGTAGATACCTTACTAACCCTTTCTATACTAAGTATCATTGGCGTGTAGTTACCTTATTAACCCTTTCTATATTAAAGCATTAATTGACAGGTAGTTATATTAAACAACCCTTTCTATACTAAGTATCATTGGTGAGTAGTTACATTATAAACCATTTCTATATTAAAGCGCCATTGACGGGTAATTACCTTCCTTATTTACCATTTTTGTATCAAAGCATCATTGACGTGCAGTTACCATATTATAACACTTTCTATATTAAATCATCATTGACTGATAGTTACCATATTAACCCTTTTTATATTAAAGCACCATTGGCGTGTAATTACCTTATTAACCCTTCTACGTTGAAGCAATAATTGACAGGTAGTTACCTTATTAACCCTTTTTATAATGAGTATCATTGGTGATCAGTTACATTATTAACCCTTTCTACAATAAAGCATCATTGACATGTAGTTATCACAGTAGCCAGTTCTATATTAAAGCATCATGGACGGTAGTTACCATATTAACCCTTTCTATATTAAAGCACCATTGGCGTGTAATTACCATATTAACCCTTTCTATATTAAAACATCATTGACGTGTAGTTACCCTATTAGCCCTTTCTATATTTAAGCATCATTGACGTGTAGAACTTTATCTTATTAACACTTTCTTTATTAAAGCATCATTGACATGTAGTTACCTTAGTAACCATTTCTACACTAAAGCATTATTGACGGGTAGTTACCTTATTAACCCTTTCTATATTAAAGCATCATTGACAAGAAGTTAAATTATTAACCTTCTATAATAAGGTACCATTGCCGTGTAGTTAGTTACCTTATAAAACCTTTCTATATTAAGACGTCGATCATTGACGGGTAGTTGTTACCTTATTAATCATTTATGTATTCAAGCATCATTGACGAGTAGTTACCTTATCACTTGAAGTTTATTATGACAGTATGACAATACACTACCCCGGACAAATGAAGCAATATCATACTTTATCTAACAGCCTAGCTATAATTAGTGAACATTAAACTGACAAACAGACAATTTTCAGGGCCATTATTTAATATTAAAGGGATACAAAATAAAGATATTTCTAATTATCAGTAAGAATTATTCTCTAAGTGATACTTATTATTTCAAATAAATGATTGCATATACTATAGTAGACCATATACCAACAGGAAAATATTAGTGAATACAATTATTGTGTTTCAAAATTCGTTTCGTTTCGTTTCTGCAGCCAAATTACAATCTTAACTTTTAGTTACCGTTCTTCAAAATGAAGCGCGGATAATTCCTTGTGGTGTTTTGAGTTAATTTTGTCGCGAATCAACGCGGATTGACAGAAGGAAATGGTGTATTGGCTACAAACGGATAAACTGTGGACTTATATATAAGATTCGCCGATTTTTCCGCATGGATGTGCGCAAATATCGAAAAAGACTGAATTTCATGTGACAAAAAATATTTCAATTCCCGGAACAGTAAGAATTAAGTTACGATAACGAAACGGATCAACTATAGTATTGAACAGTACCTCAGCTACCTGGCCATCTGGCCATAACCAAAATATTGTCTCAAAATTGAATTTGTGGTACCGGTACAAGTATGATGTAGTGCCAGTGGCCTGCTCATGCACCTGTCCAGAAGAAGAAGAATTGAGAAGTTTGACATTGAAGATCATGGACTACGCAGACACCATCAGGGACCCCTACCAACAAAATCACATCGACAAGCTGGAAAGAATCCAGTGTAGAGCAGCCCGTTTCATTAAAAGAGACTATAAGAGCAAAGAAGATGGATATATGACCAAGATCCTCTACGAGCTAGATTTACCAACATTGCAGAAACGGCGGAAAATAAATCGGCTGGGATTCATGAGTAAGGTGGTGGGTGGATTGGTCCCGGCTATACCCCCTAATCAATACTTTACACCCGAAACAAGGCGTCTTAGATCGCAGAGCAAAGTTCTGACAGGCTACGTCACCAGCCAAATTCCTCGGCACCTAATAAGGAACAACAGTCAGTGTTACGAGGCTATACCATACGTGTCAGCTCAATTTGCTAATTCCACATTTGTTCGAACTATATGCGACTGGAATCAGCTGGAGGAATCCTTAATCCTACAACAACAGCCTGTGGATTCCTTCAAGAGTGCGCTGAATGAAAAGATCTGAGACTCTCTCGCCCGCTGCGAAATTACCAGAATTGGGATCTGCAGCGTAACCATTCAGATTCAGATTGATCCACGATAGTAAGGGGTCTGTACATGTAGTAAGTACTGATAGTGATATAAAGCCTGCTGTACAATAATACTACTTTTGCTGTTGTACTGGTCTTAACTGAGTACTGTGTCAATGTGACATTGTTAATTCAGTTCCACTCTAATGTACATTAACTGGCAATGATGCATCACTATTAAAGGCACCGGTAATCCCTAAATACCAGGAGTACGCGGCGTAGAAACTTGGTACAACAGTTGTTACACGACAAAGAAAATTATCAACAAGTGAGCGTCATCATCAAAATTGCAAATTAAAACACGGCAATGGTAAATTGGTAATCCCTACATACCAGGAGGACAAGGCATTGAAACTTGGGACAACAGTTGTTACACGGCAAAGAAATTTAAAACACACTGCAGATGAATGTTTATACATGTACTGTGCAGTCGAGATCACCTGGACTACAAATATTTAAGGATTATACTATTTGATGAGTAGATGCTTGACTGATGAATTAGAGACTCCATATTTACTCGGAAGAAAACAGTATACGATGCCATACAGTTGTTCCATAACACCTCAACCTTTGGTGGATAACAGTAAAACTAATGAAAATGATGAAAGCCAGACTCAACATCAAGACTACATGTGCATGCATAAGTGACGGTTCAATGATTTTGACTCCATCAGATGATATTTAAGCGACACCAATTTTTAAGTCTGGTTTACGATAATGTGGGGAGAAAAAAAGTAGATGCAGGAGGGAAAAACATAAAAATAAAAAAGATTGTCCCCCCTATTTATATCAAGTAAATCGTGGAATTTTACATAAATTTTACAAAAATTGTGAAAAAATGTTTTTGAATGAAATTCTGTTCAAACCAAACAAGACATATCTTGTCATGAAATACATGAAACTGTAAATGATCATAAGCAGAACCGGATGCGACAGCACATGAAAATCAGTATGCGTGTAAAATATTTTGGGACAAAAAAAGTTAAATTTTGTAGGAGGTGTTCGTAAACCAGACTTAAAAATTGGTGTCGCCTTAGGCTCATGTTAACACAGGTTCACATATTCTCAAAATAATTGTCTCCCTCAACCATACTAGTATTTATATTTGATAGAACCTCAGTGAGACCATGTTGAAAATTACCATCAATGCAGTTCCAGTGTTGACGCAACGCGGTCATGTTACTTCAAACCAGTTGCAATGTTCCTTAGGCCAAAGAAAAAAGATACTATGTTTCCGTACATCGACCGACCCTAAAAATAACCCGCCGACCCCAGGGGGGGGGTGAAAAAATTTCTTCCGGCACGTATGCCGGGGTGGGTGGGTGGTCAAAGCCACCAACAAGCAATTTTTTCCGCAACTAAAAAAATTAATTCCTGCTTGTTTTTAGTGTTTTGGCAATGAGTTGGGCTTCAAACCCACTTTGAATCAGTTTGAATGAGAGAAATAATGTAATTCTAACTGGTAAACTGACTGCAGGCAGTTATCGTGTTGTATTTTGTTGCAAATTTTTAAATCCAAGTTGGCCCCAGGCATCCATGTTTTTTTGGCCGAATGACCTCAAAATTACTCATTCCTATTTACATGTCCATGTTAACATCCATGATAAATAGTATGCACAGAAATTCATATACAGCTGTTTACAGTGAATTTCCCCCCGCAAATCTCTGTTTTAGTGTTAAAAGGGGGGTGGGTGTCAAAAAATGGTCGGAAAAAACTGCCGAAAACGGAAAAAAAATTGGCGGTGGGTGGGTACAAAAAATGATCGAAAGGGAAAAAATGCCATACGTGCCTGAAATTTTTTTCCGACCCCCCCCCCCCCCCCCCCTTCCGACCCTAAACCTTTTATTGATATTTTGAGAAAAAGTCAAAATTTTCGCAATTTTAATTTCCTGAGAGTGGATCTCCTGCCTGCTTTATGTCTTGTTTGGGACTTATGGAACACTATCAACAGACATGGTGGGTGTGTATCTGTATATATACATGTAAAGAGGTTATCACTGCATATATTAGGGGTATACATGTAGCTACTGTTTCCAAAAACCAGGCATGCTCGGTGGGCGTACTGGCTACCCCCAGACAATGGGATGTAATCGTCACAATACATGTACGGTATAATGGCGGTATTATTAGTAAAATTCTTGTAAAAAGTTAGTGACATCAATTTTGTACCAAGTTTATAGCCAAATTTATGAAAATGTGGTATGTGAATAATAAAAAACATACGTAAGCATGAAGTAAGTTTGATTTTTTATCAATCTTAATGTATATTTCCACTGTGTTGATCAAGTAATACTTTCCCCATGGCACGGGTTGGCATTTTATGTCACTTTGGTCGAGGTAGTTCAATATTTCTGCAGCTGGATACAAAATATCAAAATAAAATAAAATAAAAAAAATTCCCTACCTACCTACCCTAATTTTTTCGCTATGTTACCGGAAACATACAATCTTTTTTCTTTGGCCTTGGCATGGTAATTCGTGAAAATAAATGTCAATGCAACTTACTCTCAGGCTCCAAATAAAAGTGCAGGCCCAAATAATAGTGCAGGGGGGAAATTCCATTGAAAGTTAATAAAAGTACATACATGTACCCAAATAATAGTGCAGGGGGAACTGAGCAAAACATCAGCTGTGGTTAACCAAATAATTTTTATAGCAGGTTCAAGTATAGAGTCAACATGTAGTACAGGTACATGTATGTATCATGTGGTGTTTTTTTGGTTTGCCACATACTTGAATATGTACGCTTGAGTGCCTAATGTACGATTATTAAAATCGAGGTAAAATTCCCACCTGTACGATCGTTATTTGGTCCTGTACGTTTATTAAATTAACCAAAAGAAATAATTCACCAATCATAAATTGTGTTATTCATATAAGAAATGAACGGCGGTTTCAATGCGGTCATGGGGTTTTGACCGCGAGAAAAAATCAGCAAACTTCGGGGTTCATGCGGAGTTTGCTGATTTTTTTAACGCGGTCAAAACCCATGACCACGTTGAATCCGCTGTTTATTATTTATATTTATATACTTAAATTCATTATGAACTAGGATTGTATGTCTTTCCCACTATTTATTCATCTATTTAAACGAACGCATGGAGTTCAGTTCAGACAGTTCGAATCCTTGTTTTTTGGAAAACCAAACATTTTGAGAATCCGTTCATGGAGAACGGAAGAAACGCAATTTCACAGTAAAGTATACACATATGACAAAATGTCTTGTTTAGCTAGTAACTAATGTAGACGTGTTGATCATTTTTACATCTGAATCATATAGAAATCTTGAATTTGTGCTGATTTAAATTTTCATAGCTTCAAAATATTAATAAACGTGCAGACCCAAATAAGCACTGTGCAGGATGGGGGGGATTTCCCAAGAAAAATAATAAACGTGCATGCAGCTGGTGCATGCATGTTTATTTGGAGTCCAAGAGTAAAGAGGTGGAGGTGAATGTTACAGGTAAGTTGTTATTAACGAAATGGAACGATGCCTTTAATAGGTTCCACCAGCAATAAGTCGCGACTTCTTTATATTGGCCTGACATTGGTTTTTGTTGGCGTCATGCCTGTCGACCATTATGATGGCCACATATATTGTCATATAACAGCGATTTACGATCTGTCTTGTTGGCTCATAATATAAATTAAGAAATTGGCCTTGTGTTCGTTCCTTGCGTAAAAAAATATTTTTTAGTACAAACGTCCTCATTGATTGTGTCCCTCGACTCCTCGTGTAGTTGGTCAAGTAACTTACATGTATGTACATGTACAGACCACTCACATTTCTTAGAAAAGCGACCACATGTTCGAATCTACTTTGCGATTTTGGAGCAACGCATTTGTAAATGCGTTCATATTTTAACACATTTACCTTGATTTATTCACAAACAAATGTCTTGATGCAGGCCTTAAAATCCATCAGATTTTTTGCAATAATCAAAATGTTAGTGTTTCACTTTGTACAGGGAATCAAGACTTTTTACTAGAATCAAAATGAGAATCATGATTCTCAGATTCTGATTATAAAACAATTAATGTCAACAGTGTTTATTTATGTTTATTCCATTTTGAATGGAAAACTACATCATGAATGTTCGATTCCGAACATATACATGTACACCAGGAGTGGGAAAATAACACAGAATTATTCAGATGTGAATTTAAATTAAACAAAATTAAAACTAAAATTGCAAAATACACTATACACTATCGTATCGTTATTTGGGTGTTCATACTAGTATACTTTTTCGGCGCAATGATCGGTAATTTCAATGCGACTGCGATTATTCCCAATGCAGTGCATTTAATTTAAATGCTGTCATTAAGGCATTTACAAAGTGGCGTGACACAATGCACCCTCAATGTATTTTAAATGCAACAACCGCATTTCATTGATCCACGTTGTAAAGGACATTTATTTTTAGAATACATGTATGTGTATATAACCACAAGAATAAAGAACAAATCAACTGTTTTTATTACTTTGTAAACCTCTGATGTTTCCCATACAGTATACATTTGTATATTATAAACCATGTTACAGTAATTCTAGAGCTAATTAATCGACTCCTTAACTACAGCAGAATTATGGGTAACTTTTCAGGATTTAGTCCGAAATATGGCTTGTTGCCATTCATCGGAAAGCTCTCACCGAGAGCTTTCCGATGAATGGCATCAACCCATATTTCCGACTAAATCCTGAAAAGTTAGCCATAATTATGCTGTATTTAAGGAGTCGATTAATTAGAGCATTACTGTATATCCTCTATAACTGTTTATTCAACATCACGTGCTGCAATCCATAAATGCGGTTCAGATTTCGATGTCCGGTTCAACATTATTATAATATGGTTCGATAGCAGAAATACTCAGTTTGGAATGTTATACCATACAAGTTTTACGAGTTGCTCTTGCTCAAGAATGGATAAATTTATAAACCTGATTTTTGGTGCATTAGTTAGAATTATATTTTTGCACAAGAACACACCACAAATATCGAACTGGACATCAAAAGCAGAACCTGATTGTATCGATTGCATAAACATAAGAAGTTGGTCACTGACCGACATTTGCTATTCTCTGGTGTGGTTTATAGGACTACCGTATGCAATGCCGACTTAAAAATAAAAATTCACATATACATCGCATGAAGTGGTCTAACCACAAACTCGGTATTCGCTAATTCCAAATGTATGAACTATCACCATGATATCCCGGTATATCATTGTCAGGACTGTTTGTACAAAAGGTTGTTATTCTACTATGCATAATTTTGCTATATCATTGTACTCAGACTGTATTGCAATGTAATATATCAGTACATGTACCGGTATACTGTGTGCACATTATATACATGTAGGCCTACTTTCACTTTAGTGTGTGTCATAAAAGACTCATGTTGTTAAATTGAAAAAAAACATGTGTGAAAACAGAGAGAATACATGTACATGTGCCGGTACTATATATACCTCTTTGTGTGCTGTACTACCGGTACTATTCATGTACATGTACTACACTACAATAAGAGAAATTTTAATTGATTCTGCTGCCCTTGTGCCACAGGCCTCAAACACGCCAAACAAGTATCTGTAGCCAGGCCCACCAGTACCAGGCTACTAGTAAATGAAGTACTGAAAGTGTCACATCATTAATCGAGCCCAATCTTAGTTATACTAGTCTCTTGTGTAGTTTGGGTTACTATTAATAAGATATTTAATGAATGTTTGGAATGTATGGTAGCATTCTTACCTGGATCAACATATGCCATGCACAACGCTGGTCATCATATCATCACCGCTGTTGGCAGTAAACCCCGGCGGGCATCAGTAAACCGCTCATCGGGCTATAACAGTTAGAGTTTTCCATACCAGGGCTAATATAATCAGTTAAAATTAGTCAATTTAGAGGGAATACCAACCAGTGGAAGACGACATGTATATTCAGATATCAGTTTTCGAGAAAACCCCCATCTTAGTCGAGCGGACTTAGAATATCGGGGTAAACTTAAATTTCATTCAGCAACACTTTCACGGCAGAATATAAAAATAGTACATTATAATCACTTACAGTACATGTACATGTAGCCCAGGTGCAGTGCTAGCCTATATTATATACTACCAAAACTTTTGGTCAGTTTCTCGATGATTGACACTTGTAAACGCTTGAACAGGTATATAGTACATGTTCATGTGTATGTGAATTAAAGATCTTATTAGTGACACAACACTTCACAAGAGGCTAGACATACATTTGTAACTACAGTAATGCTCTAATTAATCGACTCCTTAACCACAGCAGAATTCCGGGTAACTCGGGGAGAGCTTTCCGATGAATGGCAACAAGCCATATATCCGACTAAATCCTGAAAAGTTACACATAATTCTGCTGTTGTTAAGGGGTCGATTTCTTAGGGCACTACTGTATCTGTTTTAGTGCACATCAAATTTATTTGTTGTCTTTCCTCTTGTAATTTGTCTTTGGTTGTGTTCGCCATTTCGATGGACAACTACATGTACTGACATAAAATGACTGAAATGAGTCAAAATTTAGCAGTGCAGCCAATTATATAGATAAACAGAATTAAATAGCATCCAAATTCCAAATGAGCATAAATGATAAAACAAACTTTATTGAGCACTCTTTTAATACTAGTAATTACAGCTACAATGAAAGCACCTAATAAAAATTCTAAGTTTGGTAAAACTGTCTGTATACAAAGTTTATCTGGCCGTGATGAATAAAACCTATAAATGGGATCATATACATGTATGTTAGATATCATTACATGATTATTTGAAAACACATATCCGTATGGAAAACAAACTATTTTAGTATTTTACCACTGGCCAAGTGGTCCTGCTAATATGCTATGATGCTGGT
This sequence comes from Siphonodentalium dalli, assembly GCA_032622095.1. Classification (NCBI taxonomy): domain Eukaryota; kingdom Metazoa; phylum Mollusca; class Scaphopoda; order Gadilida; family Siphonodentaliidae; genus Siphonodentalium; species Siphonodentalium dalli. Next base: position 113,382,107 of record CP136064.1, read on the forward strand.
GGTCCTGCTGAATTGCTATGATGCGGGTAGTGCAATTCATAGCAATTAAGCAGGACCCAACCGCATCATAGCACATTAGCAGGAACACTTGAACAGGGTATATTTACAGTGTCAAATCGAATGGGCATCTTTTAACAATATTTTTGAACAATTTCCTAGAAGTGTTCGAAAATTGAGAACTGAATTTATATTTTTTTTTATGAGGTTTCGATTGAAAAATTTCTAACTTAGCTGATCAGGATTAACAGACTACGAGTATGTTTGGTATATTTTTCTGTACTCGACACCTGCTGAGGTGGGGAAATATCATCCATTGTCGCACAGCTATATTCTCTTTCCCAACAAAGTATATAGAACATACATGTAAAATTACAGCTATGCTTTAATTAATCAACTCGCCTTATAAAGGTTGACCACCGGGTATTACTGCAGTATTCAGGCGTGTTCATGCGATCAACCGCAGTCAGTTATACCGCCGCAGAATGTGGTCCACCTCACATTTGCAGTTAGGCTGTATTTTTCATGCGATGTTTATATGAATTTTGTTTTAAAGTAGACATTGTAACCACACCAGAATTTTTTTTTATTGTTTCAAAATGTCTAGATAGAATTCAGAATTTTTGTGGTAAAAACAATTAACTTGGTTATCACAGTTAACACATATTACTGTGGTAAGATTACCAGCGGATACCGCATGTCAACAGGGACTGCATGCTCTGATTAATTATCAGGTTTAACATGTTTATACTGGATACAGTTCATTTTAAAGGTACTCAATCCGGTTCGATGATACCCATATAATCAGATTCCAACATCATACATTTGTATTTAGAAAGGCTGCTTCAGTTACGGTATCATAATTGATTAATTGCCCTAAAATAATGCTAACCACTGTCAACTAAAGTATACAATTGCCTGACATATGTTATTTATCAACATGTTGTTCTACAAAATTTGGCCTTATTATCAACAGAAAGCCTCTTGATTTTAGAGTTATCCATCTTCATCTGAAATTTGGTCCGAGACCGTGGGCCATTATTAATTCTTGATCGTGAAAAATAGTATATTTCAAAAATTGATATCTAATAACTCTGAGCTTTGATAGGTGGGTTCCTCGACTCGTACCAAATATCTTTTACCCCCAAGTCCAAATAAATAGTAATGTGCGAGCATTAATTCAGGGGGCCCTTAATCGGATTATGCATCTTTAAATTCAAATACAGTTTAAAGTTGCATAATCCGATTAAGTGCCCCTCATTTGCTATTTACATATATATGGAATCGGGGGGGGGGTAAAAATATTGTAATCAAGTCGAGGGACCCACCTACATGTATCAAAGCTCAGAGTTATTAGATATCGATTTTTGAAATTTTAATATTTATCACCATCGATACTTAATAGTGGCCCAGAAAAATTTGACGAGCCGACGGTCTCAGACCAAATTGCGGATGAAGATGGATAACTCTAAAATGAAGAGGCTTTGTATTGACAATAAGGTCAAACTTCGTCGAACAGCATGTTGATAAATATAACGTATCAGGCAATTTTATACTATACATGTAGTTGACAGTGGTTAGCATTATTTTTGGGCAATTAATCGATTCTGATAACTGAAGCAGCATTATTAAAAAAATTGTTGTTGTTGGAACCTAATTATATGGGGACCATCGAATCTGATTGAGCACCTTTAATAGTTAGCTATATGAGTTATATACACATAAGGCGACACCAATTTTTAAGTCCGGTTTACGAACACCTCCTACAACTTTTTTTCCATTTCATGAAATTTTTTTTTAATTTTTTGTCCCAAAAAAAATTACATGCGTACTGATTTTCATGTGCTGTCGCATCCGGTTCTGCTTATGATCATTTGCAGATCCATATTTTCATGTATTTCATGACAAGAAATGTCTTATTTGGTTCCGAATTTCATTCGAAAAGTTTTTTTTCACAAATTTTGTAAAATTTATGTAAAATTTCAAGATTTACTTGATATAAATTGGGGGGACAATTTTTTTTTTTTTTTTTTTCCCTCCTGCATCTACTTTTGTTCTCCCCACATCAACCCACATGTTCGTAAACCAGACTTAAAAATTGGTGTCGCCTAATAGACATTTAAACTTTGAAAATTGTAGGTTTCCGGATGATAACTTCAGTTTGTGTGATCATATCTTAACCAAATGTGGTATGTAAGTTTATCAGACCAAAATACAGGTCAAGTTCGAATATGGGTGTGCTCCGCCCATTTTTGCGAGAGTTGTGGCCCTTTTTCGACTTAGAATCGTGTTAATTTCTGGTTTCCGCATCATAATTTTAGTTTGTGTGATCAAATTTGAATCAAATTTGGTATGATAGTTTATTATCCACCATTTCATGGGACACTGGTTGGATTGTTCTGAAATGCAGTATCGGATTTAGGGGACCTTGATATATTTTTCAGACAAGCTGATGCCCCAATGAAGCCACATTTTCTCACATTTGCTGAAATAGTATCCAAAACATCAACATATCAAGAGCCATTAGACTGAATTAGATAAAAATATATCACTTGGGTCTGTTTAGGCTGGAAAATACTCAAAATTTGTATAATTTTCTGCTATTATATCTGCATACTAGCCTTTTTGCTGAATCGTGAATGCCGGTTATATTGCCGTGTGAAATCCTAGTACCAGATAACATTGGGTATGTACATGTATATAGCATACCACCTGAAAATGGCTTGAATATCACATACCAAAGCGGGGTGGGGGTGTGTATGACACCCTCCTTGATCATAGTCTGTATTCTACAGGGTATGTTAACTGTTTCGAGTTGGTGCAATTAATGTGATTGTTTAATCTCTACCATCTGAAATCTATTTATAGCATATTTTGCTATCTGATCAATATTGCTACTGATATAAAAAAGGATAAAGATGGTGTGTCTCTTTCCCAAATGTTCTGTTTACATGTACATTTGGGGGTTTATGAGTCAAATAATAACAGACAACATGTCCTTCTAACACTAAGAAATAATATGTTCTTATGAACCAGGACAAAATATGACTATTTCTGGAGCATTACAGCACATTATTACAAATCTATATTTGTAAGCAGTAAGATAATGACAGGAAACATGTCCTCAGACTAAGAAATAATTTTTTGGTGTGTATTTCACACCACAGCTCATGTGTATACTCACATTAGTTTATGTCATTCAAAGGGAGAAACCCATTTAGAAAGTTTAAATGAGACAAAACTACCTCACTGTAGATGTAGTTGCAAGGTGCAACATGTACATGTATTCTGATAAATGACATTGGAACTAAAATAATGATTTTTGTGTCCACCGGTATGACAAGTACCGGTATACATTGCAACTACATGTACATGTAACTTGCCTAACATACCATATACATGTATGAAGAGGGACTTTGCACGTGTTTTTTAATCAAAATTTTAACCCAACTCTTGTTGTCAGTAAGTTTTAACCCATGCAGTTTAATGAGTTTATATATTTATATATTACATGTGTTTCTATACATGTATTTTATCTTTAGTTAGTTTGTTGTCCTTGAATAAACTTGTATTGCTGCACAATCAGTTTCCTTAATGTTCTATTATACTAAAACAACTCCATTGATAACAATACCCCTGCATCCCATCAAAATCTACTCCATTGCCATCCTCATCATTTCACTTTGGTATCACCACCCAGGTGTACCTTGGTGTTATTCACCCAGGTGTTCCTTGGTGTTTCCTACCCATGTGTACCTTGGTGTTTCCCACCCAGTTGTACCTTGGTGTTTTCTTACCCAGGTGTACCTTGGTGTTTTCTTACCCAGGTGTACCTTGGTGTTTTCCTGCCCAGGTGTACCTTGGTGTTTCCTTACCTGGGTGTACCTTGGGGTTTTCTAACCCAGGTGCATCTCAATGGGAAATCCACCTGGGTAAGAAAACACCAAGGTACACCGGCGTAAGAAAACACCAAGGTACACCTGGATTGGAAACATCAAGGTACACCTGGGTGGGGAACACCCAGGTAGGAACATCAGGGTACACCTGGGTGAATAACACCAAGTTACACCTAGGTGGGAACACCCAGGTAGGAAACATCAGGGTACACCTGTGTGAATAACACCAAGGTAACCTGGGTGGAAAACACCCAGGTAGGAAACATCAGGGTACACCTGGGTGAATAACACCATGGTACACCTGGGTGGGGAAACACCCAGGTAGGAAAAACCAGGGTACACCTGGGTGGGAAACACCCAGGTAGGGTACACATGGGTGTGGTCACCTGGGTAATTACACCCAGGTTTATCAATACCAGGGTTTTTATCCAGTTTCAGGTGGGTAATCATGGTAAAAACCCAGGTTTCGCGGGGTCTTGATGGTTGGTGGATGTCTTGGTAGATAGATTTTACCTGGGTTTCGGCCCAAAAAACCTGGGTGGATTTACCCAGGTACATTTTTATATGGGAGTCTTCGGGTATGTTTGGACAAAACAAGCCCTTTGGTTTGAATCTCGAAAAATACATGAATGGTTATTGTTTCTGAGGTTACGACCTCACACCTGACCAAGGAGCACAAGGAAGGACATTTGCGTCCTATAAAAACCGGTAACATAAGGTTAGAGCTTCAGTTTGCTGTAGCTCTAGTTTCAGTGATCAACGCGATAGTCTGTGCTGAGTTCGAGAACCAAATTTAAATCAACAGGTTGCGAGAAATAATAACAGATTATTAAAAGCATGGATGGATTGCATTTGGAGGAAAAATTGAGACTGCAAGTTGGAGGACTCGATTTCATTCCATATTGTGTTCCTACCCTTGACAACGTTTGGAAAACTTTCGAGAAATGTTTCGTTCATGAAATACAAAATCAAATTTCAAAAGAAGTGACACTCAATTGTGAAGGATGTAAAATAGATCATCCTAGTCAGACACGACATTTACTTTGTCTTTGGACACCACCTATACAATGGGCAGATATGTTCATTGATATAGAACTACTTAAATTGAACATTTACCGAGTTATGGAACAATGGTATCCAGAAATAGAATCATTTACACCACAAGAAACATTTGAGGCATTCAAACTTTGGAAAGATATAAAGGAAGTTGTTCGGTTTTTGTTGACTTGTGGTGTGAAAAAGTAAAATATTACTCCGAAGATGAACACTAGCGAACTTCTGCATATACTAGACAAATAATCCTACCTCTGTTCATTGTATGGTGTTGTGTGTGCAAAAGATCAGTTACCATACGAGAAACCTCATCATGTAAAATAATACATAGTAAATACACACACGTCAAAAAAACCAGGAGAACACTGGGATGAAGTTTTCTTCAATGGAAACATTGCAACATATTTCGATTCGTTGGGATACCAGTTATTGATAAATATATCAAATCATTTACTCAAAGAAATTCGATCGAATGTAAAATAAACTTTGGGCGGTTTCAACATCACGATACAAACGTGTGCGGAATCTACTGCATATTTGCTTTACATTTCTTGAAAAGCGGATATGGTATAAAATTATTAGATGAAATTAATTTTGATGGTGACTACTTCAAAAATGATAGAAAAGTATTTGTTGGTTTTATAGAAACTATGAACCCTTACGAAAAGAATCAGAAACATTACCCAAAACATGTATTTCACAAAATTGTAAGACTTACTGTCAATTTCATTATTGATGAAATGTGTTCATTGCCAATTATTTAAATATGTTAAAATCATAATCAAATGTAAATATGTTGATTGTTAATTATTGATGAAATGTATTACCAAATGTAAAATATGTTCATTGCATTACCAATTATTGATTGTAAATATGATAAATTCATGATCGGTTGTAAATATGTTGATTCTTAATTCAAAATTAAAAGTTATGTTGTTGAAAAACAGTGTCTGTTTTTAATGATCGTCTTCGGCAATGTCGATGAAGATCTTAATTCACCAACAAATAAAAAACACATTTGAATTGTCGCTCAGGGAAAATTGGTAGAAACACAATGACGTCGTCAACGACGCCCGCGCGTTTTACATATAACAAAATCCCATTATCTCATATCATACGCTGCTACTGATCTTGGATCTTATGTGAGAGTCATCCGTGTGTCTGCCCCGAGGGACATAGTGGTATGGAATACCCTTTCCCGGGCAGTGTATGGCACAGGTGAAAAGTTCTTTGAATTTTTCACTCTTGTCTGTACAGCGTGGGCTTTCAACCCTACACTGTCAATGGATACAAGATATAACACTTCGAATGGCTTGGCACAACATATCCATTGCTCACGATAGCGGCAACCCTTCTACAGAGAAAGCTCAAATTTTTTAGAGAGAAAAAGAAATACACATTAGACGTATCCCCATTGAAGGATGTGTGTGTACCGAAAGGTATATTTCCATCTCTCATCGAGGGTACACTTGTGTTTCGGGAGTTGGATCAAGAAGATGGATTTGAGTTCATAAAGACCCCTTATCCACTTTTCATGTGATCTGACATAAAACGGCCTATCTATTCGAAGACTTTCGCTTTTGTTAAAAAATGCACTGGTAAAGTAGCACAATTTACTAATGCTTCGATTTGTTCTCGGTATTATTCTAAGTTCAGTGTGTCCAGCGAAGGGGAACGCCCTTCGCTTACCACACTGCCATTAGAATCCGAGAAAAATCGAAGCATTAGTAAATTATGCTCTTTTATGTCAAAAACATCATATTTCTACGAATAAAACACCGTTTTGACTCGGAGAAATTTTATATGTACCATGTTACCATTATCTCATAACATATTTCACTGAAAGGTAACTTCTACGAGTACATTTTACATCGCTAGCGTGATTAGACATAAAACGGCCCTTTTCAGGGCCACCCAAAACCTGCTATAAGATGACTCTTGCATGCACATTTCACAGCGCTAGCGTCTTCGAATTTATTTGAAGACTTTCGCTTTTGTTTAAAAATGCACTGGTAAAGTTACCCAATTTACTAATACTTCGATTTTTGCTCAGTATTATTCTATGTTCAGTGTGTCCCGAGACCCGAGTCCCAGATTATCAATTGAGAATAAGCCGGATTGGATTCCCGGATTCGAACCAAGTCGATTTGTATGTACAGGGACTGTGGAAAAACAAGAGGGGGGTAGAGAGAGAGCGAGAGAGAGAGGGGAGATAGACAGACAGTTTGAGTGAGAGACAGAAGAGCCGGTAGAGAGCAACGACCTCACCCCAATATGCTATGTTCAACAGTAAGTACCTTGACATTAGATGACCCGAATCCAAGATTATCAATCGGTAATAACCCGGATTCGCTTCCCGGAACTGAACCAAGGCGATTTGTTCGTACATCTGCGCTCTGAACGATCAGGGGTTAATGAGCGAATGCGAGAGAGATGGTGAGAGGGAGAGAGAGAACAGACAGACAGATGGAGAGTGACTGGGAGAGAGAGATAGAGAGAAACAGACAAACAGAGGGAGATAGAGTGGGAAAGAGACAGAGAAACGAGTCCCAGATTATCATTCGAGAATAACCCGGATTCGCTTCCCGGATTTGAACCAAGTCGATTGATATAAATATGACTAATTTCCAAACTAACTACCTGATAAAATGAGTTATTTAGAGAAAGTCGCCTTGAAATACAAGTAAATGGACGAGCAAATTCGACGGAGGCAGTAAGAAACAGATAGTGAGAAATACAGAGAGAGAGAGAGAGTCATTGTTTATTGATAGGTGTTAATATAAGGTCCAGACACCCTAATCCCTTTATCTTATCATCCCCTTATCTCAATTACGCGACAGACTATTTAATTAACATTGACCGGTGTCCTTAAATGACCCGAGTTTGAAATAGGCAACAGAAAATAACCCGGATTCGATTCCCGAACTGAACCAAGTCGATTTGTATGTACATCTGCACTCTCAGCGATCATGGACGAATGAAGGAACGAGAGAGAGATCGCGCGATTGAGATATATCTATACAGAAGAGAGAGCTAGAGATAGAAACAGACAGACAGAGGGAGAGGGAGTGGGGAGGAGAGAGAGACATAGACCCGAGTCCCAGCTTAACGATCGAGAATAAGCCGGATTCGATTCCCGGATTTGAACCTAGTCGATTGGAGCGAGGGAGACAGACATACAGAGTTAGAGAGAGTGGGAGATCGAGAGAGAGTGGAGGAGGGGGAGGGGGGACAGAGACCCGAGTCCCAGATTATCAATTGAGAATAACCCGGATTTGCGTTCCGGAACTGAGTCAAGACGACAGGTATACACACGCTCCGCCTTTCGAGATAGAGAGAGAGGGAGAGATATACAGGCAGGCAGACAGACAGAGAGAGATAGAGTGGAAAAGACACAGAGACAAAGGTCCCAGATTATCAATCGAGAATAACCCGGATTCGCTTCCCGGATTTGAACCAAGTCGATTGCTCTGTATATCTGACTAATTTTCAAACTAACTACCCGATAAAATGACAGTTATTTAGAGAAAACCGCCTTGAAATACAAGGCTGGACGAGAAATGCGATGGAGGAAATAAGAAACAGATAGTGAGAACGACATATATATAGAGAGAGTCATTGTTTATTGATAGGTGTTGTTTACGCCACACGTGTAAGATGTTTTGGTTATTTTATTTACGTGTGGACCAATGGGCGAATGCATTATGGGTGATTAGGTATTTTGTACTTGAGTAAACCATACCGATAGAGTCACGATAGTCCGACACATATTAGCACATGTGTTTACGCCACCGGTGTAATTGGGTGACATGTCTCTATTCCGAAGGTTCGCTATCCCGAAGGTCCACTACTATTCCGAAGGTTCTCTATTCTGAATATTTGCTATTTCGAAGGTTCACTATTCCGAAGGTTCTCTATTCCGAAGGTTTTCGTTATTTTAAGGTTATTCTATATTCTAAAGTATTGAGAGGGTTCATTATCACGAAGATTCTTTTTATGAAGGAAATAACTTGAAACATTAAATGTGATTTTGTTTTGTTCTCGCGTGTTTTCTTGAGATTTAATGTCATTACGTGGGCCCATACCTTTGAATTCTTGGCATATAATATGAATGTTGCGGTATATATGGACCCTCCTGCATTGGGACATGACACAGGTACAGTTCACTTAAGTTCTGTTCTGTGCGGGCTCCAATTTGGGGTTCAATATTTTAAGGGCCAAACTTAGAAATTTATGGGCCCATACCTTTGAACTCTGGGCATATAATATGAATATTGGGGGGGGGGGGGCATGTCTCTATTCCGAAGGTTCGCTTTCCCGAATGTCCACTATTCCGAAGGTTCTCTGAATGTTCGCTATTCTGAAGGTTCCCTATTCCGATGGTTCGCTATTCCGAAGGTTCGCTATTCCGAAGGTTCTCTATTCCGAATGTTTTTGTTATTTTAAGGTTAATTCTATATTCTAAAGTATTGTGAGGGTTGTTCATTATCACGAAGATTCTTTTTATGAAGGAAATAACTTAAAACATTAAATGTGATTTTGTTTTGTTTTCGCGGGTTTTCCTGGGTTTAATGTCATTACGTATGCCCTTATTTCTCATTACATATTCACGCCACGCAGCCCACACAATCGCTATGTTTCCATGCGATTTAATGTCATTACGTGTGAAGTAATATCTCAATAATCTCAGAGGAAAGAATACGCCAGCTAAAGGCGGATTATAACAGTGGGGCTATAACGCTTAATGAATACTGGAGGCTATAACAAACTGCGCAGCAGAATATCGCTGAATAGACGAGTATGAGATGAACCTAACTGCAATTGTGACTTTGTTTAAAGGCCCATTTAATTTTCGAGTCATCGATTTTTGTTATAGTATATACGGTTTTAATAACAATATATGCCATAAAATTTGAATACAAAACTATAATTCATCACCATTTGAAAGCAGAATACTACTATCTCATAGTTTGAAACACCCTGAAACACCTTTATGTCCCCTTCGGCTTTCCATAGATTTCGACGTAATTTGATACTTAGGGGTACTTGTGTCCGCGAAGTGTTTTGGACGGATCAAATCGTTACCCTGACCTTGACCTTCAAAATGGTCAATTCAAGGTCAAATCGGGTAAAACAGACGGATTTCGACGAATTTGATACCGAGGGGTACCTTTGTCCGGGGAGTGTTTTGGACGGGTCAAATCGTGACCCCGACCTGACCTTGACCTTTAAAACAGTCAATGCAAAATCAATTTGGGTAAAACGGACGGATTTCGACGAAATTTGATACCTAGGGATACTTTTGTCCGGGGAGTGTTTTGAACGGGTCAAATCGTGACCCCGGCGTGACCTTGACCTTCAATATGGTCAATCAAAGGTCAAATCGGGTAAAACGGATGGATTTCGACGAAATTTTATACCTATGGGTACTTTTGTCGGGGGAGTGTTTTGGACGGGTCAAATCATGACTCCGACCTGACCTTGACCTTCAAAATTGTCAATTAAAGGTCAAGTCGAGTAAAACGGACGGATTTTGACGAAATTTGATACCTAGGGGTACTTTTGGACGGGTCAAATCATGACCCTGACCTGACCTTGACTTTTGGACGAGTCAAATCATGACCCCTGGCCTGACCTTGACTTTTTAAATAGTCAATTCAAGGTCAAATCGCGCCTTTTGCCGGAAATCAGATGGGAAACAGCCCGGATGAAGTCGGGCCCATCAGCTAGTGTAATAAAGAAGACAGTTTGAAGAATGTAATGTATAACACGAGAAACGGGAAGACTTGATATATGGAAGTATGCAAATTTCCCACATGAAATTTGAAAGCTAGTTTATATTATAATTCTATTATAATTTATATTTATGGCTAATAATATGATCTTGGTGGCGTTACCATTTCTGACTATGGTTTTCTTGTTTATATAATTATAAGGGCCGGACAGTTTGAGTGAGAGACAGAGAAGCCGGGAGAGAGTAACTAGCTCACCCCAATATGCTATGCTCAACAATAAATACCTTGACATTAGAATATGCGGATATAGTCTGGTCGATAAAAGGTTTGACCTAGAAAATATTTGGACTAAGTCGTTTTTAATACCATTTTGAAGAGTGAGAACATCTTGTCATATGTATACACATGTATACATTTTTGTGAAGCTAAGACATAACTCCACCTTTATATGCCAAAATTGGCGACCGGAAGTGGAATTTTTACGTTTTTTACTAATATCTTTAAGATAAGTTTCTGTGGTCTGGAACTGGTTGAGAATTGTGACTTTATTTTGTATTTGGCATGTTAACTGACCATTGGAGCAATGAAATATGCTGTTCGTGGGGTCCACACCCCTTCCGATCACTCACAAATTCGATTTTACAAAACGCGGTATAACATTTCACAAAAGATCCCCATTGGGATTCTAGTCACATTTCATCAAAAAGTGGGAAGAACTGTGATGGATTCTATATCTTATTGATATTCGAATTCAATGGTACCAAAATTGTCACTTTAGCTAAAAATGGCTGTCAAAATGGCCGCCAAAATATGGAAAATGGTAATTATTTTCCCAGCTTGCCATGCAACCGCTTACAGGTTGTGGTGATGCACACAATTGACTATTATGTCTTATATAGCTTGACTACTAACATTTCTGATGCACCTTGGGTATTTGTTACTATTTTAACCACTAAAGTTACCAGAACTATATTGACATTTTCTGTCACAAACCTGATATCAAAATCAGCAAAATATCGATGTTCAGTTTTTTAAAAGTAAAATGGAACTATGTTTGGTATCAAAGATGTTTATTGTTTTGATATGTGTTACATGTGTCACACTGAGGTATTTTAGACAAAATTACCCAAGATGGCTTCCAAAATGGCAACCAAATTTGGTAAATATTATTATATACATATGTGTATATACGTGGTGTGTATGTATACATAATCAATTGTGACTCATATGCTACTTAATCAACTAAATGTTCTATCCTTGTTGTCCCGGTACCCTACAAGGCATGACGAGTTCATTGAAGAATGCAATATGGATTTTGCCAAAAACTTCCTTGTTTTTGAACGCAAATGGGCAGAACGTTGAAACGGAACTGAGAGGGGTCATATTATGTGGCTATTCTGACCCATTAGCATCAACATTGATCAACTTAATACAATTTGTATGTCTGTTGATTGTATGGTCATATGCGAGGTGAGTATGTATACATGGAGTTATTGTATTCATAAATGGTGTGAATAGTTATACAATGTGTGACTATATGGTCATGGATGGGTGTACATGGTTAGATGTATAGGTATATAAGGAGTAGCTGTATGGTCATGATTGATGTGAACATGTTTACAGTGAGTGGCTGTCTGGTCATTGAAGTGGTATGTGGGCATAACGAGAGCAGCTACACTGCCCTGTATGTATATATGGAGTGACTGTCTGGTCAGGAGTGGGCTGTACAGTTGTACATTCGATAGCTGTATTGTCATGGGTGGGTGTATATGTATATATATGTTGGATGTATGGTAATGGATGGGTGTATGGATAAATAGAGTGTGGTTGTATGGTTTTGGGCAATGTGTATATGTGTACATGGAATGATCTGCATGGTCATTGTTGACGTGTATATGCATACCTGGAGTACACTTTGATGGCCATTGGCGGCTAGTGTATATAGAGAGTGACCTCATGGTGATGGGTGAAATGTATATGTTTATATGTAGGGCCTATTGCATTGTCATTGGTGGTGTGTACAAGTATACAGTGAATAGCTGAATGCCCATGGAGAGGGTGTATAAGTATACAGCAAGTGGCTGAATTGTCACGGTTTAGTTGTACATGCAAGTCTGGAGTGTTCAAATGGCCGTGTGTGCGGGGTATTGGTATATCTAGAAGGGCTGTATGTCAATTGATGAGGTATATATATACACCTGAAGTGACGCTGTGGTCATGGGTGAGGTGTATATGTATATCATGAGTGACTATATGGCTATGGCACGGCCAATATGTATATAGGGATTGACAGTATGGCAAAATTAATGGTGGGGTGAATTGATATACAAGGAGTGACTACGATCACGAATGTGGTTTATGGGTATACAGCGAGAGGCTGCATTGTCAAGTATCAGGTGTATATGCAAGTCTGGGGTTTATGAATGGCCATGTGCGCGGTACGGGACATTGATATATCTAGATGGGCTGTAAGGCCATTTGTGAGGTCTAAATGTATATACCTGGAGTGACTCTATGGTTTTGGGTTGGATGTATATGTATATCTTGAGTGGCTATATGGCCACGGGTGTCGCAAATATGTATATATACAGGGAGTGAGACTGTATGACCACTGGTGAGGCAAATAGGTATACACGAAGTGATGTATGATCATAGATGTAGAGAACAGGAATACCAGGAGTGACTGTATGGTCATCTGTGGGTGTATATGTATGTCTTTAGTGGCTATATAACTATGCATGTGGCAAATCAATATACATGGAGTGACTGTATGGCCTACGGTGAGGCGAATAGGTATACAAAGAGGTTACTTTATGTTCATGTATGTAGTGAATATGTATACAGGTCGTGTGAAGTGTAGGAGTATACGTGGTGTGTCTGCATGGTTATTCACGGCTATAGGGCCATGCGTTTGGTGTGTGGGTAAACCCAAGTGTGGTTGTATGGTAATGGGTGAGGTGTATGTCTATACAGCGAGTGGCACGTTGCCATTTATGTGGTGTTCATGTACATATGGAGTGACTGCATGCTCATGTGTCATTTGTACTGGTGCACCTATCGCTTTCCACAGTAACTCAAGGATATGTTAATCGATAGAGGTAATATCAGAGTGTTCTCCACATGAATTGCGTTTTATATGCAATGTGAAGAAAACGGTTTTCCTGACAATAGTTTATAAGTTAATGAATTTTGATGCTAATGGGCCATTCAACGTTCTGTCCGTTTCCGTTAAAAAAACATACTGCATCCCTTAAAATGAATTTGTCGTGCCTCATAAGGTGCTGGAACAACCAGAATATTATATTTAGTTGTCAGTTGATTAAGTATCTTGTTTAATAACCATGTGAGTCACAATTTGCCATAATTTCGGAACGGCAGAGAATAATGTTCGGAATTTGAACTTTTTACCAAATTTGGTTGCCATTTTGCAAGTCATCTTGAGTAATATTCTCTAAAACGCCACACGATGACACATTTAAGGCATATCAAAATAAAAAGAACCTTTAATACCAAAGATAGTTCCATATTACTTTAAAAAAAATGGTCCAAACATGAAAAGTGATTTTTTTGTCGAGTTTGATGCTGTTTGTGATAGAAAAATCCCATATTTCTGGTAATTTCAGAATAGTAAACAGTAAAAATTAATCAAGGTGCATAAAAATTGTTGAATTCAATGTATATGACACAGAATAGTCAATTGTGTGCATCACCACAACTTGTAAGCGGTTGCGTGGCACGCTGGGATAATAATTACCATTTTCCATATTTTGGCGGCCATTTGACAGCCATTTTTAGCTAAAGTGACAATTTTGGTACCATTGAGTTCTAATATGAATAAGATATAGAATCCATCACTTACATTGCACAGTTCTTCTCACTTCTTGATGAAATATGACTAGAATCCCAATGGGGATCTTTTGTGAAATTTTATACCGCGTTTTGTAAAAATGAATTTTTGAGTGATTGGAAGAGGTGTGGACCCCACGAACAGCATAGTTCATTGCTCCAATGGTCAGTTAACGTGCTAAATACAAAATAAAGTCACAATTCTCAACCAGTTCCAAACCACTAAAACTTACCTTAAAGATATTAGTAAAAAACGTAAAAAATCCACTTCCGGTCGCCATTTTGGCGGCCATCTTGAACGAGGAGTTCCAATTTTGGCACATAAAGGTAGCGTTATATCTTAGCTTCACAAAAAGGTATACATGTGTATACATATGACAAGATGTTCTCACTATAATTGCATCAAGCTGACTTATAGGAAAATGGCATCCATCTTGGACGCCATCTTGAATTACAAAAAATGCTCAAAGCGGATTTTGGATATGTTATAGAGGCGAGCTTCCTCTTCAAAGTGGTATAAAAACCAACTTAGTCCAAATTTTGTCTAGGTTGGCCCTAAAATTTGAGTTTATCGACCAGACTAATGTAAGATTATCAATCGATAATAACCTGGATTCGCTTCCCTGAACTGAACCAAGGCGATCTGTTCGTATATATGCACTCTGAACGATCGGAGGTTAATGAACGAATGAGAGAGAGAGAGGGAGACGGGGAGAGAGTAACAGACAGACATACAGAACTGAATCAAGACCACAGATGTGCACACGCGCCGCATTTCGAATCTGTGTCTGTCTGTCTGTCTGTCTGTCTGTGTTCGCGATGGACTCGAAAACGGCCGAGCCGATTTCGATGAAACTTGGTATGTGGGGGTACTTTCGGCCGTGGAGTGGCAAGTGCCTGTTAATTTGCCCGTGCGACGGGACCTTGACCTTGAAATCGGGTCATTTCAAGGTCGAACGCCCGAGTATCACGGGATTTCGATAAAAATTAGTGTCTGGTGACACTTTCGTATGGGGAGTGTCGTAAGCCTATTAGTTTGCCCGTGCGAAGTGACCTTGACCTTGAAATCGGGTCAATTCAAGGTCATATCGCGAATTTTGATGGGATTTCGACGAAATTTGATACGTAGGGTTACTTTTGTCCACTGGGTGTTTTGGACGGGTCGAGTCGTGACCCGGACCTGACCTTGACCTTCAAAATGATCAATTCGAGGTCAAATCGGGTAAAACCGGATGGATTTCGACGGGTACTTTTGTCCGGGTAGTGTTTTGGACGGTCAAATCGTGACCCCACCTCACATTGACCTTCAAAATGGACAATTCAAGGTCAAATCGCGCAATCGGGTCAATTCGAGGTCAAATCGGGTAAAACCGGATGTATTTCGACGGGTACATTTGTCGGGTACTTTTGTCCGGGCAGTGTTTTGGACGGGTCAAATCGTGACACCACCTCACCCTGAATTTCAAAATGGACAATTCAAGGTCAAAATCGCGCAATTCGCCGAAAAGCAGAGGGGAAACAGACCCCGACCTGACCTTGACCTTCAAAATGATCAACTCGAGGTCAAATCGGGTAAAACCGGATGGATTTTGGCGGGTACTTTTGTCGGGTACTTTTTGACGGGTCAAATCGTCACCCCACCTGACCTTGACCTTCAAAATGGACAAATCGTGCAATTCGCCGAAAAGCAGAGGGTAAACAGACCCCGACCTGACCTTGACCTTCAAAATGATCAACTCGAGGTCAAATCTGGTAAAACCGGATGGATTTCGACGGGTACTTTTGTCGGGTACTTTTTGACGGGTCAAATCGTCACCCCACCTGACCTTGACCTTCAAAATGGACAATTCAAGATCAAAAGCAGAGGGGAAACAGCCGGGACGAAGACCTTGAAAATGATCAATTCAAGGTCAAAGCGGGTAAAACCGGATGGATTTCGACGGGTACGTTTGTCGGGTACTTTTGTCCCGGCAGTGTTTTGGACGGGTCAAATCGTGACCCCGACCTGACCAGCCAGAAAATGACCCAGTTCTGAGTTATGACGTCATCATCTCGTAGAGAGCGTTTAGTGATCCGAGATTCCACTTACTAATTTCAATCACTTGTGGGCAGATGGATATTAACAAATGGGAGGTAACGATTGATGTATTCTATCCAGGATATGTCTGTCTTTCATTTAAGACGACTGATGGCCATTAAAATCCAAGATGGCTGCCAAAATGGAAACAATCTATGATTTTTTGCGAAAAATTGAAAATCTTCTATTTTTTTTCTTCTGAGATTGCTTAGCATATTGGAGATATTTTACTGCCTATCATAAGAACATTCATATAAGAACAATTTGGAGCCATTTGTAAGAAATAAGAGTTGGAAAGAGCCGTATATCTGGAGATGGAATCAAAATATTTCATATTTCATTAATAATTCTCGATGATGACTTTTACATCCACTCAGTAATTTCAATCTCTTGTGAACAGGTGAATATAAACACATGATCAGTAATAATTGATACATTCTATCCAGGGAATATGTATCTTTAATTTAAGATGGTTATTGGCCAAAAATAAACAAAATGCCTGCCAAAATGGCTGACATACTGGAAAATAATTGAGGATTTATTTGAGATTTCTAATTTTTTCTCTCTAAATGTTCTCAGTTTATCAGGAATGATGACCACGTTTTGCCTGTGGGAGCTATGCTCTCTTCTTTTACCTGTCGTTCTATTTCCGCCCCGTGATCAGACCTTGTACACTTCTTCAGCGAATCCGGGAGATAGATATAAAATATTATATCGATCATGTCAGCACCCTTGGCAAAGTTTGGTACATATGGAATAAATTTCTCCTTGACATAGCCGGCAAAAGTCATTTGAGGAGAAGGCTCAATGTGTTAACCAGCACCGCACCATCAAAGAGTACTGTGATTATACCAGGTGGTTTTAAACATGCAGTTTTATGTATATGTATATGTATATGTGTGTATATATATGCTACTAGCAGGTGACCCGACTTCGTCCAAGCTTTGACCTTGAATTAACCACTTTGAAGGTCACGGTCAGGTCGGAGTCACGATTTGACCCGTCCAAAACACTCCCCGGACAAAATTACCCGTAGGTATAACATTTTGTCGAAATCCGTCCAGCAGTTTTCACGGCCATAGCTAACAGACAAACAAACAGACAGAAGTCCCAAAATATATATTAGATCATTTGTGGGTACCCGTTTCAATGTGAGGGTCACCTCGGGTGGAAAACTGGCCCGATGAAAATATCCCCCATTCCCAGGAACCCTTAAGTACGAACACAGAATCACACAACACGCTCATGTCTGTACACAGACACAACGCGCTCATGTCTGGACACATACACGCTCTTTATCAACGACACTGCGGATACGAACGCTCTTTAACTATCACGCGATTAACCCATGAACTACCCATTGCTGTGGCGGGGGATTGGAGAATGAGTGCTCTGACGTTATCAGAAGCGGTACGATGACATTCCATCTGGGATTTTACACTTAGATAGGAAGTTTGGGCTCAATCCGTCCGGCAGTTTTCCCGGCTATAGCTAACCGACAAACAGACAAACAAACAGAAGTCCCAAAGTATAATTTAGACTAGCCGATGAGCCCGACGTTGTCCGGGCTATTCAAAAACCAAATTTCAAGTCGATAGCTCCACCCGTTCCGAGATCTGGTCTGCGCATGCGCGAAGCTGGCGTCGCACGGACTCGCCGACCCGATAAAATTCGTATCCGGCGCAAGATACATTCACATAGCAAATTTCAAGTCGATAGCTCCACCCGTTTCCAAGATCTAGTCTGCGCATGCGCGAAGCTGGCGTCGCACGGACTCGGCGACCCGATAAAATTCGTATCCGGGGCAAGATACATTCAGTAATTTCAAGTCGATAGCTCTACCCAGCCCGACGTTGTCCGGGCTATTCAAAAACCAAATTTCAAGTCGATAGCTCTACCCGTTTCCGAGATCTGGTCTGCGCATGCGCGAAGCTGGCGTCGCACGGGCTCGGCGACCCGATAAAATTCGTATCCGGGGCAAGATACATTCACATACCAAATTTCAAGTCGATAGTTCCACCCGTTTCCGAGATCTAGTCTGCGAATGCGCGAAGCTGGCGTCGCACGGGCTCGGCGACCCGATACAATTCGTATCCGGGGCAAGATACATTCACATACCAAATTTCAAGTCGATAGCTCCACCCGTTTCCGAGATCTGGTCTGCGCATGCGCGAAGCTGGCGTCGACGGGCTCGGCGACCCGATAAAATTCGTATCCGGGGCAAGGTACATTCACATAGCAAATTTCAAGTCGATAGCTCCACCCGTCTCCGATATCTCGTCTGCGCATGCGCTGCACGGGCTCGCCAATATGACAACGACGACCGCCTGGTCAAACTACACACACGTACCAAGTTTCGTCCTGATCGGTCGAGAATCGTAGATTTGTATAAATGACAGACAAACTGACAAACAGACAAACAGACAGAGGTCTTCAAAATATATATGAGACTAGCAGGTGGACCCGACTTCGTCCGGGCTGTTTCCCCTCTGCTTTTCTGCGAATTGCGCGATTTGACCTTGAATTGACCATTTTGAAGGTCAAGGTCAGGTTGGGTTCACGATTTGACCGTCCAAAACACTCCTCGGACAAAAGCAACCCTATGTATCAAATGTTGTCGAAATCCAGTCAAAATTCGCGATTTGACCTTGAATTGACAATTTTGAAGGTTGGGGTCACGATTTGACCCGTCCAAAAGACTCCCCGGACAAAAGTACACCCAGGTATGAAATTTTGTCGAAATCCGTCCCGTTTTACCCAATTTGACCTTGAATTGACCTGTTTGAAGGTCAATGTCAGGTCGGAGTCACGATTTTACCCATCCAAAACACTCCATGGACAAAAGTAACCCTATATATCAAATTTCGTCAAAATCCGTCTGGCAATTTTTCCGGCCATAGCTAACAGACAGACAGACAGACAAAAGTCCCAAAATATATAGTAGACTAGCAGGTTAGCCCGCCACTGGTGGCGTTGGTCCGAAACATGACATTTTAATTGTGCCTTTTTAATCAAGAGAAATTATGGTACCCGTCCCTAAAAGAGGTATGATTTAAGGTACATCGGGTGGAAAAAAACTGACCCGATAGGAACGACAGACATAAGAATCACACAACACGCATTTTTTTTTCCAATGAGTTAATTCTGTCTTTTTAATCAAGAGGAATTGTGATACCCGTCCCTAAAAGAGGTATGCCAACTTCACGGCTTGGGGGCCACACGAAGATTCTCACTTAGCCGTAAAGAGAAAATACCATTGTGTATTATTTTCTCGCCAACAAAGTCGAACAATGTCGTTGTTGTTGGCATTCACGGCTTGGGGTGACCCCACCTTTACGAGATGGTCAAAGGACAAGGCAGTGGAAGTCCCGTCAGATTCGGGGACGTATCACAATGCCTCGTATTTACTGAACTTTCAGTAGCGAGATAAGCTGCGTGAGTTAGCACGAATAGAGGGGTGTAAGTTTATAGCTTGTTTATATGAATGTATCGAAAATAGACTAAGATTTTCAGCCGTAACAAGAAATGTATATATCAGAAAATGTAAATTCTATATTTTGCGAGGTATTAGCAAGTTTTGGCTCAACGGGTTTAGCAGTTTGAAGTGAATATGGATATAAAAATATACATATTATACAGATATAAAAAATGTAGAGTTACGCCTCTTGGATCGCGAGCGAATCGATAGCGAAAGCCATTGTATCCAAACGAAAGTCGCACTTTAAGGGTCAAGGAGTGCTCAGAGCTTGTCCAAAATGCGACATTGACCATCCCCGTGTGTTTTTACACTTATATACGAAATTTGAGCTCGATCCGACCAGCCGTTTTCGATTCTATGAAGTACCCACATACATACACACATAAATACGGAAGTCTCAAAATATATAGGAGATGTGTTGTATTGTTTCCATTGTTGGCGAATTTATATGCATATTGATTCTATTAGACTTATAGGTAATGCAGACCGACGTTATACTGCTCATGCAGTGCACGCTTTCCGAACGTTCAGTGATGTTCTGGAGTTTGCGCAGATGCAAACGGATATTTTGTTTCCATAATTCGATGCAGTCATGTCTCAATGCTTAATAGATGGCTATTTGTTCTATTTTATGTATTTCTAGTGGACTGACATGTGGAATATTTGGATATTTGAGCATAGAAATTGTGAATGATTAAATGTTAGAACCGATGAAACGCGGTTTTTGGTGGACTGTTTTGTGGAATACTACAGTAAAAGTGGAATTGATGCCATATATCTCCGTACATATTTCTGATGGAATATGCAAATTGCGTATATATTGGTGACTAATGGTACACTGTCATTATAGTGACGCATTGTAACTGCAGTGCGCTTGCGGTGCGATTCAATGTCAGTTCGCGGTGGTGCACTGTAATGTAATGCACGGTACGTGTAGTGTGCATGGTATACTATAATGATGCACTGTCATTCATAGTGCGCGGTTTAGAACATTCAGTGATGTTCTTTCATCTGCGTAGATGCAGATGGGCGTGTACACAATGATGCAATTTCCTATCTCGGGTGTGATTGAGAACATTCAGTGATGTTGGGCCATCTGCGCAGATGCAAATGGGCGATGTCCTTGTTTGTTTATATGGTTGTGGTGCAATGTTTTTGTGCATGTATATTGGAATGATTATGTTTAGTTGGTGTGAATAAATGTGGTCCGCGTGACGATATGGGTGTTGTTGTTCTTGTGAATATTCGGGATGAAGGATGGAACGCGTTCTAGGGGGAATGACTTTCCCATGTTCTCGGCTTTGGCGATACCCTCGGGTTTGACGATACCACGTACACGGGGGTGATCTGTGTTATAGGTAATAGTCTTCAACTTAGACCTAGTCCCCCTCCTGGTCAGAGATTTTTGTACAAACCGAGACTTGAACCTGAGACGAGAATACCTATTTCTGGTTTCGCACTTACGATACATGCAGATTAGTAAATTGATTGTAAATCATGCGTGCGTCTAGCTGGCTTTAGGGTCTATTATCATTGCACACGCGCGTGCGATTAATCGCATCGTTTTTTAAGGTCGAGCGGATCTATATGTGCGTTCGATTGCATTCCTTCCTCCCACTGTTAAGAGTTCCCCAATAGGGGTGGGGTCTGATGCACACATTCATACACAGGGTTATGGTAGGTTGGAGGATGATAAAGTACTTTTGGTTGTGGGTGACCACATATATATATATCCTGACACATTAACTTTAATTTTCCTCAGTTAGATTTACTCACGTATAAGTTGAGTATAACGAGCCATGCCATAAAAATGACATAAGTTTTGAGGACACAATTTATATCTAGCTAATTATAATTAGAAATAGAGGGTTCAATTCCATGTTTTTGGGGGCATACATATGCATATTTTATTCCAGCTTGAAACAGTGACAACGCGGTACTATAATTGACGAACCACCATTCAAATAGAATAAGTGGTGGGGACTCAGAATTCGACCTTAAGGGTCACACACGCATCGTTTCAGGTCTCATTCTGTCGCCAGGACGCTGTTCGCATGAGCGATTGATTTCAATTTGATCATCATTTGCGGCTCATCATTAGTGATCGCACATGCTAAACGGCACATTACTATCAATATATATATTCACAATCTTGGGTACAGTTTTGCGCGAGACTGACATATAATATAATTCGATTGGATTCTACAAAAATCACCACTAATGCTAGCTATACGTTGGAAACTTCTTTCCAAGCCATTTCCTTTCCGTACTTCATTTATTATTTTATCGCCCATCAGTTATGAGAATGACCGTACCCGGATAGTATAGGCCTATGTGACCGAGTGAACTGTCTGATGGACATGTCATACTTTAAAATCCATAATATTTTGCAAGAAATAAAAATATAGGATTTATACAGTGAATGGGGATATAACGGTACATTTTAGCAGCCGTGAATAACAAATTGCGAGTGCATATATACGGGTGCGAGATGAATCGCTCCCGTCTCCTGCGAAGGACTGTATAATTATACTATATATGAGAATAGGGGAACATTTCTATATACAATATCTGCAAAAGCCACTGTACGTGTACCTGTGCAGGTATTATGTACACATTTTGTATATAAAGGTCACTAAGCTTGGTAAATAGGATAGAATCGTCTGATCGAAGCCGCAGTGATGGTACCGTATTTAGTATTGCCTAATCGGTGGAGCCAATCGAACAGAACCACGGCTTCGGACAAATTTCTACATTTCATCGTGTGTGTTTCATGGAAAACATGGCATTAAAATAAATAATGTTTGGCATTGCTCTTACATATCTCCACTGTTATTGTTGATAACTTGATATTCTGTAAGTTCTAATCAATTAAAGCCATGTACATGTACATACATATAGTGTACAGGTGTATTAATACAATTCCAGTTTGGTAAGACTTTAAAGGGGATGGAAAAGTCTGTTTCATGAAAAATGTCTGGAAACGGGCTGACAAAATTGGCATTTTTCACATAAAAGCAGACATAAATAGATATAACCACAT
Source organism: Siphonodentalium dalli (assembly GCA_032622095.1). Classification (NCBI taxonomy): domain Eukaryota; kingdom Metazoa; phylum Mollusca; class Scaphopoda; order Gadilida; family Siphonodentaliidae; genus Siphonodentalium; species Siphonodentalium dalli. The sequence goes on from CP136064.1 coordinate 113,405,232, forward strand.
AGAGAGCATATACCGTTAAAGGGGGAGCCACCAATAGATGTGAGCTAAAAAGCTTTTTGTACCAGAAAAGTTACTTTGAAACAGAGTATATCTGCAATATTATGGCATTGTTTTGCCATTCAAATGTGAAAAACTATAACTTCAACAGTATCATTAGGCAGCCCATTATGATAAGTGACTTACCATTAAGAGCCAAGGAGCAATGCTTTAGATTAATGTTCACGGTATCGTTTGAAAATCGTCCGCTAAAACGTGTCAGTTTTCCTTGGGGAGCCAGGAGCCATATTTCTATTGTAAACACATGTTCATGATGTTGTCATTTTTGAATTCGTGGCAGGCACATGAAAATCGACCACGAAAGCAATTCGATCCTTCAATCGGGCAATTTTATGATGTGAAATCGATGCTTACAGTTTGTTTAAGTTGTTGGAATTAATTTCATTGCTTGATTACCCACGATTTATGAAGTTTTGTGCTGTTTACAGATGAAAATGTTGATATTCTATTTTTTAGAAATGCCACTATAGTCGAAAGCGAGATTACAAGATGTCGTATTATTACGCAATTCACATAAATAAAAAAATTACATGTTTCAGAATATTTTATTATTCTAAAATCAAATAGCCTATATAAAAACATATTTATAAATAGGAAAGTACGGTATTCCGACGAAATATGTCATATTTTACGACGGACTCCTTGCGCGAGTTCACTTCCGGTCAATTCTATTTTGGTGCACTGTAAGAAAAACATTCAGCAGAAAAATACGTTTAATAAATTTTGAATGTAAATTAATCGAGAAATTTTCGGTTATCAGGTACAGTCATATAGCTTATAACCCATATATATTGATGAGCATAATCAAAAGCTTGATCGGCCATGCGATTGTCTATACTGATCGATTTCCATTCGTAATCCTATCCAATTTGCCGGATTGGGTTGTTTGTAATAATGGCCGCCCCATGGCATGTGTATCGGCTATCGCAAAATAATGTTCGCGAGAATGCGCGTTTTTTTTACTATTGCTCAAGTTATTTTATGAGTTAGTCACCCAGGTAAATATTTTTAGGGAATTTGTCACATTGAGTTGTTATTAGACATTTGATTGTCATCAGTTAGTTTGCCATTTGCAAGCATCATTATATAAATATTCTGACTTAATTAATAGTAATAATACATCACTGTTGCTATATTTCGTACATTTTCATGTACAGTACGGCACTACCAGTTATGTATTATATTTTTATCTTATACATGTAATGCCTATGTGAAGACCCACATTCACTATCATTGATGCAGCAACTTTGGCTATTATGGTCTCCCATACCAAGAAAAATAGTTCCTAAGAATGTAAACAATGCCAATGGAGGACATATTCTCATTATTCAGGATGACAGTACTATCCTTTAATTTCCCAGGATATATGGGAAAGTTCTTGTTTCTCCTCACAATGATGTCTCCTTGGCTCTAGCCAGATTCTTATAGGACCATTTTGACTGTTCAGTTTTTGCAAAAAGTTAACCATTGGAACAGAAGAAACGTCGTTTGTGGATATGATTTTTTGTCACTCTACGGCGAGTAAATTGTAACAGCTAAAATTTCTCTACTAATGGCAAGATCTTTGTTTATTATTGATTATTATGTGTGAAAAATATGAAGTTTATCCATTCTATGGCTGATAATTGTTGATCATCTGGAGGTAGGGTGCAATCCGCGGTGGCCATCTTGACCAGACTTTGCCATCATCCCCTTAAGTGAATGGTTATTAACTATAAATAAAATAGTTATCCGTTCACTGTTCACATACTGCTGCCTACCGTACGTGTTTCGCACAGTCATTTGTATTTTATTTGACCAGGCATTCACCCCCACGGGATAGACTGACTTCACGTTCATCTTTGAACCGGTAAATGGACACAGTACACAGTGTTTGTGAACATTGAGACGACCATGATTCAATGCTATAAAGTGGAGAAATTTTCTGGTCCCGACAAATACATGGATAATCTGTTCACATGATAGGGATTTTTTCTTAAGCCACGTGATTAATTACCCTATGTCCTACCAGTACGATCTTTCCATGTACAATTTTTACGTATATACCGTACATGTCCATAATTTCGCAGCTGAAATCAAACAGTGCTTGATATTTATATTTTACTCACAATCTTTTCATGAGCATGCAAAGTCCAACTACTGTACTCACGATGAAAAACTCTCGACTTAGGATTGAATTGTGGTCATCTGAATGAGCGAACATTCTCTATGTGATCAGGCACACGGGTTCCTGACACAATACATAGATCCCCAGTCCCCACCCAAAGATATGTGGTACATACCGGTACATGTATATATCTATCTATAGTGGCCTGTGCTACCCAGGGAATAATGATTTTTATGTACTTTGTACACGTTGGTATTAAACATAAAAATTTATATTTGCAGTACTAGTAAGGCACTATCATATTCAGATTTGAATTTCTCTTGTACTATCCACATTCAATATATTCATTTAAAACTTCATTTACTTGGAAAATTATCATATTAAAAGCACGTACTAGTACCACAAGCAATACTAGTTCAAGCAGTTTATACAAAAGGTACATGTACATATACACGAACCGGTATATGTAACTTTAAATTATTGATGTTTTTTTTATTTATTATCTACATGTATACAATTTATACATGTGATTGTGATGTACATATACAAGTACATGTACTAGTAGCCTGGTGATATTTAAAAGATAGTCTTTCTCTTTGTAAATATGTACTATATAACGGTAGTTTAATACCGGGGTATTAAATATTAGATATGAATCAAAGACCCCTGTCCGGAAATGCTTCTATCGATTAATATTGGTTATATTTTGAATATTTTCTGGTCAAAAATGTGTGGTTGTTTAACTAACAAACAAAAGTGTTTACTGTTTACAGAGACCAGAAATTTTATTGTGTATTGTCACAAATAAATGTTAATTAGACTCATTATCGCGTATAACTATGGAATAAGACAATACAAAAAATCAATCTGGGACATTTGAGTCTTTGATGTTCAGAGCACAGCTACGGTATGTGAACACCTTAATGATCTCTATCACTACCGGTATATGCGATCACCTAAATGGTCTGTTCTAAAAATAGAGCAATAAAGTGTCCCATTTAATCATCTCATTTTTTAATAAAATATTCGAAATGACATCAATATTAATTGATGGAAGCGTTTTTTTTTGGACAGGGCTCTTCAATTCATATTTATTATTTAATACCCACAAAACTATTTCAAAATTGTTACATGTATAGAGATAATCCACCTTTAACAGTATTAATCTTATTTCTATTCACAGTGTATACCCCACAAATTGGTGGAAATTTGGCTGAGCGCTTTCAGTTTCCTTTGAAATTGGCATACGCCATAACCATTCACAAGTCACAGGTAATGTCCTTGAATCGGTAAGTTATTGTCCATTGTTTATTTTAAATTTGCTCAGGTTTCAATTTGGTACTGTGGGGGTATATCACCATCTGTGCTCCACTCTCTTGTTTATTTCTTCTGCAGTTAACATTTCCATGATTGGAGCATCCTGAAATGTTGCGGAAACCCTGTGCCAATGCATTCTCTTATATATGCAAGTCTCCCATAGGGAGCATCACATATATAAGAGAATTCATTGGCCTAACAATATTTACCTTTACATTACAAGCCAGTCCATGTACATTCTCTTATATATGCAAGGCTCCAAATGGGACACTCGCATATACCGTTATATGAGAATGCAATGGCGCAGGATCTTTAATGCTGAACCAGCGCAGCTCCCGTCGTGAAAGGGTTAAAGAGTACTTTTGAATCTTTTATTTTCACTAATTTGGTGTTGAAACAGATGGGGTATCTTTAAATATAAATTAGCTCATTCATTCTACCGAACTGAACTTGAAATTCAAGATAATTTCTTTGAACAATATGAATTGCCTGTTATGACTGTTATACATGTACATGTGGAAATGCCCAGGCATAGGCAAGTGTTATACCTGTACATGTATCTCTGGTGTGTACATACATATGTGTTTATGTATGTGGGTGGTGGGGGTCTATTTAGATCATGCCACGAATCTCTACTCTGTCTAACGCCCGTGCAGTAGACAGAGTAGAGATTTATAGCATGATCTAGAGGTATATTGTGCCAGAGCCTGTGTGTGTAGATTGCTTGTTTAGTTAGTCATATTACTTCAAGGCGAAGCATACATCATGACATACCCGGTAACAGAGGCCACAACCCAACTTAAAATATCCAACTGTATCTTCACTTTCCCCTTGCAAATTTCAGTCGAAAAGTAGGAAATTATACTGCTTTTGGTCTGAATCAACATATTTCACTCTAACTGCTTTTATTGGATAATCAAACTAACAGAATAATTTCAGCATATATTTATTTAAAATTTGCATTGACATTCTGAAATGTGTATTTTCAGTGTTGAAGTTGACTGCAGACAAGTGGACTGAGGGTTATCAACTTTAATCCAAACTTAGTTGTATCCCAGCCAGAATAAATAGCTAAATTTATCGAATCAGGGTCCACTGATGCTTTGGAAGATTTATCCTGTTGTTGTACAACTAGGTATGTATATCTACGCACAGTAATAAAATGACATAGGTGTATGCTCTGCACTCAGAGATGTGGAAACAGAGCGGGTTTGGGGGGTGTCTTGCCCCAACTTTGGCAAACATTTCAATAGCTAGAAATTCCATGCTTGACATGACTGCAGTTGGAAATTTCAGGCCAAATATAAGCTGAAATTGTTTTCCAACCACTGAACCAGTATCCATGCCAAATATGTTGTTTTTGCAGACCAAACTGTTGGTTGAAAATTTCTAACAATTTGGAAAATTACAATCCATTTGGAAGGGGTGCAAATAAAATTTCTAAGCTTTGACATGAAGGGTGGTTCTAATTCAATTGTCTGTTGCACTTGTGGAATTTTTGAATGAATCGGGGGGTGGATGTAGAGTTGGAAATTTGGAAATTGGACACTCTAGCCACGTCTCTGTGCAAATATTAATTTTTAATCATGTATCACATTTTAACATAAACATGTACATATATATATATCCAGAGTTATACTACAACACTTCTTCCCAATAGTCATTCACTGTTGTTCTACCGGTACAATAACATGACAACATCTGAGATAAATTCAGTAAATATTACTCCCTGACCAATAAATTAGATCTAAAACTGTTGTGGAAACCTAAAATTTATTTACACAAATAATTAGTAACATAATGGCACCAATTATAACCATAATAACCCAATTGATCAGTATTTGAAAATATATTCATTATCTGATGATCTGTTTACATTGGTACTTGGAAATGCCAAAACTTGGTAATCCTAAAGACTCTGTGAGTGATATGCAGAAGTAAAATGTTATCAGCGGTATACAGGCATATGTAGTTCCATATTGGAACTGCATCTACATGGTTACATTGACCGATTAATTTATTTGAGATTGGTAATACACTGACGTATAACATTGAATGACCATTGGGGAAGAAACATTTATAGTATATCTAAACTCGCTACTACATGTACATGTACCTGTTTTTTAAACTCTTTTTCTCAGTGTGATGCCCCTACTCATTTAGACTCTAACACATTTACTTTTGATGATAGTAGTTTTGCTGTCTGTAATATGTTTTCTCTTTTTTTGCAATGGAGTTGACTTGTGAAAACCTTGTGATTCTGCTCCATAATGAGCTTCACCACAGTTGGATTTTCGGGATACAGCACTTTGTCCTAATATTATATTATTTAAAGATCGCCTGTACTGCAGTGCATTCGGATTTGTGTTTGGACCATTGTATGTTGCTCTTTGCTGACAGAATTCATTCTCAATCACGTCTGAGTTTATTTGGGCTGAATAACGCTATAATTTTGTTTTGTCATTTTTTTTGAAAATTGTTCAAATCCACGAACACATGAAGCCAGATCTTCTCGTGTTTTTTGTGACGACATCAATTGCTTGGATTTTTTGTCAGCAGTTTTAGTTTTATTTGATTGATTCATCACATTGGTTTCCCATGATTCGAAATATATCAGTATCTCCATGTTTTCTGTTAGACGCTTGTCATTTTCTTTAGTGATTGGCCGTTTATCACGGAAATTTCTGATTAGCTTTGATGTCATTTCCAAAAAACTAATAGCCCATTGAGAATTTTTCCTTTTTCTCCGAGCGATGCTTTATACTCTTCCATGAGATTTAACATATCAGCATTAAGTACATCTTCTGCCAAATGGTTCCCCATTTTCATATGATTTGTAGGGTGCATATGGTCATTGGTCAATTGCTGATGTATTTGGAGAGGGTTCCTCCTATCCCAATTGTGGGCATCTACCCACATCTGCCACTGAATAGACAAACCATTGACATGTTCCAGAACTCGGGTACAACCCTTTAATATGCCACTCTTAAGTATGTTGTTTCTTAGTTTCTTAATCACATGTGAATAGTCCACCATAAACGTTACAGTCTTTTCTGGATTTACTGGACTTACTACATTCATTATTTTGCTGAACCTTTTGATTCCATGCAGATGCATAAAGGATCGGTTACATTGCGCCCCATCCATACTTGTATATGCAGCAGTGAATCCATATAATGTCAGTCTGTCAACAGCTTCCCAAAAGAGGGGGTATATTTGTGAGGCTTGTGCCTGTCTAGATACAAAGTGTGCAAATGAAAATATGAAGCCAGTAATCCCAAGAAATACCAACTGTAGTATATGGTTCCCAAGTGATTTTTCTTGTTTCCCATCCTTTAATGTTGTCTGTATGTTTCCTTCTTCGCCAATGTCCGAAAACCCCACAAGTTCCTTACATCACAATTTTTAGTTATTTGGAGATCTTCTTGAATTGACATCTCATCGAATATTATTCCTCCAGTCATCCCTTCATCTGTGGTTTCAAGTCGCTTGGCCTCATTATACATCCATTCGAAAACTTCGTCCTGGAATCCTGGTTGATGTTTCACACTATTTTTGTATAAAACTAGTAAGCTTGGTGACGGCAAAATGAAAAGTTTACTGTCTCGCAAGCTTGCATATCCTTGAGGACTTCTTGTGTAAAGATCCAAACAAACAGATATTGGGTTTTTTTCAGCGTCGCCCTCTAGGATCTGTCACATTATAATTTTTTACTTGGGTCACAATGATTTCAATCATATCTGATGATTCATTTGGCATTAGGTTTGAAAGTTCCCTTCGAAGATTAGCAATGTTTGATTCAGTGCTGTCTAATGTTCCATCAGGGTTTGTGTTCTCTTTATCAGATGAGTTGATTTTCATTTTGCAGCATATTCTACATGTCTCATTGTCAGCTATTAGAGGTAACACTCTTTCACATTTTGCGGAACGAACTATCAGTTTTGAAGTGTTAGATTTGTTGCACAATTTTTCTACAAAATGGTACTTGCTACATATCATATCCTTCTCATAGTTCTTGCCTTCGCACATTGCTAGCAGTTCAACTTGTTTACACACTGTCAAAATTCCATCGTTAGTAGATTTATAGGTGTCATCGATGAAATATTTTTCTAAGGGATTGTCTTTGTCTGCTACCTGCAAACTCCATTTGCCTTTTTCAAATGTTACCTTCTTCTTAATAGATATTCCATTTTAGCAGCAACCGGTGTCAGCAACACACCCTATTAGTTAATCGTTTATGCATGCCGCCTTGAAAGACTCTTGAAAATAACTAATTGATGGCAATTTTGAACAAATATTTCTATCAATGTTTTTGGAATCATTTATTTCAATACCACTGAAGATCCTTTTCCTCACTCCATTTATCTTCTTTCTCACTATTTTGCTCTTTTGGAAATAAATTTGTTACATATTTTGAGAAAATTGCCTGGTCTTGAATTATATCCTCTTCTCCCTCATTGCATGATTCAATCTTGTATGTCAAATATATGTCATCATTAGATACTTCTGCATCTTGTCTTTCTCTGACCCTGGAACAGAGCCTGAAAATAGAATCAAATACCACAATTATAAATTTGTTAAACTGAATATTTTGGTGCAGGTCACACGTCACCCCAACGATATGCATTTGGGTGGGTGTCTAATTTTAAGGAACCTGTGGCTGTGCTCCAGGTAACACAAAAAATAAAAAGATAATGAGATGTCGGACCAATGAATTTTATTTTTATATACCGGTATTATTTCCACTCAGATTTACATGAAACTTCTATTTGTTATGTCAAGAAATCAAATTGTTCCATCGTATTTGCCTCCAAAAATAGGGGATTATAGTAAAGGTACAGAAATGAGCACAGATCTTGACACAATAGAGAACCACCCCAAAGACATATATACCATATGTCTTTGGGGTTGTCTATTGTGCCAGGTACCTGTTGAATTAAGTGGTGTCTATCCATCCATCAGTCTGTCTATATTTAAAGTTTGTTGTCTGGATAACTTGAACATTATTTGACATAATCTTATAGTTACGATCAATGGTAAAAAAATGCAACAGATCAGAGGAAAGCGGCCATCTGTGATTTACTGTTTACTATTTACATTTCATCCAAAACAAGTTCAAAAAGTCACTCGTTAAAATGAGGGAAAGGATAAAATGAAATTGTTGGAAGTTTTGGTACAACAGCAAATACAAGCTTAACTTTCCGTAGCAAAAGTTTTACTTTAGCTGGAAAGCACATGTGGTTGACAGGATGCTGAAAACCTGTGGCAGGCAGTGTTAAACATGCATCAAGAGATAGTTTTGAGCTATTGTCTGTTGTGCACTGTATGATAAACAAATCATCATCTGTTAATCAATCCATATATTTCGTTCAGAAAATTATGGATTTATTGGGAATGAATAATGAATATTAACTTTGATAAAATAGTCCCGTTGACAATTTCATAAATAGTAATCCTGGTGACCAGACTTGTCTTCTGTTCATAGATGATAAATTCAGTGAAATTCCTTATAAAGGCCCACTTAATTTTTGAATGCCCAGATAACATTATTCCATATTATACTTCTATACCATTTGGAAGAGGAACCAAAAAAATATATATTCCACCAGAATACGAAGCAGCTGTTGCCTAGGACTGTCCACCAAGTGATAAAGATTAATTCCAAGACTTCCCCCCTCTTCAACCCATAATGCATCAGAATTCAAACTAAGAGATAGAGTTATCCCTTTCCATTGAGTATAATAGACTTTATAGTACAGTCCGGATCAAAATTAAATACAAGACACACCTTGGTACCTCGACAAAAACAACATGTTCCCAGTTTATTCGACCATATCAATTAATAATACAATGTTTTGGAGCTTTCAAATGGTATATAGCATGGGATATGTTGTATTTAATGTGACCTGGTGATTCGAAAATTAAGTGGGCCTTTAATATTTATGGAAATAGTACGTACATATTTGCAGGCCTGTGTAACACAGTGTGATTTTCAAGTTATGGTGGTCATTTATAGCCCAAGACAACCACCCAGCACTATTCTCCAGTGCAAGGAAACTTTGCAAACTACATTTTAACCCTAGCAGAAACCCCGGTAAAAACTCTAATAAAGTGTAACAGATACATTACGTAAATGATTATGGTTTAACTGATTTTGCATGGGTCAAACAGGTGTTATCGATCACTGATTCAAACCGGATCTAATCAATTTTCGCATGGCCCCCAATAATTCATGCTTGATTGTAAAATTTGTGGATGGACTTGGTCAATTCTCTTCTCACTGCCTTAATTTGGTTGTGTATGAGTAGCAAACATTCTTACCGATATGTACATGTATAATTAATTGGCAATTGTTCTTTCAGAGTTGACTCTACAATAGTACCACGTCACAGTACAGAGATTATACATGTACATGTTCCTGAATCTACAAGAGATAGAACTGAAGGCATAGGTGATATTTAAATCGGAGAAAATGAATTCGATAAAGAGTTTGATGAATTGATTGCAAGCATGCCACCTTCTTCAGACACAACAGTGCTCCCTGTGGACTTAGATGTAAAACAAATGTTGTTAGAAACTAAAACGAAAGGTATTACACCTATGCAGCAACAGGCAAATGAGATTTGTGATGCCTTAGTGGGCCACTTGGATCAAGTAAAGATCTTTCCATCAAGACAGTTCGAAGCTCTGACAGATATACTGCATTCTCTGAACATTGTGTCTGATGATAGAATTCTGTCGCAAGAAGAGTTAAGACGGGTGTATGAACCATTTCATCAGTACCAAACTGGCACAAATTACAAGCTAAGCTGTTTTCTGTTGTTTTGTGATACTGTTCCTGCATCCACAGAGGTGCAATACCATATCTGTTACTGTTTAACAGTGGATGTTCGGAAGTATATTCTTCGGCAAAAGGAGATATGTTACCCAGTAGAAAACTGAACGACATCAGAGAGAGAAGTCCGAGAGGAGATGACAAGTGGTGCAAGAGGAAAGATGCGCTATGTTGGGGGATATTGCATTGCGAAATTGCTATATAAATACAATTCAATTCAGCACTACAACTGCTTCCGGTCAGGGAATTTGCAACAGGAAATCTACAACGATGCAAAGCATAAGGTTGATATACTGCGGTCACTAACAGAAGGTGAGCATTACCTGAGAGAAGGATCAAATGACCCGACCAGTTTGTCCCAGATAGATAGAAAGCAAGGCATCTCAAGAGGACTTATCTACGTTACAGAAATTTTTAGTTTCTTCTTGGAATTGTGTGAAGCAAGTTTGAAGCATCTGATTGACAATAATTTGAACATCCATTCAGATAATTTATTTTCACATATCTTAAGTGACTTAATTCGCATGCAAAGTCTATTCCACAACTGGACAAATGTAGTTAGCAGACAGCGTCTCGGTGATAGCCATACATCAGCATCTATGTCATCATTAGTGCAGTGCATGGTGGATAAAGTGGCATGCTCTCAATATCTTTTTGAAGAAGTTGTAAACAGATTTCTGCGAGTCATGCTAAACCAGTTCAGGAAAGACTTTCTGCAGGCATTGTCGGTGGCAAAAAAGATGGCGCATCGCAAGCAGATTATGGTTCCCAGTAAAGTCAGAATTCAAAGCACAGCAGTTACATTCAAATCCATAATGGATGATGATTCTGTTGGAAAAGCCAGTTCCCATAATCTGTTGAAGGCATGCATTGCGGTAGACAAGTCATATTTGAATGGTCTGAAGAAGGATGAGCTACAAACTTTATGCAGTGCATATGGTCTCAAATTTCGCAAGAAGAATAAGAAAGCTGAACTTTGTGACAAACTTGTGGAAGGTATATCTGCAGCTGATGCTATGCAGAATACTGATGTATTATGTAAGGAGTAACTTAGTTTCTTGCATAATTAGCATGAAATTTTCGAGAAGACTGCACACAAATGATTTTTCAAGCAGATTGACATACTACTACTTGTATTCACATTGAGTACAAATTTAGGGAATGGTTGATACCGTGTCATTGAAAGTGTTTTAAAGGCAGAAAAGGTCTTCATGGAAGGTCATTTGAAAATCACAGGAAACTTTCAAGGCACGGATGTCCTTTGTGGTGGGTTTTGCCGTTAAAATAGTTACATCTATTAAAATTAAAACTGCAATAAACAGAAAGACTATTAAAATATAGGCATACATGTATATTAAAATATAGATATATATTTTGTTCTGATACCAATCATAAATATAGTGTAAATAGTATGCTATTGTCAAGTTTGTATGCTTTGTTATGTAGACAAAATTGTTACAGAACCTGGCTTTTCGTTACATAACACAGCATACAAAATTTACAATAACATACTTTTTAAGCGATATTTATGATTGTATAAGAACAAAATATTTTATGATTATGTCTATATATTAGCATTCTTTCTGCTTATGGCAGTTTTAATGGGTGTGACTAGTTTAACAGCATACCCACAGCAAAGACCATCCGTGCCTTTAAAATGAAGACAGTTAGAAAAAAATTTGAAAAATATGTTGTACATGTATTTGTTCTTACTTCCATCATATTAAATAAAACCATGTTTAATTAGGTTTATCGGTATGTTTAGCGTCATCCAAGATTCTGAGAATTAAATGTGAAATGCAGTGGTTAATCCATTATTCATTTTTAATTATTTTCGATAGGTTTCTGAAGTTACTAAGTTATATAGTACAATTTAATTATAATATGTTTAGATTCATTTTATGTGAATGAAGCATATGTCTAGGGACTAAGAGTAAATGTTGCCATCAGAATGTTCACAAGGGACACTCATTGGGATAATGGACTTGTGCCCTTGACGTGTTCCAATTAATAAAGTCATATTATTTTCTGCCAAAATTCAGCAATTTATGCTTAATATGAAATTAATTAACCAGAGTTACCGGTACAGTTGTTTGTTTACAAACAATGGTTTCCACGTGCAACATCTCATTAGTGGACAACTACTGATCATGAAAATACAAACAAATTCTTTACATTCTTCTTGATAATGATAGTTTTTACAGAATGTTATGATTCTTTGCATGTACTCACTGTGAAGGACTCGGATGCCTTTAATATATAATGTGAATCAGACATCAATCACAGGAATGGCTGCACTAGACACGCAATACACGAAAATGATACAAAACATTTTGTTTAAGTTGTTAGGCAGGTTTACATTGGACAAATTATAACATCACCCATCAAGCATTGATAGACTAGAGATCCACAATGTGTGGCTCGTAACAAATACGTGGTGGAGTATTTTCTGTTTTATAAGCTCTGCATAACACTGAGTACGTATTGTTACCCAAGAGTAACAATAAAGGGTCACTCTCACCAATAAAGTGGTGAAGGGTACACATAATTTGAATAAAGTGGTGAAGCATACAGTGTTTACTATTTACCACCATGGCCATGACTACGCTGTCATTGCAAGTCCGATTTCGCTGTCTTTACAAGTGCGGAATGTGCATTTCTAGCCCATGCGCATCCATATTTATACAGATTGACACAGAGCAGATTATTTTCCCCACCAGAGTCATAGGTTGTTATAGGCTATCGATGCTTGACAGGCAAAGTTAGAAGTTTTTAAATCTAAACCTCTCTAATAGTTCAAAGTGCCCAAATTTGCAAAATTAGTCTTCACCGATGAGCTAATTAAGATTTATGTCATGTTTTGCATTTGTGCAGCCACATCTACATGTATATCTATTATGTAATTACACATGTTTTGCATTTATGCAGCCACGTCTACCGGTACATGTATATCTGTTATGTAAATAAACATAAGTCACTAAAACACAGTGGATCAACGGACACGAACCAAAACCGGAAGTCGTAGATTTCGAGGTGGAGAAATATCTGTCGACAAATATTTGTTGACATTTTTTGGGGAAAATAAACGCTTGGATAGCATATATGACCAACTGAAGGTGAGTGAATATTTCTTCGCTAATGTTCGGACACCGACGATCAATTTAAGTCAGTTGTCATTGTTCGATCGCGGAAAAAATGTCATTTAATCATCGCCGCGAGACGATTTCTTCCCCAAAATATCCCAGAAAATCATACTTTTCACATTCATCGCAGACAACTGTCGCAACAACCTATACACCGATCGAAAGGCCTGTTTTCCCCCCACAAATGCATATTTTGAGTATTTTCACGGACTGTCTCAAAATTCCAAATTTCATCTTTTGATGTAGGTACCCACCTCGGAAATACTGTCCGGTTAGTCCCGAAAAATTTAATCATTAGTTGTAAAAAATCTGTCCGCTTAGTCGTGATTTTGCTGAGGCTGCCATCTTCAATTTCTGGTCGAAAACGCAATTTTGCCGCAGATGATGGGCGTTTCATTTGACTTTTGCGTGGCCACAGTGGTTCTGGGTGTTCATAATGTTGTATATGTCTCCGCATGGTACAACATAACATCCAGGCGGTGACTTATATATATAACTGAACTTTAACCTGTAACTGAAATCCAACTACGAAGTACATGTTTGGTAAACATATAACTTTTGATGTATGTCATATTGTTAACTCTGTCTTGTCATCACTCTCGGCAGGCCGACATAAAAAAAAATGATTTACATCCAACTTTTTTCAGAAATATGCAGCGGTGTGCCGATTTTTACCCTTAATATTTGATTATACACTCGCAACGAGTTGTGGCCCACAACTTGTGGGGTTATACAGGAAGCAGTTGTTCGTCCTTTCGTGGATGCAATTTTCCGAGTTTTTATTCCTAAGTTTTGCGGTCATTTGTTTTTTTGGCTTGGCATATATATATTTAGTACCATGGGAACATGCGAACATATATGATTATGAAATATGTCAGACCTTTTTGTGTGGAGTTATATGACATTTTTCGACTTAGAAAATTATTGTTTTCAAAATTCAGCAATGGTTAAACAATAATGAGGAGGGGACTAAAACATACAGTCGGAGGGGTGTACGGCTATATATGTTACTAATATTAGCTTAAGTTCAAGTCAACTAAGCGATATTATTTTATAATTCCAGGTGCTACTGGCGAGAGGATCGCATGCATGCCTTCATATATGCAACCACTGTGAGGCAAAGGCTTGCGGCTTCGCTGAGGCAATCAGGAAAACTCCAGTGTTCTTTCGAGTTGTTGTATTCTTAATCCCACCTTGGCTGTCCATTAATGTAGAAGTGTTGTGTTTCCTACATGTATATAGCGGGTAAAATTCCAATCTATAGCGTACAACTGAATGTGGAACCAGGTGCAAGTTACTTTTGTAAATATATAGGCACGTGATTTTTGTCCTGTTGTATTCAAATCGCGCCAAAATTAATTGTTTCCACATTGATTCGCACACTGGATAATTTGGTTGGGAAGTTTTTAACGCAAATGGTCGCGTATATATTCAACTTTAAGCGGACAGAAGACATGCAGACAGACCCTACTCGTTCATGTATATATAGACAAAAAAATAACTGTATGGGAGGTCAAATTCACATTTAATAATGAATTGCGCTTAAGCGCATATACCACATATCGCACTGAAGCACACATATGGCATTTGCGCATAATTGAAATGAATGGCGCTTAAGTGCAATTAATTGCGATTAAGCGCTATGAGTTGCTTGAGAGTAAGTGTAACTACCCATATAACCTAACTATTAGCATGACCGGGTGTATCTGCATTTGGCTAATTTAAACTAAAGGTCCTCAATCCGATCAGAAAGACCCATATTATAAAGATACAACAACAACAACAATAATATTTCTTCAAAATAAGCTTTTGTTATCAGAATCGATTAACTGCAAAAAATAATGCTGACCACTTCAACTATGGTATCAAATTTCCCAAAAACGTGTGATTTATAAACATTTTGTTCAACAAAATATGGCCGTATAATAACTAAAGTATCACGAAATTTTACCGTATTACCACTTGTTTTAGAGTTATCCATCTTCATCCGCAATTTTGACCGAAACCACCCTTTTCACGGCGTGTTTCTGGGCAGCAATCAATTGAAATAACAAAGTTCAATAATCGATATCTGATCACACTTGAGCTTTGATGGGTTGGTTCCTCGACTCAACTAAAACAGAAGGTAATACTGTCGCGAGTCACCCATTTTGTTAAAGAATTTAGGCTAGTTCACAATCCCAACTATCCAAAGCAATGAAAACAAGGAGGTGATATGTCAATATGAGTTCAGGTTTAGTTATAGATACACCTATTTACTTACCAGGGGTACATAGTTACATACAGTATAACCATGAATTGCGCTTAATCGCAAATAATTATGCTTAAGTGCAATTGCTTAACTACAATTAAATATGAAATGTGAATTTGGCCTCTCATAGAAATGGAAATAAACATCTGCATATTTGATGGCTATAGATGCTATAATATGTAATATTAGCGAAAATTCTCCGAAATATGGGTAGGTGCCTGTAGTTTAAAACATAAAAATAAAGGGGTGTATATATACCCGACAAATGAAGTTAAAACTTTATACAATCGTAATAAAAACTCGGGTGGTGGGTCCCGAAAGTGGCCATAATGAAAAAGAACAGCCATGGGTCCCGATTTGTTTTTTCTGAAATTAATCGAATTTTAATTGTTTTTTAAGTATCAAATTTCACGCTATATACTGGCTGAAATATCAAACTATTGGAAAATACATCTACACCTCCCACCATCAACACAATCCTGTTGCCACGGCCTTGGTCATGGAGGGCATTGTAATATTCTTGTTCTAACAATATTTCCATTAATGATTCTTTGGTTAATGACCTTACACGATCTGAACGAATATATGAGAACAAATTGCAAACTGTACTCGGTAACTAAACTTGATCAGTATACTATAGTTGCAACAGAAAAGCAGTTGCCCAAAAACGTGCCACTGTTAACGAAAGGCAGCCAACCAACTAATCCATTTCGACTCTTGATTGAACAACAAAAACTGTCCGCCGGGTCTGGTGGATTGCAACTAAATTCCGGGGTGTACAGGACTAACCGGACAGTATTTTCGAGGTGGGTACCTGCATCAAAAGATGAAATTTGGAATTTTGAGACAGTCCGTGAAAATACTCAAAATATGCATTTGTGGGGGGAAAACAGGCCTTTCGACCGGTATATATGTTGTTGCGACAGCTGTCTGCGATGAATGTGAAAATTATGATTTTCTGGGATATTTTGGGGAAGAAATCGTCTCGCGGCGATGATTAAATGACATTTTTTCCGCGATCGAACAATGACAACTGACTTAAATTGATCGTCGGTGTCCGAGCATTAGCGAAGAAATATTCACTCACCTTCAGTTGGTCAGATATGCTATCCAAGCGTTTATTTTCCCAAAAAACCGTCAAAAAATGTCAACAAATATTTGTCGACAGATATTTCTCCACCTCGAAATCTACGACTTCCGGTTTTGGTTCGTGTCCGTTGATCCACTGTGTAAAAGCTTCTTACATTTTGTGTATGAATATCAATATTTGGCCATCCTTTACAACTAAGGTTAGAAACATCAGTTAGAAATTGTTTACAAAAATGAGGTTAAATTCATTCTGCTATATATTGACAGGTCCTTGGCATAATAGACCCCCCACCCCAAAGATACGTATATGTATTGGAGCGGGGCGTCTATTATGCCAGGGACCTGTGACTAGATTAATATTCCAACTAATATTTAATGAAAACATGTTTATCTTAGACCAACAATAGAATAATATCTAAATTATGGTTAAATTTTCTAACTGAATTCACCATCAGTTGGCCAAAAATAAAGCATAAGGGGTGTCAGGTTGAACATTCTAAACAGTTGGAAATCTTGAGGCACCAGTTGGGAAATTCCCAGTTAACTCCATGTGAAATATTTTCGCCAAATATTGAAACAGTTTGATGTAAATTTGCTTTCAGGATTCATTGGTGTGACTTTGAATGAGGCCCTCATACATCATATGTGATTCAGTGTAAATTATTTACACTTCAAAGCAGATGCATCATATTCCTGCTGAAGCACTAAAGATTTGCACTGAAGCACAAACAGAAATTGACAAGCATTGATTCTCCTGCAACTTGAATGGACTCAGGCTATGGAGAGATCATAGTGATCAATTTTATTGGTCAACCCTTGTGGAATCATTGAAGTTCATCTTCACTACAGACATTCAAAATGTCTTCAAACAGCCACGTACCATAAGGCTTTTGCGGCAAAATGTCAGTCACTAACTCTGTTAGGCCAATAAAAATAAATAATAATAAAATAATTGATGGGTTACATGCCAAAAAATAGGGATGGTAGGACGGCTATTTAAATTGTGTTTTATCAATATTTAGGAAACAATTGAGTTCTAGGGATTCCAAATATGATGAAATTCTCAAAACAAGGGAGCAAACACATGCATGTATGTGTAAAGTATGAGAAGAAAAACATTTGTATTTGTCACTACATTTCACTCATGAAAATATTAGGGCATCAGTTAAAAATGTTTATGAATGGGTGTTAATCTTAGGTAGGTGTTGGGTAACTGGAAACACACTTGTGGTCTGTTTTTCACAGGTGTATCGCAATATAACCCCATCACCCCCCCCCCCCCCCACTACTATGTAGGCCTATCTTTTGGGGTGGACATCTGTGCACCTCGCATTAAATCGGGGAAATTTGGCAATGGTTACTGTGAAATTGTTATGGTCACAGCTGCATATCACAATTATGACAACAGCCTCCAACCCCTGAATACATATTATATTATAGCTTAATTATGTCTTGCTAGGGGGTAGGCTATTATGCCAGACACATGTGGTCACAACAGGTGCCTGGAATAATAGACCCCCCTCTTCATGCACCCAAATTCTTTAGGTGGGTATCTATTGTGCCCGGTTGGTGCCAATGGATGGTATTGGTGGACACAAGTTTAATAATTTAATTTATCCCAAATATTTAAATTTGTAAACACAAGTTATTATGCTTGATTAATTTGTTTGATTGTGCTGTATGGACAAACACAAACAATTAAACTATCAAAGAGTGCCACAGTGCTATATGTAACCATGTGTGGGTCCCTCATAAATACATAAATACACTCTTTGCCTCAGATAGTGTCAGTGGGACAGTAGTAGATACGGAATACTGTTCAGAATGTAAAAAAAAAACAGCTTAGTTTTAAGTTAGTATTCAGTTTCAAACGTTCAATGTGCTATTTCAATGTCTGTCCGACTTATTCTCATTTTAAAAAAATATATGTGATAACTAACCATGTAACCAATTTCATATTTTACTTTTTTTTTGTTTGTAGTGAGACGTAAATTTTATTTTATCAAATTTAAATTCCCCGGGATTTCTAAGAAAGTGTGAGCGGCCATGAACTATAGCTGATGCCATTACATCTATTTATTTTATTCAGTCCTTCGTTGTTTTATGGTCTATAACTTTTATTCTGACTATATTAATTGCTTTTCACCAAAATATGTTGATATATATTTTTGTAGACAAAACCATACTTTTTTCCTTATTATTTTAATATTTCATTACAAGCCAATCAGGAGGCGAGAATAATTTGGTGCGTATCCAAAGTCAAGGTGGCCAAAATGGAAGACAAAATAGATTTCTCGCTTTCGTTAAATTTTTTTAACCGAAAAGCTCGATAATGAGTACAGGACAAGTCAGTCTTTTATGGGTTGAAATAAATAGCTACTTACCCAAAATTTATCCAATGCAAGTTTTGATGAATGACACGGACGAAAAACGACTGTTCCCTCTTCGTGTCTGTAGCGATCTCGAAGAAAATTTCAGCGGCGGTGTACCCAGTAAATGTCCGACCAGAACATTTGACCGGATTTTTTTTTGGCGACGGCTGTAACTTTTGATACAATGAACCGATCGAGTCGGGTGATATATCAAAATGAAGCGTATCCCTTCTGTTACAAACTAAGGTTATAGTTTGAATAAAATAAAATAAATGTTTTAGCCACAGTTTGATGAATGAGAGGTGCTGGAATTTGGGTCTTCTCGGAGATGTTTACCTTGTCTTATATATATTTCTTTGGGTGTTTGGGGTCTATTGTGCCAGGGACCAGTGCGATCACTGCATGATGATAAGCCGCCGATGACGTCAAATTGAAATCAATCGCTCATGCGAACAGCGTCCTGGCGACAGAATGAGATCTGAAACTATGCGTGTGTGACTCTTAAGGTCGAATTCTGAGTCCCATCACTTATTCTATTTGAATGGTGGTTCGTCAATTATAGTACCGCGTTGTCACTGTTGCCAGCGGCTATACAAATGAACACTCGATGATGGGGGAGGGGGTCTGAAAACAAACGTTCATACACAGGGTTGAACATAAAAATCCCTCCCAACCATGGGTCTACCATCCTCCCTAAATGCAAATCTATTTGTTTTTCCTCCAACAAATTGGGGTCTCATCCCCTCTTTCCACATAATTTTTACTGGATATCATATGTTTCAGTACAACTGTTTTAAATGAGCTTTATTCAGAAAGACGATTTTTTTCAGACCTAGCTAACTATAAAGTAAAATTTTGAAAGATCTAATTCAACCACTTGAATCGTACAATTTTGATAATCTTGAGTGATAATAACAATTATATACATAAAACTCCTGTAATCTGGGTTGTGATCGTACTATATAGTGTTATATACGTTTCAAGCTGGAATAAAATATGCATATTTATGCCCAACTACATGGAATTGAACCCTCTCTTTCTAATTATAATTAGCTAGATATAAATTGTGTCCTCAAAACTTATGTCATTTTGATGGCATGGCTCGTTATACTCAACTTATACCTGAGTAAATCTAACGGAGGAAAATTAAAGTTAATGTACCAGCATATATATATGTCGTTACCCCCAACCGAAAGTACTTTATCATCCTCCAACCTACCCTAGCCCTGTGTATGAATGTGTTCGTCAGACCCCCACCCCTATTGGGGGAACTCTTAGCAGTGGGAGGAAGGAATGCAATCGAACACACATATAGAGCCGCTCGACCTTAAAAAACGCTGCGATTAATCGCACGCGCGTGTGCAATGAGAATAGACCCTTATAGCGGAGTTTTATTTATAAATTATTATATATAAATTAGGTTCTTCCAACTAATTTACCAGGAATGCATGCTATTTCCAGCTTCTAAAGTTTGACAAAAGTTTGGCTGCGACACCAAATGAGAATTTTGAGGAAACCCGACGATCCAACACCACACCACGTTCACAGCATGATTTAAATATAAGACATGAACTTGACAATTTCAGCCGTTACCGTACATTGACAATAGTCCCGAACAGGTGAGTGGCGACATGGAAGAAACATGCAGGGACGTGACCAGAGGGGTTTTGTTTGGGTCGGGGTGTTCAACATATTACTTCCATTTGCACCCCACTAAATTCACAACTCCAGAGACAACTGAATATCTCATATGTAAGCTTGCATTATTCTTATTGATACATGTATATACCTCATTAGTTTTCAACAGATCAAAACCAGTTAAAAATTACGAACCTAACGCAATAACCCAGATATGGGGAGGGGGTTGGGATGTCTTGAACTAAATGTAATTTCAGTCAAATAGTTTTACTCTGATTTGAACAATATATAGTTGGTTCTTGATCTGAAAACACAATATTTTGCACTGTACATTGATTGGAAGGGACCCCGGTGGTCCCGTCGGTAGAGCGCTCAGTGCATTATATATATAATCCTTTATTTCCTCCATGTAATGGAGAGCTTAGAATAAATGTATACAAATAACGATACAAATGAACAATAACACAAGAAAGAATACATCATGTGAGTATGTACAGTAAGTCACTCAGAGAAGGACATTCATGATAATTATATCTACGGTTTTAATTTTATCAATTATGCAATAATATATTGTGAGAATTCAGGCACAAGTGTATAAACGATGTACCTGTTTAGCACGAGAGTATGGGGTTTCGGAATATTGGGATAAGATGCAATAAGATGCTATATTGACAAAACTAAATCGATGATACGCACCATAATATATTGTAGTTGGGATACTCGGACGGGTGCATGCATTATTTGCACTACATTGCTATAATACAATCATGGAATAATAGGTATGATATCATCAGATGCCCGGAGCAGCTCGTGATAATCGTTCCACATGCGGAGCGTACTCCTTGTTATAAATATAATAAATTTGTTAATATCTGTTATTTTTTCCCGAACATGTGGTGGGATGCATGACAGAAGTATCATCATCTGTTCGTAGGTGGTGAGCTTGTCGATTTCTATGAAGCAAGGGATGTCAAAACGTTCAAGAAGTGTGAACCACATGTCGTTCCTTGCCGCAGATATTTCTGGACAGACAATGATGCTGTGTTCAAATTTGTTGCTGTATTGTTTATTACAGAGCAAACACTTTCCGTTTTCGGGAATCACGGATTTTGCTAAGAGCTTCGCTATTTCAAGGAATTGAACTTTGTATTGTGGATAAGCTCTACATGTGAACCATAACGGCGAAACAGCCAGTGAGCTGTAGCTATCTGAAAAGTGTTGAAGTGAACTTTCTCTATGAAGACGCGCTTTCCATGCCGCTTCCTGGAAGTGTGATACTCCCTGGCAGACTAGCTGCTTCCATGCTTCCTTCGATGGGAAATTCTCGTTTTCAACGAAGGCAATTAAATGTGATTTGAGATTGTATTTCTCTAAGATTAAAATTATATCTGATATAAATGAATGCTCGCTTAAAGCGTCCCCTCTGATGGCGGTGTCTAAACGACACATGAAAATTTCTTTTGAAGATTTGATCAGGGATGTTCTACAAAGACTTCCGAGTAGTACGAGTTTGCGTTTGTCAATGAGGGCCGTAATGGGGAATGTGCCTAGGAGGCCCAGTACAACATCAGTTGCAACACCAGACCCCCAAACATGTGTGAAAATGGGGACTGAACATGACTTGTGGTTGAATATTATGCTTTTTGATCAACAAGGTGCCAATCTATATATAGCTATATAGCAATTGTTGTATGCATAACTGTACTTCCCTATCCTTGGTTACGCTTGTATTTTCGATCTACCCCTTCCTAAATTATATCTTGCATTAATTGCCCATAAACCTTATGACAAAAAAATGCCAATAGCACTTATGAGAAAATTATAATCTCTTCCAAGTGATTTATGTCGACCTATATACGGATATAACATATACACACCAACCTATATAACATATCACCAATTGATGTTATTCTGTCGAATCAATCTACTGCGAAAATACACCGGCTAACTATAATTCCAGTCTGTAGACGTTTAACCAACCTAGTATGCTGTCATGCACCTCTCGTGTTATCTAAATTCGTCGTGCCCGCGTGATGACCTCACATGTACTTGTGACCCCATTACCTGATACACGGACCGCCACGAGTATTTTGTGTTCGACCCATTGTATGTAACCCGTACAATCACGAACCGCTCACACGAGATACGTCGACAGCTGTGACCTGTCGCCGTACGTCCACTGAACTGTGGAGCCTGATCACTGACCGCATTTCTGTTGGACGTAAACAAGCACGAATGCACCGTCTTTTATTCATAACAAATGGTAGTTTGCCGCATTCTGGACAATCATCTTTTGATTCGACACATGGTAATATACTTAAGCGCTTTACTTATTATTCCAATATTTATTATGTACCGGTAAACTTCCAAACACGATCACTCTCGTCAGCATAGTGGTATTCACAAACACGTGTGCCGTGATCGTCGGTCCGTCTGTCTGTGCATCTCAAATCAAATACCGGATATGTCATAACGTACGCCTTCAGGTCCACGAGTCTCCTCTTCCGTCTGTCCGCTCGTCTGTTCGTGTTGTTTTCCATATATACCATACTGTTGCGTATTTTATATTTGTAGATTGCTCAGTGCGAATATTTAGGCAGTCGACCATCGAACAATCATCTCTTTAAAACGCCTCTTTCTATATATGTCAAATTATATTTTTGTTTTGTTTTACACAATTAACCCGTATAGTCATGTTGATATAGAAACTCCCATCGGTGTTTATTCCCTTTATGGTCGCTATGTCGCGATGCTTGGGCCCCATAACGTAGAGAACTAATATATTAATATATTGATATTGACCCATCAACTACATGCGAGCAACAGCTCGTAAGTAATGATTCCCCCTATCCCAGGATCACTAATAGAGTTATATTTCATTTGTCTTTTCCTTCTCGTTTCTTCTGCTATCTTTCCAATCTCTCCCTCAACTGCACATGACCAAGATAAACTGTGTATCTCACGCCAACATCTTAAACATCCTGATCCAACATTTGTTCAGTGTGTAAATCATATCTGCCAACCGCCGAGCTATTTATATGTTTTGAAATTCATACAATATATATGGGACAATGGTTGATATAATACAATATCGTGCTCGGATTGGCAGCTTTCTGTCGAGAGCGTCTCGACCACCTAGGGGAAAACGCTTTGACCAGAATACGTCTGAAACTATCATCATTTACCTTTTCTTACGTTCAAGAAAATTGCCAGAGATTCAAATTGTAAGTCTGTTACTTTTGATATCATTTAATACAAACAATTTTGGAAATCATCCGCGAAAATAAGGCCCCTTGGCAAGTTAGTACAAATCAACATGTTATAATACACACACACAAGGCAAAATTATTATGTTACTTAACTGCAACTTCCATTATATTCTTATTACTAATGTTAAGCGGCGATATCGAACTGAACCCGGGTCCGCCAACAAAGATGCGATGCAAAGACACTGTTCCATGTTACTTCTGAACACCCAGAGCATCAAAAATAAAATGACAATTCTAAATGCTGAGTCTGCTAATTTCGATATTTGCTTTTTCACTGAAACATGGCTTAAAAATTCCGAAGTTTTACTTCACGGTTTTCACGACCCAATTAGAAATGAGAGGAATACCGAAACATCCGGTGGTGGTGTGAGTATTTATATTCGCGACTGTATTCCTTATAAATTCCGTAATGATCTGATATTTCCAGGCCTTGAGTCCGTATGGGTCGAAATCAAAGTGTGTCGTCTATTTGCTGATGATACATCAATATATTTATGTGTCGAGAACCCTGTTTTAGCAGCTGAAATAATTAATAGAGACATTGCCACTATTGTCGATTGGTCAAAAAAATGGCTTGTAAAATTTAATCCCCTCAAAACTGAAGCTTTAATGATATCAAAGAAATCTGCAAATATAGTTCACCCACCCCTAATCATGGCTGATTCTCACGTAACTGAAGTAGAAAATCACAAACATCTTGGTCTCACTTTTGACAACATCGGTTCATGGGAAACTCACATAAGTAACATAACCGATAGGGCATGGAAAAAGGTAAATATGATTAGGAAGCACAAATTCAGACTCAGCAGAAAGACCCTTGAAAATATATATCTTGCTTTTCTTAGACCCACTCTTGAATATGCATCACCAGTATGGGATAACATACCAAAATATATGAGCGATTATATCGAAGATATTCAGTATGAAATGGCACGAATTGTCACTGGGGTCACGAGAAGTACCAGCGATCGCAACTTACTATTAGAAGCCGGCTGGGAAACAATTGCCTCGCGCAGAACAAAACAGAAAATGATACAATTTTTCAAAATGACTAGTAACCAAGCTCCGTCTTATCTATCAAACATGATTCCTCCCGATTCCACTTCATCTGGTTACAATTTTAGGCATGTTAGTATCCACCCGCCTGGCAGCAACAGAGACATTTATATGAATACTTGTCTGCCTTCGGCCACACAAGCATGGAATAGTTTATCGAATTCAATAAAATCGTCAAACACACTCGAATAATTTAAGCGTAAACTAAACATTAACCGTGCGAAAATTGCAAATTGTTATCTTCAGTGTTATTCCAGGTAAGCCCAAATATATCTTACTCGTATTAGTCCAGTGCATTTATGAGAAAATAGGGCTGAACCTCAAAATAATTGCAACACAAAAGATTTTGTTTTATTTTGGTTGAGAGCATCATAGAGTATACTCAGCTAAAATCAACAAAAATCTGAACATGCGAAATGGCCTTTTTGAGGCAAAAAGTGGCGAAAATGATGAAAAATTGGTGAAAAATGGAGATTAACATTTTTTGTTAATAACTCTTGATGTAAACATACAATTGTTATATTTTCACAATCATAAACTGTGATACAGTTGTATCCAAGATTTTGTATCATTTTATTCTATAAATATTGATTAAATTTTCGAAATTTGGGTCAAAAATTTGCCAAAATTCAGTGAAAACTGGAAGTCTACAATAACTCTTGATGCAGTTGTAAAATTGTCATAACTGGGCTTGGAAATATTGTTATATAGTTATATCCACAATTGTGGGGTTTTTTCATGTTGTTACTACAAGCAAATAATCAAAATATTTTAGGGTGAAAAGATGTAAAAATGACAAGAAATCAGAGAAAAATGGAATTTCACATTACATGTTTATGCATTAGAAAATTGCCATAGTTGGACTTGGAGTCTTGGACTGTTGTCAGTCAGTTATATATGGGATTTTCCATCAATTTTGGAACAGGTTGTGGTATCAATGACACTAAGTTGTCCATAGCTTGTGGCAAAATAGTGAAAAAAGAGAAAAAATATAGAAATTCATTAAAAAAATATATAGAATTTTGAAAAATTGATAAGTCTGGATAGATCGTTCTGATTTTCAGTCTAGGCCTCCATTTCACTGTTGTCGAAAGGCTGTGTGTTCAAACAGTCAACACATTGGCATTCCCCACAATACATAGAACACATAATTCCATGTTTTCGGCATGTGCACCGCCCATCCTTAACCTGCCATTCCCAATCAGTTGGTTCCAAATTAAGCCCCTTCCAACACTGCATCAATATGGACGCCAGGTAACAAATTTTGTAAACAGTTCTGAAATTCCTTGTTTAGTGCGCAATATGATATTTCGAAAAACGGGACTGTAGCAAGATTCACGAGGATGGTTCACACTATTCCGATGTGATTGAAACGTGTCTGATAATTCGGCTCATGTGGATATTTTGATGATTCAAAGAGGATTATCTTTCATCTTTCGTAAGTTCGTCATTTCATGCATAACGTCGCAAGTCGAATTTTACCTGATGACATTCCTCTCACATATTAATGCTGAATAATCTACATTAACTCCTGTTGTGTTATGAACTGACAATTAAAAAAAAAAACATTTTGACCTTATGCGAAGAAAAACTGTGAAAATTTTCAAAATTGACCTTTGACCCCAGCTTACTCAATTAGCTGGGTTAAACGAGCCAATCACAATCGTCAGTTGTGTTTACGAGACATTCCACA
Source organism: Siphonodentalium dalli (assembly GCA_032622095.1). NCBI lineage: Eukaryota > Metazoa > Mollusca > Scaphopoda > Gadilida > Siphonodentaliidae > Siphonodentalium > Siphonodentalium dalli. Next base: position 113,432,059 of record CP136064.1, read on the forward strand.
GCTACAACAAGCTGAACAATCGCCATTTCGAGCATGAACGAGAATGACAAACGTGCGCGCGGGTAGAAGAATAGGGGGCTCGTTACTCTCACATCTAAAAATAGAATCTTTGGGGTCTAAAATTGTTTGTACTATAATATTCCCAAAATATCAAAAACCCAAAAAAAAAATTTCAAAACTTCAAAAATTTATTTTTTCCAAAAAATTTAAAAACTTCCAAATTATCAAAACCCTAAAATTTCCAAACTTCCAAATTATCAAAACCCTCAAAATTATTTCTCTAAAAAAAGGTTAAATAAAAAATTTATAACGAGTTTATCGGTTTCTGATAATCTCGATATTAAAAAATATCGAATGTTAAATTATTTGCGTGTAATATCTTTCGTTATTTTTTTGTTCAAATATTTTTCATGAATTTATTAATCGATGTTTAGAAATAGCTTTATTGGACATTGTGACCAACGGTATGAATGCATACATTCCAGTGTTTAACGGACGCAGTTCATATAATTGTCATACCTGAAAATAGACACCATTACTTTTTACATAAATAATAAAGAGCGTTTATTCTTTACTTATCTCTATATGAAGTTATTGAGTATATGACAGGCGTGTGTATTTTCGTCAATTATTGGAAGTATTGAAATGTACTATGTTGAATTACTAACGGTCGAAAATGGTAAGGCGAAATTACAACCCTCCAGAATGAATTGTCATATTGAATGAATGATGATTTAATCTCAGCCATTTTTACATGGAACATGAGCGATGTACACTCAATCACACACGCCACATTGGTGTTAACAATGTGTCTTTCACACCTTTGCTTTACCAAATGAATTCTATTATTTCCCCGGTCACAGCTATATGGTATTCAGAAAACAAATCGATTTAATGTCTGAACAAAACGAGTTAGTATCAATTAAGGTTGATAAACTGTGTCATTCACGCGATAATTAGTTATCCATAAAACATGCATACATATTAAGTCAGGTCGTGAGACACTCAATTATACAAATTGCTTTGATCACATTGTTATAACAACATTACGTAATAACCCCTTATCACTCCAGTCACACTTACGATCATTTTGTATGCCGAAAACTCCAGGTAGCACCGATGATGTAACATTATATCACTGCTATTGTACCAATGATAAATTCAGACATGTTCCATGTTTAGAAAATACATAATGTGCAGGTTAAGCCACAACAACAACAACAACAACAACAACAACAACAACAACAACAGTCACCAAGCGACATAACATCCTGCTTTCATGATCCAATGGCCAATGTCCATGAAGATTTTATTTCCGATGCAAGTCATATTTCCGACTAACTCCTGAAAAGTTACCTATAATTCTGCTGTGGTTAAGCAGTCCATTATTTAGGGCATACCTGTATGTAGGCCTACCAGTGGATGAATAGTCTGCCGGAGAAGTACTGTGTAGACAGGTCTTGTCGGTAAGAGAGTCAGCCGAGAAATGAAGGCTCGGCTATTAAAACATAGTAATGCGATAGCGAACATCAAACGAGTCTGCGCACGCATATCTGTCAAAGGATACAATGGCAGTCATTGGTCAATTTATCCCCGGTGTCAGCTCAGTACAATAGCAGTCATTGGTCAATTTATCCCCGGTGTCAGCTCAGTACACAATCGACACGAAGCCGGAGGTCATAATTACTCTTACGAATGAAGAGCGTTGAACATATACGAAATTATTACACGAATGAACTGAAATTTATATTTCACATCTTACCAACAACAGATACAGACATGGTCATAGTGTTATATTATCTTACATGTACCCATGCTATGACATACTTAAAGGGGGATAATGCACACACGGAGTGTGGAATGTTAAAGTGACACGAGGTAAGGGACGTTATGTAATATTGGTGTGTGAATATTAAAGGAGCATTCTCGCTATACAAACCCCCCTCCCCACTTATAGATATATAACGAAGACGAGAATAACATGTTGATGAAGTTTATTGAAATTTAATCATTGTCTGAATCTTCGACCGTTAGATTTACTGCTAAGAGTTTCTTGAATTTTCTCATCGCTTCATCTGCAGCCCATTCATTATTATATCCGCGTTTGGTCAGTTTGACCATTTTCTTCATGATCGTGTTATGTATGGGTGATGTTTTCAATCGATACTGGTATTCTATTAATCGTCTATAACTTTTGAGAAACAGAACAAAATCTGTGTCGATGGTATCCTCTTTTCCCGACATGCTCTCATCTCCCGAAATGCTCTCTTCTTCTTTCACATCATTGGTGACGCGTTTCATCATACTTTTGAATGTGTCCATCTCGTTGACACATCGCGCAGCTTTCTTAAGACCGAATACCGTTCTACTACCGACGACATTACCATCTTTTGAATCTGATAGCGTTCCCCGTTCATCTTCATCTGTATCTTCTCCGAAGAGAGTTGTTTTTGTCTCGGACATAGCTCCGTGTTCAGCCGGATCCTCAGTTAATTTTCGTTTTAACTTATTTTCTTGACACCAGTTTTTTACGTGTCTCTGAACATCATAATGATCTGCGAACAAAAGCCCGCATTCATTACAAGGGTACGACATGTCTTCTTGAATGTCTCTGTTTTGATGGTTCTTCTTATTAATTTCATCGAGCTCACCAGGTGGCCGTATGTCGTTAGTATAGTCATTATGTTGACCCTGGGGCGCAATATAATTATATGTTATGCCCTTCTGTTGACCGGGGAGTTCTCTGTCATCGTATTTCATCGCATTCTGTTGACCCTGGGTCTCAGTGTCTTTTGTATGTTTTTTCATCCCATTCTGTTCATCTGGGTGTTCTCTGTCTTTTTGGAGATTATATTTCATGCCATTCCATTCACCCCTATGTTGGTTCGTGTCCTCTTTTAGTACATTCTGTCGCAGACGTAATGTGTCCGGTGTTGCGGCTTTTAAATCCACCAGTAGGTAACCGTACGGTTCACTCGTCGCTTCCGAAAACTCTCGAACCATACGCTGAGGACATTCAGGATACATCTGTCTTGATAATGTTGAAATTAATCCCTTGTCGATTGGGTTATTGAACAATACCAAATATTGACAATTTCGTCGTTGCGTTGGATCTTTGTTGTAGTAGAAATTCTGGTTCAAACTTATCAAAGATAAGTTCAAATGGTGACTTCCTTCGGAATGCAAATCATTAACTCTCTGGTCTTTTGATGAAGTTTGCATCAAGTCATCGAGTATAACTAGATTTTTATACCGGGGGTTGATAAGAGAATCCAAGTTTGCTGGTATTCCTCGTATAAAGTTGACCTGAGGGGTGACGGTATACTTTAATTCGTCATATAGGGGCTGCCAATATTTATAAAACCATATTATTCTGTCAGGTGCGGGTGATATTTTTGAGGCAGACTTTTGTAGCAAGGTTTTCACGAAGTATGTCTTACCACAAGATGTAGGTCCACTTACACATGCCGTGAATGGATGCTTGAAAATAAAATCTTCATGGACATTGGCCATTGGATCATTAAAGCAGGATGTTATGTCGCTTGGTGGCTGTTGTTGTTGTTGTTGTTGTTGTTGGTGGTGTTGTTGTTGTTGTTGTTGTTGTTGTTGTGGCTGATGATACTGTTGTTGTTGTTGTTGTTGTTGTGGCTGATGATACTGCTGCCTGTTGCTGCTACTGTCTGTTGCTGTTGCATGGTGCTGCTGCTGTGGTTGTCGGTTAACAAACTCAGTGTGCTTAGATTGTACATGTCTTATCAAATCATGGTTCCGCACATACCCCCTAGAGCAAATTGAACACTGGTGCTTCATTTATACTTGACTAAAATGTCTCGGTATTTCAAAATGTACAAGTCACTCTTTTTTCTGCATTTTATTTTAGAAAGTTTATCGTCTCTTATAAAAATCGATTATTGCATCTAAAAATAGAATCTTTGGGTCTAAAATTGGTTGTACTAAAATATTCCCAAAAACCCAAAACTTCAAAAATTTCAAAAAACTTCAAAAATTTCAAAAAACTTCAAAAATTTCAAAAACTTCAAAAATTTCAAAAATTTCAAAAACTTCAAAAAACTTCAAAAATTTCTAAAACTTCAAAAATAAGACCCCGGCGGCGGCGGCGGCGGCGGCGGCGGCGGCGGCGGCGGCGGCGGCGGCGGCGGCGGCGGCGGCGGCGGCATTGCGGTAATGCCGGTATTTGCCGCCGGCGGCGGCGGCGGTGGCGGCGGCATTGCGGTAATGCCGGTATTTGCCGCCGGCGGCGGCGGCATTGCGGTATTTTACTGCGGCGGCGGCGGTGCCGCAGCCGCCGCCGGGGTCCGCCGCCGACGGACCCCGCAGTAAAATACTGCAATGCCGCCGCCGCCGGCGGCAAATACCGGCATTACCGCAATGCCGCCGCCGCCGCCGCCGCCGCCGCCGCCGGGGTCTTATTTTTGAAGTTTTAGAAATTTTTGAAGTTTTTTGAAGTTTTTGAAATTTTTGAAATTTTTGAAGTTTTTGAAATTTTTGAAGTTTTTTGAAATTTTTGAAGTTTTTTGAAATTTTTGAAGTTTTGGGTTTTTGGGAATATTTTAGTACAACCAATTTTAGACCCAAAGATTCTATTTTTAGATGCAATAATCGATTTTTATAAGAGACGATAAACTTTCTAAAATAAAATGCAGAAAAAAGAGTGACTTGTACATTTTGAAATACCGAGACATTTTAGTCAAGTATAAATGAAGCACCAGTGTTCAATTTGCTCTAGGGGGTATGTGCGGAACCATGATTTGATAAGACATGTACAATCTAAGCACACTGAGTTTGTTAACCGACAACCACAGCAGCAGCACCATGCAACAGCAACAGACAGTAGCAGCAACAGGCAGCAGTATCATCAGCCACAACAACAACAACAACAACAACAGTATCATCAGCCACAACAACAACAACAACAACAACAACAACACCACCAACAACAACAACAACAACAACAACAGCCACCAAGCGACATAACATCCTGCTTTAATGATCCAATGGCCAATGTCCATGAAGATTTTATTTTCAAGCATCCATTCACGGCATGTGTAAGTGGACCTACATCTTGTGGTAAGACATACTTCGTGAAAACCTTGCTACAAAAGTCTGCCTCAAAAATATCACCCGCACCTGACAGAATAATATGGTTTTATAAATATTGGCAGCCGCTATATGACGAATTAAAGTATACCGTCACCCCTCAGGTCAACTTTATACGAGGAATACCAGCAAACTTGGATTCTCTTATCAACCCCCGGTATAAAAATCTAGTTATACTCGATGACTTGATGCAAACTTCATCAAAAGACCAGAGAGTTAATGATTTGCATTCCGAAGGAAGTCACCATTTGAACTTATCTTTGATAAGTTTGAACCAGAATTTCTACTACAACAAAGATCCAACGCAACGACGAAATTGTCAATATTTGGTATTGTTCAATAACCCAATCGACAAGGGATTAATTTCAACATTATCAAGACAGATGTATCCTGAATGTCCTCAGCGTATGGTTCGAGAGTTTTCGGAAGCGACGAGTGAACCGTACGGTTACCTACTGGTGGATTTAAAAGCCGCAACACCGGACACATTACGTCTGCGACAGAATGTACTAAAAGAGGACACGAACCAACATAGGGGTGAATGGAATGGCATGAAATATAATCTCCAAAAAGACAGAGAACACCCAGATGAACAGAATGGGATGAAAAAACATACAAAAGACACTGAGACCCAGGGTCAACAGAATGCGATGAAATACGATGACAGAGAACTCCCCGGTCAACAGAAGGGCATAACATATAATTATATTGCGCCCCAGGGTCAACATAATGACTATACTAACGACATACGGCCACCTGGTGAGCTCGATGAAATTAATAAGAAGAACCATCAAAACAGAGACATTCAAGAAGACATGTCGTACCCTTGTAATGAATGCGGGCTTTTGTTCGCAGATCATTATGATGTTCAGAGACACGTAAAAAACTGGTGTCAAGAAAATAAGTTAAAACGAAAATTAACTGAGGATCCGGCTGAACACGGAGCTATGTCCGAGACAAAAACAACTCTCTTCGGAGAAGATACAGATGAAGATGAACGGGGAACGCTATCAGATTCAAAAGATGGTAATGTCGTCGGTAGTAGAACGGTATTCGGTCTTAAGAAAGCTGCGCGATGTGTCAACGAGATGGACACATTCAAAAGTATGATGAAACGCGTCACCAATGATGTGAAAGAAGAAGAGAGCATTTCGGGAGATGAGAGCATGTCGGGAAAAGAGGATACCATCGACACAGATTTTGTTCTGTTTCTCAAAAGTTATAGACGATTAATAGAATACCAGTATCGATTGAAAACATCACCCATACATAACACGATCATGAAGAAAATGGTCAAACTGACCAAACGCGGATATAATAATGAATGGGCTGCAGATGAAGCGATGAGAAAATTCAAGAAACTCTTAGCAGTAAATCTAACGGTCGAAGATTCAGACAATGATTAAATTTCAATAAACTTCATCAACATGTTATTCTCGTCTTCGTTATATATCTATAAGTGGGGAGGGGGGTTTGTATAGCGAGAATGCTCCTTTAATATTCACACACCAATATTACATAACGTCCCTTACCTCGTGTCACTTTAACATTCCACACTCCGTGTGTGCATTATCCCCCTTTAAGTATGTCATAGCATGGGTACATGTAAGATAATATAACACTATGACCATGTCTGTATCTGTTGTTGGTAAGATGTGAAATATAAATTTCAGTTCATTCGTGTAATAATTTCGTATATGTTCAACGCTCTTCATTCGTAAGAGTAATTATGACCTCCGGCTTCGTGTCGATTGTGTACTGAGCTGACACCGGGGATAAATTGACCAATGACTGCTATTGTACTGAGCTGACACCGGGGATAAATTGACCAATGACTGCCATTGTATCCTTTGACAGATATGCGTGCGCAGACTCGTTTGATGTTCGCTATCGCCTTACTATGTTTTAATAGCCGAGCCTTCATTTCTCGGCTGACTCTCTTACCGACAAGACCTGTCTACACAGTACTTCTCCGGCAGACTATTCATCCACTGGTAGGCCTACATACAGGTATGCCCTAAATAATGGACTGCTTAACCACAGCAGAATTATAGGTAACTTTTCAGGAGTTAGTCGGAAATATGACTTGCATCGGAAATAAAATCTTCATGGACATTGGCCATTGGATCATGAAAGCAGGATGTTATGTCGCTTGGTGACTGTTGTTGTTGTTGTTGTTGTTGTTGTTGTTGTTGTTGTTGTGGCTTAACCTGCACATTATGTATTTTCTAAACATGGAACATGTCTGAATTTATCATTGGTACAATAGCAGTGATATAATGTTACATCATCGGTGCTACCTGGAGTTTTCGGCATACAAAATGATCGTAAGTGTGACTGGAGTGATAAGGGGTTATTACGTAATGTTGTTATAACAATGTGATCAAAGCAATTTGTATAATTGAGTGTCTCACGACCTGACTTAATATGTATGCATGTTTTATGGATAACTAATTATCGCGTGAATGACACAGTTTATCAACCTTAATTGATACTAACTCGTTTTGTTCAGACATTAAATCGATTTGTTTTCTGAATACCATATAGCTGTGACCGGGGAAATAATAGAATTCATTTGGTAAAGCAAAGGTGTGAAAGACACATTGTTAACACCAATGTGGCGTGTGTGATTGAGTGTACATCGCTCATGTTCCATGTAAAAATGGCTGAGATTAAATCATCATTCATTCAATATGACAATTCATTCTGGAGGGTTGTAATTTCGCCTTACCATTTTCGACCGTTAGTAATTCAACATAGTACATTTCAATACTTCCAATAATTGACGAAAATACACACGCCTGTCATATACTCAATAACTTCATATAGAGATAAGTAAAGAATAAACGCTCTTTATTATTTATGTAAAAAGTAATGGTGTCTATTTTCAGGTATGACAATTATATGAACTGCGTCCGTTAAACACTGGAATGTATGCATTCATACCGTTGGTCACAATGTCCAATAAAGCTATTTCTAAACATCGATTAATAAATTCATGAAAAATATTTGAACAAAAAAATAACGAAAGATATTACACGCAAATAATTTAACATTCGATATTTTTTAATATCGAGATTATCAGAAACCGATAAACTCGTTATAAATTTTTTATTTAACCTTTTTTTAGAGAAATAATTTTGAGGGTTTTGATAATTTGGAAGTTTGGAAATTTTAGGGTTTTGATAATTTGGAAGTTCTTAAATTTTTTGGAAAAAATAAATTTTTGAAGTTTTGAAATTTTTTTTTTGGGTTTTTGATATTTTGGGAATATTATAGTACAAACAATTTTAGACCCCAAAGATTCTATTTTTAGATGTGAGAGTAACGAGCCCCCTATTCTTCTGCGGGTCTGACGACAGTTCATTATCACCAATGGACACAAAGAAACAGAAAGAACTCAGTCGTGTGGGGAGTTCCCCTGTTTTCGGAATCGGCGATCCGTACGATAACAGTACGTTTGATGACGAAAACTCTCAGCCTCAAAAACCAACGGGCATGCCATACAGTTCCCAGGCTGGAGAATTACTGAGAGAGTTCAAAATAGCTCTCCAAGATCCCGAATTCCAAAATTCCATGCGCAGTATTTTCAAAAGCGTCTGTACTGAATCCAACATCAATTTGCAGGCCAGAGTCACTAAACTTGAGGATTCGAATGCGGACATGGAACGAAGAGTGGGAATCCTAGAAGAAGGCCTTAAAATGAAGGACGCATGGATATATCAACTCGAATCCGACATTGATGGACTGAAACAGTACGGCATGCGCAACTCACTACGCATCACCGGGGTTGCGGAATCTCGTGGAGAGTCGGTCCAGGATATTGTGAAAAATCTTGGTGAAGAGATCGGCGTTACCGTGGAGCCCGAAGACATCGAAAGAACACATCGATCAGGGAAGATTGGCAGCCAAAGATCCATCTTGGTAAGGTTTCACCATTATAAGAAACGGGATAAATTCTATCGCGCTAGAGGAGCCCTAAAAACTCTAGGACGTCTAAGGGTGTCTTCGTTAACGAGCACACTACCAACAATCGTTCTCAGATGGCCGGAGTATGTAGAAAGCTGAAGAAAGACCAGTTGATAGAGTCTACGTGGACATTCAACGGCATTATATTCGTGAAAGACTGGGCCGCGACAGTTCACAGGATCGACAGCTTTGGAGAGTTCGACGATTTCAGAAGGCAACTCTTCAGCCCACCTCGTAAGCCTCGTGGCACATAAACATCAGTTATGACACTTTGACAGCCCACATATATTGGTCTGTCAGATTAACCCAGCATTGTCTGTATATGTGTTCCCTTGTGTCCACCGACGCGCACTAGTACACACTACAACCACCAAATTAATCGAATACGCACAGTAAGCCGTATACGATAAATAAGCACTTGAAACAAGTTCCATTAGCTGGCATAATTATAGGGACGAGGAAGTAAATAATACCATGCATAAACACCATATCATTATATATTAGAATTCGATGCAATAGGGCATCAAACTAGCCATCTATGTCCTTGCTAATAAAAATCGACATGCGATATTACTCCGCCAAATCAATCAAACGCTCACTTACGGTATACTATACATTCCAGCTCTCTTTTATCAGCCATCTTAGGATCTATCCGCATTATATCGAGGTGCACCGACACCGATAGAGTTACTCTTCTTTGTGTCCGTGATTATGCATGATCACAATGTCCTCGCTATAATCAAGTCTACATATTGTCTTCAACAGCAGATGTTGTTACTGGGACCTGGAACCGTGATTGCATCTTTAAGAAATTTATGCTACTTATACACAAGCTTAATACTATTCCTGTAGTATATATAACTCATGTGACCGACCTGTCCACTAAACACATTTTGATTAACGAAAGAATCCGACGGCATCAGACATGCAAATGGAGGTAACTCTATCCAAAGAGTTACATCCCTAGCTCGAGTTACATTTATAGACATACTGACTGGCCAACAAAACACACATCGTTTAAAGTGACTGACGATTACTTGACTTGGTGTATATATATATATATATACAACACATATAAACACACATGCGCATCAACGTGTTCGTTTACGCACGACACGCGACTTGCTGTCAACCACACCTCAGATCATACAATGTATCGATCTACTACACCTTGGCAATGATAGTTTAAAGCAAAATCTATTTTACTCTCGAATGCGCGAAATGCAAGCGTTATCGACTTCACTGTCACCTGATATTAGTGTTCTCATGAAAGCTCTTCCCACTGAAATGCCGGATGGCCTCGAAACTCCTAACTTACTCCACCGATGCAGTTATTCGCGGCATCCATTCAGATCACTCTCCTTATGAAATAATTTTCTCAACTGGCTGGCGACCGTAGAATTATCTCCCTTTCGACCGTAAGCCCATGTTGTGTTATCGTTCTTCGTACTCACGTAGAGTGACCGATCTTTCACCTGGTTATGCACGCCAAACACGAATACTATTATTATTGTAACCGATTGGTGATAAGTCTGGGACTGTATGTCTACGTACATTATTTCAATTCTTTAATCTCAATAAATCAATAATCATGATATATGAGATATACAAGATTCAAATACAAATATATGACAAAAGCACATTTAACAGGTACATAAATATATTTTATAGTATATGTAATATTAATGTTAATGCATACATTGAAGGCACATCCACCCAAAAACAGGGTGGATGTGCCCGATACTATATATAAGACTATCTATTTATTTGATACTTTGATACTCGCGTCATTTACACAGGAATACTGTCATAGCGACATGCATATACATAAATGTTGACTTGAGACGATGGGGCACATGAGCCACAGATATAACTTTGAATTTGGAAAAAAAAGAGAAAAAAAACGTATGGACAAAATCTACATTGTATGTTTTAATCAGCATATAACTTGAGGTCGAAGTTGTGGATGTATTCGAATAATAATGTTTAGAATAAAGCCGGGCTTCAAATAAACAGACAGAGACACCGTAGCTAATAGACCCCATCGCATCAAGTGCATGTCCACATCAAGTAAATCCTGCGTGCTCAGTGAGGATCAAGCGAATCCTGTCAAAATCGTGCTCAGGTCAACTGAGTGGCACGCGTCAGGTACTATTTCACGCATTCGATGATCCCACAATAAAATATCAATGTCACGTGATTGCATTCGAGTTGTTCGGGGAATCACCGTCTGAAATATGGGTCAGTGGTATGTTGTGGCTGTGTTCACGAAAGTCGGGAGGTTAGGGTGAAAACGCTGGAATGCTTCAAGTTGCACCACCGTGAGTATGGTGTTCATTATAATAAATCAACGGTACATTTTACAGTAACTATTATATACACCAGGCTTTAATCCTTCAAAATATTCGTGATAAATATAGTAAGCGTGATGGAGCATAATATCCACGACATTTGGTGAGTCCACACAGGGACGCGAACGCCCTGTGTGGCGGGGGGGGGGGTCATCGATGGAAAATAGTCCGACTCGCCAATTTGCACACTGTCGTGTGCATTACGGGTGTCTAAGTAGACAATAAAAAGACCATCATGGCGCAGTAGGAGGTATATGATGGTCCTCCCACTGAGATTAGTGGGGCGTACTTCCTTGTGACAATGTGGGGGGGGGGGGTGAAATGATGATAAAGAGCGTTCAGGTAGAAGACATTAATGCTTTGATCAGATGATAGACATTGCGCATTACCTGTATTTTAGTAGTTTCCATCAATTGGCGTAATTTTAAATTGTTTGGGTATTTATAGTAGTATTTGGGGATTAGTGTAGCACGATTTTCATCGAATTTCTCGCAGATCAACATCACATGATACTCGTCACCGATTCCGTTGCTACAAAAGGTGCAGGATTTGTTGTTAGACATATTTGCCCAGCTCGTATAGCATCTCATCATGTACAATTCCAACATGAATATCCTCAATGAGGGGGGGTCGGAAAATAACAACAGCCAATTGGATCAGCTAAAATCAAATTTCAAAAAGGTCAAGAAGGTTCAGGAGACAATTCCGGAAGATGAATATGAGATACATGTCTCAGAGTTACAGAAAGTTTGGCAGTCGAGTGACGATGCGCATGTAAACATCCTGCTGAAAACCACGTATAACAACAGGAGGCAGTGGATAGAAGGTCTACCAAATGGGCATATTGAAGAAATATGGACCATGTTTCCATGCTTTTCAACACCAAAATATGTAAGCATTTCAATATTCATACTAGTAAAATAATAAAAAGTTAATTTTAAATGAAGATGGATATATAATACCAACACCCAATCCGATCTATTATATATCATTTACTGTGATAGAAAATTTAATATATTGTTTACATATATTTTATAATATTCTAAATTCTCACGAAAAACAAGGCTTTGATTACTTGTAAATCTTGATGCTTGGCACTCAATGGACCATCTTCAGAAATTAATTGATTACCTGTACATTACATGTATCACCATACACATACTAGTAATATGATACACTTATCATTTGAAAGAGTAGCGCAATACATTGAATTTACAATTAATCATTACAGCGTTTGAATGTATTCTGAGATTGCGCTTTTAAGATGCAGTTTCATCCATTTATCCAATGTATATTATAAACCTTCTCAAGTGGTTACAATAAGAATTTGGAATATTAAATATGTTCACTTGCTTTCTCATGCCAACTTGTGTTTGGGAGCCTATCAGGATTACTTGACATTTTAAGACAAATGAATTACATTATTGAATATTTCTAAATAAAAGTGTTATATCTCAGAGTTGGGTGTGTGTACAGCAGATACATTTAGGTCAGGCTAAGAAAAACAAATGTATTTTTTTAAGGCTTATCAAATTGCCTCATCTATCTTTGCAGCTTACCACGGAATTCCTTATGATTCTGGGCTCGTACAGAAATGGCTCCGAGATTACTGAACGTCTTAGCAAATTCTTCAGCAGCTTCTCCTCCGAAGTGTCAACAGAATCAGTGGTGAGATTTTGCAGAATCAAATAGTTTTTACTTGACTGAATATTGCAGACCAATCAATTATGAGAGATATATTTTATGCATGCTTGAAGTGGTGGAACGTATATTATCCTTATTATCCTTGGAGGGGGATGCTGGGAAATTAGAACATCATACGAAGCGATTGGCAAAATAATTATGTGCATTAGAAAATTAGAGTATTTACGGTAATTCCTGGAAAAACCGGCATGCAATTTTTGTCTTCCTTTGATCTTTCAGTTTCGAGTTTCATTGCACACATGAAAATTAAATTGATTTAATCGGCCTAGTATTAAAATGAAAGTACGCGGGGTGCTGGGAAATTATAACGTTGTATGAAGCTATCAGCAAAATAACTATGTGCGATTTGGCCCATTATATTTTTGTGAGTGGTAAGACCTTGATTCTTTTTCTTCAGGTAACAGGAATCGAGACCTTCATCAAAACATGGAAATGGTTGGAGAAGCAGACTGGCTTTTTCAAAGGGAAAGGGCAAAAGACAAAGTCGGTCATTGATGTCAAAAAGGTAAGATCCAACACTTTTCCCTGTTTGTGATGACTTTATGTAAATTCTTGAGTTCCCAAAATGATAAATTTATTGCCTAATTCTGTCATCAATTGAGCTAACACATGTGACTTAGCAGACAGATTAAATTTTAGAAATATAAAATGCATGTATATTATTATTTTTGGCACTTTTCCGTCATCTGTCTATCAATGACGTCTCTACCATTGCCTATGCAGGGCTTAACATCCATTGGAAGTGAGGAGAATCAAATTTATTCTGATCTTTTGATAGTTAAGAATCTAAATATAAGCATGATGTGCCAAAATCAGATTACGAGTGCCGCAGCCATGAGCGGGGGTGGGTTTGGAAGCACGTGTGTTTATGATTTGCTTCATTCTAGAGTGAACGAATCAATTCGTTTTGAGCATTTTATGTGTACCATACCATAGTATGGTACACATAATATCTACGTCTGGATTGACCACTCGTCGTTAGTCCGTCCGTTTGTCCGTAGACACTTTATACATGGTGCGATAACTCAAACATGATCTAAATGATCAGAACCAAATTTTGTGTATGAGTTTCTCAGACCAAATTTATACAGATTGAGTACAAATATGGGTCTGATCCAAGTTTTGTTTACGGAGTTATGGAACTTATGGCCCTTTTTTTACTTAGAATTCGCACATGCTACGATAACTCAAAAAACTGTTGTTTGATCGGAACCAAATTCGGTATCTGAGTTTCTCAGCCCAAACTACAGATCAAGTTCAGATATGAGTTTGATCAACAGAGTTATGGTCCTTTTTCCCAAAAAAAATTAAATTAATTTTTTTTTTAATTTCAACTCCTAACTCATTTTATACACAAAAAAAAAACATTTCAAATATTTTTATTATTAATAATTACTGAGACTCATTTGAAGGTACTCAATCCTATTAAGCCCCCTAAATTACTATTTCTTTGGCTCCAAGGGTAATAAATATTTGATTTGAGTCGAGGAACCCACCAATCTAAGCTCAGAGTGATCAGATATAGATTTTTGAAGTTTGTTATTTCTAGAGATGTTTACTAATAATAGTCCCCACAAACACTTATTCTTAAGGACGAATATGGATAACTCTAAATTCAAGTGGTAATAATAATGCAGTTTTGACCGAGCTCATCCTTTTGACGGCGTGTTTCTGGGCCACAAACAATAGAAATAACAAAACTTCAAATATAAATATCTGATCACTCGGAGCGTTGATGGGTAGGTTCCTCGTCTCGAGTCAAATAGTTTTTACCCCCGAAGCCAAAGAAATCGTAATTTATGAGTGTCAGATCGGATTGAGCACATTTAAACATTTATTATTATGGACTAAGTCCTTAAAACCACAAATATTAATTAGAATGTGTCTTCCATTCTAGGGTGTAATGTCTGAAGACTTGGATAAAGAAACGAAAACAGATCATCAGACAGCCCCAAAATTAGTGCTCTTTCTTTCGGAGGACAGCGGAGAGATGGAGGGAGCAGCTGTTGTAGGCGATGGTGTTCGGACTTGGTTGCATAGTAATGACCCATGTGAAGCTGTTCTCTGCCTCTTGGCCATTTATTATGTTGGTCATCTGTCATATCCAAAAATTTATCAGTGTATGTTAGGGCTTTTGCAACAATTTGTTCTGAAATGTCAGTTTACAGAGCAAAAATCTTCTAACTTCACAACATTTGTCAAGAAATATGAAAAACGTCTGATGCTCGAGTGAATGCCAATTGATGTACATACCTACACATCCCTGGTTAAGTGGTTCTGCTGAGTTGCTATGATGTTAGAAGGGCAAACTGATGTTGTAAGAAAAAGTACCATTATTTATTTTTGCAGTGTTTGGTTAAGTACTCTATTAAGCGATTTGAGAAAAAACAGTGTCTACTAAATATCCGATGATGTTAAATTTTGCTATATATATATACCGGTATATATGAACTGGACTACAGAAAAATGGTCAAGGAAATGAAACTACTTAATATATGTTTTAATAATGCCTGTGCTGGTATTTGTAAAATGATATGAATAGCCAGTCATCTTGATTATGGTCTATTTGCAACAACCAACACATCAATTGTTAAAATATTTCGCAATATACATGTATATCTTGAATGTTTTAAACACACACAACTGCTTTTCTTCGATTCGTTAAATCATGAACAGCAAAAATGATAACTTAGGTAAAATAATTCATTTTCTTAACAGCATCATTTATTTCTACCAGCACCAAAGCAATTCAGCAAGATCATCCAAAATCATAGCAAATTAACAGGACCAGAGGGCGAGTCACAGGCTTTGGTATATGCATTATTAACTGATATGTATATGTGGCCTTATAACAATCAATCTGCAGCACAGTATCTGAGACTGCATCTGATTTAACATTTTTCTGTGGGATCCACCACATGAATAGTTGGAGTTTCTTGATTATGAGGAGTATCTATTTTTAATCCTTTTATGATGGGATCTGCGCTGGTGCAGCACTTAAGATCCTGTGCCAGTGCATTCTCTTATAAATGTGAGTCCGGATCCCATAGACGGTCTTACATATTTGAGAGAAAGCACTGGCTTACAAGGTCAATGTAAATGTTGTTAGGCCAATGTATTCTCTTATATTTGCGAGGCTCCAGTTATGGAGGGTTAACAAATCATGAAATCAATGGGAATAACTGTTGTAGCTCTGCATGTTCAGAACAATAGTACTGGCTAGGTATGCCATTGTTTTGTCACAAACAGCTTTCTCTGTTTTGACAACTCATCTTTTGGTGCTAAAGATATATTGTTGCTGCTTTCTATTCTCAATCTTATATATTTAGAAAAGTTGATATATTTAACATTTTAACGGTACTGATGGCCATGGTTGTAGGTTATAATTTAGACAAATAAGTTACCATATTATGAATTTACTCATGAATATACTATAATAGTACACTATAATGATAGTATGAATGCGATATTACCCACAAAACACACTTTGTGTGAACTAAGCATTTGTTTATATACATGACATAATTAGTGTTTGATAAGCAAAATAATGAACAAAGTGGACATTTTTTTTCCGAGAGTGATTTACTGTGACCAATCAATATTGAAATATCTTGAGTGACGAGGATTAGTGAGCGCCTTATCGGTATGTTATAAATAATCTGGCTTCAATTTTAACCAAAGATTTATAACACAATACACAGCGCAAAGGCCATCCGTATATTTAATTGAATAACTTATGGCACCATCTACAATGTTATGCCTATTTTCATATGCTTTTGTGCTGAATTTTCAAGGATATATTCATGGCTCCAGACCGAATTACGACACATCTATCGTTAGGTCATTAGTATGTAGAAATTATAGCAACATATTAAATATGTTTATAATGCAGTCTTTTAATGTGTTAATATCTATGTGAAACATAATTTGTATACACCAGTACTATGAGCAGTCATGGAAAATAGCACATTTTGACATTACCACAGAGAACTATTGGAATAACTCAGTTGTATTAGGTGCAAGGCAGCAAACATTTTGGAATTATATATACCCGGTAGATTACTTTGTAGCAATTCGTTTTGGACTTTGTGTAGGCAAGCTGTTTTTTTTGTTTTTTTTTAAAGGGGGACTGTACCAGTGTACCCTAAATCTGGCATTTTATAGGATCATCTCCTTTTATAACAGAATCAATGGAACAAATGAATAAATTAGAGCCATGGATGAGCGCAAAATACACTCATGTGTTCTAATAACAATGCAAACATCATGATAATTATAATTAAAATGAGTCATGTATTCATATTCATTATAATTACCATGTTATTTGCATCGTTCATAGAGCATATGAGTGGATTTTGCACTAATACATGGCTCAAATTCATTCATTTCTTTCACATAATCTGTTGAGTATAAAAGGAGATGGTCCCAAAAATTACTGGATTTAGTATACATTACCCCTTTAAGGTCTCAAGAATATTGAGAAACGTATAAATTTTCCTATTGCATTACTGCTAAGGTAAAAAAAAATAGTGATATTTCCGGACATTCGCCGCTACTATTGTACTAACCCGTGAAAAAATTAATAAATGCAAAAACCTAATTAAAATTTCCTTTATTATCTCTGATTATATTGTTCTGGCCCCGAATAAAGGTACATGTAGTTAGGCTCATTTGTGTTAAAATCCCACCATTACAGTGCTTATTTAGCACCCTATGTTTATTACAAGTCCCTTGGAAAAACAGATGAATATAATCCATATATGAATGTTAAAAAAAATAAAAAATTATTTACCCCCCCCCCTAATTTTGTCCCCGTCTGTTAGCGGAAACATCACTATTTTTTAGACCTAACATCAAAATCAGCCTGAAAATATGTATACAACTATTGAACTGTGAGAATGTATAATTTTAATTATGTTTTGTCTGTAGCTGTTAAACATATGTAAATTTTACTATCCTGTTACTGTTAAATATGTTACTTGAATAAACACATTCTATTTTATAAACATATTTCGTCTTATAAACGTGTCCATGTGTGTGTAAAGTGGAACAACCCCATAAACGCCCGGATGTGTTTTTAACCTAAACACATAAACACATCAGCTAAACACATTATTATGTTTATAACCTAAATGGCATGTTATTATAATGCGTTTATTTCCAAAACATTATATGTGTTTAATGACACAAACGTGGTGTTTAGGTAATAAACACATCAATATGTTTAGAAACTAAACGCCATGTTAACACTATGTGTTTATTCCTTAAACACATTTGTTTATTTTCTAAACATATTTGACATTTATTCATTAAAAACGTGACGTTTAGATAATAAACATTCCATTTAGAAAATAAATGCGTGAACGCGTGTGAAAACTGTAACGGTATTGCGTTTAAGATTGTGTTGAGATCCTAAACACCTATTTTTACAGTGTAGTTTCTATGGGTAGGTGATGGTTTCGCGTTCTGAACTTCATAAGTGTCAGTGCTTCTTTAGTTGATAATATCGATAGGTATTCTTCTGTCAGGAACTCATCTTTAATAGTTTTATAAAAATTATATTTATCAGATGATTGCAACGAGGACCGCCAATTATGTAAATATTGATCTCGAATTTTAAGTCGTGTTGCATTGTTGAACCATTTCTCGCTAATTGTGTTGTGGGATAGCCATACGTCTGACATACCTAGTCCATTTAATAAGTTTCTTACATACCGGATCCAAGTAAAACCTGATTTATGCCTATCGAGCATATTATGAATAGTAGCATATAGTACATATGATAATTTCGACTTATTGCCATTTATTATTCGTGACCAGTAGTTCAACACTCTTGTGTTTTATTTTTTCAGTTACGGTTGTGTTGTGATCAAAATGGAAGTCAACTGGTTATATAAACAGTGGACTTCCAATTTGCAATACATCCGTAATTTAGTTACATAATATATTTACATAATATATTTACACACGGATGTCCGTCATTTACTACACATTGTAAGCTCACATCTGATCATTCTCATCCATAAACGCTCGCACAATCTGTACTAATATTGGTAGAATTAATTCACACGACAATATTGGTATCTTAGGTCACCGTTTTATATATTGAACTTACAAACAAACACATAAGTATTGCAGTGTATATAATCTTTTTTTTCAGAACTGTTTATGATTTTCTACTTTCATGTGTGTATATCTCTATACCATGCTTATCATTATTACCTTTATTCTTACATCCATCGCCACACCCTCTCTATCCTTACATCTTTATGATTACTCATACAATCCCCGGCTATTGACTCAGGCCTCAAACCGACGAACCGATGACAGGAACGAACTGCCTACCCGCTTAAAATATATTAAGATATACACCGATGATCCTGGCTGACGCGCACCGTTCACGGGTAGGCATGTTCTATACTCGCGCGCGTTATGCTAAGCGAAAACATAGATGCGACCCATTGATATCGGAATTACTCATCTTTTACATTGGATTACAACTAAAGGGCGCTGGTAAAAATGAAATACTACTGGCCTTACTCATGCTGTTTATGGTGAGATACAACGACAAAATTGAAATCTCAACTACATCTACGCGAAAAAACGTCCGACACAATCTTTTGGTCAATACCCAAATTGGAATTCCCTTCTGGTTCAGGCATCTTCTCATCACTTCTGGTGATATTAAACCAAATCCTGGTCCCACCAATAATGGTCAACTGTCACTATTCCATTTGAACGTACAAAGTTTCCTCCCTAAAATCGACATACTTGCCACCGAAATACAAAATTACGATATATGCGGCTTTACGGAATCTTGGTTGAGCGATAAAACGGACCAGCATGACTTACTAATACACGGATTTCACGAACCCGAGCGAGCCGACAGAGTAGGAACGGACAGTGTAGGTGGGGGCGTGATCGCTTATATCAAAAACGATTTAGCCTATACACGCAGAAAAGATATCGAGAAACCTGGTTTAGAAAGCATTTGGCTTGAAGTTATATTATCGAGAGAAAGGGTGTTGATTGGTTTTTTTTACCGCCCCCCAAATGTGAATTGCTGGCACAACATATTAGAAAACATCGGTGACACCATAAATTCGAATCCCACACACAAACTAATTGTCTCTGGAGACTTTAATGAAAATCAATACAACCCTGTAAACAAGAAAGTACAAACCATAGTCGCAGAATGTAATCTGAAACAAGTTATTCACGACTCCACAAACTTCACAGAATACTCTGAAACCATAATAGATCTAATATTCATAAATGATCTATGTGAACTGAAAGGATCTGGTACCCTGGATCCCCTTTTTTCCGATCTAGTCCGCTATCATGTGCCGGTATATGCCACGATAGAACTCGAAGACAAACAGAAAGGAAGCAAATCTTTTAATCGTCTTATTTACATGTATGATGAGGCTAATTTTATTTCCTTAAACAATGAAATTCGTTCATGTGACTGGAACCGAATAATTGACAACCTGGGAACTGATATATCTGCTCAACATTCACATCATATATGAATAATCTTATCGTCAAATATGTACCCAGCAAAATTGTCAAATGCCGTCAGAACGAGCCTGAATGGATGACACCGAGAGTTAAGTATCTCATTAGACAACGGAAAAGGGTACACAAAACTGCAAAAGCTAGGAACACCCCAGCCATGTGGCAAAAATATCGGACAATCCGCAATGAAGTAATTACTGAAGTACGAAACTCAAAGAAAATTCATATACAAAAAATGGAATCAATCCTTCAAGATCCAGAAACTGGCGACTCAAAATGGTGGAAGATTTTCAACAAACTGTCCCGCAAAAAAGTTAATTCGGTCCCGCCCCTCTCGAGGAATGGAATAGTTTCTTCCTCAGATTACGAGAAAGCAACTGTACTAAATGATTATTTTTGCAATATTGCCTCATTGAATATGACCTACGATCTGCCAGACCCGCCTGTCGACGAGACAAACACCCCCATGCTAAATAATATCCTAATTAGTGAAATTGACGTTTTTAATGCCCTGAAAGTAACAAAAGCCGACAAAGCCTCTGGACCCGACCAAATAAGCCCGCGTATTCTGAAGAATTGTCTCAGTCTCAGCACCCCCCTTTCTATAATATACAATCGTTTTCTTAAAGAAGCATATTTTCCAACTGAATGGAAACGAGCAAACGTAGTCCCAATCCATAAAAAAGGGGACCGCAGTAATCCAGAAAACTACCGACCAATCTCCTTATTAGGAGTTTTTGGAAAGGTTTTTGAGAAGTGTGTTGCAAAGCATTTAATGTCATATCTCCAGTCAAATAATATCATAACCGAACGACAGTCGGGATTTGTGCCATCAGATTCAACATCATATCAGTTATGCGACATATACCATAACTTGGCGAAATCACTAGATGATGAACGCGACGCCCGCCTACTATTCTTCGACATCAGCAAGGCATTTGACAAAGTGTGGCACGATGGCTTATTATATAAGCTAAGCGCGGTGGGTATCCGCGACAATCTTTTAAAGTGGTTCGGATCGTACCTCCGTGGAAGACACCAACGTGTAGTTATGGGATCCGAAGCCTCAAACTGGGGAACCATTACAGCTGGAGTTCCACAAGGCTCTCTACTAGGCCCTATCCTATTCCTTGTTTTTATTAACGACATTCTTAACGACATATCATGTAATATCCGCCTTTTCGCTGACGATACATCTATATCTCTTTCAATAGAAGATCCGACTGTTTGCGCACTAAGATTACAACAGGGTGTCAAACGACTTGAATCCTGGTCAAACAAATGGCTCGTAAAATTTAATGTCTTAAAAACTGAAGCGTTAACTTGCACTAGGAAGAGAAATCTAATCGACCACCCAACCCTTTATATGAACAATGAACCCATCACGGAAGTAAAACTTCATACACATCTTGGGGTCGTTTTAAGTAGCGACGGAAAATGGAAGCCACACATAGATAATTTATTAAGCTCAGCATGGAAAAGAATAGCCCTTATCAGAAAACATCGTTTCTCGTTGGATAGAGCATCATTAGAAAGATGCTACTTTACCCTGGTACGCACTGTATTAGAATACGCTTGTGTTGTCTGGGATGGTTGCACCAAAGAAGAAAGCGATGACATAGCAAAAGTACAATATGAAGCAGCTCGTATAGCAACAGGTGCAACCCGATCTGCCAGTAACAAATCTCTCCTGACGGAAACCGGATGGGAACTCCTCGCCGTACGGCGGAAACGTTTAAAGCTCCGTCTCTTTTACAAAATGATGTCTGGCCAAGCCCCTCCTTATCTGCGAAATCTAATACCCCCAACAAACGTTGAAATAACAAATGTTAACACCCGACAGGCTAATTCCCAGAGAGCCCCAAAGTTCGATTCCACTTCCTTCAAAAAATCCTTCATCCCCTCAACAACAGACCTCTGGAATAAACTCGACCCGAACGCAACAAGTTACGAGTCCCTTGCATCATTCACAAAGTCCTTAAACTGTACTAGAGAGGGGGTACCCCGATATTACTATGAAGCTATTACCAGAAAAACACAAATTAACCACACCCGCCTCAGACTCAACTGCAGCGATCTAAATTATCACAAGTACACAAATTTCATCGCCGATCACCCATATTGTTTATGCGGACAATTAGAGGACAACGACCATTACCTAATGAATTGCGATAGATACACAGCTGAAAGAAACTCACTTCTCCAGTCATTAAATGATATATGCAACCTGACAACACACAAACTTCTGTATGGATGCCCCGAATTAACACCCAAAACCAACGCAAAACTTTTCAGAGAAGTACAGAAATACATCTCCAGGACAAAGCGCTTCGCCAACTAAATAAGTTTGTATATCGCCATGTTAAATGATCTAATACTCTCAGACATAAAAGAATGAATGTATACTTAGCAATAACTCGCGCGAGTATCAATGCCATACAGTCCGTTGGTACGAGGTCACCGAGTCATTTAAAACACTAAAAACCCATTCTAAAACCCCTGAACCATATCTGACATAACCCAATTTACTACTCTAAGCTCATTGCTTTCCTATTATTAACTTAGACTTATACCGTTCTACCATTACCATTACTGGTGATCCATCTCTTCCCATCAACATTGCCAGCAGCATTTCGAACATGAAACGTTATTGTTATATCCTTTAAAAATAGACTCAAAAGACCATATTTTATCTACTTATATATCTATTTAATATATAAACCATACATAATTGCACATTAATGAAAAAAAGTAGAAAGAAGAGCCAGTGAAAAGAAATATGTTGGACGCTTTTGCGACACGAAGTTTATTCTACATGTACATATCTGAATCTATACAGAAACATAGGGAAGAGATACACCATCATTATCTATAAAACATTAATTATTATTCATGCCTATACACAATTACATAATGCCATTACCTGACGTACCTACACCCACCCCACCTCGCGAGAGTAATAATCGGCTACATGGAACGACAGTAGTATCTGGATTACGGAATGTATATCGTACGACACAACATTATATAAATCAGACAGTCGCTCTCTCGCTGGGTGGGATGGACAAAAACTGATTCCCGGAAACGACTCACATAAGCACACACGCTTGATGTCGAATCCGGTCCATGATGTTATATTCTGATATGTTGTAATTTATGTTGTATTGTTCATGGAATAAATACTGTTTAAACTAACACTGCACCTGGTGATAGTGTATGTAAATGAAATCCTTTTCTACCTAAAAGTCTGACACAGCAGGTTACATCACCTCTGGTCGGCGCTTTGGCAACAGTGATAAGCCTCTGAAACAAGAGTTGTGGGTGGGTGTGTACAACGTCGTTGTCGAACTTGAGAGACGGAGCACTCATTATTATTGCTTGGGATGTTCGCTTGAATACATAACTCATAACATCTTTCCCTCCCATGTTCATAAGGATCTTCGTGCCTATTAGTTCAGTGCATTTATGAGAATAAAGTGCCAAACCTCAAAATAATTGCAAGACAATGTTTCTTAGCAGGAATAAGTCTATTAACCAATTATAAACAACATACTAAAAATCTAAAAGGATCAAGAAAGGCGCGAAATTGATAAATTTTGTGAAATAAATTTAGTAAAATTTTGTCAAATACCCATTTTATAGCTTTTCAAGGATGTTTATAAAAAACTTCATTTTACATGTCCTTCCATTTATATATCCATTTTGTTGAGTACACAATCCTGATTACAGAACAGAAAACATTTTCCAGATACGTTGAGAATTTTTCGAGTTATGTGCCTCCAAAATTGGGAGTTTGTCTAATTTCGGAGCCTCAATATCTGAAAAATTAGCTAAAATCCATAGTTTAGGGTCTAGTATTTTAAAAACTAGAGAACAATGATGAGATATCTTACTGCTGTATTAGTTGCCTCACTATATTGTGCACAACAAATGATTTCTTTATGCATCTATGATCGAGAAGACAAAAATATTCTTAAACAAAATGTGTGTTCCATTGTATGGACTTAGCCAAATTTGCCTTCTGACACAGAACTGGTGTGATGAAATACCATATTTGAGGTCATACAACTCAATAAATTGATATCCATATGGCCTGTATTTCTCATAACCTCTTACGTATACTAGATTAAATACACTGTGCTGGAATTGCTAAACACATATGTGCCATAATCAACTTATGGCCCTATGAATCCTTTGTATTGACTCTTTTCCAAAAATGCCATTTTGGACTGTTTTGTGGTGTTTTTGTCCATTTTAAAGTTTTTTTTTTGCACAAATAGTAAACAACAATGAATACAATTAGTGTTTAATGTGTAAAATCATTTGAACGTTCTTCCTAAAACACTTAGTGTTGGAAAAAATATGATTACATTGGTTATGCCAATCAACATTCACTGGATTTCACATATTTTTCAAGAAACTGACTCCAAATTTGAATGTTGATAAATGGGGTAGGTGAAATCACAAAGGCTATGATCTTGTCACCATATTCTAGTCATTGGAGACAAAGGGTTGTTTTATTCCACTTTGTGCAGATTATTCTTGCATGGTAAACAGTTTAGTGCTTTAATATTATTAGATGTTTATTTAGAACTTTATCAGCATGTTATATAGAACCAGCCCGAAATAATGATTCGCCATTTCGCCATTGAGTTACAACAAAAAGGATCGTACTCTAAATATGACCATCAAAACAGGAAGCAGTTTACTCTGTATGAAAGAATAAGGTTTGTAGGAGCTGGTGATGTTAAAGTTTTATGCATCAAGGTCCATATTTTCTAGATTTTGTCCGGCAATATGGTTTCCCCTACCCCATTTTTCAGATATTCAAATTTGGCATCAGTTTCCAGAAAAATTAGTGAAATTCAGTGACATTCATTGACATATCCAACATAAGGCATTTATTTCAACACTAAAGTGTTTCAGGAGGAAAGTTCAAATGATTTTGCACATTAAACATACATTTGTTTTTACAATTTATACACAAAAACCTTTTAAAATTAACAAAAAACGCCCCAAAATGGCATTTTTAGATGATTCAAATTCTAAAGATTCATAGGGCCGTAATTTGATTTTCTACACCATGATTTGGGAAATTCCTTTACAATGTGTTTAACGATGTATACTTAAGTGATTATGAGGAAGACAGGGAATATGGATATATAATTATTGATTTGTATGACATCAAATATGCTATTTCATCATGCCGGTTCTGTACCACAGGCAAATCTGGCTATCCATACAATGGTGGAACACACATTTTGTTTAAGAATATTTTTGTCCTCTCAATCATAGATGCATAAAGAAATCATATTTTGTGCACAACCTAGAGAGGAAATGACTAAATCAACAAGGAATCCCTTCATTTTCTTTATTTTTTAAAATACAAGACCATAAAAAATGGATTTTAACTAATTTTGAAAAATTGAGCCTCCGGAATTAGACAAACTCCAAATTTTGGAGGCACATAACTCAAAAAATACTGAACGTATCTAGGAAAGGTTTTCTGTTCTGTAATCAGGGTTGTGCACTCAACAGAATGGATATATAAATGGAAGGACATGTGAAATGAAGTTTTTTATAAACATCCTTGAAAAGCTATAAAATGGGTATTTTACCAAATTTTGACAAATTTATTTCACAAAATTCATCAATTTCGCATTTCTTGATTCTTGTTAGATTTTTAGTATATTATTTGTGAAGGGTTAAAGTACTTATTCCCACTGAGAAACTTTGTGTTGCAATTATTTTGAGGTGAAACCATAAATGCACTGGACTATATCAGATTAGGTTGCAGCAACCTGAACCGTGACCTTGTTATTAATCACTTGAAAGAATCACCACTGTATCAATGCGGTAGTTTTGAAACTGAATCAGCTTACCATTTCTTCTTTCAGTGCCCCCTTTACGCCAGAATTAGATCAGAACTTCTAAGTAACTTACCAGTAAGTATGATAACAACCGATGTTCTATTGTACGGATCTCTCGAACTTCCAAACAAATTAAATTCCGAAATATTCCTGGCGGTACAGAAGTTTATTTCAGATAGTGGCCGTTTCTCATAATCACTTAAGGTGACGCGGCTAGATTCCATTCCATTTGCATGAACCGCTTTTTCTCCTCAGTGGTCGTGACGCATTCGTGCAAGTGCATGATTTCCCCACTGAACGGATGTTTTTTGTGTTATTTTGTATCGAATGTATGTTGTGTCAAACCTCTCTCTCTCTCTCTCTCTCTCTCTCTCACACTCTCCCCTCTCTCTCTCTCTCATTCTCTTTCATTCCCTTTCTCACCCTTAACTTCCGTATTACAATGTAATACCATATCTCAATCCTAAATAATATTCCAATCAATCAAATCTATATATCCCGTCTGCTTTACCCCAAGTGATATTTTTGTCACTTGAGGTAACATTTATTCCACGAGGAGAGGACTTTAAAAAAGCATTTTGCTTGTTGTTCAATCCTCTTCATAAATCTATACATTTCTTCATGTATATTATGTTTATGTCACATGTTTGATTTGTTGAAATAAATATTGTTTACACCAACAATGTGCTAAAGAGGTGGGGTTAAATTATGTGTAATAAATAAAGTACAATTAAAGGGGTACTGTACACTAAATCCGACCAATTATAGGACTCCTTTTATACTCATCAGAATATATGCAACAAATGAATGAAATTGAGCCATGGATTAGTTCAAAATACACCATGTACGATAGCATGAATTGTATACTGATATAAACCATGGGTTGTGAGAATAGAGTAAATCCGCTGTGTGTTTCTTATGTACATCATTATAAGAAGGTTTTTTGTCCTCTCGCTTGCTCTCTTTTACTTTCTCTCTGTATCTCTATCTCCTCTCTTCTCTTTCTGACTTATTAGTATTGTTCACTAATTTGTGTCCAATTTTGGCTTAGGAAATTTTTGTCAGACAATTGAGATATAATTTCGGAATTTGCTCGTTTTAGGTTACGTATGAGAACTTGAATTCAAATTTTGAGCGCTATTATTTGCTTGTTTTTTTTCTGACAACGTAAAGGTTTTCGCGTTATGTGTTTTTTATTTTGAATTGATTGTGAGTGTTCATGTTGTGACTTATTGATAGCGGCTTGCTTATTTTGTGATATTTTATCACCCGTTTTCCCGTGGGTTTTGTTTGAAATTTATTTGGCATTTCTTTCAACAGGTTTATTTGATCAGGTTCAGTATATGAATAGCTAAGTTCTTGACTATCTGACCTCCGGGTATTTTCATAATCGGTGTCTCTATTATTCGGGTAAGTCATTAGAGTTTCGCTTTTTGAAGAGGGTGTGGTATTTTCATATGTATCTGTCTGAAATTGGTTTGTGCCTTTCTCGTCTGCTTCGGTTTCGATACAATAATCACTGTTTGAAGATGAATTGTGTCCATAATTGGTAGTTCAGTTATATTTAGTCTTTGGATATTTTAATATGGGTTTTGAACATCATTTGGGCTTGCTGCATGTATTTGTTTGAGATTGTATTGAAATTTTCTGGTCTATTTCAGTTTCAATAGAATAATCTGAATTTCGGTCTCTTTGAGAACTGTTAATTTGGGTTGATGTTTGAAATTTGCGCGTTCTGTATGATGTTTAAGTGTTTCGGGAATAGGGGTCGTCGGCGACCTGTTTTTGAACTTATGCTTTGAATATAAACCGGGATTTGTGTGTGTATTTGTCTGATATTGGGTTGAATTTCCTCGTCTATATCAGATTCAAGGGAATAATTATAATTGTTGTCGCTTCGAGAACACTTAATTTGGGTAGACGTTTGGCGTTCTGTGTGATGCTCTGAGCAAGTGTTTCATTTCGGGAATAGGGATGTCATCTTCATCGTTGTGTTCTGGATTTGAACTTTCCATTCGTTTTGTTTCTTGCAAATTTACTGAATGTATCCTTATCGTTAGATTCATCGTTAGATTTATCATCGTATGACGATTTAGATTCTGATGATGGGGGACTACGAAATGTTGTATGTCGATTAGTTTGGGAACTTTCCAATCGATGTGCGCGAGCTTAATGTTTGTCAAATGCACAAGTTTTCGGACATTGGTTAGCAGCGGTCAGATGATCGTAGCCCGTTTATATATAACCATGTGTATATGCCAGATATAACCGTACAATAGAACCGCCGTGCTTTTGAACGTGTATTTATCCAGGGTATGTGTGCCTGTGGTTGGCGTAACCTGTTACCGGTGTAATTACTTTGAAGGGTAATCATGTTCGACTTGTGTTGTTAGATTGGTAATGAGATTAGCGGTTTCTATGTCTTGTCAGGTCAGATTTAATGTTTGAACTTTGTCTGAAATAGACGCTCTTTTTATACTAAAATTTGCGCAACGGGAATGCAGGGAAATCGCACGTCGAGTAGGTTTAAGGATTTTTAAAGACCAAAATATATTATACTAGCCGATGAGCCCGACGTTGTCCGGGCTATTCAAAAACCAAATTTCAAGTCGATAGCTCCACCCGTTTCCGAGATCTGGTCTGCGCATGCGCGAAGCTGGCATCGCACGGGCTCGGCGACCCGGGGCAAGATACATTCACATAGCAAATTTCAAGTCGATAGCTCCACCCGTTTCCGAGATCTGGAACTCCAATGGTAATGAAGAAATCAGAAAAGATATTCCACGAAGCTCTCTGATTCAATGAGAGTACATCCCAACAATGTCAACAAATGCACAAAACGTTAGTTCGTGGCGTTTGGTAGACATAGAATTCCTGGCTAACATATAAAGAGCGTTATCTGTGAACGGATTCCTGATATGGAAATAATAAAGAGCGTCTATATCATGTTTGATAATAGAAATGCATTTTCACAGTTCACGCCAGAATAGGGGAAGATATACATCTGATTAATTAATGGATGAATGTTGATGAAATATGCTGTGGTTGTGGGAAGAATTGTCCTTGTTCTGATTACATAAAGTCTTGTGTCTT
This sequence comes from Siphonodentalium dalli, assembly GCA_032622095.1. Lineage (NCBI taxonomy): Eukaryota > Metazoa > Mollusca > Scaphopoda > Gadilida > Siphonodentaliidae > Siphonodentalium > Siphonodentalium dalli. Next base: position 113,461,682 of record CP136064.1, read on the forward strand.
TTCGTGCATGTATCGTGAATGATGACGGCACAATTATGATTACATAAAGTCTTGTGTCTTTTCGTGCATGTATCGTGAATGATGACGGCACAATTTCGTTATTATTGACCAGATTTTAGTGGATGAATGTTGATGAAATGTGCTGTGGTAGTGGGAAGAATTCTGATAACATAAAGTCTTGTGTCTTTTCGTGCATGTATCAAGGGCTGCGCGCGCGAAACTGGCGTCGCGAAGAATTGTCCTTGTTCTGATAACATAAAGTCTTGTGTCTTTTCGTGCATGTATCGAGGGCTGCGCGAAGCTGGCGTCGCACGGGTACATTCACATACAAAATGTCCGAGATCCACACTAACTACCGCCCTAAGCCCTGACCTAAGTGTCATACATACTATAACAATGATGCTGAACACTTTGAGGCAATTATATTGCAGAAATGTTGTAAGAGTATTATGGCCCGTATATCTCTCTGCAGATGCTAATAACGTTGAATGGTAAACAAACGCTCTTTATAGCGATGCGTCAAAAACAAACGCTAATTAAATTATCACTTGATTAACCACCGCAGTGCCGTTTTTTTGTGACTGAGAGTGGAGAATGTGTGCTCTGGGCTTCTCCAAAATGCGACGTCGACGATTCCCGTGGGCTATTACCTTTGGATAGGAAGTTTGGTCTCGATCGGTCAACCCGTTTTCGATTCTATAAAGGACATACAGACAGACAGACAGAGGTCTTCAAAATATATAAGAGAAGGTAGAGAGGCCAACAGAACGTTACCATATACTATATGCGACTGCATCCAATTTGGGTTGATTGGGATGTCTTTAGTGTAGTTTTGTGTTTACATGTATCACCCTTGTTTTCCAACATAATTTAGTACCGGCGATTTCTCGTCTTCAGTGAATGCAAGACAGCGCTCTTAGGATGGGTGCCAAGCAGGGAGGTGTCGATAGGGGAGGTTACGCAAGGGTATTGCCCCCAACTGTAGTCAAACCTAATGCAACATTAGTTGGAAAATTCACACTAAAATTAAATGTTCTCGTAGTTTGATTTTCCAACAATTTCTTAGGGACGAATTAATTGTTTTTAGACAAACATTTGCATATTTTCCTTTCATTTGCAAAATTTTGGACTGAAATGGCCATCATTTTGCAATTTTCTAACCTTAGGGTGGGGGTCAGGTTGAAGATTTCCCCGAATTGAAAAGCTTGAGGCCAGTCTAGATGATAGAATTGTGAAATTTTCATGTTCAGTTTTCAAAATGTTCTCACATTGGGCCGAACCATCGTCCGACCCGCATGTCCTGTGCCCTTGTCAGTAATTACTTGCTATTTACTTTAAGAACAATAAATCAGAGTGTGAATTTGTCTGGTGTTATACCACTAGATGTTATGATTTTTTAATTTTCAGGTTCAGATTAAAATAAATTCTCATACTGGGCCGAATCATCCTTTTCACATCCCTGCATGCCTACCCCCCCCCCCCCCCCCCTCGCATGGCTAGTGTCCACAATACTACTGGTCCATTTAAAATAGGCTATCATCTAGTGGTCTGTGAGGGAACATTTGGGAAATATCAAAGCCCTAGGGGGTGGGGTGCAAATTGAATTACGCAAAATTGTGAGTTTGGTGTGGTTCAAGGGATGGGGTGCAGTTAGAAATTCCAAGGTGGAGACCCCCCACCCCAATGCAGACCCTCTAGCCACTTCCCGAGTGCCAAATATCCCAGATACAACCAGGGGTGCCCCGCGACATATGCTTTTTTCTATCCAAAATATTGACCATACTCTAAATGAAAACGTTCTCATGGCGATCACACGGTAACGTCGTGCATCCAGAATAAGGCGACAATTGTGTTGTAGAGACGATACGGAAGAACGATCGTTAAAAAACGCAACATCAAAATACACAAGGCAAGGCTTATCGATCCAAATTATGGGTGTGTTTTCCTTGTTTATTTCTCGCATATACCCACGGTTATATATAAACGGGCTACGAGCATCTGACCGCTGGTGTTTAATTGTGAATCTATATTTGGGCTTCTTTTTCAACTATTGTCCAGTTTTCGGACCGAGGAAGTGAGAACTTATCTTGTCTCGTAGATGGACGATATTATATACAGAGTTTACTATCTCTATTTTTGGCCGTTTTTATGTGTACCCATACCATGTATGGTACACATAATGCCGACGTCCGGATCAACCATCCGTCGTTCGTCCGCCCGTCTGTCCGTCTGTCCGTCTGTCCGTCCGTCCGTCTGTCTGTCCGTCTCTCCGTCTGTCCGTAGACACTTGCTATCCGATTCATTTACTTGAATATTTTTTATCGGATCTTGTTAAATTTTATGTGCATGTTTATGATGACACACTCCTCACCTGTATAGTTTTTGGTATCGATCGGTTGATCGGTTTAGAAATTATTAACACTTTGCATCCGCACATAGGCATGAGCTATCCGATGCTGTAACCAAAGTATTTTTTGTCCGATTGTTTTCATATTTGATATGTAGGTTTATAATGACACACCCCTCACCTGTATAGTTTTTGGTATCGATCGGTTGATCGGTTTAGAAAATAATTAACCCTGCACACAAATGCTATCTGATGCATCTAAGTCAAACTGTTTTCTTCTGATATGCCTCATATTTCTTACCTAGGTTTTTCTTGGCACGTTCTTTATCTGTATGGTTTTTGGTATCGTTTAATTAACCCTTTTCAAACTTATGTTTACTTATAACTCACGCAAGCTGCTATGACTCAAAACATTTTTCATCTGATCTACACCAAATTTGGTACATGTGGTCCTCACCCCGAAATGCAGATCAAGTTCAAATTTGGGTTTGATCCGATATATTTTAACAGAGTTATGGCCCTTTATAATTCAAGTAATTTACTACCTATTGTATATGCCCTGTGAGAATTTAAGACAAACAACTTTACACAGTAATCTGCTTTATTGGAAAATGACACTGGATACTCTTTGCTAAACCACTGCTGCTCCCAGAGCTGTCAAATTTAAGTGATTGATGATACTTTACTCCAGTTTGTGTGCAATAGTAATTTAACCCAACCTGTTGAAACATGTTCATGGCATTAATACAAATAGCCCATTGTCCATGTGAAGGATGTTCTGGAGCATGGCTGTTTAGAGAATTGTTGTTTACAGAGACACTGTTGTCTTATTTTGAGAACAAAAATTATCCACACATTAGTTCCATCATATGATGTCATTGAAAATGATTAACACCCTCCACACATCACATGTTCATTCTCCTATTCTATGTCCAGGTTGATCGTGATCCACTTTTCACTTGCATGTATTTCAGGATTAAAATTAACCTATTCCATAGACACATCATATCTGATAGGCAGATTTTAAATTATCTCTTTCGCCTTGGGCCAGGTTCACTTAGAATTTCTATTAATTATAAGCCACCAATTGAATATTCATCATTTGAGGATATATCTTATTTTGAAATTCCCTCTATTGCATTTGGGCTGCAGGATAATAATAATGGTTCTGGTATTCTTGAAGCTGACTTATTGGTCAAATATTTTTCACCCAATCACTTCTATAATCTCATTCAGGTTGATTGTGACACATTCTTCACGTGTATAGATTTTGGTATTGATTGAATGGTTTTGAGAATATTAACCCAATATTTAATAATATTTCTGCTGTTACAGACATTGTATCTTTCCAATGATCAGCTTAGAATAAAATTAACCATAGGTACATGTATACTGTACGCGATCCAATTTTATGACTCTAATATTTTCAATTTGACCCTTCTCATATCTCTCCTTTTAGTTATCTGATAATTCTGTATTAAAATATTTTATATCCAACCATTATCAATCATATTTAATATCAAGGTATATACACCCCTCACTTATATAGATGTTCAGGTGTTTGTTGGTCTCTAATCTCAATCATCCCATAACTATTACTATGCAGCTAACACAACAACATAATCTATTATGACTCAGGTTCCATTGTAAGAAGTAAATAAATAGAGTTATTATGATGTTAATATTGTAACTATTATATCTTTAACAGCTATGGTGCATCTGTCTGACTGTGTTTGGGTTATAATTATCTTTATCAATCTATCACACATACATATATCTCTGTTGGAGTGACCGAATAGGTTGAAATCGAATGTCATATCCATGTTCCTATTGTGTTTAAATGAGCAAGTTGCTCAATATGTCTGATTCCACTATGAAACTAATAAATAATAGTACGCTGTGAATTGTTGAAATTCTTGCACTCATAAAAAGATCGCTATGGGTTAATCATCTGCCGATCGTGATCGGCCGATCGTTTTATTTTGTGGATAATCCAATTGTATGGCTGATGTAATTTGTGGTAAGAAGTAATCCCAATTTTGGTTTTGATTTTCGGGTAATTTTGGTGACTCTTTTCACATTTTCCGTTGGCTCGATGATTATTGGGAGATGTGGCGACGTGGTGAAAGTTGTCTCTTAAGTGATATTTTTATCTAACTTTGGGGATGTGTTATTTGATTTTAATTTGCTAATAATTTCGACAATTTCGGGATCTTTTGATTGCTCTGATATTAAATCAAGATCAGGTAATTTGACTTGTTGATTATCTACGTTCGTATCCGTTGTTTCGGGTTCCCAGTTAGCAAATTTTGCGAGGTCGTCTTTCTTATCAGTGTTGATGACGTGCACTGTGTAAATTTTATTGCTATCATCTAAGACGGATAAATCAGAAACTTGTGAAATATTTTCGTATTTTTGCAATGCCATTATAGATAGTTAGTCGGCTATTTGATTACATTTTCCCTTTATATATTCTATTCACTGTGTAGGAACTGTTACATCGGAAGTCGTTCTATCGCCTGTATTGTGATGCTTCTTGACTGATTTGTTACGGTTCCTTAAGATTAAAAATAATCATTTTCGGGACAAAATCACGCATAATTAGATATCTTGAATGTATTATACTTTCCTGTGCCGTATTATCGAAACATGAACTCTAGATCACAATTAACTCGAATTAGCGAGTTAACGCGTAAATATCAACATGTTATCACTGAAAATCAAGCCACGTAAACGCAATTCCTTTGGTTTTTGGTGGCGTATAAAATATGAAACACAGTCTGAACACGAACACTGAGTGTAAAGCATACCCGTGTTATTCTTCTGTAAAATAGCTGAGTAAATATCCCGATAGCTGTTGTTAATTTGGAACAGCAGCCTCGTAATCAACACGTGTATGTGTTACGGTTCTATTTCAAGCTAATCATGGCGGTGACGGTTCTATACATGCGATTTATTCGAACGAATTCTGCACTTTGGGCCGAAGATTGTGTTGTGTATCTGATATTTTAAACCAGATAATGACTTATGTAGCTTATGCCATTTACATAATATAACAGGTATATTAAGAAATAATACAATAAATACCTAATAATAATAGTAAGTGACAGTAATTGACAGAAACCAAATATTGAAAGTCCCGAGGGGTATAATATCATAATCATGCCTGCCTATATAAATAATGGTAATAGAAATCTACTCTCAGGAGATTATGAAATGTTATTCATTTAATGTTATTCATTTAATTAATACAGGGCCATGATTGAAAGATCCAGGTGGGACAATGTTTCGATGCCAGCACCAACATATTTATTCCTAGAAAGTCCCGCATAAGGGACATTTACGCATGTTTGTCGCCCAGGCCTGAACATTTCTTATGAAATCACGTTCAACTGAATCATTTATGTGTTATGGCGTGGCCGGGGGGTATGGGTGGTGGGGAGGGGGCGGGGCTTGGACAGGAGGGAATTTTTCAACAGTTACAAATTTCATACCTCACACTAGATTGGATGGAAATTCACACCAACAATATGTTGAAATTGTTCCCTTAGTTTGATATTACAACAATGACTGAGGAAAGCCCCTCCTTGTGTGCATACACACATTGTAATAATAATGTGTTCGCTTAAAGTGTAATTGTCCGCCGCGCTCATTTAAAATAGTAAAAATATTAAATTCCTAACTAATCATCGGGGCCGACTTCTCTCAGGTCGACTTCGCATCGGCTCGTCTTCGTATTGGACCATCTTCATGTGGGGTCGATTTCACATGGGCCCGACTTCAGTTGTACTCTTTTGACCAATAGTCCCATGCTTTTGTAATACTTCCATTGGCTGATTGAGTTACTTTTAAAGGTTTAGTAGTACCCGTATTTACATTCCAGAATATCCCTGAGGATGTGTGACTACTCATGCCCAAGACTAGTTGCTCCGGGGTGATCTTGCATGTTCGGGGCGACTGCTATAGTAAGTCAAAGGCAGTGACCAAATAATTTTTGCTTTCGCTTCATCCAATTTTTATTTTATAGGCTTAGAAGTTAGAACAAACCCTGAGTGATTGCCGGTCAGATTATCCTGAACAACAGAACAAGTGCGATAAAGAAATAACGAGTTCTAGCACCTAACCTATATAATCAGCATCCAGCAAGTGGATGCCCAACATAAACTTCATAAATTTCGTAATCAGAACAATGTATGGTTGTCAACGAACTTTTAACTTCTTATTTTTTGCTGATTAAAATGCGTTTACGAAAATAGACATCATAAAATAAAAGACAGATAACTCTATATATCCCGTCTTTCCTAAGTCCAGTGCTATGAAATTCCACTATACTTGTAAGGATAATCGAACTTTAATCGTCTAAACCGCGCCAATTTACAAAAAGCTTTACTCTGATACAATAGAAATATAGGTCATTGGATATCCAGCGGTCCTTTAACCCACATACCCCGCTTTAAAATGAACCAATTTTTTTGGGTAATAAATAACACCGATAATCGCATCCTGATAACTCTGGAAGCACAGTTTAGCAGAAAAGATACTAATGTCTCCTGTCATGCATGCCATATACACATATACTGCACAGTGTCGCATGTCCCATGTCCATCCACTCACTAGTCGGAATATTATGATCACAAATGTGACCACACCCAAAATTCACGATTTTTCATCATAATTTGTAAAATCCGACTCGCGTGCATAACGCACACGATAAAAATGCATATATATATATTAGTTTTGAAAACTTGTTACGTATATCTACCATACGCCTTAAGGAATTTATCTCATTTTGAACAGTACCATATTTAATTGGATTTGAAATACACCCCCCCCCCCCATCAAACTTTCACCATCCGACGATGATTTGGTTCAATGATAGGCAGATGTCCCTTTAAATGTCAGTACTTTTTAGGAGTTTGAGTCGAATTCCTATTAGAGAAACTTCTATCACATCGATCGTGCTATTTTGAACATTAAAAGTTGCACACATAAGCACAAAATTGATGATTTTCAGAAACTTACTCCTCCGGAAAAGGTTCAAGTTCTGGCGACAGAGGGTTAATAATTATCTCGCATAATCTGAAAATGGGTCTGCAGGGCGTAAAAATACAATAGCTCAAAAAAAACAACACAAACTGTGTTTACCAGTGCTTTCAAATTCGCTGCCCTGAACGATATTTGAAAAATGTGAATTTTCTGCCTATATATGTTGCAAACAACTAATTATTTTCCATATGCGACAGTATTAACTATAAGTCCCGCCGGCCGTGGATTGAGCCTATTTGGACTTCAAGTGGTCAATTTTTCCTTAGAACGTCATCCGCTGCACCAGTCTGTGACAACAAACGTGCCCTTTTCGGTATTTTTTTCAAATGATAATCTTGAATTTCCACAACTACCCAATTTACTGCACAAAAATAAGCAGCATAAAAATACCCAGACTGAGACCCCTTCCATAACTTCGGGACCCCACCAGACTCTTCCTACATGATCGGCATATTTCATCATCATCTCATCATCTTTATTTGAGAACGAGTCTGTTTGACTCTTAGTCCCCGTTAATAATATAATTTACAATTTCGACGTCACAATAAATTGAGTAATACTGATTTCACTGGAGTGCACTATTTCAAAGTATAATGTTCCACTATCCGATTACCTTCCAAGCGGAAGTCCTAGAAGGGTAAACGTTCTGTTTCCTTTTCAGTTCTATGCGGAGTTCATAGAGCTGTTCCATTTGCGTTTTCGTGAGATCTAAATTAAAGTATTATTTTTCACTGCCTGTTGTTTTACTGTCCTTTTTAGCTCACCTGAGACAAAGTCTCCGGTGGAGCTATAGTCATCACTCCTCGTCCGTCGTCCGTCCGTCCGTCCGTCTGTCCGTCTGTCCGTCTGTCCGTCTGTCCGTCAACTTTTTAAAAATCATCTTCTCCTCTTAAACCATCATACCGAATTGGTTCATATTTGGTGTGTATGTTCCCTAGGTGACTCTCATTCAGATTTGTTCAAATGAGGTCACTGGGTCAAATAGTTGCGAAACAAGGACCATAACTCTATTCCTCCATAGTAATTCTTACAACAACTTCTTGTCCATAACCATTGGGCCAATTTAGCTAATATTTGGTATGGTGAGTCCTTGGGTGACTGGTGTTCAGATTTGTTCAAATGAGGTCACCCGGTCAATTAGTTGAGAAACCAGGGCCATAACTCATAGTGATTCTTACAATGACTTCTTCTAAAAAAAATATTTGGCCGATTTAGCTTATATTTGGTACAGAGATACCTTGGGTGACTGGGGTTCAGATTTGTTCAAATGGGGTCACTGGGTCAAATAGGGGCAGAGCCAGGGACATAACTTTAAAAACAAAAAATTTAATTTTTGCATTTTGACCTTTAATTTTTGTTTAGGACACATCACAGCCTCATATTTCTTACCTAGATTTTTCTTAGCATGTTCTTCATCTGTATGGATTTTGGTATTGTTTATTTAACCCCTTCCACTCTTGTTTTGATATAGAATTCATCCAAGACAGGATTACTCAAACATTTTTCATCTGATCAACACCAAATTTGGTATATGAATTTTTGACACTTATATACAGATCAAGTTAAAATATGGGTTTGATCCGATATATTTTAACAGAGTTATGGCCCTTTATAATTCACACCCCTTTGCTATGCACTATTAATTTTTAAGAGGACACTCGAGCCTGTATTATTGAAAAAGCCAATTTATCATAGTGTGGTCACCCGATCCTCTTGCTGAATACTGCTTGCTTCAGACCAGTTTACCATCTGTCATTACAAGACATGACATTAGCTAAACAACTACCAGAGTCTACAAGGAATAGTCCATTGTTCATTTCTCCAAGCCTGGACATAGTGTGTCTGACATTTGCAGAATGAAGTCCCCAGATGGTGAATTTAGTGTTGCTACCCCATACAACAGGCTAGCATCACCAAATACACCTCAATTACCTTATTCTGCTTAGGCCTCATCTTCTGGGACAATTTTTTTTTAAACATGTTTTAAAATTTGAAAAAAAGTGACACCATTATAATTATATAACATCTGCAGAGTTATGAAACTTTACTCTTTAATGAAATTATGGAAACATTCCACCCTCCCCCACCACCCCCTCCCATATGGCCCAGGCCCAACCCTACCATCAACCAACATTCCTTCCAAGCCATATCACCTCTCAATTTAATACCTCTTCTCACCACAGAAGCATATATATCTGTAAAGGTACAGGTCATTAATTATATAAACTGGCCAGATGACATGTATTATTCTAATCTAAACATATCTGTGGCAATTTAATGACTGACATTCAATGATACTGTGAATGGCTTTGATTTCTTCAAGTCTGGAAATAGTGTGTCTGACATTTACATAGTGAGGTCCCCAGATGGTGAATTTAGTGTTGCTATTCCATACAGCATGCTAGCATCACCAAATACACCTGCCAGGGACCTAATTCTGCTTAGTCCTCATCTTCTTGGAAGTATCCTAAGTATCAAATTGACAGTTTGATTTAGTCACTTTTTCCACCTGTTCAGTTTCAATGTCCCCCTAATTTGCAGAATATAAAATACATAATTGAGGTGCTCAATGGGTGTGTATCACCAACTTCAACTGTAGGACTTCAATCTGTTCCTTGGTTTTATTGGCCATTGAGGCCTAATCAGATTGAGGATGAATTTGGTGATGCTAGCCTGCCTTACAGAATATTGTCATTAAATCCACATTTTTGGGACCTAATTCTGCAAATGTCAGACATACTAAATTCAGGTTTGGCCATTTCATATTATTGTTTTAATCACCACTTATCCAGATGAAATCATACGACTAATATTCAAAGAAAAATGGGGGGGGGTATATATTGGATTAAATTTGTCTTCTATCTGGCATTTGCAGAATGAGGTCCCCAGAGGGTGAATTTAGTTATGCTACCCTGCACAGCAGTCTAGCATCACCAAATACACTAGCCAGGGTCCTCATTCTGCTTAGGCCTCATCTTCTGGGAAGTAAATAGGCACTTAAATTGACATTTTTACTTACTTTAGCCCTTCTGTTTAGTTTCTATATCCCCTAATTTGTGAATATAAAATGCATAATTGAGGTGCCCAATGGGTGCACATCACCAACTTTAACTGGGGAACTTCAATCTAATGCTATGTCTCCCATAGCAGTTGAGGCCTACACAGAATCAGGTCCCCAGAGGGTGAATTTGGTGATGCTAGCCCGCATTGCAGGATTGTGTCATTAAATTCACCCTTTGGTGACCTCATTCTGCAAATGTCAGACACTATGTTCAGGCTTGTCTGTTCGAATATTATGTTCTTAACCACCAGTATCCAGTTGAACTCATTATACCCTGATTTTGCAAAGAAAACTTGGGGGGTATATTGGATTGAATTTGTCAGTCTCTATGTCAGACTGTTCTCCCATCCATCCATCTGTCATTATGTCTCTATCCGTCCATCAATTGTTTTCTTCTCCAGATACATATTAAAGACCAAATGGGTTTATATATTTAGGTGTGGATGTCCCCCAGGTGACTCACATTCAGATTTTTTCAAATGAGTTCATCAGGTCAAATATGTGAGAAGTCAGGGCCACAACTCTTTCCTTCCATAGTAATTCTTAAAACAATTTCTTCTCAAGAACCATCTGGACTATTTAGATTATGTTTGGTATGGATGGTCCTTCGGTGACTGGGGTTTAGATTTTTTCAGATTTGGGGTCATTTTAGGAAAATCAGTTCAGTTCAACTCTTAAAATCTAATGTCTGAAATTACCAAATGAATGGATCTCATAGATGAGGATTCACGTTTGTTCAAATAGGGGCGGAGATAAGAGATTTAATTATCAACCAGCCACCCTACCTGTGCTCCGGTGGAGCTATAGTCATCACTCCTCGTCCGTCCATCGTCTGTCCGTCCATCCGTCCGACAACAATTATTTGAACATCTTCTCCTCTGGAACCATAAGACCAAATGGGTTCATATTTGGTGTGGATGTTCCCTAGGTGATTCTCATTCAGATTTGTTCAAATGCGGTCACTGGGTCAAATAGGGCCATAACTCTTTCCCACCATAGTAATTCTTTTAAACATCTTCAGAACAATAAGACCGAATGGTTTCATATTTGGTGTGGATGTTCCATAGGTGACTCACATTCAGATCTGTTCAAATGAGTTTACTTGAAATAGTTGCGAAGCCAGGGCCATAACTCTTTCCCTCCATAGTATTCTTAAAGTGACTTCTTCTCAAATACCATCAGGCTATATGGGTTCATATTTGGTATGAAGGATCCTTGGGTGACTGGGGTTCAGATTTGTTCAAATCAGGTCACTGGGTCAAATGTGGGCGGGGCCAGGGACATAACTCCAAATTTTGTTTTAGATTTAACTCTTTAGATATCTACTTCTTTTAAAGTGATTATGAAAAGTTCTGACTGTTGTGGTCTCCAGAGTCCCAGTCTTATCAGTCTTTGCAGTCTGGTGAGCGACCCCACAGTCATTGACTGTCTTGTTATTGTATCCGATAGCATCACGAATCATTTTGTCTCGAGTTTTTTTATTTTTCAGGACTATCTTGAACGGTCGATTTTTATTCGAAGACCTGTTGCCAAGTCTGTAAAAGGACAAGACATCGCTGTCGTTAAATTTGGACCTTTCTTATATTTTATTGCTTATAATGTGCCAGTCCTGTTCTCTTGAATATTCTTCTGTTTGTGACAATTCGGGTATATTTGCTATCACACTGTTGTGGTTCTTTGATTCTGAAATTCCAGTTGGTTCTTTATATGCGTTCATGGGTTTTTTAAGTTTTTCTTCTATAATAGTTTCTAGCATAGTCTGTTTTTCTTGTATTTCTGTTCGCTGCTGTTCAAATAATCGTTTGTTTTTCTCTTCGAATTCTTTTATTAGTTTTGAATTCTTTTATTAGTTTTTCTGATTTGCTTTTTGATGCCTCTAATTGCGTGTATGTTTCTCCCCGTTCAGTAGTTTGTTTTTCTTCACATCTATTTACTCTTTTTTCTAGTTTCAACATATATGACTCTATTTTCTGTAATCTCTTTTCCATTTCTGAAGTGTGTTTTTCCACTTTTGTGTTGTACTTCTTTTCGAAGTTATCAATGCGCTGATCCACTTTATTACTTTTTTCAGCAACTTTTCGATGTGTAACATCCAAATACCCATATCCTCAGAGCTTAATTGTTCCCGCGTTTTTGATTGTCCTTTCCTGCTTACCTGTTCCATATTTGGTATCAATTCTTCTTTTGTTTCCCGGTTATTCCGTTTAGTGTCATCGTTTGTTTCCTGGTCACTGCAGGGGGGGGGTGAAAAAATTACGTGCCGGGGTGGGTGGGTGGTCAAAGCCACCAACAAGCAATTTTTTTCCGCAACTAAAAAAAAATTTCCTGCTTGTTTTTAGTGTTTTGGCAATGAGTTGGGCTTCAAAACCACTTTGAATCAGTTTGAATGAGAGAAATAATGTAATTCTAACTGGTAAACTGACTGCATGCAGTTATCGTGTTGTGTTTTGTTGCAAATTTTGAAATCCAAGATGGCCGCTGGCAGCCATGTTTTTTTGGCCGAATGACCTCAAAATTACTCATTCCTATTTACATGTCCATGTTAACATCCATGATAAATAGTATGCACAGAAATTCATATACAGCTGTTTACAGTGAATTTCCCCCCGCAAATCTCTGTTTTAGTGTTAAAAGGGGGGGTGGGTGTCAAAAAATGGTCGGAAAAAACTGCCGAAAACGGAAAAAAATTTGGCGGTGGGGGTGGGTGGGTACAAAAAATGATCGAAAGGGAAAAAATGCCATACGTGCCTGAAAAAAAATTCCGACCCCCCCCCCCCCCCCCCTGGTCACTGTGGCATTTATTCTGGCTGTCGCTTTTGTTTCTACATTTCTTGCACGACCACAAAATACTACTTGATGTATTTAGTATGTCTGTTGAGTCCTCTGCATCTATCCCTTGACATCTGAAATGGTAGTGCTGCTTACAAAAGTCACAAACAATCCTGTGTTTCTTTATCTTGAATTTTCCGTTACAGGAATAACAGTTTTCTTGTCCTGTATTCTGTATCCTGTATTACGTAGGCTATGATTTTCTGTTCCCGCTTAGGGAAATTTCCCTCAATGATAATCAACCAATCAGCAGCCAGATTTGTTTTTATTCTGACTCTATATAACTCTATATAATTAGTTGCTTGTAACCTATAGTTAACCGGCTATTGACAAATGGCAATGTTGGGCCTGCAAAACGCGTTATTTTTCAAACTAGCTGGCGACTTGGTGAATTTTGATAGGCGTAACACAGGTTAATGAATAAGCATAGGAAGGCAGTGTAATTCATAGAAATCGATGACAAGCGGTGTAAATTTCAACTTAATGCATATTTTGTTGTTTATCTTTGGCAAAGTTCACGACATGGTCAGTTTGAACCATTATCCTTCCAAATATTAGCCATAGTATTACCCGTATAAAACCGATTAAATGGGAAGAGAACCGACTCGATCAGGAGAGAACCCAAACAAATATAAAAATTCGCGGTTTTCGTCGTTGTTATTACTCGCACAATAGAATGTTCGTTATGATTACGCTCTTTGAGGCCACCGATTGCGAGAGGAATGGAAAAATTAATCGAATTATCAGCTAGATGGCTCCAAAATTGCGTTTTAACTGTCAAAACGTCGCGAAAATGTATAATTTCGATCATAAGGAACCGTCACAAATCAGTCAAGAACCATCTCAAACCGGCGATAGAACGACTTCCGATGTAACAGTTCCTACACAGTGATTCTATTTCAAGTACTATGAAAAAAGGTTAAGTAATGGGTTCGTTTGATTTGTTGACGTGAGAATAAAAGATAAAGGACTATGATCGTATCTCACTATACTTTCTGCTGCCTTGAGATAGAATCTTAATTTGCGTATACTGTAGTAAATTGCGTACATTTCTTTAAAAGTTGTCGGCCATTTTAACTGTTTTATTTTATTCAGTTTATTTGCAATGAAATATATGGGTTAAAAGTTTTCAACATGGTCTGACAATTTATCTTTGAGTTCAAATTTCTGACACAACATCGCCACAATAGCTGAATTTGATCCATCAATGAATAGGTAGTAAGGCTTATTAGGAATACGAGCCATGGAACTGCCATGAGGCATTTTAAATTTCATCGGTTGTGTAATCTGATTGAATAAACGAAAGTCTGTGATGGAAATAGCCATGAACTTTCCTTGACCTTATTCAAAACTCCGGTTTCCTTTAAATCATTGGTTTCCTCTTCCATAGCAGGACCTAGCGTTAATTGACAAGGGTGTTGTTCGCGCACTACAGGTGCGTGGGTTCCGGTATTTACAGAAACTTCAGTATCCTCGCACAAACCTATATATATCTCATTCTTTATTTGTGAATAAATTCCAGAAATCAATTATTATATTTTGTATTTCGTTTTTAAAACGGTGTGGCACTTTAATGTCGCCGTGTTCGATCGAGGGTCCTAATTGTGGTTTATTTGTGTTAATGCGCAATGTGTACTATTTTAACCGATGTTACGCGGCCTAAGATGCATCCTTTCCGTAAATTAATGTATCTGTTTGTTTTGTTTTGAATTAGTATTGGAATTTATTGTGAGGAGCTTTGACAACTGTCTCTGAAACTTCTACTCCAAGATTTTCAGTTGAATATCCAATTTCAATTGATTAACAATAAGAAACTCGGAACGAATTAACTTGGTACCATGCACCAGCGACTTTACCGTTAGTAAAAATACCTGTGGGAATCACTGAACTAAGTGGTTTCCCATAGGCGACCGTGTTAACGTTTCGGCCAAATTCACTGAATTGAAGCATGCAGGCCATACCAGTGATGTTTACCCAGCTAGATTGACACCAGTTGATCACGAAAATGCAAGAAAAATGTCATCCTTTAATAACGTGTCGCATGTATCAGGTGAAGGTCGTTCTTCTGTTACCTTCACCTTTCCACGGTGTACTCGCTCTCCGACTCTAGAACACATTTAGCACCCTGATTCATATATATATATGTATATGTGTGAAACACAGCGTTTCTTATAGTATTTTATGAAAATATAAACCTTACTGAAATCAAAAATGGATTATATCGAGCAGTAGTGGTTTATTTTTCCAATATGAGGCATCCTGAAAATTAGTGTCAATCCTCAAAATAAAGCCAAAAATTTAGATGATTTTTTTTCAATGTTACTAGCTGATGCATCTCGTATAACTGAAGTATGCCCTTATATACCATAATATTACTAAATTGAAGAGGAAATGTTAATATACATTTTGAGAGGGATATCTTTTCCAATTTTAAACATATTTCATGCAGAAGTTGGCAATTTATAATAAACATTTACCAAAATTAACAGAAAATTAAAATAAAAAATACTTTAATAGCAATATAAAGCAACCATAAGTCAATTTAAATATCTAAACATAATGATACAACATCAGACACAGCCTCATGCATTAAATTTTACCAGATGGCAGGGCATACTGTCTGATTAACAAACCTGCCATGGCAATTTTGCACGACAGTAACTCTAGTGGTGATGCCATCACCCCCCCCCCCGACTTGGGGTGGGGCTACGGTTCCCGCTAAGATTACTGGGTGCCGGAAAAGCTTAATTGGGTCAACTGTCACATTTTCCCAATGGGGGGGGGTAAACTCCTCAAAATTGTGGGGAGAGGTGCTTTAGACCCCCTGACCACCTAATGGTACCTGATGTCCATGCAAAATTCCCAGATTTATCACTTTATTTACTATCTACAGGCGAATCCATGGGTTTCTTCTTTAAATATGTCCAAAATGTGGTCATTATCATTTGAAAATAAGAAAATATGGAATTAACAACTTATCATGGCGAGACGCGAAATTTCGTAAAATTCAAATTTTTCTTATAGGAATCACTTAACTAAATGGTTTCCCATAGGCGACCGTGTTAACGTTTCGGCCAAATTCACTAAATTGAAGCTTGCAGGCCATACCAGTGATGTTTACCCAGCTAGATTGACACCAGTTGATCACGAAAATGCAAGAAAAATCATAGGTCATGTGTTTACTTTTTAAAATAAATCCCCAAGTCTACGACAGGGCTATCTCACAGCCAAATTTGATCTGGAAAAACCCAGAACTACAGCTGCTAGTTAAATAAATTTCCCGCTCACAAAAATCCATTCCCCCATTCATTCACCGTGTCGCATGTATCAGGTGAAGGTTATTCTTCTGTTACCTTCACCTTTAGCATTCCACGGTGTACTCGCTCCCCGACTCTAGAACACATTTAGCTCCCTGATTCCCGTGGTGCTAGAATGCATGCTGCATTAAGTCGGATTAAACTTGCTACATATCACCATTAAGCAGAGGAAACATTGTGCCATTTACTCTGAATGTATGTAGGTCGAAATAGATTTTAGTAACTTCGCCCAAAATGACACTATGGTTAAGCGATTTTACAATATAGAAATTCTGTGTTAGTTGAAAGTCACCTAATTTAATTATACCCTGCACTTTCAAATTGTTGCCATCGGCGCCAATGAGATTTGCGCAAGTTTGTATCAGTTGTGGTTTGTTTTTCAAATTCTTATAAATGTTATAATTTACGGTTGACTGATCAGCACCCGTGTCAATTAACGCTCACGTTTCAATTTTGTCAATCTTGATTATAGTTGAACATGGAGTCTGTCGGTTCATGCCTACCTGTACATCTTGAGTGTTGTCATAGTGACTTAGTTTATGTTTGGTGTCTGGTTTGCGTGCATTATATTTATAGTTTGCACACAAAGACACGACTGCATATTTTAGCGTATAAAGTTTTTTTCTCAGCGGATTCCGGTGGTCTAGGGCATCATTCTGAAGAATTTCTGAAGAATCCACCGGCTGACTATAGCTGACAGCCTTGGGGAATTTGCGAAATTGGGTTAAATCAAAATGGCGGTTAACATGGCCACCCTTGTAACGCGGAGATTGCTTCTACTGCAACATATAAATAAAACATACCACTAGCACACTGATTATGTTTCTAGGATCGCTTTGTGTTACTTCAGCCGTGTTGGCGGCATGAAATTGAGAAAATCTTAGTTTGTACTTACTAATTCCACAAAAAGGACCTCAGTACCAGTACGCATAGTCCTATTGGTCAGAACTGAAAATATTTTGTCAAACTAATGACTCACTGTGACGTATATATGACCATCAAATTGGTATATTGATCTGTGTCTTCTTATGTAAACGAACGTGAACCTAAATGTGATCACCTCTCATTTTGGAAGAAGTTTGGTATCATAGTAAGATAATGAATTAAGAGCCATATACAAATGCATAATGAATCTGAATATCGGCTATCATAGGTGGGTCAGCAAGATAACACCATCACAGTGGATCAACGGACACGAACCAAAACCGGAAGTCGTAGATTTCGAGGTGGAGAAATATCTGTCGACAAATATTTGTTGACATTTTTGGACGGTTTTTTTGGGAAAATAAACGCTTGGATACCATATCTGACCAACTGAAGGTGAGTGAATATTTCTTCGCTAATGTTCGGACACCGACGATCAATTTAAGTCAGTTGCCATTGTTCGATCGCGGAAAAAATTTCATTTAATCATCGCCGCGAGACGATTTCTTCCCCAAAATATCCCAGAAAATCATACTTTTCACATTCATCGCAGACAACTGTCGCAACAACCTATACACCGATCGAAAGACCTGTTTTCCTCCCACAAATGCATATTTTGAGTATTTTCACGGACTGTCTCAAAATTCCAAATTTCATCTTTTGATGTAGGTACCCACCTCGAAAATACTGTCCGGTTAGTCCCGAAAAATTTATCATTAGTTGTAAAAAATCTGTCCGCTTAGTCGTGATTTTGCTGAGGTCTGCCATCTTCAATTTCTGGTCGAAAAAGCAATTTTACCGCAGATGATGGGCGTTTCATTTGACTTTTGCGTGGCCACAATGGTTCTGGGTGTCCATAATGTTGTATATGTCTCCTGGTACAACATAACATACAGGCGGTGACTTATATATATAACTGAACTGTAACCTGTAACTGAAATCCAACTACGAAGTACATGTTTGGTAAACATATAACTTTTGATGTATGTCATATTGTTAACTCTGTCTTGTCATCACTCTCGGAAGGCCGACATAAAAAAAATGATTTACATCCAACTTTTTTCAGAAAAATGCAGCGGTGTGCCGATTTTTACCCTTTATATTTGATTATACACTCGCAACGAGTTGTGGCCCACAACTTGTGGGGTTATACAGGAAGCAGCTTGTTCGTCCTTTCGTGGATGCAATTTTCCGAGTTTTTATTCCTAAGTTTTGCGGTCATTTCTTTTTTTTGGCTTGGCATATATATATTTAGTACCATGGGAACATGCGAACATATATGAATATGAAATATGTCAGACCTTTTTGTGTGGAGTTATATGACATTTTTCGACTTAGAAAATTATTGTTTTCAATATTCAGCAATGGTTAAAACAATAATGAGGAGGGGACAAAAACATACAGTCGGAGGGGTGTACAGCTATATCTGTTACTAATATTAGCTTAAGTTCAAGTCCACTAAGCGATATTATTTTATAATTCCTGGTGCTATTGACGAGAGGATCGCATGCATGCCTTCATATATGTAACCACTGTGAGGCAAAGGCTTGCGGCTTCGCTGAGGCAATCGACGATGGGATTTTACAACACCCGAATGAATGTTTGAAAATAAAATTATTGAAAATTAAAAATATAAAAATTATTTATAATAAAATACTATACAATACTATACTATACAATACTATACGAAATATTGGTACTCTCGGTTGATATAGAGAATAGAAACATCATCTGGAAAACTCCAGTGTTCTTTCGAGTTGTTGTATTCTTAATCCCACCTTGGCTGTCCATTAATGTAGAAGTGTTGTGTTTCCTACATGTATATAGCGGGTAAAATTCCAATCTATAGCGTACAACTGAATGTGGAACCAGATGCAAGTTACTTTTGTAAATATATAGGCACGTGATTTTTGTCCTGTTGTATTCGAATCGCGCCATACTTAATTGTTTCCACATTGATTCACACACTGGATAATTTGGTTGGGAAGTTTTTAACGCAAATGGTCGCGTATATATTCAAATTTAAGCGGACAGAAGACATGCAGACAGACCCTACTCGATCATATATATAGACAAAAAATTAACTGTATGGGAGGTCAAATTCACATTTAATAATGAATTGCGCTTAAGCGCATATACCATATATCGCGCTGAAGCAATCATATGGCATTTGCGCATAATTGAAATGAATTGCACTTAAGTGCAATTAATTGCGATTAAGCGCTATGAGTTGCTTGAGAGTAAGTGTAACTACCCATAAAACCTAACTATTAGCATGACCGGGTGTATCTGCATTTGGCTAATTTAAACTAAAGGTCCTCAATCCGATTAGAAAGACCCATATTATAAAGATACAACAACAACAACAACAACAACAATATTTCTTCAAAATAAGCTTTAGTTATCAGAATCGATTAACTGCAAAAAATAATGCTGACCACTATCAACTATGGTATCAAATTTCCCAAAAAAGTGTAATTTATAAACATGTTGTTCAACAAAATATGGCCGTATAATTACTAAAGTATCACGAAATTTTACCGTATTACCACTTGTTTTAGAGTTATCCATCTTCATCCGCAATTTTGACCGAAACTACCCTTTTCACGGCGTGTTTCTGGGCAGCAATCAATTGAAATAACAAACTTCAATAATCGATATCTGATCACACTTGAGCTTTGATGGGTTGGTTCCTCGACTCGACTAAAACAGAAGGTAATACTGTCGCGAGTCACCCATTTTGATAAAGAATTTAGGCTAGTTCACAATCCCAACTATCCAAAGCAATGAAAACAAGGAGGTGATATGTCAATATGAGTTCAGGTTTAATTATAGATACACCTATTTATTCACCAGGGGTACATAGTTACATACAGTATAACCATGAATTGCGCTTAATCGCAAATAATTATGCTTAAGTGCTATTGCTTAACTGCAATTAATTATGAAATGTGAATTTGGCCTCTCATAGAAAGGAAATAAACATCTGCATATTTGATGGCTATGCTATAATATGTAATATTAGCGAACATTCTCCGAAATATGGGTGGGTGCCTGTAGTTTAAAACATAAAAATAAAGGGGTGTATATATACCCGAAAAAATGTAGTTAAAACTTTATACAATCGTAATCAAAACTCGGGTGGTGGGTCCCGAAAGTGGCCATAATGAAAAAGAACAGCCATGGGTCCCGATTTGTTTTTTTCTGAAATTAATCGAATTTTAATTGTTTTTTAAGTATCAAATTTCACGCTATATACTGGCTGAAATATCAAACTATTGGAAAATACATCTACACCTCCCACCATCAAAACAATCCTGTTGCTACGGCCTTGGTCATGGAGGGCATTGTAATATTCTTGTTCTAACAATATTTCCATAAATGATTTTTTGGTTAATGACCTTACACGATCTGAACGAATATATGAGAACAAATTGCAAACAGTACTCGGTAACTAAACTTCATCAGTATACTATAGTTGCAACAGAAAAGCAGTTGCCCAAAAACGTGCCACTGTTAACGAAAGGCAGCCAACCAACTAATCCATTTCGACTCTTGATTGAACAACAAAAACTGTCCGCCGGGTCTAGTGGATTGCAACTAAATTCCGGGGTGTACAGGACTAACCGGACAGTATTTTCGAGGTGGGTACCTGCATCAAAAGATGAATTTTGGAATTTTGAGACAGTCCGTGAAAATACTCAAAATATGCATTTGTGGGGGGAAAACAGGCCTTTCGACCTGTATATAGGTTTTTGCGACAGCTGTCTGCGATGAATGTGAAAAGTATGATTTTCTGGGATATTTTGGGGAAGAAATCGTCTCGCGGCGATGATTAAATGACATTTTTTCCGCGATCGAACAATGACAACTGACTTAAATTGATCGTCGGTGTCCGAACATTAGCGAAGAAATATTCACTCACCTTCAGTTGGTCAGATATGGTATCCAAGCGTTTATTTTCCCTAAAAACCGTCAAAAAATGTCAACAAATATTTGTCGACAGATATTTCTCCACCTCGAAATCTACGACTTCCGGTTTTGGTTCGTGTCCGTTGATCCACTGTGACCATCGATCGATGTGAACACTTTCATTCTCTCCATCGAGCGCGTTTGCTCACTGTGTCGTTTTTTGGTACATGGTGCATGGTGCACGCGAAATATAATGCCATGTAGTTGGGATAGAGATTCTGCCTTGCAGCTGACACAAACGTAAACATCTTATCATATCTTATCAGAACTGCAGCAATTGCTAACGTGACGTCTAAACAAGCATTCAGCGGTTGTGAGGACATTGAGTTTCCATCTTCTATGAAGCCAAACTCCATGGGATCCAAAATTTGACGGGTTCGATTTCTAAGGAATTCTAATTACTCATGCTCACCTGGTAAAGGTTTTTGGCCATAAGGTCCTCGGATTGTACTGTGTTGTTACCAAGCTTTCTCATTATCCATTTCTCCATTCGCCAGTGCGCTTTCAATATTCATGCCTAATTATTTCATATTTAATAATGAATGGTCTACTTGCTATACCAGGCTCAATTTGCTTCACTTCTTAAATAAATTATAATTAATATCTGGACTTGCTAAATTAGCTAGCTTGACGGCGATAAACAACGCAGCTAATCATCCTGAATAATCTCACCTGAAAACATGGTCGTTGCTAGAAAGGCGAGCAGTATGGAATGATCTGTGCCCTGAAATTATACAATCGTGTTTATCATTACCATTATGGTTTACAATGGTGTAACTGTTTTTGATAGGCCTCAGTGCAAACGTTTTAGTGTAAGATGAGACGAAACGTTGGGTGAAAAAATCCAGGTCAAAAGTTTAAAAACGCCTCCAAAATAGTCAAAGTCCGAAAATAAACCGAAATTGTCCGAAAGAACTTTAGGGTCATAAATGGTCACCTCGGCCAAACTTTTTCGGGCCGAAAAGACTTTTTTCACCCAACATTTCGTCTAACCGTACTAAGGAAGTTGTCATGATCATTTTCCACATGCACTTTCCCAAATTTTCCAGACCGAACGGAGCGGGAACTTAATTTCTACCAATTTTTTTTAACTCGACTTAAAACATATTCGGCCCAAAAAGTTTGGCCGATGTGGCCATTTACGACACTGAAGTTGTTTAGAACAATTTCCGTTAATTTTCGGACTGCCTATTTTCGAGGCATTTTTTAAAACTTTTTACCCCGATATTTTTCACCCAATATCTCGTCTCACCTTATTAAGGAAGTTCCCGTTGTCATTTGCCACCATCCTCGAACTTTTTACGAATAAAGAATAGGGACTAAGTAACGGAATTCATGCTGCCGGCTTACACACACATCTTGAGTGACATAAACATGATTGCATAGAAATTAACACGACAGACCTGCAGTGGTCAGTGCTGTCATGAGAAAACAACTCTTCAATAATAGTCGAACATCAAATTCTCTGTCCATTAACTCGTTTTGTTTATCATAAAGTAGTTGAAAATTACTGTCGTAACTAATACATGTTTATCGCATGTCTACCTGTGTTGGATGAAACTATATCAAATTAACCGATAGTACAGTTAAGCGCTAAGCGAAGAGGAATAATCCAATATTCTGCAAACCGAATGACCGATCAACGCGGTGCGAGCAGAGATTTGCCTGGGCGGAAAGATTTTAATTTTATTTAAGCCAAATGCGTGTATCGCTGGTCTCATTGTACACGCCTGTCTACTGTGTAGGAACTGTTACATGGGAAGTCGTTCTATCACCGGGTTGTGATGGTTCTTAACGAAACGCACGGCCTTGTTGAGCTGCCGCTAATATACACAAAAATCAAAACAGTCAATGACTGTTGAGACGCTCGTCGGAATAGTCGACTGACAAATATAGCGACTTACACAACAGCGGACCATCTTGTATATCATGCCAATGCTATGCATTATATTTGTTTATACACGAATGCACACGTATACACATGTATTGCTTATACTAATATGTATATATGTATATGATTCCCATCAAATTGTTCTGTAAATGTTTTATGTTCTGTTATTCCGTACTGCTCAAGATGATATTGTTGTGTGACAAGGATGCGCATGTTAGGTATCTTTACACGGACACGGTACTAAATATGACGAAAAATGAAAGTACATTCCTGATTTGGGGTAAAATATATAACTCTAATATAATTTCAGACAATGGTTATCGATAGACTATCTGTGGGTGAGCTTCAGGGTGATGACTATAACTTTGCCACCGTATATAAGGGCGATGACTGTGATAATGGGAGTAACATTTACGACATTCTGAACCACCAATAAGATTATTATGCCCCACTTCAAATCAATGAGAAACTGTCAATTGAAAGGAAGACGACGTCTCTCCTTGGGCTAAACTGTCGAAGCTTGACAGCGAACTGGGACTCATTTGTTGACCTCCTATGTAATATTCAACAATCAGGGGAAAACTTATTTGACATAATTGCGCTATCTGAAGTTTTTAGGGTAAGGGATACTTTCACATTAGAAGGATATCACCCATTCGAGTACAAATCTCGTCCGGACAATGATGACGGAAGGGGTGGGGTCGGAATTTTCATTAAAAGTAGCCTTAAATATAAAACTAGAAATGACCTCTCGATATTCATTCCCCATGTAATTGAAACACTATTTGTAGAAATAAATCCGGGTAAAAAAAATTCATACATTGTAGGCTCTATATACCGACCT
The DNA here is from genome assembly GCA_032622095.1 of Siphonodentalium dalli. NCBI lineage: Eukaryota > Metazoa > Mollusca > Scaphopoda > Gadilida > Siphonodentaliidae > Siphonodentalium > Siphonodentalium dalli. The sequence goes on from CP136064.1 coordinate 113,485,913, forward strand.
AACACTGCCCCGCTCGCTGACATAGAAACCTTCTCTAATCAGCTTGACAATGTTATTATCAAACTTAACGAATTAAATGCAAAAGTATACATCGTTGGTGATTTTAACATAGACTTACTGCATTCTGATTCACACAGTAAAACAAATGCTTTCATCAGTAATATGTTCGAACGTGGATTCATGCCAGTGATTACTAAACCAACGAGAGTAGCTGAATTCTCAGCGACTCTCATTGACCACATTTACACAATTAGCATATCCAACTGCAAATTTCACAGTGGAATCATCCTATCGGACGTCTCAGACCACTTTGGTACATTCCACGTCGAAACCAATGATACCAATACAAAGAATGACGTAAATCAAACAACAACTAGAATAATGTCCGAAAACAATATAACAAAATTTAAAAGTCTTCTGAACAATCATTCATTCGATGAGGTCTTCATATACCAAGACGCAGACCTAGCATATAACGCCTTTTTGCGCAGCTACTCCTTATTCTTCGAAGAAGCCTTTCCAAAAATTAAACGCAAACCACCAAACAAGTACACTAAACGAGAACCATGGATGACTAAAGGACTCATTCAATCGTCAGTTAAAAAAAGCAAATTGTACACCAATAAGTTAAAATTTCCAACAGATGAAAACATAGGTAGATACAAAATATACTGCAGAATATACAACCAATTAAAACGGCGGAGTAAAAATCATTATTACGACAATATTCTCAAAGAAAATCAAGCAAACATGCGACGCACTTGGACGATACTGAAAGAAGCCATTAAAATATCTCATGGTTTGAATACCTTTCCTACCGAATTTTCAAATGGTACCGGTAACGGAAAACTGTCTGACCCGACAACTATAGCATGCGCATTCAACACATTTTTCGCTGACATTGGAAGAATTACCGCAAACAATGTAACACAGATTCCAGGGATGAACTTCATCGATTACCTACCGGGCAGTATGAAAATAACCTTTTTATTTTCCCAACAAACAGAGATGAACTAATATCACTTTGCTCGAAATTATCTAATAAAACTTGCACAGATATAAACGATGTATCCGTGAAACTAATGAAACAAACAATTAACGAAACGGTTGGACCACTCACGCATATTTTTAATCTCTCATTTGCCCAGGGACTTGTGCCCGAGAAAATGAAAATATCTAGAATAATGCCTATATACAAAAAAGGGGAACGCGATCAGATTGAAAATTATAGACCAATCAGCATATTACCTGCATTTTCCAAAATAATGGAAAAAATAATCAATGCTCGGCTTTCGTCGTTCCTCAACAAACATAAAATTCTTCATGAACACCAATATGGCTTTCGTAAGAAACATTCTACCATTCATCCACTTATACATCTTCTCGAAGATGTAGCGGAATGTAATGACAAAAAAAACCCGTGACTCCACCATTGCCATTTTCTTAGACTTATCAAAAGCTTTTGACACCATAAGTCACGAAATTTTACTTAGAAAGCTCGATCACTATGGAATAAGGGGAATCGCTAATGACTGGTTCAGAAGTTACTTACATGACAGGCGACAATATGTAGAAGTCCATGATCATCAATCGGGAATGTTGACTATGACATGTGGAGTACCACAGGGGTATATCCTTGGCCCCATCCTATTTCTAATGTATGTCAACGACATGCCCAACAGCACCAATATCAAACTTCTTTCATTTGCTGACGACACAACATTATACATGTCAGGGAATAACTCTAAAACCATTCAGAATAAGATAAACGATGAACTAGATAAAGTATACCGCTGGTGCTGTAGTAACCGACTATCCCTCAATGAATCAAAAACTAAATATATGTTGCTGCATCCACAAAATAACGATTTTAAATGGGCAGATCTGCGAATTAAATTGAATAAAAAGGAACTAGTTCGTGTAAGTAATCAAAACCAAGAAAAATCACTTAAATTCCTTGGCATAATCATTGACGAAAATCTTACTTTTAAGTACCACATATCAATGCTAACCAGAAAAATATCACATGCAATATACTGTCTAGGTAAAGCCAAACAATTCCTCCCCAAAAGTGCACTAAAAACTCTGTACTTCTCCTTAATTCACAGTCATCTCCTATACGGAATAATAATCTGGGGACACGTTTCAGCATCAGGGTCTCTTTTTCGGCTACAGAAAAAAGCAGTTCGGATATTATGCAACAAAAGATATCGCAGTCACACAGAGCCGTTGTTTAAAACTCTAAAAATTCTAAAGTCTCATGACCTGTATCATCTTCAAATCGCATTGTTCATGTATGATTGGAAAAACAAATATCTTCCCCCGTCTTTCGAAAGTTTATTTAAGTATACACCAATATCAACAACACGACAGTCCGGCAACTTGGCTACTACAATTCCAAGGACGAATTTCTCTCAAATTCTACCGAGATACTCATTTCCGTATGTGTGGAACTGCTTGGACACAGCACACATATTTGCAGCTAGCAGAACCATCTTTAAATCTTCCATACGTACAAATGTGCAATCACACTATAATAGCTCAGTAACTTGTGACAACGCGGAATGCCGAGATTGTAGAAAGTAATTGGAACAATATGTATACATGTATTATGTATGATTGCGCTTAAGAGACGTGTCCTCATTACGTGCGTAACCCTGGATTACTCACCATTTATGGGCACATATCCATGGACACATAATTGTATAGACATTTATTTAATCATATCTGCCCGAACAAAGTTGGATATATAAAACACAACCCCAAAATTTTAACAACACATTATTTCAACAGCTGACCCTCATGCAACATCTCGATTGTTACACAACAATATGATCGCCATCTGCTTATTCTCTATTATGTATAAGGGGCGGCAGGAAGACGGCCTGTATTGGCCATGCCGCTCCTGTGCAAATTTGAAATATATATTATTATGTTTGTGTATTATGTATTTAATTTGTGCAAATAAACAATCCAATCCAATCCAATCTTAACTGATTTGTGACGGTTCCTTGTGATCGAAATTATACATTTTAGCGACTTTTGACAGTTAAAATGCCATGTTGGAGCCATCTAGCTGATAATTTGATTATTTTTTTTCCATTCCCCTCACAATATATGGCCCCAACGATCGTAATACGAAAATTTCATTGTGCGAGTCATAACAACGACGAAAACCGCGAATTTTGATATTTGTTTGGGTTCTCTCCTGATCGAGTCGGTTCTCTCCCCATTTAATCGGTTCTATACGGGTAATACTATGGCTAATATTTGGCAGGAAACATGGTTCAAACTGACCATGTCGTGAAATTTACCAAATATAAACACAACAGAATATGCATTAAGTTCAAATGTGCACCACTAAGTCTTGTCAACAATTTCGATGAATTACACTGCCTTTCTATGCTTATGCAATAACCTGTGTTACGCCTATCAACATTAACCAAGTCGCCAGCTAGTTTGAAAAATAACGCGTTTTGCAGGCCCAACATTTCCATGAGTCATTAGCCGGTTAACTGTAGTGAGCGTTGACGGGATATATAGAGTTTTCTGTCTTGTATTTTATGTTGTCTATTTTCGTAGACGCATTTTAATCATCAAAAATCAAAAAAAAATAAGACGTTAAAAGTTCGTTGACACTCATACAATGTTCTGATTACGCAATTTATGAAGATTAAGTTGGGCATTCTGCTTTTCATGACAATCTGACCGGCAATCACTCAGGGTTTGCTCTAACTTCTGAGCCTCTAGACGGTGAAGCCATGTCACACAGATTCCGTTAAGAGATACCTGATTACAACCAATCACGCAATTAATTGTATCCACTCGCCTGTAAGAGGGAATAATTGTTTTATACTAGTAAATGCTATCTTTTGTGATATTAATTAAAATAAAAATTGAATGAAGTGAAACAAAAAAATGGTCTGGTCACCCGCCTTTGACTTACTATAGTAGTTGCCCCGACCATGCAAGATCACCCCGGGGCATTAGTCGGGGAGCCAATAAGGTCCATGTGCACCCCCCCCCCCCCCGATGATTACAAATAACCTTATTTTTATTGTTCCCTATGGTATCCAGATAAAGAATCCGGATTTCACCGAAAAATAAAGGTGGCCCTACTAGGTGCTAGAGCCATTTGAATCCAAGATGGCCGCCATTTCCTCTAGTTCCGACCAGCTGTATTTAATCGTTGTAATAGATCGGTTGTTAGCAAAAGACACAGACAAAATGTATGCCATTTTGTTGGTATGATGTCTTTCTTCAAAATGACGGCAAATAATTTCGAAACAAATTAAAAATGGCCGCCGAAAAATGACGTCATATGCACGAAAATAGGAAATTTAATTAATATTTCACCATATCTTCCATTTTTCTTCACATTAATCATTAGTAAATGGCAATGTTTTTGAGACATACATCAAGCGTGATATTATAGCGTCATTTTAAGACATCTGCCATTGACGATGGTTCAGTAATAGATACAGAAAGAGGATTTTAAAAAGAGGGGTGAAATTTTCGAATTTTTTTTGCAAGACGATTTTGATAGTTATTTTAACGACAAACCACACAGGATGTTAATAGAATGTCAACAACTATGTGCTTTATTTTATTGGACGGATGTTTTACTTCAATGGGAATGAAATTGGTGCAGAAAATTTCCAAAATGGCCGCCGAAAATATGAAAAATGGTAAATATTGCCCCAGGGTGTCCTGCAATGGCTTACAAGTTGTGGTTGATATATAAAATTGGCTAATCTGTATTACATACATTGAATACTAACATGTCTGATGCACCATGGATCATTGTTTCTATTGTCACCACTGACATCACCAGAAATATTGGATATTTCTCTCACAAACTTGACATAAATATCGGCAAAAATTAACTTTTCAGGGTTGGACAATTGTTTTAAGTAAAATGCAACTATCATTGGTATCAAAGGTATTTATTGTTTTGGTCTATCTTAAATGTGTCACACTACGGTGTTTATAGACCAAATTGCTCAAGATGGCTTCCAAAATGGAAACCAAATTTGTAAAAAGTTAATTTTTTACATATATCCCGAACATTATTCTCTGCGTTATCCGACAAGGTATTAAATTGTTACTCACTTGGTTATTATACGTGTTAGTTAATTAGCTGACAACCACGTTCTATTATGTTTGTCCCAGTTCCGTATGGGGCATGAAAAATTCATTTTAAAGTTGCAGTATGAAATTTGGCGGAGAACCTCTTTTGTGACTCTTGCCATATTATTGAAAGGAAATGGGCAGAACTTTGAAACGGAACTGAGATGAACCATAATATGTGGTTATTCTGATCCATTATGATAAAACATATCAACTGGATATAGGGTGAATGCCAGGGAGTTACTATGTGATCATAGGTAAGGTGAATAGGTATACAGGGAGTTATTGTATGGTCAATGGTGAGACGAGTACATGTATGTATACAATGAGTGACTATGATCATAAATGTAATGAATAGCTATGCAGGGAGTGACTAAATTGTCATGTGTCAGGTGTATGAGTATACCCGGTGTTCCTGCTTGGTGACTCGTTGCGGTATGGTCATGTGTAGGTTATACGGGCATACACATGTCTTGCTATATGGTCATGGGCGAGGGGTATGTGTATATATCGAGCGGCTATATGGCCATGGATGATGTGTATATGCATACATGGATTGAATATACTGACATGGCTGGGGAGTATTAGTATATCTTGAGTGGCTATTCTGCTATGGTGTGACAAATAGGGATACAGGGAGTGACATGGCCAAGGGTGAGGTGAATATATATACAATGATTGACCATGATCATGTATGAATGTTTTGAATAGGTACCCACGGGGTGACTATATGGCCATAGGTCAGATGAAGGAGTATACCAGGTGCCATGGATGAGGGTATGTGTATGAATCGAGTGGCTATATGACCATTGTCGAGGTGGATATGTATACCCGGGGTGACTCTATGGTCATTGTTGTGGTGTTGATGTATATATTGAATGTCTATTTGACCATGTGTGTGTGGAGAATAGGTATACATGGGATGACCGTATGGCCAATGGTGGGGTGAATGGGTATACAAGGAGTGACTCTATGGTTATAGGTCATGTTTTGGATTATACCCGGTGTGCTTGCATTGTGATGCATGGCTGTATGGCCATCCATGGTCATGGGTCAGGTGTACGTTTATACAGTTGGTCACTATATTGTTATGTCTGTGGTGTTTATGCATATATGGAATTACTGTGTGGTAATGGGTGGCTATCGCTTTTCACGTTTACAGTTCCCCCATGTACACAAACACTATCAAGGTGGAGAACTCTTTGACACGACCTCTCTATTGATTAACATATCCTTGAGTTATTGTGGAAAGCGATAACCACCCAAATTACACATGTACAACGCATCCCATGACCTCATATGTACATAAACACCACACAAATGACACTATAGTCACCCACTCTATTCACGTACACCTGACCATACAGCCTTATATGGCTATACCGGTACATGCCACAAATGACGATACAGCCATGAATCACCATGCATGAACACCAGGTATACTCCTACACCTGACCATATAGTCACTCTATGTATACATATTCACCACATTCATGATCATACAGTCACTCATTGTATACCTATTCACCTCACCATGGACCATACAGCCACTACATGTATATCTATTCGCCATACCCATGACCATAGAGTCAATCCAGATATACATATACACCTCACCCACCAATGGTGAACCCTTCGAAATATACCAATACCCGCACACACGACCACTCACAAGTCTCATACTTGCATATACACCTCACACATGACAATTCATCAACTCACTGTATACTCATACACGCCATCCATGATCATTCATCTACACCATATACACCACCGATGATAATACATACACAGCATATATAAATATACGACCCACCCGTTACCAAGAGGGCACTCCCTATATAGCCACACGATCGTCAATGACCATACAGCTTATTCCAGGTATGCATATAACTTCAATCTTGACTACAGGCATACCATGTGCACCTATACACATTACCCATAACCATAAAATCACTCCCTATTTATCTACGCACTCCACCCATGATCATACAGACAGCACAAATATACATATACACCACATATCACAATACAGCCACACACGGTACACATATACATCACGACCACCACGACCTTACGGTCACTCCATATATACACAAACAACACACGGATGACCATGTAGCTACTCTCGTTATATATATACACCACAGCAATGCCCATACGATCACATCGGCCACACACAATATACCGTACAGTTACTACATGTATACCGATTCACCTCACACATGCCCATACAGCCACTCCTTATATTCCTATGCATCTCACCATGGACACCCCACTCATAACGATATTGTCACTCATTGTATACCTACTCATAACCATATAGTCACTCATTGTATACCTATTCACATCATTCATGACCATACAGTAACTCCCTGTATACCTATTCACATCACCTATGATCATATAGTAACTCCCTGGCTGCCATATTGGCATCCAGCTTTTATCCAGTTGATCACTTTTTATCATAATGGGCCAGAATAGCCACATATTATGGTTCATCTCAGTTCCGTCTCAAAGTTTTGCCCATTTCCTTTCAATAATATGGCCAGAATCACAAAAGAGGTTCTCCGCAAAATTCCATACTGCAACTTTAAAAATGAATTTGTCATGCCCCATACGGAACTGGGACAAACAGAATAGAACGTAGTTGTCGGTTAATTAACTAACACGTATAATAACCAAGTGAGTCACAGTTTGCTACCTTGTCGAATAACGCAGATAATAATGTTCGGGATATATGTAAAAAATTAAGTTTTTACAAATTTGGTTGCCATTTTGGAAGCCATCTTGAGCAATTTGGTCTATAAACACCGTAGTGTGACACATTTAAGATAGACCAAAACAATAAATACTTTTGATACCAATGATAGTTGCATTTTACTTAAAAAAATTGTCCAACCCTGAAAAGTTTATTTTTGCCGATATTTATGTCAAGTTTGTGAGAGAAAAATCCAATATTTCTGGTGATGTCAGTGGTGACAATAGAAACAATGATCCATGGTGCATCAGACATGTTAGTATTCAATGTATATAATACAGAGTAGCCAATTTTATATATCAACCACAACTTGTAAGCCATTGCAGGACACCCTGGGGCAATATTTACCATTTTTCATATTTTCGGCGGCCATTTTGCAAATTTTCTACACCAATTTCATTCCCATTGAAGTAAAACATCCGTCCAATAAAATAAAGCACATAGTTGTTGACATTCTATTAACAGCCTGTGTGGTTTGTCGATAAAATGACTATCAAGACCGTCCGTCTTGCAAAACAAATCGAAAATTTCACCCCTTTTTTCAAATCCTCTTTCTGTATCTATTACTGAACCCTCATCAATGGCAAATGTCTTAACATGACGCTATAATATCACGCTTGATGCCTGTCTCAAAAACATTGCCATTTACTAATGATTAATGTGAAGAAAAATGGAAGATATGGTGAGATATTAATTAAATTTCCTATTTTCGTGCATATGACGTCATTTTTCGGCGGCCATTTTGAATTTTTTTCGAAATTATTTGAGTCATTTTGAAGAAGGACATCATACCAACAAAATGGCATACATCTTGTATGTGTCTTTTGCTAACAACCGATCTATTACAACGATTAAATACAGCAAAATCGTCTTGCAAATAAAATCGATAATTTCACCCCTATTTTTCAAATCCTCTTTTCTGTATCTATTACTGAACCCTCGTCAATGGCAATGTCTTAAAATGACGCTATAATATCACGCTTGATGACTGTCTCGTGAATGAAGGACATCATACCAACAAAATGGCATACATTTTGTCTGTGTCTTTTGCTAAGAACCGATCTATTACAACGATTAAATACAGCTGGTCGGAATTAGAGGAAATGGCGGCCATCTTGGATTCAAATGGCTCTAGCACCTAGTAGGGCCACCTTTATTTTTCGGTGAAATCCGGATTCTTTATCTGGATACCATAGGGAACAATAAAAATAAGGTTATTTGTAATCATCGGGGGGGGTGCACGTGGACCTTATTGGCTCCCCGACTGCATCCTCAAGGATATTCCGGAATGTAAATACCGGTACCAACAGTAAACCTTTAAAGTGACTCAATCAGCCAATGGAAATTTTACAAAAATCATGTGACCATGATTGGTGAAGTACAAGTGAAGTCGACCCCATATGAAAATGACCCAATAGGAAGACGACCCGGCACCTAGTCGACCTGAGAGAAGTCGGCCTCGATTATTAGATAGGAATTTAATATTATTAATATTATTTTTAATGCGCGCGGGGGACAATTACACTTTAAACGAACACATTATTATTATTATTAGGTGCCACTCCACAGTTTCTGCAGGGATTGCTGCAAAACTAAGGGGGGGGCATCAATTCAATGAAAAATAACTGAAATGTTATCCCACAACACATATACAATGTATATATACCTGGGTTGAGCACATACTAGGCTTAAAGATTTTGGTACAGCATTGTCATTTTAATGGGGGTAGCAAGAGTTATGCCCCTTGATTGTGTGCCTGAAAAATGAAATTTTGATGCAAAATAAGCGATTTTGAGGCCCGTGGGACACAAAAACCAGAAAATCTATGGTATAGCCGCCTATGTTGTCTGGAAGAACACTGTTTCCTCACAATAATATCAAAAAATTTCAAACTTCTCACCACTGTAAGTTTAAAAAAAATATTTTTCATGCAGATGACAAATTTTAGGTGCTAAAAAGTCACGCTGGTGTCTGGAGCCACTGTTTCGCAGAAATCGCTACTACTTCATACTGGTGGGGTCAAGGTCACCTGAAACAATATTTTTCAAAAACTCAAAGACATCCTCTAAAAATCCACAAATTCATAACTAACCTTCTCTCAATAAACATACCACACCCATGGTGACAGAAAACACTGGTACTCTATTCTAAGAAATTTACCCCTACTGATCATTCGAAACTGTGGAGTGTCACCTTAAGGGAAATGCAATTTTATTAATCTTTAATAGGGACCACACCTCCATATTCTCTGCATTATACCGCTTAAAATGATATATTACACCCCATGCGTTATTGCAATCACAGGCAGCAAGATTGGGTGGGGATTTACATGCACCCCCATGATTTCACCCCTTTTGGGTCTTTCAGAACCCAATGACGTTATGCTTGACGTAGTGACAAAATGGATATATTCAACCATCATCTATGGCTTGAAAAAGGTCTGAAATGCTAAAATGTTGTATAAAATATATTATGAGATGCATATTTTCCTCAGATATCAAAATAAAACATAATATTTCATACAACAACTATCTTTAATACTCTCCCAAAACTATGGGTTAAAAAATTCCAAGTCTTATTTTGCATTAAGGGAAAGCTTTACAAGGTTATGACATCACATGAACAATATGTTGTCAAGTGAAATATGACCAAGGAAACCTGAATTATTATATTTCACACTTGTGAATAAGAAAGACTGAATATCTAATCTTGTTGTATACTGTGTAATGTCACAATATCAGCCTTTTCAGCTAAGATTCAAGGAGCATATGATGTCATGAAGAAGTACCCATCATCTGAAAAATCACCAATAACCATATACAAGAACCACCACCCCCCCCCCACTGCTCCAAGACTCCATATGCCCACCAATTTATATGACTAAAGACAACCTGTATTGGAATTTCCATAGAAGAATGGTGTATCTACCATAAAATGTTCCTTCTAACTGAACAGATTTGCTAAAAAATGATTTTCAGTAACAATATTTGTCAAGTTGACAGATGAAAATAGTGCTATTTGCTGGTCTTGAAGGTGACACTCCACAGTTTCTGCAGGGATTGGTGCAAAACTAAGGGGGGCATCAATTCAATGAAAAATAACTGAAATGTTATCCCACAACACATATACAATGTATATATACCTGGGTTGAGCACATACTAGGCTTAAAGATTTTGGTACAGAATTGTCATTTTAATGGGGGTAGCAAGAGTTATGCCCCTTGATTGTGTGCCTGAAAAATGAAATTTTGATGCAAAAATGGCCAAAATATGCGATTTTCAGGCCCGTGGGACACAAAAACCAGAAAATCTATGGTATAGCAGCCTATGTTGTCTGGAAGAACACTGTTTCCTCACAATAATATCAAAAAATTTCAAACTTCTCACCACTGTAAGTTTAAAAAATAATATTTTTCATGCAGATGACAAATTTTAGGTGCTAAAAAGTCACGCTGGTGTCTGGAGCCACTGTTTCGCAGAAATCGCTACTACTTCATACTGGTGGGGTCAAGGTCACCTGAAACAATATTTTTCAAAACTCAAAGACATCCTCTAAAAATCCACAAATTCATAACTAACCTTCTCTCAATAAACATACCACACCCATGGTGACAGAAAACACTGGTACTCTATTCTAAGAAATTTACCCCTACTGATCATTCGAAACTGTGGAGTGTCACCTTACAATGTATGTATATGTATATATGGAGGGACTTTCCTCAGTCAATGTTGTAAAATCGAACTAAAAGAACAATTTCAACATATTGTTGGTGTGAAATTTCCAATCAATTATTATTATTATTATTATTATTATTATTATTATTATATATTCATTTAAGAAACGCATTCTACAGCAATTAGTTTCAATGCGCAATTACATACACAAATATACACAAACAAGATAACATCGCGCATATTTACACATAAAAAAGCAATACAAGCTTCACTGATATATATGGCAAATAACTCGGAAAGATGACTGAAATTGGACCTACAATTAACAATAAAATATCCAGTATATTAAAAGACCTGATTAAAATATTAAGTTAAATATTAATTTCCAACTATAACGGATAATCACAAAAAAAGTTAAAATAACAGATGGTGCACTTATAACGAATAACACATTCTGAACAGGTGAGTTTTAAGAGCTGTTTTAAAAGATGATACTGAGTCAATCTTCCTCATATCAACGAGTAGGCTGTTCCAAATAGAAACTGAGACATTTTGGAATGAGCACTTTCCATAGTTCACATTTAGTTTATCTGGTATATGAGACAATTGAACTCCACTTCGGCCATTTCGAGTAACTGAGCTGTGTTTGGTAAACATTTCAGAAATGTAAGATGGTGTATCTCCGTGCAGAGACTTGAAAACAATTAGGGCACATCTGTATTTGACACGGTACTCAAACTTCAACATGTGTAGTTCTTTCATGACAATCTAGTGTATGGTATGAAATTTGTAACTGTTAAAAATTTTGACCGAATTTGGGGGGGCGATACCAATTAAGCATCCCTCTCTGTCCAAGCCCGCCCCTCCTCACCACCCATATTACCCAGCCAAGCCATAACATATCAATGATTCATTTGAACGTGATTTCATAAGATATTTTCATGACTGGGCGATAAACATATGTAGTCGGGACTTTCGAGAAATAAATATGTCGGTGCTGGCATCGAAACATTGTCCCACCTGGATCTTTAAAAAATGTCCCTGTATTAATTTTTTAAATGAATATAACATCTCATAATTTCCTGAGAGTAGATTTCTATTACCATTGGTCATTTATATAGGCGGGCATGATTATGATATTATACCTCTCGGGACTTTCAATATTTGGTTTCTGCCAATTAATGTCACTTACTCTCCTGTATTAGGTATTTATTGTATTATTTCTTAATATACCTGTTGTATGTTATGCAAATGGCATAAGCTACAATCATTATCTGGTTTAAAATGTCAGATACACAAGACAATATTTGGCCCAAAGTGCAGAAATCGTTCGAATAAATTTCATAATGGAACCGTCACAGCCATGATTGGCTTGAAATAGAACCGTAACACCCACACGTGTTGATTACGAGGCTACTGTTCCAAATTACCAACCGCTATCGGGATATTTTCTCAGCTATTTTACAGAAGAATAATACGGGTATACTTTCTACTCAGTGTTCGTGTTCAGAATGCGTTTCATATTTTATACGCCACGAAAAACAAAGGAATTAAGTCTACGTGGCTTGATTTTCAGTGATAACATGTTGATATTTACACGTTAACTCGCTAATTCCGAGTTAATGTGATATATAGTTCAGATTTCGATAACACGGCACTTCTGCAGCCTCTGTTCATTCAGGAAAGTATAATACATTCAAATTATCTTTAATTATGCGCGATTTTGTCCCGAAAATGATTATTTTTAATCATAAGGAATCGTAACAAATGAATCAAGAACCATCACAATACCGGCGATAGAACTACTTCCGATGTAACAGTTCCTGCACAGTGCGCCTTTTGTGGTCAGAACGCAAATCAAAATGTGTGTACCATTCACGATAGAGGAGCGGCCAAATGCCAAAAGTGGTCGGATACCCCTACCATCGGTAAAACAAGTTGAAACCAACTTTTTCTGGAAGATAAATCTGTATCATTTATGAAAATGATTCTTGGCCTTGTATTGTCGGAATTGGTGGCAGCTATGTATGGTAAGACTGTTTGTGAAGGTACTCTACCGCAAACTTAGCATATATACACAATTGGTTCAAAGTTAATCACATCTCCAAAAACAGAACGGTCTATTTGGTATCATGGGGTACATGGTGATACTAGATTGGAACGTTCTTATTTTTTCAGGTTTGTTTGAGATTTCACGACGTCATGGTAGAGAATGTAACGTTCTGCGTCAAATAATCATGACGATTCAGATAAACTGTCGCCAGTCAACTCTGTAAACAAACTAGCACGCTCGACCCAGCTTATCAGATCATATATGTATGGAACGATTGGAGTATTTTCTATTGAGAGGTATTAACTATATTTTCCTGTCCCAACAAATGTTGCAATAATAGGCAAAAACTTAACCCTCCCCCAATGTCATAAAATGCTAAGTGTAGCCATCGCCGGGGATTGGATCCCAGAATGATAGAATAGTGCGTAGTATTTGCTTTTATTTAGTGTAGAACACACATAACAAGTGTAAAATGCGAATTTCCAACCATATTCACTGTTAGAAGAGTATCAAAATCCAAGATGGCGTTCAATATGGCATTCAGTTTTTATTTTAAGACTTAGTGAAGCGACATACGAAAAATTAAGAAAAGGAACGTCCCCAGTGGTAAAATCTATATTATTGTAATGACTACATAGAATGACATTTCATGTAATACATTAATTCGACCATTAATACATCTTTTCAATTGGTAAAATAATAGATAAAAATTTATCCCTCCATCCAATGTCATAAAGTTCGAAATAAAGTTATCGCTGGGATTGGAACAACGAATGATAGCAGTAGTTTGTTTTATTTAATGTAGAACACACATACGAAGTGACAGGTATGAATGTTCATCCATATTCACTATTAGAAGAGAATGAAACTACAAGATGGCGTCCAATATGGCATCCAATTTTAATTGTAACAATGAGCGAGCGGACATACGAACGAACTATAAAGGGGCGTCCCCTGTGGCATATTGTATATCATTGAAGTGACTACATAGACGATATTTCATATGGAACAGTAGTTTCACCATTAGTCCATTTTATCAATTGGAGAATTAGTATACAAAAACTTAACCACCACACAGTCACAAGCGTCCACATAATGCGGCACTTGTGACTTTTGTCCAGAATGCAAAGAATTTACCAAATTGTTCGGAATTACTTTGTGTTGAATACAACGAAGAAACATAAAATGTAAAATCTGGTCTCAGGAGACAACCAAAATCCAAGATGGCGCCCAACATGACGGCTAATTATAATGTCAACACGTTGTGAACAATGAATACGAAAGCCGGTCAAAATGTATCATACGGCAGTTTGCAGCGATATATTTAGATTGTGTGTTTATATTAGACGTCGATATGTTGTGTTTGAGTAATGGTAAGACAACATTTTTTGCAGATAACGCTTTGACATGACTGTCTGAAATTAACTTCCTTAAGCTCCGTACGGGCGGGTAAACCGTGTCCTTCGTGTTGCCATTGGTTTGGTAGTATCCTACATCAGGTTCCAAATGTTACACCCTTAGCTATGACGAAGGTGTGACGCCAGGATTAACACTGGATGGAAATTTGCATTTGTTGAATGTTTAGGTTGTTTTGTTTAGCAATTATGAGGAACTTATTATCAAATATTTGGAGAAAGACAAACCAACCAAAATAAAAAAAACACTTAGCGAAATTCCGAGAATGACATAAATTGTTTAATTTTGCTGATTCGTGTATCGATCTCTAATGCGCATTTTGACTATTGCTTCACACATTTGATGTCATTTTGAGACGTTCAGTCAGTAAAGCATTAACAATATGTAGACAACTGGTAAAAATAGAGGATGGTCATTAAGCGTTACAAATAATCATGCATTCGGTGCGGTACGAAGTGATGTTCTAATGGTCAGTACTAACATATGACTTTCATTAATATATTGTGATAGTCTAGAATGTGCAGTCGGCCTTAACATGTCCTTTTGAATTTCCACCAACATTTTCAGAGAGCCTTGCAATAGTTTTGGCCAAATGAAACATTAAATGACATATTTACTATCTGTTGTTATATGCAGTAACGCAAAACAAAATGGCATACATTTTTTAATCCAGAAAATAAGATATCTAATCGATCTCTGGTTTTGGGAAAGTGGGATATGAGTCCACGAGCAATCAAAGTTCACACATCATAGCAACTACCTATTAATGTAACACGGAATTCATCATCGCACACACATAAAATGCTCTTTGATGACATAACATGGGACCACAATGTCTATATAATGCAATCAGCGTTATAAATAGGTTATAAACAGGCGTTATAGTGGTCGAGAGGTTGACGTCAAACAAGAGAACAACACCACACACCTACATGTATGCATATAGGTTGTTTTCGCCATATGTTGCTTGATGTGCATGTTTTTTCGTACATTGATATTTTAGTCTCGACTAATATGTGCGTTAAATTGTTGTGAATGTCAACCGGATTCATATATGTTACAAACAGAAGATATTGAGTTTCCGGGCTAGACTAATTGAAATTGAATCTTCTATAGCTCCGGCGGATATCATATCTGTATTAGTTCTTATGGACGTGGGTCCGGACTACATGTATAGTAATATATCTCATGCTAATACATTGTATTGATGCATAGGTGACAGTGCGATAATCTCCACTATAATCACGCAACTCACTAGCAAACCAGAATGTCGCTAAAAAAGTTGTTTTGTCCACGGTTATTTTGAGTCAGGTGGCATTTGAAATGGATAAAATGGTAAGTAATGAAAAACTATAGGCTAGTAGCAAATATAAACACAATTGAAATGGCGACAGGCATAAGGCAATTCACAATAAACACTAGTCATTAGTCTTGATATATAGATATTCAAATTGCGTTTATGGTTTGATCTATGGCGCCTAGGCCATTTCACGACATACGTTGTATTCTTATGGGTGGCAGAAAGACAGCGCAGATCTTACCGCGGAATCAATATACTCAGTCCACACATAAACCACCTACCCCAAACTGGCACAGATATTTGACAGTTATTTTCACTTAACATGGACCTCATATCATGCAGTTTTGCTGATCGTGATTCATAACACCTTCATCGCTGATCGACTGTTTTAGGGGGGATACAAGTAACTGAGTGTAAGTCAGAGTGATGTAATCAACTCAACATCACTGGCATATAGTGTTGTGTTCTTGTTCACCCAGTAGAGTCCTTTGCGTTTCTCAAGAAAACCTGAACGTGCAATGCTCAAGTGCCCATTGCTGTAAATGCATAGATTCACATTGTATGACTCATATTCAAGGAAAATGTGGAATTAGAAATGTATTTCTCAGATCCATCTGTCTCTGTGTCTCTATAAACATGTCGTCAATGGAGTAGTACATGTAATTGAGAAAAGCAAATGTTGCTCATCTATATGTAGATAAATATATGTTGATGTTATTCCATTCCAAAATATTATTATTGAAAACTTATCGCATGATACCTACAATCAACTACCGCCACTAGAGCGAACAAACAAACCATTTGAACGGTTGTTGAAAACTTCTGACACTTCAACAACAAATCCAGCGCAAAGCACAACTAAAGGACGTCTCTTCTCTGGCTGTTGTACGTCTTCGCAAAATTGTATTGACATCCATATTATTGGATGTCATCTTGTAATTTGATATTCCTCTGATAGCGAGTGTAGTTGTCACATAATTGTTTCGCATAAACTGACATCTACAACTGCGCATTTGTTGCTTTATTCTTGGTTACGATTCTCAGAGGTACCTTTGTGCGCAATATTATAACTTTAGAGATGAGGAATGTTGAGTTTTGTGTTTATTATTTCGCAAACTGAAAGATATGTTAATGACATAACTACTATTTCATATGACGAATGTAATGAAATGAATGTAATGTATCCTTGACCGCCACATTTTGGTCTCCACCATCACGCAAACAATAAATTGCCATTTAATAATGGAAACACCCTTTAGCTAATACGTCGCTATAAGTTATACCATATGAGACGTTCTTTGCCCGTATATCGTATTAGTTGTTCACACAGTGTTGACATTAAACTTAACTGCCATGTTGGCCGCCATTATGGCGCCATAGTGGGTGTGACTTCAAACGGTTGTTTCCTTATCGTATTCAGCAGAAATGAAATACAAAATGTATGCTCATTTCTTTTTGGCCTGTACTACAATCCTCAGTGGCCCATTTGTGTGGAAGTTTGTGACTGTAGGGGTGATTAAGTTTTTTGTCTAATTATTTCGTCAATTGATAATATAGATTACTGCTGAATCTAATGTTTGATATGAAATATTCTATGTAGTCCGTACAATGATATGTAATATACCACTGGGGGACGTTCCTTTTCTGTATTTGTCGTATGCCCATTCACTACGATTTAAAATTAAAATTGGCCGCCATATTGAACTCCATCTTGGATTATGATACTCCTCTAATAACAAATCTGGATGGAAATTTTCTCTGGTCAATTCGCATGTGTATTCTACATTAAATAAAACAAAATACTGCGCATTATGCGATCATTCGTGGTTTCAATTCCAGGCGACAACTTTAGTTCGAATTTTATGAAATTGCACGGCGGAATAAATTTTTGCCCATCATTTTACCAATTGATAAGATGTATTAATGGTGAAACTACTGTTTGATATAAAATGCTATTCTATACGGTCATTAAAATAATACACATTATACCACTGGGGACGTTCCTTTTCTGGATTTTTCGTAAAAAGTCTTAAAATAAAAACTGAATGCCATATTGGACGCCATCTTGGATTTTGAAACTCTTCTAATAGTGAATATGGATGGAAAGTCGCATTTTACACTTTTTATGTGTGTTCTATACTAAATAAAAGCATATACTACGCACTATTCTATCATTATGGGATCCAATCCCCGGCGATGACTATACTTAGCATTTTATGACATTGGGGGAGGGTTAAGTTTTTGCCTATTATTGCAATATTTATAGGGACAGGAACATAACGTTAATACCTCCCGATAGAAAACACTCCAATCTTTCCAAATATATAAGACTAGCCGATGAGTCCGACGTTGTCCGGGCTATTCGAAACCCCAATTTCAAGTCGATAGCTCTACCCGTTTCCGAAATCTGGTCTGCGCATGCGCGAAGCTGGCGTCGCACGGGCTCGGCGACCCGATAAAATTCGTATCCGGGGCAAGATACATTCACATAGCAAATTTCAAGTCGATAGCTCCACCCGTTTCCGAGATCTCGTCTGCGCATGCGCGAAGCTGGCGTCGCACGGGCTCGGCGAACCGATAAAATTCGTATCCGGGGCAAGATACATTCACATAGCAAATTTCAAGTCGATAGCTCCACCCGTTTCCGAGATCTCGTCTTCGCATGCGCGAAGCTGGCGTCGCACGGGCTCGGCGACCCGATAAAATTCGTATCCGGGGCAAGATACATTCACATAGCAAATTTCAAGTCGATAGCTCCACCCGTTTCCGAGATCTCGTCTGCGCATGCGCAAAGCGTCCCGGCTATTCAAAAACCAAATTTCAAGTCGATAGCTCTACCCGTTTCCGAGATCTCGTCTGCGCATGCGCGAAGCGGTCGTCGCACGGGCTCGGCGACCCGATAAAATTGGTATCCGGGGCAAGATACATTCACATACCAAATTTCAAGTCGATAGCTCCACCCGTTTCCGAGATCTTGTCTGCGCATGCGCGAAGCTGACGTCGCACGGGCTCGGCGACCCGATCAAATTCGTATCCGGGGCAAGATACATTCACATACCAAATTTCAAGTCGATATAGCTCCACCCGTTTCCGAGATCTCGTCTGCGCATGCGCGAAGTGTCCGGGCTATTCAAAAACCGAATTTCAAGTCGATAGCTCTACCCGTTTCCGAGATCTGGTCTGCGCATGCGCGAAGCGGGTCGCACGGGCTCGGCGACCCGATAAAATTGGTATCCGGGGCAAGATACATTCACATAGCAAATTTCAAGTCCATAGCTCCACCCGTTTCCGAGATCTTGTCTGCGCATGCGCGAAGCTGGCGTCGCACGGGCTCGGCGACCCGATAAAATTCGTATCCGGGGCAAGATACATTCACATACCAAATTTCAAGTCGATAGCTCCACCCGTTTCCGAGATCTCGTCTGCGCATGCGCGAAGCTGGCGTCGCACGGGCTCGGTGACCCGATAAAATTCGTATCCAGGGCAAGATACATTCACAAACCAAATTTAAAGTCTATAGATCCACCCGTTTCCGAGATCTCGTCTGCGCATGCGCGAAGCTGGCGTCGCACGGGCTCGGCAAACCCGATAAAATTCGTATCCGGGGCAAGATACATTCACATAGCAAATTTCAAGTCGATAGCTCCACCCGTTTCCGAGATCTCGTCTGCGTATGCGCTGCGCGGGCGCCGCACGGGCTCGCCAATACGACAACGTCCACCGCCTGGTCAACCTACACACACGTACCAAGTTTCGTCCCGATCGGTCGAGAATCGTAGATTTGTATTAATGACAGACAGACATACATACATACAGACAAACAGAGGTCTTCAAAAATATATATGAGACTAGCATGTTAGTCCGCCACTGGCGTGCTTGGTCAGAAACATGACAATGTTTTATGTTTTGTTTGTGTTTTTCAATGAGTTAATATTGGGTTTTTCAATATTTTACCCGATTTGACCTTGAATTGATAATTTTCAAGGTCAAGGTCATGTCGGGGTCACAATATATAATTTGTGGGTACCCGTTTGAAGGTTAAGACTGACCCGATGAAAAATTCCCCCGTTCCTAGGAACGACAGACATAAGAATGTTTCACACAATGCGACGTCGACTATCCCCGTGTGTTTTTACACTTATATACGAAGTTTGAGCTCACCTAGGGCGGAAAAACTTACCCGATCCGCGTTCTTAGGAACACAACACGCTCCGCGTTCTTAGGAACACAACACGCTCGAGAGAAAATGTCTAGACACGCACAGACCCAGAAGAGGTATGATTTTTTTTAACCTGCCCGTGGCCATTGAGCAGCCCCTGACAGAGGTTGTCCACCCTTACGAGATGGTCAATAGTCCCCGCAAAGTTAATCCCGTCGTGAACCCCATCCTCGCAAAGAGCGGACAGTCAATTAATCCCGTCGTGAACGCCATCACCAACGCGAAGTAATTTTGTTTGGTATCATGTGTTGCGTTCTAAAAATAGGAAAGCACTTGTTCCCGTATACGTTTGCGTAAATACGAAATTGTGAGTGTTGGTTTGTAACCGGGATTTCTGAGAAGCATTATGCCTATAACTACCCCCTAAGCCCTGACCTAAGTGTCATACATACTATAACAATGATGTTGTAAGAGTACTATGGCATCCAATATATCTCCCCGCATAGGAAACCACTCAATGTTCCCGTATATCTCTCTGCAGATGCTAATAACGTTGAATGGTAAACAGACGCTCTTTATAGCGATGCGTCAAAAACAAACGCTCATTAAATAATCACTTGATTAACCCACGCCGTGCCTTTGCGGTGATTTGGGAGTGGATAAAGGGTGTCCAGAGCTTCTCCAAAACGCGACAACTACGGTGTTCGTGGATTTTACCCTTAGATGGGAAGTTTGAACTCAATCGACCCAGCCGTTTTCGATTCTATAAAGTACATATATATATATATACGGAAGTCTCAAAATATATAGTATAGACTAGCTAAATCTCCCCGCATAGGAAACCACTCAATGTTCCCGTATATCTCTCTGCAGATTCTAATAACGTTGAATGGTAAACAGACGCTCTTTATAGCGATGCTTCAAAAACAAACGCTCATTAAATAATCACTTGATTAACCCACGCCGTGCCTTTGCGGTGATTTGGTAGTGGATAAAGGGTGCTCAGAGCTTCTCCAAAACGCGACATTCCGATCTCATATCACCATGTATCCGATAATAACAAATAGAACGTTCTGTTTTTGGTGATGTGATAAACTTTGAATCAATTGTGTATAGATGCATGGTCAACCGCTGAAAACAGGCTAATTTTTCGGTAGGGTACCTTCACAAATAGTCTTACCATACATAGCTGCCACAAATTCCGGCAAGGCCAAGAATCATTTTCATAAATGATATAGATTTACCTTCCAGAAAAAGTTGGTTTCAACTTGTTCTACCGAGGGTAGGGGTATCTCGAAAACTAAGGCCCGTTTTGGATTTGACCACTCTTCAACGAGGATGCCAGTAATGTTTGGATCAGCCCAGAATGACCAATAAACGCAATAGAGTTGTCTCGCCTTCTCTGTACCCGACCAGTTTTACTGGCTGGTGTATCATAAACGTGCAGGTTTGGCGCCATAAAATCAGCTGACTGTTACACACGTTACAAGTGACTGATCCTGGCAATTGTCTAGACCCGCGAGCGGTTAGGACGGTATATTCGGAGTGTTGCAGTTTTGGCAATGGCCAGCAATAATATTTCGATATATAATGCAGGGGTGTATTTTTTCCGGGCACGTATGCCGGGGTGGGTGGGTGGTCGATGGGACCAACACACATTTTTTTCCGCAACTCAAACTGTTTTTCCTGCAAGTCATTTTGACTGTGTTTGCAATGAGTTTGGCTTAAAACACATTAGAATGTCAATATTAACATAAATGAAACATTTCATGATGATCAGACAAACAGTATAGTAGCCCATGCTAATGGATTGAATTTTGAAATCCAAGATGGCCGCTGGCAGCCATGTTTTTTTGGCAGAATGACCCCAAAATTACTCGTTCCTATTTACATGTCAATGTTAACATCCATGACAAATAGTATGCACAGAAATACATATACAGCTGTTTACAGTGAATTTTCCCCCGCAAATCTCTGTTTTAGTGTTAAAAGGGGGTGGGTGTCCAAAAATGGTCGGGAAAAAACTGCCGAAAACGGAGAAAAAATTTGGACGTGGGGGTGGGAGGGTCCCAACAAGGGTCGAAAGGAAAAAATCAGCAAACATTTTCCGACCCCCCCCCCCCCCCCATGTATATTGTGTGTAATTCGCCTTTCCGATTTTATTATTCATTACATTTCACATTATTTTGTTCGAGGCGGAGGGAAACGTTCATCATTTCAAAATGGCGGTTACTAGCCTGATATTAGGACAACTTCCGGTTTATTACCCTGGTATAGTCTCATACCAGGTGGGTAATATTGGTCGCTGATAAGTCGATTTGAAATTTTGAATTGAAGACATGGTAAAATGTGTTTACATGTACTAGCATTCGCGCACTTATTCCACCATGTCCGTGCGCTTTATTCATTTCGAGGGCCATGAGTATTAAAAACATAGGGTTAAATGAGAAGTCAAATTTCGTCAGTATAAGTGATGCAATGCTTTAGGCAGCGTTTATATACTAGCTTTCGCGCACGTATTCCGTCCATTCGGCAAACCTCGTCAGATTCCGTCACCGTTTCAGACTCGGCTTTAATACAACACCATGATTGGTTCGATCTATATCACGTTATTTTTACCTCGGTGACTGGGTCAAGTACAGGCGCGCCAACTTGAATTTAGTTATATTCCGCCGGTTCGTGGGTACGAAAACATTTACATTTAACATCGAATTAAGCAATATAACAGTGTTGTTTTACAACACTGATATAGAATAGTCCATAAAATATCTATATGAAATTACCGCATGACCTAAATTGACTTTTGTAGACACGTCAAATAGCAAAATTCTTGCGAGGTGACACAATTGGTACGATACCAGCCGGATATGCCGTTGTCGAGTCATAACATACACCGTAAATCGGTGCTATCAATGGCATTACAATAGTATGGTTGGTGCATGTTTCCGGATATTTGGTGATCAAAGAACACGAGCCATACATAATTATTGTATCGAATAACTCATCAAATAACACTACACGTATTACGTGTAGTGTTATTTGATGAGTTATTCGATACAATAATTAAATCGGACTATTTTATGCGGAAGGTCGGCTATGGAGTGGTGACACATTTCTTCCAGATATGGAAATAATCATCCGCGAAAAATGAGTTCTAATTGCACCAGAGAAATTTGCCCCCAGAGGTCATAGGTCGATGAGTCCAGAATGGTATTCTGTCATGTCCGTGAGCTTTCTTTAATGTGAGTGCCTTGATAGTCGTTATGATGTTTTCTCTAGATACATCAGTTTCCATTTTCGTGTTTGAGCAGAGAAGTTTATAAATAGCCGGAGGCTGCTGTCTGCGTTTTCTGTTGCTGAATTATGTATGAAACTCTCATTAAAAATATTCGTTTTCTCCAAGTCATCTTAGGCATAAATATTGGTGTCAGCATGAATACTATTATTTCCCAATTGCCATAAAGTTAACAATACATTTCATGTATGTGACATTCAAATATGGGTATCTCTACCTTGAACATACTTTAGATTTGAGGGTAAAAAATAGCAATATTTAGTGAGCGAGAACAGGCAACGGGAGCTGCAGTCACTATGTAATAATGTTCTCTCAAATTATGTTTGTTATATCGGGACGGAATGTGGCTGTTTTTAGAACATTACAGCATTTGATTCGACCTGTATGTTATAAAATACTGAAATATGCACAGTTTTTGTTGGAAGTGCTACCAGGAAGCGATATAGATCAAATTTAATCACACAAAGTCACATAACAAATAACTTGGTATGTTAACACAGTGGGAAATATTATACCATGGTCAAATCAGGGGTAATTCAAAAACAAAAAGTCTGTGGCCGCTTTTGTAATTTCACAAAGTTCATCTCATCAGTTAGAAACCGATTTGAGATGCGCAGAGTTTAAGAATCGTGGACCCCAATATTACCATGAAAATATACCGCATATCTATTGTTTTCCAATTATTTTGTGGTCACTTTGACCAATATCTCCACTCAGAAGTTCATAGCTACAAACTATGATAAGTATCGCATGATTGAATTAATAGCAAAATATTGGGTAGCGCTCATTCTTAAAGCGCTTGGTGGCTTTTGAAGATTTAAATTATAATAAGTAAAAGCTCACATCTATCACCTTATAGTCCGGTGCCGGTGATCCAATTAGGTTCGCAAATGTGTGAAACATTATTATAGGGACTTAATATGGCCCGGGAAACTAACTCGGGTCGTGGAATCGAGAAACATCCGGAACCGACAATCATTCAACATGGAACAATAGAATCCTCTTCACGCTTGATTCACTTCTGTGCGGAACAAAAATGAAAAATGCTCATTATCATTACACGTATATACCACCATGGAACAATCCTGCTAATTGCATGGCTTTGGTTTAAACATATTTTATTATATCAGCTATGTACACTTGGAATTGGGGCAAAAGTTAAAGCAACATAGATCCACAATCTCCCATACAATTCCAACAAAAACAACAACATAGTGACAGCATGTTTATATTGTTACGTTCGTTACTAAATCCAGGTTCAAGATGGGGATGCCTTAATGTGGATTACTAAATGTGTATATTTGAGAGATCCCTTAATTTTATAACTTTGGGGTAATGTAATAATGATTATCATGCTAATGATGCAGTGGATGTATTTTTGGATTAATTGGGAAAGCTGCTCATGAATGTAGCTACGATGTATTTTTGAACTTCTGCAAATATTACTTTGTTGTTATTATTGCTGATGGTTGGTCTATACCTTTGAGATCAGCGGTATCATATAAAGTGTGGCCTTTTACCCTAAGCATGAATGTTGAAAAACCTTGTTCGGTGTATTTGGTATAATGTAAGGGACATAAACATTCATGCATTTCCACGAACACACGATGGGCTGTCAGCTACATGTATATATGGTTCAGTAATGATTAATGGAACCGCTATAATATTTATAGGGTTTTGGAGTGTTGTATACAAATCTAAACAAAATCTTAAAATTGATGAATAAAGCTAATTGCATCATCGTTTTGGTATGACAACAATATAGCTAATTCAGCAGGATACACCGGTAACATAGTACTATAGCGTGGATAATTACCAGGTGTGTCCACATGATTATGAAATTGGCCGTTAATATTTAGTTATCCATCCGGGTTGAAACGCCTTCACGTGAGATCCCGAAGGTATAGCATAATCCGACTCGATAGATGTGCTTCAGCTTCTCTGTGATAATTCGTTCGTGGATTGGATATTAGTGCTTGTAGTGTGAGTATAGTTCGCTGAAGTATTGTCTCCATCCTGAAAGAATGTTATCGTGGACGATCGCCGAATTCCATACCCGAGGATATATTGTCATTCTGAGTTTTGTGAACCAGATTTCCAAAACATGTTTTGATTGGAGTTGGCGTACCCTTCGGTTTTCTCAAGTTATGCTTTCTGGTGACGTGAGACGGTCAATAGCTGTGTAAAGCGTTGGAATGTGTCTCAATGATCCATCGCAGCTGTCGTCCAGTATTCAGCGGTATAGGTCGATGTCAACGTTGGTCCGCCTTTAGTGGATTTTTTAAGGGGACCATAGCTTCTGGTTTGAATTCATGAAGAACAAGAACACATATCAAATGTGTGTGGTTAGAGACACTCGCAGATTTCTCGTCGAAAACGTAACATTCGTGGAGGAGGTATGCAATGCTATCAGAGATGCAGATGTGGTCAATACGCGAAAGAGCACCAACGGCTATATATGGGAAGAATGAAAATTGTGCCCATGGACTGGGTCGCACCCGTGTGGCCGACAATAATTTTTTGCGCTTTAGCAAATAATTTTCACTGTGCCTTCTGTTAACACTGCCGTCATCAATAACACAGTTAAAGGCTCCTATCGCTATCGATGTTCCCTAATCCGAGATGCAAGAAAGTTTCTTTTCGAGTGAAACCAGCGCGTTATTAAATTCATCATCGCCGTATAGGTACACCCGAATGACGATGTTAGGTGCATCATCAGATACCTTCAGTTGTATACCAATGAGACGTTCGTCCTTGATATGTCAATGAGAGTCACGTATGACATCACATGCGTGTGGATTAGAATAATAACACCATCTCTGGTGAAGGAACCACCTGTACATGTCGTTAGTATCTTGCTAGGTTTTTACACCGATACGTAGTGGCCACTCAGTGTATTGAGAACGTCAAGGTTGTCATGCTTGAACCAATGTTCCGACAAACTTAGAAACAACCCTGTGAAAGACAATGGATTTCGGTATTCAGCACATTTTTCTTGCTGGCCGCGTGCTCTGTCGCGCGCTCTTAAACACACGAATATATGTCTGGTTCACAACCATCTTTATCATGTACGAGCGAGTAACGGCATTGGTTGTTGTCAAGGACATTTTTCCTACGAACTATCTCTTGGTTCTTTTTCTTTGTTTCGAAACAAACACTCCAGTGAAACCAGTCGTCGTTGGTCCATACCGAGGACACGATAGTTTTTAATTAGATCACTTCAACATGTCTTTTTGAGGCTCATATGGTCCTCAGAAAAATATTTTACCTAAATTATTGGTTTGATCCTCGAAAAATAACCGAGGTCAACAAAACTAAGTTTATCCTTGAAACCCACACGGAGCGAAACAGGATATTTGGCATTGTTTATCCGTTTACAGTGCAAAATAGATTAAGATCAGACACAGGATTTATCTGAAATTTATATTGTCGTCCTAAAAGTGATCCGTTAATTCCGGATACATGCTCATCTTGTCTGCTTGGCTCGCAGTATGTCCAGTGATGTAGCGAAAGTGGTGGGGCCAATATGATGGAAGTCCGAAGTGTCTCAACCTCAATCTTTGGTCAAAATGTTCAACAGTTGGGAAGTCCATGCCTGAAACCACATCAGTTGGCAATTTCATAACCAAAAATAGTTAACAGTGTCCTAACATATTTTCATTTCGGTTACCAGCGGTTAGTCTGAAATTTGCTATAGATCAAAAATCAAAAATCAAATAGTTTTGGACTGAAATAATTTTTTCCACCAATGGGATGTTTCATTTTACATATTACATATTGGATTTCTTGGGGTACGATTTGTAAAAATCCGACCGAACGCGTGCAACTAACATATCCATTAGAAAGTTGGGTCTGACTACAGCCCTTTTTGGTCGCTCGACCTTGGATCATAGAGAACCTTCGCTTACTTGTTAAAGCGACGTAACGCGCTTCAGTTAGCAATTTAAATATTCCTTTCAATACCCGTCCTTATCGAATTCCATGCAGAAAATCTATATCGTCCTTATACCCAACAAAAGGATGAGATGTTCGTGGGCGAGCTCTATATAAAACTAAGATTATTTTCATCAATTATTAAATCAACCGTATTGATGTCGTGCATATCGGCATATAGGCAACGCATATATATACTGATTCTACAATTTCCAATTAGTACCAACTTCTCGGAACAATAGACTCGAGAGGAGCTCTCATATTCAGCCTAGATTTATTATCATGTTGCCACCCACTGTAATATTTCCATGATTTCAATATCTCAATGATGAATTAGTCAATTTTTCATGACAAAGGTGGATAACTGAACTAGAGACATTGGGCAGAAACAAATAATTGTTCAGGTATACTGTACTCGGGAGCCATGTTCTTGGGAGCCACACACATTGAGTGTCAATTGCCACACTCGGGAGTCAGTCGTCAATCGTGGCTCGGTATCCAATTATCACAGCAGGGTGTCAACTAATGGCATACCTGAGATATACACACTGTCATCAAAGTAATCATCTAGTACGTGTTTATTCATCCTGATAATAAATAAATGCCATAGAACACTGATCATTGCGACCCCTGGAGCTGGATATAAGATTATACACATCATCAATAATTTTGGTTATGTACTGTACCATTCTGCAGTTGGAGTAAGAACCGAATAAATATCGAATAGTGTGCAATGAATTATTTCATGTCCACATACATGTACTCCAACTTCGCATTAGCTTTTTCCCCGGCTTCTTTATTCATGTATGACAATCCAATTGCTATGTACATGTACTTAGTCTGTCGTATATTTCGTTATTTCTTTGCACGCTGGCATGAGGTCAGCAAATGCTTTCTCTCATCGACGGTATTCTGGTATATCAATTATCTTCGTTTTTTATCTGCACGCTGTCATGAGGTCAGAAAATGCTTTTCCTCATCGATGGTAGTCCGATATATCAATGAATCGTCTTCTCTTTTTTTTCTTCTTTTTTTTGCGTTTATCTTGAAAAATATCTGTTTCCATTGGGATTTTTCTTTTCTCTGGTGTGTCTCGTTTCTCATGGCACCAGTTTTTAACATGTCTCTGAAGATCATGTACGTTTTCGTACAATGCACCACAATAATCGCAACGGATCATGTCGATATTATATGGCTTGTTCACATCACCTCACACACATCAAATTGTTTGCTCTGTCCCTCCCGACGGTCAGAGTTGTTATGGGGTTGGGTTGCGGGATCATCATAATTTATAGTAATATCTGTATCACGTGATTCAAAAATGTTGGTTGTTGTTGTTGTTGTTGTTGTTGTTGGTTGGTTTAAGGTCAACGAGTGAATAACTGTGTGGGTTGTGTGCAGTCTATTTGAAAAGCCGACGAAACTCCTATCGGACATACATCCGATGGGAGCTTAGTAGGCTTTTCAAAGAGATTGGGTTTTCTGTAACATCCTCAAACTTCCGTTCGAAGTAACTAATTTTATAAATATATTTGTCTAGCAAGCGTCATAATGCTTTGCATGTCGACAGGATTTTTAAATAGAATCGGATATTGGCAGTTCCGTCTTTGTGTTGGATCTTTTTTATGGTATAAATTATGATCCAGTGTTATGACAGCTAAATTGCGATGATGGCTCCCTTCTGTAAACAAGTCATTTATTGGGGGGATTCTTCATCGCCGGAGTTATTAAATCACCCAACACAATAATATTCCTTACACTCGAATTGAAGAATGTGTGTTTTATCTAAATCCATTGGAATTTCCTGAATAAACTCAACATTGGGTGTCAAAGTGGCTCTGATAATATCACTCAGCGTTTGTCATATTGTGCATGTACGACCAAATGATTCTTTGGGCTGGTGGATTTATTTTGCTAGCATTCCTGACGAAATATTATCTTCCTGACAAAATTGTACCCGAGAGGACCATGGCGAGTGGGTGATTAAACTGGAAGTAAATGTAATGACGAAACAACTCTTTTGGTGAAGTATCCTTTGGTGATCCTGGCTCAGCCATTGTTTCGTCAAGAGCTCGATATATGTGTATATTTTCACCATGTGTTGTCAGATTGTATGTGCAGCTAAATATTTGTCACAGTGGTACAAATAATATTTACTCATCGTGAATATGCAACTACCACTGATGATATGAGAATGTTTAAATTGCAGAGTATATTAAGTAGATTTAATAAAAAATGGTTCATCTTTGTTTTATTCGAAAGCTCTATTAACAAGAAATGTCACTCGAAAGTGACTATGCCCCCTTGATAAAGCAACTCGTGTGCGAATTTATACCCTGACCTCCAATAATTTGTAATGTTGCATTCCATGAAGAATATTTGAATATAATTCCCACCGACCTTGATCTTTGACAAACCACAATGCACGCTTATCGCGAAACACCGCTACCCTTATGTTAACCGTCTTGGTTCGTTGAAATCATGGAGTTGATGTGCATGGAGTTATGGAGTGGACACGAATGGTAGTGTCTGGTGACTTAATCGAGAGAACGACCTTGTTCTGTGACATTGACCTTCAACAATTGGGAAAAGTTGTCTAAAGTTGTGCGCGACACATCATCTCCTCGTTAGGAACAACTATGGCAAGTTTCAACAGAATCCAATAAAGCATCGCGATGTAATGGAGCGGAAACTAAGGATGCAAGAAAATATGACTGGTGAAAATGAAGTCTAAATTTGAAAGCACCATGAGACCTTAACATTTTACAAACCTCAATTAACACATATCGCGACACGTCATGTTGAATTGCTTTATTCTCTGATCCAATTACATAACATGAATGGATATTGAGAAAACGAAATATATACATAAGATGGACAGAATAACGAAAAGTATTTATATACAAAATATACACCCTTAAGTTAACATCACGCCTTTTTTTCGTTGAAATCATGTCATGAAGCGAACACGAATGGTAGTGTCTGCATGGTGAATTAAATGAGAGAACGACCTTGTTCTGTGACCTTGACCTTCAACAATTGGAAAAAACGGTTGTGCGCGACACATCGTCTCCTCGTTAGAAATAACTATGCCAAGTTTCAACATAATCCAATAAAGCATCGTAATGTTATGGAGCGGACACGGAAGGTGCAAGAAAAAATGACTGGTGCAAATGAAGTCTAAGTTTGAAAGCACCCTGTGACCTTGACCTTTTACAAACCACAATGCACGCATATCGCGTCACACAGTTACCCTTAGGTTAACCATCACGCCTTAAATCATGTGATGTACACAAAATTTATGGAGCGGACACGAAGGGTAGTGTCTGATGCCGCTATCGAGAGGACGACCTTGTTATGTGACCTTGACCTTCAATAATGTGGAAAAATGTGCGCGACACATTTTCTCCTCATTAGGAACAAATATGGCAAGTTTCAACAGAACGCAATGTTAAGGTGCGAAAAAATGTTACGGACAGATAGACGGACGCACTGACAGGCGAGCGGGCGAACAGAAAAGACAAACACTATATGCTCCCGAAAGTTGTAACATTTATCTTCTTCTTTTTTAATTATTTAAAACTTTTTTTTAAATTCGTTAATCTAAACTTAATCTATTAAAGACATATTATGTACTTGTTCGGGTGCATGCGTGAAACTGATAAGTTAGTATCAAGGCGCTAAATCTGAAGAAAATCGACCGTACCATTCCATAGAAAACATCGTCTGAGCTACGCTCAAATGTAAATATTTACTACTCGATTCGGGACGCATCTCTCGGCGATAAACTAACGAAAACGATTTCGCCATGAGTCACTGCATTGCATTAATATATAAGAATGACGGTGTGTGTTGTCAATTTGGATATAATATTTGTAAAAATGACTATTTTGAACAAGATTATTCTCCATTTATATTTGATCACCATATCGGAGTGTTTCATATCACTTTAAATACAAATTCGATAAAAAAAATTTAATTTAATTTTGAAAGCACTATTAAAGACTAAAATATAGCGAGTCACGATTGACGACTGACTCCAGAGTGTGGTTATTGGCGCTCAATTACGTGGCTCCCAAAAAATGGAACGGTAAGCTAAAAAACAAAAAGGTGGATCTAACGAGACGTCATTTCTTGGCTTAGTAGGCAAGGCGCATATCGTGTTGGATCTCCACAATCCATCTATCGTTGGCGAATTGGCTTTTTGCAGTGATAAGAAGTTATCTCCTCAGAAAAAACGGGGCCATTTTTTCCTCTCAACCGGTAACGACAAAGAGCGTTTGTTGATAACTTTTCTTATTTGGTTACAAAGCGTATGCGTATTTTATCATCTTTCCGACTTCGCAATTGCGCACATCGATTATCGTGAATTTAGACAATATATCATGTAATGGTGTCTCAAAACCACGTACTATTAACGAAGAACACGCTCTTAGTGCTAGTTTATATCATATTTCTTATAGAAATAATAATCAGACAGTATGATTTTGAACGATAATAGGTGGTGTAATTTTACGTTAACTTGTTTCTCTCTTTCTTGGTAGCAACGTTACGTGCCGGTGTTCTGAAATAACAGTGTCGTAATATCTAATAAAGTTCCGGGCGGGACACCCCCCCCCCCCGAATGCTTCTTATATACCAAAAGTAACGCTAATGATTCTTCTATTAATATGGTTATGGACATCATTGAAATGAACTCGAAGTGAACACACAACAGCTGCTGTATTAAGGGGAAAACATTCAACAATATGGGATGCATGTATTTTAAATGGTGCAGCCTGGAATGTATGTGTATTTTAAAACATTGTAACGTCGAATATTTTACATTATCTATCGCTTTACATGCGTATAATGGTGTTGAGGTTTGTTGCCTGAATGTAAATATTCTTGTCCATTCAGTCGAGCCTTCCGTATTATAATTATGTAACCGTCGTACTATTCTCAGTATTAAATTCGCGCAATTGAAGGGTATATACGGGAAAATACATTTAAATACGAATAGTACTTTAAAAGTGCACAAATTACCGATAGCCAATATTGAAAAGTCAATGCGTGTAACTTATATCAGTAAACGTCTATATGACAAAGAAGAGAATCAGGTCCCAAAACACCAAGTTTAAATTGATACAATATACATAGTGTCGTGCATGACAATTAATATTGTGGTTTGATTTCTTATCAATGACCATTCAATCGATAGTGACCACCTCACACTGTGTAATTAATTTGAAAATATAACCATTCACATCTTTACTATTTCAGAAGCTGTCATTGTAGTACATTGTTGTCAAATTTAACGTATAGACCACGGCCATGGGGCCATTGTATTCTGACCCTCGGAGAATGGTCTATAGTAATTTTCGTATTGAATTTTACAGAACCGACAAATTGCTTTAAAGAGGCGTTGTGATGGACAGGAGCTCAATATCGCCGAAAGATGTACATTAAACTCGGCCAAAGAATTTCGGCCAGGCTCATCTCGACCTCGACTCATGATCTGGACCCCAATGGTGTCAGTTTCTCAAATATTAAATATTATTCCAATTCAGTTGACATAATTACGGATTGAATTTAATTGAATATAAAATGAACAAATCTCCGGATAACATCGGATAAGATATATTAGTCTTATGTTTGATTTATTTGCGGTTTATTGTCGTTTCAGCCCAATACCACTAGCTTGACTGTTTAATTGGTCGATGATTGGTCTCGCTGAGGGTTATCTTCACTTGGGAAATTATTCCGCTTTGAGTAGGAATTAGTAGAAAACTCCGACCACGGAAGGCAACAGACAAACTGGCACAGTATACATAAATCAGATTATCTTTCCCTTGCGCTGATCGCAAATATGCGCCAATGTTGCCATCGCTGGATGGCTCATGTTGGTCTTATGCACCATGTAACTTACCAAAACGACCCTTTGGCCCCGCATTTGAGCATGTAAATAAACTCAGAACCGCACGTGTGTGATATACTAACCGACAATTATGACACTTTGATTTCAGAAGCAGTAGATTGTTGTAATTTGGACACATCAGGGCGAACCGAGAATAATCGATTCTGGGCACAGCTAGCGTTTACTGACTTGAACTTGGCGGAATATAAAGGCCTATTCAGAAGGATACTAGATATATCTTGTAGATGTAGATGTTTTATTTACACAATAAATATTACCATATAATAACTTGAGATGCATACAAAACAAGTGAACGGTCACAGCGGTCAGTCATATTTATTGTGCGGGAATGGCATAGTCAGGTTAGGCTGTCTTACTGTCAATCCCTTATAAGTTTCACAGATCATTAATCAATAATGGCGTAATGGAAATATTTTAGATTTAGTATTTTAATATTTAACAAAATAAAAGGCCGTCCGGCCACAGTGTCCCCCGAAAAGGTGGCTTCATTGGGGGCATCAGCTTTTCTGAAAAACATAACAAGGACCCTAAATCCGAAGCAACCAGACAAAAATGGGCGGATCGTACCCATGCATATTCGAACTTGACCTGTATTTCGAGCTGATAAACTCAGATACCAAATTTGATTCATATATGATCACACAAACTGAAGTTATCATCCGGAAACCAGAAATTGACAGGATTCTAAGTCGAAAAAGGGCCATAACTCTCACAAAAATGGGCAGAGCAAACCCATATTCGAACCTGACCTGTATTCTGGTCCGATAAACTCACCTATGAAATTTTCTTTTGATCAAATAACCGAAACTAAAGTTATCATCCGGAAACCATTTCCGGGCGCACGCACGGACGGACGGACACCGGCTATTTTAATAGTCCCCCGAAAAAAAAAATTCGGGGGACATAAAAATAGCTTCTACTGATTACACATTTGCATGAGCACGGCAAATATTCTCACGTCATCGCACCAGAAACTGACAGCCATTAACAAACGCGTACATCGCACACACAAATATGAGTGGATATCATTTTTTCGTAGTGCAAGTTTCCTTTGACTTCAAACAGGAAGCCCCATACTCTGAATAATATACACGAGATAACGTTGTTCGGTATGCAAAGCTAGTCGATTATTCAAAACCCAATATCACTACATAGTTCCATCCGTTGACACATTATCTGGCTGTATGAATGATGGGATAGAGTGTTTCAGGATTGAGTTCAAGTTACAAACGGTGCCAGCAATGGTAACATTTGAATGTCGGCCATTGGTCCAGTCTAAATAAATTGAACCTAGAATTATGTGAACATCTATTACTTTAAATGTAAACAACAGAAACCGGAACGCCTTTTTCTTGGCCAACAACTGACCACCGGTGATGGAAACTTAAACATGAAAACACTACTTGATTGTGTTGCCAGTTATTTGCATTAAAAGTTATCAGAACGTCATGCATGAAACTTGGGATGTTGTCACAGAAGATACCCAGTCGATCAATTCAAAAATTCATAACATTGCAATAATTGGACAAGAATTGATTGTTCGTCGGTTTAATCCTACATTAACAAAAATGCTGTCATGTATGTCAGATAAGATACGAGATAATATCAGTTTATTTGGCAAACGTCCTTATAAGGACAGTATATATGCATACATAATAACATATAAATGTACAATAAATTATCTTAATAGAAGGTTATATATAACCTCAGAAAAGCTGAATTTTTGACAAGCTGTTCAGTTTGGGTCATGCTTTCGAAGTCTGGGAAATGTGTCTTCATAAGGTCAATGAGCTCGAGGCGTAGTGTTTCTAAAAGAAAGTGGGTTTTCGTCTTCTATATCATCATCGGATCAAATATACAGTCTTTGTCCCAATGCCGATGGCACCGCGTTATAAATGCACAACGCGCAGAAGATATGTGTTAATAATTTTGTTGTGAAGATATATGTTGGTAACTCCTATATTTAGTCCAATAATAATTATGTTATTGCATTAGTTGTGGCATCTCTAAATTGAACTCGAACTAAATAAAGTGGCATGATAATGACCATCATCGAACATCATTCTCAAATTTTAATGTTTGTTCACATAATATAAAATGTATTAATTAAATTAAAGGTACTCAATCCTTTCGATGGTCCCCATATCATCAGATTTCAAATACAACAACAATTTTCAGAATTGTTTAATTGCGCAATAATGCTAACACAGTCAACTATAGTATACTATTGCCCAAAAACGTGTTATTTATCAACATTTTGTTCAACAAAATTTGGCAGGATTGTCAAATATCTAACACCCAACGCCAATTGATTTTAGAGTTGTCCATCTTCATCCGCAATTTGGTCCCAGACCGTCGGCTTGAGGAATATTTGCCACGTCGCCAAAAAATACATGTCTCGGGAAATAACAAAATTAAAAAATCAACATCTAATAGCTCTGATCTTTGATGAATCAGGCGAGTGGACTATTCCTCCTAGAGGACCACTATTTTGGCATTGTCAATGACAAGAAATATATGATTTATTATATTCTATCGAAAATTGGTGTCAATTCTCACTCAATGTCGGATTTTGTCACATTTTTTTTACCGCGAATTTTAGTAGTCGGGTAATCTTTTGGCGATGGCATGCAGAGGAGTATAACTATATTATTATTGACAACTAACATCATCTCTTTGTGATTCGTATATTTATTTCTAAACATTCGTCGTTAACAGAGAGAAATTTCGGGGAAATTTGAAAAGCTTAAAGACATATTATGTACTTGTTCGGCAGCGTGAAACTGATGAGTTAGTGTTCAGGCGCTATGCCAAATGCAGGAATGTAACACTCTACTAACATCGCCGAAAATCTGAAGCACATCGACCATACCAATCCATAGAAAACATCGTCTGAACTACGCTCAATTGTAATTATTTACTACTCAATTCCGGACGCATCTAACGGCGATAAACTAACGAAATCCATTTTGCCATCGAGAGTTGCCGCATTTAATTAATATATAAGAATGACAGCGTGTGTTGTCAATTTGGATATTATATTTGTAAAAATAACTATTTTAAACAATATTTTTCTCCGTTTCTATTTGATCACCCAACCGGAGTGTTTCACATCACTTTAGTTGTTTAACTTCGATGAAATCGGAAAAGAAAGTTATACCATCACTCCAAAATTACGACTGATTAATCATTAAATTTCACCAATAAGTATAATGATATCCGATATTGCAACAAGTAACGTTCAATATAGATACAGATGTGCCTTGTGTTCAGGTGTCAAGTCGGAAATCTTTAGATTGTTACTATAAATAGAACAAGATTAGTATGTGATTATGCCAGCTACTGGGGTACTATCGAACGCGAAAAATTCACGTGAGTTATGATATTATTATGTTAATACACAAATTAACCCCTGCATATTTACCGTGTATTCGCATTACTCTTCGAGTCGTACTATTTTTCAATAAATTTTTAATTCGCGCACCGATGTGTGCGCGAAAATTAGAATTGCGGGAATAATATTCGATAATATTCGAGGTGCCGGCGTGTTACGAATGACGTTGAATGCATGTTATATTCTTGTCATGACCGCTACCCAAATTTTTTTGGAAAACCTTGACCCAAGGTACGTAACTTATATGGAGTCTGCTCTAGAGCAAGAAAATCCTACGGGGCTATAGGCTGGGGCCAGTATTACTGGGCGTATTTAAGCTTAAAATCTTATTTTGTGACGTCACCAATTATATAGGTAATACGAGCCATTGGAAATCAGAAAACCGGAGCAGATTTGTCGCACATGCCGTAGAACGTTACCGATACAGTTGTTGTAATGGGAAGATACTTATGGAATAGTATTTTTCATTCCATGTGTGGTGTTTCAGCCTGTTCTCTCCAAAACCCGCACATTATCTGCTTAGTGTCGAACTTGTTTTAGGTAGATATTCTGCTTATAATTGCCTCATTTTGAGTCGATAATGTGCTAAAAATGTAAGCGTTTTAATCACATTATCGACAAAACCCGCAAATGAGGCGATTCTAATCAGATGATGTGCGGACAATGACACAAGTAAGCCAACTCTCGACTTTTCAAGTGTACGCTCTTTAAGATGTGTTTCACTGTGGCCGCGCCATAAAACGAAATAACGGGTATGAGTCCATTATCTGCTTATTTCAGAATCAAATAATCACATTATGTACCTATTTCACATTATAGGCCGATTATGTGCATATTTGCCCGATGATATGTTGGGTGTTTGGGTGGGACATGTAAATTTTTATGCATTTCTTACTAAATACGTCCATACTAGAAAACCGTCGGAATAAAGAACATTCGGAATAGAGAACCCTATAGAGAACCCTATACCCCGAAATATATCTGGAAAACGTGCTCAGGTGCTACATTCAGTGCATCGACCGACCCGTGGGTGCAAACTGTTCACTAACCAATCAAAGCGACGAATTTACGACGCTACTTGATCAATCGATAATTGGATGTTTGATAGACAGAGTGTCAGTTTCAACTTCCTGTCTTTTTCATCGGAAATAATACGCTCATTTTACTTCTGCATTCTACTTACAGTGGTTCTCCTGTGAAATGACGGATTATATTATGAGAAGTAAGTCTTGTTTCGATTACGGTTATGAGTTACAACCTTAATCGAAACAAGAATGATTTATTAACTAAATACCTCGAGTCGGTGTTTTTTTTTTCTCGACTGATGGGGGCAATTAGTAGGCCTATGAGGAATTTCTAATGGTCTCCATGACAAATTATCCGAACGTCTCCTTCGGAGGGGGAACGTTTTCGATTTATCCACATGAAATATTAATAACTTATTTGTTATGATGCCTTAACATGACCATATTTAGGTGAATGCAGGATTAAATCCATATGGAATCAATTCTTGACCGAATATTCCAATAGTATGCATTGCATCGTCAACTGGGTATCTTATGACTGTGTCAACATCCCAAGCTCATGTCGTTCCGTTCACTTTTAATGAAAATAACTGGCAACAAGATCTGGCAGTGGTTTGTTTGACGTTTCTTTTTCCTGTTGTAAATAGCACCGGTGCATGCATAGTCTGCTGTTGACCGAGAAAATAACGTTCGGTCCCGGATGTTTACACTGAAAGTAATATGTTTTTCCACAAACTTCTGGGTTCAATTCGCTGTAGACTGGACCAAATACCGAGTCAACATTTAAATGCTACAATTGCGTGGACATCGTTTTATGAGTTGAACTCATTCCTCAACTCGCCATTCAAAACAGTCAGTTAATTTGTAAAACAGATGGAACTATGTGGTTGAAAACAATTGGGTTTCGATCCCATGACTATATATAAATTAAGTGCATACCACAAGGTGTTATCTCATCTCTCGACGTTTTATTATTATTCAGAGTATGGGAACGGGGCTGCGACTTAAAACAACACTATAACAAACGATGTATAACAAGCTGTTGAAGGCGAAGGAAACTTGGATTATATGTTTATCAACATGGTACCTGCATAAACTTAAACTCCTGTTTGGTTGTGTATACACTAATGTGAATGCCAGAGTTTCAACTTATCTCGGTTCTCACGAAAAATGATTTGTAAACACTTTTAAAAATATATGAACCCGTACGTAATTGTTGTCAGTTTATGGTGCGATGGCGTAATGACAGATTGAGAGGCATCGAGTATCCTTCTGAAGAGGGATTTAAATCCATCCAAATTCAAGTCGGTGATCGCTGTAACAAAAATATGGAACCTTGCCTTTTATGAATTAAAATAGTGACTTTTTTGGACATTGCATAGCTGACATCATTGCCAGGCGAAGCCCGTGTTAAGATTAACCACAAGTGTTTGTATTCATACCTCTTGGTTGAGCAGTTTGCATTATGTATGTGTAAAAGATTATCGCGTATCACCAACTGTTATGATGCCCCGATCCTATATACCCTGATTTGGACGGCGTCATTTTGGGAATATTTAAAATATCCGTGATAACAAATGTTTTATCAATTTTGGTGCTCGTCCCACAATCTCCATCCCTGACTGCTTTGGCAATTTGAATCACACCATATATTCACTGTACAAAGGAGCTGACTATAGTAATTTTTTATCAATGTTTGTGCATGCCCCTCCCGAAATCATTTCTGACATGGACTTTGCCACTTAGGAATCTTTAATCCACACAATGAGAGTCCCTGTATCATGGAGATAACCACACGTGTATAGAAGTTTTGCAGAAATCGGCGACAAATTAATGTTGGTGTCCCATTCATGCACAATCACTATAAAACAATCGACAGTTGCAAAAAGTCACAATTATCTGATTTTGAATTATTTTTTAAGTTCGTTTATGCTTTCCTTCCATATTAACGACGAATATAATAGATCGTTCCTAACATTATTTTATGGTTCTTCTCATATTATCTTGTGTGAGTTTCGTGGTGTGTGTGTGTCAATGTTTGTTTATGAATTACGAATGCCATTGATTTCAATTGATGTTTCTATATTCGTGTTTTATTCTCCTCGCAAAAATCCTGCATACATAAAAACAAATCACCAGAATCATGCGAACCAGAACAGTTTGAATTTGACACTCGTATTTTATATTTAAAAAAAGTTGTATTCAGGTCACAACTCATATCATAACAACATACAACTACATTATAAATTGATACAAGGCATTTAAGTTTACAAAAACATTTAAGTTTAACAGGTATAGTTATAATGTAAAGTAAATTTGGCTCAAAATGTATCTTTTGCTATATTTTGGGGTAGGGTTCTCTATTCCGAAGGTTCGCTATTCCGAAGGTTCACTAATCCGAAGGTTCACTAATCCGAAGGTTCACTAATCCGAAGGTTCACTAATCCGAATGTTCACTATTCCGAAGGTTCGCTATTCCGAAGGTTTTCTGTTATGGGAGTTTTTAGCCAGAAATGAATCAAAATTTGCGCCCCCGTACATTTATACACCCCAATCTAATATCTAATTTGTCCCAGATGTAGGTTATTAATAGCAAGAAGACAGTATCAGTTTATCATTTTAATATTATAGAAAGTTGAAAACACAATGACTGAAATAAACTACGAGTTAGAGATGCATTCTACCCGAACTGGCAATCTGTACTTGAAAGAAACATCAACATTAAAATCAATACAAAGTCAGAATTGCAGTTAGGTCCATTCAGCGGTATTCTGCTATACAGTAAGTTATAGCGCTCCAGTATTGATTGACCGTAAGAGCCCCACTGTTATAGTCCGCCTTTAGCATTTGGGACATTATATTAATCAAAATAACTCCTATGTAAATCATTTATAAATCAGATGATTTATTGAAGTTATATAGACGTAAAATAACACTTCCTAAAATATGTCGTTTTAGTCCTCAGCCGATAGACGACATATATGTCGTTCTACTCGCCAAAGGGTTAAATCTCAAGGAAACCCACGAAAACAAAAATCACATTTATTTTTTTAATGTTTTAAGTTATTTCCTTCATAAAAAGAGTCTTCGTACTAAAGAACCCTCTCAATATACTTTAGAATATAGAATTAACTTTTAAAATAACAAAAACCTTCGGAATAG
Organism: Siphonodentalium dalli; assembly: GCA_032622095.1. Classification (NCBI taxonomy): domain Eukaryota; kingdom Metazoa; phylum Mollusca; class Scaphopoda; order Gadilida; family Siphonodentaliidae; genus Siphonodentalium; species Siphonodentalium dalli. The sequence continues at coordinate 113,527,132 of CP136064.1, forward strand.
CGAACCTTCGGAATAGTGAACCTTCGGAATAGTGAACCTTCGGATTAGTGAACCTTCGGAATAGCGAACCTTCGGAATAGAGACATGTTCCCATATTTTGGCTGTATTTTATAAAGTTGCCCAGGCTATAATAAATTAGAAAACGTTACCCAGGTCAGGGAAAATTATTTAGAAAGAAATATGTATCGGCTCTACATATAATTATGAGTCTTTGATATATGTCAGAGCATAGACACACTGTGGGAGCATACATAATATCAAGCCTGATCTGTAAAGTTGAGCTCTATACATTTTATTTTGCTGAACATATTTATAGTGACACACTATATAAATGCACACATGATAACAACATGAACCATTTTGAGTGTTATACTTCTCGCGTATTCGTCGCCTTTTATTTTGGATGTCACAAAACATGTTTAACGACTTGGTTGCCTGATAAACTAGAACATAATAAATTCGCCGCTATAATACAGAAACGCAACAAGGGGAAAACATTGTGAAAATGTTGGTCAAGTATCAACAACGTGTCTACTTAAATGCATCCTTAAGATATTAACACAATCTTAAGAAGTACGCGTCGATTTGCATATAGAAATGATTTTAAGTATGAACACAAACCGGTTACCAGGAGGTCGATGACTGACATACACAGGAGACAGAACATCCACTGTGTCTATACTTAACTATATCTTTAAGATATATCAACACAACTGTAAGAACGCGTCGATTTGCGTCGAGAAACCTACCGCCCCACTGCGAGGGGTAAGAATCCCCTAATGTGTCACCCTGTTTGCCGTTGGTGTATCCAGTGAGGTGTGGATTAGGAGTCCTTGTACTAGGGCGGCTGAACCACGTGAATCATCGACTTGCGGGAGGCTTCGCTTGTGGTCCACGTTGGTCCTATACATCTCTGCACGACGGGTGGTTGAATTGACCCGGCTCCATCAATCGGCTCGTCACGCATCCACAGTGCTTCAGATTCAAATGTGTGTATATGTTGTATTGCTCGTCTGATATTTGAAGTATTTAGTTCTGGCCCGGTTTTCACGTAAGATGTTTCTGTTCTCCCCTATCTATGTTGTGTTCGACCTGATGTTAAATCAGGAGGTTGTTACATTCACTGGCTAAACAAGTTAACGCTTCAGCTATGCACCAGTCTTTGGCCCGACCAGAATTCAAAGGGTAGCTCCGCGGCGGCTGGGCTAGTTGTCGGTTTTATTGCTTTTTATATGGTAACTTAACCCAGAAACGAGACCTCATTGTATACATAATGACTCACATAGTTCAAATGATGCTGGGGTATTCCATCAGTAATTGGTTCTTAGCTCCGATCCGACTATTAGAAGACCCTCTTCTTCTTTTTTAATTGGTCATTGATAAGACAGTTCAAAGTGTTGCTGGACAATTGAAATATGTGAAACCGATCAGGACCGGGCGTATGACTAGCTGTCTCCTGATTGAATGTTCAAAGAAAGTTCAATCTGGTGCTTTGTTGTAGTTAACAGCAATTGCTCAAACAAACTCACCACAAAACACTGAATAGTTCCAGAGCAGTTTTGAGAACTCGCAATATATCTACTCTTCTGAATCGGAGATATTGGCTGAGTTGGCACCACAGGGAGTTACTGATTTTCGCAGATTTTCTAAGACAGTTGATGGACTAAAAGTTGCATTGCACAGTTATCTTTTGACATTCAAACGGCGCAAACATCCGCTGGCATTGGAGGCTGAACGACCATCCACTGGAACTGTTTTAGCACCCGATCCTTACGATGTTATACGTCACCACGGTAAATCTGTTTCAACAGTTAGGCCCTGTCAGCGCTAACAAGATCTGATCTTTCTAGCTCGAGATCCGCTCTCATTCTACTGGCACCGTTAACATTGTTAACAAGAAAACCAACGTCAGAAATGGTAACGCGCTCAAGATCATATATTATATACCCATGATTGTAATTATAGAATATAAAATATATTGGTTTTGCGAATGACCAACTCAGAATTCCGTTAAAATAACAACAACCAGCACCTAATTAACGAACCGGTGTCCGACTCCGCCGTCTCCGACCACAACCCCCAGTGGGCTGCAGAACGAAAACAGTCTATAAAAGTTGAAATATAAGACTTACAAATTATCTTTTTCATTTCTTTTATTTGTAATTGACATAGCTTATCACAAACCAAAAATCAACATTATTGACATAACGTTAATTAACGACAATAAACAAAATTGAAATTCCCAACTACACCTTTTACCGGACTCGGCCTCCGGCTCGCAGTTCGACTTTTAATCATCCCAAATTGTCCCATTCTATCAATAAAACACCCATGTTAATGTAAACGCCCACAGCTATCTAGAATCTCTAGGACAGTATACACGCGGCGCGCTAAATAAGAAAACCATAGTCAGAAATGGAAACGCGCTCAAGATCATATATTATATACCCATGATTGTAATTATATAATCTTTTTCATTTCTGTTATTTGTAATTGGCATAGCTTATCACAAACCAAAAATCAACATTATTGACATAATGTAAACGCCAATAAACGAAATTGAAATTCTCGACAACACCTTTTACCGGGCTCGGCCTCGGTGTCGCACTACAGCTCGGCTTCGGGGTCGCACTACAACTTTTAATGTGTCCCAATAATTAACAGTCTATAAATATATAGAACCCCCAGCGCTATGGAAGCGCCCAGGCGAAACAGGAATTTGTACATTAGTATACACGCGGCGCGCGTAACAAAAATAATTTTATCCGCTACTACGGAAATCCGTTAAAAACGTTAGGCCCTGGTACCGCTAACAATATCTCTTTAAATTAGACAAATCTTTCAAATCACTTCTTCGAAAAAAAAGGCTCTTTTTTTTTTTAAATCTCCAATCGGACCACACTTTGGTTGAAAGTCACTTTGAAAAAATATATTATATCGCGGTCTTCGACGGGTTGTGTTGTATATAAATGTTATCTCCGTGAATTAAAACACCAACAAATGAATATATATACGTTCGGGTCGTTCTGATAGATTCCAGTCCTCGATCGCTAGACATTCAGAAGACCTCAACTGAGCTACATTGTCGATGAGATTATCCCAAACCATGTTGGGATATTGGGGGCTTCAAAATCCAATAAAATTGGACCCTTCAAATAGAAGCATATATATATATATATATATATATATATAACTAGAAGGTGACCCGACTTCGTCCGGGCTATTCAAAAACCAAATTTCAAGTCGATAGCTCCACCCGTTTCCGAGATCTGGTCTGCGCATGCGCGAAGCTGTCGTCGCACGGGCTCGGCGACCCGATAAAATTCGTATCCGGGGCAAGATACATACACATACCAAATTTCAAGTCGATAGCTCCACCCGTTTTCGAGATATATAGCACAATGTCATTTGCGGATACTTCGGCCGGTGATGAGTTAACGCGACATCGGCCGGTTAAGAGTTAACGCGAACACGTCACGATCTGTTGATGGCGTAATATATTTACGCAATGTTTTTCGATGAGCGAAGCATGGTCCTGTGTTCTTCCCGACAATTAAGGTAGAAACTTTAAACGTACACAGGCGTGTGATACATCATTGGAAAGATGAAGCGCCACAGATTCTAACCGTGCAAATTATATGACTGGCAATTTATTATTCGCGCTATATCGAATCGATTTGTGAGCACCGAACTGAAATATATTAGCGCAAAACGGCGTAAAAACAGATTTGACCTCGGCACGTGAAAAGTTGAGCTCGGATCTGAAAATTAATAGGCCTATGCCACTTCCCGACAGAAAATACCCCCACATACCAAGTTTCATCGAAATCGGCTCGGTCGTTTTCGAGTCCATCGCGATCACACACACACAGACACACAGATCTTCCAAAATATATAATAGATATATATATATATATATATATATATATATATATATATATAGAATGCACAACTATTTTGAACGCCACAAACCAAAATCGAGAACAGTCAAAACATTTTACCATGACTTAATTTTCGATATTGGAAATTCTAACACACTTTGTTGTCCACCATCCCTGCCTACATGCACTGCTGATGCATAACGATAATACAGCTGTATTATGATGGTTACCAGGGGTGTATAAAGGGTTGGTAGAATTCTAGCATTGTCTGTTAGCAGCTACAAGAGCATGATTAACATTTCGGTTAGCATTGAATAAACATTTGGCTGTTTGAGCTATCAGTTCCCTGTCACCGAAATCAACTCATATTTGACTTTTATAAAGGGTCTGAATATAAAAATCTGCTACTATAATTGTGATCATATACCGGCCAGAACCTTGAATATATATATATATATTCAACTCAAAATATTTATGTAAATATATTCTATAAGAATAAACATATGGCAATAAACATATGTCGTACATTGGATGGCTATGTTATTTGCATGCAGGTAGTAGCTAAAATTCTTAGAAAGAGGGCAGTGTCTATAAAAAATGAGTAAACAAACTTTAAATAAAAATAAAAAGTGAGTACCCGAATACATGTAGTAAAAAATGTTTCAATGGCTAATTCAATTATTCCATTCTAGACTTGATCCAAAACATTTCTTGTCGTCCGTAATAAAGGAAGATTGACAGCATCGTGTTTGAAAAGTTCCGATGTTTTTAGTTTCCCTGTTCCATGTTTAACCCACCTTATTCAGGGGAGGGTCATACAACAATTCCAGACACCTATAATAGCCTTTTTTTATTTTGGATCACTTTCGGCGGCCATCAGCACAGTTTTCTACTATATAAAAGGTTTTTTTTATAAAATAGTTGAAAACCATGGTGGTGCAGGGTGTAAAGTGCAAACTTTTTCCTATACATCGGTGGGACATGTTCAGATAATATGTTCAATAAACGGCCTGTGAACTTTTTATCTCAACAATTCCTGATGGAACTACTCGTCAATAAGTATTTAGTATAAATAGAGGGTTTATTAGTTGAGATATGTGTCGTTAGGCATCGTTGTCGAAGCTTGTTCCTGCAAGATGTTTCGATACTCATGGAACTCGTGGAACAAAGAGTAACTGTATTATTTTTATTGTACTTACCGCTATGTGCGCAAACTTGAAAACTTTCATAAACGAGTATAAATCTATGGCGTCTTTATTAATATTGCATGTAATTGTCTACCAATTTTGATCACCGGAATGTGAACAGTGAGCAGTTTATATATGTACATGTAAAATGTGAGGCCTGAACAGTAAGGGTTGCTTTAAAGATCCAATTTAGTTGACCGTTGAGTGGTTGACGAAGACAGGCACTGGAGTAGTTTCACTCACAGCGCTCAATGTCCAAACAACACATCAAGTGGTTTGACGTGTGAAGTATATACTCACCATTATGAAAGTATTTCCGATCCTTCAGCGGAAAGTACTTGAATGGGAAAAAACAAACGAACTTAACACCGAGTGACGACCACTATTCCAGTATTATCCCTATGGAGGCAATGCTGTCAAAGAGAAATCCAATTTGTACACAGAGTATGTCATTGTGTGGAGTCGGTTATGGATTTCATGTATAGCCAACCACAGTATGGGATGCGAATCGACGTTACCATCAGTTCTGTGCCCTCGTCGTGTCTATTTGATTCGATGGAACGATCGTCAATGTCGCAGAAATACGTGTATACTGCTTTGTTCGGAGACATCGCGGCTGTTATTTGATCTGCACATACCTACAGGCTTCGCTTCAGTTCGCGAGCCCTTGAGCCAATCTTAGTTGAGTCGAACTGACCCGGTAATTTCCCTAATTATAGACCTCAAATCTAGAGTCCTTAATATGGCTGAAGGGGTCATATCGCCACATTTTGGTGTTTAAAAAAAACGAAAAACAATTCTCAAATTCTCAAAGCTACTTAAACTTTAAGTAGCTTTGAGAATTTGAGTATTTTTGTTCAGTTTTTGTTTTTGTTTTGTTTTGTTTGTTTTTGTTTTGTTATGTTTTTGTTTTGTGTGTAGTGCCCAGCTTTCATGTGGTTTTATGCAATATATATTCAGTATCGACTTTCAAAAAAGTTACCCACATATTGAATTTGGGCTAGGCGAGCAAAAATACAAATGACCATATCATTTTAAGTGCGTCCATGCTTTCGTTTCCACAATTCGCTAAATAATAAAGAGCGTTCTCTATTATGATCTTGTTTACTGGTGACCCGCCATATCAAATCCAGTCGGAAGTCGGGATTTTGTTACCCTGTGCCAATGCATTCTCTTATATATACGAGTCGACCATAGGTCGCCTCGCATATATAAGAGAATACATTGGCCTAACAATTTTTTACAATTTTCATCATTTGTTCTTGTATTCTTTAACAATTTTATAATTTCACCCATACAGAGCCCCAGACAAACATGAGCAGACGACACTCTTCTATGTGCTTCTATATATGTGTGGGGCTCCCTGCGGGGTAATGGATGTTTTTTTTATTTTATGTCCTAAAAATTGTAAGAAACATTTATTTAAAAAACATGATAAAAAATTGTTAGGCCAATGCATTCTCTTATATATGCGATGAGACCTATGGTCGACTCGGATATATAAGAGAATGCATTGGCACAGGGTAAAAAAAAATCCCGACTTCCGACTGGATTTGATATGGCGGGTCACAATTGACTTGTGATTGCCGTTTGGCCTTAAATTTTACCTATTAGTGGTTATCAAATCGTTCGTGGTCGTGAAACGCGACAATCCTGCCAAACACAAAGCGCTAAGCTATGACCTGATAACAACAAAATTACTGAGTGTGGCAAACACGATTGTCTCACACGCGGACTCGTTGTCAATTCTCCGAAAAGCTTTTTGGACCGTCCGAAAAAAATACGACTACAAATTCCAATTCGTAATAATTATTTGAAGTCGTTTGTTATGCGAAAGGTCTCTAATGAACGACTGCTGATGCGAATTACGAATATGATAAAGGATTGTTATTGCCCAAATCTTACATCATTTTTTATATCAAAGATCCATTTTTAATAACTGACGCCCAATATTAAACTTAATTGACAGTTAATTCATAATGATACATTTCTTGTTGTATGTATGTTGCATGTGTATGTGGTGCAGTTCTTCTATTTATTGCCTACTCATTGATATCAATAATTAATTTTATATTAAAACTAAGTGAAGATATGATATCACAAAATCAAATATATGATATCATAAAATAGTAAGCATTTAGTTATATCACATATTCGATGGTATTAGAGCATATATTTATGTTGTGATATCACTTATTCGAATTTGTTATATCATATATTCATTTATGGGATATCAGTAATTTGGATTAAAAGACTATTTATTGATATCACTAAATGCATGATACTATTAAGTGATATCATGAAATATTTATTTATATCATAACATAAATTTGTCATATAACAAAATCGAATTATTGATATCACTAAATGCTTACTATTTTTGTTAAGTCATATGTTAGATTTTATGATGTCATGAATTAATTTTATGAATTCGAATTAGTGATATCATATATTCATTTTGTGATATCAATAAAAGATAGCTATTTTATGATATCACATTTAAAATTTTATGTTATCACTAATTCGACCGATTTCAATAAAATCGGTCTAAAGGAACGATCCCGCAAACTTCCACCATTGTATTTGTATCATAAAATGTTGGGGAATTAGTGATATCACAAAATTATTTTAAAATATCAAAAATATAATATATGATATCACAAAATAGTAAGCATTTGGTGATATCATTCATTCGATTTTATCATTTCATAAAATGATTTAATTATATCACATAATATTGAATGAATAGTAGAACGGCGTGTCCAGCCATACCATTTATATATATTGGTGTCACAAAATGAATTAGTGATATCACAAATTCAATTTTCTGATATAACAAAATGAACTTATGTTATCACAAAATCGAATATGTGATATAAAATAGTAAGCATTTAGTGATATCACAAATTTTATTCTATGATATCGTACACTCCATTTGTGATATATCACTTATTCGAATTTGTGATATCATAAACTATTTAATGATATCATAAAAGATTTAGTGATATCATATATCCATTTAGTGATATCATAAAATTAATTATTGATATCACTAAATAGCTAGTAAATAGAATAACGGCGCCCCACACATGTGTAATACCACACTATATAGCAGGGGTGGAATTTTTTACTCGGAATTGGACGAGGCGGTAAGAATGACACACCCACCCATGCAGTGTCATCGCGTTCTGGTTGCAATACCATTTACGACAAAACCTAAACTATTTTACTAATACGGTAATATTCAGTAACCATTGCATCTAAAAAAATCACCAAAATCTGCTATCATTACTCATTAGGCATAAAACATTTAAATGTGATGTCAATTTAGGGCAAAACATAATTATAATGTTCTCTTCCAATAACAAGTAATATATTGAAGAACACACTGACAAATTACATGTATTCTTTGCAATGACAGAAACAGAAATCCCGAAATCAAAAGTGAATGTTATCCTGCACAAAGATGCGTGTATATTTGTTTTGTAATACTCTCTGAAACGAACACCCTTTGACAGACATTTTTGTTCGGTTTAGAGAGTTGTTTTAATACAATAAATCCTCTCCAATACGAACACCATTCTGACTGACTTTTCTGTTCCGTTTAGAGAGGTGTTCGGTTTACAGAAAATCGCGTCAATACGAAACATGAAGCCGCTATTATACAAAGAGTAACCAAGACGCAAATTAATTTGTTAATTAACTTTGACAAACAACACAATGATAAAACACATGTGTATAGTATCCCACTGCGACCGTTGATACCTAATAATTGTTGTTTGCTAGCGTAATCATCGATAAATCTAAATTTTAAACATTGATGTCGAAGGCAGTTTTCCATTTTTCGTGGTACCTTCGCTTGGGTGGGTTAAGCGGTCTCTAGGTGTAGTAAAACAGCCACTTCGCTCGAATGAATACATTTATGTTGTCCAATATATGGTAAGCTCCAGTTTAATGCCAAATTTGCTTATGGACATAGCTTTTTCGCTGTAAAAAAACGAAATTCTACAGCTGTCCCGCTGCCTTGATTTTCGACAATTTTAGTGTAGGTCAGTTGTTGGCCGAACATCCGGTGTCCGGCGAGTTGCGGGGTTAATATGTCTGGTTGGGGCGAATATCTAGCTTTCGTTAGACACAAAAAAATGAGCGCTCTACATGTTATATTCCTCGAGATATTGGCCGTCCCACGCAATAAAAAATTTTGTCCCGCAGTTTCTCAATTTGTCCCGGATCCTGTCCCATTCCGCCGTTTGTCATGTCCCCAATGATAAGAATATCTATATGAAACCATCGATGCAAATGTATATTTATTCTTGTACAATAATACATAAATACATATATCTTTCAACATTGATACCATTTAAAGAAATAGAAGAATTAATTGGCTGAATTTGGCATCACATGCGTAATTGAATTAAAAACAACAATGAAAACATGTGACATGAGAACTGGTGGAATTGCTTCTTTTTTTCAGTGAAATCTTTTCCTGGTCAGAAGCCACACCCACCCCATGTAATAGTGTTATAAATGAACAAACATTGAGTAGATATTGGAACTGGGAGTCCCCCTTCGCTTGATTTATGCTCTATTTTGTTTCAATTTATATGAATGAACAAGTATATTCATTTTATTATAATTAATTTGTGTGTAATAAACATGGATTTGGAAAACAATTTACATGTATGTCATTAAACAATTTGGGCTCGGACACCCCCGCCCCTGAAGCATTTACATCTTAATCGCCATTGGTGATGTTTGTTGATAAGTTATGTTATGTATAAACTTTGAATATGATAATTGTCGCCAAATATATTTGCAAACGTTCTGGTTCTGGTCTAACTGTAAAATGCAAAGTCCAAACATTTAATGTGCGATATTTTATTTTCAACTATATATACCATTCTACAATAGTTACATGCACGAGTATAGATATTTTGCCACGGGACTCCCTATTAAAAATGTTTCGTTTAACTGGGAACCAGGAGCGGTGTTTCAATAAGAACAGTATGCGTTTAATAGAAACAACTCTTTTTGTATAGACGTTTTAATACTTTTAAAGATCGCTCATTGATCCAACTTGGGGTTTTCTTCAGCATCGATTTTTCACCCACTGACCGCGTCGGGTGCATTACAATCGAAGAAGGCATGCGTTTCTGCTGGACTGCACTGACGTTTGGTCGCAAAATAAAATTATAACCGTTACCAAAATACACGGTTGGATAACACCGTCATAAACAGGTTCATATTAATATCGTCAATAAAATTAACTAATTAGGCGAAAAAGTTTTACTTTGGGGGGGGGGGGACTTATGTCATCGTAAACAAGATCCTCTTCAAGTTCAAATTGTACGTGTCTCGCCAAGCTCCACGCAAGGTTCAGTCCCCTACGCAGGACTTACCGCTGCCAGCACCCACACATAATGTGAAGAAATCGCACCTTTATCTATTTGAGACTTTTGTAGGTTACAATTCATTCTGCATTATTCTGAGAAACTGAACTGTCCATATTCATTTAAAATTTGTCTAGATCAAGCCAGAATGAATTGTAACTGGCAAAACACTTATTATATTTAATTAAGAAAATACACATGGCGGCAGAGCGTAGCGAGGGGACTGAACTCTGTTTTGCACCTTGGTGTCTTACTTGATGTTGAAAGTCAATGTCAAAAACATCAAGAGCCCGGGTGGTTAGCGTGTCGGACTTCTTAACGCCCTCGTGTGTATACTGTCCTAGAGATTCTAGAGAGCTGTGGTTCGCTGGGCGTTTTATTTATAGATAATTGGTTTTTCCGGTTGTGACAATTCGCAGTAGGTCCTATTTGCGGAGTCTATTTGCGGAAGTCCCCGAATTCGCGGAGGTCCCCTAAAATGGTCGAAATATGTTGATTGTAATGAGGGAACGGGTGCGTATATGTCAATTGATACGTATTTTAAACAAATGACGACACGATCATCATAATAATGGTTTGTTCTATCAATTATATCACCATCATCATCATCATAATACGGAACAAGTCTTGCGACTTTTCGTTCCAATAACATTATTTGAAATGCTTGTTTACAAACATATGTATCGTCATTCGATATTTACTTGTGAGTCACTTGATCATATTACTTGTCGTCAAACTCGTATCTACTATATATTTTGAGACTTCCGTATATATATATGTGTCCTTTGTAGACACGAAAACGGCTCGACCGATTGAGCCCAAACTTGCTATCTAAGGGTAAAAAGCCACGAGAAATGCCATCGCACCGCTTCTGAGAACGTCCGGGCACTCCGTCACCCTTCGCCCTGCCACCGTTGTTGAAATTGATGGGTTAATGATTAAGGAGCGTTCGCATCTGCGGTGTCGTTGTTAAAGAGCGTTTATATACACGAGTATAAATACGGCTCAATCGACCGTCTCGGAAACTGGGGATACTTAGGGCTTCCAATGGACGGGGGGGGGAGATTTTCGTCTGGTCAGTTTGTCCACCTTAGGTGACCCTGACCTTGAAATGGGTACCCACAAATGACCTTGGGCGATATCTCGGTCGTCAGCGGTGACATCGACGTGAAATTTGTTATGTATATAGTCAACTCGGGACGGGGAATATTTTTGTCGGGTTATTTTCTCCACCCAACTGGGTACCCGCAAATGATAGCATGCTGTCGGTGTGCCTGTACGGGGTTACCTTGAAAAACAAAACATAATGGATCGACCAAAGCCATGGGACCAATCCCGCCATTGACGGGATAATCTGCTAGTTTTATTTAATAGAAGAATGAGTCTATGTATATTTTGAATTGATCGAGTGTTGGAGCCTCAACAGCGAAGTCTGGCAGAGAGTTCCAACTATTTACCACCCTCTGCGTGAAGAATTATTTTCCTGTGGCCTTGTTAACAATGGGCATATGTAGCTGTTTATTGTGTCCTCTTGTTCTTCTTGATAAATGTCTTTCTAATAGGTCACAGGCATTCATATTGTAATGACCATTCAACAGTTTATATACCTTGATTAGATCTCCTCTAAATATTCGATATTTTAAAGACATCAGATTGAGTCTTATCATTCGGTCTCGGTAGCATAGAGTTTTGATTTGACGAACTAGTTTCGTTGCTTTTATTTTTATTTCTCTAACACAATACTTTGATATTTGTGATGTGGGCTCCATGCAGAGTTACAATATTCGATGATAGGTCTGGCCATGCTTATGTAGAGCGATTAGAAAGTGTCGATGTCCAAGTTCGTGAAAGTTCTGTTTTAGGATATTGTAGGAAGTCTAATCTGGCCGTGTCAAATGTAGCTATAGCGATGGGATATCTCGCAGGACAACACATTTCGTGTTTTCGTGGGGGGGGGGGGGTGTGTATTCGCTGGATGTATTATAGTTGCAGTAACTATTATGACCGCGTTAATTGCATTCGATGTTTAGGTATGAACAATGGCTGAGCCATGCACTCTTGGCGGGAACACAATGCCTCCGATTTTTTATCCGCATTTAGAAGCTTTCTGGTGTGGTGAATGAGAAATCTGCAGTAATAAGCCGTAGTTTTTTGTAATAATTTGAAGGATTAGTTGTTTTAACGGAATTCTGAGGTGGTGCATTCATGTAACAAATATATTTTATATTATAATTTATATTTATGGCTAATAATATGATCTTGGGGGCGTTACCATTTCTGATTATGGTGTTCTTGTATTTACTTTACACACAGCGTTGTGAGTTCGCAGCACGTCGCTGGTCTATTGTGAGTCTTCACACAGATCGTTTTGAGCGACGTGCAATTGTTTGCTGTTTCAAATCCCGCGCCAGGTTGTGACCCTTGGGCAAGGTCGCAATACTATGTCGGCTTCGCACCACTCACGCGTTTAACAATTACCAGTCAGCTTGCCATACTGTTGACTATCAAAGCATATTCAAATCAAACTAGAACAGCGCCTGCTAATTTTTGCTAACAGATATCTCAATTGCTGAAAGGAATGGGGAAATACATCGGATCATGTTCCAGTTACTGGCAAGATCAAATTAAATATGTCTCCTGAAAGAAAGGAGAAAGTAAACAGTGCTCCAGTCCATATGCCTATTGGGAGAGCTGCAGTCATCAAACATACGGAGAATTTGTTCGGAGTCATTTACAATACAAGAAACCACAGCCGCAATTTGATATGATGGACGACCTCTCAGAAACACTCAACGTTACTGCACAGAAAAAAGTATTCCAAAGTACAGCACGACGCAGTCTATGTAAACATACACTCAGATTCATACTGATACTGAGTCTATTGCATTCCCATCAACTTTTCATTTCTGAACGGTTGTGGGCTTCCCCCAAATTACGTCACACCACACTAAATATAAATCTGAAATTAGTTGTGATTGACAGGCGTAAACATGGTCACGTGCCAGTGCCGTCATGGCCGCTTCAACCCTGTGAAGCCGATTCTAAAAATCGGAATTAATAGTTGCAGGGTTTGTGACTTTTCGTTCGGCGGTTGTTTTACTGACAATAAAGGGAAGCAGCTAGCTTCCGGGATCCAAAATAATATGTAAAATAACTAAGACAGATCTTCTTGAAATTATAAAAAATGTCACTTTATGTGGATCTCTTGGACTCAGAACGAATTATTTTTTAGATTGGCCAGGCGATTTGTCGCCCATGTTGTCAAAAAATAACACAAATCAACGGCCACGAATCAAAAATACATGAATGTCGGGATTATCTGCTAAAACAACTACAGAACTAAAAAAAAAGTTAAATGACATAACAAAACGATCATGATCAGTTCCCCAGTACCGGCAGTAGTACCACCGCAGCCAAAACGAGCGAAGAACAACACAATTCTACCACCAACCCCACCGAAACCCTCCCGACCTTACACAGCCGTATTATTAGCTCCAAAGATTGGCCAGTTGTACCATAATTACAGTTGCCTGCAATCCAAATTCCGGTGATTCTTGATTTTAAACTTTCGACCGCTCGTCAACAATCTACTTTATTTGTCCATTTGTGAATTTCTCTTCCAGTATAACATGACGTCATGGGTACTATTTGAACAACATTTAGCCACACCTTCGGAATTTCCACACCGAGAGCACGTGACATGTTACTAGTTTTTTATTGGGGCACACATTTCTTGGAGCTAAGTTTTGATTGGCGGTAATTACAAGGAATCCCGGGTTTGGGAAATGAAAACTGAACGAAAGGTCGTCAGACCCACTATGTTTTATATGTGGGTATGTAGTTTACTCCAGACTGAGCACGACGGTAAAGATTGAGAATATATGGTCTGATCAGAAGAGATTTAATTAGCTGTGAAGAAATCAAAGAAAGCATTTTCGGAATAATAGAAGCAGGGCCGTCCCAAATCTTATAACTCATTGTTACTGAACAAGAACGGAACACCGAGTATTCGGAGGAACGCACAACGACTAGTGGCTGTTAATTAAAAAAAAGGTGGTGATTGAAGAAATTATGAATGCAACAAAACTTTACATTATTCGTCAAACTGGTCAACAGGCAGAGACAAAATAAATCAACTAGCTAATACAAAGGAATTACTTGTAATTGGAAGAACTCTTATATCAAACGAAGATATCAGAGAAGGATGTGCGGAGTACTTTGCTGGATTAGCTTCACCTTTGTATAACCGACCCTCTGTTCGATGACTCCTATGACCAAAAAAATATTTGAAAAGATATACTGACAATTGAATAGCTCTGAAGTAACCAGCATATGTATATACCAATAATCTGGGAAGATCAAATCGAAAGACACATTAAATATGTCTCCTGAAAGAAAGGAGAAAGTCAACAGTTCTCCAGTCCGTATGCCAATGTGGCGAGCTGCAGTCATCAAACATACGGAGACTATGTTCGGAGTCATCAACAATACAAGAAACCAAAGCCGCAATTTGATATGATTGAAGACTTCTCAGAAACACTCAACGTTACTGCACAGAAAAAGTATTCCAAAGTACAGAACGATGGTAAAGATTAAGAAGATATTGTCTAATCAGAAGAGATAGAATTAGCTGTGAAGAAATCAAAGAAAGCATTTTGGGAATAAAAGAAGCAAGGCCGTCCTAAATCTCATAACAACTCATTGTTGCTGAACAAGAAAGGAACATCGAGTATTCGGAGGAGCGCACAACGACTAGATACTGTTAATAAAAAAAGGTGGTGATTGAAGACATTATGAAGGCAAAACAACAAAACTCTACATTATTCTTCAAACTGGTCAACAGGCAGAGACAAAATAAAGCAAATAGCTAATACAAAGGAACTACTTGTAAATGGAAGAACTCTTACATCAAACGAAGATATCAGAGAAGGATGGCGGAGTACTTTGCTGGATTAGCTTCACCTTTGTATGACCCTCTGTTCGATGACTCCTATGACCAAAACAAATATTGGAAAAGATATACTGACAATTGAATCTCTCTGAAGTAACCAGCATATGTATATACCAATAATCTGGGAAGATCAAGTCGAAAAGATAGTGGACAGTCTGAAGAATTGGATTCTAAAGATCATGATGGACTCCAAACCGAGCATATTAAAATGGGAGGACAGCCTGTCATGACATTTTTAACTGAATTCACCAATGCATGCTTTGAACAGAAGATACCAGCATTATTGAGGACAGGAGTACTAACACCAGTGCATAAAAACGATGACAAGAACTTACCAACAAAGTACTCATATTGTTCTCAAAGTGATAGAAAACATCCTTATTAAATTTTCATCCGAGAAGATTAACTCGTTTCAATCAATGCTACAAAGGGATTTACAAAAGGAGTGTCTGTAACTAATGCAGGTGTCGTCATCACTGAAGTAATGAATGAAGCTAATGGTTTAAGGAAACCACTGCATCTGGTAACTCTCGATACACAGAAGGCGTTTGATTTTGTTCCACATGCACATCTGATGAGATTATTTCTGGAGATGGGTTTCTGTTTTATATAATACTAGGAGGTGACCCGACTTCGTCCAGGCTTTGACCTTGAATTGTCTATTTTGAAGGCCAAGGTCAAGTGGGGTCACGATTTGACCCGTCCAAAACACTGCCCGAACAAAAGTACCCGACAAAAGTACCAGTCGAAATCCATCCGGTTTTACCCGATTTGACCTTGTAGAAGGTTACCCGACTTCGTCCGGGCTTTGACCTTGAATTGACCATTTTGAAGGTCAAGGTCAGGTGGGGTCAAACACCAACACCTCAAAAATGGTGGAAATCGGCCCAGCGGATACCGAGATACCCTATGCATCAAATTTCGTCCGTAAAAATCCGCTAGTTTAACCCGATTTGATTTCCACTCAAGTATATAAACGCGCCTCATATACACACGCTCATTAATTATCAAGTTTCAACGTAAAGATAAATTACCATCGGTGCCCGAGATATCGCCAAGACGTCTGAAACAGTCAAATGCATCGGCCGGTTAAGCGTTAACGTGATCTAACGTTATGACCTCTAACGACGTCATAGAAGTTACGCATTGTTTTTATCCTGATGGAAGATAGTACCACTTCTTCTTGATAATTGAGGCAGATAACTAAAACGGATACATACGCATTATATATCGTTGGAAAGAGGAAACACGAAAGATTCTCAAAGTGTCATTATTATGACTGGCATTTTATTATTCGCGCTGTTTCGAATCGATTTGTAAGCACCGAACTCAAATGAAAGTCCCGTAACACAGCGTAAAAACAGATTTGACCTCAGCAATTGAAAAGTTGACCTCGTATCTGAAAATCAATAGGCCAATGTTCGTTCCCGGGTCGAATTACGTGTCCGTACCAAGTTTGGTCGAAATCGGTCCAGCCGTGTTCGAGTCCATCGCGAACACACACACACACACACAGATCTTCCAAAATATATAATAGACTAGAAGGTGACCCGACTTCGTCCGGGCTTTGACCTTGAATTGTCTATTTTGAAGGCCAAGGTCAAGTGGGGTCACGATTTGACTCGTCCAAAACACTGCCCGAACAAAAGTACCCGACAAAAGTACCCGTCGAAATCCATCCGGTTTTACCAGATTTGACCTTGTAGAAGGTGACCCGACTTCGTCCGGGCTTTGACCTTGAATTGACCATTTTGAAGGTCAAAGTCAGGTGGGGTCAAACACCAACACCCCAAAAATGGTGGAAATCGGCCCAGCGGATACCGGGAAATCGGCCCAGCGGATACCGAGATACCCTATGCATAAAATTTCGTCCGTAAAAATCCGCCAGTTTAACCCGATTTGATTTCCACTCAAGTATATAAACGCGCCTCATATACACACGCTCATTAATTATCAAGTTTCAACGTAAAGATAAATTACCATCGGTGCCCGAGATATCGCCGAGACGTCTGAAACAGTCAAATGCATCGGCCGGTTAAGCGTTAACGTGATCTAACGTTATGACCTCTAACGACGTCATAGAAGTTACGCATTGTTTTTATCCTGATGGAAGATAGTACCACTTCTTCTTGATAATTGAGGCAGATAACTAAAACGGATACATACGCATTGTATATCGTTGGAAAGAGGAAACACGAAAGATTCTCACAGTGTCATTATTATGACTGGCATTTCATTATTCGCGCTGTTTCGAATCGATTTGTAAGCACCGAACTCAAATGAAAGTCCCGTAACACAGCGTAAAACAGATTTGACCTCGGCACGTGAAAAGTTGACCTCGGATCTGAAAATAACTAACCATAATACATTCGCCCAGTGGATTATCGATCGTCCGCTCTAACGTGAAAAACTGTAATACAGCTTACACCACCTTGTGGGGTAACTACATAGAACTTAACTCATTGAACGCCGGCGACGAGATATCTCGTCGCCCGAAAAACACCATCTGAGCGCCGGCGACGAGATAACTCGTCGCCCAACACACACCGTTTGTAACATTCTGCCTTCTAATCCAATCTCACAATTTCAATCTGTTTGCACACGATTAGAACCCTGCATACTACAAGTCACATTTTGGGAGAAGCGTTTGTTTAAATTTCAAGGGGGGGTCTGTATATACGCGCATGCGCAGATTCAACTTGTTTTCGGGGTATAGCCCAGCATGTCTCCGTTCAAATGACGCATCAGGCAGCTCCTCGTGTCGAGGCGTTTAGGAGATACAGTCATATGAAAACAGGTGGTGAAAATTGATGTGATCTGTGGGCGTGACTTAGACTTGCAGAGTTCAAACTCTCTAAGAGGTCAACGGATACAGGCGTACATATCTGTTAATTGGAAACCGATTTTAATTGCGTAAAGGTCGATTCCTATATAGTCGGGCATGCCCTGATCCATCGTAAACTTGGTTTGACACCAAACGACACAGGAACGCTGATGTCGACTCAACGTACACAATATGTCAATCAAACTCTGTACCTTAAGGGGTTCGCCAAATTACAATATCGAACTGAAATTTGGCATGGAATGCGGGGGGGGGGGGGGGGGGGTCGATGCGCTGAATCGGATATAATCGTCACCGGGTTAATCCGATGTACTAACATGTGGCATTGTCACCTAGATACAGTACAAACTGGAAGTACGTCTCACCGCGGCAAGTGCGACTATTATAGGCCAAAATGAACGAAACAATACATTTCCAAATAGTTTTCAATTTAATAATCAG
Source organism: Siphonodentalium dalli (assembly GCA_032622095.1). Classification (NCBI taxonomy): domain Eukaryota; kingdom Metazoa; phylum Mollusca; class Scaphopoda; order Gadilida; family Siphonodentaliidae; genus Siphonodentalium; species Siphonodentalium dalli. Next base: position 113,545,824 of record CP136064.1, read on the forward strand.
CTTTTCTCGGAGAGTGTTCATTGTAAACGTCATCCCATTCACAAAATTCGTTTAGTCACACCGATTACCCCCCCCCCCCCCCCGGATCCTATCTAAATGCTATGTTATTCCACCAGTAAAATTAATGTCTAAAACTACACTGAATAAATTATTTAGATGGCCACACAAAACAACAACTTTGTGATTTCAGTCAATCGGTGTCAATTTTAAGTCCTCGTTGCCATGGCAACATGAAATTTTTGACCTATGATGACCCCCGAGTACCGGACATGGAGTTTAAAAGCAGGTCATGGATAGGGCCTATACTAGCAATGCCTGCTGTCAATTCGATTCTGTCCTATATTGAATAGTCAAACTAAATATATAGTTAGTGTGAATAATGTTCTTTTTTCCCAGGAGACCTGGCGTACAGATATCGATTCCCCTCAGGAGACCTGGCACTCAATGAGTTAAACGAACAGACAACGTTCGAGCAAATTGTCCATAAAAGATGTCAGCAGAAGGATAAGTGCCCTGTATGGGATGTAGTTGCTATTCAACACCAGCTATGTGTGGAGAAGCCAGTATACTAAATCGCAGCCGGGGTACAATTGTTATAGACAGTTTGGTTATTGATCGGACATAACATATGTTTAGGTCCCTCAATCACAGGAACACTGATGATAACTTAGACATATATGCGTGTCAACTGTCAAGCTTATTCTCGGACATACCTACTCATTTGTGTGTATACTGCTTATCTAACCACCCATGCATAACCGGCATTAGTATATTATTAATAACAAGAAATAAAATTAATATATTTTGGTTATTGATCGACATAACGTATATTTAGGTGCCTCAATCCTAGGAACACTGATGATAACTTAGACATATGCCAAGACTTAGTGTCAAGCTTATTGTTGGACATACATATACTAATTTGTGTGTACACTGCGTATCTAACTACCCGTGCATAACATATATCAGTATATTATTAATAACAAGAAATATGTATATTTGGTTATTGATCGGACATAACATATGTTTATCCCTCAATTCTATGAACACTGATGATAACTTAGATATATGCGTGTCAACTGTCAAGCTTATTCTCGGACAAACATACTATAATGTGTGTGTATACTGCGTATCTAACCACACATGTGCTAACCGACATCAGTACATTATTAATATTAAGACATAATTATATTGAAAATGTGCTCGAAACAACAGTTACTGCCAAAGAATGACTAAGACGGTATTCTCTTTCGCCATGCAACATCCTGACGCACACAGATGAACTCCCACACTGGATTACTGTCATGTGGCGCGGCTATTAGACAATATGTGAACTAAACGTTCCCGCCAAAACTGCAAACGAAAAACAGAAGAAACGCACATTACTCCTGGTGTACATGTATACGTCACGGCATTTTGTTTGTTTTTATATCGAGAGAATATTAACATTTTCGTGCGTATTGACTTGATTTTTTTTAATTTCGTTGCACCCCCCCCCCCCTTCCAACAATGGTTGGTGTAAACATATTACATTGCATAACACAGCAACTGGATTGAGACATGAGTTTTACAACTTACAAAGGATCTTTCTCCCGACGTAATTGATTTATACACAACGGACATAAAATTACACCCTAACATGATAATTCATATGTATAACATCGTTTCACTTATATCGATATATGATATCATCTTGAGTATGACCATAACGATGAAACAACATCATTACATGATTTTTTTGCAGCCAGGGGCTCAGAGCTCAGTAGTCTGCAAAAAAAATCATGTGATGATGTTGGTTCACAGCATACCTGCAATGTAACGATATATGTAAGTGTGAGTGTTACAATGCACATTGTTTACTATATTATTTTACATATTTATTTTAATTTAGGACTAGTACTTCATTGCTTATCTATATTCGTTCGATCTTGTCAACTGTGTTGATGGTTTCTATACTATTCGCGTTTATTTCGTCTCTTTGCTAGATTATAGGCTTTTTCGAAATTCCAACATTTCTTTGTATTAATCAGCTGGCTTTTCATATGCAACTTGTAAATGCTTGCCCAAGCGGGTGCTCATTAATTGCTATTAAAGGTACAGATGGCCTTCGCGGTGGGTATTGCTGTTAAAATTATAACACCCATTAACACCTTATATGGAGCCCGGGAGGTGACATGTAAATATTTGTTATAATCCGTGCGCACGAAATAACAATCCGTTCGAGAAGTGTATTTATAAATAGGTTTGTGAGTTTTTAACAGCGAATGGACTTTATCAAAATGCAAGCCCGGCTTCGTTAAAGGTGATTCGACTGTATTCCAACTTACTGATATTTACGATCATATCGCAGATTCTCTCGACCAAGGTAAAGAAATTAAATGTGTATTTTCTGATGTTAGCAAACCTTTTGATAAGGTTTGGCATAAGGGTCTCCTTTGCAAAATGGAACGCATAGGCATAATTGGTAATATGCTGAAACTTTTTGAGTCATACATATTAAATCGCCAGAAAAGAGTGGTTTAGACAGTGACAATTCAGAATGGAATAATGTATGAGCTGGTGTACCTCAGGGATAATTTACTCGGACCTCTCCTCTTTCTAATTTACATCAATAATATATCAGAAAATATTACTTTCTATATTCGACTGTTTGCTGATGACACGTCTATTTTTTTAACCGCAGAAGAACCCGATTTAGCAGCAGATATGATTAATATGAATATCTCTAGACTGGCGTATTGGTACACTGCTTGTTACCTTCAATGAACTAAAACAGAATCCCTTCCTATTTCCCGTAAACAACAAACCCCAGATCACCCTCTCTTATAAAGGCAAATAGTACTATTGAAGAAGTAAAGTCTCATAGACATCTTGGAGTCACGTTTGATAACCCAGGTACATGGACTGCGCACATTGATGAGATTACTGATAAGGCACGGAAAATAATTGACCTCGTGAGGAAATATAAACATGTGTTATAAAGAAAAAAAGTTTACTTTGCTTTTATCCGCCCAGTATTAGAATATGCTGTACCAGTGTGGGACAACTGCGGTAATACACTGACTGACCGTCTCGAAAAAATTCAACATGAAGCGGCAAGAATAGTCTCAGGATCAACGCGAAGTATTAGAACAGAAAAAATGGTGGAAATCGGCCCAGCGGATACCGGGAAATCGGCCCAGCGGATACCGAGATACCCTATGCATAAAATTTCGTCCGTAAAAATCCGCCAGTTTAACCCGATTTGATTTCCACTCAAGTATATAAACGCGCCTCATATACACACGCTCATTAATTATCAAGTTTCAACGTAAAGATAAATTACCATCGGTGCCCGAGATATCGCCGAGACGTCTGAAACAGTCAAATGCATCGGCCGGTTAAGCGTTAACGTGATCTAACGTTATGACCTCTAACGACGTCATAGAAGTTACGCATTGTTATTATCCTGATGGAAGATAGTACCACTTCTTCTTGATAATTGAGGCAGATAACTAAAACGGATACATACGCATTGTATATCGTTGGAAAGAGGAAACACGAAAGATTCTCACAGTGTCATTATTATGACTGGCATTTCATTATTCGCGCTGTTTCGAATCGATTTGTAAGCACCGAACTCAAATGAAAGTCCCGTAACACAGCGTAAAACAGATTTGACCTCGGCACGTGAAAAGTTGACCTCGGATCTGAAAATTAATATGCCCATGTTCGTTCCCGGGTCGAATTACGTGTCCGTACCAAGTTTGGTCGAAATCGGTCCAGCCGTGTTCCGAGTCCGTCGCGAACACACACACACACACAGAGATCTTCCAAAATATATAATAGACTAGAAGGTGACCCGACTTCGTCCGGGCTATTCAAAAACCAAATTTCAAGTCGATTGCTCCACCCGTTACCGAGATCTGGTCTGCGCATGCGCGAAGCTGGCGTCGCACGGGCTCGGCGACCCGATAAAATTCGTATCCGGGGCAAGATACATTCACATACCAATTTCAAGTCGATAGCTCCACCCGTTTCCGAGATATATAGCCCAATGTCATTTGCGGATACCTCGGCCGGTGATGAGTTAACGCGACATCGGCCTGTTATAGTGGGGCGGATAGATGACACAATCGTGCATTTTATGGTAAAAGCACCAAACTTGACACGCATGTACTACATATAAACATAAGACATTTTTGATATCATGCCAAGCTGGAGAATGCCCATGGTTGCCATGGCAACCGTTTTGACAACAAATCTTGTTTTTCTCTCAATCACAACAAGTATGCATCGTTATGACTCAGTTTCTGATCGAAAAACAATGTTTTATGTACCTATTTGTACTGAAAAGGGATCAGGCTATATATCCATTGACTCATGTGTCCGTTATAGTTGGGTAGAATCAAAATGGCGGATAAAATGGCCGCCATTTGTTTGAAAGTCCCTATTATTGGCTGCGTGTATCGACATTTTATTGAGATGTGTGTACATTTTTTATAATAAAATGTACTTTGACAAGAAAATATAAACTGATAAATCACTCTATATATATATATAACAATGCTAAGGATTGCAAAACAAAAAGTATAGGCCAGAAGATGATGGAATAGCGTAAATATAATGCAAAAAAAACAATGGGTTGTTTGTTTTGATTACTATAATTGATGGTTACAATGACACGAGAAGCATTTCTATGATATAAAACTATCTGAAAGTTGATTATGACAATCTTCCGCGTTAACTTTATATCATATCATTTTAGCGAGTGTGTGTGGACAATATTTGTCTGGTACAAAACTGCTTGGCAACCGTTGCTATGGAGCTACCCGATTACCTTTGTGCAGCTATAATAACACTTACTCACAATTTGACAAGCTGCTAATCAGTGTGGTATTATATGCGGAACATACAAGTACCGCAAAGTTTACATATTATTGATATTAACTATAATTCTTCAAAATAGAGGTAAGCAAATGTTTTTATTACGAGCGTAGGTGCGAATTATGTGCGACAAGGTATGATATGAATTGTTTACATTTGCAATAGCAATATCGTGAGATATATGTAATTCCCTATATAGTTGTTATACAACTGAAGTTTGCTAAAAAATTTGATTCTAATATATTATGAGAATCAATCATGCAATAACTCGTGGCATTTCGCCGCTCCAATATAGGATAAAACAGTCGAAGACACTCATTCTGCGATAAGTGGCATTCAAGAATGTGCAATGGATAGTCAAGTATGAATAATTCATGACAAATCGCCAGTCAATTCTGCTAGTTGTGTGAACGCACCCTAAAGAGTTGGAAAAACTTGCATACATGTCACTTTTGGCAACACTTACAGTAATGCCTTAAGTAATAGACATCCTAACCACAGCAGAATTATGGGTAACTTTCAGGATTTAGTCGGAAATATGGCTATTTATTTCCGACTTAATCCTGAAAATTACCCATAATTATGATGTGGTTAAGGGGTCGATTACTTAGGGCATTACTGTATTTTCAATTGCAACTGCATAGAGCAGTACAGCGTAATGATGCCCTCGAGAATTTGCAATTGTTTTTGCATCCATTCTTGCAACCACATCGCAATAGTTCTTGGCAACCTTTGGATGCTCCAGGATTGATTGATTGATAGATTGATTGGGGTTTATTGTCGCTTTAGCAACTAAGGCCATATCACGACATTGCCAGTTTTAGTGGTGGAGGAAATCCGCACACTTGCGACTAATCTAACAGTGATTTCAATGGCTGATAAACTCGTCAACCATGTGCGGCAAACCACCGGCCATCGGCGAGTAACTGGTAACTCCACCAGATAACGATTTCGAGCTACACAGTCCACGACGGAAACATGAGGATTTGAACCCTTATCGCCAGCGCTGGAGAGCGAAACGGCTTGGAGTTGTACCCCTAACCGATTGAGCCACCGAGGCCCCGGATGCTCCAGGAAGATCGGTCCATGTCACACTCCAACTTTCTTCATAGTAGCCTGTCATTTGCATAACAAAAATGGGTTTCGTAAACAAAATTGGGGATTTTGTGCAATGTAGTTAATCGTAAATCCTACATACTGGAGACATTGGAAACCATTGTTGATAAGCTTCTTATCGATTAGTAGCCTCAAAAATGGCGTTACCATAGCAACAGTATGTGGTTTCTGAGAATTCTGGAAAATGATCATATGTGAATTATTTTAGTGACAACGGTGGACTTGTTGGTGGATATGGTTATATAATAATACTTGCATGCATACATTCTCCAAGACGAACCTCCAGCACTGATCTCAAGAGTCAAGGTGACTATGAAAGGTCAAGTGTTTTATCACTTCATGTGCTATTATTTGTCTTTATGAGGAACCTTTCTCAATTTATTGCATCATATTGATATTTGTTACATTCTGGAGATCATAGCCTTTATTTTGAGACACATATCTTATCCATAGGCTGATTATTACTTGTGTGAGAGATTTTACGAAACATTTGACCAGGCCAATTGGCGACCCTTAAAATTAGAAATTGCTCTTCCCGATAGACAATGGCCACACCATTGGTTGGGTGGAAAGGGGACACAATCGTCAATTTTATGATAAAAGCATCGCAGTTGGCACACATGTATATCACACCATTATATATCATTTTGGATATGATCCGAATAACGTACACCGTTGGCATGGCAACCATTTTGGTGAATCACCTGTTGTTTGTCATACTCTATCCATTATGTATTGCTAATGACCAGAAACCTCATAAAAACTGTTCGCTGTGCATCTATTTTGATTGGGTCATATACTTTTAAGAACATATCAATTTTATATATGGGTAGATTCAAAATGCTATCCCCAACAGTATGGTAATAGGACGCATGTACGCCAATAATAATAATAATAATATATATTTAACAACAGTTGAGCATCGATGTTTTTATTTATTTCCAGATATTGTCGTAGAACAGGGATCAGTTTAGTTGAAGTGCTTTAAAGTTGTCGCCCTGGGATTACTCAAGTACACAATTTAAAATCCATATCTCAGGTAAAACATCCGCTTTGCGAGAACGACCGAGATGTTGCTATGAAAAATCCGTTTATCAACTATGCATCAAATCGGTCGACGTTTGTTCAAGTTATATATCGCGATAACGACATTAAGTTTTTTTTAAATAGGCAATGGGCCTTTTGTTTCTGTTTGATTGCTTTGAAAAATTCGACTGACTGAACACTGGGAAAGGATAGTTGAACAATATTTCAATAGAACACAAACATTATATGTAAAACGGACGTAGAGAGAGATAATATAGAGTGAAAGACAAGGTATATAGATGGAGAATGGAGAGAGATCGCGGGAAGGCAAAGATGCTTCTTTTATATTTATATTTTGTCTGATAGATATATAGGGTTATTGTTATTAATTTCGGCGTAATGGTTGCGTGTTCGGTCAATGGATATGGATTTTGAATGGTTTAAGTGATTAAGCCTCAAGAGGAATCAGATTGTATTACTTGTTGTGCTTATCAAATAAGCGCATCTGCAGCCATAAACTGTTGTATTGGTGTTGGGGTCCTTCATTAAATGTTGGTACAAGGGTAAGAAACAAGTATATTATAACTGTATATTTTGAAGGGGGGGGGGTTACTTGTTTGTCCGAAAATGTAGCCTCAAGAGTTCCGAAATATATCAATGACCTTTTTTATAAAAACTGAGAGATTCTTGGTAATTCTTCTGTTGTGGTTATTGAATAGTGCTGCTAACTTGTTAGCGTTTGGTCTCCGATAATAGTATGGTCCCAGGTATTGTACGCGTATGTCTTGGGGTTCAATACATTTAAGGATTACATGATACTCGTCGCATATTTCTGAGTTGCAGAGGGCACATAATCTATCCGAATATTGGGCATTGGTCCACGTGCCATATTCTATTGAGACTCTATGGTTCTCGTTCGGAAAAGAAGGATGCTTTGCACGACCCGGTGGTTTGTTATTGATAGGTAACTTTCTCGTTCAAATGAGGTCTTGATAATACGATAAGAGGCGAATTTACTGGATGTTGCTATCGATGACAACTAATTGTGCTTGGCATGCTCATCGATACTCATTCTCGTGATAGCATTATGTATTCAAGCAAGTGTACTAGTCATCATAATTATAAACCTGTGGATATATATACATAATCATAATATTTAATGAACATTGAAATCACTTCCGACATATATATTAGCTTACCACTAAATCAGTTTTATGTTAATGTTCTAATTGGACGCTAGGCCATTGGAAATGCATACATGGATGCTCATGCAGTGCCATATTCGTCAAATGTGTTAGAGTTCATGAATAACTGGTTCGGACGTTAGAACGATCAACCAATTAGTTTGTAAAAGTGGTCAATATTAGCCAGTTTCTTTGCAAAAGACGTAATCCTACATCCTTCTCGAAATTTGAATGCCATTGTACACAAATTTCACCGTTTAATCTTCTAGTCTATTCCAGACAAAGCAATTTTCCAAGTAGATTTGGAGAGCTTCTATGAGTACTATGGCCTTTCCTATAGAACGTTAATGTCAATAGATGGTTGTTTGATAAACCAACGGCTAATTATGGACCCCTCTCCAATTCTGATCTCTCACGATAATCCAGCGACAAAAAGGGCACCAGTCTCATAAGAGACATATACAACATCACAAAACAACAGGTATGTCTTGGACAGTAAACGCCCTTTGTGCTTGTCGTGTTTAGTAACTCATTCAACGTTTTATTTTTTTTATTTTAGAGTTTGCGAGTTGTTAGTCTTGGATCGGATGTTAGAATAATGAACCAATTAGTGTGTAAAAGTGGTCAATATCAGCCAGTTTCTTTGCAAAAGACATAAAGGCTACATCCTTCTAGAAAATTTAATTGTCATTGTGTTTCGCAAATTTAACGGTTTATTGTTCTAGTTTATTCTAAGCAAAGTCATTATCAAGGTAGACCTGGAGAGCTTCGATATGCATTATGGTATTTCCCATAGAAATTTAATTTCAATAGAACGTTGTTTGATAAACTAAAGGCTAATTTTGGACCACTCTCCAAATCTGACCTTTCACGATAATCGAGCGACAACAAAAGGCAACCAACCTCATATGAGCGATCTACAACATCACAACACAACAGGTGTGTCTTGGAGGTAGTAAGCGCCCTTTGTGTTTGTCGTGTCGAGTTATTCATTCAAAGTTTTTCAATTAAACATTAAAAGTTCTCTTCCTTCTGGATCGGTAAAAAGCGACATTAGCCAGTCAATATAGGTGATCGTGAATATGTGGCAGTGAGGCTCAAATTGCCTCTACTCCTATCGTTAAGGCTACATACACATACAGACAATACGTTCACAACTTAAAGTCTGAAAGTAACGGTATGACATGTTCAGACTAAAACCGGACCATTGTCATGTGCACATAAATTATAAGTACTTGTAATAGCGTGTGTACCCCTCCCTTCTCACACCCCTGAATCGAACGGAAATTTAATGAAAACAATTTGATGGCGACAAAATTTTTCACCAAATGTTTGGTCGGTATCCGTGGTGCATGTCATATATATATATATACCAGCCAGATAAACATGTATCACTTAACATGGCCTATGAATAAACCCACTTGTATGACATGTTATAATCGATATATATACAATCAAATACATATAACTGAGCCGTATATGTTATGTGCTTCATTTTGTACGTATGTATATAAATTGTATACTAGCAGTTATTATGTATATATGGGTTTTATGTTTGAACATATAGGCCGGCGTCATCATCTCCAGTTTAAACATCCGAGTTAAACCTGGTTTTAGACCTACATTGGTGGTCAAAGGGCGCATCTTGTCGTTCAGTTGTCATTTAATTGATAACTCTATTCGGTGGTACGAACATGCAGTCAAACTACCTTGTTACCAATCGGAACAATGTGCAGGCCGATAAAACGCTTATTGACACGCCATAAATTACCGCGAGCGATATGTATTAATTGAGAAACAAGTTTCGCTCATGGACCACTAATCCATTCTTATTCTGCGTTTAAACAAATCTGCCAAAGGGCATGTCTCTCGACGCGAGTTTCACCACTTTGTGGTATTCCGCAAGATGCTTTACCCGAAAAGACAAAAGTTGGTGTGTTTACAATTTACATGTATGTTTATATAGACATATTATGAGATCTGTCTATCTATCCGTCCGTTCGCAACTTTTCGTCCTAACCACAGAACCGCTGTTGTGGGTTAAGTAACTAGATAGAACAAGTTGTAACGAACACATTTGTTTATTGTTTTGTGTCTACTGATCGCCGCCAAAAGAGTAGCCGTTAACGTGTCACTTGCAACACTTAGGAAACAGCCGTCCACACCATACTGTGCCATAACCAATACAAAATCGAAGACTGGCCCCCTCCAATGTGTTTTTGTTCTTGATGACACAATTGTCACGGTTATTCACGCTGTTGGGGTAAGATTGTAATATATGACAACTTCAGAAATTAGCAGTCTTCCGGGGACTTAGTATCGAACGTGTTTTTATTTTTGAAAACAATGAAAACCGGTTCAGCCAGTTACAGAGGTGTGTTGACGATTTAAATGCAGACGGGGAACCACAGTGCAGTTATATTTGTCGATAACTTCCTGTTGATCTCTCCAAGACTAAATCCATACATGGGAATGACATGACCACCATCCGATTTTAAATCTTCAAAATACATTTTCAGTGTATAAACCTACACACACGGATTGAAATAATTGGATGGGACATGGCATGACATGATATTAATTATTTGATACAATAAATTGCACTAAGACATAGACGCATGTTTTGCTTAAATCGGGACAGCAATACATTTGATCTAAATGATTTGTTCTGGATCGTAAGAGATGAGCAACATTGAGTTTCACATATCACCATCACTGACTATGAAATGAAAACAGCCAAAGAGAAGACCAACAACAAATATAACTACAGTCCATGCATGTAGGTTAAAATAGTACATTCCTTGGAGTATAAATGACAATTGAATAACACAATCAAACCACCAAATACATGTAGTGTGCTGTCCAAAATGTCTTATTTTTGTATGTAGTACATGCGTGTCAAGTTTGGTGCTTTTACCATAAAATGCACGATTTTGTCATCTATCCGCCCCACTATTTGTGCTTTAGATTAGACGCCTTCAATCATAAACAATCATTTTATAGAACTGGAAGTGGAATTACGAACAAAAATCTGCGACAAGAAATTATGTAAGATGGTTGGGTGTGGGCTGGGGGGGGGGGGGGGGTGGTATCGAATAACTTTATTCTCAATACTTGGATGTCATATGAGTTTGTTATTTTGTGCATAAGATTAGATAATCCTTCAATCAAAAACAATCATTTTTAGAACTGGAATTGCGAACAAAAATCTTCGATCTGAATTGGGTGGGGGTGGCGAATAACTTTATTCTTCAAACTTGGGGTGGCGAATAACATTAGTCTTTAAACTCCGACGTTGATAAGTTTCTAACTTTTTGTATTTGATTAGACGATCCTTCATTAATAAACAATCATTTCATAGAACTGGAAGTCGAATTGCGAATAAAAATCTGCGATCTGAAATTATGTATTGGTTGGTGGGTTGGCGGGGTGGTGAATAACTTTATTCTTAATACTTGGATGTCAGATGAGTTTCTTATGCTGTACATTAGATTAGTCGATTGACATTGGAAATTTGAATAGAGTCCAATTATTTAGCACAACCCATCCTGATGCTGAAAATGCACATGCCATGCTGCTACTAAGAAAAGTATACAAGGAACCAGTTTTTGAACAGTTGCCCCCACACTAGTGAACTCTATTTCATTCCTTGTATTGTCTTTAAGGTGTTTGATGAATGTTATTTAACCATAGAGTTAGAGATAGAACAAAATTTATTAAGGTTAACAAGCCATACAGCTCTAGCGGCAAAATGAACAATGACCGTTTTCAACTACATCGGGTCTTGTGTACAATGTTATAAATCTATATTTTATCTGACAACCATAGAGGTCACGTGACATAAAACCACATTAAATCACACCAACATCATAGTGAAATCTATTTCATTCCTTGTATTGTCTTTAAGGTGTTTGATGAATGTCAATTAACCATAGAGTTAGAGATAGAACAAAATTGATGAAGGTTAACTAGCCATACAGCTCTAACGGCAAAATGAACAATGACAGTTTTCAACTATATCGGGTCTTGCGTACAATGTTATAAATCTATATTTTATCTGAGTTAAACAACCCGCAATGTTAACTCCAACCTTCCTGAGCACATCTGCTGTTTCGACTGAACCAGTAAACAATAAAGGCAAGTGAACCGGATGATTTGGGGATATATGGCGGCTATTTGGGGTAGATTTGGTCAAAAACATGCACAAAAATCCTCGAAAATATCCTGATTTTTGCTTAAGACGGCAGCCATCTTGGATTTGGAGATCACGTGACAATAAAACATTGGAATAGAGTGCAGCTTTTTTTTATCACAACCCTTCCGATGTTGAAAATATGCATGCCATGCTTCTATTAAAAAAGTATACAAGGAACCAGTTTTTGAACAGTTGCCCCAACCCTAGTAAATGTCCCGTAGTAATATGGAAATCATTATTAATTTTGTTTAACCCCAACGGTTTCGTGATCATTTTACCTTGATAAAAATATGATATATGTATCGTGCATGGACCTCAACATTGCACTTTTTGTTGCTAAATCGGCTGCGTGGCAAGCACCATGGCAGTCACAAGGGAATCCTTGAATTCTCGTGCGTGCCGCACAGGACAGGGAGGCAAACCATATAACCCGTTCCATATTTTCGAAAATAGGGCTGAAGTCGTGCATGGAGTGTCAAAATAGCCCCTTTTGATACTAAATCGGCTGCGTAGCCAGATCCATGGCGGCCACCCGGGAATTCTTGCATTTTCGTGCGGTGCCATCCAGCGGGCATCTATGTGACAGGGACGTGACTATATAGCCCCTTCAAAATATTCGAAAATTGGTCTGAAGTCGTGCATGGAGACCAAATAGCACGTTTTGTTACTAAATCGGCTGCGTAGCCAGAACCATGGCGGCCACCCTGGAATCCTGGCATTTCCGTGCGGTGCCACCGAGCGGGCATCTTATATATGACATGGGCACGACCATATATACACGGAAGGATTCCCTTGTGACTGCAATGGTTCTGGCCACGCAGCCGATTTAGCAACAACAATTGCAATGTTGAGCTCCGTGCACGACTTCAGCCCAATTATAGAACATTTGGAAGGGGTTATATGGTTGCGTCCCTGTCCCATGGACGCCCACCGAGTGACACCGCATGAAAATGCAAGGATTCCCGGGAGGCCGCCATGCTTCTAGCTACGTAATCATGTTTATGGGCTGCGAAACTGTTTTCAAAAACATTTCTTTGTTTTTTTGTAACATCTCCCAGTCTGTTGTTGAAAATACGTATGAGTTTTAGGTCCTGATGGATCTGGGGTTTCTCTATCCATATTGTCGATTTAATTGTTTAAATACCAGAGGAGCAGATGGTGGCGATTTTCTGCCATGTCTATATAGTGGTATAAACGATACGACGTCACGATATCGGGAAGAGAAGTCCCAGAACCCAAGATACTGGCAGGTATACCAGATCAGCGAAACCCACTTGAAATCCCAAACGCTCTGTATAGTCACACCGACTATCGACCCATTGGCCAAAGCCGGGACTATAGCCTATAGTACATGTATGAGGTGGCGCGGCATTTCCAAATTAATTGTCAACACACCTCATCCCACACGGACAACATCTTCATGTATACGGTATTTTTATTTGTTTATATCTGCATTAAGTATACACTAATACTATAAAACAAGTTGATTATACGGTGGTAGTCTTGACTTCTTGTTTACACTGTGTACATATTCCGTCATTTTCCAGTCATTTTTGTTTTAATTTGGCACAGATATTAAACATCGTTGGAACCTGCAATTCTGAGTTTGGTTGGAACCATTTTTGTCGAGTTCTTGTCATTTGTACCGACTTTTCTAGCTCGTTAGCGCAATAACTTGAACAAATATTAACCGATTTTAACAATGTTTTGCGTAAGAGCTGTTTTAAAAAATATCTTGGACGAGTTCGAAAACCAGACTTATCCGATCTTTTCTACCGCAATTATGGCCCCTAGTTTGACGAATTTTCTTGATTTTCAACATTGAGGCTTCCGGATGATGACATTTATTCCGGACATATCCAATCCTTCAGTTAGCCACCGTATCCAGGGACATTGTGGTCGGTCGACCTCAAGTTTTATTTAATATGATTTGCGACGGTCATATCAGTGTATCATTTCTAGATGAAGACAATCCAACTCTACCACCCATCTGACACTTGAATTATTCTAAATCACACAACTATCGGCATTGCCGCGCCGTATATATCAGTACCAGATTCCTAGATTATATCCACGGTCCCCACACTACTTTCCCCGCCCATCGGAAACATGAATTATCAAAAAATTGCTCTTCATTGTTCGGTCCACAAAATTTTAGGAGACAACGATACGATTAGGTGCCATTAACTTAGCAGGTATAATTCCATGCGCATTAAGATTCGTCGACTAAGATTGTTACAAGTAACACCAGGGAGGTACAGCTTCACATATGTAGCCTCTGATGTCTACATATATAGAGTACATACAGTTTGCATTGGTTTGTGGCACCGTGGTACGGTATATATCATCTAATTCAAAACCAGCTAAATAATCTTTTAATTCTTATTTTTTTTTAAACACAGATTCACCAATATTAGCATTGCACTGTATCAACCCAATTTATTGTGCTGTAATGCCGTTGAAGGTTGTTTGTGAGTTTGTGAGTAGCTTCATATCTGCCCTTACACAAGTTCCATGAATTCCGTTACTAGTTCCCAGACCAACCCCAGTTTCTAGTTCCCAGTTATCATAATATGATAACAATCGTTACTGAATCGCCCACAAGTATGTATGCATAATCACAGCAGCTACGGTACCATCCTTTCTGGATTCTTCTTGTGCCGCGACTAGTCCATCTAGAAATCACAAACCAGGTCACATACGCTCGTCCAGTTGTTCAAAATTGGGCGTAAGTCGTGCATGGGGTCAACATAATGAAAAAAGGTCAGTTTTCGTTGCTAAATCGCATGCGTAGGCATAACCATAGCAGCCACGAGGCTATTGTTCTGGATTCGTTTTGTGCCGCTACTAGTTCATCTCAAAATAAAAAAAAATAGGTCACAATTAACCTGTCCAGCTGTTCAAAAATTGGGTGTAAGTCGTGCGTGGAGGAAATTAACAATTTCTCGTTGCCAAATTCCAATATGTATGCATAATCACAGCAGCAACGGGGCTATCCTTGTGTATTATTGTGCTGCCACCAGTCCATCTAGAAATCACAAACTGGGTCACATACGCCCATCCAGCTGTTCAAAAAATCGCCTTTGTTCTGACAACACTATTGTTTGTAAAAAAGCAGAAAAAGGAGGTGCACTGGTGATTATGGAAGCGACCGACTATGCCAACAAATCGGAAGATACACTCTTGGACGATCGTTTTTACAAGACACTTCCTACAAATGACGAGAAGTTTGTCACAAAGTTCTCTAAATGCCTAACTGATAAAGAAGCCGAATATCTCACACAATTTGAGATGAAATGCAGCTCTTACGGATTAAGCAAAATTCATAAAAGTCCCACAATCCAACAGGCAATTAAAGAACAGAATTCCGCGTATATCCGAGTGCCCAGGTGTGGATAATATGGTCACTGATGTTAGTCGGGAAAATTTCTTTTGCGTGTATATACAGTTGGTGTTCGAGATAAATCATCCAGAATATCGCAAAATTTCACTGAGTGAACATTTGGATGAATGTGGAAAGAATCAATATTCGATCTTCCCATTCCAAAACTGATCTCAGCAAACAGAATACGCCGAACCCGGGAGGAAGATTTCTACGTTGATCACTTCCGATGCAAGCTAAATGCGCCCAGGAAATGACGTTGTGTAAAGCTGGGTTGTCTCCCTTGACACTATGATGTATCATGTTATTCTTGGACCATATATATAACTATATATATATATATTTGCCAATGTCTGTTCCATAACAATTTACAGGGACCATATCGGTAACAATAGAGAGGTCTATTTTTTGTACTTTTTTTTACAAGAAAGATAATGGATAAGATAGTGCGGGTTAGAATTTTCTAAAGTGACGCTGTTGTTGTCAGGGGCATAAAAGGGGAGAAGGGCAGAAAATTGTCGCCGATTTCCACCAAACTTATACATAATCATCTCCATGAGGAATCTAATGGTGTGGTTTACAGACGTCAATAGTGGCGCCATTTGAGTCAGGGATGCATGGAAGGGGAGAGGTGCACAATAATTAATAAACCTGTTTAGCGCCGATTTCCCCAAAGTTGATACACATTCTTCTCTATGAAACGAGGAATCTAATCGTGTGCTTTCAAGATGGCAACAGTGGCGCTATTTGAGTCAGGGGTGCAGTGCAGGGAGAGGGGCACCAAAATCGCACAATTTGGCATTTTTGGCGGCTATGTTTTTCGGTGGTTACTATGGCAACCATGGGCTTTCCCTAGCTTGGCATGATATCCAAATCCACAAGATATCACCTCAGGATGTTGTATACAAAGTTTGTTGCTTTTACCTTAAAATGCACGATTCACCCTTTTTTTGACACGGAGCCGCCCTACTATTAAGAGTTAACGCGATCACGTCAAGATATGTTGATCGCGTAATATATTTACGCAATGATTTTCGATGAGCGAAGCATGGTCACGCGTTCTTCCCGATAATTAAGGTAGAAACTTTAAACGTACACAGGCGTGTGATACATCATTGGAAAGATGAAATGCCACAGATTCTAACCGTGCAAATTATATGACTGGCAATTTATTATTCGCATATCGAATCGATTTGTGAGCACCGAACTTAAATATATTAGCGCAAAACGGCGTAAAAACAGATTTGACCTCGGCACGTGAAAAGTTGACCTCGGATCTGAAAATCAATAGGCCTATGTTCGTCCCCGGCCGAAAATACACCCACATACCAAGTTTCATCGAAATCGGCTGGGTCATTTTCGAGTCCATCGATTACTGACACACACACACACACACACACACACACACAGATCTTTCAAAATATATAATAGATATACAAGGACATGACGTCAAGAGTGAAATGGGAAAATGAATCCTCATCTCAATTAAATATGCTGTGTTATCGCTAAACATTAAAGATATACCTGCGTTTGGAGACCTTCATCTTGGAAGAAAACCCGATTGTAGCAGAAAACAAGATAACAGATGTTGGTCCGGAGGGAAATGTTGGAGGAAAGTTGGATGCCGACAACAGAATACAGAGACACCCAAGGACTATATGTGTACTAATGGGTGCTGGCCTGCCCTGAAGAAATGGTCTGGCTCCACGTATCTGCATAAATGTATGGAACGTGTATGTTTTGCCGAGAATGCTGTATGGAGTGGAATGTGTCATGTATAATGCAATCGATATCAACATACTAGAGATCTATCAGAGAAAAATGTTGAAACAGTTACAATATTTACCATCTAGGACTACAAATTATGTTGTCTATGCCTTACTTGGCCGTCTTCCGATTGAGGCAGTTATTCTAAAAAAAAAGATGATGTCTCGCCTGTGTAACCTCGTGTACAACAAAGATAAAGATTATGTAGAAGTTTCCATAGCCAAAAGACAAATTGCAATGAAGGATTCTAATCCATCCAGTCGGTTCGTGGCAGCCAGGAAAGCGTTGTGGGTGTATGAGTTACCATTAATTTGTCTGCACCCGATGAGAAAACCTGGAAGGAATTGGCTGAACAGAAGGTTCCTGAGCTGTGGGAGGAAATGATAAAATAAAACATGAAGTCAAATTCATCACTGCAGTACTTTAATCCAGATTATGTACAGATTGGTTCCCCACATCATCTATGGAGCAGCGTACACCACAACGTACATGCCGTTAACTTGGCGGAAATTAAAGCAAGACTGTTAGACAGCAAGACAGGAACCTACAAACTGCAGCGAAATAGAGCGTTATACATGCAGTCAACAGAAAGAGAGTTCTGTCTGTTTAATGTGCAAAGAGGAAGAGGAAACAAGAGAGCACTTTCTAACAGTCTGCAGCCATTATATAGAGGATGTTTGATGGATGCAAGAGTGAGTGCAATCAGCAAGCAGTTTATTCTCCCTCTTTCTACTCTCACTAACATACTGGAGGACTCCAATCTATTCACTCAACTTATATTTATTATACTTTTCAATGCCATTAATAGTGGATGATACAGGTGGATCAGCCAATGTCACAGCCTGATGAGATGTGGAGCAGGCATTATATTGAGAGGCTTCATAGTATTCGCTCAGAGGATTCCCATTTCATTGTTATAGTTCAATTATTACTAATCATCGTATGGAATTCAGACTTTATGAAATCAAATTTACGCTGGCTCAACTGAATTAGAGGTGCTGCGATAAGTCAACGCAGGAAATTACGAGGACAAGACAAGACAAGTTGAATAATTCGCTTCCGACGCATTTTATTTTGTGATAGGTTTACTATTCTGATCATAATGACATGATATATGTATGCATCATTATATTGTTTTGTTTACATGTGGGTTTCTGTGCAGACTTTTAGGAATTATCGGACATTCTGAACTTACTGAAAATGTAAAGTGAAACTCCAGTTCACTTCAGCCTTAGACGAGGAAAGGCATTCTCGACCCTCGAGTCGAGTCGGACACAACTATCTTGACAAAGTATGTTTGGTTTTAGTGAGTCTTACACACATCAATATTTACTCAATTGTGATGAGTTGAACATTTCTGAGTTTCAAGAATGAGTGCCTGGATGTGCATGCAGGTGCTACATGGTGATAAATTTCAGTTTCATTTTTTTTCATTGGAACCGGTGGTGACCGGAGGCGGACTAGTAAATGATTAATGCAATGACGGTATTAATGACTGGTATTGGAAAACAATTTTTAATAAACTCTTGTCCAAGATTTTTTTTAAATAAAATTCGAAAGTCCGCAAAAGGCATTGCAATTGAATTCGTATATACTGTCTTCCCCCTAATAGCTTATCAATACCACTTAGGACATTGGGGTTTTTCCTCAATTACTTGAATTTCTTGTTGTGTGTGTATTGGCCTTATAGTATGACTTTCTGGCATAAATATTTAAGAACGTTCATAACATTAAAGGGACTCAATGCCTTCGCCGTGTGTAGAAGCGAACAACGAATGTCTATAAAATAACTATCACCAACATGTACATGTAGGCTACAGGAAAAAATAGATAGGATAGGATAATATTTTATTTCACAATACATTATACATTAATACATATAATACAAGTCAATTTGAACACGTATTGTGTGGAGTGCCGTGGCCTATGATGGCCGTCTACCCGGCACCCTGACTGACAGAATACAATAAATAATGGCTACATACAGAATTTAAATAGTTCACTATAATTTTCAGATTAGATTAATATTTAAATTGGATTTAGATATGGATTCCTGCGAATAAACAAATATGTTTCAGTTGTGTTGATAGAAATGGATATGAATGAATATGCAACGGTCAATTTTCTCAATAACAAGTTTTGGAGTATATTTTGGCTGCATTTACTAAGGCGAATTTATAAAACTTTGCTAACACACTATATGAAGTCTGCTCAACAGTCGTTTAGAACAATAATCATCTGTTCTTTAAAAATCGCCAGTGTGTGAACAAACCCCAGCGCGCTAACTTGTGAATAATTCAATTAAATGTATTATTTGTTTATAACTGTCACAGTTGAATTCCCTTAATATATACAGCCAGGTATTGGACGAGATTTTGCAGGATATAAAGTCTTAGTACTCGGGTAATTTAATGTGAGTCAATTTTAGCATTTAAGGTAAGTGCCCAATAGACTATTTATATTCGAAATATTTTTTATCATTTGTGTTCTCATATATTAAAGCCACATGGCGGTTTGCGCTCCAAAACACACAAAATAATATTAGCTTTTGAAATTTTCCCGGTATCAAAATAGGTAGATAAATACCCAAACTACCTTTCTACGACCAATATATGTCCCATAAAGACGCATTTAAGTCATGAAAATTACAATAAAATAGCAATGTTCCCGAACATTTTTTCCAACATAGCTGCCATTTTTTGGATGATGCAATCACCGACAACAGCCAAGGATTTCCAGGTGTAATCGTAAATAAGCTTCCCCAGCGTCTTATAATTTCCGGTACGCGATAAAGGGGTTTCAATTTGATCGTATGTGTCCCTGTGAGAAAAATGGTCTCTGTTGACAACGCGATGGTGCGATTGGGGGAGGGGGTTCAGAAAGGAACATAATATTACTTATATGTGTATAATAAGTAATTATGTTGAGATGCATTTGTATTTAAATTTCAATCCATCATTATCGTAGTAAATTGCATGATTTGCAATATATGCTGAAAATCTTTCTTACAGAATATAGGAATGGGTCGCCAAGTATTAGATCATGTCATGAATTCATACTCTGGTTACCGTAGAGGTCATAGTCAACCAGTTAAAAATATGGGAACGTTTTAATGTTCTGACGGAGAACTTTATAGCATTGAAAAAAACAACTCAGTGACTATATATATTTATTTATTACTTGTTCCTTAATAATATATTTCACAATATGGGGTGTGACACTCCAGATTGCATGATTTGTCTGTGACTTTTGTGAGTCGATATCGAAATAAACATTGAATTGATTACCCGTGAGAAATTTAATGATTGTAAAGGATGCTAATCAAACTCGACTCAACAAAGTGACATATTTCATGCAACATCGAGCTGGGATCTTCGTGAACTACGTACACAGTGGAATACATTATTTACTGAGGAACGATATTAACTAAGAATATATTAGCTGCATGCACTGTTTTTTTTAAATGTTTATAAACGTCCCTATATATCTGAACATGAAACATTTCACATTACTTGATCGACTAGTGTAGAATTATCTCTATATACGGGCGTAGCCAGTGTAGAGATTCATGATATGATCTATAGCTAAGTATGTATGCATATAATTTTTCACAATTTACGTAGATCGATCGTCCATTGCATGTTTATATGTTGAAATCAACTGTAAACAAGATAGACAGGCGGGGAGAGTGTATACAGACGCACGTATAGCATTGGAACTGTGTTAATTATCTACTTGGATTAACTGTTTTGAATATATTTTTTTTAACACACGGAAAAATTAGATATCATATGAAAGTAGTAGATGTGAGCCTTGTGTTCCGCACTGCTGTATATAATTTGAAAGTTGTGTCGTGGGAACGGCGTGTAAACAATGTAGACACATTTTGAGGAAAAATAAATTAAAATAAATTTAATCCTATTCTACTACTGAAACCGATGGTGAAGACGTTATTTTGGCGTTATTTTTCATGTCGATTTTCTAACTATTCCAATATCAAATGGGGTAACAGGTGTGATATGTTGGCCATGTTGGGACAGACATCCTCGTAATTATATGGTTTACGATTAAGCATTGTTTGTGTTTATTTCATTTTATTGCTAACTTGGCGATAGTTGGTGCACCTAAAGCCACGTATCACAGAAAATCAGCATTTTTCATTACCAATTGTCATCATGGATGCCATTTTGAATAGAACATTATGCTCTAAGGGGATTTATCGGATTTTGAATATGTTGTACCGGTAGAGGATATGATTATTATTCCTCTTCAAAATGGAATAAAAACCAACTTAGTCCAAATATTTTCTAGGTCAAAACTTTTATCGACAAGACTATTTTGTCTTTTCAGCATTTACCCATGACATGGAGGTCTTACATGTTTGCCCTTTTCCCACATTTCGTCTTGTGACTCAGAGGCAGTTGGTTTTAATTAAACTGATGGTGAAATAAAATAAACGAATTTTAAGTGCTCCAAGCAACCTATATAAAAGGCTATATTCCTAAATTAGTGTTTCTCTGTATTCGGGGGTTAACAAAATATTAGACTTGAGTCGAGGACCCATCAAAACTCAGAGTTATCAGCTATCGATTTTTGATATCTTTTATTTTTCACCACCTGGGTAGGTACTCAATCCGATCAGACGCTCCTAAATTACTATTTCTTTGGTTCCGGTGGTAAAAAATATTTGACTCGAGCTCAGAGTGATCAGATATCGATTGTTGAAGTTTGTTATTTCTCAAGATGTGTAATAATATGTAGCCCGGAAACACGTGGTCAAACGGAGGGTCTCGGACAAAATTGCGGATGAAGATGGATAACTCTAAAGTCAAGTGGTAATACGGTAAAATTTTGTGATACTTTAGTGATAATACGGCCATATTTTGTTGAACAAAATGTTGATAAACAACAAGTTTTGGGAAATTTGATACCATAGTTAACAGTGATTAGCATTATATTGTTGCAATATATCGATTCTGATAACTAAAGCGTATTTTGAAGAAATGTTGTTGTTGTTGTTGTATCTTGATGGTATGGGGACCGCCTGGTCGGATTGAGTACCTTTAAAAAGAACTACGTAATTGAACTAACGGCAGTTCATCGACACACTCAACTGAAAATTATTGCCTACAAAATTGCTATTAGAGTATATTTGAGAAAAATCAATGTGTTCCAAGGATCAATGTAAATGACTAAAATTCATGTTGACATTGTGTAACAAACTGGAAAACCGTTCTATCGTCACATCCTTGTGCAACAGAGGTTATTATTCTCGCATGGACAAATAGGATCCAACGGAACATATTATCGCGTACCGAAAATAATAGAGACGCTGGGGGAACTTGGAAAATATTACGTCACAAACATGGCGGTATCGAGAATGCACTCATTTCCGAAAACACACGAGCGCTGCCGGCATCACTCGGAAGATCGGCAGATTAGAAAAATTTAACCGGAACAGCGAAACGATATCAAATTTACGCAAAAATATAACTCACAAAACGCGTTTTTAGCGCTATATCGACGATTTAGCTCTGGAATAGTTTGCATATGGATGTTTTGAGACCCCTTTTCTCGAATTACGTACACATAAATTTTAGGGTTCGAATGAGCCATGTCCGTTTAACTATAAACAACTCTCTAATAACAATATGTCGCATATTGAAATCAGTGTTACATGCATGTAAACATCGCTGCAGGTAATTCAAATAATTAAGTCTAATTTTGTCAATACATTGGCCTTTTCCCGTGTTTAACTTTATGTTTTGATTGACCGTTGGTACTGTATTGCGTTAAATGGACTTTGACCGCAATGTAGCTGAAAATCAACATCAACATTTTAGTATACAGTAGCCCAGCAAATTAATAACACTGATTACCATTAGATCAACTTCAGCTTTATTTTATAGAGCCAATTGTGCTGCTTTATCAGCACCTTCAGGCTTCAGTCCCAATGATTGTTAGAACCATGGATCCACAATATTCGATCGAACCAGCTACATATAAAGTCGGATATAAGAACAGTACAATATGATGTCACATTGGCTCTCATCCTGGTACTGACTAAGAGCCATTGCATGTGAGGTTCGTGTCAAAATATTTGAATTAAATTGCAGTACAAGTATGCATGTCAAAATCAATGCCGTACATAAATATGTGTACGACCACATGGGTGTGCATAATACATGCGCATAGCTATGGATGTTAACACTGTTCGCTTCCAATTGGTAAGTTATATATTATTAACGCCCATCGGGTGTATACTGGTGGCCAAATATTAGAAACATGTGGGCCGATGCGCCGATGGGACTTTTATAAATAGAAAATTGGTTTTTCCTGTTTATTTATTTAAAAGTCGAACTGCGCGATCAGGAGGCCGGTCACCGGTAAAATGGTAGTTGGGAATTTCAATTTCGTTTATTGTCCTTTACATTATTATGTCAATAATATTGATTTTTGGTTTGTGACAAGATATGTCAATTACCAATAAAAGAAATTTATAAGATAATTTGTAAGTCTTTGTAAGTCACTGATGGTTGTGGTCGGAGACGGCCGAGTAGGCCGCCGGTTCGTTAATTAGGTGCTGGTTGTTATTGTTATTTTAACGGAATTCTGAGTTGGTCATTCACGAAACCAATATATTTTATATTCTATAATTAAAATCATGGGTATATAATATATTATCTTGTTTATGGATATTGTAGGAAGTCTAATATGGCCGTGTCAAATTGAGCTATAGCGATGGGATTTCTCGCAGGACAACACATTTCGGGTTTTCGTGGGGTGTGTATCCGCTGGATGTCTTATAGTTGCAGTATATAACAATTCTGACCGCGTTAATTGCTTTCGATGTTTAGGTATGAACAATGGCTGGACCATGCACTTTTGGCGGGAACACAATACCTCCGATTTTTTATCCGCATTTAGAAGCTTTCTGGTGTGGTGAATGAGAAACCTGCAGTAATAAGCCGTAGTTTTTTGTAATAATTCGAAGGATTAGTTGTTTTAACGGAATTCTGAGGCTGAATTCATGTAACCAATATATTTTATATTATAATTTATAATTATGGCTAATAATATGATCTTGAGGGCGTTACCATTTCTGATTATGGTTTTCTTGTATATACATTGTATATAATGGCGGGTGAGCCCGTGTGGTCATAGGATATTGGTCACTGGTTAACACTGAAGTGCAATTATCCACGGAAGTTGCCCATACAAATTACTGTGTTGTGGCATGTCAATAGGTGGAAATGTCATCAATATGTCACTGACGTTAAATTGTAGCATCCTCTGAATGACAGATCAAATGTGAGCGGTCGCACATTTATGAACGTTCCGGAAAACTACACTCGACCCACATAACATTTGTATCGATATTCTTTTTTTAATCCAGCGTAAAATGAGTTGAATGG
The DNA here is from genome assembly GCA_032622095.1 of Siphonodentalium dalli. NCBI lineage: Eukaryota > Metazoa > Mollusca > Scaphopoda > Gadilida > Siphonodentaliidae > Siphonodentalium > Siphonodentalium dalli. The sequence continues at coordinate 113,570,775 of CP136064.1, forward strand.
TGTTGAAGAGTAAGTTAAATCAATAGGTTTGTTATTATGTCAATAGCAAATGAGCAGCTTTGACGAGTAGGGTGCGTACATGCGTTGCGACACAGAGGTCATTGTGAATACATAAATCGATCCATCACAAATGCGTGCATTATACGGAATCGTTACCAAATAGCAAGTTCACCGGTCGGAAAACACTCGAGGTGTGTGACATTGCCCAATGGAACACTGTCATTGCTGTGCAATAACCACCGAACTGCTCCACCCCGCTGCGTGGAAGTGGTATAACAAGGGGCTTGAGGAAGCCGCTCATGTTCGTCCAAATTGCATGTGGCATATATATATGAACCCTATCCATCACGTAATTTGTAGTTAATTTGATTCGATCGACATACGACAGTATTCCTGTGTATATGTCGGCATCCACACCACTAGAAGCTGAATAATATGCACACAAAGCAAAAAAACATACAAATATCAACACAAATGGAGGGTAACCATGCTTAACGGTGACATGGTATGGTTTCATCATTTGGTTAAAAATGAATTTAACAGGTCAGCAAATATATCCCGCAAGTTTACGCGATATTTTACCGACGCGCATAGTATAAGTCACAGGGCTAGTTGTTGCCTGATACGCTGTAAATATCCGGCAAAGCGCTAGCTCAGCTTCACATCATGTCACTGATGAAACGATGCTGCTTGGGCACCATATTCCAAGATGGCCGCCGATATGTCAAAGGTCATAAAGGTCAAGGGCCATAAAGGTAAAAGGTCAAGGTTGTTAATGGGAAGGTTTTGGTCCCAGATTCCAAGATGGCCGCTATCTAACTCTACCCATATAAAAATGTACCTGGGTAAATCTTGGTGTTTACCTAGGTATACCCCGGTACATCTAGGTTTTACCCTGGTTCCACCCAGGTCACACCCAGGTTACACCCAGGTAAATCAGGGATTTATATAGATTTACCCAGGTGTTTTCTATATATGTTAGGTATAAACCCCAGTTTACCCGGGTTTTTACGGATTTACACCCAGGTATTTACACCAGGTATTTACACCCAGGTATTTACACCAGGGTTTCGCCCAGGTATTTACTACAGTGTTCACCCGGATATATACACCTGTGGTATTTTGTTAAACTGTATAATCTGCATTGAAGTCACATTATTAACCCTTTCTATATTACAGCACCATTGGCGTGTAGTTACCTTATTAACCATTCTATATTAAATCATTAATTGACAGGTAGTTACCTTATTAACCCTTTCTATACTAAGTAACATTGGTGAGTAGTTACATTATTAACCCTTTCTATATTAAAGCACCATTGATGTGAAGTTACCTTATTAACCCTTTCTTTATTAAAGCATCATTGACGCGTAGTTACCTTATTAACCCTTTCTATATTAAAATATCATTGATGTGTAGTTACAATGTTAACCCTTTCTATAGTATAGCATCATTGGCGGGTAGTTACCTTATTAACCATTTCTGTATTAAAGCAGCATTGACATGTAGTTGTTAACCCTTTCTATATTAAAGCATCGTTGACGGGTAGTTGCCTAATTAACCCTCTATATACTAAAGTATCATTGTCGTGTAGTTACCTTACCAACCCTTTCTATACTAAGTATCATTGGCGTGTAGTTACCTTATTAACCTTTTCTATATTAAAGCATTAATTGACAGGTAGTTACATTAAACAACCCTTTCTATACTAAGTATCATTGGTGAGTAGTTACATTATAAACCATTTCTATATTAAAGCGCCATTGACGGGTAATTACCTTATTAACCATTTTTGTATCAAAGCATCATTGACGTGCAGTTACCATATTATAACACTTTCTATATTAAAGCATCATTGACTGATAGTTACCATATTAACCCTTTCTATATTAAAGCACCATTGGCGTGTAATTACCTTATTAACCCTTTCTACGTTGAAGCAATAATTGACAGGCAGTTACCTTATTAACCCTTTTTATAATGAGTATCATTGGTGATTAGTTACATTATTAACCCTTTCTACAATAAAGCATCATTGACATGTAGTTATCATAGTAGCCAGTTATATATTAAAGCATCATGGACGGTAGTTACCATATTAACCCTTTCTATATTAATGCACCATTGGCGTGTAATTACCATATTAACCCTTTCTATATTAAAACATCATTGACGTGTAGTTACCCTATTAGCCCTTTCTATATTTAAGCATCATTGACGTGTAGAACTTTATCTTATTAACCCTTTCTTTATTAAAGCATCATTGACATGTAGTTACCTTAGTAACCATTTCTACACTAAAGCATTATTGACGGGTAGTTACCTTATTAACCCTTTCTATATTAAAGCATCATTGACAAGAAGTTAAATTATTAACCTTCTATAATAAGTATCATTGCCGTGTAGTTAGTTACCTTATAAAACCTTTCTATATTAAGACGTCGATCATTGACGGGTAGTTGTTACCTTATTAATCATTTATGTATTCAAGCATCATTGACGAGTAGTTACCTTATTACTTGAAGTTTATTATGACAGTATGACAATACACTACCCCGGACAAATGAAGAAATATCATACTTTATCTAACAGCCTAGCTATAATTAGTGAACATTAAACTGACAAACAGACAATTTTCAGGGCCATTATTTAATATTAAAGGGATACAAAATAAAGAGATTTCTAATTATCAGTAAGAATTATTCTCTAAGTGATACGTATTATTTCAAATAAATGATTGCATATACTATAGTAGACCATATACCAACAGGAAAATATTAGTGAATACAATTATTGTGTTTCAAAATTCGTTTCGTTTCGTTTCTGCAGCCAAATTACAATCTTAACTTTTAGTTATCGTTCTTCAAAATGAAGCGCGGATAATTTTCCTTGTGGTATTTTGAGTTAATTTTGTCGCGAATCAACGCGGATTGACAGAAGGAAATGGTGTATTGGCTACAAACGGATAAACTGTGGACTTATATATAAGATTCGCCGATTTCTCCCCATGGATGTGCGCAAATATCGAAAAAGACTGAATTTCATGTGACAAAAAATATTTCAATTCCCGGAACAGTAAGAATTAAGCTGCGATAACGAAACGGATCAACTATAGTATTGAACAGTACCTCAGCTACCTGGCCATAACCAGAATATTTTCTCAAAATTGAATTTGTGGTACCGGTACAATCATGATGTAGTGCCAGTGGCCTGCTCATAATGCACCTGTCCAGAAGAAGAAGAATTGAGAAGTTTGAAGATCATGGACTACGCAGACACCATCTGGGACCCCTACCAACAAAATCACATCGACAAGCTGGAAAGAATCCAGCGTAGAGCAGCCCGTTTCATTAAAAGAGACTATAAGAGCAAAGAAGATGGATATATGACCAAGATCCTCTACGAGCTAGATTTACCAACATTGCAGAAACGGCGGAAAATAAATCGGCTGGGATTCATGAGTAAGGTGGTGGGTGGATTGGTCCCGGCTATACCACCTAATCAATACTTTACACCCGAAACAAGGCGTCTTAGATCGCAGAGCAAAGTTCTGACAGGCTACGTCACCAGCCAAATTCCTCGGCACCTAATTTAAAGGAACAACAGTCAGTGCTACGAGGCTATACCATACGTGTCAGCTCAGTTCGCTAATTCCACATTTGTTCGAACTATATGCGACTGGAATCAGCTGGAGGAATTCTTAATCCTACAACAACAGCCTGTGGATTCCTTCAAGAGTGCGCTGAAGGAAAAGATCTGAGACTCTCTCGCCCGCTGCGAAATTACCATAATTGGGATCTGCAGCGTATTAACCATTCAGATTCAGATTGATCCACGATAGTAAGGGGTCAGTACATGTAGTAAGTACTGATAGTGATAAGCCTGCTGTACAATAATACTACTTTTGCTGTTTTACTGGTCTTAACTGAGTACTGTGTCAATGTGACATTGTTAATTCAGTTCCACTCTAATGTACATTAACTGGCAATGATGCATCTGACGCTATTAAAGGCACCGGTAATCCCTAAATACCAGGAGGACGCGGCGTAGAAACTTGGTACAACAGTTGTTACACGACAAAGAAAATTATCAACAAGCTTAGTGAGCGTCATCATCAAAATTGCAAATTAAAACACGGCAATGGTAAATTGGTAATCCCTACATACCAGGAGGACAAGGCATTGAAACTTGGGACAACAGTTGTTACACGGCAAAGAAATTTAAAACACACTGTGCACAGATGAATGTTTATACATGTACTGTGCAGTCGAGATCACCTGGACTACAAATATTTGAGGATTATACTATTTGATGAGTAGATGGCTAGATGCGGCACTGATAAAAGAATTAGAGACTCCATATTTACTCGGAAGATAACAGTATACGATGCCATACAGTTGTTCCATAACACCTCAACCTTTGGTGGATATTAACAGTAAAACTAATGAAAATGATGAAAGCCAGACTCAACATCAAGACAACATGTGCATGCATAAGTGACGGTTCAATGATTTTGACTCCATCAGATGATATTTAAGCGACACCAATTTTTAAGTCTGGTTTACGATGTGGGGAGAAAAAAAGTAGATGCAGGAGGGAAAAAAATAAAAATAAAAAAGATTGTCCCCCCAATTTATATCAAGTAAATCGTGGAATTTTACATAAATTTTACAAAAATTGTGAAAAAATGTTTTTGAATGAAATTCTGTTCAAACCAAACAAGACATATCTTGTCATGAAATACATGAAAATATGGATCTGTAAATGATCATAAGCAGAACCGGATGCGACAGCACATGAAAATCAGTACGCGTGTAAAATATTTTGGGACAAAAAAATTAAAAAAAAAATTCATGAAATGGAAACAAAGTTGTAGGAGGTGTTCGTAAACCAGACTTAAAAATTGGTGTCGCTGTAGGCTCATGTTAACACAGGATCACATATTCTCAAAATAATTGTCTCCCTCAAGTTGGCCTCAACCATACTAGTATTTATATTTGATAGAACCTCAGTGAGACCATGTTGAAAATTACCATCAATGCAGTTCCAGTGTTGACGCAACGCGGTCATGTTACTTCAAACCAGTTGCAATGTTCCTTAGGCCAAAGAAAAAAGATACTATGTTTCCGTACATCGACCGACCCTAAAAATAACCCGCCGACCCTAAACTTTTTATTGATATTTTGAGAAAAAGTCAAAATTTTCGCAATTTTAATTTCCTGAGAGTGGATCTCCTGCCTGCTTTATGTCTTGTTTTGGACTTATGGAACACTATCAACAGACATGGTGGGTGTGTATCTGTATATATACATGTAAAGAGGTTATCACTGCATATATTAGGGGTATACATGTACTAGTAGCTACTGTTTCCAAAAACCAGGCATGCTCGGTGGGTGTACTGGCTACCCCCCAGACAATGGGATGTAATCGTCACAATACATGTACGGTATAATGGCGGTATTATTGGTAAAATTCTTATAAAAAGTTAGTGACATCAATTTTGTAACAAGTTTATAGCCAAATTTATGAAAATGTGGTATTAGATATAATAAAAAACATACGTAAGCATGAAGTAAGTTTGATTTTTTATCAATCTTAATGTATATTTCCACTGTGTTGATCAAGTAATACTTTCCCCATGGCACGGGTTGGCATTTTATGTCACTTTGGTCGAGGTACCGGTAGTTCAATATTTCTGCAGCTGGATAAAAAATATCAAAATAAAATAAAATAAAAAAAATTCCCTACCTACCTACCCTAAATTTTTTTTACCGGAAACATACAATCTTTTTTCTTTGGCCTTTAGCATGGTAATTCGTGAAAATAAATGTCAATGCAACTTACTCTCAGGCTCCAAATAAAAGTGCAGGCCCAAATAATAGTGCGGGGGGGGGGGGGAAATTCCATTGAAAGTTAATAAAAGTACAGACCCAAATAATAGTGCAGGGGGAACTCTGAGCAAAACATCAACTGTGGTTAACCAAATAATTTTTATAGCAGGTTCAGGTATACGAGTCAACATGTAGTACAGGTACATGTATGTATCATGTGGTGTTTTTTTGGTTTGCCACATACTTGAATATGTACTACTCTTGAGTGCCTAATGTACGATTATTAAAATCGAGGTAAAATTCCCACCTGTACGATCGTTATTTGGTCCTGTACGTTTATTAAATTAACCAAAAGAAATAATTCACCAATCTTAAATTGTGTTATTCATATAAGAAATGAACGGCGGTTTCAATGCGGTCATGGGGTTTTGACCGCGAGAAAAAATCAGCAAACTTCGGGGTTCATGCAGAGTTTGCTGATTTTTTTAACGCGGTCAAAACCCATGACCACGTTGAATCCGCCGTTTATTATTTATATTTATATACTTAAATTCATTATGAACTAGGATTGTATGTCTTTCCCATTATTTATTCATCTATTTAAACAAACGCATGGAGTTCAGTTCAGACAGTTCGAATCCTTGTTTTTTGGAAAACCAAACATTTTGAGAATCCGTTCATGGAGAACGGAAGAAACGCAATTTCACAGTAAAGTATAAACATATGACAAAATGTCTTGTTTAGCTAGTAACTAATGTAGACGTGTTGATAATTTTTACATCTGAATCATATAGAAATCTTGAATTTGTGCTGATTTAAATTTTCATAGCTTCAAAATATTAATAAACGTGCAGACCCAAATAAGCACTGTGCAGGGGGGGGGGGGGGGGGGATTTCCCAAGAAAAATAATAAACGTGGATGCAGCTGGTGCATGCATATTTATTTGGCGCCCAAGAGTAAAGAGGTGGAGGTGAATGTTACATGTAAGTTGTTATTAACGAAATGGAACGATGCCTTTAATAGGTTCCACCAGCAATAAGTCGCGACTTCTTTATATTGGCCTGACAGATTGGTTTTTGTTGGCGTCATGCCTGTCGACCATTATGATGGCCACATATATTGTCATATAACAGCGATTTACGATCTGTCTTGTTGGCTCATAATATAAATTAAGAAAGTGGCCTTGTGTTCGTTCCTTGCGTAAAAATTTTTTTTTTTAGTACAAACGTCCTCATTGATTGTGTCCCTCGACTCCTTGTGTAATTGGTCAAGTAACTTACATGTATGTACATGTACAGACCACTCACAAATTTCTTAGAAAAGCGACCACATGTTCGAATCTACTTTGCGATTTTGGGGCAACGCATTTGTAAATGCGTTCATATTTTAACACATTTACCTTGATTTATTCACAAACAAATGTCTTGATGCAGGCCTTAAAATCCATCAGATTTTTGGCAATAATCAAAATGTTAGTGTTTCACTTTCTACAGGGAATCAAGACTTTTTACTAGAATCAAAATGAGAATCATGATTCTCAGATTCTGATTATAAAACAATTAAAGGTACTCAACCCGATAAAACTCCTCTCAATTACTATTTCAATGGCTTCGGGGGTCAAAAATATTTGATTCGAGTCGAGGAAGTCACCCATCAAAGCTCAGATTTGTTAGATATCGATTTTAGAAATCTATTATTTTTCATTATCGGGAATTCTTTCTGGCCCAGAAGACAGTAAAAAATTCGTTATTATTACCCACTTGATTATAGAGTTATCCATCCTTGTCTGTTTGAATAGAATTTTGGCGTAAAATCTCGAGCAGGTTACCAAATTGACGGCAGTTATAAGTACTCATCTCGAGAACATAAGAATTTTCAAAAATCAATATCTAATAACTCTGAGCTTTGTTTGATGGGTTCCTCGACTCGCATCAAATAATTTTTACCCCCAAAGCCAAAGAAATAGTAATATAGGACCCTCTGATCGGATTGTTGTTGTTGGAATCTGTTGAGATGGGGACCCTCTTTACGGGTTGAGTACCTTTAATGTCAACAGTGTTTATTTATGTTTATTCCATTTTGAATGGAAAACTACATCATGAATGTCCGATTCCGAACATATACATGTACACCAGGAGTGGGAAAATAACACAGAATTATTCAGATGTGAATTTAAATTAAACAAAATTATAACTAAAATTGCAAAATACACTATCGTATCGTTATTTGGGTGTTCATACTAGTATACTTTTTCGGCGCAATGATCGGTAATTTCAATGCGATTATTCCCAATGCAGTGCATTTAATTTAAATGCTGTCATTAAGGCATTTACAAAGTGGCGTGACACAATGCACCCTCAATGCATTTTAAATGCAACAACCGCATTTCATTGATCCACGTTGTAAAGGACATTTATTTTTAGAATACATGTATGTACGTGTATATAACCACAAGAATAAAGAACAAATCAACTGTTTTTATTACTTTGTAAACCTCTGATGTTTCCCATACAGTATACATTTGTATATTATAAACCATGTTACAGTAATTCTAGAGCTAATTAATCGACTCCTTAACTACAGCAGAATTATGGGTAACTTTTCAGGATTTAGTCCGAAATATGGCTTGTTGCCATTCATCGGAAAGCTCTCACCGAGAGCTTTCCGATGAATGGCATCAACCCATATTTCCGACTAAATCCTGAAAAGTTACCCATAATTCTGCTGTAGTTAAGGAGTCGATTAATTAGAGCATTACTGTATATCCTCTATAACTGTTTATTCAACATCACGTGCTGCAATCCATAAATGCGGTTCAGATTTCGATGTCCGGTTCAACATTATTATCATATGGTTTGATAGCAGAAATACTCAGTTTGGAATGTTATACCATACAAGTTTTACGAGTTGCTCTTGCTCAAGAATGGATAAATTTATAAACCTGATTTTTGGCGCATTAGTTAGAATTATATTTTTGCACAAGAACACACCACAAATATCGAACTGGACATCAAAAGCAGAACCGGATTGTATCGATTGCATGAACATAAGAAGTTGGTCACTGACCGACAATTGCTATTCTCTGGTGTGGTTTATAGGACTACCGTATGCAATGCCGACTTAAAAATAAAAATTCACATAAACATCGCATGAAGCGGTCTATCCACAAACTCAGGTATTCGGTAATTCCAAATGTATGAACTATCACCATGATATCCCGGTATATCATTGTCAGGACTGTTTGTACAAAAGGTTGTTATTCTACTATGCATAATTTTGCTATATCATTGTACTCGGACTGTATTGCAATGTAATATATCAGTACATGTACCGGTATACTGGGTGCACATTATATACATGTAGGCCTACTTTCACTTTAGTACATGTATGTGTCATAAAAGACTCATGTTGTTAAATTGAAAAAAAACATGTGTGAAAACAGAGAGAATACATGTACATGTGCCGGTACTATATACCTCTTTGTGTGCTGTACTACCGGTACTATTCATGTACATGTACTACACTACAATAAGAGAAATTTTAATTGATTCTGCTGCCCTTGTGCCACAGGCCTCAAACACGCCAAACAAGTATCTGTAGCCAGGCCCACCAGTACCAGGCTACTAGTAAATGAAGTACTGAAAGTGTCACATCATTAATCGAGCCCAATCTTAGTTATACTAGTCTCTTGTGTAGTTTGGGTTACTATTCATTAGATATTTAATGAATGTTTGGAATGTATGGTAGCATTCTTACCTGGATCAACATATGCCATGCACAACGCTGGTCATCATATCATCACCGCTGTTGGCAGTAAACCGCTCATCGGGCTATAACAGTTAGAGTTTTCCATACCAGGGCTAATCTAATCAGTTAAAATTAGTCATTTTAGAGGGAATACCAACCAGTGGAAGACGTACAAAAAGTCATGTATATTCAGATATCAGTTTTCGAGAAAAAACCCATCTTAGTCGAGCGGACTTAGAATATCGGGGTAAACTTAAATTTCATTCAGCAACACTTTCACAGCAGAATATAAAAATAGTACATTATAATCACTTACAGTACATGTACATGTAGCCCAAGTGCAGTGCTAGCCTATATTATATACTACCAAAACTTTTGGTCAGTTTCTCGATGACTGACACTTGTAAACGCTTGAACGGGTACTATATAGTACATGTACATGTGTACCGTATGTGAATTAAAGATCTTATTAGTGACACAACAGGAGGCTAGACATACATTTGTAACTACAGTAATGCTCTAATTAATCGACTCCTTAACCACAGCAGAATTACGGGTATTAAACTCGGGGAGAGCTTTCCGATGAATGGCAACAAGCCATATATCCGACTAAATCCTGAAAGTTACACATAATTCTGCTGTGGTTAAGGGGTCGATTTCTTAGGGCACTACTGTATCTGTTTTAGTGCACATCAAATGTATTTGTTGTCTTTCCTCTTGTAATTTGTCTTTGGTTGTGTTCGCCATTTCGATCGACAACTACATGTACTGACATCAAATGACTGAAATGAGTCAAAATTTAGCAGTGCAGCCAATTATATAGATAAACAGAATTAAATAGCATCCAAATTCCAAATGAGCATAAATGATAAAACAAACTTTATTGAGCACTCTTTTAATACTAGTAATTACAGCTACAATGAAAGCACCTAATAAAAATTCTAAGTTTGGTAAAACTGTCTGTATACAAAGTTTATCTGGCCGTGATGAATAAAACCTATAAATGGGATCATATACATGTATGTTAGATATCATTACATGATTATTTGAAAACACATATCCGTATGGAAAACAAACTATTTTACCACTGGCCAAGTGGTCCTGCTAATATGCTATGATGCTGGTGGTCCTGCTGAATTGCTATGATGCGGGTAGTGCAATTCATAGCAATTAAGCAGGACCCAACCGCATCATAGCACATTAGCAGGAACACTTGAACAGGGTATATTTACAGTGTCAAATCGAATGGGCATCTTTTAACAATATTTTTGAACAATTTCCTAGAAGTGTTCGAAAATTGAGAACTGAATTTAAATTTTTTTTTATGAGGTTTCGAATGAAAAATTTCTAACTTAGCTCATCAGGATTAACATTGTCGCACAGCTATATTCTCTTTCCCAACAAAGTCTATAGAACATACATGTAAAATTACAGCTATGCTTTAATTAATCAACTCGCCTTATATTACTCGGGTATTACTGCAGTATTCAGGCGTGTTCATGCGATCAACCGCAGTCAGTTATACCGCCGCAGAATGTGGTCCACCTCACATTTGCAGTTAGGCTGTATTTTTCATGCGATGTTTATATGAATTTTGTTTTAAAGTTGACATTGTAATCACACCAGAATTTTTTTTTATTGTTTCAAAATGTCTAGATAGAATTCAGAATTTTTGTGGTAAAAACAATTAACTTGGTTATCACAGTTAACACATATTACTGTGGTAAGATTACCAGCGGATACCGCATGTCAACAGGGACTGCATGCTCTAATTAATTATCAGGTTTAACATGTTTATACTGGATACAGTTCATTTTAAAGGTACTCAATCCGGTTCGATGATACCCATATAATCAGATTCCAACATCATACATTTGTATTTAGAAAGGCTGCTTCAGTTACGTTATCAGAATTGATTAATTGCCCTAAAATAATGCTAACCACTGTCAACTAAAGTATACAATTGCCTGACATACATGTATGTTATTTATCAACATGTTGTTCTACAAAATTTGGCCTTATTATCAACAGAAAGCCTCTTGATTTTAGAGTTATCCATCTTCATCTGAAATTTGGTCCGAGACCGTGGGCCACGATTAATTCTTGATCGTGAAAAATAGTATATTTCAAAAATTGATATCTAATAACTCTGAGCTTTGATATGTGGTGGGTTCCTCGACTCGTACCAAATATCTTTTACCCCCCAAGTCCAAATAAAGAGTAAAGTGCGAGCATTAATTCAGGGGGCCCTTAATCAGAGTATGCATCTTTAAATTCAAATACAGTTTAAAGATGCATAATCCGATTAAGTGCCCCTCATTTGCTATTTACATATACATGTATATGGAATCGGGGGGGGGGGTAAAAATATTTTAATCAAGTCGAGGGACCCACCTACATGTATCAAAGCTCAGAGTTATTAGATATCAATTTTTGAAATTTTAATATTTATCACCATCGATACTTAATAGTGGCCCAGAAAAATTTGACGAGCCGACGGTCTCAGACCAAATTGCGGATGAAGATGGATAACTCTAAAATGAAGAGGCTTTGTGTTGATAATAAGGTCAAACTTCGTCGAACAGCATGTTGATAAATATAACGTATCAGGCGATTTTATACTATACATGTAGTTGACAGTGGTTAGCATTATTTTTGGGCAATTAATCGATTCTGATATTACTGAAGCAGCATTTCTAAAAAAAATGTTGTTGTTGGAATCTAATTATATGGGGACCATCGAATCTGATTGAGCACCTTTAATAGTTAGCTATATGAGTTATATACACATAAGGCGACACCAATTTTTAAGTCCGGTTTACGAACACCTCCTACAACTTTTTTTCCATTTCATGAATATTTTTTTTTACTTTTTTGTCCCAATTTTTTTTACACGCGTACTGATTTTCATGTGCTGTCGCATCCGGTTCTGCTTATGATCATTTGCAGATCCATATTTTCATGTATTTCATGACAAGAAATGTCTTGTTTGGTTCAGAATTTCATTCGAAAAGTTTTTTTTCACAATTTTTGTAAAATTTATGTAAAATTTCAAGATTTACTTGATATAAATTGGGGGGGGGGGGACAATTTTTTTTATTTTTATTTTTTTCCCCTCCTGCATCTACTTTTTTTCTCCCCACATCAGCCCACATGTTCGTAAACCAGACTTAAAAATTGGTGTCGCCTAATAGACATTTAAACTTTGAAAATTGTAGGTTTCCGGATGATAACTTCAGTTTGTGTGATCATATCTGAACCAAATGTGGTATGTAAGTTTATCAGACCAAAATACAGGTCAAGTTCGAATATAGGTGTGCTCCGCTCATTTTTGCGAGAGTTATGGCCCTTTTTCGACTTAGAATCGTGTTAATTTCTGGTTTCCGCATCATAATTTTAGTTTGTGTGATCAAATCTGAATCAAATTTGGTATGATAGTTTATTATCCACCATTTCATGGGACACTGGTTGGATTGTTCTGAAATGTAGTATCGGATTTAGGGGACCTTGATATATTTTTCAGACAAGCTGATGCCCCAAAGAAGCCACTTTTTCTCACATTTGCTGAAATAGTATCCAAAACATCAACATATCAAGAGCCATTAGACTGAATTAGATAAAAATATATCACTTGGGTCTGTTTAAGCTGGAAAATACTCAAAATTTTTATAATTTTCTGCTATTATATTTGAATACTAGCCTTTTTGCTGAATCGTGAATGCCGGTTATATTGCCGTGTGAAATCCTAGTACCAGATAACATTGGGTATGTACATGTATATAGCATACCAACAGAAAATGGCTTGAATATCACATACCAAAGCGGGGTGTGTGTGTGTGTGACACCCTCCTTGATCATAGTCTGTATTCTACAGGGTATGTTAACTGTTTCGAGTTGGTGCAATTAATGTGATTGTTTAATCTCTACCATCTGAAATCTATTTATAGCATATTTTGCTATCTGATCAATATTGCTACTTAGTACTGATATAAAACAGGATAAAGATGGTGTGTCTCTTTCCCGAATGTTCTGTTTACATGTACATTTGGGGGTTTATGAGTCAAATAATATCAGACAACATGTCCTTCTAACACTAAGAAATAATATGTTCTTATGAACCAGGACAAAATATGACTATTTCTGGAGCATTACAGCACATTATTACAAATCTATATTTGTAAGCAGTAAGATAATGACAGGAAACATGTCCTCAGACTAAGAAATAATTTTTTGGTGTGTATTTCACACCACAGCTCATGTGTATACTCACATTAGTTTATGTCATTCAAAGGGAGAAACCCATTTAGAAAGTTTAAATGAGACAAAACTACCTCACTGTAGATGTAGTTGCAAGGTACAACATGTATTCTGGTAAATGACATTGGAACTAAAATAATGATTTTTGTGTCCACCGGTATGTCATGTCCCGGTACTAGTATACATTGCAACTACATGTACATGTAACTTGCCTAACATACCATATACATGTATGAAGAGGGACTTTGCAAGTGTTTTTTAATCAAAATTTTAACCCAACTCTTGTTGTCAGTAAGTTTTAACCCATGCAGTTTAATGAGTTTATATATTTATATATTACATGTGTTTCTATACATGTATTTTATCTTTAGTTAGTTTGTTGTCCTTGAATAAACTTGTATTGCTGCACAATCAGTTTCCTTAATGTTCTATTATACTAAAACAACTCCATTGATAACAATACCCCTGCATCCCATCAAAATCTACTTCATTGCCATCCTCATCATTTCACTTTGGTATCCCCACCCAGGTGTACCTTGGTGTTATTCACCCAGGTGTTCCTTGGTGTTTCCTACCCATGTGTACCTTGGTGTTTTCTTACCCAGGTGTACCTTGGTGTTTTCTTACCCAGGTGTACCTTGGTGTTTTCTTACCCAGGTGTACCTTGGTGTTTTCTTACCCAGGTGTACCTTGGTGTTTTCCTGCCCAGGTGTACCTTGGTGTTTCCTTACCTGGGTGTACCTTGGGGTTTTCTAACCCAGGTGCATCTCAATGGGAAATCCACCTGGGTAAGAAAACACCAAGGTACACCGGCGTAAAAAAAACACCAAGGTATACCTGGGTTGGAAACACCAAGGTACACCTGGGTGGGGAACACCCAGGTAGGAAACACCAGGGTACACCTGGGTGAATAACACCAAGGTACACCTGGGTGGGAAACACCCAGGTAGGAAACACCAGGGTACACCTGGGTGAATAACACCAAGGTACACCTGGGTGGGAAACACCCAGGTAGGAAACACCAGGATACACCTGGGTGAATAACACCAAGGTAACCTGGATGGGAAACACCCAGGTAGGAAACACCAGGGTACACCTGGGTAAATAACACCATGGTACACCTGGGTGGGGAAACACCCAGGTAGGAAACACCAGGGTAGACCTGGGTAGGAAACACCCAGGTAGGGTACACCTGGGTGTGGTCACCTGGGTAATTACACCCAGGTTTACCCATACCAGGGTTTTTATCCAGTTTCATGTGGGTAAATCATGGTAAAACCCAGGTTTCGCGGGGTCTTGATGGTTGGTGGATGTCTTGGTAGATAGATTTTTACCTGGGTTTCGGCCCAAAAAACCTGGGTGGATTTACCCAGGTACATTTTTATATGGGTAACCCTAATGCTAACCCTATAACTTATATAGCTGCTATCTAACCCTAACCGATATAGCTGCCACTAACGGTAGCTCCCAACGGAGTATTTTAGCAAATCCGAGATGGCTGCTATTTTTCTCAAATTCAATCCCAGATGTGTGTAATTCCTATGTATAGTTGGCACGTATTTACCGCCCCCAGCTCCCATATCGTTTACGTATATTTTCAGGTATAGTTCATATTAGACCCCGAAGCCACGACAAATAGTTTTCATGGCTGGTTCAACCGATTTTCGTGGCTGGTTAGCTAGCTAAGCCGGCTCAGTCACGACGTTCGTGGCTGACGAAATATGGCGCTCAGCCGGCTGAGATGTTGTCATTCAGCGTATTTCCGTTTCCGAAATGTTCCTAATCCCCTGTTATCGGTTATAGATGCCGTTTTTTTTAGCGTTTGTGGTGAACCCGTAGAATTCCAGACCACACGTAATCTTTTGATGTTGGGCTTTTCCATTACGGCGAAATTCACGAAGGACTGGCATGGATATACTATGTAGTTTCCCATCTAATCGGTATAAGTAGTTACATTGGGACTTCTGTCGACTTCAGACTGCTATCATCACTGCCATCTTGCGATATATGCATGCATCATTGAATGATGAACCGGATAGTAATGATATATACTATTTCAAACTATTTTCTATTCTTATGTGTATATATTGACAAATGCCAGTGATGTCTGAGACTGGGTGTTGTCGATATAAACAATTTATATTTTAACCCTTTCAATACCGAATGGATGCGCCCATTCAGTTATATGAAAGCATGCATTGGGATAGTCTATTCCACATTAAGGGGCCAGGTGTTCTGATAATATAACAACCATGCGAGTATGCCAATATTAGGCAATGCAGTTTAGTTCTTTGCGATTCACAGTACAGTTGTGCTTGACATATAAGCCCATGCACATGGCTCAGCCATTTTACAATTCCGGCGGCGGAGATTTTTAAATGTGGCTGGCGTTAGAAATAATATGGCTGGCGGCAGCTTGTGGCCAATATGGCTGGCGGCGGCGGCGTACGATGGCGGCTTCGGGCTCTAGTTCATATGTTCTAAAATGTGGTTTTGCTTCAAGATTACCGTGGATCGAGGTAATCGTGAATAGTTGCATCCTGGATTTTGGGAAATTATTATACGGTATGTATGAACCCGAATTTTGTGATGAAACATTAGTTTTTCTCAGGATTTTTGTGATGAACAAATATTTTTTGGAGGTTTTTATTCAATTTTTGTTGAATTTTTTTTTTTTTTTTAGTTTTGCGTTCAATCTACGTTCCAGACGTGTTTGTCTGAATATAAAAAAAAAATTGGTAATAAAAAACAGATTTTTTGGGAGGTTTTTTTGGGGGTTTAAAAAAAAAAAAAAAGACTCGGAACGATAAGACGATTTCAATTCCCTAAAAAAATTCTATATCGCTCATACCGTTTTCTCCAAAAATGCTAGCAGAACCTGGCAGAACCCCAAACAGCCGCCGCCGCAAATGCCGCAAAACGCCGCCGCCGCCGCAAAACACCGCCGCCGCAAAACACCGCCGCCGCGAAACGCCGCCGCCGCCGCCGCAATGACGTCACTACCAATGGTGAGGGAACCTCTACCTTTTTTTATGGAGCAAAATAACATGACATGTGATACATACTACAATTTTTTTATTATATTAACTATTCGCTGTCACTTTCATCCGCTTTGTGATCACTGTCACTTTCACCGGCTTTGTCATCACTGTCACTTTCGTCCAAATTGTCATCACTTTCGTCGGAATTGTCATTTGTTTCGTCCATGAATTTTTATAGCAACGGTTGGTACTTTAATATTGACATTTTCACTGCATCACGATCTTCATAACCATTATTCAAATATTTGTCTACTTTATCCATGACTCTGTTGTGCAGGATGGTAAGTCTGTCTAGCCATTTACTGCAGTCACTATAACTAGTCCTGGTGGGTATTCAGTCTACATAGACAGTACTGTTGATCTATATAGCTAACTATGGTGGCTTTTCTATCCATTAATCATAATGGCTAATCGTGGTGGTTATGCAGTTTACGTAGATAGTAATATTAATCACTATAGCTAGCACTGGCGAGTGGGTGGTCTATTTATCCAGCTAATAATAATAGTCACTATAGCTAATTAGGGTGGTAAGTCTATTCACTAGTATTCAGGGAGCTAAATTAGTCAATATCCCTAGTAATTGTGGTAATTCATTACATATGGACAGTAATGTCGGTGGATAATCTATCAAGAAAAGCTCATACATGTATGTGTAGACATTATAACTAACCATGGTGGTAAGTTACATTGGTCACTAGAGCTTGTCAATTTGGTTACTCAGTACACATGGACAGTGATATTGATCGGTGAAGCTACCGATGGTGCATAGCCTATACAACAGGCTAGTAAGTGTAGTCATTATAGCTAAACAGAAAGGTAAAAGTATCAAGCAATTAAAGAAATAAAAACGATTTTTTTAACTGCTGTAACGCTTGTATCGCTCTGTATCAAGGGTTACTACTGGGACGCAGATAACGATGAGAAATAAAAACGATTTTTTAACTGCTGTAACGCTTGTATCGCTCTGTGTCAAGGGTTACTACTGGTACGCAGATAATCACTGGAAATAAAAACGATTTTTTAACTGCTGTAACGCTTGTATCACTCTGTGTCAAGGGTTACTACTGGGACGCAGATAATCACTAGAAATAAAATCAACTCTGTAAGATTCTGTAACGCTTGTATCGCTCTGTATCAAGGGTTACTACTGAGACGCAGATAACGATGAGAAATAAAAACATATTTTGTCAGCTTCTGTAACGCTTGTCCCGCTCTGTATCAAGGCTTTCTACATGGGACAAAACATACCCCCTTAACTTTTTGCTCACGTTTCTTGCCATATCTATTAGATAGCGGCCATCTTGGAATCTGGGACCAAAACCTTTGACCTTCCCCTTAACAACCTTGACCTTTTACCTTTATGGCCCTTGACCTTTATGACCTTTGACATATCGGCGGCCATCTTGGAATATGGTGCCCAAGCAGCATCGTTTCATCATGTCACGGTAACCGGCAACTAAGAGTTCTGTAACGAATTTATCATGCATTCCAGGTGAGAATTTGAATTAATTGTTCGAAGTTCATTAGATTCTAGTAGGTTAAATGTGTCGCCTATGGCCATTGACTTATGTAACGTCACATAACAGCGCCATGGACGTTGAACGTCAACGCATTAAGTCAATGGCTAATCTATGGAATACTATTATGGCTACTTCCTAATGGCGCTTTCGCCGCGCGCCAAAACATGCGCTAATATCGCACAAATTTGGCGCTTTCGGCGCGCTACTAATGGCGCATGTTTTGGCGCTGAAAGCGCCATTAGGAAGTGGTCTTAATAGTATTCCAAACTAATGACCCGAAGTAGGACCACAAATTGAGTTTGAGAGTTAACTTGTGAGTCTATAGAATTCTTCCCAGATTCCCAGGAAATAAATAAGCAAATCCCAGTTCCCAGGAAAAAAATATGCCATTTCCCAGTTCCCAGGAATTAAAATCAAATCCCAGTTCCCAGTTAAAAAAAAGCCAGTTCCCAGGAATTAAAATATTATATAGAGTATCGACAAAACATACAATATTCACAAGTAATGTAGATCAATGTACATATATTGTATTTTTATGCTATCTTATGATTTACTGGCTACTGTCAGGTCAATTACATCATTTTACATGACATAAAATGCGAACCTATATGCAAATCCATTGAACAGAATCAACAGATCACTCTTTACACTGATCTACACCACCGCAAATCAGGTATTTCCTAAATGTCCAGGTGATGTATGCAAATTCATGTGATTATTGTGATTTGAGATTGTGCCCCATAACTGGAATGTTAGTATGAAAAACCAAGTCATAAACCAACTGAGAAATAGGAGACAACACGGATGTACACAAGTCACCAGATATACACAACAGCTTAGATTGACCATGTGGTAAAACTCGTGTAAATAAATAACTTTAAAATTTACTGGATACCATGCAGCAGACTTTGTTGGTAGTTGTTACAGATGCACGGTATCGACAACAGCTGAATACTCCCTACAGAGAACTTACATTAAAAAGAGTTAAATAAATTATATATTTTTAATTTGACATAACGGTTTAATAAACATATAACTCAATAAACATTTGAACTATTAACGATATATATAAATATAATTTGGCACACGATTCTTGATCACAAGTTTATGTTACAGTTTTAACAAGAGGTGTGCACTCGAGTGCTAGCATACCCCCACCGTGGCAAATTCAACCCGCATTATCCGTAAACCCAACAAAAAAGATTTTTAACTTTAAAGAAAAATTCGGACTAATAATATCGATATGGTGTCATAAGAAGCTTGTACAGAAAAAATTATTCAAATTGGTTCATATTTGTTAAAGTTATTAAGTCAGACAGAATTTTCTAAGTCAAAATAAGTCGAAAATGAAGTGTAATATTACGAAAAACAGTTTGAGCCAATCCCTAGCCGCATCACGTAGAGAGGGTATTGTGAGAAGCATGTATACCAAACATTATTGAAATCGGCTCATATTTGTTAAAGTTATTAAGTCGGACAGAATTTATGAGGTCGGACGGACGGACACACGGATGGAGAAAGCGTGACGGACGGACGGACGGACAGACGGACGGACGGACAGACGCAGTCAATCCAGTATACCCCCCATTTTCTTCGAAAGTGGGGGTTAAAAATGGAAATTCCGATTAATTGGGGATAATTTCCCGGGTCCCGGAAAATAATTTCAACCTTTCCCGGGTCCCGGTGGAATTCTGTTCCCGATTCCCGGAAAATTAAATCTGACGATCCCAATTCCCAAACAATTAAAAGGGTCGATCCCGGTGTCCCGAAAATACCCGTTCCCCCCTCATATATCCCCTTTCTTGTCGCCAAAATACACCGAAAATATCCCCGAGGCGACAGAGTTCCAAAAAAAAGTCAAGATGCCATCTATCGACCCCATATGAATCCATATATTATACCCCAGGTGCTTTGAGTATGGGGTCGATGTCAATCAATGTGAACTTAAAGGTACTCAATCCGAACAGAGGGTCCCCATCTCAACAGATTCCAACAACAATCCGAACAGAGGGTCTTATATTACTATTTCTTTGGCTTTGGGGGTAAAAAATATTTGATTCGAGTCGAGGAACCCATCAAACAAAGCTCAGAGTTATTAGATATTGATTTTTGAAATTTGTTAGTTTCTCGAGATGAGTACTAATAATTGCCGTCAGTTTCGTAACCTGCGCGAGATGTGTACACCAAAACACAATTCAAACAGACAAGGATGGATAACTCTAAAATCAAGAGGTAATAATAACGCAATTTTGACTGAGTTCTGGGCCAGAAAGTATTCCCGATAATGAAAAATAATAGATTTCTAAAATCGATATCTAACAAATCTGAGCTTTGATTGGTGACTTCCTCGACTCGAATCAAATATTTTTGACCCCCAAAGCCATTGAAATAGTAATTGGGAGGAGTTTTATCGGATTGAGTACCTTTAATATGCCCTCATCTCCTGTCAGTGAAAACCTCGAGCTTATCTCCCAATATTTTGGGACAGCACGGATTGACAAGTCTTTAGAGAAAGTAGAGTTTATGGCTTGCCTTAAAATTGCTTACAATATCCGATAATATCTAACCCAAAAACGAAGCTAAAGCATTGATCGTGCATTATATATGTCACAGTTTCAAATATACTCATCATATCTCTCCATCGGGTCACCAAAAACAAAACAAAAAACCTGAAAGGCAAAATCCGACTCAACTAATTTAGTATTTTAACATTAACGTGGTCATTCTCTGAACTAGTGTTCTCTGTGGTTTTTTTTAGGGGGGGGGGGGGTAGAGGTCAAATGTCACATATCCCGGAAATGAGCATTAGAAAAATGCTGATTGAATTCCGAATGAGAAAGCTTGTTCTCCTGATGAAATTAATGCATTAGTTAATTAAGATGGCAGTTTAATAATCCGTATCCCCACGTATATAGGCCTATAGGCTATACATGCACAGTCCTCGGTACAATATTTTTCAATGGGAACCATACCAAGATTGAGATATACTTCGAGTGTGGTCAAGCAATGATTCGACGTGAAGTATATGCGTCTTCCTGGAATGTTTTGATAAATCGAAATAGGCCATATCGAGAACTTCTAACTTCTAACAAACGCAGTCAGCTACCAACAGTCACTTGGTCGTCAGACGGTTTCGTGTACACTGAGAGAAAAAGGAAAATGTCAATGACACTGTAGCTCAACTGGGAAAGGGAATAATTTCATGGGTTACAGTCAATGGAGTGATTATAGGAATGTGGAAAGTTGAAAGGTCTAGTTATGCAAAGAGTAAAATGCAAGATGGCCGTTGGCAGCCATGTTTTTTGCCGCATGACCCCAAAATGACTCGTTCCCATTTACATGTCAATATTAATATCCATGACAAATTTCATGATGATCCGACAAAAGATACGATCTGTTGTCTGTGTCAAAGGATTTATTCATACAAAGAGTAAACTCCAAGATGGCTACCGGCGGCCATGTTTATGGCCGAATGACCCCAAAATGACTCATTCCCATCTACATGTCAATATTAACTTCCACGACAAATTTCATGATGATCAGACGAACATTCCGGCCTGTAGTCTGTGCTAATGGATTGAATTTTGAAATCCAAGATGGCCGCTGGAGGCCATATTTTGTTGGCCGAATGACCCAAAAATCACTCGTTCCCATCTACATGTTATTGATAACATCCATGACAAATTTCATGATGATTCGACCAAAGGTACTATCTGTAGCCCGTGCCAAAGGATTTAGTCATGCAAAGAGTAAACTCCAAGATGGCTGCTGGCGGCCATGTTTTTTTGGCCGAACGACCCCAAAATTGCTCGTTCCAATCTATATGTCCATATTAACATCCATGACAAATTTCATGATGATCAGATGAACAGTACGACCTATAGCCTGTGCTAATGGGTTGAATTTTGAAATCCAAGATGGCCGCTGGCGGCCATGTTTTTTCCTGAATGACCCCAAAATGACCCGTTCCCATCTAGATGCTAGGATTTTGCAGTTTTCAGGTTCAGATTTCAGAATTTTCTCCCAGTGGAGAGAAATGGGTCCTGATTCCTCCCCGGTGGCCAGTCAAAAACTGCTAATAAATTTTTTTAAATCGACGCCTGAATTTGCCTGGAAGTAGACCTCTATATTTTACCGTTTTCGGGTTCAGATTTCAATTTTTCTCCCGTTGTGGCAGAGGCTCCTGGTCCTTCTCTGGTGGCTTGTTATAAACTGCTAATCTGTATTAGCCTGGAGTTGTAGACATCTTGATTCTAGGATTTTGAAGCTTTCAGGTGTAGATTTTCCCCCATTGTGGCTGATGGGTCCTTTCCGGTGGCCAGTTAAAACTGCTTGTCAATTAAACAAAATTGAGGCCTGAATTTGCCTGGATTATAGACTTCTAGATGCAAGGATTTTGCAGTTTTCTAGGTTCAAATTTCAATTTCATACTGGGACAGACCACGGTCGGCCCAGTGGGGCCTCATTCCTCCGCGGTAGTCAGTCAAAGACTAATATTCATTAATATAAAATAAAATAAAGGCTGTGAGGTGACAGTTCTGAAATTTCAAGACAAGGGGGTGTGGTATTGGTTTTATGCAAACTTGGGAGTTTAACAAATATAAGGAATTAGAGAACATTTGTTTTTCTCAGTTGCCTTTAACCCTTTACCCAACAGAACGGCCCTGTGCCAATGCATTCCCTTATATATGCGAGTCGACCATAGGTCGCCTCGCATATATAAGAGAATGCATTGGCTAAACACATATTAAAAATGATAAAATTGTCAAAGAATGTAGAAAACTATTGTAAAAAATGTTAAAAAATGTAAGATTTTTAAAAAAAATTGTTAAAGAATGTAAGAAAAAATGGTAAAAAGTGTTAAAAAAGATTTTTTTTTTAGGCCAATGCATTCTCTTATATATGCGAGGCGACCTATGGTCGACTCGCATATATAAGAGAATGCATTGGCACAGGGCATAACTGTAACCATCACAATGTGGTCAATGAACCGGTTCCAATGATATCCATATTTGTATGGTGTTAGTGAGACAGACCGAAGATATTTTAGGCTGTTGAAGCTTTATTTGAGCGTTTTTGGCCGCTTTGTTGGGTAAAGGGTTAACATGCAGACGCCAGATAAGAGAGCAACCACGACCAAAGCAGTCTCATATCTGATTATCAAAAGTAAGGTCCTAGGCTCCAATGAAGTTCTCCAAGGTTGTGCTGACCACTTCGCAACTCAAGCAACACCATCGCACAATGCTGATTACATCAATCATTACAATGCTGCAGATGAAACCAACCTTTTGTACACCGGGGAGAGCTGCGAATCGAACGACACTCTAGTGAAGATTAGAAAACTTGGTCTCTTGAATGCTTTATTGCAAAAACTACAATTTAAGGTAGGACAATGTAAAAAATATATATACAAATAATTTACAATGTTAACGTCTGGTATGCAGCATCTATTCTGGTACACGGTCTGAGTGACTTGAGTCTAAGACTTACTTCTTGTCAGGAAAGAGGCCCATCAATTATGAATAAAGGACAAATAACACAAGGTTTCAAGAAGGGAGTTACGAGAAACCCCTCCAGCTATTTGGGAAATCATAGTGACAAGTATTCTTCTAAAAGTCTTGGAACACATTATGTTAATGCGACAGGAAAATGCCATACTCAACATAGCCAAATAGGATTTACAAAAGGAACCAGAGGATTGCGCATATCGCCTTCTTATTTTCTCTGAACGACCATCCAGATTAATAGAACATCTATATCGATATTTGCGACTGTCTGTATGTATGTATGTCTGTCTGTGTTATATAGAAATAAATTCACAGGGGGGCCACCTAGATGGCACAAAAGGGGTCTAATAGGGGTAACTTTTTACGAGAAAGATAATGGTGTGGCTTAGATTTTTCTAAAGTGACGCCGTTGTTGTCAGGGGCAGAAAAGGAGGAGGGGCAGAACAAATATTTGTCGCCGATTGCCACCAAACTTATATATCATCATCCCCATGATATGAGAAATCTAATCGTGTGGTTTAAATATGTCAAAAGTCGCGCCGTTCGAGTCAGGAATGCCCGGAATGGGAGAGGGACACCAAAATTGATCAAAATAATTTTAGCGCCGACTTCCACCAAATTGATGCACATTATTCTGAGATTGGTGTCGTTTGGATGAGAGATTTGAGGGGGTGGGTAATAAATCTCTTAAGAATTGGTTTAGTCGCCGATTGCCACCAAACTTATACACAATCACCCCCATGGTATGAAGTGTTTAATGGTGTGGCTTAAAGCTGTCAAAAGTGGCGTCATTCGAGTCAGGGGTGCACTGAAAGGGAGAGGGACACCAAAATTGATACACAATATTTTTAGCGCCAATTTTCACCAAATTGATACACATTCCTATCCATGATATGAGGAATTTAATCGTGTGATTTTAAAGATGTCATATTAGTGCTGTCCATGATATCAGGAGTCTAATTGTGTGGTTTAAAGAATGTCAAAAGTGGGGCCATTCGAGTCAGGGGTGCCTAGATGGTGAGAGGGACACAACAATTAATAAACAATATGTTTAGCGGCGATTTCCAACTGACTGATACATATTCTTCTCCGTGATACGAGGAATAAAAGCGTGTGGTTTAAATACGCCAAATGGGTGCCGTTTGGTGTGAGAAATGTAATGGGGCCATAAATTTGATACCAATTTGTACACTCGCCAATTTTCACCAATTTTATATATATTCATCTCCATAATGAGTCTCAGTGTGTGGTTTAATGATGTCAAAAGTGGCGCTGCTTGAGTCCGAAATATGGACGGGAGGGTCATCAAAACTGATAAAACAAAAATATGTTTAGTGCCAATTACCAACCTCTCTTGAGGAGACATTTTAAGAATTACTATAGAGACAAATAGTTATGTCACTGGTTCCGCCCTATTTGACCTGGTGACCCCATTTGAATAAATTTGAATCCCAGTCACCAAAGAACCCTTCATACTAAATATCAGTAAAATAGACCTGATGGTTCTTGTGAAGGAAGCATATTAAGAATTATTATTGAGGGAAACAGTCCTTTGCTTGGCTCCAATTGACCTGGTGTCCCCATTTTAACAAATCTGAATTTCAGTCAAACAAGAACATTCCATGCTAAATAAGCCAACTAATTCTTGCAAACATGTTTTAAGAATTACTATGGAGTGAAATAGATATGTCCCCGACTCTGCCCTTATTTGATTTTGTGATCCCGTTTTCACAAATCTGAATTCCTGTCACCCAATGTCATTTCATACCAAATATAAGCGAAATAGGCCATTTGGTTCTTGCAAAGAAGACATATCATGAATTACTATGGAGAGAAAGAGTATTGTACCTGGCCTTGCACCTATTTGACCTGGTGACCCTGATTGAACAAATCTGAATCACAATCACCAAAGGAGCCTCAATATTAAATGTGAGCTAAATAGACCTGGCGATTCTGTCAAAGAAGACTGTTCAACGGTTACTATAGAGGGAAAGTATACACCTGCTCCTTCCCCTATTTGCAGGTGATCCAATCTGAACACAAGATCTCCAACTGTTGGAAATTTATCAAAACCTTACTGATAATACCGGTATATATCAAAATTATTACATGTAATATAGGAATCTATACACAAGTACCAATAATGAATTCATAGTGTAGACAGGGTAGGTGCGGGAGTTTTAAATCGCCTATCTCTGCCCCTATTTGAAACAATATAATTTAAATCCATATCTATGAGATTCATTGATCTAGTAATCTCAAATGATATATTATAGAAGTTGAAGTGAAATTCATTTTCATTAAAATAAGTTACAAAATTAAAGGAAGGGTTATCAACATGGCACCTCTGATAATTGTTCCTTGAAATCATAAGCACAATAACACACAAATAACACACATCATTTTGATTATCACAGATGAAAAGAAGTTAATAGCCTATATAAAGATAATATAACACTTGCCTGTACACTGCACAGCACATGGGAATTAATCTAATTTAAATTTAAATGAATGACACAAATAAACAGTATCTGTGATTTGTTTATCAACAGCTGTCAGCTAAGATAAGGTCCCATTTCATACACAGGAGACATTACAGTATGCCAGGCAGACAAGCTTCAAAGAGATGACTTCTCAAATAATATTGTGGCATTAGGAATGTGATAACATTTGTAACAGGGGTACATATACTCACTTTGACCCCTCAATTGGCAAGGGTAACAAACTGTTTGTGATTTTTCTCCCAGACCCCTGGACCGATTTCAACTAAATTATGTGGGATCAGTTGATGTACTCTGGAGGATGTTATAATGTGGTTAGTTTTTTTAAATTAAATTTTTAAATATTTTTTAATTTTCATAAAAAAAACAACTTTAAATAGATTTTTTTTTAAATGTGTTTTTTTGTTGTTGTTGTTAAATTGAGTTTTTTGTTTGTTTGTTTTTTTTGTTAAGTCACTGGCTCCGCCCACATTCGACTCAGTGACCTCATTTGAACAAATCTGAACCACAGTCACCCAAGGACCCTTTATACCAAATATGAACCCATTTGGTCCGATGGAATTTGAGAAGTCGTTTTAAGAATTACTATGGTGGGAAAGATTTATGGTCCTAGCTTCGCAACTATTTGACCGGGTGACCTCATTTGAACAAATCTGAATGTGAGTCACCTAGGGAACGTCCACACCAAATATGAACCCGTTTGGTCTTGTGGTTCTCGAGAAGATGATTCTCAACGGACGGACGGACGGACGGACGATGAGTGATGACAGTAGCTCCATCGGAGACTTTGTCTCAGGTGAGCTAAAACACTGTTTTTAACGCAGATTTCCACCAAATTGATATATTATTCTTCTCCATGATACGAGGAATATAATCGTGTGATTTAAAGACGCCAAAATTGGTGCCGTTTGGGTGACATAATGATGGGGGAGGGGTAATAACTTTGATAAGTATTTGTTTAGTTGCCAATTACCACCAAACTTTTATATAATTTTGTCCATTATATCATGCATGCATGAGTATAATAGACGTGGTTTAAATATGACAAACGTGGCGCGGTTCAAGTCATGCATGAGGGCAATTGCACCAAAGCTGATTACAAATATATTTAGCACTAATTCCACCAAATTCATTCACGTTCTTATCTAATGGCGAGAGGAGATTCACTAGCATTGATAAGATTGTTCAATTCGCTTATATCCACCAAAGTTATATATAGTCATCTCTCAGGCCATCTCCATATCTTTCTAAGGAGTTTTTGGCGTTCAAATTTCACAATCTTGACAAAATTAATGGTGACCGAATTAAGTCACTTGAACAATTATATCTTCTCAACTGTCATATTTATATGGGGATGGAAATCAGGGCATTCCTATAATGATCTAGCAAAACATAGAAGAAAGCATTAAAAGTATATTTATCATTCTTTTTAAGAGATACATATATTCTTGCAAACTGAGGGACATTGAATCGTCAGAGGATTGCATTTCATAATGGCTCATGTATATATTATAACAAAATTGAGTCCGTCCCATTAAATATAGTTTCCACAAAAAAAGTTACAATTGTCAAGAGATATGGGAATGTGCAGCAGGCCTGTTCAAAAATAGTGGTCACAGTGTGCAGTCAAATATATTTACTTCTGAGATAACAGAAAACGCAATCAGTAGCACATGACTTTTCAGGATCCTCCAATAGTGACATCTGGCAAGGTTATATCTGACCGATACAGAGGATTTCTTTCATTTTTTAGAACAGACTCATTACCAAACATAAACAACTCAAAATCTCGCTCTGTGTCGGGCACATGAGAGCTGCTATATGTGCATAGCAACATTTCTTTTAAACTGAAAATACTTAGCCAGTATACATGTACAGTACCAGAACAGAGGAGCACCTGGACATTTCTTTAAAACATCTGTATCTTCATGAAGATATGATAACCAGGTGTCCTCAATTTTTTTTATCTAACCCACTAGATTGATTGATACATCTCTTTGTAAAACACAATTGTCTTCTTTTATTTTGCGAACTAATATGTTTATGATGTTCATATTTCATGCTATAACGTCTTAAGTATACGCAGTTGTAAATAAATAAATACTTCTTTATTGTTGTGACGGATTAAGCGCGATAAACAAAATGGCGATTGCTCCGACACAAGGTGGGCCACTATTTATATTCCATGTGTAAGAATCATGTTTTCTGATGCCATTTTGATATACAATTTATAAGAAAACGTGATTCTCTATTCCCACCAAATATCCACAGCAATGTAGAGGGTTTCACATCACTTTAACCTGGGCAATGTCGGGTAATCCTGCTAGTTCCAATGTATATACTTTAAAACTGAGTGGGAGAATCCATTTAATATAGACATGGTTAATAGTATATTAAGAGGGAGGTAAAGTTGTAACATTTGAATGGCGAATTCAGTGTTAGTTTTCGGGAAAGATTACTCAACACTTACAAAGCACAGAAGACTGCTTCGTGTCTTGTTGGAAAGTGTGAACATATGTTAAGTGACAACGCGAAGTGGATTTTTTATTTTATTTTGTGACTTGAATTTTGATGGAAATATTTGTGAACAATAATGTAATTTTAACCTTCTTCCTAACAATATAAAAAACTGGGTCGAAAATAAAAATTCTGCTCTGCGTTGTCACCAGATAAGCATTCGACCTTTTATTCCAATAAGACACAAAATGGTCACCTACGCTTTGTAACGTTTTAGTAAACTTTCCCCGAAAATTAACACTGAATTCCCCATCCAAATTTTACCACTTTACCTCCCTCTTAACGCTACCAGGTGGCAGAACTGGAAAACATCCCACTGATCTTTACCATCTTGGACGCTCAAAAGACCTGTGATATAGTCGGCCACAGAATGCTACCACAGTAGCTATATCTTGATGACATCACAAACACAGAATGGCTCCTCCTCGAGGACTTATATTCAGATGTATATTCCAGAGTCAAATGGAAAGGATCACTCACCAGCAATGTGAAAAATATAGTCCAGTGCATTACTTATGGACTTACCCAGAACTAATTGCAACAGATTTTTTGTTGTTGCAAGAATAAGTATACAAACCCTCCAAAAACAACATACTAAAAATCATCGAAAATTTGAAAAAGGGAAATTGGTGAATTTTATGAAATAAATTTGGGAAAGTTTTGTCAAATCATCAATTTATGGATATCCAGGGATGTTTATACAAAATTCAAATTCACAAGGGTTTCCATTTTGCGGACCTCACTTTCCTGATTCCAGAACAGAAAACCATTCCCAGATTTGTTAAGTATTTTTCTAGTTGTGTGCCTTCAAAAACATGTGTTTACCTGATTTCGGAGCCTCAATTTCTCAGAATGAGCCAAATTCCATATATTATGGTAAAGTATTTTAAATAAATCGAACATTGCATATTGATTGCATATTTTATTATTTTGGAAGCCATTTGCAGAACAATTTTTGATTGTGTGAAGGACCAAAACAACATAAAACAACATAAATATTATTCAACCACACCACTGAGTACTGATTTATCTTTTCAGACATTATGTAGTTTTATGGTGATTTTTCCTCACAAAAATACTAGTGGTTCTGAAAATGGCTGCCAAAAAACGAAAATATGCAATGAAAAATGTTTGATTTATTTCCATGCAGACAGTCATGATTTCAGATGGTAGACTGAGTGCATACCCTAGTTGGGTTCATAGTGTAGATAATGCAGTGGGGTCTTTGCAAATATTTCCTGTTAATCTCTCTATCGACTTACCTCAACAATCTGGTTTTTATTTTTTAAACCACATTTTTACATAGTTGGAAAAGATCTCTCATAACATAAGGGATAATTATTTTATCCTTCAAATTGATAGTTTGAAATTGAGATATTTTGAAAATTAACGAGGGGCACTTTCTTAACACCAAAATCAGTCAAAATATTTTCTAATCTAATTTTCCTTTAACCAAATAAAAATTATTGTCAAGTTTGCAAATATATCATCTTCATCTTATGCACTTTGTGACAATTGGTTATCATAATTGAACTGCTAGCATTCCAAGATTGTTGAGCATTATCACAGAGGTGATAAGTGATTGTGTTCCAGTTCTCACTATTATATCACCCACCATCAGTGACTATGGTTTCTGTTTGGATGGCTGACCACTGGGGAATTTCCAGGTGTGCATCTCTTCGGGACCTACACTGTATGTAATTAGAACTACCAACTGTTGCAGTAGTGTCTCATTGGCGATTTTGCATAGATTGGCGATTATGCATAGCTAGTGGTGTTCTCCACAGGCAAAGAACATTGGTTATGATTGCCTTGCACCACTCATGTGTTAAAGGAATATTATTCTGAAAAATATTTAGTACTTTCTGTCAATATACCAATATTATATAACTAAAATGTCCAATTTGCGCAAATAATCTTGTGTTTGATCGCTAATTTTGTTTTTATAACGAATTTTTTTTTTTTTCGAAGAATGCGGAAAATCTTATGTTGTAGACGAAGTCACGTGATTGAAGTCACATGATCACTGGTCGGTGCAGTCACATGATATAAAACGTGACAATGAAGTAGCGATAGGGGAATTCCCGTTACTATCAAAACAAAGCCTTACTGTTTGCCAGCTTATCTATTTACTAGTATATATGGCTTTGTGCATATATTATCGACATCTTTGTGTCAATTACGCATAACAATTACGCATTATAAAAGCGTGCGCTTACGTCAATATAAACATTGGCCGTGGTTCATTTGAATGTCCAATTCTGACACTTTACGAAGGAGGGATAACTTATATAAATACATGCTTTATATACCCGTCAAAGTCATAGCAATTTCCAGTTTTAAAAAGTAATCACATATACAAACGCTCTTTATTCGAACCATATTAAGGAATACGCTTAACATGGAACGCTCTTTGTTGAAGGAAAGTGGGGACACATTTTGGAATAGTTGTCATCGTGAATATTTACTAATTACATCAATACATGTAAATACATGTACACTAACTTTCGATAAACATGCTTTATATTCCCTTCAAGAGTCATAGCAATTTCCTGTTTATTAAACGCTCTTTATTCGCACCTTATTAGGAATATGATTGGCAGGGAACACTCTTTATTGAGTCATGGTGATACTCACGACTGGACGCTCTGGCAAATTTATATTCTTTAACAGATGGAATTCTCGTCGTTGGTTGGTTTGTTTAATGTGGGTATTCACGCTGTGCTCAAACAAGACAGTCAATGACTGTGGGGTCGCTCACCAGACTGCAAAGACTGATAAGACTGGGACTCTGGAGACCACAACAGTCAGAACTTTTCATAATCACTTTAAAAGAAGTAGATATCTAAAGAGTTAAATCTAAAACAAAAAAATTGAAGAAATCAAAGCCATTCACAGTATCATTGAATGTCAGTCATCACCTAACAATGGACGCACCAGTTTGTTGTTAAATTGCTACAGATATGTTTAGATTAGAATAATACATGTCATCTGGCCAGTTTATATAATTAATGACCTGTACCTTTACAGATATATATGCCTCTGTGGTGAGAAGAGGTATTAAATTGAGAGGTGATATGGCTTGGAAGGGATGTTGGTTGATGGCAGGGTTGGGCCTGGGCCATGTGGGAGGGGTGGGTGGGGTAGGGTGGAATGTTTCCATAATTTCATTAAAGAGTAAAGTTTCATAACTCTGCAGATGTTATATATAATGGTGTCACTTTTTTCAAATTTTAAAACATGTTTTAAAAAAAATTGTCCCAGAAGATGAGGCCTAAGTAGAATAAGGTAATTGAGGGTGTATTTGGTGATGTAGCAACACTAAATTCACCATCTGGGGACTTCATTCTGCAAATGTCAGACACACTATGTCCAGGCTTGGAGAAATGAACAATGGACTATTCCTTGTAGACTCTGGTAGAATAGTTGTTCAGCTAATGTCATGTCTTGTAATGACAGATGGTAAACTGGTCTGAAGCAAGCAGTCTGAAGCAAGAGTATCGGGTGACCACACTATGATAAATTGGCTTTTTCAATAATACAGGCTTCAGTGTTCTCTTAAAAATTAATAGTGCATATCAAAGAGGTGTGAATTATAAAGGGCCATAACTCTGTTAAAATATATCGGATCAAACCCATATTTTAACTTGATCTGTATATAAGTGTCAAAAATTCATATACCAAATTTGGTGCTGATCAGATGAAAAATGTTAGAGTAATCCTGTCTTGGATGAATTCTATATCAAAACAAGAGTGGAATGGGTTAAATAAACAATACCAAAATCCATACAGATGAAGAACATGCTAAGAAAAATCTAGGTAAGAAATATGAGGCTGTGATGTGTCCTAAACAAAAATTAAAGGTCAAAATGCAAAAATTTAATTATTTTTTTTTAAAGTTATGTCCCTGGCTCTGCCCCTATTTGACCCAGTGACCCCATTTGAACAAATCTGAACCCCAGTCACCCAAGGTATCTCTGTACCAAATATAAGCTAAATCGGCCAAATATTTTTTTAGAAGAAGTCATTGTAAGAATTACTATGAGTTATGGCCCTGGTTTCTCAACTAATTGACCGGGTGACCTCATTTGAACAAATCTGAACACCAGTCACCCAAGGACCCTCCATACCAAATATTAGCTAAATCAGCCCAATGGTTCTGAACAAGAAGTCGTTGTAAGAATTACTATGGAGGGATAGAGTTATGGCCCTGACTTCGCAACTATTTGACCCAATGACCTCATTTGAACAAATCTGAATGAGAGTCACCTAGGGAACATCCACACCAAATATGAACCAATTCGGTCTTCCGGTTTCAGAGGAGATGTTCAAAGAATTGTTGACGGACGGACGGATGGACGGACGGATGGACGGACGGATGGACGGACGGACGACGGACGAGGAGTGATGACTATAGCTCCACCGGAGACTTTGTCTCAGGTGAGCTAAAAACTTGTTTTCAAAGTGGACGGAATAAATTCTTGACCATTTCGTCGGCGACCACTTTAATAGTTTATGATTTTGCGCAACGGGTTTCCCCACAGAAATACCACCAAATGTCACATAAACTATCGTTTGCAAATGAATGTAGAATTATACCCAATTGAGTGTCAGTATATCGTGAACACGCACCCGAATAGAGTTCACATGTCGGCTCGTGTTTTATTAGCTTTATTTTTGACACAACAGTGTTATCTACCCCGCTCAATTGGCCTTCTATATTTTTGTCAAAACAATAACTTTCCAAACAGCACTGATGACAAATCACAAGTGAAGATAACTCACCAGTCGATGACAATTCACCACATATACAGAATGTTATTGACATGCCCACAGTAATTCCATTACACTCACGTCGATTCGATACTTTACATCGCCACTCAGATGACGTCATATAGGTGGACACAATTAACTCCGACTCCGATTCCGTGTTTTTAATTAGTCTACTCATTTGAAGTCATATGAGGATTTGCGACGGATATAGCCGACAGCTAGTGGGGGGTATTTTATATTTATTTATCGGCTTATTTATTAAGCGATGGTTATGGGACTTGGATCATTATGATCATAATAGGGGTGGCTTTCCGATAGTTTTTTGTTGTATTCATCAGGATAGCAATCCTTTAAGTTAAGGTAAACTAAGTGGGATGTACATTAATTTTCAATATTCTAACGGTGATATTCGCACAAATTCCTTGCAGGTGGGATTGCTTCTCCACTGGAGCATGGGAGTGACAATTGTACATGTGTACATGTAGTATTGTATAACAAAGAAACTTTGTACAGCGACATAGTACTACAAATTGGGGGAGGTGGTCACTTGCTCTCCAACTTTATCTGTCTCAATCATACTAAAATGTATATATCTATATTTCTACTAATTATTTGGTGCGGGATTAATTCTGGATTTATTCGTAGAATTGTATCAGCTTGGACATAGTCTGCTCGTGTGGTTGCTAAATAGTGCAACATGGCACCTTCTGTAACTCATCTGGTAAATTAATAACAGTTTTGGTGACTTGATTATTTATTGGCATGAATTTTGTGATATATACAATGCATATTTACAAAGTTATGATACAAGAAGAATAGTCTGGCTGCTCAGATGGTCAACTAACTTAACACTTTCATGACGGGAGCTGCTCTTTTTTGCAAAATTTCAGAAAGCTCCAGTCATGAAAGGGTTAACCCTTTGAGTGCCAGGTCCGATTTTTGTATTAACCCATATACCCTGTGCCAATGCATTCTCTTATATATGCGAGTCGACCATAGGTCGCCTCGCATATATAAGAGAATGCATTGGCTTAACATTTTTTTTTTTTTTTTTTTTTTTTTTACAATTTTAATATATTTTATTATATTCTTTAACAGACTTATTGTGTAGGTTTAGGGCCGACAATATCGGCCCCTGGCACTCAAAGGGTTAACCCTTACAAAATAATAAATGTGAATTGAAGATATTAACACTTTCATGACGGGATGCATGCTAAATAATAAATGTGAAATTAACTGGTCTACTCATCTTAATTGAGGCAAAGTCACTTGGTTAAGCTAGAACTTGGCTGATGTATTTATTTCCAGAATGAATTGACCATATGCATGCTAAATAATAAATGTGAATTGAAGATACCTGTCCGTAGGTTGGTCCAAGTTAGAGGGCAAGCAAAGGAACCCAATTGACACAATCTAGGTGGTTATAGATGGCCTATCTCATCCTAACAAGTTTTATAATAGTTTCTGGGGGGTACAAAATAATAAATGTGAATTGAAGATACCTGTCCGTAAACGCTTCTATCAATTAACCCTTTACCCAACAAACCGGCCAAAACCGGCCAAATAAAGCTTCAACAGCCTAAAATATCTTCGGTCTGTCTCAATAGAACCATACAAATATGGATATCATTGGAACTGGCTCCTTGACCACATTGTGATAATTACAGTTATGCCCTGTGCCAATGCATTCTCTTATATATGCGAGTCGACCATAGGTCGCCTCGCATATATAAGAGAATGCATTGGCCTAACACTTAACACTTTTTACCATTTTTTCTTACATTCTTTAACAATTTTATAATTTTTAATGTGTTAAGCCAATGCATTCTCTTATATATGCGAGGCGACCTATGGTCGACTCGCATATATAAGAGAATGCATTGGCACAGGGCCCTTCTGTTGGGTAAAGGGTTAACCCTTTCATGACTGAAGCTTCCTGAAATTTGCGAAAACCCTGCGCTAATGCATTATCTTATATATGCGAGTCTCCCATGTAAGAGTAGACGATGTCCTTACAATATTTACTTTGACCTTGTAAGCCAGTGCATTCTCTAAGGGAGACTCGCATATATAAGAGAATGCATTGGCACATGATCTTTAAAGCTGCACAACCACAGGTCCCATCATGAAAGGGTTAATATTGATTTTATTCTATTTTTTCTGGTATAATACGTACAACCTGTTGGGATAGCTTTAAGGGCTAGATTTAGAACAGACACTTTAGGTGAATCTCAATATATAGACAAACTTCAGTCGTGCCTCATGTTTTTTTTTCACAGAAAAAGGCATTTATAGTCTTGAAATTAGACATTATAAAAATTATGTTGTTGTTGTAATTGTGGACCGGAAGAGATCTTGAAATAAATGTACCTGTTGGACCATCATTATTACAGCAAAATATGTGTATGCAAACTTGGATCAAATTGAGTTTTAGGCACGACACAGAATATTGTTGAGGCAAAGTCACTTGGTTAAGCTAGAACTTGGCTGATGTATTTATTTCCAGAATGAATTGACCGTATGCATGCTAACTACAGGTGTCTACCATTCACTTCATTAGTGGAGCTGAAGGGGTCATTTTCGCCACAGTTTGGTGTGTTGGGAACCCAGCTTTACGAAAAGGTGTTTTGGGTACCAGCCTGACTTTTGCTGTGTTTTCAGCACATAATTGACACCAAAATATTGCATTCAATGACATGGCGCATGGGTAGTCATCTTTAAAATCATTATTCCTGCCTCACATTTGCTTCTTATCGATGATCTAATCACAAGAAAGGTGATAAATTCTATAGCATAAAACCACAAAGATCATGCTGGGTACCCAAAACACCTTTTCGTAAAGCTGGTACCCAACACACCAAAATGTGGTGACAGTGACCCCTTCAGCATTAGTGGGAGGGGGGGTATAATAAATATATAAAAACATGAACATAGTAGCACTTGCATGTTTAACCGTTTCTTTTAATACTACTTTATTACCTCTTCGCTGCTATGACGTCCGTACCTATTACAGACATAAAAGTGCATGTCGTGTAGTACGTATCGACCTACTTCAGCACAATATCAGAAGGCCATTATTCATTACTCGAACTCAGAGATTGGTGCATCGGAATAACTGTATCTCGAAGTTTCAAACAGTGTATGATGTTCCACGATTCTGAACGACAATAGCCTTTCAACTGAGCCAGTTTTATGTAGAGGTGCCACGATTATTTATTTTGATAATCGATAATCGGTCGTCAATAATCGACTATAATCGATTAATCGTACCTAATAACATCAGTGGAAGTATTCCGTAATATGGCCTATTGGCTGGGTGCTGGTTAACTACACTGTCGCTGGTTGTTTGAGGCATCGGCCGATGTAATTTTTACATTAATAAAGTGCATCATAAACCACTGTTAATGACCAATGAACACAATGTATTGAATACCAGCACAGTTCTTGGCGATGTTATGGTTATAATATTTGTGAGTTCATTAGAACGAACGTAGCGATTAATTTCAGTGTTATGAATAGCCAAACATAAACAATATAAAAGTAGGAATGTACGACGGATGGCCGGCAGTTCCTAAACGAGAGGCCGATCACGATCGGCAGATGTTTAACCCATACCTTGGCGATAGCGAATGATGGCGACAAGAACATGATTCTTACATTAGTAATGTGAACATATTTATATATATACACATATGATTCTCACCAAGAATCATAAAAAATTGTCAAAAGAATTATAAAATTTTATGATATTTGTACTCACCTCAGGCTTTCTTTCTACAGCTACATCTTACATGTACATGACAGAATGACTACCAGTGTATATATAACTGGGTTGATGAAATAAAATACCATATCATGATGATTGTTGAGAAATCTGTGGTGGAAATTGGCTATATACAAATTATTTTTCAAATATGGATCAGAAGAATATCTCTCTTGACAAGATGAAATAGATTCAAAGAAACACGAAAAACTTTATCAAAATACTATCAATGACACAATAGTAAAAGTATTTTACATCTAAATAACATCCCCGCTTCAGATCATGGCGTTAATATCATTCTTAGGTTGCATAATATGATTGATTTTAGCACAGACAGGGAATACTGTAGTGTACCAGTATGACCAGAAAAAGATCACACACTATTAAAGTCATATAATTAAGAGAACAGAAAGACCCATGTAACCTCTATTGTTACTTCAAACTTGCCTAAGCCTAATGTCGGTATGGTCACAAGTCTGAATCCAGATGGATCAGCTAATTTGGACTACAATTCTCATTCAAAGAGAAAACTTAAAACAATTTTCCTCCATATATGGGTATATTTGTAGTTGTCATGCCTCTCTAACAATTAAATGAAATATATTAATGAATCATACAGTAACCATTTGAATGGTATTCATTGATGTTTGGACAAACCGGCATTGTAATATTTCATTTATGTACAGCTAGTCAGCAAAAAAGTTTGAAACATTGGTAATAGTTTATATTAAATAAGATTACTCTGAAGATAATACACTTCCAGTTTTAGATTAGATTATAAATATACCTGGCCCAGTCAACAGATGTTGTGTTTTGTCACATCATGATGTCGTAATTCTATCAGTTGTCACAGATATCCAAACTGCCTTGTGGTCACTGAAATAGGTTTCATATGTCCCAAAGTCAAATATGTCATTCTGAATATTTGTATAGATATGGTCAATGGTAGTTCTGTAGTCTGTTGTGTAAGTCGAAATTAGCTGTTTCAGGCTGTGCTCTTTAGACATCTTCTTGCTAACATTGTTTGCAGCGGACTCAATGCCAGTCAATTGATAGTTGAAATCTCCCATGATAATGATATTATGATTTTGACAATTCTCAGTTAAATATTTGCTCAGAGTGGAGAAAAGTTCCTGATCAGAACAAGAAGGTGCCTTATACACAAACAAAATTATAGTGTTTTTCAGTTTTTTTATTTTAATTCCCAACACCTCTGCGATATCAGAGTGAAGCACATTCCTTGGGTAACCATCTTCATATGCTAATCTAGAATAAATTGCAGATCCATGATTTCTTTTCATTTTGCTGTCCATGCGATGCAGAGAATATGGCGGTATATTGACAGCAAGTTCGGGATCATTCTTCTCAAATCTTGTTTCTGAGAAAACACAGATATCAGCTGATGTAAATCTTGGATCAGCCTTTACATCTTCCAGGTACTTGTGCAATGATCTGGCATTCAGATAGACTATCCTGCAAGAATTTTGAGTTTGTACCACTCTGCTTATCGAAATGTTGTTTGTAGTTCGCAGTCGTTTCATTTCTATCTTGACTTCATCTGAAACTGCTATCTTTGTGTGATTCAGATTTAGAATATGGAGTCCTTGCAAAGATTTTACCCTACTGAGAGCCACATAATGAATATGCTCCATTTTACGTCCACTCAGATCGACAACAATACTATTCACAGTGTCTCCTTGAGATCTATGTACAGTTTTAGATGCAGCTAATCTCAGTGGAAACTGCTTACGAATGACTTGGTGTTGTGCACTGCGCCCAACTCTGAACTGTCTAGAATCTGGAAAGATAGGTGTCCAGGTTGACTCCACGGTGTTGTCAAATAGATGTTGGTATTTTCTTCTTGTTTTTTTACCTATATCTTTACTGTCAAATGCGATCCAAACAATTCCTTTCTTGTCAGTTAGCTGCACATGTTTAACAATCCCTGATGATCCATTTGATAACCCATCTTCCACATCGGTGTTAATACAAATCTCTGCTCTTGCATCAATAGCGAGTTTCAGAACTTTGCTGAGTTGCATTGTTTTCCTTGGATCATCTGATATTTTATCGATAATATTCTTCTCAAGGTTGGTCCCAGTGACACCTACAACCGAATCAACAGCCTGGACTTCATATTTGATCTCCTTGCTTAACCGATATTTCTCTTCATTGAATGCATTTACATTCTTGTTGGTTGTGAATAGATGGACAGCATCGTGTGGATAATCTGGATGTCTATCATTTATGGTCCTTCGTTTGAGAGCATGTATGTCTTCCTGAGTCTGATTCCCTTCTCTCAATCTATTAAGCAACTCTGCAAATGTTTTATTCTCTCTTTGGCGCATGATTTCTGTGAGTTCGAACAGACTAAAATGTTCAAACCAAAGATTGGTAGCAAGGGGTCCGTAGTCCAAATCAAGTGGCCGGAAAACCCATTGATCAAATACAGGTTTCAGTTGGAACATGTCACCGACTGCTATAATACTAACTCCTCCAAAGTCTTTGCTATTTCCTTTTATTTCTCTCAGCCTCATGTTGATGAAGTTTAGCATCCTATTTCCGACCATAGATATTTCATCAGAAAATATTAATTTGATAGATCCATACTTACTGCGGAGTGTATTCAACCGATCACTATCCAAGGGTTTATATTTGAGCGACTGACTGACAGGTATAGCGAAAGTACTGTGAAGTGTTCGACCATTAATATTGTGAGCAGCCTTACCAGTTGGAGCCACAAGCAGAACTTTTTTCAGATTGAAATCACCACCTTCTTCACTGGTCATATAGTTTCTGATAGCATGACATAGCAGTGTCACAACAAAACTTTTTCCAACACCGGCTCCACCACTTAGGAAATAATAGAATGGCTCATCAGATGTTTTGACTGTATAAAGGACATGGTAGAAGAATGAAAGTTGTTCTCTGTTCATCCTTCTCATGAGACTTCTAAATTCAGTTTCAGTCAATACTGACTCAATGTCATCATCTTCAACTTGCACTTTAATTCCGACACCCAGATCTTCTGCTAAATCATATGTTATTTTTGGGTCTTCTGTCACAGCTATCATTCCTTCATCTTCATCTATGTCATCTTGATGTTGAGCGGTAGGAGCAACAATGATGTCATTCATGTTCTCTCTGTTTTGTAAGTCAACCATAGCATCATCGAGGGCATCTTGACAAGGTGCATAGAGTTTCATTTGTTCATCTATATCCCCTTTCAGTTGCAAATATCTGTCTTCATATGTATTACATCTATGTAATAGATCAGTATCTTCACATCTCCAGTTGGTGAACAGCATTAGTAGTTCTCTGTAGTGCTTCTCAGGATACATGTCTTTATTGAACCAGACACTTCGTATGACTTTTCTGTGCACAGAATCAGTTGGTTTTTCATTTTGAGGCATTTCATCATCCGAGTTTTCTTCAGGGTCATCATTGACAGGAAAACCATCAGTATCAGTTTCTGCTGTATTTCGCTTCTTCCAGAAATTTCGTTTATCATAGATGGCCACCCAATCAGCTAATGTGACTTTTTCCAACTTTTTCGGTCTTTTTGCATATCTTGTTAACATGTTATTTGACTCCACCTCTTCTGAATCATCACTCATCTCATTTATCTCTTTCAGTGGTTTCAGTAACTTAGTTCTCTCATCGGGAGGAGCAGTGTTGATGAATACAACCTCTCTGGAAGCTTTCCTCATTGGTAATCCAAGTACAATATAAACTGCTTCTTGTGCTGATATCTCAACATTGTTCAAGAATTTATTACCTATTTTCCTGACTTGTTCTCGGATAGTATTATTCCCTTCTCGGACTTCTTTGCATGCCTTGTACAACAGGTCACTGATACCTCTCTCTCCTTTAGATATATAAGACACAACATATGTGGCACATGAATACATATCTAAGATGAACTGACAATCCATATTAGCTCTAAAAGCAGACAAGCACAATTTGTTGTAGTTGTTTATACGGATCTCATTGGGCGTCCGTTTTAGAAATAAAGTACTTGAGGTGATTGATGATCTTATAGCCATAGTATATAGTTCCTCAGTGGTTCCTATTTTCTCTAGAAATTCCTCATGAGAAATATCTTCTCCTAGCTTCATGTTGTTCAGGATATTCCTAATGCGTGTCCATTCTGCTTTGTGTTTCTTTGACTCATCATCTGAATTCAGTGGCTTTAAAATAACGGTCTTCCTCAAAGGTGGCTGAGGAAAATTAAAGCGACATTTTCCAGTTTTCTTTTTATGACATGTTCTTGAATGTCGGTGAACTTGTCGTGAAACAAGGTTAGCCAATGCAATGTCTTGAGGTTTCTCACATGAAATATATCTGTCAACAAATTCAACTATTTCTCTTTCAGTGTTTTCGCCATATACTGGTGCATCTTTCACCCAGAGCATCATGTGTATGTGTGGGCTTCCTCTAGCCTGGAACTCAACTCTATAAAACCAGTCTGATATCTCACCAATTGGGTTGAGTGGTGTCAGAATAAATTTGTTTATCAAGCACTGTACATGGTAGTCAAAATGTCGAGCACATGTAACAGGATCGCTGGAGATTAGTCGACATTTTTCATCCCAGGACATATCCTCCAATTCCTGATCCGTATATTCTTTCTTATCAACTAATTTCCCGAGTATCCTTAGTAAATGTAACCATTTTGTTTCAGCCGAGGAAAAACTACAAAATAGAGTGGCGGGCCCCAATTGTCTCAGCATAGCAAACAGATCTTTCTTTGCTTTCTCGAAGTATGGTGGAGATCCTCTCAAGCTTCTCAAGAAGGCATATCCTTCATCGAGATGTAGTAGCTTTTTAATGGCATCAGGTTTCTTTAAGTATCCTGCTGTCAACTTTTTACCCCGGGTCTTATGCTTCCTTACTGCTAACATTGTTTTGCTAATTATAGCTTTGAAAAAGATATTATCTATACACCTGGCTGCTCTTCTGTCTCGTCGTCTCAATTCAGATTTGCAAGTTTCACTATAATGAACAGGTACATGTCTGTTTTTGTTTTTCTCTCTCGATGAACCAAAAAATATTTCTGGAAATGCTAATTCTTCACAATGTTCATCTTTGAAGACACTGATTGGTTTACTCCCTTCACCAGGGGCAAATGATGTTGCTTTGTTACGCTCATCATCATCTAAGAAGTCCGGGCCTGTCAGCAGAGTGTCAAGTACACCAGATTTTGGTTCTTCATTGTCGCTATCACAAGCTTCTTCAGTAATCAACACATTATTCACATCAGAACAATCATCTTCTGTTGAAGTCTTATCAATGTTATCAATTCTTGTTTGCTTCTTCAGAAACAGTTGAGATGGAGTAGTAATTGAGTATCTGCAGGTTACATCCAATTTTGAGTTGAATTTCTCTACATCAAATAGAACCACCCTCTCAGGGAGAAGCACAGTGTGCACATTAATCGTTGTGTCCTGTTTCAGTTGTTTGGTTTGAATTTCGACACCAGATAATGTTGGGAGATCATGTACAATTCGCATGTGGTCACCTATTTCTGTATCAGAAAATGTTTCATGGAAACAAACAAAGCAGAGGTAACAAGTGGGAATAGAGCTATCTTGTGATTGCGTCATTTCCTGGTGTTTACTTTCTTTATGATTGGTTTTCATATGATCAGTGATATCAAAATAATTGAAGGATGAATATACACATCCAGGAACCACGCACAGGAAGGCTTTTTCATGTAAATCACTAGAGCTTGCTTCCATCTCATAGAATTCACTGTTCACTCTGTACGAGGAGATACTTTATTTTTCAAACAAAGAAACCCTTCTTTAACAACACAGTTTCTCTTTAGATTCTGACCATCCATAAAGTTATCAAGATCATCAGCAGCATGATATTTATAAACCTTATCAAGGATAAGGTAGAACTCATTAGCACTTTGTCCATCAAAAT
Organism: Siphonodentalium dalli; assembly: GCA_032622095.1. NCBI lineage: Eukaryota > Metazoa > Mollusca > Scaphopoda > Gadilida > Siphonodentaliidae > Siphonodentalium > Siphonodentalium dalli. The sequence continues at coordinate 113,614,164 of CP136064.1, forward strand.
CAACCATTTCACTTTCAGTTTCCTTAGGAACATTATCTAGACTGGAGTCACATTCTTGAAGGAGAGGTTCCTCATCATTCAACAACAAAGCAATGTTTCTATTGTGAGTTATACCTTTCTCACGATACAGGGCTCCATTTTCTGTCAACCATTCTGCAGCTTTGTGAACCATTCCAGGTCTAACATTTTGAGACATTGTTGAATTCTTGTAACAAAGCCTTCTTTTCAAATTGATTTTCATAGTCTCCATGTTATTCTCTAGTCTAGGCAATTGAGTCATTGTTGTGACAATGTCAGTTGGTATATTCACCACATTCCCCTCTATTTTAAACTGTTTGCCTCTTGGAGTCTGATATAACTTAAGGAACATCAATCTTGGCGAGACCAATCTCCACTCCAGTGGTCTGAGATCAAGTTCTTTTGGCTTTTCTGGAAAGACCATACTGTTAGCTACTGAGCAAGGTGGGACTCTATTTTTCAGGAGATAACGCTGACATGTTAAGCATACCCATTCCTCATTATCTTCACTTTTGTAGCCAGTTAGACACAACTCGATGGCATCATTACACTTTTTCTGGAGATTTGATGCCTTGACGACACTATGTCTGTACCAAAGTTGATCACATGAAGTGCAAACATATGTACATCCCTGAGATACAAGCTTGTGGAATTGTTTAACAAGGGTGTCAACTGATCTTGAGATTGGTGCCTGTGTGCTGGGTTTTGGAACAGAAGGTATATTCTCTTTATTTAGCTGGTGCCTTTTAGCATTTTGCTTAATTCTTTCCATTTCCCTAAAGTGAACATTTGACCTTTTCTTCCTCATATAATCCGCTGTTGATTGAGAATCGACACGGCAATATTCAGGATCTGTTCTCTTTCGCTTTTTTGACTCTCTTCCAAGCATTCTCTCTGATTCAGAAAACTCAGTATTTGTTCTCTTTCGCTTTTTTGACTCTCTTCCAAGCATTCTCTCTGATTCAGAAAACTCAGTATTTGTTCTCTTTCGCTGTTTTGACTCTCTTCCAAGCATTCTCTCTGATTCAGAAAACTCAGTATTTGTTCTCTTTCGTTTTTTGGTTAAGCTTTCCGATTTTCGCTCAGCATTCCGAAATTTTGGAGAAGCACGTTCTCTTTTCTTTGAAAAAACTTCTGAAATTTGTTCACATTTGCGATATTCAGGATCAGATCTTTTTATTGTTCTTGCTATACTATCTGCAATTCGCTCAGATTTCCTAAACTTTGGATCAGATCGCTTTTGATTTCTTAATTTATTATCAGAAATTTGCTCAGCTTTCCTAACTTCAGGATCAGTACGTTTTTGTTTTCTTGATTTATTATCAGAAATTTGCTCAGCTTTCCTAACTTCAGGATCAGTACGTTTTTGTTTTCTTGATTTATTATCTGAAATTTGCCCAGCTTTCCTAACTTCAGAATCAGTACGTTTTTGTTTTCTTGATTTATTATCAGAAATTTGCTCAGCTTTCCTAACTTCAGGATCAGTACGTTTTTGTTTTCTTGATTTATTATCAGAAATTTGCTCAGCTTTCCGAAACTTTGGATCAGATCGCTTTTGATTTCTTAATTTATTATCAGAAATTTGCTCAACTTTCCTAACTTCAGGATCAGTACGTTTTTGTTTTCTTGATTTATTATCAGAAATTTGCTCAGCTTTCCTAACTTCAGAATCAGTACGTTTTTGTTTTCTTGATTTATTATCTGAAATTTGCTCAGCTTTCCTAACTTCAGAATCAGTACGTTTTTGTTTTCTTGATTTATTATCAGAAATTTGCTCAGCTTTCCTAACTTCAGAATCAGATCGTTTTTGTTTTCTTGATTTATTATCTGAAATTTGCTCAGCTTTCCTAACTTCAGGATCAATTCGTTTTTGTTTTCTTGATTTACTATCTGAAATTTGCTCAGCTTTCCGAAACTTTGAGTCAGTCCTGCGGGTTCTAACATAATCCCGTTTTTTTTCATTCCGTGTTGTACTTCTACTTCTACTTTTTTTTCTCTGCCATTCAAGTTGTCGGATAAGTTCATTCGATAATCTTTCTGACTGGCTATCACTGTCATTTTCGAACCAAAAACATTGTGGGTGTGATGAAATAGACAGAAGTTGAGAGTTATCATTAGCAGGATGGGTTGTTAATGAAGTTGAATTTCTTTGATGTTGAACCATAGCTGCTTCTGATGTTGGTTTTTTCATTATTTGAACTGTGCCTGGTAGTGGAAGGTTAGATGTAAGTTGAACTATTGTTGGTTGAGAATTTGTGTCATGTGCCATTTTAACCATGGCTGGTCGTGACTTGGGGTCATGCGCCATTTTAACCATGGCTGGTCGTGAATTTGTGTCATGCGCCATTTTAACCATGGCTGGTCGTGAATTTGTGTCATGCGCCATTTTAACCATGGCTGGTCGTGAATTTGTGTCATGCTCCATTTTAACCATGGATGGTCCTGAAGAATGCTCCATTTTAACCATGGATGGTACTAGTAATGAAAGGCTCATATCTTTGGGAGAGGCTGATATGGGCCCCTTCTGTGATTTTCTTCTTATTTTCTCCTCCAATGCTTTCATCTGAGCAGTTTTTTTCTTCCTTCGTGGCATCATAGAAATCTTAATTCTGGAAAGACCATACATTTAGATTGTCGAAATTTCAAATCAGATGAATGTGTCAATGACACTGTGGCTCAATCGAAGGGGGAGGGGGTAATTTCATGTGTTACAGTCAATGGAGCAATTAGGAATGCGGACAGTTGAAATATATAAGTAATAATACTGTAGATGTCAACATGAAGAGATATAACTAAATTAAGATGGCTGCATGATATTGGATATATTTTATGGCTAGTGGATCACCCGCGATGATCCTTGCATAGTTTGGTGATGATCGGATGAGGGATGTTATCTTGGGAGTGCCAAAGAATTTATTCATGCAAAGATTAAAATCCAAGATGGCTGGAGGTGGCCATGTTTTTTAACAAAATTTGGAAAAAATGTATGCCTCCGATTTAGTGGTCATGCCGAAGATCCATATAAAGTTTAGTGATGATCAAAGTAGGGATGTCATCTGTAGGGTATGCCAAAAGATTTAGTCATATAAAGAGTGAAATCAAAGGTTGATGTTATTCAATGATTTAAAAATTTATGGCTCTCATCTAGTGGTTACTCAGAAGATCCATTAATATGTTTGGTGACAATCGGATCCATTATTTTTTTAATGAGATAGTCAGTGGAAGAACATCTCCGAATGAATATACCGTTATCGACAACCAAGTTATTTTATGTCAACATAAGATACATATAATATACTTTGATATTCTGGCTAGAAAATAAGCATTGGAAATTGAGTGGTTTTGAGAAAATAACAAGTTAAGGACTATAGATACTCAAATTATAGAATAGGAACTAGTAGCATGCCTTGAAAACTGGCAACACAAGACAAACTGCAAATGTCACTTCTTAAAGAAATGAAAAGTAAAATATTTCATTCTTTAGTTCAAAATTATTGAAGAGAATGTATAAACAGTGGGCAGTTATATTTATCTGCTTTGTTACAAATTGGCATGTGATCTATCAAAATATTATCATAGAGATGTTTTAGGGTGAATCAGTCAAAAACATTGGCAGTCATCTGTCGTCTTTGATGTCATGACTATTACATACACTGGGAATTTATTTGGGGCATAATCATTCTTTCCCATTTTGGAAAGACATATCAAGCAACAGAAGAGTTCAAAAGGCATGTAATGGATGAAATTGGTTAATATTTTTTAAACTTATCAGTAATGAAATCAAATGCGGGGTGCATCTGTTCATGCTGAATTTGGGCTTTATAGTCCCAGGGAATATGAAAGACACTACTGGTATGAAAATATGAAATGCTCTATTTCATGGTTATATTACTGGATTATAATTTATAAACATTTTCTTGCTCGCAATGGCGAACATTCTCATAAATGATAAACTTACGACAATATAAATTTGTGTATTCATGTCTCTTTAAATTATAAAATTGATGGCAGCAGAGACGAGTACACTAAATAATATAGTCAATACTAATCCAAGATGGCAGCTAGGGAGAAAAATTATGCAAAATTTGTTTTACTCACAATGATGTTGAAATATATCAATCCTTTCACAGAAACATGGAAAACATCATAACTTTATATACCTCAGTATTGTAAGTCATATTTTGTTGTTGATGAACTTCTCTTGACTACTAGTAATAGTCTTGTCAAGATACATCCTAAGTATTGATCAGTAGAAAGAAAAACATTCTGCAGAATACAATCTGTACACAGGTATGGACAGATAGAATCAAGATTATCCAAGCAAGAAAAGAATCTGCACACAGGTATTAACATGTAGAATCAAGATTATCCAAGCAAGAGGATCAAGAATATCCAAGCAAGACAAGAATCTGCACAGATGAACATGTAGGATCAAGATTATCCAAGCATGACAAGAATCTGCACACAGGTATTAACATGTAGAATCAAGAATATCCAAGCAAGAGGATCAAGAATATCCAAGCAAGAATGATCAAGTGTTCTCTGCAAAATATCCTTATAGATCTCAGTTGTGCAGCTTTCTCTGGTAGTTACATGTTAGGTTCTGATGTGTTGGGTCAGATAACAGATGCCTATATAAAATAAGCCTTTGCATTGGCCAACTGGCTGGCTCTTGTGATAACAAACAAATCATTGGCTACATGGCAGATGACATGAAGTGATTAAAAACAGATCACTTTGTTTCATTTATCAACAGGCAATCAACAGTGTTCTAAAATCTGACCCATGTCTCATTAATTTTCACAATTGGCAGTTAGTTTAGAAAATTCCAGAGAGGATATACATATAAAATCAGAAGTTATGGAATTCTCTTTAAATTGAAATTTATCAAATAACTGAATGCCAGTTGCATGAAGACACTTGAATCTCAAGATTAGCTAAGTGATTTTAGCAATGTTCTAAAGCCCATTTTGGTAACTTAACCTACAAAACCCTTTATTAAACAGCATGTGATGTGTATTGTTGAATGATGTGTATTGTTGAAACTTTAAAAAAAATTAGATACCATAGCTTTTATCTGCACATTGGCAAAAGAGACATCAGAAAATAATATAGCCATATTAATAGCTAAGTACTCCAAAGGCATGGGATGGAATTGTTGAATATGGCTAAAAAAAATTTAGCAGTACATGACAATATATTGGATCGATTTAAACCAAATTTGGTATGCTGACTTGGTGTACCCTTGGCGGAGTTATATTAGTGTTAGTTTTTAAAATTTTATTATCTTTAAAAAAAAAAAAATTGTTAATTATTTAAAAAAAAAAAAATTCATTATTTGTTATTTATTAATTTTTTTTTTTGGTTTTGTTAGATTGGGCGAGAAATTTTTAAGGTGAATATTTTTTTCGAAAAAGGGCCATAACTCAGTTAAAAATAGTCGGATCAAACCCATATATGAACTCGATCTGTCTTTTATGCTGAGAAATTCATATACAAAATTTCGTTCCGATCAGATATAAAATGTTCGATTTATCGCACCATGCGTAAAGTGTCTACAGACAGACAGACAGACAGACAGACAGACAGACAGACGGACGGACGGACGGACGGACTAACGACGAGTGGTCAATCCGGACAACGACACTATGTTTACCATACTATGGTATGGGTAAACATAAAAAGGGAAACTATAAGTTTCATCAAACTTCCAGAGCGTGGATAACAATCACAAAGGTGTGCCCCAACCTGCAAATTGCAGGACTTAGAACAAGTTAAGTATTTGATAATATCAAGTTTCATTTAGCATTCACCACATGATACGTGATAGCCTGTACTAGTAACATCTTAAGTATAATTATGCAAACAAAGTATAGTCGCAAATGACATCGCGGAGAACATCGCTGATTAAAATGCTGTAGGTTCCGTGGTTTCCAGAGAATGTCAATCAACTCCCCATTGGTCCAATCAGATTCAAGGGCAAGTGTGTTCAGTTCATTGAACACGGTGGCAGTCGGCATATTTCAAAGACATAGTGCCGCCTTTCAAGTATAAATATACAATGACGTCGCCATAAGTTCAAAGCTGCAGTGCCACCTATTTGTAGAATATACAACGACCCGAAGAGTAACCATGTCGCACCATCAAATGAATCGTGGCACCTAGTTTTATGGTTTTATTCTCGTTATATTTGTCCACTGGATAATGGCAATAACATCAACAGCCCAGCAAACAACATCATAACATCATATAGCAGCAAAGAGGTTACATAATCATTGGCGAGTAGTTCATTCAGGAAATGTTCAGATAATAAGTTCAACAAATGGTACTTACGGCTATTTATTGAACTTATTGTATGAACATTTCCTGAATGAATAAGAATCCTTCTGTAGTGGTATTATTCTGTCTGCTTGTCATCTTCTTATCATTACTGGACACTCCTCCGGATGAATAATGAACCATTCCAATGTATGCTTCTATAACTGGGTGGGAGAATCCATTCAGTTTAGAAAGGGTTAACTAAGATTGTGAAATGACAAATGTTACTATTTTAGTTGTTTGATAGTGAGTAGAACTCTCTCAATGGTAAATTTCTATTTTAATAACTTTTCAGATGAATATGTGTGAATATGTTTCTCATACATACCCTTTCTATACTAAATACTCATTGATGAGTAGTTCCATTAGGAAATGTTCAGATAATAAGTTCAACAATGTTGTTAGTTATCTGAACATTTCCCTCCCATGAAAATGAATCCTTCTGCACTTTTATTATGTTTTCGCCAATCTGTTGTCTGCTCAATTGTCTTCAATAATAGACCATTCCAATGTATACTTTTATAACTGGGTGGGAGAATCTATTTGGTATAGAATGGGTTAATTGAGAAGGTTTTAAAGAGACCACCATCTTTAAAGTGTGTATTCTGTCCCAATTGTGAAATTTTCCCGGGAATATTTTTTCAGAACTTGAGGCTGAAGCCTGGTCCAACAGCAGACGCTCCTTTAGCAGCATTCGTCAAATGGAATCCTCCAGCAAGTGCTTCATCATCTTCTCCCTGAGCAGAAAAAAATAAAGCAAATGGATTATTTAATTTTGGTGTTATCATTACACATGGTTTAGCAATTTACAACTTCTCCATGGATTCGTAAATTCATGGGTCGGTCCTTACTATTTGTCACCTCCAAACTCGCAATAATAACAATCTTGTGTGACTAACAGGAGTGCAGCCTTCAGAAGTCAGGCTTTCGGAAATCGCACATCCAGACTCGACGTAAATAACATGTTGCGTGACTTGAACTTTTTTTATCTTTAGTCAAGAAAGCTAAAAACAGGATTTTATTACATACATGTATAAAGCCAACAAGCTAGGTGAAAATATAGAGGATACTGACGGGTTTTGGTTGAATAATGGCTACAGGAAATTCTGTATTTTCTTATAGTCAGGAATAAGATAAGACGTGTATTCAACAAAAACCCAGAGGTGTTCTTTTTATTATAATATGTGTTACGTTATAAAATTCCCCGAACTGCTATAGTTTTGTTCTACAGTTCACCGCAAATTGTTAGAAAACTTTGACATTTGCTTTCCGAAATGGCAATGTTTACATCTGTTTTAAACTGGAAGTGATCGCCGATAGGGTATTACTATTGTGTTATTATCGCCTCAGGATTATTTATTGTCTCGGTCAATGTTATCAATCCAGGCAATTGATAGAATGTCCTACGCCATGGCAATATCCCACTATTTATTGGTGAATCATATAATAAACTTGGTTCTCAAAATGATCAGTGAAGAATGACGATGTGGATTATATTTAAGTCAACATCTGATCTAATCCATAGAATATGTATCCCCAAATTGTCAAATAATTTGACTGGACCCTGAATGAACCGGTCAGTTGGGTTAACCCATGCACAGTATTTCCCATATGATGAAATATAATATTGTGGTTTTCAAGAACCACCAAAAATATGGAGATTAAGTGAGCCATGAACAATTGTGTATTTACAGTAATTAATTAAGACTTCACACACAAATTACAACAATCTGAGGTGTCACTGGGACCAAGAGCTATGATTTTTATTTTTCCAAATAAAATTAATTTTGCCAAATTTATACTTCTAGTTGTAAAATGCTTTCGGACCCAATAACCAAGTTAGAGGTTCACTTGTTGTAATAATTAGCTAAGGACTAATTATTAAAGGTGGCACAGCAATGGCTTATTTTACCATTCCCAAACTAGATTTGTTTACTTTCCCGATTTAGGGGGAGTCTCCAGAAATCCAGCCCCATCTCCAGCACTCCTGCTCGGGAAACAATTTCTCCCAAATTCAGTAATTTGCAATTCCATTCACCCTAACCCCCCCCCCCCCCCCAAATTCATTAAAATTTAAAGACAAATATATCATCAAAACATGCAGCTACAGATATACAATTGCAGTCACAAATAGGCTACAAAATCCACCAAAAACAGGCTGTGTAATTACAATGTAGCCTTGGGTAATTAATCCCCACACGACTATCCAAATCTTAACTCATGGCACCTCTCTTTCGATTAAACAGTTGCACTGCCCAGAGTATCCCCGCAAGGTGGCTTTCAACTGAGGTATAATAATTTTATGATGTGGCTTAATTCGAAATCTGGCCTGTGATAACTATATAAAACATGCATGAATACCAAATAATTTGGAAATCAGTTCATATTTGTTTGAGTTATCAAGCTGGACAAACCAAAATTAACACAAAAAATTTGATAACTGAGAAAAATTGAAAAAGCAAACAATGCCATTTGGCATTCCTTTAAAACCATTCGGCAAACATCCATACCAAATTTCATTCAGATCTGACAACCCAGGATATCTGGTTGAACAGACAAAAGGAAATGATTTCCAGATAAACAAAGAAGGATAACTCTCAAATAGAAAAAGTTAATGACATTTGCCCCTATTTTGTAAGCAGCCATGATGATGAAGCTCCATACTAAATTTCATTAAAATCCTATAACCATTGGTTGAGATATACATGTATGCATGGTTGGACAAAAAAAAACACAATTCCAGATAAACAAGATGGCTGCTGGCATCCATTTTTTAAAACACATTTTGAGAATTTTTTTTGACAGATGACATCTAGAGACCACCCCAAAGATCCATATGAAGATTGGTGATGATTGGATGAGGGATGTGGTCAGTAGGTTGTCCCGAAGAAGTTAGTCATGAAAAGAATGAAATCCATTTTCACACTAAGTCCCATTCACATAATAAGGGCCGTAACTCTGGAAAAATCAACAGGCGAAATGCGCTGTTTGTAAATACTCTTTCCCCCCCATGTCGCTTCATCAGTGTGCCAAAGATCATTAAAATCCGACTGACGATGACCAAGATATAAGAGCTTCAAAGTTGTTACAGATGGACTCACAGAAGCACAGATGGACGTATTAACAGATGCCCCACAGACGGAGCCCATCTCTGTATCCCCCCCAAACTTTGTTTACTAACCAATTGCACAACACCATAATTATTCAGATGTTTACCCAAAGTTATAAAAAGAAGTGATGACAACTCATGCAATAACAGAGCGAACCAGATGGATGATGAAGTCATCACAGTGGAATTAACTGCACAGGCTTTCGTCGGGAATGCAGTGGTGTCAAAGACAGTTTCTTCCTTGATATACGGCAGTTATTTTATAGTTAAACTTAAACTGCTGTTACCCACATTGCGTTATTTCATAATAATTTGGAGTATACCGTCAGGGCCTGATCCAGGTTTTATTTGGGGACACCGGTATATTTTCATTTGGGGACCTAGCACGATATGCCAGAGGCATATCCCGAAGGCCGGTGGCCTGAGATGGGGAGGGTCAAGGAGGGGGTGTCCCCCTCCAGGTTGTAGTGGGGGTACTGGGGTTCTCCCCCGGGAAAATTTAGAAAATTCAAAGGGCTGAGAGTGATTCTGGAGCTATCTCATGCACAAATTCACTTAGTTCTAAGCTCTATACATGGTCAGTTTTCCCAGATTAATTTATGAATTTCATCCAACTACAGACCTAGGGATTTGAGAACATGAAATAGTCATGAGTATTGAGTAGTGGTCTCTGTTGCTTACTATGATAAGACCCACAAAAGACAACTCTAGTGTAACATGTATGACACTCCTTGGCTGTGTAGATGGGACATTTAGCAGGGTTCATATTTTCAGGTGGCGGTTTGGAAACTTTAGGAGACATAAACATTCTGGGGTGAATTTGGGAGGCCCTGATTCACCGCTTTCTTTATTGCCACGAAAATTGCAACAAGTATTACATATAACTCTTTCAGTGCCAGGGCTGATGAGATCAGCCCTAAAATAATGAAAATTAAAAATTTATTGCTCAAATGGTCCCCAAACCCATGGTCCCCAAACCCGGTATATCGGCACCGACAACGGCCTGGATCAGGCCCTGACCATACTGACCCGCATTTAGGCCCAGGGGGCCTTTGTTTTATTTGAGCTAAAAAATCCAAGTGGGCTTAAACTAGGATATGGCCCTTTGCAAAACAAAAGAAATCGGGACAGTAAAACTGATGAAATAGATGAAAGCCGATCTAACGCCGAATATTTGTAACTAGAACGATTTTAGTTATAAAAAGTCTCCAGTATTTGAGCCCAGATCTCCTTCATTTGGGTGATCAATCTCTTGAAATATGCACTCCAGAAATAAACATGTCTACCTCAAATGCTCAGTTTAGAGTGTGAGCAATACTAACGTTAATAATTTTTGCTATTTTCTAAGTTCATAAATCTGGTGAAAATCAATGGATGAAACCCAATTGACCCTTCTTACATAAAGGTGGCGGCATTGAATGCACGAACGGGATTCAAAACAAATCCACTACTCAATTACAATACAAAAGTACATACGCATACATGTGTGGTACATGTGAGTGACATCATAAACATGGACTTGTTGACATGAGAAAATTTACATATATTAATTATACAGATGGACCATGGTCAATCCAGAAGTTGACATTTGCATGGTACATGGTACATGTATATACATATGTAAATATAAACAATAGTGATGTTAGGTTTCACGATTTCTTGGTTTTCTTTCGGTTTTATTTCAAAACCAAACAGCAACCTATATATTCTATAGAACCTATTCTTCTGGTTTTAAATAAGCGACACCGCTGGTCGCTTTTACAAGAGGTGTGGTTACTGTATACTTTGGCAGCTGCTATTTGCCACCGTTACTGGTAGCAGTTTCAATTCGGAACATGTGGGTTTGACATGAGCGATAATGGTACATATTGCCATTCAATTTGAAAATCACTGGAAAATTTCTGCAAATATTATACCATCTGCTCTATCCATATAGTAATTGGTGTATTGAGTAAAACCATAACAGAAACCAAAACCTGGTTTTTCTACAAAAACCATACCAAAACAAAAACCGAAATGAAATTTCAAAACAGCACATCACTAATAAACAAGAAGAGGGGGATAATCTAGCAAATGTTTTTATATTGGACAAGTATTTCTTGATGCGCGATGTGACTCAGTATGGTATCTGAGTTTAATACACGGTTGTTCCCAGAATTACAGTGTTCCTACTGTTCCATATTTACAAATGCATATTATAACTACACATATACTTGTGAAAACATTCTATGATTATGACATGTACGTGTAACATAATAATATGTAACAGGGGACTAAATGTCAAATTGTTCCTGAATTATGATGATGATTGATGAACATATACTCCCAATATATCCTGTTGATGTCACACAACGTAAATGACATTCCCTTCAACTATAAAATGGGACCTATAAAATAAAAGCATCATCACACATGACAAAAGAAGCCCTCTATGTGACTGCATAAAACTTGCAAGTATATTCTGTTTAAACATATGGTTCTATGACAGGTTACGTGTAATAAACACAGAACAACATGTGTGTTAATGGGTTTGTCGATAAGGCACTTGTGCCATCGTGGAAGGATAGAACTTGAAGCTGTGCCAATTGTTCTATACTTCTGTGCTAGCACTCGTGCCATATCACCAAACCCATTAAAGGCACGGGTGGCGTTCGTTGCAGAAATATTCATATCTGTTCAAATCGCCAAAATATATAGTTTTGTTCATATCCCAAACATAATCAGCGCATAAATGGTATATTGTCGTCAAGACGTATGATGGTGTACGTAAACAAGAACCTGCTCGTGTTACAGAAGTTTTGCTTCTGTTTACATAACACAGCGCAATTCTACTGGTTAATCGAACACAAATGATATAAACGCTCTTTATTATTTCCATATCAGGAAAACAGTAACAAATAATTCTCTTTATGTTTACCATATCCGGATCTAAACAAAAGTCAGGTTCTGTAACATTTTTTGCTTTTGTTTACATAACAAAGGAAAAACATTGGACAATAACATACTGTTTATGCCATATTTCTTATTGGTATAAGAACAAAGTCTGTCTATATTTTATTATTCTTTCTGTTTATGGCGGTTTTTGATGGAGTTGAATATTTTACCAGCATACCCACCGCCAATGCTGCCCGTATCTTTAACCCTTTCTATGCTAAACACTTATAGAGAGTGGTTATCCATAAGTTATGTTCAGATAATAAGTTCCATAGGTCAATTGTTTTTGAACTTGTTATCTGAATATTTTCCTCCATAAATAGGACTCCTTCTGTACTTGTTTTATCTGTTGTCTGCTTATAACACATGGACATCCCTCCAGATGATTAGCAGACCACTCCAATGTGAACTTAATATTAAAATTATAACTGAATTGGATAATTCATTTAGTATAGGGTTAAGGGTCACATTGCGAACTTGGATGGATTATGTAGCAATAAATAGAAGAGGGCAGACAACATATATTTCTTGATGCATGTGATGTGACTTACATGTACTATAACATGTGAGTGCGCATAACCAAATAAAGTATGCAAGAACCAAAAATAGAATACCAGTATATTAAAAAATCTTCAAGCCTTATTGTGATATTTTGCTCAATAATTCAACATACCAGAAGCTTGGCAAATGCCTTTCCTCCCGAAGGTGGCTTCGGGGAGTTCCCTCTATGAAAGCGAGGCTGTTCACTCTTTGCAGGCCATGTTGGGAACATAGATGGATCAATTGGGGCTGGTACTTCTTGGAAATATTCGCTATTCAGTGCCTCGTCAGCCGTGATTCGCTTGGCTGGGTTGTACGAGAAGAACCTACAAAGGAATAAAGCCATCATATAAATTTCATAGGTGCATTATCGAGCATGTTGTAGATATTTACTCATACTAAAAATTGACTTGGGTGTTTGACAATTGAATTTTTACGTGCCTTAGACAAGTCTCCAAACAGTAATCAATTTTCCATGCTGCAGATAAACAAGCCTGAGTTTAGTGAGCCTGACATTTGCAGAATGAGGTACCCAGAGGGTGAATTTAGTGACACTATCCCGCATAGTGGGCTAGCATCACTAAATTCACCCTCTGGGGACCTCACTCTGCTTAGGCCTCATCTTCTCTTTAAAGTTTCTTTATTACCAGATTTCTATAGAAACTTCTTCACATAGATTCAATTTCTTTTTTAGTTTAGTCTCTCTATATCCCCAAATTGGCAGACGACACATTGCATAATCGAGGTTCACAATAGGTGTACATCACAATATTCACCATGGCAGTCGTCTGCCAATTTGGGGATATAGAGACTAAACTAAAAAAGAAATAGAATCTATGTGAAGAAGTTTCTATAGAAATCTGATAATAAAGAAACTTTAAAAAGATGAGGCCTAAGCAGAATGAGGTCCCCAGAGGGTGAATTTAATGATGCAAGCCCGCTATGTGGGATAGTGTCACTAAATTCACCCTGACTGGGGACCTCATTCTGCAAATGACAGGCACACTAAACTCAGGCTTGCAGATAAACAGTAGCTGGCTATACCATCATCAATGTGGCTCGAAACGGTACACAATGAAAATATCCGCTCATTTTGTCCAACATTTGTTTATTTGGAGAATGACATTGAGCAAATTATCTATAGACAAGGGCACACCACAGAGGTGGTCCAAAATCAACATCTCATTATTCCTGTCATCTCATGCTTGAGAAGATCATTAGTTTCAAAGAAAGACAATAAATCAATATACAATAACTGGCTGAACAAGGGGTGACATAGCAACTTGTTAACATGTTAAAGGTTGCCTTTTTCAAAGGTACACACAAGGTTACCACACAACAGACCAATATTTATCATTTTACAACCTCAAGCTAGGGAGGGGCAGACTGAGTGGCCTTTTAACTCTTAAACACCTGGTGACATGATTTGATGTATTTTGCATATATCTGGACCATTTTATAATTTATAGCACGTCACCAGTGTCCAGCAACAATTGATATTAGGTGGTAAATAGTTAAGGTGGTGCAGAGGTAGTATTTTCAGCATTGATGGTCAAAGCAAATATTTCAAAAACTTGATCTATCTTACAGCTGGAAGCTAAAACCACAAACTTATGAATTCATCAGAAAGCTAGAACAATTACAGAAATGCCCTAAATAATCGACTCCTTAACCCCAGCAGAATTATGGGCAATTTTTCAGGATTTAGTCAGAAATATGGCTTGTAGCCATTCATCGGAGAGCTCTCACTGAGAGCTTTCCAATGAATGGCAACAAGCCATATTTCCGACTAAATCATGAAAAATTACCCATAATTATGCTGTGGTTAAGGAGTCAATTATTTAGGGCATTACTGTATCCAGTACAAGTATTGGTTTATTTTGCGGGAATTGACCAGGAAATGAAGGAGTACAAGCTTAATGGACAGACGGACGGACGCTCATACATTTGGTCTTTAAGTGGTCTCTCTTTTGTTGTTTTTGACAGGTTTCACCACTTAAGACTACCACTTAACTTCTAAATTGTACGGAATAACGAGCATTACATGTAGGTGGTAGTTTGACATTAGATGGTCGATCATGTCAAACTTTCTTTTGGCTTAGGTTCCTTGTCTGACTTAAGGATCAAATGTGCACCCAGACAAAAGGATGAAGTTTGGTGATGATCGGATGAGGGATGTGGCCTGTCGGGTGTGCCAAAGCAATTTGTTGATGGACGCACAATCAACGGCAAGCAGCCATGACTCACGTACGGACAACAGATGCCAACCCATGGCAATAACTCATACTTAACTTTGTCAAGTTGAGCTAAAAATATAAGATTTCCTTACATTCTGTATGCATGGCAGTGTTCAAACTAGCATAGATAGGGGACTAAACATTGCCTTACAGTAATACACCATTATATTACAAGTCCTGTGAAAGCCTTCATGCATCAGCATTTCCTCAATTTCTACTACAGTCAAAGTGCTATGTGAGGTAGGATAACATCCGCATTATCATCGTGACACAGGTGTCAATGGTCAACCACCTTATCATATCAATTCTTATTATTAGATCCATAATAATATTACCTCGGAAAATATTTGTTAGTCTCCAGAGATCAATTCCCATGTACTCAGCCATGCTGACGACAGAGTTAATGCAACTGAGTCTCGCATCTTAGGTTCAAACAAACAGATCAGGGGATGGTAAATAAATATGTGAACCCTTTCATTAATGTATGGATTCTCCTATTCAGTTATAGGAATAAGCATTGAACTGGTATATTATTCTTTTGGTGGGGTGCAGATGACATCAAATTCCTATTCAGTCATTTGGAGGGAATGTTCAGATAACAAGTTAAACAAACGGCCTTAGCCTACGTGAACTATTCATCAATGAGTATTTAGTCATCAAAGATTTAAGAAACATTGGGTAGTTAACCCTTCCATGACTGGAGCTTCCTGAAATTTTTGCGAAAACCCTGTGCCAATGCATTCTCTTATATATGCGAGTCTCCCATAGGGAGCTTCTGTTGTTTATTAACTCTTCCATGACTGGATCTTGCTGATTTTTTTGCCAAAAACCCGGTGCCAGTGCATTCTCTTATATATGCGAGTCTCGCAACAGGAACCTTGCATATGTAAGAGAATGCATTGGCCTAACAATATTTCCCATGAGCTTGTAAGCCAGTGCATTCTCGTATATATGCAAGTCTCCTGTAGCGAGACCGGAATACACAAGAGAATGAATTATGACAGAATCTTTAATGCTGCATGTGAGTGCATCTCCCGTCATGAAAGGGTTAAAAGGCATTGGGTAGTTAAAGGGGTGATAACTCTTCCAACATTTTTATACCATCTTTGGGTAGTTAAAGGGGCGATAACTCTTCCAACATTTTTATACCGTGTTAACCCCTTTAGCGGCAGTGCTACTTAGATGGGTCAGATGATGTCAGATGATTTGGGTCTGAAGAAAGTTTCTTATAGAGAATAATAAATTTCAAATGAAAAACTATAACAGTTATCGTCTGGAAACCAAAATAATCAACAAGGGCCATAACTTGGGTAAACATGATCCAACCGAAACCAAATTTGAACTTGACCTGGGTAATCCACATACAAATTTTGAGAACAATCTGATAAATAAAACTGATAGATAATCAACAAGGGCCATAACTTGAGTAAACACGTATGGTCCAATACCAAATTAGAACTTGATCTGGGTAATCCACATACACATTTTGAAAACAATCTGATAAATAAAATTAAAGTTATCACCCGGAAACCATTTGGAACGGACGCATGGATAAACAGACGGTCGGTTGGACATTTCTATAGTCCCCGAAAGCCTAGTAATCTCTGGCTCTTGTCCCATTACGGGGATCAAAATTGTTGAAATTTTTCAACTGCTGTGCTTTCAACATCATGTGCATGATAGTCCATGTTTCCTTCCACGTAAAGCAGCTATTGATATCAGCAGTGCTAGATGTTGGTTTAAAACAGCACTATCACAACCGATTATAACAAACTGTTTTATGTCGAAGGAAACTTGACTACATGTAAGTGCAGAAGATCATCAAGAGACGATTGTGCTTCATTTTTACTACATGTATATCAGGATGAAATGAACAGAGAATGCTCTTTATGACAAGAGGAAGAAAAAATGGGCCATTTTATACTATATTTCCAGGGGCGGGGGGTGCATAAAAAAGTTGCGAGACGTGGGGGTGTTTTTTTACATTGCCATTTTTTTTTACACACACCCACCCTTTCTTGCATTTTTTTTTCATAAAATTTCGACACCCACCCCAAAACCCCAAAGCTTTCTGTTGGTCCCCTCTGTAAAAACGACCAACCGCTCTATATTGATCCCTTCTTTGAAAGACCATATTAAATGTTACTTCCTGTTTACAAACATGTGCAAGACAAATATTTTCTTGGCTGATAATTATGTGATAATCAGCAGTAATCAGCGATAATCTCAACTAAATTAAACTCTAAGCAATCAACAAAGGTAGAATATGATGTGATTATATTGGTAAATTTATAACCCAGCCTATTCATCTGTGTGAGTAGATGAAAAATATGTTGAATCCCCTGGAATGACAACAAAAAATAACTAGGGCCAGTGTTAGGGCCTATAATAGAATGAAAAATTACACAAAATTTAATTTATCTTTTCAGACATCAACCAGCATCATCTAGTAGGCCTAGAGCCTATAGTAATACCAAAATGGAAAATGTGCATATGAACCAGTGTACGAATTAGCTTTTATGTATGCCTGCATGACCACCGACCCGACCTCGCATTACGACTTAGGACTAGGCCTAAAATAATGTTTAACCCTATGTTTGAACGCGGATGGTCAATTTAGTGCCAAATCCATATACACGGATGTGCACTTTAGTGACATGTGACCGTGGAGACGAGGTCACAGAAAGTGTAACGTCATTGTGTTGGTGTAGGGAAGATAACTCCAATTTGGTCTTCTGTTTACAGTATACCGGCTGTACTCTTGATTTACTAATATATGTCTACCTGTGTCTACTATATATTATTAACTATACATTATTCTGATACATTATGAGAATAATCAATTTTAGTATACAAAATACTGATAAAAATACTTATTTCATACATTACACTCATGCATCAACTAACTGTATGAGTAAAGAGACTGTCATGAAGTATAAGAGTTATTGTAATATTCTGTCATGAGTTGTTAGCTGATATTGTCAGACTGCATTAAGTTCACCCTACCCTAGAGCTATCTGAAGTATTTTTTTATTGAACTACACCATGAACTAGATAATTTTCAATATAAAAACTGCCAAGCAAGCTGAAACAGACACAATAAAAAAAAATTGCGCGCAAAACAAATCAATGAACATTTTGGGACCCACCCCCAAAATATTCACTATTTTTCCATTTTATATCAACTTATGGGGGTAATTATAACAATATTGAATGTATTAGTGCTTCTCATATTGCAACAAGCCACAACATATAAACAAATATGTTTAAAACAGTTTATATTGGCATGTTTTTATTCCCGGAATGTGACAAAAGCAAGAGACTACTATGTTTTACCCTTTGGCGAGTAGAACAACATATATATCACTAGGGTTCGCAAGTGGAACGACATATATGTCATTTCAGGAAGTGTCATTTTTATGTTGACATAACTTCAATTAATCATCTGATTTATAAATGAATTGCATAGGAGATATTTTTATTAATATAATGTCCCAATGTATAAGTGCAATAGATTATGATAGCACACGTAAACAGAAAATACACATAAATTAAAACAAATCATTGGACCCTTATGATCCGAACTTGTTATTAATTATTGCTATGACGATGATGTTAAATTCACGCATGACGTCATGTATAAGACATTATAAATACTCTCCAAAGGGTTAATTGCTGGCTTGAAAAGTATCAGTCGCTCTATGAGTCCCAGGCCATTTTCATTGGGAAAATTTGTGCCATAGTGGCTTATAATTCGATATATATATCTGCAAATGGAGCAAGAGGAATTGAAAATCAACATAAAATGGATGGTAAGTAATTTCATTCATTAGAAAACAAAAAGCTTTCTGTAACTTTGGAATTCCGCGGTCAGAAATTGGTAATAAACCATTGGGAATTGGGCCCAACGATTATGTGGTTATAAAATAATTATTCAGTACCAACGACAGCACATGCTTTTGTTACTAAAAATCAATTATTTTTTTGGCTTTTTGGCTATGCATTGATTCTTATAAATACTGGAATGTGAAGCAATACCATTTCAGACAAATACCACAACAGGACGTCATAGCAAGAGATGGTGTTACCAGTAAATTCATCCTCTTGTAAATCTTTGTAGTGACATCTTATTAGGTAAAATAAAAGGTCGGCCGACCACAGTGTCCCTCGACAACGTGGCAAGTCGATGCCGCTTTGTTAAAGAAATTAAAAAAAATGTTGAAATGTTTTACGTCGAAAGGGTTAATAATTCCGTAAAAAAATAATTTTTCCGTCATCTATATACATGTTGCACATCTCCAATATGTGGGTAACAATACTCTGAAGTTTCAAATATCTACGATCAAAGCTGTAGGAGGAGTTGATTACACCATGAAGGTACCCTCATACAGAAAATTATAAAAAATGTTTCTCTGGGAAAAATCATTGGATCAAACTCAAATTCGAACTTGACCTGTATTTTGATATGAACGACCCACAAAAAAAAACCAGAATTTCCAATTGAACAATCCAAACTTGAGTTATCATCTGGAAACCAAAGAAAAAACAAGAAAAATTGAATTATCTAAGTCGAAAAGCCCATAACTCTGCGAAAAATCATCGGATAAAACTCAAAACCTGTATCTTGATATGACTGATCCACATCATAAAAGTGAAAAAAGTGGAAAAAAGGGAAATAACTCCATAAAAGAACATTGGATCAAACCCAGAATTGCAGAGCACCTGTGTTCTTGGTTGAGACATCTACATACCAAGTTTCAATCAAATCGGATGATCATTACTGGAGTTATAACCCGGACGCATGGATAGACGGACGGGACGCACGGACGGAGCTGATTACAATAGTCCCCCAAAACATTTTCGGGGGACAATTAAAGGGACTCAAGGCCTTCGAAGTGGGTTCATGCGAAATAATATAAAAGTCAAAACAACTATCATCAAGTACATGAAAAAAATTTATATATATATACATGTAGTTTGACTTTGTTTTCATTATTAATAGCTTTCCAATATGAGAGTTCGCATGTCAAAACCAATGTTATGTAAACATTACAGTTACAGTGGAACTTAACTGATAAAAGTCCAATTTAATAGTCTAGTAAGATACCAAATCTTTAATCAAAACACAACGGTAACCATTGGACAAAGATCAAGTCATAGAAAAATATGCCGAAAATCATATTCAGACTAAAATATTTGAACTTGTAACATGATTATTGATGTTTGTTAATAAATCACTGTAACAGTTTTGTTATTGGAGGACTATCAATAAGGAAGATAAGAATTTTTTTTATCTATTTCTCCATGTTCTTCTTAGTGATGTTTATAGACTTTTATATATTTTTTTCACATTTATCTACTGCGAGTGCCTTGGGTCCCTTTAACTGAGATGACAACACATTTTGCCTTTGATCGGTTGTGACAGATGAGATATATGAGGTGTTTTTTTTTTTCACAAGAATGTTTTAGGTATTGTCATGTGCTGTATATTATTCTCTATGGGGTGCCATCTGCGACTAGAATTTCAATGCATTATTTAGTGAAATCCACCTATCCATGATTTATCTCTCCTCTCCCATAAATGCCAGCAATTATTACTTAATAAACTACATCATAAGTTCACACAATATAGCAATTGCTGGGCTAGGTTTCAACGGATAACATCCATGCAACAATGTTTGGTAGCATAATAAATTTCGCCATCTGATGTGATTCATATTTATAATGACTTCAAGTATTCAATGGCTAGGATTCCATTGTATACATGAGTCAGTCGTGCCTCACGTCAATGGGTATGGAATAAAAGACAGGTCAATGAATAGAAGTTTGAAGACACCCAATATACAGACTCTATACATATGTACTCTGAATAAACTTAGTGAAGTCATATAACATTTTCAATTTTCCCATACAGAAAAAACAGGCGCACTTTACTTTTACCAATTGGGAATATACTAACTACAAATACCTCTTTATTGTTTTACGCAGATCACTAGAATATTAAAGATGTATTCAGGGTTTAATGCTAAAAAAATTATCATATTTTTTAATAGTTTCTGGAGTATAAATAAAATGTTTGGATTGAGAATTGCTACATAAAAGACACTATTTTGTTTGTTACTGAAATTTCTATGCATTTATCTAATCTAATCTATAAATGTGAATGTGTGTCTCTGACTCTATAGGTGTGTTCCCTGTAGCCATACACATGTCTGCACTGATTGTGATGAAATTTGGCAGGCACGGATATGTAATTTGGCCCCCGGGTAACATGGTCTGGGTCCTGTCTCTGTCCGACATTGGATTTTGATGTTTATGACATCATATCCGCACCATCAAAATGATTTCTCAGAACTGGCCAATGTTGTACTGCATGTATTCAGATCTCCGGGTAACATGAGCGAGGCCGGACTTCACCCGACATCACGTTTTGATATTATGATGTCATATCTGCACGGGCATAATGGTTTCTCGGGAACTATATTTGCGAATCGCACTGAACTTTGGTATGGTCATGTATTTCGGCCCTCTGGGTAACATGTATTGGGTCATGATTCCCTAACATCATGTCTTGATGTTCATATCAGCACGGGCATCGCGAAACTACTCAGAAATTACTGGGTGGATCCCACTTAAATTTGGTGTGGATATGTATTTTGGCCCTTCTGTTAAGATGGGTTGGATGTTGACTCTGCCCGACATCGCCATTATTTTCTACCTTATCAGAACAAAGTACTGTAACAATAAACGCTCTTTAATATTCCTGTGCAATTCCGAGTACATCCACTAGTTTCTTATAGTTTTCATGTTTTAGAGAGACACCAAAATAGTTTTTATAATTTTTCAATAACAAAACAGTATTTAAAGTTTTAGTTTATATGTCATATTGGTTTGCAAAAAATTTTCAACACAACAAAACAGAAACCGATTTCTTTTGTTGTTGTTGTTGTAACTAAAGGTTTGGAACACTGAATGCATCTTTAAGTTTATCCATGGCATATAAAGTCAGTATAAAAGAATATCATATATTTATCAACCTATTTTGATCCCTGGAACCGGATCAGAATGTGTGACTAAAGCGAGCATTACTATGCACAATTATCGGCTTCAATCCAACAAGTGCCCTTATTGGACACAGGTCTGGTTGTTACCAGTAGTAACTGTAACAGCTGGTAACTCAGCAATGCGGACAATCATTGACATATCATTGTTCTAACTAGGACATGCCACTGTGCGACGCGACAGAATTAAGGCAACATCTTGTTTCCTCAGCAAAATATTATCAATATGTGTGCACTTAATTGTTGATTACCTATAATGATAATTAAATATTTAACACCAATTAGATTCAAGTCTTATTTACAGTTTGTGATCAATTCTGATACTGGTAAACACTGCTATTACTTATAGTCAATGGGTACACACTTATGTGTGTCACAGGGATTATTTGGTACAGTATCAAACAAAGTAAAATTGGCAACAGAATTTTTCAATATACCCGTATACCATGTGTATATCCATTGTCGGTGTATTTGGTTATAATGTAGACATTCCCAGGCAGCTCGACAATAAAATAACAATAGGTGGCATCAGAGATGCTGTGTCTCGTTTTCGGTGGCTCACTGCCGGTGGCTACCGCCAATTGGTGTGCATCAGTATCGGTAGACTAATTAATAGGTAAAATCGAAAAATGACTAATTAAGGGCCATAACTCCATCAAATTTTATCGGGCCAGGCTGGTTTTCGAACTCGTCCGAAATATTCTTGGCAAGTATGTCTATTCCAAATTTTAAACAAATCGGAGGACGTTTGTTGAAGTTATCGAGCTAAAAATTCACGAAAAATGACTAATTAAGGGCCATAACTCTATCAAATTTTATTGGGCCAGGCTGGTTTTCGAACTCGTCCAGGATATGATTGGAAGACACTTATATTCCAAATTTTAGTTGAATCGGATGACGTTTGTTGAAGTTATCGCGCTAACGAGCTCAAAATTCGTACAAAATGACTACTTAAGGACCATAACTCTATCAAATTTTATCGGACCAGGCCGGTTTTTGAACTCGTCCGAGATATTCTTGAGAGACACCTGTATACCAAATTTCAATCAAATCGGATAACGTTTGTTGAAGTTATCGCGCTAAAGAGCTGAAAATTCGTGAAAAATGACTAATTAAGGGCCATAACTCTATCAAATTTTATCGGACGAGGCCGGTTTTCGAACTCATCTGAGATATTCTTGGGAGACACCTATATACCAAATTTCAATCAAATCGGATAACGTTTGTTGAAGTTATCGCGCTAACGAGCTGAAAATTCGTGAAAAATGACTAATTAAGGGCCATAACTCTATCAAATTTTATCGGACCAGGCCAGTTTTCGAACTCATCCGAGATATTCTTGGGAGACACCTATATACCAAATTTCAATCAAATCGGATAACGTTTGTTGAAGTTATCGCGCTAACGAGCTGAAAATTCAAAGGGCCATAACTCTGTAATAAATGTGCGGACGAACCCGATTTTTTTGTCAGCAGCTTACGTGCATGAATATGTACTCACACACCAAATTTATTTTTAATCCGTCAATAAACGGTTGAGTTATAAGCAAAACACGCCGCCCGCCCGCCCGCCCGCCAGCCCACCGTCCCTCATCAAACTATAAGTCGAGTTTTGGAAAAAAACTCGACTAATAACAGACTGAACAGATAATAGTAAACTCTTCTGAGTAGTGTATAATATTTCTCCTTGAGCGATACGAGGCACCAGCTGAGATCCAACTCACGAACAGAGAAACATCGTACGGAACTCAGGACAGTTAAATGTTGTACCGGTATTTATTATATTTTGTTATAGTTTGTTATAACCCAAACCAGAACGAAACACCTTGTTATGCCTATAAAGACATATCATGGACTTATTCAGGCGCGTGAAACTGATCAGTTAGTATTCGGGCGCTATGCCAACTGGGGGAATGTAGCATTCTACTAACATCGGCGAAAATTTCAAGCAAATCGACAGTACCATTTCATAGAATACATCGTCCGAACTACGCTCAATTGAAAATATTAACTTTTCGAATCGGGACGCTACTATTGGTGATAAACTAACTAAAACAGTTTCGCCACCAAGAGTCATTGCATTTAAATAATATATAAGAATGACGGTGTGTGTTGTCAAGTTGTATTTGTAAAAATAACTACTTTGAGCGAGATATTCTCCACACTACCAGAGTGCTTCACATCACTTTAAACCAAAATTTGTCGTTAACATAACTTACAAGGACACTGAACAACACAAATGATGTCATGAGTCAGTGATGAGAGGGTAATAACATGCTGACAGTGTAATAACATGATCTGGGAATGAGAAAACAATTTATATTATGATGGGAAAAGTTGATGAAAATATAATAAACAGACCGTTCCCACCTTATGCTTGCTCCAATGATTGGGATTAATGCCACAAATAGTGTTGGGTTAACACTTTCTATACTAGACACTCATTGGTGAGTAGTTATCCCATATGTCATTTGTTGAATTTATTATCAGAACATTTCCCACAAATGAATAAGAATCCTTCAGCACTAGCTGTATTATATCTTTTTGTCTGACTGTCGTCTGCTAATTTATCCTGAACACTGCTCCAAATGAATACATTCCAATGTATACTTTTATAACTTAGTAGAAGAATCCCAGAAAGGCTTAAATTTAATAAAAGATCGCTGAAAAAAAATGTCCCCAGACGAAGGTGGCAGGGAGGAGCTGATTACACCAATTAGACCAATATGATACAAAACGAATATTCATTAAATATGTTGTACATCTTCAAGGGGTCGGTAACAATGTCCTGCAGTTTTAGGTAAATAAGTAAAATCGGCAAGAACTCCCCCAAAATGGGCCAACCAAACTCAGAATCTCAGGTTTCAATGATGGTTAATAATTAAATTCTGTGCCAATTTTTAAACAATTTACTGGAAAATGACAGAATACAGGTTCGAACAAAGATGCGTCCCAAGATGTATGATTCCATGTAAAAAAATAGCAATAACTCCACCAAAATGACTCCGACTTTCAAAAAACTCAAAATTTGCAGCCGAGCGAAGTTTAAGTCGCCCTGAAATTTCCGAAGTTGACAGACGACAGCAAAATATTCACCCTAATTTACTGCCAACATTGATTGAACCCAGTTATCCATTGACAGTGTTGTAGATAACACCATAGTTACTATTAACATCTGTATTATTAGTTTGGGATCAATTTGACGATTAATGTTGGCTGTGGGGTGTGCCAGATGATTTGGTCATGTAAATAGTAAAATCCAAGATGGCTGCTGGCAGTGATGTTTTTGATAGAAAATTGTTCAAATTCGATAGATAATATTAGTGGAGTCACTTAACGAATAATCGTTCACTTTTGGATTAAAGCATGAAACTTTCAGGGTTGGTTGGGTATATATGTGGTCCACACCAACCAGTTAGCTGGTTCCAGGATTTTGGTGACCCCTTGACCTTCAAATTGACCTTGACATTTCGAAAATTGGAGATTTAGGGGTATCTAATTTGTATCAAATATAATGACTATATTAAAGGATATATAGACACTGGAGATTGTCGAAGCAATACCATGGATGTCCGCCTTTGTATCCACATTCAAGTTGTCTATGATAATCCAAAATGGCCGCGATAATGGATGCCAAAATTACGAAATTTGACGTTTTTCCACTAATATATTTAAAATCAGTTTCTGCTTTTTGGAGATGTTTGAGAATTTAACTTTATTTTTGTATTGGTCATGTTAACTGACCATTGGAGCAATGAAATATGCCATTCATGGGCTCCCACCCATCTCCGATCCCTTAAAAAATTGATTTTACAGAAAAATTCACCAAAATCGCCATTGGGATTCTAATAATATTTCGTCAAGAAATGGGAAGTACTGTGCAATCTATGTGACAAATTCCATTTCTTATGAATATTCCAACTCAATTGTACCCAAATTGTCACTTTGGCCCAAAATGGCAGCCAAAATATGGAAAAAATGTAAATATTGCCCCAGCGAGTCATGCAACCGCATACAGGTTGTGGTTGATGAAAAAATGACTATTCTAGCTGTCTTATAGATATTGGATATTACCATTTCTGATGCACCTTGGTTAATACTATTTTAAACACTGACATTACCAGAATTATTGGATTTTTCTATCACAAACTTGACATCAAAATCGGAAAAAAAATCACTTTTCAGGTTAAGACAAATTTCTCAAGTAAAATGGAACTATCTTTGGTACCGAAGGTGTTTATTGTTTTGATTTATCTTAAATGTGTCACACTGATTTGTTTTTGGAC
The DNA here is from genome assembly GCA_032622095.1 of Siphonodentalium dalli. Lineage (NCBI taxonomy): Eukaryota > Metazoa > Mollusca > Scaphopoda > Gadilida > Siphonodentaliidae > Siphonodentalium > Siphonodentalium dalli. The sequence continues at coordinate 113,640,666 of CP136064.1, forward strand.
AAAATACTCAAGATGGTTTGCAAAATGGCAACCAAATTTGGTAAAAAAAAAAAGTTGTTTTTTTCATATATATATCCCAAATATTATTCTCTGATGTTCCGAAAAGGTAGCAAATTGTGACTCACTTTGTATTAACCATGTTACTTATGGGGCATGATAAATTAATTATAAAATTTGTAGTATGGAATTTTGCCAAAAATTTCTTTTGGGATTCTGACCATGTTTTTTTGTACGGAAATGGACAGAACTTTGAAACTGAAATTAAATGGGCATTATTATGATGGTACTCGGGACAATAAAATTGTGGCTCATTGGCATCGAAATGACTAATGTCAGGATAATCCTTTCCCCCATTGTGCATATGAACCACCAACAGGAGTAGAACTCTCTGACATTACCTCTATATCGATTAACATATCCATGAGTTATTGTGTAAAGCGAGACCCACCCAAATCTACACATGCACAACCCACCCATGACCATAAACTCGCTCCATATGTACATAAACACCACACAAATGACCATATAGCCACTCACTTTTTACACACACACCTCACCCATGACCATACAGCCATACTTAGGTATACCCATACACCACATACTTGACTACATAGCCACAAGTCACCATGCATGCACACCACGTATATTCTACACCTCAACCACGACTGTATAGTCACTCTATATATATAGCTCTACACCACATTCATGATCATACAGTCACTTCATGTGTACATATTCGCCTCACCATTGGCCATAAAATTACTCCATGTACATATAATTGCCACACCCATGACCATGTACTCAAGATATACATATACACCACACCCATAACAATAGAGTCACTCCAAGTATACATACACACATCAACAATGGCCACACAGACGTTCTATATATACCAATACTCCGCTCACTCGACCGTTCATACACTCCAGGTTTACATATACATGTACATGTACACCTCACTAATGACAATTCAGCCACTCGTTGTATACTCATAACCACATTCGTGGTCATATAGTCAATCAATATTTACCAATTCACATCACCATTGGTCATATAGTTACTCCATATACAAATATTGGCCACACCCATGGCCATATAGCCACTAAATATATACATATACACCCCACCCATGCCTATAAAGGCACTCCAGGTATGCATATACACCTCACAGGTGGCCATGCAGTTTTAAAGATAAAACAATACCCTGCACACAACCTCACCATTGGCCATACGGTCACTCTGTATACCTATTGACCACACCCATGACCATATAGCCACTCAAGATATACATATACACCCCACTCATGACCATAGAGTCACTCCAGTTGTATGTATACACCTCATCAATTGCCATACAACCATTCAAGACTTACCAGTACACAGTACACCACCTCATAATTGGCCATACGGTACATACCTCATTCATATTTGCCACATACATGGCATATAGCCACTCAAGATATACATATACACCCACACACGACAATAGAGTCAATCCATGTATACATATACACCTCAGCATTGAATGGATACACCAATACCTCACACACATGGCCATTTGTATACTCCAGACTTGCATATACACCTCACGCATGACAATTCAGCCATTCGATGTATACTCATACATCCGATCCATGATCATACAGCGACTCCCTGTATACACATATAACCCCCAATGACAGCAAAGATGCACATACATACCATATACACCTATGATCACACTGACACTTCATATGTACCAACACAATGACCATCCATATATACATGTATACATACACACTTCAACAATCATGATTCATGACCATACAGCCGTTCCATGTACACCTATAATTATTATACCCGTAAGTATGCAACCTTATTTATCCATACAACCCACCCATGATCCTACAACCAACACATGTATACATATACACCCATCTATGACAATAGAGCCACCCAATGTACACCTGTACATTCCACATATGATCATAAAGTCACTCCATATATACATCCACTCCACGTATACCTATTCACCTCATGCATTAGCACTCCTTGTAGAGGCTGCATCTCACCATGAACACCACACCCATGACCATATAGACACTCATTGTATAACTAGTCACACCATTCGTGATTATACTTCATGTATACCTATTCACATCATCTGTGACTACTACCATTTTTACAAACATCATGTATTAAGTTGATCAATTTTAACGCTAATTTGTGAGAGTAGTCACATAAATCGGTCCCGCTCAGCTCAGTATCGACGTTCTGCATTCCCATTTCCATTCAGAAACATGGCCAGAATCTCAAAAGAATTTTTTTTGGCAAAATTCCATACTGCATCCTTTAAAATTAATTTGTCATGCATCATAAGGTACTGGGACAACCAGAATAGAACCTATAGTTTTCACTTGATTAAGTAACATGTTTATAATAACCAGGTGGGTCACCATTTGCTACCTTTTCCAGCAGAGAATAATGTTTGGGATATATTTGAAAAATCAACTTGTTAGGTGCATCAGACAGAATAGTCAATTTTTGGTAATCAACCACAACTTGTATGCGCGCAGCATGGGGCAATATTTACCATTGTCCACATTTTGGCTGCCATTGTTGAAGCCATTTTAAACCAAACTGACAATTTTGGTACAAATGAGTTGTAATATGCATAAGAAATGGAATGCTTCACTAAAATTACACAGTTCTGCCCATTTCTTGATGAAGTATGACTAGAAATCACAATAGTCATTTTTGGTAAAAGTTTATACCGCTTTCTGTAAAATCAATTTTTTGAGGGATCTGACTCCATGAATGACATATTTCATTGCTCCAATGGTCAGTTAACATGAACAATACAATACAAAGTCACAATTCTCAAACCAGTACCATACAACATTAACTGATCTTAAAGAAATTAGAGTTCTAAAAAAATTTAATTTTCTACTTTCGGCTACCATTTTTGCCGCAATTTTTGCAGCCATTTTGAGCCAAAGTGACAATTTTGGTACTAGTGAGTTGGAATATGCATAAGAAATGGAATGTTTCACTAAAATTGAACAGTTCTGCCCATTTCTTGATAAAATATGACTAGAAATCACACTGGTGATTTTTGGCAAAATGTTATACCGCTTTCAGTAAAATCAAATTTTTGAAGGATCAGAAGGGTTTCTGACTCCATGAATGGCATATTTCATTGCTCCAATGGTCAGTTAACATGAACAATACAAAATAAAGTCACAATTCTCAACCAGTACCAAACAGCATAAGCTGATCTTAACCCTTATTCCAACGTAATGGCTTTTGACGTCTTTTGTTGTAGCGTCCGTATCGTCTTTTGACGTCTTTTGTTAGCGTCCGTATCGTCTTTTGATGGCTTTAATATTTGCATTTTCAACACACGAATTTGAGACGCGAATAAAGAGGAATACTGACGATTTACATTGATTGTGTTTGTTCTGTTGATGTTTAACATAATTAAGGCCACATATTAAACATTTTTTTCCATTGCTAGGCTTTAGATTTGCAAAATGTTGACTTAGAATGCTGTTTTTGCCAACAAAATGTAAACAAACGAAATAGAAACACGTGGTCGCGATGAAGACTGAATTTGTTGTCAGAGACGCTTCCTTGTTGATTGCGTGATGCGTGACCGCGAGGGTAATCTATGTCACACAATGTCAACTTGAAATTGATATTTATATTGGAATATGTATTATTTCTTAGGTGGTGAGTTTATATTTTCAAATAGTGCAATATAAACTTGTTTTCCCAGTCATAGCTAAAACAGCCACAGCGCAGCAAAATCTCATCGTTCGGTTACCGAACTGGCCGCTGGGATGTTTTTCCTGTCGAGTTCCATTATGATTGTCACTTCAGTCGTGAACAAATGAGTTTATAATAATTTTTTTAATCAACCAAAAGTACATGACAATGACAATGGAGGCACTTATTTACATCTTGCATTATTTTATATAGCCATCTGTTCAAGATTCCAAATACGCCGCGCAAAATTACCATCGACTGATCGATCGACAGAAATCAATATAAAATGTAATTATCTCCCAGTTTGACATCAAGTCAGCCCAGTGTGAGTGCTTCTAAATAAAGGCTCGTTCACAGCTCACATGCAAATATCTCAAATTCATCTTGGGAAGCTTATTTGTGTGTATTCATATATAATTACCGAGTTTAAAGTAATATGGTACTTATATCAACAAAATAAAAAATATTCCAAGCAGCGTATTTAGGGCACCTGCTGGCAAAAAAGCCGACGTCTTACGGCTAAGTTAGCCCACTGCGTTTTGAAGGCGCTAGTTTTCTGTGATCTAATTATCATCAATGGAAAACTTCACTCCTAAACTTGAGCCAATGAAATCAGTTCACACAATAGCATGGTTCTAATAATTTATTTCATTGGTTGTCAATGAAAACATTTAATAAATCGACAACAAGAGACATGTTTTTTTGGCACGAAAATCGACAAACAACGTGGCGTAATTGCTAATATTTTGCGCTTTTATCGGAAATCTTTTTACGACTCTTGTAAATTATTGGTTTATATGATTCATTCACATCTAATAAAAAGACTTTTGGTTGAATTATTTTATTTATAATACGCTTTTTGTTTTAAAAATCATGAGTTATTTTTTCAATCACGACAGGAGTATCAGCACGTGGATAAACAAACTTGAATTTTAAAAGGACATTGACTTACCGGTACCATAAATTGGCATAAACTGAGTATTTTTTTACTCACATATCTGATAAAATGAAGATAAACAGTTGTTTTTGGCACATATTTAGTTCGACTACTGATTTATGTCTCCATTATCGTATACCAACATCTATTATTTATGAGAGCATGTTTGTTGTTGTATATCTGATGATACACATGGTACATGCTGTGGTCAGTGTGGGGGAAAATACCCAATTATGTTATAACGTCAAATACCTGTTGGCTAACGTAATTACTTTTATACCTGGTGACGTTGGCTATATGATGTGGTGTAACTACAGGTGCTGTTGGGAAAAGGGTTAAAGAAATTAGAGAACGAGAGGCCGATCACGATCGGCAGATGTTTAACCCATACCATGGCGATAACGATTAGCTATTTTCATAAATCCTTACACCAACCTTTTCAACAATTCACATCTTACTATTAAAGCTACTCGATCCGATTAAGCACCCCTCAGTTATGTTTTATTTGGCTTCGGGGATAAAAAATATTTTATTCAAATCGAGGAACCCATTCCTCAAAGCTCAGAATAAGCAGATATCAATTTTTAAAATCTATTATCTTTAACCACCTGGAATATTTAGTGGCCGTATGAAAGTTGATGAAGATGGATAACTCTAAAATCAAGTGTTTTTTTTGTGTCAGATATATGACAAAGTAGCAAAATTTCATTGTACAAAATGTTGATAAATAACAGATTTTGGGCAATTTTATACTAGTGGACTGTGGTTAGCATTATTTTTGGGCAATTAATTGACTCTGATAACAGAAGCGGAATTTCAAAAAAACTGTTGTTGTTGGAATCTGATGATATGGGGACCATCAAATCGGATTGAGTACCTTTAAGTTCACAAGTGGCATAAGACTTATTGGGCACCGTCCATATGAACATGGATATGGCATTTGATTCCAACCTATTAAGTCAGTTTAAAATAGATATATAGTCTTATAGAGCTCAGTCCATAGTCAGGCAGAAGAACCATACATAACAGTTAAAGATAAACTATTTAAAAAATTTCGTAAAATATGATTGATAATGATTGGATATAACATACTTTAATGCATAATTATGAGATAACTAGAGTTCACCAGGGATATGAGATTGAAGATATTAGATTTATTACATTGGATAGCATACTGTATGTCTATGGAATGAGTGGGTTAATTTTGATAATATTTTAAAGCAATTAAACCAAATGACCCTCTCTGTACAGGTTAGGGGTGTGTTATCATATACTATGACTTGAAATATAATATAATCAATGACAAATATTTGAGTTATTAAATGAGATAGCAAGGGGTTGATCTTAATCACACTAATGAACTGATCAAAATAGTCTATAAATGCATGTATATGGATTTAGAAGCCCACACAATAAGTCAGTCTCAAGAATACCAGCAACATAATTATTATCCTGCACCCCAAACGCAATAGAGGGAATTTCAAAATAAGACATTTCCTCTAATGTTTTTTGAAATCCTTACTGAACATGGCTCAAAGTGAAAGATATAATTTAATATCTGCCTATCAGATATCATGTGTCTATGGAATGGGTTAATATTAATCCCAAAATCCATGCAAGACCAGAGAGCTATGTTGGAGTTGATAAATCCTGAGAAGTCACTGTCCACACACTATGGAAATTCAATAAACAACAGATAGCTATTAAAGTGCAGCAGTGAGTATCAGATTTCATTACCAGGTATCAATAATAGAGATTATCTCTAGTCTCTCTTTACTGATACCTCAGTTGGAAGCTGCAACAGTTATTTCTTGTAAGCAAATCTCAAATCTGTTCAATTCTTAGTTAAAAGGGGCCATAATTCTGGTATAAAAAACAGGATCTGACCCATATTCAAACTAGATCTGTATTTTGAGTTGATAAACTCGCATACCAAATTTGGTTCTTATCAGTTGAAAAATGGTTGATTTATCAAAATATGCAGAAATTCTATATCAAAGGGCCATAACTCCTTTAAAAAATATCGGATCAAACCCATATTCGAACTCGATCTGTATTTTGGTCCGAGAAACTTGCATACCAAATTTGATTCTGAACAGATAATTTTTTTTTGAGTTATGGTAGCATGCATGAATTCTAAGTCGAAAAAGGGCCATAACTCCGTAATAAAAACTCGGATTGCACCCATATTCGAACTCGATCTGTCTTTTATGCTGAGAAATTCAATTACAAAATTTGGTTCCGATCAGATATAAAATGTTCGAGTTATCGCACCATGCGTAAAGTGTCTACAGACAGACAGCCAGACAGACGGACGGACGGACTAACGACGAGTGGTCAATCCGGACAACGACACTATGTTTACCATACTATGGTATGGGTAAACATAAAAAGCTAAAATTTTCTACTTTCAGCTGCTATTTTGGCTGCCATTTTTGCAGCCATTTTGAGCCAAAGTGACAATTTTTGGTACTAATGAGTTGGAATATGCACAGTTACACAGTTACACAGTTCTGCCCATTTCTTGATGAAATATGACTAGAAATCACACTGGTGATTTTTGGCAAAATTTTATACCGCTTGCTGTAAAATCAAATTTTTGAAGGATCAGAAGGGTTTCTGACTCCATGAATGGCATATTTCATTGCTCCAATGGTCAGTTAACATGAACAATACAACATAAGGTCACAATTCTCAACCAGCACCAAACAGCATAAACTGATCTTAAAGATATTAGAGAAAAAATTCAAATTTTCCATTTCCAGCTGCCATTTTGGTGGCCATCTTGGACTGTGAGTTCCAATTTGACCCTGTAATAGTGGCATTTTATCTTATCTTTACAAAAATGTATACATTTGTATACATATGACAAGATTGTCTCACTATAATTTGCATCAAACTGACTAAGTGACCTGTCTGAAAAACGGCGGCCATGTTGGGCACCATCTTGAATTTAACGGGTTCCACTTAACCGAAAGCTGGAACCAGCTGGATTATAATCAGGGATATAGTGGACAATATATGTATGAAGTTTGGTGCTTTAATCCAGAAGTGAACGATTCTTCTGTTATTGTGGGTTAAGCGACTCTCCACTATATAGTAAAACTTGATTGAGTTTTAGTGGAAAAAATTTGAGAATCGCTTATAGATTTTCTTTTTGTTAGTTGGTGACCTTGGGTAGCTTAATGAAAGAAAATTGTTGTAGAGACAAATTCATCTCGAAAACCCTGTGCCAATGCATTCTCCCATAGAGAGCCTCTCAAATATAAGAGAATACATTGGCATAAAAATATTTACAATGACCTTGTAGGCCAGTGCATTCTCTCGATGATTTAAAGGATTACACCATGTAATTTTTCTCAGTCATTATTGATGCCTGCTAATCCACTGAGCACATTGCCAAAAAGATTTTTGTGATAGACCACCCGTACCTGAAGTTATGCCGATTCATGTGATTGAATATTACATTATGGATTATGCCACCTTTCTTTTCAGACGACTTAAAATGGTGGATTATAAATTATATGATCAATAAAGAGCGTTTATATCAGTCTAGAAGATATGTGGGAAATTGGTGGCAAAACAATTGTATGATAGGAAGAGCATTAGTCAGAGTTTACACACGTATGTCGAGTCATATTTATACAGGTCATAAATGGAATCAGGATAGAGGTGTTATTTAAAAAATCGGCCACCAATTTTCCCACAAATCTTATGGAATGATAATAAACGCTATTTATATTATCATATAATATACTAGTCCCACTTTAAGACAGCTGAGGTCAAAGGTTAGTAAGTAATGTAAGCCCATAATTTCCACATAAAACAGGGATGTAGTGGATTTTTAATTGTCAAATTTACCTGATATAGTTGAATATATATATTATAATAGGTAAAGTCAGGATGTACCTGACCCAGGGGGAAATAAATGAGGCCATATTGGGGAAAAATACAAAACGACGGGTTTCGCCCCATCAGATTTTTGTCATTGAAAAGTAGCCATTTTGTTGCACCTGAGACAAGGAGCAGGAACATTGAAGCTTCGCTTTTGATTGACAAGGTACTGAATGCTGAGAAACACAGAAGGGTTAATAATTTTTGTTACTGCATGCATGATAAATATTGTGACTAAATAGTCAAGCAAATAACAATTTGTCATGCCAAGAAATTTCCCGACATTAGCTGGAAAAATTTTGGTGGGAAAGCTGACCATGTGGTATTGTTTACAAGGATTGAAACCCATAAGAAGGTAATGTTACAACCACTGCGAATCTTTTCTTTTTTTGAATAGGATAATATTTTATTTCACAATACAAAATGTTAATACATTATAATATAAGTGAATTGATATTCGTATAAGTATTGTGTGGAGTGCCTTGACCAAGGACGGCCATCTACATGGCACCCCGACTAATCTTTATACCTGACACTGAATACAATTCAATTGCCGCAAATTCAACACTATTACTACAAGTTCCAAACGGCATGAAAATTACCATTTGACATAGGTTGAGGTTCCACAGGAATAAAGATAGGGCCTACAACAGTTGGATCTTTATACCGACACTAAAATGGCACAAAATTTGACATTACTACTGGCAAGGCTTTTCATGGAAATGTTTTGTGGGAAAGCTGACCATGTGGAGTTGTTGACATGGCTTGAGGATCCAAAAGGGGGAATATATTCTACCGTCAGATATTTATACGCGATGTAAATACCACAAAACTGGCGCAAATGAGACAGTATTACTCAACGGTGAAAATTTTGAAGTCATTGATCATCAGAATATGCGGTTTGGCGAATCGTCTTGTAAATGGAGCATCGATAAGTTTTCTGTGGTCGATGGCGACGAGTTGTCAGGTCTCTCAGTGGAATTAAATGAAGTAATTTTGGCTGATCCCCAGGTATTTCTAGGCCACAGTTTTCCTTTATAAAAACCTTCCTTGTGACACATATTAATTGTGAATGTATTCAAGTGACATTTTGTGAATGTATTCAATGACAATTCAACATTTCATGAGTCACGGGAACCGAGTGCATGAGCAATTTTCTTTGATGAGTTTGATTGGTTTGACTTTCGCTAACAAAGCATTACCAAGGACTGTGTAGACAACTGCCTGCGAGGCACGTGGTACTGATCACGTCTTACGCACTTGGGCATCAAGTGCATGATTACTTGCGACCTGTTAATCATCAGTGCAGGTGGTCTCCCTTCCTGTGTAAAAAGCGGGTTGGGCTTGGTATGTGGCCATTTTGTGGCCAAATACGAGGTCATGCTTGGGGTGGGGAATGAGGCCGCCCGACTGCCTGCCTGCCTGCCATAGTAGCAGAAACCCTGCTGACCTGTTGAAAGTAGACAAAAGGTATTTGCGAGTTGTATCACACTAACCTGTTCATGAGATCAAAGCCCATATCACTGAGATATGATCCAAATTTGTTCCTCAGGGTGTTGTATGGGTATTCTGTAAATGTACATTTCTTCATCCCTGACAACTCACTTACACCAGACCAAATTTTTTCATTTGGTGTGCCAAGATCCTGAAATATTAAGAAAAAGAAAATTTCACTGATGGGTATTTAGTCATTCCCATTGATTCATTTATTGGGATTTTTAGCTAATTAGTTCAACAAAGATTTCTTGGTTCATTTTAACCCTCTCTTTACAAAATACTCATTGGTGAGTAGTTCCCTTATGAAATGTTCAGATAATAAGTTCAACAGACGACCAGTTATTATCTGAACATTTACTAACAATTAATAGAAATTAAATCCATAACCATTTGTATTATATTTTCATCTATCTGTCATCTGCTTTTATAATATTTTCAAATTATAAATTTTTAAAAGAATAAAAGGTCGACCGACCACAGTGTCCCCAGATAACGTGGCAAGTCGATGCTGCTTTGTTAAAGAAATAAAAAAAAATGTTGAAATGTTCTAAGTCGAAAGGGTTAATAATTCCGTAAAAAAATAATTTTCCCGTCATCTATATACATGTTGCACATCTCCAATATGTGGGTAACAATACTCTGAAGTTTCAAATATCTACGATCAAAACTGTAGGAGGAGTTGATTACACCATGAAGGTACCCTCAAACAGAAAATTATAAAAAATGTTTTTCAAAGTTGAAAGGCCCATAGCTCTGGGAAAAATCATTGGATCAAACTCAAATTCGAACTTGGCCTGTATTTTGATACGAACGACCCACAAAAAAACAGAATTTCAAATTAAACAATCCAAACTTGAGTTATCATCCGGAAACCAAAGAAAAAACAAGAAAAATTGAATTTTCTAAGTCAAAAAGCCCATAACTCTGAGAAAAATCATCGGGTCAAACTCAAATTCGAACTTGATCTGTATTTTGATATCAATGACTCAGATAAAAACGGTATTTGCAATTGAACAATCCAGACTTGAGTTATCATCCGGAAACCAAAGAAAAAAGAAGAAAACATTTAATTTTCTAAGTCGAAAAAAGTCCATAACTCTAGGAAAAATCATCGGATCAAACTCAAATTCGAACTCAACCTGTATCTTGATATGACTGATCCACATAAAAACGGTATTTGCAATTAAAGGATCCAAACTTGAGATATCATCCGGAAACCGAAAAAGTGAGAAATTTTCTAAGTAAAAAAAAAAGTTGAAAAAAGGGAAATAACTCCATAAAAGAACATCAGATCAAACCCAGAATTGCAGAGCACCTGTGTTCTTGGTTGAGACACCTACATACCAAGTTTCAATAAAATCGGATGATCATTACTGGAGTTATAACTCCGGACAGACGGACGGACGCACAGACACATGGTGCGACGCACGGAGCTGATTACAATAGTCCCCCGAAAATAAAAAATTTCGGGGGACAATTATGTCCTCTCCCAGGACTAGTAGAGGGCATAACTATATAATTTGAAAATATTTATACTGCCAGTTGAACAAAGTTGAAAACTAATCACCCAAATGAACCTTTACAGTGAATATGAAGAAATAATTTATGTTTTAGAATTGCCGACACATGGACTAACATATTACGAAATAAGTGCCCGAAATGAACAGGTGTAGCACATCTGGATGCTTCACTGAAGCCTAAAAGCCGCTCACTGGCATTTGATAAATAGGTCTTGGTCTATGTATGGTCTAATGACACAATATTTTACTTGATGGCTTAATGTGTACTAACCTTGAATATTCTGTTAAGCTGGTCTATTTCTGATTTACCCGGCCACAGTGGCTTCATGGTGAGGAACTCTGCAAATATACAGCCACAAGACCACATATCAACGGGACAGGCATATTGCTGGAATAGAGAATAAATTCCAGGTCAGTAACTCTGTGAATATACATCCACACGAGAACATGTCAACGCATCAAAAATACTCCTGGAAAAAAACACAAGTATAATTCACTGATGAGAAGCTATATAAACATACAAATAATCAAAATGCTGAACAGATAACATAGTTCCAAAAAAACAAGTCATAATTTAATACTATATACATATTTTAAACAAAATAAAAGGTCGCTGACCAAAACGTCTCCTGACGAAGGTGGCAGGTTTGAAGGATTTATGAGTTTCAGATCCCTATACTACAAACTGTAGGAGGAAATTATTACACCAATATGATACAAAGTGCATATTCATTAAATATGTTGCACATCTTTAATGTGACGAGAAAGGGTCAATAACTCTATAAAAAAACATAAAATATTTCTATGTCGAAAAATGGCAATAACTCCGCGAAAATGACTCCAACCGAATTCAAAATTGCAGGTGCGTAGGTTCCCATGCTGTTTGACTTCTGTGCCAAGTTTTAAAAAAAATTGTGGGAAATGATGGAATACAGGCTCGAACAAAAATTGAGTCCCAGGATGTACGATTCTAATGTGACGAGAAATGGTCAATAACTCTATAAAAAAAACATAAAATATTTCTATGTCGAAAAATGGCAAAAACTCTGCCAAAATGAGTCCGACCTAACTCAAAATCACAGGTGTGCAGGTTCCCATCCTGGTTGATATATGTGACAAGTTTAAAAAAATTGATTCGAAATAACAGAATACAGGCTCCGACAAAATTCCGGACAGGGGACACACATATGCACGCATCTTGACCTGTATTTCCATTTGGGTAATCCACATACAAAATTTGAAAACAATCAGATAACTAAAACTAAAATCCAGCAAAGCACGCAAGCACCCACAGATGCATGTCCCTACCCACGGATGACAATGATTTCGATAATCCTCCGAAATTGTTTTTATGGGAAATAATTATCCAATCAAAAGCCAATCTTTATATTGATTGAAGTCTATAGGCAGCAGAGCTGTTAACTTTCACGGATTGTCCGTAGGACTCCTGGATTGCCATAGCGAAAACATCTAAAATACGGATAACCACCCATTTCTCCCGCATGTGACGTGGCCAATTAGTAGGGCCACACATGTCAACAGATAAAATGAGTACACACATCAGCCACTAATCCCTTTTTCACTGTTTGGTCATCCCTCAATATATTAATTAATTGTTCTGAGACAGTTCAAGAGTTTGTCAAAACAAACATGCAATCATGCATCAACTTTATTTCAAGATACCTATTTGTTAATGGCTTTCAGACTGACACATAATCACACAGCTGTTAAATAACTGCTAAGTCACAAAGCATGTGAACAGAATGTGTCAATTTTGTTTGCGGGTAAAACTGTAAGACTTTTTGCACTTTCGGTTTAACGCATGTCCAGTTGTAACCTGTCTAACTCTTGTTCGTTATTACTTATTTTAAACAAAGTTTCTGCTTCTTAAAATTTGTTAATAAATGGTAGAATGTGTCCATTTCTTTTGGGGGTTAAACATTAGACGAGTCCATTTTATAGTTTATTCCGATTTTATACTTTCGGTTTTGCGCAAATCTGGCCATATCCGGTGGAATTCTGAGTATCTTAACTTAGTTAAAATGAAGTGTCTGCTTCTTTCTCTTTAATAAATGGTGATGGTCTCTCAACACAGGTGATATTTGTGTTTTGAACCGAAAATTAGGTGGTCACGGTCGCGTTTAACAGGTGATCGCCCATTGAAGGTGATATATAGAATAAACCAGTCGGTGAACAGGAAATATAATTTTGAGAATTATAATTAATTTTTCCTTAAGGGAAGCCCTCACTGAACTATATGGATTATATCTCCGGCATTGTGTCATCAGGAGGGTTAAAATTTATTGTCCGCCTATCGCCTACTACCGGGGTCGATCAGCGCTCGGATTAGCCACGCATGAATGCGTCCCGATTTCATGTAAATGTGATTTATTCATGAATCAGCTATAATGTGTTGTGAAAGAGCTCATATGTTTATGATTCCGGCATTGCTCAAACTTGTACCCCCCCCCTTGTTTTGGAAGAAACATCCCAGGTAGTGCCATAGCAGTCGTGCTAGCGAGAAACCGAGCAAGTAGAGACATCTTCTTCTTTCTTCATGTCATCCTCTTCTCGTTGTCATGTGATGAGATTGATGGCTGTATATATACCTTTCAAAATTGTTAAATTGTTAGCAAAATGACGGTACGCGGCAGCGAGTCTTACCCATTCAGAACAGCCTCCAAAGGCACTGATGCTGGGGCTTTCGCCCTTGAAGATTGGTTTCCCAAATCAGAGATTTAAGCATCCTACCTGCCACTGGTCCTGACTGCTGTAGCAGGACCATGGGTCGAGAACCGAGCATGACCGAGATGAAGACTGGCATGGTTGGTGTTAATTTTGTGGTAATTTAATTTAAACAAGATTTGACCTGTATCCTGTGATGAAGGTTGTACAAGAAATCACCTCGGTCGATTTCATTCACAAAAGAGCTGGCCCAAGATTCTAGCTCATCGTTGACAAATCCATTAGGCGCATAGAACGTATGTCAGTCCTCCTCCCCTCCTTAGTCAAGAGACTAAGGAAGAGAAGAAGACCGTAAAGCTTATCTTTTCATCTTATCTTCATTCACAAAAGCGCGTTTCCGAGGAACGACAGAATCCTCGACTGACAGTGGGGACCCAAGGTTCAGTGGCCGGAGCAACAGCCCGGGAAGATTGGTTGCCCGAATCAACTTTTGCAGCACACTGTCTAGCTACCACTAATCACCCCACTGTCGGCCCAAGATTCTATTTCATCGTCGACAAAGCCTTCCGACGCCATGGGATGGAGTGAAAGTACGTCAGGGTCGACGCCAGTCACAGAACATCCTGCATCAGGTTGGGATAAGTTACTGGAGGGAGGCCTACTCTGTGAATGGCTCAAGCGAGGAATAAATTCACTCGCATATGGATTTAAGGAGCTATTGCCCGCCCAATTACCCCCTTGAAATCCTGGCGCACAATTAGGAGGTGCCCAGGGAGAATAAAGTACGCCCCAAGGCCAATAGGGCGGAGGGTAAAAATTGGGAGGAGCCATCTGACCAGAGGAAGCCCCCCCCCATATCCCCCAAATGCAGGCTGTTCTGACCAAGCTGGCATAAATGATGGTCTCTTTCGGATCCCATGACGGCGGAGGAGCAGGCCTGGACGTATCCCGAGGGAGTACACTTCCAGGGGGACAAGACCCACTGTCGTAATGGAGTGGGCCACGGCACCGTGGGGAAGAGTCAGAAGGCCAGTTGGCTGGTGCGCTATTTGCGGCACAGGACAACGAGTCTTCCCCACCCAGAACAGCCGCCAAGGTTCAGTGGCCGGAGCTTCACTGATCGCTACTGATGCAGAGCAGAACAGGGGGGCCCGAACTGGTCCTGCCCGAGGTAAAGACTGGCAATTTTCTTTTTACAAAACATTTGGTTAGTTATTGTAAATAGAGGTGCCACGATTATTGATTTTGATAATCGGTCGTCAATAATCGACTATAATCGATTAATCGTACCTAATATTAATAACATCAGTGGAAGTATACTGTAATATGCCTATTGCCTGGGTGCTCGTTAACTCAATAACTGCACTGTCGCTGGTCGTTTGAGACATTGGCTGATGTAATTTTTACGTTAATAAAGTGCATCATAAACCACTGTTAATGACTAATGAGCACAATGTATTGAATACCAGCACAGTTCTCGGCGATGTTATGGTTATAATATTTGTGAGTTCATTAGAACGAACGTAGCGATTAATTTCAGTTTTAGGAATGGCCACATATACAAACAATACAAAAGTAGGAATGAACAATGGACCGCCGGTAGTTCCTAAAGAAAGGAATCAAATGTTACGGAAACTATAAGTTTCATCAAACTTCCACAGCGTGGTTAACAATCACAAACGTATGCCCCCACCTGCAAATTGCACGACTCAGAACAAGCTAAGTA
Organism: Siphonodentalium dalli; assembly: GCA_032622095.1. NCBI lineage: Eukaryota > Metazoa > Mollusca > Scaphopoda > Gadilida > Siphonodentaliidae > Siphonodentalium > Siphonodentalium dalli. The sequence continues at coordinate 113,656,675 of CP136064.1, forward strand.
TTTGATAACAGTCTGTTTCATTCAGCATTCACCACACGATATGCGATAGCCTTTACTAGTAACTTCTAAGTATACACTTGTACATATACAAAGTACACTCGCAATGCAATTGCGGAGAACATCACTGATTAAAATGCCATATATATTGTTCCCTGGTTTTAGAGAGAATGTCAATCAACTTCCCATTGGTCTAATCAGATTCAAGGGCGAGTGCATTCAGTTCATTGAACACGGTGACAGTCGGCACATTTCAAAGACATATTGCCACCTTTCAAGAATATTAAAATATACAACGACAATGTGTTCAAATCTGCAGTGCAGCCAATTTGTAGAATATACAACGATCCGACGAGAAACCATGTCGCATCATCAAATGAACTGCCGACTGTTTGCAACATATATCAGTAGTACTCATGTTATTGGAATCTCTTTGGTACGCGATCAAAGGATGTTAACACCTCGGTTGTAGATTGAACTGTGTAAAATAAACACGGTATTCAATAATACCTGGCATCTTCTGACGTCCGATATAAATAACGCAGATTAATCGACGATGGAAATGGTAATCGATTATCGGCTTTATCAACGGTTCATCGATTATACGATTAATCGTGGCACCCCTAATTGTAAACAGGGTTAATAAGGCAAAAATCCTTCAGTTTCTTGGCCACGTGATCTTACCTGCGATAAGTTGAACCGCAGGTAAGATACGGTCTTTTCTCGTGTATTGAGGACGATGAGTTTCGATTTCGCATGTGCAAGAACATAGCGGTGTCCTTGCTTACAGTGAGGAGAATGTTTTATACACTTTCGGAGAGTCCGCCGATGGTGGAGCAGGCCTGGACATATCCCGAAGGAGTATGATTCCAGTGGGGCAAGACCCACTCTCGTAATGGAGTGGGCCACGGACCGTGGGGAAAAGTCAGAAGTCTCAGTCCTTCCCAGGAGACGAGAGCAATTGCTCTCGCACCCGTATGCACCTGCAATTTTGTATTCATGGGTGCTAAACTTGCACAAGTTTGTCCCTCAAGTCAAAATGTTCATGGTCACTGAAATCGTTGATTACATATTAAACTATTTGAATGTATATTGAAAACCATTCCCATCTCAGTTAAATAATGGAAATGTGAAAGTGAACATATCTAGGTCTATCCCACAATGACCCAACGATTATATTACGTGCTCAATTACATCCATCTTCTGAATTGCGAGAAGGACTGAAGTCTGGTCGGCTGGTGCGCTGTTGGCGACACACGACGAGTCTTCCCCACCCAAATGCTCAGGTGCTGGGGCGTTCGCCCTTGAGGATTGGCTTTCCGAATCAACGATGGCAGCACTCCACCAGTCACTGCTACTGGGCAGTGGTCGAGCACAATATAAAGGCTTTTGATGTAACTGCGCTTTATACGCGGGACAATACAAATGCTGTCCTGTTTGTTATTCGCCAGATAATCAATTGGATATGCAGCAATAGAAGGAAAAGAGCCATGTTTTGTACTATGTTGGAATTTATATTGGCAGAGGCCAGGCGCAATATAAATGTATGTCCTGTAACCATGCTTTATATGTGAGTGAAGTCTATTTGTCATATGATTGGTTCAATATATGTAAATAGAAGGCAAAGAGCCAAGTGAGGCTATTGGAAGTACATCTGGGGCACGTGACATATATATGTGTACTAGTTCGCCTCTACTATTCACGGTTGAAAAGCGTGTAAGTATGGAACAGGGTTCACGCTGGCCCAAAATTTCCGGGTGCCAACAATGTTGCCATTTGCATTATTTTTAGAGCCACTTTATACTTTCTGTTGCCAATTTTTTTCTGACCAATATTTTTTGGAGCCACTATGCCATTAAACATATTTATAACCATTCTTTTAGTAACAATAACACTTTGTCAAAATAAATATCGAAGATTTTCGGACGATCCGAGTAAACCCGAGACGTTTTGGCAAACTTGCAACTTTTTGTGGCGTTCTCGTGACATTGGACACTAGTATGTTGCTCGGTTTAGGTGGTGTAGCACACGTCGATGTTAAATCAACCACTGTGTTTGGACTATCGGTATTATCTGAATGTTCGAAGAAATCAGTAACTTTCTTCATTTTAGGAGGATGTTGTGTGTCTGATGCATTGTTGCTAACATCTAACTTGCGCTTATGATTCATATTTGTGGTATGTCACAGTTTGGGAAAACTCAGCTACGAATGACACATTTATGGTAATTTATCTACTATCAATACACAGCTTCCTAACGATGCAGACTCAAGGAAGCCCTTTGTTTGGCTAATGTTTGTCAAATTAGAGTCAATAGCCGTGATTAGTGTTATTATCGAGTAGAAATTCGAAACCCTTTCACCACAGCGATAAAATAAGTCGATCTGACATAAGCCGCAAATATATTATAAGCTTTTAATTAGGAGCTATGTCGCGACCGGATATCAATGTGTGTTTTGTTTCCGACCGATTGACTGTAAGCTTTATTATATGCCCGATGGGTACAAATTGCCAAATGCCAAAAAGCTAGGTGCCACTTTTTGTAGCCAATCGGGAGTTTTTTGGAGCCATTTCATTTTTTTATCGCAATTTGCTAATTTGGCAATAGGCAGCGCGAACCCTGATATGGAAGTATCGGTGAAACTGGTCGCCATATGAGTATATCGACAAACACTAATATCTGAGGATAAGAGGTCAGATGTTGTCTATTTGGTTACGTTGATCACATGCAGTATCTCACAAATATCGACAATTTTAATTGAGAACCTGTGGATGTGAAATCATCTGCCTGATGAGAATAAGTATAAACATTGATTTACTTGAAATTTGTCATCACACTGGCTAGCCAATGAATCATTTCAATACTTCGACCATGTTCTGTCAAGAACAAGGCGCTCGACATGGGAGACACAGTATGCTTTGTGGTACCGAGTTCACATTGGATATGATGACTTGGCACAAGTATAGTCTGGTCGATAAACTAAAATTTTAGGGTCAACCTAGAAAAAATTTGGACTAAGTTGGTTTTTATATCATTTTGAAGAGGAAGCTCTCCTCTATAACATATCCAAAATCCGCTAAAATCCGCTTGTAATTCAAGATGGCGTCCAAGATGGCTGCCATTTTCCTATAAGTCAGCTCGATGCAATTATAGTGAGAACATCTTGTCATATGTATACACTTGTATACATTTTTGTGAAGCTATAACATAACGCCATCTTTATGTGCCACAATTGAAACTTCCCGTCCAAGATGGCCGCCAAAATTGCGACCGGAAGTGGAATTCATACGTTTTTACTAATACTTTTAAGATAAGTTTCTGAGGTCTTGAACTGGTTGAGAATTGTGACTCTATTTTGTATATATAGCATGTTAACTGACCATTGGAACAATGAAATATGCTGTTCGTGGGGGTCCACACCCTTCCGATCACTCAAAAATTCGATTTTACAAAACGCGGTATAACATTTTACAAAAGATCCCCTTTGTGATTCTGGTCACATTTCACCAAGAAGTGGGAAGAACTGTGCAATGTAAGTGATCCATTCTATATCTTATTGATATTCGAACTCAATGGTACCAAAATTGTCACTTTGGCTCAAAATGGCTGTCAAAATGGCCGCCAAAATATGGAAAAATGTTAATTATTATCCCAACGTGCCATGCAACCGCTTACAAGTTATGGTGATGTACACAAATGGCTATTCCGTATTATATACATTGAATACCAACATTTCTTATGCACCTTGATTAATTTTTACTATTTACCATTCTGAAATCACCAGAATTATGGGATTTTTCTATCACAAACAGCATCAAACTCGGCAAAAAATCACTATCTTTAGTATCAAAGGTTCTTTTTATTTTGATATGCCTTAAATATGACATAGTGTGGTGTTTTAGACAATATTACTCAAGATTACATGCAAAATGGCAACCAAATTTAGTAAAAAGTTTATATTCCGAACATTATTCTCGGCTGTTCTGAAATGGTAGCAAATTGTGACTCACTTGGTTATTAAACATGCTACTTAATCAATGGACAACTTAATCTTATATTATGGTTGTCCCAAAACCTTATGGGGCACGACAAATTAATTTTAAGGGATGCAGTATGAATTTTGCCGAACACCTCTTTTGGGATTATGTCCATGTTTTTTACGGAAACGGACGGAACGTTGAACCTGAACTGACAGGTATCATATTATGTGGCTACTCTGGCCCATTAGCATCAAAATTGATTAACTTATAAACTATTGTCAGGAAAACCGTTTTCTTCACATTGCATATAAAACGCAATTAATGTGGAGAACACTATGATATTACCTCTATCGATTAACATATCCTTGAGTTATTGTGGAAAGTGATAGTCACACAAAGGTGCACCAGTACAAATCACACATGAGCATGCAGTCACTCCATATATACATACATGAATACCACGTAAATGGCCATGTGCCACTCGCTGTATAGACATACACCTCACCCATTACCATACAGCCACAATTGGGTTTACCCATACACCAAAGCATGGTCATATAGCCGTGAATAACATTGCAGACACACCAGGTATACTCCCACACATCACATGACCTGTATACATATTCACTACATACATGAACACAAAGTAACCTCTTGTATACCTATTCGCCTAACCATAGGCCATACAGTCACTCCATGTATATGTATTTGCCACATGCATAGCTATACAGCCACTAAATATATACATATACACCTCACCGATGACCATACAGTCACTCCATACCTGTTCGCTACATCCATTGTTATATATTACTTCTTGTATATCTATTTGCCTCACCAGTAGTCATACAGTCTCACTCCCTGTATATATACATATTTGCAACACCCATGGCCATATAGCCACTCAAGATATACATATACACCCAACCCAAAACCATAGAGTCACTCTAGGTATATACATATAACCTCACAAAAGTGGCCTTACAGCCCTTCTAGATATATCAATGTCTCGTACCGCGCATACGGCCATTCATACACTCCAGACTTGCATATACACCTGACCCATGACATTTCAGCTTCTCGCTGTATACGCATAAACCAGATTCGTGATCATAGTCACTCCTTGTATATCAATTCACCCCACCATTAATTTTGTCATACTGTCAATCCCCATATACATATGTACATATTGGCCGTGCCATGGCCATGTAGTCACTCATGATATACATATACACCTCACCCATGACACAGCGTCACTCCTGGTGTGTATATATACCTCACCAATGGCCATACAACCCTTAGATATACCAATACCCCGCACACACGGCCATTCGTACACGTCAGACTTGCATATACAGCTCAATCGTGACAATTCAGCCACTCGCTGTATACATATACACCCTCTCCACGAGCATTCAGCTAGTTACTGTATTCTTGTACACACCACCAAAGACAATACAATAGTACATATTAACATATACATCCCATCCATCACCATGAGGTTGCTCTCTATATACACTAGCCGCCAATGGCCATCAAAGTGTACTCCAGGTATGCATATACACTTCAACAATGACCGTGCAGTCATTCCGTGTATACATATACACATTGCCCATAACCACACAACCACACCCTTTTATACATACACCCATCCATTACCATACATCCAACATGTGTATACATATACACCCGCCCATGACAATACATCCACCCAATGTACATATGTACAGCCCACCACTGACCACACAATCACTCCATGTATACATACAGGACAGTGTAGCTGCTCTCGTTATGACCATACACCACTTCAATGACCAGACAGCCACTCACTGTAAACATGTTCACATCACACATCAGCATACAGCTACTCCTTATATACATCTCACTATGGACATCCCATCCATGACCATATAGTCACACATTGTATAACTATTCACACCATTCATGAATACAATAGTTCCACGTACACCTACTCACATCGCCTATGACCAGACAATCAACAGACATACACACTGTATTAAGTTGATCAATGTTGATGCTAATGGACCAGAATAGCCACTTAATATGATCCATCAGGTTCGGTTTCAACGTTCTGCCCATTTCCGTTCAAAAACAAGGAAGCTTTACGCAAAATCCATATTGCATTCATCAAAATGAATTTGTCATGACTCGTAGGGTACCGGGGCAATCAGAATAGAACATTTAGTTGATTAAGTAGCACGTGAGTCACAATTGATTATGTATACATATACACCACGTATATACACATATGTTTATGTATATCATAATGTTTACCAACTTGGTTGCCATTTTGGAAGCCATCTTGAGTAATTTTGTCTAACACAACTCAGTGTGACACATATCAAAACAATAAACATCTTTGATACCAAACATAGTTCCATTTTACTTTCAAAATATGGCTCAAACCTGAACAGCGATTTTTTTGCCGATTTTGATATCAGGATTGTGACAGAAAATTTCGAATAATTCTGGTAATTTCAGTGGTTAAAATAGTAACAAAATACCAAAGGTGCATCAGAAATGTTAGTACTCAAGCTATATAAGACATACTAGTCAACTGTGTGCATCACCCTAACTTGTAAGCGGTTGCGTGGCACGCTGGGATAATAATTAACATTTTCCATATTTTGGTGGCCATATTGGCAGCCATTTTGAGCCAAAGTGACAATTTTGGTACCTTTGAATTCGAATATCAATAAGATATAGAATGGATGAGTTACATTGCACAGTTCTTCCCACTTCTTGATGAAATATGATTAGAATCTTGGGGATCTTTTGTGAAATGTTATACCGCGTTTTGTAAAATCTATTTTTTGAGTGATCAGAAGGGGTGTGGACCTCACGAGCAGCATATTTCATTGCTCCAATTGTCATTTAACATGCTGTATACAAAATAAAGCCAAAATTCTCAACCAGTTCCAAACCACGGACACTTATCTTAAAGATATTATTAAAAAAACGTAAAAAATCCACTTCCGGTCGCCATTTTAGCCGTCATCTTGGACGGGGAGTTCCAATTTTGGCACATAAAGATGGCGTTATGTCTTAGCTTCACAAAAATGTATACATGTGTATATATATGACAAGATGTTCTCACTATAATTGCATCAAGCTGACTTATATGAAAATGGCAGCCATCTTGGACGCCATCTTGAATTACAAAAAATTCTCAAAGCGGATTTTAGCGGATTTTGGATATGTTATGGAGGATATATTCCTCTTCAAAATGATATACAAACCAACTTAGTCCAAATTTTTTTTCTAGGTCAAACCTTTTATCGACCAGACTAGTAGGCCAGTGGGCTCTCATCAAGGCCCTCATCCCAGATGTCTCCTCCAAAGATTTCTTACCACGGACGGAATTATCATTGGATAGTTAAGCAAACTGTAGCTGAACGGTCAGGTTAATATGCTAACGTATCTTTGCAGACTGGGATCAGGCAATTCCATGCAGCCAAGCTGAATGAAGTGATTGCAGAGAAGCAGTCAAAAGTGTCACCAAAAAATGACAGATTATGATTGATGGAGATTTCCTTTCGATAATTGAAATGAAATTCCTTTGTCGCCAAATCTTGTGTATCATATTATCCTAGGCCCCAATCAAACCAGTCACACGATGCGTAACAACCTGACTCTTGTCAGTCATACTGTACATGCATGTAAAGAATGAGACACTATTTATTATAGCGACACAGCATTATTTGAACAGAGGTCATATAATACTCTTACACATTATAATGAACGTAATCGCCTTGTTACTAATGATTGTTCCGATACAATGAGGTATAGAATATGGAATCGCAAGAAATGAGTCATGATGTTCCAATAAATACCTTGAAGTCGCAGTAACATTTGCGAAAATGTTGCAAGTATCCAAATACAAACAACAACAAATACAAGCCCGCATGATCATCCATTTTTGGCTAGCTTAGATTTGTAGGTATCAATCGTGAAAACACAATTAAAGATAATGACCTGTTGGATATCGATAATGATGTCCTTAAGGTCTATGATAATCATGTCCCAAATGTCAGTTGAGTTCCGGTTGCTAAACGGCAACATTACAGTTTGTTCAAGCAAAATAATGTCATTGCCATTGGACTATCTTTTTTATTCAGTCATGTATATTATTGCCCAAGGAGACATTTCTGTCCTGGGCAACTTACTGTGAACTAACAGAGCTGTGACATGTATGCTTTAGCAGTATACATGATATGAACTTAGCGATGAGTAGACTTCGTGAAAATGGAAACAGAACATGTGTAGCCCGAAATTAGGAGAGTTCACATACCGTTCCAAATCGGACGCGTTATTCCAGCGTATATGTTGCACAATAATGCAATACATGTGTTCAACAAGTAAATTATGTGAGGCTGTAGTCATTGCCAAAATGGCTAGCTATGTCGAATTTTGTAAAGCGAATCCAATCACTGAATTTAAGAGTCGACATTGAGTTGATAAAAAACACGGATTTTTTAACAAATGACGTAACGCATACTATGAAACGAAAAGTTTCTGTGCATTTATATAATATTAACGACCGGTAGGCAACGGATAAATTGCAAGTTTGTTATTAACAATAAATATTGAGTTGATAAACTCGCAATGCAGAAAAATACTCCCTTAAGTAAAACACATCTGATCGCCACAGGAGGGAAATAAAACTGACTAGATTGCATTGTTAGAACGCGGGAGTTACACGGGACGCATTAATGCGTGGCTAATCCGAGCGCTGATCGACCCTGGTCGTAGGCGATAGGCGGACAATAAATTTTAACCCTCCTGATGACACAAGGCCGGAGATATAATCCATATAGTTCAGTGAGGGCTTTCCTTGGTGGAAAAATGCAGTCGCAAATTGGTGGTGGTCCCTCCCGCAAAAATCTCCTGGATGGCCATTTTCAAAACTTAAAAGGTCTGATAGGCAGTAAACAGCGGCCGCTATAAGACCTGCAATGACTTTTCACATAACTAAGCATTTGTCTGCCCATGTAAAGAAATAGTCCCAGATAAATGAGGCTTTTTGACGTATTTATTGGTGTAAATATAATGAGATATTTGTTCAAACTAAATCAACATAGTCATAAATATTGATTTAGCATACGTAATGTAACCAGACGACAAGTCAGAAGTCGAAGGTCATGTTTGCACAACAATAATACATTTGGGTACACCTGGCACTATTTTCTGTTGCACAATGACCGTTGTATATCATTATTATAGAATGGGTTTAATGAACGGAATAAGGGTCGGATCATGTAATAAATTACATATCAAAGATTGTGTATCTCTTCCCCAAAACTTTCTGTATAGATTCAGAAGTATAAAATAATAAAATTAAATTTGAGTCAGAGAGAGGGAGAGAGACCCATCAACAGTTAACAAATAATTTTTATTTTTTTATTTTTTCCACAAATTGGGACAGGAAGAGCTTTTAGAACATAACACTTTTTGGTGGTAATGTGTGTATGTTTTTACAGTGAAGCTATCTTTTAAAACACATTAATTAAGTGAAATATTGTAATACCAGAAAATGAAAATGTGACTTCAAAAGAGTTTATAATAAAAGGTCGCAGACCACATGTCCCCCGACTCGAGTGGTAAACTTCATGATTGGATTTGTTAGAAGGATACTATTTGCAACAATGTTATACAGTATATAGATGTTGCAAACCACCGCAAAATTTCTTCGCAAAATTTCTTGGACAAAACAACCCGATGAACAAACGCATGCAAACGCGAAAAAAATGATATTTTTGTATTAGCTATATAGATGTTGCAAATCACCAACATGTTAGGAACAATATCCCAGAGTTTCAAATCTCTATGTTTAAAACTGTAGGAGGAGTTGATTACACCATGAAGGTACCCAATCTCATCCAAAAGGCAAAAATGTTCCAAATTTTCTAAGTCGAAAACCCCCCCCCCAAAATATGGAAAAAATTATATTTTTGATTAGCTATATAGATGTTGCAAATCACCAACATGTTAGGAACAATATCCCAGAGTTTCAAATCTCTACATTTAAAACTGTAGGAGGAGTTGATTACACCATGAAGGTACCCAATCTCATCCAAAAGGCAAAAATGTTCCAAATTTTCTAAGTCGAAAACCCCCCCAAAAATATGGAAACAATTATATTTTTGATTAGCTATATAGATGTTGCAAATCACCAACATGTTAGGAACAATATCCCAGAGTTTCAAATCTCTACGTTTAAAACTGTAGGAGGAGTTGATTACACCATGAAGGTACCCAATCTCGGATGCACGGACGGACGGACGCACGGACGCACGGACGGACGAGGGTCATTCCTATAGTCCTCCGACGGAAACGTCGGGGGACAAAAATAATTTCTGTTGAAAGTGTTGCCGGGAAGAGGGCAATCTTTAAGTGTTATTACCTTAGCACCTAGTAACAGTTCCGGGGATCTGTACCACAGCGTGACAACAATGGGTGTGTAGTGCTTCAGTGGGGAGCCATATTCTCTAGCCAAACCAAAGTCACCAACCTGAAATTAATTCAGACCAATCATATTTCCACTATTTTCCTTGCCCCTGTAGACATAACTAAAGTTGGAGAACTACAATATGGAAAATAATACATGATACATTGGTGTGTATAATCAAATCTGATGACAAATAAAATCCATGTATTTGTTCAGAAATGTCATGACTGATATAGTATAGTCGTTGCAGTGATTTTGGAGGGTGAACCTAGAAAAAATTGTTATAAAGCCAGTTTTGGTGTCATCTTGACCGGGAATGTTTGGTCAACAATATATCCAAAATCCGCTAAAATCCGCTTTGAATACAGGGCGTTTCGTATTGCAGATAAATACAAACAGTTCACTTGTGTTAGCTCGCAAACCACTTATGCATGGCAAGTTCGCATGGATAATTGTCATATGATGATATGATAGCATTAGCCACTACAGTGTAAGCCGTATCTGCCCCCACTATTACAGAGCGTTAAGTAGCGTTCTACGAGCGTTTGAGGACAACACCATGCACAATAAGCCATGTGTGCTACAGCAATAAAGAGCGTTATCATAGAACGCCATAACGCACTTCACTGCAGTTGTGCAGGCCGCGGGTCGCATATTTAAGTTATTTCTCGTTTATCACTTCGATTTTATATCTCTAATTGTGAAAGTAGTAAAAGTTGCTTTTTAGGAGTCGGACAAACGTTGCCTGTTGAAACTTAACGGTGACAACATACGCAGGAGATTTGTGCTCACATTGGTTCCCAGAAGGGAATTGCGACCGTTCTTGATGGCGGAGCTCTTCTCCATAGATCAAAAACTCAACATACAAGGAAGTATCCACTCAATACCAGAAGTACATCCGAACAAAGTATGGCTCGAGTTGCATCGTGTTCGGTGGTTATGGTCATGGCCCGCAGGGTTGTCAATAGGTACTGGTACCGGTACCGGAACCGGCGGTAATCAGGAATTAAATCGGTACCGGTTCTGATGTCGAGTACCGACGGCTCTCGGTACCGATTATTGATTTCTATTAATATACATCTTAACAAATATAAAGGGTTAATTAGGCAGCTCAACATCGCGCCAAACAAAACTGCGATTGGTCATCGTGATATCATTAGCACATTCAAACATCAAAGGCACCGTATGCCGCACTATGACAACTTGTCACTAAATTGACAGAATGCATGCATTGTGTAGGCGCTTGTGATAACTGCATTTCTTGGATGCGGCTGAAATGCTGCCGGATGCAATTATGCACGTGCCGTTTCGCTGTATAAATTTATGACACATGCATCATTTGAGAGGAGTCTGTTGGGCTGCTTGGGCACCGACAAGTTCACAAGGCGCAAAAGTGCCAATTTACCAAACACCCAAATTACCATCGATGGATATATATGATGACATGGATGTTGACACTGTAGAACTCGAATGACGGGATATTTGTGACTTGTGAGTCGTGACATGGAGGCATGGGCAACCAGGGCAGAGTTACCAGAGTATTATGATGTAATGATGCTTATGATCACATGGGTGACATCTATTGAGTTTTATTTTCCCTTGTTTTAACTTTTATTGTGCTATACACAGAGAGTATTTGACTATTTTCTCTCTAAATCTATTTCAAATTTTCGAACTAGCCAACTACAACTATGCTTACTGGAGACGACTTTGGTTTCATTGGGTGACATCATTTATGAAATTACAACATGCGAGTAATATGGCCGATTAGTGAGTTCTCTAATTAATTTCCACACAAATAAAGTGGTGTACCGTGTATCCAGATAAGTCTACAATGTTAGCCGACCCAGTAGTCAAACATACATGTCTACATTCGTTCCACTCTGTATTCCGTCTTTTAAAATATCCTCCCTTTGCGACTTGCCGAAAACCGCCGCAGACAACAACTTAATAGTAAATGTTGTTGAGATTTTCATTTTCGTTCTTTGACTAAACCTTGAACTTAACGAATAATTGATGATGGAACCTCACGAAACAAAAGTTATTTGCTGTATAAAAGTCCACTCAATGAGTACCGATACCGACCCGGTTTGCGGTACTGAACATCAGTACGGAACCGGTACCGAAAGTTGTAGTACCGTCGGTACTTTGACAACCCTGATAGCCCGTCTATTAAAGATCACTAGCACAGCCGGCGATCTGGCAAAACATGTGCCGAAGTTGGGGTCACTAAAACAACAGAGAGCCACAATAACCAGCAAATTTTCATTTCAAATGAGAGAAACAAAAGTCAGTTCATCAACTTGCTTGGGCGCCTCTTATCGGATGATGGGTATGCAGTTCATAACAGCAGTGGTGACGCAGATACTCTGATAGTTTCTCATGCCCTCGAGTCCTAGAGTTTGCATCACATGTATGAAACGTCAGAGTTATCGCAAACGATACAGATCTGATTATTCTTTTGACCCATCGCTGGAAATCCAACATGGCCGTCATATTTTACCAATCTGATAGTCTGAAATCTGGCAAAGGAAGTGTTGCATGTCATATGGCGAATCGGTGACATCGTGCGCAAGGCTGGACAGTTCACAACTTCCCATATCCTGTTTGCACATGCATGGGGAGGCTGTGACACCACCTCTGCAATATTCCGACATGGGAAAACAAGTATCGTCAGAAAGATAAACGAGTCTGCTGAATTTCGCAAAATATCATTACTCATGCAGGAGTCTTGTGCTAATCAGAAGGACACCGGAGAGGCCGGCATGCGGCTTTTTGTTGTAGTGTGTAGTGGTAAGAAAGAAGACTCACTAAATACACTTCGGTATGCGAAGTTTATGGATATGGTATCTTCTAGCAAGACTGCGTTAGAGCCTCAAAAACTCCCACCAACAGAATGAGCGGCATACTATCACAGTCTCAGAATTCATCTCCAGGTGATCATTTGGAGAACACTGAATAACGACGTATTGAATGCTGAGAGATGGGGTTGGGAACGTCGTGGTGCGGATATTGCCCCAGTCATGACTGACCAGAATGCAGCCCCAGACGAATTGCTCAAGTTTGTACGGTGCAAGTGTAAGATGTCATAAAAAAATGTGACACCAATGTGTGTACAAGTCGCAAACATGGTCTGAAATGTGTTATCGCTTGTGGAGATTGTCGTGGAGAGGGCTGCATGAAGGAGATGACGATGATAAGGTCTGAGTAGATTGATATATTTGACACACAAGTGCCGAAATCATGAAGCATTTCTTATTCTGGTCATCACTGGCCGATTTCGATTTCGATTTTGGTGGCCATCTTTTGACTATGTGACTCATATTTGGTCAATGTGACTCCTGTGGAATCCTCTGTCAAACGTGATGACATTTGTTTGAGAGCAATCTCATTACTCCTACCTCACAACGGACTAATGCTGATTGGGGAATATCTGGACACCATCTTGAATCCTGAATTTTCCCCAAGGCGGATTTTGGATATGTTATTCCTGATACGTTTCAACTCAAAATGAGACCAAAACCAGCTTTATAACAATTTTTTCTAGGTTCAACCTCCCGACGACCACACTAATAACCAAATTGGGCTGCAGAAACAAGTCCACTTTTTCTACCAAAACACTAATTGTGACATCAATAATAAGTTCTGGAATGCAAAACTCCTTGGCAATCTTTTGAAAGCAGTAATGATGGTGAACATCCATGCCAAATTTCATTCAGATCCGATAAACCATGGCTGAAATATATGCCTGGATGGATGAGCATAGTCACATTTGCTGCGATTTCTGCATTTTCATAGTCAAAACATAAAAGTTTATTGTCGCATAATTATGGCTTTCTCAAATAGCTTTGACAGGTTCATTGCATGTCTGGCATATCCTTCGTTTTCCTTAATCATAAATTATGGAAACAGCCGAGTCATCTTCTTGCATTTGATATTTTCATTACAATGGCCGCAATGCTCACAATGTGTGCCATGTGAATGTCTCAATGATATTATCTTTGTTCTTAATCAACATCAGACATATAAATCGAGGAGGATGCACTGCTCGTAATGCCGCCTGCATGGGTCTTTACCAAAATCAAATGAGTTCAAGCCATCTAGACCCTAGTCTATCTTAACTCTTTTTATACTAAACACTCATTGATGGGTAGTTATTCCATAGGAAATGTTTAGATAATAAGTTCAACAAATGACCATAGGTATTGGATTGTTTCTGTACTTTTGTTATCTTTTGTCTGCTTATTTTTACTTAACACACTTCTAAATGAATAATAGACCATTTCAATGTATACTTTTATAACTGAGGATATATAAATAAAAATATTGTGTTCTCAGCCACCTCCCTCGTCACTGAAATGTTCTGTTAAATAGTTGCATCAAACACATTTTCAATTAGAAATATTGGATTTGATCAACTAAAATGATATTTTTATTTTTGGAATAGGTTTTCCACATTTTGGGAAAATACTAAAATTAAAGGGACAGGCGCCGACAGGTGGTCTTCATTGTAGGTTATAATTTAGAAATAAAATTTATCAAATTATGATAATTTCCTCAAGAATATACTAATAGTATAGTATATTGATGATATGAATGCGATATTATTCACAAAACATGCTTTGTGTCAGAGAAAATGCAGGTCGAGTTCTAGCAAAAAGCGCAGTGAATTGTTTATAAGCAGAGTCACGATATTGCTTCATTTCCTAGTTAGATTCGCGTGCATTATTAGTCGGTTGTAAAACCTCTAATTTGGTGCATCTACAACTTACAAATCACAATACTATCATAGTAAATTCCTTATTTGGTATGTATTACCATATCTAGGTTAGGAGAAAATACAAACTGGATTGAAAAATATTCATCTCTTTGCAAGAACAATTATATTATGTTCACGTTTTCTGTCTGATCATTTCCCAATCATGAAATAACGTGGATTAGCTGAATTTTTTAACTGACAGTGGGTAGAATGGGTCGTTTAAAATAAAATTTGAGGTGATTTGAACCCAATTGTTGATGGCGCCAATAATTTTACCTTCGACTTCCACAGCACAACGGAACATTTTCATTGGACAATCGGTAGTTCCGAGTGTTTGTCTATAAACAAATGATTCTGTAACATTTGTTATGTTTGTTCACATAACAAAGCATACAATGCGACAATAACATGCAATGTACGCGATATTTATGATTGGTATAAGAACAACATCGGTCTATTATATAATATTCTTTCTGTTTCTGGAAGTTTTTGCAGATGTGACTATTTTAACAGCTATACCCACTGCGAATTCAGCCCGTATCTTTAAATAGCCTCCCTGACTCATCTCAAATTGAGATCTAATTGCCTGAGAACACATATATTTTATTCTAATGGCCTAAGTGGCAAAATCCATTTAGTATAGAAATGGTTATTGAAAGTCGACTACTTTTATTTTGGAAATTATATTGCACAGATCAGACTCTGAGAATTCATATATACCTTGAGTATCCCTTTGTGACTGAGCAGTAGGTTGGATGTCTTCAGATCTCGGTGTAGGATCCAGTTGTCATGGAGATGATGAACAGCCCGAAGCAGCTGTAACATTAGGGTCTTCACCTCACCTGCAACATGATTAGGATAGGAATGATTAACCCTTAGATATAACAGTTCTGAAAGCATACATTGTAATGGTCTATTCTTAATTTGTATGGAAGTTCAGATAATATATATATACACGGCATGCAGAACAACAGTCTATGGTTTCATTTGTATGGACAATCAGTCAAAGATTAAATCATGACAAATGAATCAATTGGAATCAAGTAACTACTTGAATGGCTTTGATTTCGTTGTCATAAATTTACATGTTTTTTTTATTATAAAAAATGCCAATTTGTGTGGAATCAGGTATCATAATTATCCACATCAACAGGTTCAACAATAACCAGTTCACAACATCTTTGAGAAGTCACTACAGTAAAAACCTCTCCAAACCGAACACCCTTCGGACCGACCCTTCCATTTGGTTTAGAGAGGTGTTCGGTTTAAAAAAAAATTGAACTACGATCGGAATGTATTGCCTTCATTGCCAAACATTGTCAAAGCACAACCAACTTATTTTTGAATAATTAAAGTTCATTCAATTAAGTACCAAATAAAATATAAATAACAATAGATAAAACATGGTATAATCAGGTTTAACAAGAACTAACTAGAGGTGTGACTGTTCCAATGGGACTAAGGATACCCCCCCCCCCCCCCCCCCCCCCCCCCCCCGTGTTTGAAAAATACTAAGATGTTTCACATGTCAGTAAACATTTAGTTAAAATAATAAAATAACAGTTTCCATTGTAGGTGCACAACCCTAACCCTGATCTTAAACCTATTGACCGAAAAATGTAGGAATAAAAACTAGGACAAAATTATGCATGTTGCGAAAATGTTTCTAAGTCGAAAAAGGGGAATAACTGCACACAAAAAAAGTCGGACAGACATCATAATAGAAGGTGCACAGGTTCCCATGGTACTAAATATCAGTGCCAAGATTAAAAAACATTGACCTAAAAATGTAGGAATAAAAGCTCGGACAAAATTATGCATGTTGCAAAAAACTTTCTAAGCCAAAAAAAGGGGATAACTCCACCAAAAAATATCGGACAGACGTCATAATCGCAGGCGCACAGGTTGCCATGGTACTAAATATCTGTGCCAAGTTTTTAAAAAAATTGACCTAAAAATGTAGGAATAAATGCTCAGACAAAATTAGACATGTTGCGAAAAATTTCTAAGTAGAAAAAGGGGGGATAACTCAACCAAAAAAAGTCCAACAGACGTCATAATCGCAGGTGCACAGGTTCCCATGGTGGTTGATGTCTGTGCCAAGTTTCACGGAAATTGATCAAAAAACGACTGAGAAAATCTCCGGACAAATTTGTGTCCACGGACGGATGACAAACAGACGGACAAGCTGATTCCAGTCGTTGTGGGGGGTATAAAATGTAATTAGCTCTATATTGTTCAACGATCATATATCTGTTAATATATACATGCATGCTTAAACGAATGGGAAAAAAAATCAACAATGAATTAGAAAAACACCACGGTAAGTTAAATACCTCAGTTTAGAATGAAATCATTTCACCAAGAGTACATTTTTACAATTCATGGACGAGAAATGCTACTATTCCTACATACCGTGGAGGCACTTATACTTACCAACTAAAAAAGGGTTTTTCATGGTCTCCATCAGACTCTTTAAATCATGTTCTACATAATCCATTACTATGTAAATCTTGTCCATATTACTGCCGACTACAATCTCCTGCAAAAATAGAAGTTTGACATGTTGATGACTTATCCATTTAATAAAATATATTATTATTTATATGTGATTACTAGCAATTATTATTGTTCAGTTTAATTAGTAACGAGAGGCCGATCACGATAGGCAGATGTTTAACCCATACCTTGGCGATAGCGACTAGCCATAACTGATAATTTGTCATAGATATGATCACAGGAATTAATCCATATATCAGTACCCAACTTGAAATCAAAAGCTCAAATAATTTGTCTTAAGAAAGGGTTAAAGTATTTGGGTTGGGGAGGAGTAGTTTTAAATAGTGTTGAAACGATTAATCGATTAGTCGAAATCGACGCGATTATTAAATTAGTCGATCCCGAAATATGCTAGTCGACTAGTCGAGAAAAAGCACTACCTAAGTGCTATCATGACAGCAGTGCCATTGCATGGCAAAATTATCACGTAATCTGTAACAGTTAATACATATTAACTTCTTAGAGCTTATCGCATTGTTCCTTTAACCCAATATACGTAAACAGAACACTGTATCATTATACAAGCATAAGGGCCCTGCCCTTGCAAGTTAAACTTTTTGTGGGGTCCTGTTGATATATATATATTATAATTATATTGAATACGAAATAAATCTTATTATTGAATCTTAACGATGCCACTGCCAGTCATGCACGAGCGGTGAACTCCATGACCTGAACTGAACCCAATGTATGCACATGTACCGGTATGCGCGGTTTCTTTTATGTTGATCGTCAAAGACACAAAGTGTCGCTGCCGACCGAACACTGTCTAGTTCAATGGGAACAATTGACCAGTGATAACTTCTAGAGTAATGATGCAACAAAATGGCTTCAATGATATACAAAACATAATTCGCAACATGTCAAGCTGGTAAAGTCAACTCAGTAACTGAATAGATCCTAGATCATTCTAATACCCATACCCCCCCCCCCCCACCCCCGCGACAAGAGGCGCCAATTCAGAGAGACAATAGAACACACCAGACATCTCGTTAGCGAGACTTACTAACGAGACTTGCCTATTTATTTCCTGGTTACCGGCGACAATTTTGTTTATATAAAATGTTTTATTACCTGCATTCCCCAAACCATAAGATTATATGGAGGTTGCAGGAGAGCCTGGTTTAAGACATCAAATTGGGAGACTTACGGGCAAAACGGGAGATTATATAGTTCACGTGCTTTCTGTTTTAACGTTCTGAAACGAAGAGTTGGATACTCAAAACATCAATGCCACATCATGGCACATGGCCCTTTTTATACGTCATATGGGCATAGAAACGGGAACTCTTAGAAGGGGTCCGACTAGTCGACTAGTAGTCGATTACCTCTGGCGACTAGTCGATTCCTTAAAAACGCTAATCGTTTCAACACTAGTTTTAAATCTCATAACTCTGTCCCTATTCACACAAGGACCTCTCACTGTGAGATCCAATGGTTTAGTGATTTCGGAGGACATGTTTAGGAGTTGAAGTTAACTCATTGGAAGCAAAAGTGATAAATCCCTATCTTTGCCACTTTTGACATGCCAGACATTCAAAATTTATTATTCACTTCTAAAGAGAAATTATAATTGTTGACAAGCCAGACTGCTTTATAGAACGACATATATGTAGGGGATTCCATCTCGTATTTAAATGGTACTTTAATTAGCCCCCCCCCCCCCTTCCCCCCAGTTATTTGTTTATCAAACATGGACAGATATAAGATCAGATCTGACCTGTGTGTTAAATAAGATTAAGTGTTTCATAACAGGGGTGTATGGTTTTCAAAAATATATGTAGTTTATACAATTCAAAAGTATTATCTATATAATGTTATACAGACATAATATGATGGGGATGCTGGCCCCTATGACCACTAAATCGTTCATATAAAAGAAAGTAAGTTAGCCCTCATTTGAATGGTTTCACACATTACAATGTTTTACAAGTAGCTTGGGCACTAAAAGCCACAACCTTCAATGTTAATCTTCTAAGTACTATGTGGCCCTTAAAACAAGTCATCACTTACAATAGTCATGTATATTTATCTGCCTGTTTCCCATTGCATAGATAAATCATATTGGCTATCAGCTGTTGTTTTAATTTCAAATTGAAAGCACGTGTCTGAAGGGTTAATATATTTTTCAAAAATCAATTAATCAGTCAATACCAAAATTGATAGAAGTGAATAGTGTGCAAAGATACCCAATAGATATTAAGAGATATGAGGAAGAGTCCATGTACATTATAGCATGTGTCTATGGAAACCTTGTAAAGGGTTAATTATTTTTGAAGCAAATTAATGGAATTTAGAAGACAACTAGAGGTGTGACTGTCCCAATGGGACTACGGATACCCCCCTGTTTTTAAAATACTAAGATGTCTCACATGTCAGTAAACATTTAGTTAAAATAATAAAATAACAGTTCCCATTGCAGGTGTACAACCATAACCCTAATCTTAAACCTATTGACCTAAAAATGTAGGAATAAAAGCTCGGACAAAATTATGCATGTTACAAAAAAAGTTTCTAAGTCGAAAAAGGGGGATAACTCCACCAAAAAATGTCGGACAGACGTCATAATCGCAGGTGCACAAGTTCCCATGGTACTAAATATCTGTGCCACGTTTTAAAAAAATTGACCGAAAAATTGTAGGAATAAAAGCTCGGACAAAAGTATACATGTTGCAAAAAATTTCTAAGTCGAAAAAGGTGGGATAACTCCAGCAAAAAAAGTCCGACAGACGTCATAATCACAGGTGCACAGGTTCCCATGGTGGTTGATGTCTGTGCCAAGTTTCACGGAAATTGATCAAAAAACGACTGAGAAAAACTCCGGACAAATTTGTGTCCACGGACGGACGACGACGACGGACGGACGGACGGACGGACAAGCTGACTCCAGTATACCCCCCCTAACTTCGTTGCGGGGGGTATAATTATATAGGTGAGGGGGCCCTTATCTCACCCTGTAATGAAATTTCAAGAATAGGAAAAACACCAGTCTTGTGCTGCCATTAATCAATTTGACAGTTAGAATAAACAAACAGCCAGCCACCAGTGTTGTTTATCTTGCTTGACCCACCAGAGCTCTGTATCATATCATATGTCATCACTCATTTCATAACAGATTTCACTTGGAATGACAACATCTATAAAAATCCTCTCATATACTCTGGATGTTGGATGATCACATGGTAATTTATTGATATCATTATATTACATGAAACTATTGCAATAAAATCTTCATATTTTCAAACAGGATATCACACCTAATTAATCGTATAAAACTAAAATAAATGAAAGTGTCAATTTTTTTTTATTATTATATTTTTTTATTATTGTTATTAAAGTTCAAACAAAATTTAATATTTGTATATGCTAAATTTAGCAAGGAGCTAAATCTAAAAAAAAAAAAATTAATTTTTTTCTTTTCTTGAAAAAGGGTCATAACTCCTTTAAAATTAATCGGATCAAACCCATATTTGGACTCGATCTGTATTTTGGGCTGTGAAACTCACATACCAAATTTGGTTCCAATTTGAGTTATGGCAGAATGCGTGAATTCTAAGTCGAAAAAGGGCCATAACTCTGTAACAAAAACTCGGATCAAACCCAAATTCGAGAAACCCATACAAATATACAAAATTTGGTTTCGATCGGATAGAAAATGTTTGAGTTATCGCATTACTCGTAAAGTGTCTACGGACAGACAGACAGACAGACGGACAGACAGACAGACGAACGACGAGTGGTCAATCTGGGCAACAACACTATGTTTACCATACTATGGTACGGGTAAACATAAAAAAGGTATTCTCTCATTGTCTTATATAAGGAACCAATATATTTGTGTGGTAAGCAAAATTTATCCACTGAATAATCAATGGTTGGAATCATAATTTCAGCAGAAATCTAGTTATCATTGACGATAATAAATCGGTACCTTGAAGCAAGGTTATTCCAGCAAAATGAGGACATGTGGCAAGCCTGGAAATAGTGTGTCTGACATTTGCAGATGAGGTCTCCAGAGGGTGAATTTAGTGATCCAATCCTGCATGAAGGGCTAGCATCACCAAATTCACCCTCTGGGGACCTAATTCTGCTTAGGCCTCAACTGCTATGGGAGACCTAGGAGCAGATTGAAGTTCCCCAGTTGATGTTGGTGATGATCACCCATCAGTCACCTCGATTATGCATTAATATAGAAACTGAACAGAAGGGAAAAAGTAACTTAAAAATAATGTTAATTTGAGACTATAAATACTTCCCAGAAGATAAGGTCTAATTCCCCCTCTGGGGGACCTCATTCTGCAAATATCAGGCACACTATTTCCAGACTTGACATGTGGTTATTATTAATATGAAAGCCATGACATTTGTACCATAAATCCTTGTTATGTGTAAATGTAACTAGGGCTTCACGGTATCCGGATTTTAATACCGACTACGGTATTGAAAATGATAACGCGATATGACTAAATATCGTCACCAATAAATTTGAGTAGAACTGTTTGAGAACGATACTAGTAGCAAGCAGACAAAAATATAGCATTATTGATTTGATAATGATAATTATGAACACATGTTGCTTTGACAGGTATATAAAATAAATAATTAATATAAACGGTCCTGAGTTTCGTTCTTTATACGACGGATAGATATATTTATAAGTGCCTGACGTAATCGGGAATTCCCTACCAACTGCGGGTCGTTATGACATTAAAACAGTCGCTCGTGTAAATAATAACAGCAAACATGTATTGATTTCATATTTTATATTGTACAAACAAAACAAGATAACTAATGTGACAAGCATAGAATAGAAGTCCGTATCTGATTTTAACTTATCCATTTCGATGTATAGGACTGATATCTGGCCGTGTAGTTATATACCTTTCAAAAATGATCTAATGAGTTAGCGTATTATACGTCTAATGCATAAGATTTTGTGGCGCTGTTGAGCGCGCGTCATTGTGTCTCCAGATTATACAAACGCCACACATTTTTTATTGTATTTGACCAGGAAACCTTCCAGCAATATTGAGCTGAGATCAGCCTACATACACATCAATTGCCACCCATGCAATAAGGCATGCCGACTTGATTGTCCGCAGTGTGTTGACAAACGCTTATGGAGAAGTGAGAAATAATTAATTTTTACGCCACGCTAAACCGAAGCCGTTAGCAGCATTAGAGGTGTCGATGGTTGCTAAATACTTGACACTGATAGAGATATCGTCGGTATTAATATCCACACCGGCGGCTACGATGTACCGACTATTTGCATAAAGTGAAACCGACTACACCGTGTCAAAAACAGTATCGCGATATGACTAAATACTGTGAAGCCCTAAATACAACCTCATGCATGACTGTGGAGTCGCAAATGGTGCCATGGGTGTTATTCTTCCACTATAACATGGGTGTGATTCACTGTTTGTTAATAACACATATGTGCTGTTCTGTGCTTACTACACACCCAACAAGACATTCGCTAGGGCATGGCAAAATACGCCCATGGTAATTCCAACAAAGAGCCATAACTCGGGGAAGAATTTGGGGCGGAACACAAAATCGAACGGTACCTGTATTTTGGGCTAGTAAACTCACATACCAGATTTCATTCCATTCAGTTCAGACTTACTGAAGTTATCATCCCGATACGAAAATTGAGTGCAAATTCTAACAAAAAGGGCGATAGCTCGGGTGAAAATTGGAGAGCGAGAGCCGAATTGGAAACAAAACCAAACAGACGGCTAGACAGACAGATGGACAGATCAATAATATAACACGTTCCATTTTTTTTAAATGGTTGAATGTAAAGCATCTTCTGCACATTAATTTCCTGAAAGCATACTTTTAATTGCCTAAGGCCAATAAAAATTATTTGAGTCTTAGACAATTTTATTTCTGAATCATTGAGGGAGAATTATATTTTAATTATTACTTCTGATGACCAGGTATGAAATTTTATAATTCCAGCCACGTTTAACATGCAAGCACTATTTTGTGTTCTGAAAAACCAGTTTATGAAATATTTTAAATAAACAAAGGCAAAATTGATCTGCCATTGTATTGAGTTTAGTCCATCAGGTATCTGAACCTCTGACCATTTTCTTATTTCTTTTGTTCTTGTAAATAATTTGGACCGATACTGATAGCAACATACTGCCCGCACAATTGGACGAATGTTGACACCACTGGTATTGAATGCATCCAGTTATAGCAATATCACAGAATTCATAAAAAAAATGATATTTTTAAAAAATATAATATATATTTCCTTAAAGAAAGCCTGAACACTGAACTATATGGATATATGTCCTGCGTTTGTAAACCATAGTAGAAAAGGGGTTAACTTTTTTGTGGTCGCCTACGATCCCTCGCAGTCTTCAGTGGCTTGCTCGGATTAGTCATGCATGCGCAGTCCCAATATAACCGATTGAATTCGCCAATTTATTTTCAACTCAATCAGGAGATTGGCGAGTTGCGGGGTTGGGAATGGCACCGCCATGGGAGGGCCCTATGATAGTTCAGTGTTCAGGCTTTCTTTAAGGAAATATATATTATATATTTTTAAATATCATATTTCCGATAAAGGAAGCCGTTCACACTGAACTATATGGATTAGAATGCAAGCCCAGGAGGAGGCACGAGCAATAAAGTTAATAGCCAAATTTTGGAGGGAATGCACTCTTCTAAAACAGATTGTACCTAAATATGAACTCTTTAATGAATCTGTTATGATTAGGTACGTGAAATAACTCATATAATTAGAGTGCTATATTGCCCAAACATGTACCTCCCCCCCCCCCTTGTTTTTGGAAGCAACATCCCAGGTGGTGCCATTCAATTCAGAATTGCGAGCGAACCGAGCAATTCTCTGTTCTTCATCCGTCAGTTCTAAGAATCCAGCCGATTTGAGATGCGAGGAGACTAACTCCCTCTCCGCCTTAGCGACATAACGACCTGCACTGGAGGAGACCCACTCCAAAGATGGCAAGACAACCAACATTAAGAGTTTAACTAACTGCTGTTCACCAATGCAAATGGCAGATAACTTGATGCCCAATCTGTGGCACAGGTATCAAATGGAGAGCCCATTAGCCCAAATGGGTTATACAACTATAAGCGAGTCAAGCCATCGGATCAGAGGGAGCCCCCCACCATTGCATGCTGCAGGTGGTCATGCCCAAGCTAATATCCTGGCCAAGCTGGAGGGTGGGGAGAGGTCATTTTTCTCCGATCCCTTCACGGAGGAGTGGCAGGCAAGGCCGTGTCGTTAATGCGAGCGTGACCAGGGGGACTCGGCGCTTTACCTCATGGGTACGGCCCCTGCCCTACGCTTAAGCTGCCGAAGGCCATCCAGCCGGTGTCGATACGTACGCACGCAAATGTGGCAGCTTTAGCGCCCAGAACCGCTGGCGTCTGGTGGGGGCCAAATGGCCTGGAGGTCCCAAGTACCCCAACAACTCCACCAGACGGATCCCCACGAATTGGTTGAACCGTCGAGACGTAACCGGAGGAGCGTGAACTGGTCCTGCCCTTAGAACAGTTATCACACGTTCACATGTCTCTGAGGTACCTATGTATCACAATATACACATTGCGTATATATATATATAAAATGATATAATATATATATCCGGGGGATATATATATTAAGTTTTCCTCATGAGACCATGTCAGAAGGCCCTTCCAAAGCTGCGCCCATCAATCTAATGGTCGGAGCCAGATCACAGCTCCCTGTCATGATCCAACGTATCACTAAATATAGATATACAACCCCACAGAGAACATGTCTCATGTCTCTGAGGTACCTATGTATCACAAGATAGCATTGCAGAAACCCGGTGACACAAATCTTTCGCATATATAGATATATAAAATGATATCATAGATATATCATGGTGATATATAAGTCATCATGAGATCATGTCAGAAGACCCTACTAAAGCTGCGCCCAACAATCCAATGGTCGGAGCCAGAGCAGAGATCCCTGGCACAATCCAATGTATCATTAAAGATATATATATAGCCCCTCAGAGAACATGGCCGAACACCGCAGGTGACCAGAGCATCCAATGAGAAAGCAAACCGCTACTCTCAGGTGCCAAAACAATAGTGTCAGTACGAGTATTAATTTTGGAGAAATTTCCCAACGAGCACCATCCTTTGGAATGGAGACAGACAGCAAAATGTGCAATCACAAGTATTATGTTCAGCCTAAATCCACACACATTACTATTATTAGGCCATCACGACCACTAGGCACCTGAGAGCAGTCCGCGTTCCCAGCGGAATACCCACCGCGATCCGATTCTAAGAAATGAAGGTGCGCCTTCTACAACCGAAATCAATTCAAATGATGTACAATGTAGTCAGATGATGAACACGGGTAAATTTTCACGGTCACCATACGGAATATTCAGGTCTGAGCCTCTGCCCCCCAAAACATGCAGTAGAACGACCTAGGTGTGTGATAGGTCGGTTAGTGTGAAGCATGCAGCAAACTAGGGGAAGACCCGCTCTAAAAATGGCTCCCCTAGGAAGGAAACGAATGAAATTATCATCCTCCTAGTAAAGGATACACATCCCTTTTTAATGTTTTATTTTAATTTGAAGAGCCAAGATAGAGAGGAACTCCCCCGACCTAAGTGGTCCCGCTTATGGCATGTTTAAGGAAGAGAGGACAAACCCAGCATAGACCGAAATGCGCAGAGTTGGCAGCATGGCTTCAGGCCCTTATGATCGGGCATCTGTGCCATGGGGATGGGATCCCACTCGTACGGGGTGGTCCCCTGCCTGCGTCTTAGGAAAGGTCGGTAATGCTGGTCAATGAGCTTCCTCGAAAGCTTAGCTGGACAGCGCAAACGTCTTTGCCTGTTTTATTGTCTATGTGCCAGATAATCAAATTGATATGGGCAATAGAAGTATGAAGAGCCATGCTGATGGCCTCTTGTCGGAAAGGCTATTGGCAGTGGTCGTGGGACACGTGACAATATAAATGCTTTCCATGTAAATATGCTTCATTCGTGTGTGAAGTATATTCGCCATATCAACGGTATGAAAGGTCGGGACATGAATACCTTCAAAACACCTACCATGCCCTTTATGAACAATGCATGCTGTATTGGATGTACAGCCTGTTCTTGTACCAAGCTCACATTTGATATGGTTGGAATACCACTGCTATTATATCGTTATTCATTGGGGAACGTCATCCAGGCCACGGTCGCCAGATATTGCCAGTGGGCCAGTTACCTGGAGGGGTCAAGTCACCACGATTCTAAATACCTGTCAGGCTGGAATCATTCTCATAATTGAATCAAGAAGGGGAAAGGTTTTTCAAACCAAAGTATCTACAAATATATTTGTAGATAGCTTCTTGCCTTACTCTAGAGAATGCAATCCGGAGCACCCATGATTTGTAATTTTGTGTCCCAATTAGAGCCATATCCAGAATCGTAGTAACCCAGCCCCACCCCCCCCCGCTTCTTTTTGGTAAACCTACACAGGAAGGAAAGCAATTATGTTTGTATTCCGGAAGGAGACACCATTTAGTTGAAAAACAACCCAGCAATTTTGAAAGGATGGGTTAATTTTGGATACAATTCAGAATAATAACTAAAATCTGGAATTGAGACAATAGTGAAACTGTCATCACGATTATTTTTTTTTTTTTAGTGTCATGCTTGCAATCATTAAATGCTAGCAGTTCAAAATTTGACAGTGAAGTTGAAGCACTGTACGAGAATCGAATCATGTACTCAACAGAATTCTGACTCCTGTCAGATGTCAATCCCTGTCTGAAATTAATGACACTAACGAATCTTAGTACGACGACAGTCATTATTTTTCTGATATTGATAAACTGTAGTCTGATAACTTCAAGCGTCGACCAACACATCTATATCATAGGAGACATGTGTGACAGTATTAAAACAGAAAACACAAAGTATTTTGTGAAAGCATGTTGTTTTGATGAGATCTAGTGACTCCAGTAGTGTTCTGTAACATGCACACACCAAGGTGTGTACATGGGTCAGCTATTAAGTTTTTATTGTCCACACCCGATCGTACAGCGTAGTGCACCCACGACAACATACCTGAACAAGTGTTGTAATGGGGAAAGTCGGCATTTGCATTCAGATTTTATTCAGTAATCTCGAATGGGACTTGTTAGCCTGACAAACTTGGTATCGGACCGAGTTCTGATTTCTGTCAGAATACCCTGACCAGGGTGCGATCCCCGGTCCGCTAGCACATGGCTGAGATTGTTACATTGAAGGTGATGCTCCGTTACGAGAATCAAACCATGAACAGAATTATAACACTTGTCCAATATCAATCTCTGTCAATTTATTAAAGTAATAATGACACTACTGTTTTTTACATTGATAAACCCAGATGTAAATTGTAATCAACTTTTAAGTTCAAATGTGACCAACACATCTGGATCAGTTGTATTGAACCATAAAACAACAAAGTATTATGAGAAAGAATGTTGTTCATAACATTATGATAGATAGCGTCAGTAGCGATGGTAATTATTGCTAAATAAATGTCCACGCGTAAATAAATTCCCACGAAATTAGGAGACTTCCGGTAGCGAATCACATGGCATTTATATCTGACAAATTATATCATACATTATAGGTTCTATAATAATTACATAGATGCATTGCTCACAATAATCTATGCGCCTCGTAAGGCCTTGAAATGGCGGCTGATTATGGCGAAATGTCGATTTTCATATTCAAAATTTTTTAAGTCCGCCGCCTTTTCGAAAACCCGGACAATTTGTATGTTTGAAGCGAAACGGTCCGTGAATTCGAAACAATAATTCTAAAAACTAACGCGTAGGCGACCAGTAATTATTGTATCGATAAATTGAATTTGTTGTCTAGTTGTTAAACGACAAATTCGGAAAAATACTCCCTTAGACTTCCGTTCGGTTCGTAGCAGAAAATAAACTGGCGAATTCAATCGGTTATATTGGGACTGCGCATGCGTGACTAATCCGAGCAAGCCACTGAAGACCGCGAGGGATCGTAGGCGACCACAAAAAAGTTAACCCCTTTTCTACTATGGTTTACAAACGCAGGACATATATCCATATAGTTCAGTGTGAACGGCTTCCTTTAGCGGAAATATGTGGATCAATATTTAAAGATTCCTAACTGATTAAAGACAACCAAATACTACCTAATTCTGTTAAATATATGTAACCCAATGGTACGGTATCTCCAGAGCCTCCTGTGTCAGAAATCACAAAACAACTTTAGTTACGCTGAGATCGACAATTCTAGGTGGCCACATTTCATATATTTGTGATATATTCAGCATTTGGTATTAAACAGTGTTGTCCCCCTCCCCAATAAATTTGACAAACAATATGGTGGTGTCTGAGACTCAAAGAATATTTTATGGTTTGCCTAACGTTAAAGTATGATTTTGAGCCTTCAATAATTTACAAACTTCTGATACAATCTAGAGTCTTATATTGTGGCAATATTTTAATCAATAGATACTAACCCTAACAGTGACAATATTTGTATGCTGAGCCTTCAATATGGTGCTGATTTCTCTCAATGAAGTGATGGGAAATCCCTCTTTTTCCTTTTCCATCTTCAGTCTTTTCAAGGCAACAATTTCATCTGCAGAACAGAAAGCAAGATATATGATAAACATTTACACATCCAAGGTATGCACAATAGCAGTGACAATATGCAATCCAAAAAGCAAATATTCAGAGATACTTAGCTATGAGTTGCCTATTAGATTGGAACCAGGATCCGCGGTGGCCAGAAATGTACTTTTGTCAAATAAATTTTTCATTTCTTTTTAATTATTTTGGAATTTGCCAAATTCTATCTAAAATTTGCCAAATTCTATCAGTTTCTGGAACATGGAGTCTTATTTCGAAAACTGTGGTCTATCATGAAATAACTAGAGAAGTCGAAAACAGGGGATAAATCCTCAAAAAAAAATCTGACGGACCTCATAATCAATGGAGCGATAAGAAATTCAGGAAGTTGAAATGTTTAAGTAATACCAGAGGTCAACCCGTAGAGCCATATGAAGTTTGGGATCAATAGATCAATAGATCAATAGATCAATGAGATCAATGTTGGTTGTGAGGCATGCCAAAGTATTTTGTCATGCAAATGTGTAAAATCCTGGATGGATGCCGGTGGCCATGTTTTTCACAAGAATCATTCCGATTTGATAGCTCACATCTAGAAGTGAGCCTGCAAATTATCAAACTATTTCTCCAATAAAGGTGGCCACTGACATCCATGTTTCCATATTTGGAAAAATATGGAGAACTCCCATCAAGAGGTTACCCGAAAATCCATGTGAATGTTGGAATCAATCAAACAAAAAATAAAAGGTCAGCTGACCACAGTGTCCCCCGAAAACGTGGCAAGTCGATGCCGCTTTGTTAAAGATATTAAACAAAATTGTTGAAATTTTCTAAGTCGAAACGGGTTAATAACTCCGTAAAAAAAAGAAGAAAAAAAAGTCATCTATATACATGTTGCACATCTTCAATATATGGGTAACAATATTCTGAAGTTTCAAATCTCTAGGATGAAAACTGTAGGAGGAGTTGATAACACCATGAAGGTACCCTCATACAGAAAATTATAAAAAATGTTAAAATTATCTAAGTCGAAAAGGGTTAATAACTCTGTCAAAATATAATTTTTCCGTCATCTATATACATGTTGCACATCTTCAATATATGGGCAACAATATTCTGAAGTTTCAAATCTCTAGGATGAAAACTGTAGGAGGAGTTGATTACACCATGAAGGTACCCTCATACAGAAAATTATAAAAAATGTTGAAATTTTCTAAGTCGAAAAGAGTTAATAACTCTGTCAAAAAATAATTTTTCCGTCATCTATATACATGTTGCACATCTTCAATATATAGGCAACAATATTCTGAAGTTTCAAATCTCTGGGATGAAATCTGTAGGAGGAGATGATTACACCATGAAGGTACTCAAAAGTGTGACGGACGAACGGACAAAGCCAGTTTCTATAGTGATTTTTTACAATGATGGATTTCATAGTAAGAATTAACTCCAAGATGGCTGCCGGCAGCCATGTTTTAAAAAAAAAATCATTGAGTGTGCCTATTTAAAATGTGAAATCCAATTAAGATTCTAAGGACCAAGAACAGGCATTTTCTTTAAACTAGCCGCATGTAAATGGTTGCTGCATCGGGATAACATCTGGATAGAGTTCATTCTGTTGTTGTCTACAGTCTAGTGCGGATCTGTGTCTGTGACTGCGGCAGTGTGAGGCCTTGATGATTGCATGTGCCGTGCGGAGTAATCAGTAGATAGATCCAAATCGGGGGCGTGTGATAATCTAATTTTAAGGCTTCTCAAGAAGTTACTCGATGTGCTCGCACAAGGATTCAACATTTACATCGAACTGTCAAAACTGTGTTTATCATATGTAATCAAATATATATTATAGGTCTCAAACGAGCCTATGGAAAGACTTTCCGCAAATTTCTAAATTCGACATCAACTGTATCTTGAATTCAGCGTTGCTATATGGGGACTAAATGGACGACCACTATTTGATTATGACCTGATAGAAATATTAGGCATTCTTCGGGATCAAGCTCTTGGATCAAGCTTGAAAGGCTGATGACTGGAGCGATTGACTTTCACAGATTATACACTAGATTGCTGGAAGCTGTTCGATAATTGACGAATCTCAGATTATTGACTGACAGCGGTAACTGACCATTCGCGTTACAGCTAACAAAGTTCAAGGACGTCGCCTTTCCAAACAAAAGAACCTCTCAATGATGCATTTACACTCGTTTTAAAACGTTGTTTAACACGAAAATTTAACTTCTTTTCGAGATTTTAAAGATGTCTAGGTGTGCGTATGCATCTTGTAATAGTGACAGTCATTATATAAACAAAATTGGAGCCATATTCTAACGTTAAATCAATGGTGATATTTTGGCCATTTCCGAAGCCGAAAACCAACAATGAACGATGTTTACGTTGGATCAGACTGTGTAACAAAAGTCACGAAAACTTCAATATCGACAGAATTACAAGGAATACATATGTTTGTTCAAAGGTAGGTTAATATAGTTTATATGTATATTTCGGATTTTTAAGTGTAGTGATATAGTTTGCTAAAATAACTTTCGTTTCAAAGAGGGACAACAAAACAGAACAAAGATGCAAACAAATCACCACTGTTCTTTTTCGGTAGACAACGCCTCAAAGAAATCCAACCTTCTACAATATTATACCGGATTCAGTAATTATCGTTTCGATGCGGAAAACAAGTTTCTTGTTTCAAATGATTCTACTCATCCGTTACCATATGTACAACGTGTCAAGAAATCAGACAGGGGAAGTTATATTTGAAGGAGCAGTTCTATCTGACATTAATTATGTAACCTAAGACAAAACTTCGACTTTAGACGACGCATATTATAAACACTACCGAGATTCGACTACATAAACCGGCATCGTTGAATGAACAAGGTCAAACTTAATAGTGACTACAAATCTATAATAGAAATTAGAGTAAAACATATTGTTATTAGTCGATGCATGGATGCAGATAGTTGGTTGGAAGTACTAACAGTCTAAACAATATCTTTCCAGAAGGCATATAAGTTTATCACTTCCGTGTTATTAAAGTCGCCGTTGCGAAGTTCATATTTTACCCATTTCCCCGCTTATTAGACCAACAGAGTCGTTCTGAGAACGAAATTAATAATCCCAAGATTAGCCGCTATCGATTCGCATTCCAGGAAACCCCCCTGGCATGCGCACAGCTGTAAACGCGAACTGCAGATTGGGTGTAATTAATTTTTGACCCGTGACGTCATTAATCACCTTGCGGCATTCTGTTGACATTGTGTTATCGAAATCGGTTTCTGCGTGGTTTTGTTTTAGTTCACAAACATGTTTCGTTTTCGTTGGAAATCGTGAATTCGGAATGTATTTATGTGTGTAATAAAATATTGAATAATACGACATGAATTATTCGCGTGGCCAAAAAACTCCGGAGTAAATTCGTACATATTTGGACGAAGTTCGTGTGTCACTGTGACTGTCAGAATAGGACCACAGCAGATCATGCCATGAATCTCTACTCCCGTGCCGCTGGAGTAGGTATTCGTGGCATGATCTACATGTAGGTCCACGGGAACTTCGAAATTTATTAACTTTCAACCTATTGTTGATATGAAATGCATGGGATACGTGACCGCTTTCGCAGATTTCTGCTTTCAAGTCCCACAAGAAGAGTACTAATTACGTTTCTGGCTGAACTATCAGAAGGGCTTCTTGGGTGGCTATCCTGTCTACGTATCTGCATGTATCATCTTTGTGAAAATGATTTTAATATGATCAAACAGTGAAATACAGATCTATACAGTGTTCCATGGCTTCTTCCATTCGTTGAGTTGAAAAAGTAAATACTGGAGTGTTATTACGCTAAATAATATAATATCTATGTTCAGGGTAAACACACCAGCCCCTCCCAAAATGGGCCGCATCCTCAGCATTGTATGGGGTTCAAGTTTTTTTTTCCAATTTTCCTCTGACTCATTCTTTTTTATTATAATATACAAAAATGTGACAACAATAACGACCATAAAAAAGCGTTTGCTTTAAAAATAGTGAACAAAAATCATTATTTTGTCATTTTATGCAGATTAGTTCCATACATCACCTTCTCAGGAGAAGTCTATTTCTTGCCATTTCATGACTATAAAGCAAAATAATCAATAAAACCCCCAAGATGATTTTTTTTGTCATGTAGGTCCTGGACTTCTTCCCTTCCTAGCCTGGATATCTTACCCCCACCCAAACCCTGACTCAAACAACATTTTCTCGGAAGAAGTTAATTTCTCATTGTTTCGTGATTATATAAAGCAAAATAAGCAATAAAACCCAGATTTTTCTCAAGTAGGCGCTGGTTGGTGGGGGGGGGGGGCTACATCATGTTCTGGAATCTTCGTTTCATGACTTTATAAAGCAAAATAAGCAATGAAACCATGAGACAATTTTTTGTCATGTAGGTGCTGGGTTGTGGGTAGCTATCCAGACCTGGACATTTGAAAGAATGAAATTAAATAAAAACAAATTTAAATCTCAAGTAATTTTTCTCGCCATTTCAGGATCAAATAATCAATTGTGTGATTAAAAAAATATGTCGCTTGGGAAAAAATATATTTTAATAAAAAAAAAGGGAATTATAAAAAAAAAACATTTTTCTGGCAATTTCAGGATCAAACTATGAAAAGTGGGGGGAAATTTGTCACTTGAAAATAAATTTTTTTTAAATAAAAACAAAGTTAAATATCAAACAATTTGGCCATTCCAGAGTCAAACGTTATCAAATGAATGAAATTATTTTCAGTCATATATGGGAGATGAAGATTAGGGAGATACATTGTAACAAACTATTAAGATTTCATTCATTTATTCATGCATTTCTCCAGCTCGGGCAAACGAAAGCCCCTGTAATTTCCACCATCATTTAGGAAAGCATACTGAAATTACTGATGCCATTCACAACACACGATGGAAGAGGTCTGCAGTTATGCAAACCATGGTAGCCATAGCACCACCGAATAAACTGTCTATGCGATATGCTTGTATTTGTTGTGCAGAGGTCCATTAAACGGATGACTATACTGTTGCTGGTATCCTAACCATGCAACTTCAAGTAGCCATGGGTCCAGGCACACACTCCTGAAGGGGACAGTCTCTGTGATACACTTGAAGTGTCCTTCTTCATATGAAATCGCTTTTGTCACTTCCTTTAGCTTGGTCTCAACTTTTTCAATCTCATGGCAACATCTGCACTCACAGGTACATTGTAGTCTCCATCACATACATAGGCTGCATGAACACCTGATATGACAAGGGAAATACATTTATTATGGAACAACTCAGAGTTAACATTCAATTCCTCAATTTTGTTGATGCAAACTTTGACAAATGTGTAACAAACTCGACATACAGTAATGCCCTAAATAATCGACCCCTTAACCACATCAGAATTATAGGTATAGTTTCAGGATTCAGTTTGAAATATGGCTTGTGGAAATTCATCGGAAAGCTCCCATGAAGGCAACAAGTCATATTTCGGACTAAATCCTGAAAAGTTACCCACAGTTCTGCTGTGGTTAAGGGGTTGAATGTGTAGGTCATTGCTGTATGTTCTGATGAATGACAGTGGGCATGCGTCTGTCCGTCCACTTGTTCTCATGGATACATGCATCTTGGATAAGTTCCGCACAAATTTGTTATCAGAAGTTATACCTGCTGAATTGTTTACCAGGTATCTATTTCATTATCCAGTTTTGTTAATATCCTGTTTTAAAGATTCACAGCTCATACTATAGTAGTTTGTTTACCTGGTGTACATGATATCTCCCCCAGTGCATCCCCCCTTTTTACTATTTTCAGTCTGTCAAATGCTCACACCCACCGAGAATTCAACATACGACAAAATATAAATGTACACGTATTAATTTATTGCTTATTTATTTTTATGTTATAGTCATTAAATGGCGATAAATTAACATGTTACAAGTTGTTTGAGTCAGGGTTTGGGTGGAGAGGGGGGAATTAGATACCCAGGTCTGAATATCCCCCACACTCAGCATCTACATAAGAGTATATGACAAAAATAAACTAATTATTTTATTGCTTATATTGCCCTATAATGCTATATATCCATTAAAATTTTGATTGAGTCAGGATTTGGGTTGGGAGAAATTACACAGGCCTGAATATCCCTCCCCCCCCCCCCCAAAAAAAAGAAACCAGCAGCTGCATATGAGACAAAAATATCTTATTATTTATCACTTACATGTACCGGTATATCGCTTTATATAGTCATGAAATGGCGAGAAATTAAAATTAATCGAGAAAAATTTCATTGAGTCACGGTTTGGGGTGGAATGGGGGAATACCGAGGCTTGAGTATCTCTCGCCTTTTCATGAGTGTATGAAGCAAAATAAGCAACTTATAAAATAATAAATTCATTTTTGTCATAAGTAGCTGCTCGGTTGGGGAGTGGGGGCGATAATAAACCCGGGTATCTTTCTCCTGCCCCAAATACTGACTCAAACAACTTTTTCTTGGAAAGTTAATTTCTTTCCGTTTCATGACTATATATTCAGAAATAGCATACATTGGCATGTATAGACCAAGTCTTCTCAGTCCACAACAGCTTGGGAAATTGGTTGGGTTGATGCTGTTTTGGACCGAGAATCCGAGATACCTCCTGTTGCTCTTCTATACCAGTACCGTAACAGATTTTCATTCAAAAGACATACTACATGTACATGTATAGTACCCCGACAGTCATGTGAACCCATGAATATGATTAATCATCTCACTTGGACCACAATGAATCTGTCTTCAAAATGATATACAATGTACCATATACTGTTATAGAAAATATCCACACCAAGATATTATCTCGAATCTTGAGATATTAACATATTTTCTCGAGATCATACGGCAAGATCTCAAGAAAATATGCAGAGATCTCAAGATAATATCGCGAGATACTAGTAATATGTTCAGAGCTTGAGATGCGCATGTCAGGATCTCAAGATGTGTCGAGATAACAATTAACATGTTGAATATTAAACTTTCAAGACACTTTTTTTTTCTTGGACAATGTCACAAATCAAGAGTTAGCTAATTTTTGGCAAATTATTATTTATTATTTTAGCCAGTGCAAACACTGTCTCTGATTGTCATAGTACTGATACTAATAGCTGAATCCAATGTCAATCCGTGAGCAGCCATGGACTGGCAGTGGTCGAGTCCAGAATTTCAATACATAAAAAAATTGACATTTTTAGTAAAAAAAATACTACTGGTATATTTTTAGACTAATATTTCGGCAGACACACAACTTTTCCTTGAATTATATTTCATATTTCGATGTATTGAGTATGCGTAATGATTATTACACATGTCCGCTCGTATAAACGGGGTTTTAGCTAGTATTTACATCAATTTTATTTTCACATGTTTTGCCAGTGACCGCGATATTTTTAATAAGAGACGGTCAGTGACTCACCATTTTCGTACGCGATTTTCATCTCTTCGCCATCCAAGGTCTGGATCGTTTGGTGGTCTCACACCATGGTAATTTTGTGGTAATTCCGGCTCGTGCATGTACGCTCCCGTTGTCAAATTCAAAGTGTCTTCTGCTGACGAATCAGACGAGGAACAATCAGATCGCAAAAATGTTTCTGTCAGTGTCAGCCAATGACAGCCATTCAGTGGGAAATACCCAAGGTCCTTGAATACGTCACACGCTTTCTCGCAAATAACTGTTTCCGTCAAAATAGATAATGAGGTGAGGCATCAGGCTATCATCCAGACACACACAGTCGTAAACACTCGTATCTTTCAGACAGCGGGGGATTGTTTTCTTAAATAAGTGTGCATAACTGGATACAAATATGAATAAACGAACATATATTGAGAATTTTCGCCACGGCGACTTTAAAGCTCATTTTGTTATATTATGCAACAACTAAACTCTATTATTTCTGTAGTGTCGATTACCAATGCCTTCGCGGATCAAACGTGAAAAATCAAATGAAATGCAGCCTCGTTTCCTGTGTGTTAATCCAACACATCCGTTATAGGTTGTGACATCCATTAGTTTATAACCTCTTTAAGACCAACATATCAGGTTGAATAACATGGGTGCTTGTCCCGGCGATTCGAAATGGCCATCGGCTTAATATTACACTCAAAACCAAACACCATGTACTTTAAGAACAGTTTGTTTTGCTTCCTTTGTGTGGCATCACTTCGGTACATCAAAGGAAAAAGCCGACGCGTAACTCAAATGAATGGTTGTCACTTTATGGCAAAATCTGATTAGCACGTGCACTGCTTTCTGATGTCATTTATGTTATGATTCCTTTTGAGAAACTGACATGTCTAGCTGGGTAGGGCCAGTTACTTGCTAAAATACCGGCATATGTGTGGAAATTAAGATTGAAAGGGAGGGCTACTTTCACTATGTATATACATTGGCCCCTACATGTTATCCTTTACACATGTTATTCATTCACACCGAAGAAAAAGAAATCACTTAGGACGAAATTATTTTGCATAATTTTTGTCTGGCACATTATTAATGTTTATTGGTTGCAGACGTGTCCTGGAACATGAATTGATTCAGTCTTAAATCATATCAAAACATTATATTGTTTCCCTCATTTGTATATCGTTTTTTATTTTATGCCCAAACAATTCTGGAAATTAGCACCATGCACTCGCTCTAGATCACAGCCTCATAAACCGCCCAGCCGCCAGCGCTTGTAAGAGTTAGCGACAGTATCTAGGAAGTAATTACGGAGGCGTGGTTAAATCGGGAATGAGATGTACTGAAGTATTAGTTAAGAAAAGAGTAAAATCAAAGAAGACTGATGGCGGCCATCTTTTTTAACATATTTTTAAGTCACCCGAAAATCCATTTGAAATTTGATGATGATTGGATGAGGGATGTGGCCTGTAGGGTGCACCAGAGGATTTAGCAAAGAGTAAACTCCAAAATAGCCATGGCATCCATGTTTTAACAAAATTCAGAAAATATTGACAGCTCCCATCTGGTGGTCACCCCACAGATCCATATGATGTTTGGTGACTATCAGATGAGGGATGTGGTCTGCAGGGTGTGCCAAAGGATTTAGTCATGCAAAGAGAAAAATCCAAGATGGCTGCCAGCAGCAATTGTTTCACCGAAAATCATTAAAATTCAATAGCTTCCATCTAGAGTTGACCATAAACATGCCCCTGTCAATTTTCAAAACAATTCTCCAATAAATGTGTGCTGCAGGGTATGTCAATGAATTCAAATGTGAATCCAAGATGGCTGCTGGCGGCCATGTTTTTAACAAATTTACAAATTTTGGTCAAAATAGGAGGCTCCCATCTAGAGGTCACCTGGAAGATCCACATAGTTTTTATCGTATTTCAGGAAAAAAGCAGTCGCTCCCATCGAGAGGTAATGTTCAACCACTAATGGATCTAAGCTTAACATGGGAGAATTTCTGATCATATACCTGTTTTCTTGTCCCTGGCTCTGTACACTACACCATATGTCCCTTCTTCTATTCGATTAAGACAGTTGAACTCCTCCACATCTCTACATCCTTGTATAGCTGGGAAGTACGAGGGAAATTGATGTTTGAGCTCAATTGGAGATTGTGGTGGAGAATCTTCGACATACGGCACTCCAGGGTCAGGGTCAACTGGATGCTCATCATCTGTATCTTCTTCAGAATGCTCATCAAATTTAGATTTGCCTACAGATGAAATAAGAACGATTTAGGCCAGATAAAAAATCTAATTTTAGTCTCAGATACCACCGCATTGAAATAAATGACCCGCAATTGACACAATTAATTGCATATAACATTAAGTAGATGACTACATTGAAGAAAATGATTAGCTGATAATCATAGTCTGGTATTGTAACTCCAGAACTATTGAAATGCACTGGAGTAAATTTAGGATCACATGCTATATTGAAGAGGTGTCAATTTATAGATAACAATAACAACTGTGAATCAAGTCAGAGGCATTAGAACATTATTGGCAATCTCCATGTCATACAGGTATACTAGTAGCACAATGTAATTTTTATATCAGATTAAATGAGTGTATATGCAAAACAAAGTTCTCTCTACATTTTCTTACTTTTACTAGATAAGGGAAGCTATCATAATAGAGGCTTACGTTGTGCACGTTGTCCTCTCTCCCCATCGAGACTCAAAACAAAATTGGCCTTAAAGGGCATTTCTGGTTTGAATTTTCATATAATAGTGATGCTTTCAGTGTCAAGAATTTTGATTCACACTTCATCTGGTTTCATTACAGTGTCATGTGGTGCCAGAAAATGGTCTCGTTTTGAAGCATACTGTAATTGGATTATTAGCAGTGAAAAGTCACTTAACTGCCCTATATTGAATGAATAAAAGCAAAAAAATATTTATGTTGTAAAATATTCAAAGCAGAAAAAGTGTGATAACTCTGCTGAAATAAGTCTGATCAATACACATTATCGGTACAGTGAAGTGATATGGGCTGTAGTATCATGCCGATTTGACAAGGTCAGATCGCTGTATCAAATGAGCTGCCACAGGCCGAATCACATTTATTATTTTACACCCAGGAAACTATAAAAAAAACTTGTTATACCATCTGTAATACACACCTGGTTTTTTGGGTTTCGTCTCCTCGTGTTCCACTTCCATCTCTTCTTCCTCAACTTCCTCCTCGACCTCGGCCTCCTCCTCGACTGCCTCACTCCCACTCTCCTCTCGATCCTCCTCCCCACTGCTGCTCCCACTACCCATGCTGCTCGACTCAGATCCAGATTCTGAAGACACAATTTATAAACTGAATTAAGGGGACATAGCTCATTCGAAACCTGATATAATATATCTGTATGAGAGAACAGATATCAAGATACCATTCCTTTTCAGTGTCAAATATTTTGGTGTGCTCTACTTTTGACTTCACTGCTTGTATTGGTGAGCGAACAATATAATGAGCCGCACTATGGATTAGTGATTATCGCATGAGAGCAGATGGCAGAAGGAAACCTCGAGAGCCGAAGGCTCAAGGGTTATCCTCCCACAATCCGCCTGAATGCTGTAATCTCTAACAAAAACAAACAAAAAGTGCAGCTCTATATCTATTATATACCCCAAACACAAACAAAAGTGATATTATTCTCAGCTTTATGATCGACATTCATTTTGTTTAGCATTCACAAACTTTTTAGATTTGTGTTACATCACTTTTAACAACGGGATTACATCATGTATCTCCAGGGAGAGTCCACGATCGGCTTAGAGCAAACTGTAGAAATTACCACATAGACTGGATCTAAGAATACAGCAGCAGAATAAAAGATTGTTTCTTATTTAACCCTTTCATGATAGGAGCTGCGCTGGTGTAGCATTAAAGACCCTGTGCCAGTGCATTCTCTTATATATGCAAGTCTCCCATAGGGAGCCTCGCATATATAATAGAATGCACTGGCTTACAAGGTCATGGTAAATATTGTTAGGCCAATGCTTTCTCCTATATATGCGAGGCTCCGTATGGGAGACTTGCATATATAAGAGAATGCATTGGCATTTTTCGAAAAATCTCAGGAAGCTCCAGTCATGGAACGGTTAAGTGTGTTGTCTCACCTATAAGGTATGCTGAGAATCCAGAGATTCTTATTTATCTCCTGACTATCATGCCAATACAGGCTGACTCGGTATATTTATTATCTGCATCCAATCTGTTTCTTGTTTTTCAAGTTTTGAATTCAAGTTCATATTGTAAATTGTAAATGATAGATTTTGATCACTTCAAAGCATTATAGCTATGCACATGAATTATATATTTTTCATTATATTT
The DNA here is from genome assembly GCA_032622095.1 of Siphonodentalium dalli. NCBI lineage: Eukaryota > Metazoa > Mollusca > Scaphopoda > Gadilida > Siphonodentaliidae > Siphonodentalium > Siphonodentalium dalli. The sequence goes on from CP136064.1 coordinate 113,697,904, forward strand.
TCACCACCATTGGGGGACACGTTGGAATTTCCAACTGCACCTATCCCAAACCCCAACCCTCCTCCCCCCACTTTAACAAACCAAAAGTTCAGAGTCCAAGAAATTCCACTTCTAGCTGCACACCTCATACAAACCTTGTGTTGGACTTTTTCAACTAATGCTCAAAAATGGGGGTGGGCTTATCTACGAGGACCACCCCATGTTTTATTTAGGGTAAAAAACCCAGACTCGGCTTATCTTCGAGGATGGGCTTACTAACGAGTGTATACAGTAGTACCTAAATATTTCCAACTGTTGGAAATTTCCAACTTACCACATATGTTGAAAATTTCTAACTGATTGCTTCATTTCAGTCCAAACAACAAATTTCACATTTCACAGTAGAAACTGATTGGAAAATCAAATCATCAGAGCAAATTCAACCTACTTCTGGTTTGAAATTTCTAACCATAAATGTTGTTTCAGGCATGAAATATCCAATTACTAGTATTAAATATTTTGACAACCACCCTCCCCCGCCCCAACCATGGGATTTCATTCTCTTATATATGCGAGGCACAGAATCTTTAATGCTGCACCAGCACAGCTCCCATCATCAAAAAGGTTAACATTACTATTGGCTTCATTCCACTGAAAAAAGCTAACAACCAAAAGTGACATATAAACTAGACATTTGGTGAACGTTCAGACGACCACGATTCAATGGTAAGTGGACAGTTTTCCAATGTGGGCAGTAACCGGTAGTTGGACCATGCATGCTCACGAGTATTGGTGTTTAAGGCACTGTAATGCAGGGTATGTGTTATAGATGGGGGTAAATGTGTTACAGGCACTAAAGTTCAGGGAATGTGTTGTAGATTGGGTATTAAAATCAAGCCTTGAAATAGTGTGTCTGTCATTTGCAGAATGAGGTCCCCAGAGGGTGAATTTAGTGATGCTACCCCACATAGTGGGCTAGCATCACCAAATTCACCCTCTGGGGACCTCATTCTGCTTACAACTCAGCAGAATGAGGTTCCCAGAGGGTGAATTTGGTGATGCTAACCTGCTATGCAGGGTAGCATCACTAAATTCTCCCTCTGGGGACCTCATTCTGCAAATGACAGACACACTATTTCATGGCTTGATTAAAATGTGTTATGAGTTCATGTTATGTCTTATGGACAACAGAAGTTCAGCGCATATGTTCAGGCACAGATGGAGTTAAGGCTACAAAAATTACCAGAGTCTGACCCTGACTCTGAATCAGTTTCTGAGTCGGCACTTTCCTCTGACGTCACTTCTTCATGCTCCTCCTGTACAACCTTCTCTACTTTTGTCTCTCTCTTTTTTATTGATTCTTTCGGTTCTATCCTCACCTGGCGTACAGATTCATCTTCCGGTGTCCTGGGACCCTTTGGTTGACCTTTTAAAGAAAGCATTTCAACAAAGGTTCAAATAACTGTGTTCTCATGCTCCTCCCCAAGTCTGAGTTTAGTGTGCCTGTCATTTGCAGAATGAGGTCCACAGAGGGTGAATTTAGTGACGCTATCCCACATAGCAGGATAGCATCACTAAATTCACCATCTGTGAACCTAATTCTGCATGGTCTCATCTGCTATGGGAGATATAGACTCAGATTTAATTTCCCTAACGGTGAATATTGTGATGTACACCCATTGGGAACCTCGGTTATGCATGTGTCGTCTGCCAATTTGGGGATATAGAGAAACTAAACTAAACGAGAGGCCGATCACGATCGGCAGATGTTTAACCCATACCTTGGCGATAGTGATTAGCTATTTTCAGCTTGGACGCTAAAATCCTATCTAAAAGGGCCATAATTCTGTTTAAAAAAATCAAATAAAACCCAAATTATTAATTCTATCTGTATTTTGCGCTGAGAAACTCACATTCAAAATTTGGTTTCATTCAGATAAATTTGTTTTGAGTTATGCGGCATGCGTGAATTCTAAGTCGAAGAAGGGTCATAACTCCGTAAAAAAAAATACTGATCGAACCCACAATCGAACTCGAACGAACTTGGGCTGAGAAACACAGATACAAAATTTGGTTCAGATCGAATAAAAATTGTTTGCGTTATCGCACCATGCATAAATTGTCCATGGACAGACAGACGGACGAATGACTAGTGGTCAATCCAGACGTCGAAGCTATGTGTACCATACTATGGTATGGGTACACATAAAAATCAAAATAAATGAATCAATCAATAGGGGCAAAGAGTGTGTCAAAATAATCCAACATAAAATGAGATATATCAGAAAACAAGTATTTCTGTTAAAATATCATGAATGTTGAAGAGTTAATTTTTAACAACAAAAATCCATGTAATTGGAGGAGGAGAAACCTGGAGATATAATATAATGAATAAATTGTCAATATAATATAGCCAGTACAATTGATGACCAGGGCTAATAATTCAAACTCTATAAAATTAGTGGACTGTACCAGGTATGTATGTCACTTGAATATTTCTTTGATAGGTTATCACTGGAGAGATACAAGTGTATAGACAGCAGACACCAGATACCTATGTGCATTAGTGAGGTGTGAGATCAGATTATAGGAATGTGAGACTTTATAAAAATAAACAAACAATGCACACAGCCCAGATGCTGACACTGAGGTTAGCTTCTGTGAGTACAGCTGCATTATTGGCTTGTTGATAAACATTTATCCCCAGTGTTATTTGTCTGTCTCCAACTAGCACTGGCCAAAAGAGAATGTTATCATTATATTTCTAATAGAGTTGTCCACCACTCCACCATATGGCTATTAAAATAGCTTTGGGATTACAGGTATATGTAAAACAAATGTAGTCTCAACTTTGCATATTGGATATTCACATGATAATTTATTGATAGCATTATATTAAATGCAACTATTACAATAAAATTTGCATACAGGACATCACACCTAATTAATGTATAAAACTATCAAATAGTGTTCATTAATAACCCTGGTTCAAGAGTATAAGGGTTAATTAACCAAAACCAAATTCCATACAGATGAAGAGAGTGCTAAGGAAAACCTAGGTACCATAAGAAATATGAGGTAAATCAGAAGAAACATATTTTACTTATTGCTTTGGATGGCAGTCTGTGAAAGGGTTAATTATTTCTAAACCAATCAACCAATCGATACCAAAAACTATACAGGTGAGGGGTGTGTCATCGTAAACCTACATTTCAAATATGAACAGAATCGGACAAATAACACTTTGGTTATTGCATCGGATAGCACATGCCCATGTGTGGATGCAAAGTGTTAATAATTTCTAATCTGATCAATCGATCTATACCAAAAACTATACAGGTGAGGGGTGTGTCATTGTAAACATGCACATGAAATTTGAACATGATCCGATAAAAGATACTCCAGTAATCGAATCGGATAGCAAGTGTCTACGGACAGACGGCCAGACGGACAGACGGCCAGCCGGACAGACGGACGGACGGACAGACGGACGGACGGACGGACGAACGACGGATGGTTGATCCGGACGTCGGCATTATGTGTACCATACATGGTATGGGTACACATAAAAAGAAATGGAATCTAAGTGAACAAGTTTCTATAGAAATTTGATAATAAAGAAACTTTCCAGAAAAGATGAGGCCTAAGCAGAATGAGGTCCCCAGAGGGTGAATTTAGTGATGATAGCCCGCTATGCAGGATAGCGTCACTAATATCACCCTCTGGGGACCTCATTCTGCAAATGACTGGCACACTAAACTCAGGCATGCTCCCCCCTCATCACCTGAAGAGAGCCTCATCAAATATATCCCCTTGCCAAATCAACCAGAAATTTACAAGTTGAGCTAAAAATGAGTTAGAAAAGTATAAACCAACATTGCCCATCAGGGTACTATTATTATTAATAAACTCATCTTGAAATCAACTCAACAAGTATCTTAAACTTCATTAATAACTTGCGGGCCAACATATAAAATTTTAATATATGTTTGTCGAATACTGGGGTTCATTTAAAACAAAAATGAGATTTATAGTGTACATAAACTACCAAGAGCGAAGGATTCTTGGACCCCGATAATATGCTTATATCCGCGGAACTTAAACATATCAGTGGGTGTTGTTTTCTGTTTCAAATAGACACAGGAGCTTGTGAGATTATGTGAGTTGATGAATGCAGTTCAAAACAACCCCATTTACAGAGGATAGTCCAGACAAATCTCTATTAAATTGCGATGGCAAACAAATGATTTTGCAGTGGCGTTTTTGACATCAATGCCGAATACCGTCGTATATATCCGAGGACTGCAATATTCATTTAATTGATGAATGTGGAAATTATTAGAACACGATTCAGAAGCATGTCATTGAATGACAAGAGAATACAACTTACGTGGAGGAGTGGAGTGTTTCCGTCTTTCTTTCACTCTCTGATGATCACCTTCTTTCTTCCTGATGTGTCTATCTCGGCTTCTACTGCGACTACTTCTACTTCTACTACTCCTCTCTCCTTTCCTCTCACGTCTCTGAACATCTGTCAATAAAGTCACTGGTCAGAATTATGCTAATGATTAGATAATACCAAACTTGTCATGGTGACAAACGCATACATATTCCAAATAGAACAGAATATAAAGGAGAACTATAGATTGAAGGTGGTTTTACATGTGGAGGAAAGACCGCACAGAGAGTAAGTTTCATAAGGAAAAAAACAATTACCCATGATAAGCTCTTGTCCAGATACACGATACATGAATCAGGTTACCTTCACTGTGTGTGGATTATAAATAGAACTTATCGGGATTCAAATCTGCTTCGCCATTGTTGAATGGCTTATGTTCGCCTAATTTACCATTCATATCACTAACATAGCCATTGGTGCCCACACATTAAAAGTTGCGTTTTATTTTCTCAATCCCAAATTCTCAGCTCCCAAATTGGTCTCCGTTGCATAATTGGGCTATATAAGTAATGCACATAGATGAGATATTACAAATTTGTTTATGAACTTTATTGAAAATCAAGGATGATATTATATTTCTAGTACTTTAGCTGCAGACTGTCCATATAACCTCATACGAACATGAGTGAGGCCTGCCACCTGCATCCGAACATTCATTTCAGATCGGGAACACATTCATGTTCCTATCTGCATTATAATTAGATCCAAATCGATGACTGTATGTCCATACTGACAAAAGAGCAGTAAATTTCTCAGGAATAAAATATACACTCATTGCATTTCCCAAATTTACAATTGCTATCCCAGAAGATATCCATTTTTTTTTAAGCCTATCGATCTGATTTAATAAATCTAGAACCAGACATTTAGTCATGAGATGCTGCCTTAAGTACAATATCAGAAATGTAATTTAATTTTCAAAAATTAATCCTATTAAAACAGCCCTCTTCATTCAGATTGTTTGGCTTTGGCAGCCCTTTGTCATGGCCCAGTTTGCTTCAGCAAATAGCTTCGGCGTTGCTGATAACCGTAGCCAATTATGAGGGCTAATAAAAATACAAAACATTCGAAACAAACAGCTAATAGTTACAATCAGACCAAACAAATAAAAATAATGTATTCTCAGTCACCTCTCTCCTCACTCAAAATAGGTCTCATCAGAATTTTTTATCTGCAAATTAATCATGAATATTACAAGAGTTTATTACTCAATATCCAAATTTATTCACAAATAAAAATGTAGATAGATTTCTATTAACTATTTAATGGCTAAAAGATGCTTCAAGAGAGTTTCTAAGGATTTCATAAAAAAGTGTGGATTTCAATACACAAACAATCTGTACAACCATAAATTTCTATAAATCTTGGAAAAAATATAGTTTTCTAAATATAACTGTCTGAGAACCTAGGTTCAACTTGTATATATTTCTTTCAAGAATTAATGGTCTGCATAACAACAAATTATATTATATTCATACCTTCCACCATTCTCTTTGCTGCATTTCTCCTTTCTTCCTTCTTTCTTTCTCTCTCCCTCTCGTGAGTTTCTCTTGCCACTTTATCCCTTTCCTTTTCCCTCTCTTTTCTCTCTAATCTTTCCCTGCAGAATGAAGATTCAAAAACTGCATGTGGTAATAACGCCAGTTTAAATGGCAACTGCCAAGGCATCTTGATCACTTAATCACTGTAGCTCAACTTGAGAGGGGATAATTTCATGGGTTACAGTCAATGGAGTAATTAGGAATGTGGAAAGTTGAAATGTCTAAGTAATACTAGGTACCAACATGAAGAGATATATCTAAGATGGCCACTGGCGGCCATGTTTTGCATGACACGCACTCGGACGACAGATACCAAGCAATGGCAATAGTTCAAACTTTACAAAGTAAAGTTGAGCTAAAAAAAAAAAGGATAATTCCAGAACAGAAACTGCAAACAACATCATTGGACAGTCTTTTGAAAGCAGTCAAACTGGCATACAAAATTTCATTCAGATCCAATAACCCATGGCTGAGATATGTGTGTGAACGGACAAACAAATAAAGATTAAAAAAAAACAAGATTTCCACGTAAACAAAGAAGGATAACTCTAGAATTAAAATTTCAAACTTCATTTGCTCTTCTTTGAAGGCAACCATTATGGCAAACCTCCATACCTAATTTCTTTCAGATCCTATAACCCATGGCTGTGATATATGCCCAGATGGACAGACGAACAAGACAAAGCCAAATTACCCAATCCAGTATTATACCATTTTTTTTTCCAAAAAAAATGGTGGTATAATAATAATGAAAGTGTCAATGGCACTTACACTGAAGCTCAACTTGGAAAGGGAATAATTTCATGTGTTACAATCAATGGAGTGCTTAGGCATGAGGAAAGTTGAAATGTCTAGGTAAGACTAGATGTCATCATGAAGAGATATATAGCAGCTGGTGGCTCTGTTTTTTGCCGAATAACCCCAAAATGACTCTTTCCCATCTACATGTCAATGTCAAAATCCATGACAATTTAACAATGATCAGACCAATGGTATGGTCTGTAGCCCATGCTAATGGATTTACATTGTTTAATAATGAAAACCAAGATGGATAACCCCAAAACATATCGTTCCCATCTACAGGTCAATGTCAACCTACATGGAAAATTTCATGATCATCACTGTAGCTCAACTTTGCGAAGAAGTTAAATTTTTGTGATGAGCAATAAATATAATGATGATAGTGTTGAAATGACTTGGGTATTTCATAGTCGACTAGTCAGCAGCCCTTAGTTGACTACTAGTCAACACATACAATATTTAGAACAATCCAAATCCCACACAGGATTATCCAAGTATTTTCTTAGACATCGAGGATCTGCCTAGTTCAAAAACGTGTTACCGGTAGATACAAGATTTTTAACAGCTGTTTGTCATCATAAATTTATTAAAACATGCATATTTATCATTATATTTATCGATGTTGACAGCCTATAGTGACAGGAAAGTATCATGAACATCACTCATATCATATAATATTGGGGAAAACTTCAGCATTGAAGTTATATCCATGTGCGATTGTGGCAAAGTAGTGGTCATAAACACTATAGAGAGACTTCAAAATAGCTGGATGCAACAAGCTTCCTAACTTCCGGTGCATGTGCAGTCAAACTCCGATGTTATCACACTGTGCATGTATACGCGGTTCTATGTGTTAATTACAGGTGTGAAATATTACGTAACATTCAGCAAGCTATTCCGCTGTACCGTGTAACCATTGGTCTATACTTTAGGTGTGTGTGGTTTATATGATAATGAGTCAATGACTTGATTAGAAATCTGACTGAGAAACCTATCCAGTGCCCAGTCAGGAGTGAGTGTCAGTGAACACGTGGTCACGTCGGAATTGGTTTGATTTCGTATCGGCCACCGTGTCATTAAAACAATCATAACGTCGGACAAAGAATGTCATAAATGAAAGGTGCTGCAAATTGAATATGTCAACATGTGCAGTAACTCTGCTGATGCGACTTATAGCCAAACAGTGATTGTCCGAAAGAGACATCAAAGGTCTCTCGTGATGACTGAATATATAGATCAGCCACATGTTTCTATAATATCGTAGCCGCGACCAGGCAGTTGTATTTGGGGTCCGTCGCAATCTTCTGTACTTTATCCAAGATCGCTGCTGGCGTCCATGTTTTTTTGCCGAATAACCCCAATATGACTCGTTCCCATCTATATGTCAATATCAAAAGCCTCGACAAATTTCATGATGAGACGATGAAAGGTACGATCTGTACCAAAGGATTAATCATGCAAAGAGTAGAATCCAAGATGGCTGTCGGTGGCCATGTTTTATGGACGAATGACCCCAAAATCATGTTCCCATCTATATGTCAATGTCAACAACCATGACAAAATTCATAATGATCCAAGCAAAGGTAGGACCAGCAGACCTTGCCAAATGAATTAGATGTGCAAAGAGTAAAATCTAACATGGCCCATGCTAATGGATTGTAAAATCCAAGATGGCCCGTGCTAATGGATTGAATTTTTTTTGCCGAATAACCCCAAAATGACACGTTCCCATCCATGACAAATTTCATGATGATCCGACAAACAGTATGGCCTGTAGCCCGTGCTAATGGATTTACATTGTTTAACCCTTTCTACACTAAATACTCATTGATGAGTTGTTATCCCATAGGAAATGTTCAGAAATAAGTTCAACACATTTATTGAACTTATTATCTGAACATTTCTAAACAATAAATATGACCTATTCTGCACTTTTATTATCTGTTGTCTGCTTATTTTTGCTGATCACCCTTCCAGATCATTAATAAGACCATTCCAATGTATACTTGTACAACTGAATGGAAGAATCCATTTATTATAGAGAGAGTTAATACTGAAAACCAAGATGGCCAACAGCAGCCATGTTTTTGGCCGATTCACCCCAAAACAGATTGTTCCCATCTACCTGTCAATGGCAACAGTCACGAAAAATTTCAGAATGATCCGACCAAAGGTAAGACGGCAAGTCTTACCTTTGGTCGGATCATTCTGAAATGCTAATGGATATTGTTGACGAATGTACACATGTACAGACGATGGGTACCAACCCATTGCAACAGCTCAAAATTGACTTTAACAAGTTGAGCTAAAAATGTAATATATTTTACTTGTTTTGACAGCATGATTGTACTTCAAAGATATCCTGAAGGCCAAGGGTTGAAAAAAGTTCACAACACATATGGCTTTGCATGTTTGATGGATCAAATTCAGTTAACAATGTAAATACAGCATGATTCTTTAGCAAATGTAATCATGGTTTGATGGGACAGTGTGTTGGCACACTTATCATTATCATTATGATCACGATCGGCAGATGTTAACCCATCCCTTGACGATAGTAAATTACTATTATCGGAATCATAAATGAGAGTTTTGATGTTGAATTATAGAGTATACTGTTACATGTACTATTATAGACAAATGTACATAGCAAAAATTATTGGAATTTATGAGTCACTCGCATTTATATAAGAGAATGTACTGGTACAGGATCTGTAATGCTGCACCACCACAGCCTTGGGTTAAATGTGAAAAGGTGACCTGGACATGGAATACTTGGGTTAAGAGAGTCCAATTTAAGTTTACAATGATAATGTATCAAATTATACCAACAACAGCCATCAAGATAAAACACCTCACTGCTGACCCATTAATATCAATTATATAGCAGAGCTGTCAACAAATCACAAGCATAGTTTATGTTGATGGCTGGCATCTCTATTAAACCAATAACATTTATAATGACCTCAGACCATCTGTAGAGTGATATACTCAGCTGTGCAATGCAGCACAGATGTTCTAGTCTACTGTTAATAGCATGTGATGTGTATTGTTGAAACTTTTTTTTTTAATTAGATACCATAGCTTTATTTATCTGCACATAAGAGACATCAGAAAATAATATAGCCATATCAATAGCTAAGTAGTCCAAAGGCATGGGATGGAATTGATGAATTGGGTTTAATGTCGCTCCAAACAAATTTACCAGTACATAACACAAGATTTTGGAATGATTTAAACCAAATTTGGTGTGGTGACTCAGGGTACCTTTGGCAGAGTTATAATGGTGTTAGTTTTTCAAATTTTGCTAACTTTAAAAAAAAAAAAATGGTTTTTAATTATTTAAACAAAAAATATTTTATTATATATTTTTTTTTTTAACAGTGAATATTTTTTTCAAAAAATGGCCATAACTCAGTTAAAAATAGTCTGATCAAACCCATATTCGAACTTGATCTGTCTTTTGTGCTGAGAAATTAATATACAAAATTTGGTTCCGATCAGTTAGAAAATATTTGAGTTATCGCACCATGCGTAAAAGTGTCTACAGACGGATGGACGGACTAACAACGAGTGGTCAATCCGGACATTGACACTATGTTTACCATACTATGGTATGGGTAAACATAAAAAGAATGGGACCGTAACACAAGAGTAAGTGCCTGGCTGCGCCCCTATTTGACCTGGTGACCCCGAATTGAACAAATCTGAATCTTAGCCACATAGGGACCATCCACAGCAAATATTCGGTCTTGCGGTTATGGAAAAGATTTTGGAAAAATTGTTGACAGATGGACTGATGAATGGACAAATGGATGGATGGATGGACGAGATGTGATTGCTATAGCTTAGTCTCTGTGAGCTAAAAACACTGCTAAAATTGGAAACCCTTGCCTCTTTTACTCACCTCTCTCTCATGGATTTTTCTCTCTTTTCCCTCTCCCCCAGTTCATCAGTTTTCCTTTTTCTCTCCAACTGGGGCCTTCTTATCTCTGGATTTGACCTTGTAACTGCATCAGTCAGTATAACCTTAAATGATAATATAAAATTGAATAAAGTCTGTTGTCTGAGCCGCATTTTGGTCAAGCCTGCAAAAGTGTGACTGTCATTTGCAGAATGAGGTCCCCATAGGATGAATTTAGTGACGTTATCCTGCATGGCATGCTAGTGTCACAAAATTCACCCTCTGTGGACCTCATTCTGCTTAGGCCTTATCATCTGTGAAGTATCCCTGGTCTCAAATTATTAGTGTTCAATCGTTTTGTTAATGTTTTCCGTTCTAGAGTTATTTATCTTTTTTAAAATGAAAATATTGGGTTTTTTTTCAACCATATGATTCTTTGTCGGTTCGTGGAGGTATGCCAGCACCGCCAGTGCAACCTCTTTTTTAAACCTGTAGTGAACTCAGTATCCAAACTATATGATATAGTTCTTTCCCTCGCTGTGTTCGATCGACCACCACCACATGTCGACTCAACATTTTTAAAATTCCTAACTCTATGAGAGTCTTACTTCCCTTGTCTGATTCAGATCTGACATGAGTTATTAAAGTTGCAGGGACGACCACGAACGAGCCTGCAAATAGTGTGTCTGTCATTTGTAGAATGAGGTCCCCAGAGGGTGAATTTATTGATGCTATCCTGCACAGCGGGCTAGCAGCACCAAATTCACCCTCTGGAACCTCATTCTGCTTAGGCTTCAACTGTTATGGGAAACCTACGATCATATTGAAATTCCCCAGTTGAAGTTGGTGATGTTCACCCATTAGTCACCTCGATTATGCATTTTATCTTCTGCAAAATAGTGGTATAGAAACTGAACGGAAACGAAAAAGTAACTCAATAGATTGCCATCATAGTACATGAAATCCAAATTTCATTGAGATACATAAAAAAAAAAAACATTTCCAGATAAACAAAAATGAATAACTCGAAAACAGAAAATCCAGAAAAAAATGATTTAACACGTTGAATGCCCTCATAATAGTGAACATCGATGCCCAATTTCATTCAGATCCGACAACCGGTGTTTCAGATATCTGCCCGGAAAAACGGACAAAATGGATGAAGGGATAAATGTCTGGATAACCCGATGGACGGACAGCTCAATGGACGGCTGGACAAGGTCAATCCAATATACCCTGTATTCTCTTCGGGAGTGGGTAGTATAAATATTAGGATGTGGAGAGATGATGGAATTTAACACAGGCAGTCATTGAAACTGTTACAAGTTACATGGGCATTTGCTTTGTCGGCAAACGGCTGCAGTTAATATCCTGAACAGTGGCAAATTTAGTACCCTTACCAACACAATGAACAAATGTAATCAACGACAGACCGTTTAGCAGCACAGACAACAACCAACCGATATTTACAGTAATTAAAGGTCAGTAACCGGACCCCATTAAATAACTTACATTTGTCGAAAGTGCTGTTTGTGATATTATAAATCCGGCTTGGAATGTATGGAATAAATAAATCCGATACGTAGGAATAATGCACAATATAGTATAAGTGTAGTGTGATCTCTAGTTAATCCACTATTTAACACAAAAGTAAATTGAAATGTCATGAATCGGCATAATTGCAATTCGTTGAACAATCTTGGTGAAATACTGACCATGGGGTATACCTATGACCAATGGCTGAGATACTCAGGCAGACGTACCAAAAGTACACATTTCAGATAAACAAAGATGAATAACTCTAGAATGGAAAACCTGAACAAAACGATTGGACACTCCTCATAGTAGTGAACATCCATACCACATTTCATTAAGATCTGACGACAAGTGGTTGAGATTACTGCCGGGACGGATGGACGCCCCAACTGATTGACGAACGGAGAATCGGATGCATGTAATCCATTAAGTCTTTGGTCAACGGGGGTATAAAACGCAGGATACAACATTTCCATAAAAATTAATTACTCTACCTTCCTCCTACTCTCGTCGGGCCTTTTGGGCTCCACCACTATCTTTCTCTTGCTTTCAGCCGCTACTCTTCGATGATGTTCTGCTTCCATCCATCTTTCATCAGCTCTTCTTAGCAATCTGCCATCGTTTGGACGATACGTTCCGTATTTCTCTCGATTTCCAATTCGCTCCTTGATACCTTCAAAACACAAGATCAAACAGGCATCAGCGGAATCGGAATATCATACAAGATGGTGCTGATGTGACAAATTTTTCAACCCTCCTAGAAATCTCATCTTTTCTGAACTGTTGAAATTCAATTGTCATTCTTGTTGAACATTGACAGGCCGAGAGCCGCTAACTTTAGTTTCTCATTCACCAAGCATCCGTATCTGATCGGAAGACAAATTTTGAATGGAGCACTTGGTCATTGGCAACACACGTAAAATACATCACTGCCCTGCCAGAAGTCGCGTAATCGAGTAAACTGTAACTTTGTTTTCTATAGATACGGTTAACAGAAAGTTGTTCTGGCACCTTTACAGGTAACCCAATGGAACGTACCTAGCAATTTGATCACCGCATAAAGGGTATTTCAATTCAAAGCATGTAAGATTGATAAAAAGTAATTTTCGTGAAGTTTCTTAGAAATGTTTTGGTGGAATTAATTACAATGGAGATAAACGAACCCTGTTTCATTGGATAATCGTGGATTCGAGCATGAGATCAGTTTGTGAACTGTTTTCATGCTCGAATCCCAAAATATCCAACTCAACACTGCTCAACAGAGTACATGAATGTTTATCCCCTAAATGGAGGTAATTCATGAGTCAGAAATAGGGTGACATGTTTTTGAGAATAACTGAAAGTAGATATAGAGGATCTCCAACGAGTTATGTTGGGATATAAGATTTTATGAAACAAGTTTGATAAATGTGATTCACAACGAGTCGTAGACGAGTTGTGAATCAAATTTATGAAACGAGTTTCATAAAATCTTATATCCCAACATAACGAGTTGAAGATCTTGTATATCACATGAAAAAAACTAAAGCTTTATGCCTTTTTAACAACATCAGCTCTGTGGAGAACACGCAAACTGTATACAAGTCTTGTGTTGACTCAGACGCTTCACCACTATATGTCAGTACTGCGCTACACGCGCAACGAAATATAGTCCCTTTTAGTTTCGTCTTTATTTGACGTCTATTGTGTTATTTATTGGTAACATTTGTCAATAATATAATTTTAATCAAGATAATCAATTTTCAATAGTAATTCACAGCTATCTTTTGGTACGGAATCAAAATTACGTCACCCGTGCAGGTATACAATGAAAGTGATTACCGCTTAGACTATTAGCCACTAGTGACAGATAAGAAAATATGTAATGGATTTTTCAATGATATTATAGGGGTTTCATGTGATATATTATTATATCACATGAAACCCAAGCCATTACATATTTCCTTATCTCTCACTAGTTACATATCACTTGGCATCACGCCAACAAAATGACCGCACGTCTTTACATTGATTCAAGCAAATTAATGCTATTTCAAAAACCCACGCATGACACCAACACCAGACAATGCAAAATGAATGCCTTTTTCATTAAAGTTAAATTCTTGTCCAAATCACCTGTTTCTCCTTCAGATACAAACAACTGTATGTATTGAAAATATCGAAGGGGAGGCTCTGAAAATATTTATTTTATGATTAGTAAAAGTAACTAATGCAAGCATTTTCAAACTTTGAAGATATGAGTGGAAAGACAAATCAAAGCCGTTGACAAAAATGAAGCCGATTCTTGAGATTTTGATGCAATTATCTCTGCTGATGAGTTGAAGTAGATAAAATGCATTTTCGATAGTTCACCACCAATGTTCAGAAAATGATATGGAATTTCACACTTCAGTATATAATGAGAAATCATTGAAATTTCAGTGCTTTTTAAAAAAAAGCATTACTCCTAATGGGCTCATATATACCGAATATCAACAAAATCAGTGGATATTTATTCAAGTTATCAAGCGCGATCAAAATTCACAAAAATAAACTAATTACGGGCTGTAACTCTGCCCACAATAAGCGGACCTGGCCGTTTTTCGAACTCAACCAAGATATTGTTGAGGAAGTCTCATTGACCGAATATCAACAAAATTATTAATATTTGTTCAAGTGTTCAAGTTATCGCGCTAACGCCATCTGTAGATACCCGCTGGCCACCCATCCGCAAACCAACCATGCCTAACTATAGGTCAAGTTTTTTTTAAATAGATATCATATTTTCTAAAAATTAGGTTTTAAAAATCTTATTTATATATATATGTAGATACCGCAAAAAGATAAACATATAACAAAAGTATACATTGAAATTCAATGATTGAATGCAGGAATTTCCTTTATAAGATCCATTGTACTGATGGTAGCATGCAACTCCAGTATATACATGTAGGTTACAATGATCAATATTATTTCAATGCTAATCCAGTTGTTTATAATGAGAATTTGTTCACACACATAACAAAGCAATGAATCTATATATATACAAGACAGTGAATGCCTGTGGGGTCGCTCACCTGATTGTAAGGCTGAGAAGACTGGGAATCTGAACACTACCACAATCAGTACTTGTCAAGTTTTAATACTACAAAACAAGTAGTTAGAACTACACTAAGCTTAGAAATTTAGTGTTCACATTGACATACATACATACACAGTCTTAAATTAATTAAATTGAGGGTAGAGTATTAAATCTACAAAGTCTGCCCGTCTTGAATAACAGCAAACTTTATTATGTGTACCAAACATTAAATTACCATAACATAAATCAGAAGGTTTTTTTAAATCTGAAAAGTTTATGTTATGAAGAACTGAATTCTACAGGCAGTTCATATTCAATTTAAATGTGAAAATAGCAGAACA
This sequence comes from Siphonodentalium dalli, assembly GCA_032622095.1. NCBI lineage: Eukaryota > Metazoa > Mollusca > Scaphopoda > Gadilida > Siphonodentaliidae > Siphonodentalium > Siphonodentalium dalli. The sequence continues at coordinate 113,713,526 of CP136064.1, forward strand.
AGCCAGACAAAGGGTGTGAAAGGTTTTAAATAACCATGACAATCATGTAAGCTTAATGAAAAGCACCAGAAAATCACTCAACACTTACTATTAAAATATTCAAAAGAGGTTTGGCATTCATACACACATGTTGCCAACATCACCAGTATATTTGCGACAAAGATGTGTATGTATAGCATGGCTTTCTCTAATGTGGTGACAAACCCTGACTAGATGACTAAATGGTCGTCAAGTCTCTATTTTAATTATAATTTTATTTATACTTATTTATAATTTATACTCCCAATAACAAGTAGAATATTGATCATGAACACACTAATAAAATACATGTACTCTTTGCAAAAGCAAAATTGGGAATCCTGAAATCAAAATCTGTGATCCTCACAAAGATGAGTACTGTTTTACTCAGCTTATTATATGAGTGGGTCCCAGAATGCCATATCTATCTACTCAAGGATGAACATCATACAATACAGGAAATCTGTATATATTTCAATATTCATTGGCATTGGCATTACAGGGACAACCAAAAACACGGTAAATCTGTGAGAACGATGGAATTTTTTGTTTCTTCAGTGCAATTATTTCCTCATCAGAAGCCTCTTCTCTTGAATAATGCTCAATAATTTTATATTGATTTTAGTATTTATAATTGTCCTTAGAGATGTATTTGAAGAAAAAAAATTACATGACATTGGAAAAATATCCCCCCTCTCCAAACCACTGTTAGCGTGTCGCTGCGAGAGTAGTATATAGGTTATTTATTTGGATGACTGACTACCAAATCAGATGGGCAATTAATCTCCCACTCCTTGTTCAATTTTGAGGAGAAACATGTGTGCCCCACTATGCTATGAGTTTCAAGACCTAGTGGAATTAATTTCATTCATAACAATGTAAGCCAGGCATCGCATTTGTTCAGCTGAGAGAACTGTTGACATTGACATTTCTAAATACTTTATAATGACCAGACAAGATGTGCAGAATACTAGTACAGTAAAACCTCTCCAAACCGGACCCTCTATAAACCAAATCCCTCTCCATAATGAACAAATTGTCCAGTTCCGAATTCACCTAAGTGCATTCTAAATAAAAATTACCTCTGCAAACAGGAACCTCTCTATCGACCATCAGATGGTTTACTTAGTCCATAATTGAATGCATACATTTAATTTTTACCTCCAAAATCCAAAAGCAGATTGCAATACCAACCGAACAGCAAGTGCAGTAGATTTGACATACTTGATACTGAGCTCTTGTTGGCTTTGGTGTAGACTGGGGATCTTTTATAAGTTTAAATTTCTGCTCAACATTCAACTCTGAGCGGTTGTTTTCGTGACGGCTCATTCATTGTGATACATGTATGTTGATTAAACCTGTATTGCTGACAATACATTACAATCATGTACTTTGAGCAAATTAGAGTTTAGTTTGGACAGTGGTTGTAAAAATAAGAATCCAACTCACTGCAATGATTGATGTATAAACAAAATGTTAGTGCTTTAATTCCCCGTGTCAGGTCACCATTGTTCACTCAATACACATGTGAAATAAGCATAGTTATCTAATCAGACACCTGCTGTTATAATACTGTTAATTAATCCATTAGTTAAATTGGTACGCATATACAAGAGTACGAAACTACTATACCTGTGCTACTATATCAGAAACATTTTTTAAAACCGTGAATCATCGTTTGTCTCCTGTCATATCTATAGATTGATTATGTGTTAATTATAACATGTTCTAATTCTTATTATACATGTACCATGCTTTATCTATTAGTATTTATATTTTATTTCGTAATTTATTGAATACAGTTTAATTAATCAATAATGAGTTGGTTGGACTTCGACAACTCTTAGTAGCTAGCAACGGCAATACATTCCGATCGTAGTGTGATTTTCTATAAACAGAACACCTCTCTATAAAACCGAACAGAAGGTCCGGTCTTAAGGGTGTTTGGTTTGGAGAGGTTTTACTGCAGTAGAGACTGTAGACATTCTATCTGGTAGCATCTGCCATATGTGTATATATCATTATAACAGAAAGTTTTAATTAAATATCCAGTCCTCAAAATTGACCATGGCAATAAACAATGCCATGGCAAAGCCCATGACAACATGTGGAATCTAACAGGCCATAGCATTAAATTTGCCATGGCAGATTTTTCCTAATTTTGAGGGCTGAATATCTGTTTAATTATCAGCTACATGTATTTACACATTGGCATATAAATAATATAGCCATATCAGCAGTAGTCAAAAGGCATGGAATCGTTGAATTTGGCAGGGACAGCTCACCCCCCCCCCCCTTCACAAATTGTCCACCTTAAGGGTAGGTGTCATGTCAGAAATTTCCGGGGGAGGAGGGAGGGGGTGCAAATATATCAGGCTGGATCAAGAGTGGGGAGGATGTAGTTGGAATTAGGTTAATAATTCCCAACCAAATCTTACAAAAACAAGAGGTACGCTGTCGATTGGCATTTGCCCCCGACCGTAGCAATTCGGATTAAGCATGGACGAAACTGCGGATATCCGAGGAGGTCTATATGACCATTCCAAAAGAAGTTCGTACAGAAATGTTGACTAAAAACCCCAAAACAAGCGATCCGGAAACCCAAAAACAAACGAAAATTCAAATTTTCTAAGTTGAAAAAAGGGCCATAACTCTGGCAAAAATCATCAGATCATACCCAAATTCGCACTTGACATGTATTTTGATATAACTGATCCACAAAAATACGGGATTTGCAATCGTACCACCAAAGCTCACGCTATCATCTGGAAACCCAAAAAACAAGAGAAAAATTGAATTTCCTAAGTAAAAAAGGGCCATAACTCTGGTGAAAATGGGTGGACGAAACCAGCGCTATGCATGTAGCTGTTCCCCCATGCTGCTCTATCACCATACCAAATATCAGCTAAATCTGCCTAGCGGTTGCTGAACAATAATGTAAAATGTTTGTACGGACGGACAAAATTTAATTTTCTAAGTCAAAAAAGGGCTATAACTCTGGGGAAAATGGGTGGACAAAACCCGCGCTATGCATGTAGCTGTTCCCCCATGCTGCTCTATCACCATACCAAATATCAGCTAAATATGCCCAGCAGTTGCTGAACAATAATGCAAAATGTTTGTACGGACGTACGGAAGTACGGACGTACAGAGACGTCGACTATATACCCGCCGACTTCAAGTCGGGGGCATAATTAATACAGGAGTGTATCATGGAAGAAACTTTAATGAAATATTATGGTAATAAATGCTGACTAGAAGGTACAATTTTTTTTTAAACCCATCGTCTGTCTGTCTCTGTGTGTGTTTGTTTGTAACTAGGACTTCACAGTATATCAATATAATATCGAATATCGATATATATTTTTAATTATCGGATCGTGTCGAGCTAAAACTAAATTATTGAGTACTCTAACCGACAGTGTCGTAATGAGCAAAAGGGTGCGACAGTCACCACCATCGCTGGTGAGACAAAGATTCTAAAACGTTAAAAATAATTAGTGTGCCAAGAAGCCTACTCATTCATAAATGATTGTGTTGATTAAACCCCGTTATGGTGCTATAATCTGTGTTTTAACAGGTTAGTTTGTGCTGGGGATAAACTGGCATGAAGCTATATAAGATATAATGTTGGTGTCTTTAAATTAGCCTAAACTGAATATCATCTATAACTGGATTCCTTGCCAGCATCATGATGCCAATCTATATACATGTAGTTGATAAGAAACATTTAAGAGACATGTTACAATTCTTCGATCATTGGTACAAGTTGCCTGGTCGCAACTTCTTTGGTGAGAAATCTGTATAACAACATACGTGAAAGAGTTATCAAGTTAGATTTGGGAATGCGATGTGCAGCATTTCAGCGTAGAAATACATGTGGTCATCAGTAGGCATGACACCACATTTGGATTGACTGTAAAATCCATAGACAGTGAATGGAGACTACAAGGTCGTGTTCTAGAAACATTATATTTAGTGATCTGTGAATCAGGGATTTTGCATCGATCTCCTTCCTGATATCGACATCGAATCGATTCTCAAATCGAATCAGCTAGTGATTGTCTGATTGACATTGTTTACTTTGGTGTCTCATGACAAAAACACTGCAAAATTCACTAGCTACCATGTAAGAATGTTAATCTTCTTAAACATCCCTTGGAACTTGTGTTTTCTTTAGGAAAACCATGATATAGGCAAGTCACTCTCCGTCTCATGGAGGGTTTGGGATACGCACTGAATAAGGTAAAGAAACTGCTTCCATATCAAACTCTTAGAACTCTATACTACTCTATTGTTCAAAGTCGTTTACTGTATGGCATTGAAGTATGGGGTCACAGCAAACATGTTCATAGACTGTTTCTGCTTCAGAAGAAGACTATTAGAATTATAAACAATAAGCGCTATAACTCACACACTGATCCCTTATTTAGCAAAAATAAAAAATTTAAAGTTCAAGATCTATACGAACTCAATGTTGCACTGTTTATGCAAGAGTGGCGGAACAGAGGTCTTCCAGATTCTTTTAATTCATTTTTTGAAATAAATAAAGCAAATACCCGACAGAAGGGTCTCTTTAAATTCTCGAAATCGCGGATAAAGTTCCTTGATTCATTCCCGACATTTAAATTCCCCGCAAGTTTGGAATAACCTATCCAAAGAACTTCGATCGGAACCGACACAATGCAATTTAAAAAAAAAAAATTATCAGTAAATTCATTGATTCATATCCCACGTCAGTGACTTGTAATAATCCATACTGCCCAGAATGCGTACGTTAACGATGGCACCATGCATAACTCTTAATATCAAGCATGTAAGGTTCGTTCTAGATTTGTTGATCGCGATTTGCTATTTAGTACATGTGTGACGCTTCAAACCAGTATGCACCGTGCAACGACTCCACACCTTCCATCACATTCGACAATATAATGTTCTAGTGTTCTAACTGGATCTCATCCAACTGGCCTGGCGGGTTTCTTTGAAAATGAGGGCAACCTTGGTTTACATGTAAATAAATGTCTGTTTTTAAGAAACCCGCTAGACCACATGCCACATGCACTCCATCGGGTCCGTCAAAGAAGAGCATATGCATATACATAATTATGTCTGATATATACTAACTATTACATTTAATCGTTGACATAACTGGAGTTGACACAATACAAATTATGATGGGGTTGGCAGGAAGACAGCCATGCACGAGGTTATGCCAACCCCAGGCTGAGTGCACCCCATTTGGGAGTCAGCATGATGTGGATCGTCATATATCCATATCTTGCTGACCCTCAACTGGGCAAGTAACTGATCTTATGCACTTGACGATTCAATCCTATTTATGATTATTTTTGTATTTCCTGTATTCTTGTATATTTAATACACTTTTGCCAATAAATTATCTATCTATCTATCTACGTTGCATTGAATTTCTATATAGCTGTGTCATGAGGAACATGACACAAGATGTGACAGTAAGACACTTACAAATTTCACACACTTGGATATGGGTACACCTATGAGCTATATAATTGTTGTAGTCCGATACCAATGGTAATTACCTATTACATTTTTCACACCACAATAGATCAAATACCTGCATCACATATCCACAGTAATTGTCTTCACTGAGGGGGTCCAATAAAACATACATAGATTACAAGTGTTAAATGTTATCAACAAGATTCAACGGATAGAAACTTGGTGCAACATGCTCGATTTGCCGGGAAACAGAAACTGAAAGTAGGAAATTTCTAGGAATACTGCCGGCAGTGTCGCAAATAACGGGTCGCATATAATGATGTCCATTTAAGAACATATAATAGACCGATTGTTCGAAGGTTTCTGTTCATTCCAATCTATGTTTTGTACCGCATAATGGCGACTGACATAGAATTTTATTCATATATCTGAATTGGATATCTGAAGTTCTAAACATAAGGTAATCAATTGACTTCTGCATCTAACGTTCACTGCACCGTGTAGACAATTTATATAGTGTTGATACAGATTACAAATATATGCGGCGAATCGATCACTGTCACAGGTTGCGATCGAGCCACATAATTTGCATAATCTATTCTGAACGACATACATTCAAAATTACATACGTTGGCTAAATTTTTTGTGATTTCAGGTCGTTCAAAAAATGGTATGTGTTATCTAGAAACAAATAATGAGAATACTCCAAAGTAGCACCGATTTGAAAATATCCGAATCAGCGGACCGATTCGGTGTCGATCTCGAATTGGGTGCCCGATATCGACATTGATTGAATCTCAAATACCTGCAGGTCCCTAATTATATTATAATCCCCCGATAACACTGGGATGTTAATCCTGATCAACTCATGCATAACAGCAGACAATGGGCAAAGCGTTATAATAGCGGTTGACATTCTCAGATGGCAACCCCTTTCCGGCTGCAGGCACAATTTTAATCTGGCTGTCAACAGCTCGATGAAAGATGAAAATATACTACCTGGTGTTTGCTGCGGAATAGTTTCAGCTTTCTCTACCAGCTGAATTTGTCAGCGCAAACCTAAGCTCCATTCGGTGGGAAATGAAGGATATTTTGTTATGCAAATTATGTTCATATTGTGTTAGCCACTTTGAACAGTCATTTCGTTCCAATTCTGTGTTAATTAAATAAACGTATATTACGTTGAATTATCGTTTAGTTCTTACTTTCAATAACCACATGTCTCAGACGATTCACCAAATTTCATGCCGATTGGTCAAAGAAAGAATACCTGAGATCGAAAGTGTTTCCCAAAGGCCGTAAATGTGATTTGTTTTCCCTTACAATCGGAACAGGTGCTGGCACGGATACCTCCAACGAAAGTCAATGACACTGTAGCTCAATTTGGGGAGCGTTAGTAATGTTATGCTGTGCAGTCAATAGAATGATAAAGAAGGAAAGTCAAAAAGTTTCAGTAAATGGATATTATTGTTTATATGAAATTAACTTCATCTCAAACATTTCTCAACTAAATGTGGGCTGCACGGTGTGCTGATGGATTAAAATGTGAAATCGAAGATGGCTCCAGGCGTGCATGTTTTTTTGTTTTTTTGGAAGAATTAGACAGCTTCCATATAGAAGTAACACCAAAGAACCATATGAAGTTTGGATGAGGGATGAGGCGTGCGTGTAGGGTGCACCAAAGGATTTAAAGAGTAAAATCCAAGATGGCCACTGTCGACCATGGATTTTGGAAAACATTGTTGGCTCCTATCTAGAGGTAACCGCGAAGATCCTTATGAAGTTTGGTGATGATCGGATGGGGGATGTGGCCTGTAGGTTGACCCGAAGGATTTAGTCATGCAAAGAGTAAACTACAAGATGGCAACCAGCAGCCATGTATTTCGGAAATAATCGATGGCTCCCATTTAGAGGTCACCACGAATGAAGTTTGGTGGCGATTAGATGAGGAATGTGGTCTGTAGGGTGTGTCAAAGGATTTAGTCATGCAAGGAGTAAAATTCAAGATGGCTGCTGGTGGCCATATTTATCATTGAAAATCGCTAAAATTTGATAGCTCCCATCTAGAGGTATTCCTAAACATGTCTGTAAATTTTTTTAACATTTCTCCAATAAATGCGTGCTGCAGGCTGTGCCAATAGATTCAAATCTGAAATCCAAAATGGCCATGTTTTTTTTTAAATTTCAGAAAAAAAATATGAAGTTTGGTGATGATCGGATGAGGGATGCGGCCTGCAGGGTGAGCCAAAGGAGATTGAAATTGTCGATGGACGGGCGCACGTTTGCTGATGCCAACCCAATGCAATAGCTCAAACAAGTAGAGCTAAAAATGCTGATTAGCTGCTGATCTGCAATTTACAAACTAAAATTCTGAACAACAGATTCCACTGAACTCAGTTTAACTCAAATAAAACAAAGTATTTCGTTTGGAGTTTGTGCATGGGATGTGGGACTGAGGGAGTATACTCGAAAACAGCGAGGTGACAGCCCGGGACACAGTTTGACTGCACTTTCAGCAGTTCAAAATCCTGTTTGAAAAGAACAGCAGTACAGTGGGTACCGCTCAGCAGAATCACACAAACTCAGTAAGAAATTGAAAATTCTGACCAGGAGTAACACAGTTACATCACTGATGATTAACTGATTGCAACGAATCCTACACTTGGTTCCTGAGTAAGACATGATCAGTAGCACGGACCACATGTACAGTTGTCTACACCATCCTGGTTAACGCTTTGTCGGGCAAATGTTTAGTAGTAATCAGCCTCTCGCATTTTAATTTACCGTAGATTTCTGTCCCAACTTTCTGACCCACTATTTCCCCCCAAAATGCGCAATATACATCGGTAAGTCATTGGGGGGGGGCTGAGATTTAATTGGCAGTTGCTGCGACGAACAGTGCAGACCTTTTTCCTCAAAACAAGGTCTGTATCAAATAAATGTTTAATTAAAAATAACAATTAAAATATTAATAGTTATTATCAGTGTATTTATTCCCTTTCCAATGAATACAAAATTATCAATTACACAAATCCAGCATGATGTCATCTCCATCTGAGAAATGGCTTTTGATTTTACAAATTGTTTTGACTGGTACTGTGAACAAAATACAAAAAAGTAGTCATGCAGAATGTGCATGACATAACTACTAGTAACACCTCAGACGGTATGACAATGTGTCTTTTGCCAACCGCATTAGTCTTTGATGTCGGCTTTTAATAATGCTACTGTTATAAAAGTTGTTTTATCACATAATTAACCCACAAAACCAGCTTCATAATTATTGGTAAGACATACGTGTAATATTAGCGTGTGCGATGACGTCACGCCATTATTTAAATTACTTGCGATCGCTGAAATTTATGATTATTGTTTTCGATGAATACTTCGCGTTTATTTGATCATGTTATAAAAGGCATCTCAAACTTGTTCTATTTTATACGTAATTTATCAACTTCGTCCACTAAATTCTATTTGAGCCTCGGTAAACCTCGGCTCAAATCGTATTTAGTGAACTCGGTTGATAAATTCCTTATAAAATAGAATCTCATGTGAGATCCTCTATGTATCCATTGTATGCTGTTGTGCTTGCATGCTTTTAGTTCATTAACTTGAGATCTAAGAAAGACAATCTGTTTTAATTTGGTTTCTATACAAAGCTTCAATGTTCCTGCTTGTTGTCTCAAGTGCAAGGAAATGGCTACTTTTCAGTGATAAACATCCAAATTCTCTCCAAACAGGGCGTCTGGTATGTGCTTCCTAAATATGGCCTCATTCCCCAACCCCTAGCGGAAACCCTGCTGGAATTCTGAAAAGTTAGATTCAATTTCGTCACATTTATTGCGTATGGCTATTATGGAGTCTAACCGATGAAATTGACCGAAAATGCACACCAATAAGTGAAAAAGAGTTCATCCATAAACCCATTATTTTTGACAGGCAATCCCCTAGTATCTCATACTGAGCCAGTGTCTTGTACATTCTGATATATCTAACACCAACTATTGCTATACACACACTTGCATTGAAGCTGGTGGTGAAAGAACAAAACAACCAATGACAGCCGAATCACTCATTAGACTGGGCAGACTAGATAATACTGGTCCTTTGAAGTCAACCAGACAGTATGATTCAAATTTACTTCACAGAAAAGTTTAAATTCTGATGCTACAAGTTGTAATATAGAAGAAAAGATCGCTGACCAAAATGTCCCCCGATGAAGGTGGCAGGTTTGAAGGATTTATGGGTTTCAGATCCCTATACTACAAACTATAGGAGGAATTGATTACACCAATATGATACAAAGTGCATATTCACTAAATATGTTGCACATCTTCAATGTGTCGAGAAAGGGTCAATAACTCTAAAATAAAAAAACATAAAACAATTCTATGTTGACAAATGGCAATAAGACGCCAAAGGTGTGCCAACTTAAAAAAAACAATTACTGGAAAATGACGGAATCCAGGCTCAGGCAAAAGATTCTATGTCACAATAACTCAGCTAAATGACTCTGACTGAACTCAAAATCACAGGTGCAAAGGTTCCCATGCTGGTTGACATCTGTGCCAAGTTTTATAAAAATTGACAGAATACATGCTCGGACAAAGTTCTGGATGCACAGACACACTCACGGATGATGGTCATTACATGTACTATAGTCCTCCGACAGAATGTTGGGGTACAACTATCTCAATTAACAAAGCTAACTTTCCATTTTTATCTCAATTTATAGAAGAAAATCAGAAACTGTCATCAGTATATTATACACAACGCTCCATACACTCCATTCATGACACCAAACATTCACAATAATCTAATCTATGCAGTATGATGCCAAACAATAATATGGTCAAAATGCATCACAAAATAGGAAAGGATTTAATAATAACTTTTGACCATTGATAAATCTTGGTTATCGATTTTCATGACTAACACATCTTCACCAATTATAAAATAAACAACGTAATCCCAACTGGTTCTAAATCTTGAGGTTCTGAATAGATATCTGACTAGATATATATATTAGTTAGAGGACAAACGTTCACAGTGAAGTTAACAAGGAGTAATGCTGAACAGCTTTACAACAACCTAATTTACACAATTTACAACAGCCAAATCATAAACTAGAATATGTGCCATGATGTATCAATAATGTATGTTGACAGCCCATATAGTTTCTATTGTTGAATTCTTGGGCAGGAAACAAGTTATTCCCCTATAACTACCCTTATTTGACAAAACAACGCCATTGTAACAAATTTCAATTCTCAAAAAAATAAATCCTGGCACTAATTTGATCCAACTATGTTTTACAATTTCAAAAAGGTCAGCTCACAACATATGGAAACTGGGTCCCCGGCAATAAACTACAATTTATTTTAATTAAAAAATTGGAATAATGTCATTGAATGTCAAAGGGAAATGTTGTGGTGTACTTTAACAATAAATTTATCCAGCTTTGCACCAAGTTAATTTACTCATTAAATTTTTTCTTATTTGCATCATAATTAATAGTTTAAATTGCCATGTAAACTACAGATTCATCAAGATAGCAATATTTTCTGCCACATTTTCAAATTATCATGAATCACACAACTTCCCATGCCATGTTACTTCCTTCCTGTTGATGCATGTTATTTTTTGGAAGTGTGATTAAAAGCGGTATTGCGTAAAATATTAATAGTAACACTATAAACATATATATCCACAAATGTTTCTCATTTATTGGGCTCATTTTACAATGTTAGTATGTGTGGGCAAATATGGCACTATCGTAAAACTATTTGAAAACGACACGTCATTCCACCTGCCAACCAAATGATGACATAAATCGTTGTTCTAACCACAAAAGGGTTAAGGTTGATACTAGTAACTGAAGGAGATCTACTACACAATATTAACAAAACTTATCAGGTACATACTTGTTTAAGAAGGTTCATAGAATTCTTTGGAAAAAGAGTTCAGCGTGGCCCTATTTAGACAAATCTGAATTCAAGTCCTCAAAGCATTATCCAGAAAATTAGCAAAAACAGTACAAAAATGGGAATATGTTTGAAACATGATGTCATCAAAATGCCCACATTGAAATTGAGTCAGGAGACGGTCCATACTACTTGAAGGACAATACCTATACATACCATGATTCGGATTGATCCGTCCAGTAGTTTCAGGGTCTAAACAAAGATACATAGATAGATACATTTAAAGCACTGGCTCAGTATGAGGACTTCACTGCTTTGTAAAGAGAGTAAGTAAGTTATCATCTAAATACCGGTATGCCAGATGATATTATTCCTTCACATTTACATGTAAATATGTGTATATAAGACAATCAAAGACAAACAATGTTCTACATATTTCAAAATAACGATATGCATTCATAATAACGGCTCACATCTAGAGCCACATAATACTAAACCCAGTTAACTAATGCTACCAGTAAATACTAATAAGGATTAGTCAAATAATAGATCAATTGGTCATGTCTGCTGAAAACGTTCTGGTTAACAGGCTATCATAAAAATCAAATTGAATTTTTAATATAAATTAGTTTATGGCTGCAGTTAAGTTATTAATTTCCATACATGCCACAAAACATCAATTAATTAATGGACGTGGATTGGGTAAGATTTTCACACATCTTGTAAAAATCTATGTCGAGTCGGGGTGTCAACTCAAGACACCTGTGGACTATAGAATAAAATTAATAAATTTCTGGGACAAGTATGCATATAATTTAACATTTTATTTGATCCAATTGCCTAAAATTGTATGAGTATATCTCGATGACAGCATTCTATTAATTTCACTTCGTTTTTTATGCCATCCATAAAATATTTGTATTCCAGCTATTCCCATTGATTCGTACTCCCATCGTACCGTACTCAATACAGTGAAAGTTGAGATTTTGGTCGACTGGCATGTTTTATTCCAGAGCGATGTCCATTTCCATTGGCATCCATACTTGGCATATTAGTAAAGTTCTTGTTAATACTTCAGGCTAAACAAATCCCTCAAATACAGAAAATTGGAGTAGTCTCCATTTAACTGAATTTATTATCTGCATATATATGAGAAATTCAAACATGTATGTTATAAAGGACTTTGGTGGTTTGGAACCTCAGATTATATCTAGTAGGCCACACTTTTATCACAATATACTGATTATGGGGATCAAAATAGGTCCATAATAGCATTGAACGATTAATTTTTTTATTATGCATGTTTATAATGTGTGAATATATGAATATCCAAGTCACAGCATCTTTTATCGTCGTTTGACATTAGAATTAAAACTTTCATTTTAGCATGTTTCTTGTCGTTAAATTGGGGGAATTGGAAAAGACAGGTACATGTCGATAGCCCCATGCAGGTGGGAGAATAGAGAGAATACATGTACAGGACCTACAGTAAGTAAGATTTGAATCGTCCCGGCCGTCAGCGTGCCAACTGCATGGAACACTAGACAAGTACACCTGAACTACTACAGGCCAAATAAAGAACTGAAAAAGTAATGTCTTTAATCCAGTCCAATTCTAGAGCTAGTAGTAAGCGTCCTGTACCATATTTGGTAGATATGCTTTGATATATCATACTTGTAGCCTCAAAACAGACAAAGCCATTACATTCAAACAGAGATAAAGCATTTTCATGAGAATGTTTGATTGAATTGATTGTCGGCATACCGGTATTATTGAACTGCAAATATACAGTTGTTAAAATAATATGGACTCACAGTGCAATAACATCAAGGTCAACAGGAACTTGTCGGGATTTGGACACACTGTAAATATTATTATTACCACTTTATAGGGCGTTCTCTAGGCCATTGATAATGTTTTTCGGGCGTTCCAAATAGCGTATTGTTACCAAAACAGCGGGCCGCGGGCCGATAATGAGAAGCCTAGTTCAATATCGGCCCGCCGCCCGGAAACTATAGATCTCGTTTATTATCGCGAGAGTTACGTCCCTTCAACTTTCGATCTGGCGTGTTTATTTCAAGAAAATAATGGGAAGATGTATCCGATTTCCTTGACACTATAGTGGTTTTATGATTGGAATTCACGCTATATGATTGAATTATTGTATCAAGCGTAAGTATGCATTGATAATTTTAGCTGTCAACCTCTCATTGGTTGTTACTCGTCTCCAATGCTGGGTTTTCCCCTGTCCTATTTTCGAGACTCCGTCAGTCCGTGTCAGCTGACAAGTCAAATGGTATCAAATTTAAATGTTCTTGAAAATATTTCTCTCTTAATCTACTTCATTATTCCACTAAATCCTCAAATGGGTCAAATGTCCAAAACTATGGTAATAATAGTAATAACATGATTTCATCGGGCATTATGGTTTATTAACGGCCCTCTGAAATGATTAACAGCCCTCGGGCCTATTAGCGTCCCTCGACTTCGTCTCGGGCCGCTAATAGGCCCTTGGGCTGTTAATCATTCCAGCCGGGCCGTTAATAAACCATAACGCCCTCAAAAATCATGTTATTGTTATATTAATGTTTCTGTGTCATAATTAGGTCAGGGAGGTATCTTCACCTCGGGTCCTCGGCTATACCCACCATCTCCACTCAGTCCTCATTAATAGTATGCTCTTACTAATAACTGGTTCTGACAATCCATATATTCAGGTATCGGTATAAAGTGCAGAGGATTACTGCAGATGGGAATTGAGACAAAAAACACTTAAAACACAGAGCGATTACTAACATAACTTATAACTAATTACTGCCACCGTGCACCCCCACCCGTTCACCAACGCGACGCAAATCTTGCCCCACATTCATGGCACCATAGGTTGCTAAAAAGGATTTGTGGATATGACAAAATAGTGCAACAGAGAATACTGTTTGAAAGAAAGTATTTATGTCACAAGAGTCACCTTGATGCTGTCTTAAAAATATTTATTCCCGATTGGCTTAAAAGTTAAACATAAGTTCAAGCAGTCACATTTAGATGGGTTCATGTTTGCTAAAGGTGCTAAACAGTAACTGTTATCGGGCGTCTCGTCGAAGCGCATAAAATAGCGCCAAACAGGGCTTTTTTGTCTGCCTGTTCACTCGACTGTTAAAAAAGAACAAAAACAGTTGCTTACGAATTTATGTCACAAGAGTCACCTTGATGCTGTCTTTAAAATATTTATTCCAGATTGGCTTAAAAGTTAAACATAAGTTCAAGCAGTCACACTTAGATGGGTCCATGTTTGCTGAAGGTGCTAAACAGTAACTGTTATCGGGCGTCTCGTCGAAGCGCGTAAAATAACGCCAAACAGGGCTTTTTGGCTGCCTGTTCACTCGACTGTTAAAAAAGAACAAAAACAGTCGCTTACGATAATGATAATAACACGATGGTCAAGTCAAAATTGATGTATTCTGACACATTATTGATCATAGAGGCTGATAATTTGACAACAACATGCAAGGAAATATAAATGGGTAGTCGGCATTGTTTCAATCCAAAACTGAGTTGTTTTCTCAGTTAACTACCATCACTAACACTTTCTTTACTAAATACTCATAGTCACGTAGTTCCCTTAGGAAAGTTTAAAGAAACGTTCAGAAAATAAGTTCAACAAAGGACCATCATAGTGTTGAAACAATTAGGGGTTTACAGAAGGAGAAGTCAATTTAAAGTTGATTAGTCGAACCCTGTCTCCTGGGGACATGATTGAAAATGGAACGTCTTTTCAAATGACATTTTGAAAACTGTTATTCATAAGTTTCTGGCTGATAACTTCACAGATATGTCGTTAATATGAACTTAGTGGTATTTCTCACAATAAATCCAGTCAAAAATATAAAAAATAGGCTTGATGAATGTATCTAATCTATATGAATAAAGAGTAGAGAAGGTAAACATGTTAACAAATCAGGATATTCAAGATAAGTAACGCCGAACAAAATCCGGAACCTAGAACTTGAAAACCATTCCGGGCAGTGTTCGCGCTGTCGGTGGTAGTGTTGTGTGGTTAACCGAGAAAACAACTCGGTTTTGGTTTTAAACATTACCGACCAAAACCGACCGATGTGATTCTGCCCCAACCGACATTACGGTTTTGTTTTTGGTAAGTTTATTTTTCAATTGAATCGACTTGTTAGTTGATACTGTTGTCAAATAATCGGCCTCTCTGATCAATAATATATCGGGATGTGTCCATTTCGTCTCAGATATGTGTTGTTATAATATCGTAAGCGTCATTGCGTTGCCAAACGAAAATTGAAATGAGGAAGCTTGTCGTTGCAAAAATGAGAATGCGAACGAAAAGAAATGTTATACCACGTGGGAAATGTTCCGGAAACTTTTTGTTCTGGAACCTACGATCGATCTATGAGTGGCCACAGTCAACACGAACTACATGCAGTAGGTCGTTGACTTTTGTCACCTTTATTGTCAACTGTCTTAGAATAAGTGTGCACTGTATTTGAATTGATTACGTGTGCATGACGAAACATTTCATTCCGTGCGAAAATAAAGTCGGTAGTTAGAACTGCAATTTCTGAAACTTCATTCTTCCGGCTAATCGGTCACTAAAATTGAACTTTTATATACAACGTTCAACGAAATATTACGAATTTGAGTCGGCCAATTGCAATACACACGTATGTTTACGTGCACTTATTTGTGTCTTGTTGATCGCGGCAGTTATTTTTGCGCGTATCGGTATCTCTCACCCACAAACTGAGCGGGAACATCAAACGCGTAATTACGTCATCATTATCGAGAAACTGGGCACATGCTACACCGTAACTGATTGATTACCACGGCCGTGTCTTTAAACGATATCGGTATCAATATAAGTCGCACGGGACTTCATCTTGTATGCATGAAACGTCGCTGTATTTGCGTTTCCCTTTTATGTTTTGATTTTGGTATGGGGGATATATTTGTGTATATCGGAAAAAAGTTTAGGGTCAACGTCTAGAAATATTGTCAGTCGGGCACAACTATTTTGTGTTTGCTTAAACTTGATGGTTCAATATGACTTTTATCTCACATTCTCAATAAAGTTCATGATTTAGCAACACAGCAAGATGTTCCCCAACTTATTATGACCCTCTGTAACTGGTAATGCCTGTTTTGTCCAGTTGTGTTGGACTAATTGCTATATGTTAAGTGATTGCTTACTAAAACCGAAACCGAGGTTTTTTACCCAAAAAAAAACGAAATCGAAACGTAAATTCTAAAACCTCACAACACTAGTCGGTGGCCAAATTGGCCAATGGCCAATCTTTTTCGAATTTGGCTAATAAAAATTTCATTTGGCTAAACTTTTGCCTAATTGTTATTACCCCAAATGGAGATGGAAAGCATGGAGCTGGAAAGCAATTAAAAAGAGCTGAATAGATCGACGAGTCCAGACGAAGTTATTAGGCGACGAAAATATTTCGTACTTCACAAAGTCTTCAGAAATATCATACCGCAACGGTCCAATAAATATGAGGATTTTTTTTTATACGCTGTCGATGACACCGACTATGTAAACATGTATGCTTTGAAGAGAGTTGTCATCAGTGAGCACAATGAATAGGTGAATACCTAGTGATGACACTGTTGTTTTGTGGAGTGTTTTTGTAATGTCCAATAAATTGGCAGATCAGATAGCATCCATCATTCACATTCACTGCACATAATCAAACTTCACGAGACAGCAACAGGTAAGCTCTAACATTCAAGCAGCATAATCGTCAAAATGCTTAATCTGTACACTGGTTATGTAATTTTGTGTTGATTAGGCAGTCATTAAGATAAAATACCTAAATGCATTTTTCTTAATTGGATGTACAGGCGAGCCGTTCTTTACTCAATGGTTACATGATGTGTAATAAACTGCATCCCGTCTAATAACAACATGGCTTCACATCATAAAAGGTTTGAATACAATAGATATTCAAAAGTTATCACCTTACTATAATAAGCAAGACATTGTAGTTAGCGACCGTCATGGTGTCAGCGATATAAGAGTTATTACAATTGGTTTAGCGGATTTATGTGATTATAATTATATAGAATGTTAGTTTCATGTTTGCGAATTTCGTTTCAGGTAACAACTCCCATAGTGCATCTGATCAAATGTTGAAGGAGAGTAAAACATGAAGGAAATACAAGTAACAACCATAGCCAAAGCAGAACAGTCCATAGTCTCCGCGATGAAAAATTTCTTACTTTGATTTTCACCACCGCATTTTGTATTAATGCTTTACATGAATTGATCTGTCTGTGCGATATAACGCATAACTATGTTCGTATAATATTGTTTTTAAAGTTGTTTTTGTGTTGTTTTAGTTATGTCTTTATTCTAAGTAACAAATAAAGTTTAAAACAAATATTTTAGTCATTAATTGTGAAGCGCCGAAAAAATGAGGATTTAATTTGGCCATAGTTTTTTTAATTTGGCCAAAAAACATTTGGCTAAAGTTTTGTTCATTTGGCTAATAAAATGTTCATGTGGCTAAAATTTTGGCCACAAGATTTTTCGGTCCAGCGCGAACACTGATTCCGGGTCAATGACTTTTGTAACAACTACTTAACTCTTACATGATTGGAGCTTCCTGAAATTTTGCAAAAACCCTGTGCCAATGCATTCTCTTATATATGTGAGGCTCCCTATTGGGGAACCTCACATATATAAGAGAATACATTGGCCTAGCAATATTTACATGTATCTTGACCGTGTTAACCAGTGCATTCTGAATAATAAGGTTACCGTTTTATTGAAGGCGGTTCATCATTTGAAGGGATCTTTACACCCTATGCTGTTTATGGTTA
This sequence comes from Siphonodentalium dalli, assembly GCA_032622095.1. Lineage (NCBI taxonomy): Eukaryota > Metazoa > Mollusca > Scaphopoda > Gadilida > Siphonodentaliidae > Siphonodentalium > Siphonodentalium dalli. Next base: position 113,731,798 of record CP136064.1, read on the forward strand.
TCAGTAGGTCAAGTTCGGGATATGTTTCAACTAATCGTCTGGCAAATTTCAGCGTTTACTTAATTAATAATCAAGTCGATGTTGATTAGTCGACTAAACGTTTCAACACTAGCCACCATTAGTTGTTTGTTGAACTTGTTATCTGGACATTTCCCATCAATAAAAACTAGAGGCGAGACTGCTCCAGAGGGACTAATTATACACCCACAGTGCAATTTGGCTATATTAAGATATTTGTTTTAAGAAATATAAGGAATACAAGCTCGGACAAAATTATGAATACTGTGGAGAATTTCTAAGTCGAAAAAGGGGGATAACCCCACTAAAAAAGTCCAGTGGAAGTCATAATTGAAAGTGCATAGGTTCCAATGGAACTAGATATCTGTACCATGTTTGAAACAAATTGACTGAAATATGTAGGAATATATAATTTTAAAAATTAAAATTAGTTTTTCCTCAAGGGAAGCCCGAAACTGAACTATATGGATTATTATCCTCGGCCTTGTGTTATCAGGAGGGTTATAATTTATTGTCCGTTTATTTGCCTACTCCGGTCAATCAGCGACTCCAGGCAATCAGCGCTCGGATTAGCCCACGCATGAATGCGTCCCGTGCAAATCCCGCACTCTTAACAATTCATCTAGCCAGTTTTATTTCCGACTTTTAGTAATAAGATTTGCGAGTCGCGGGGTTGGGAATGGCACCGCCATGGGAGGGATCTATGATAGTTCAGTTTCGGGCTTCCCTTGAGGAAAAACTAATTTTAATTTTAAAAATTATATTTTTCCACCAAGGAGAAGCCCTTCAACTGAACTATATGGATTAGAATGCAAGCCCAGGAGGAGGCAACGAGCAATAAATTTAATATTCCAGTTTGACGGGAATGTACTCTTCCAACAGATTTCATGTAAATGTGATTTAGTCATGAATCAGCTTTGATATGTTAAATGTGAAAGAGCTCATAAATTCAGATTCCAGCATTGCTCAAGCTGTACCTCCCCCTTGTCTTTTGGAATAAACATCCCAGGCAGTGCCATACCATACGTGCCAGCTACTAGTAGAAACCGAGCAGTAGAGACTTCTTCTTCTGCTGCTTTTTTCTCGTTTCCTGCGATGAGAGTGATGTCTGTATTTACTATATATATCTTCCCCAATAGAAAGCGCTATTGACGGTACGCGACAGCGAGTCTTCCTCACACAGAACAGCCTCCAAAGGCTCGGGTGCTATTGTCCCGGAGGATTGGATGCCCGAATCTCAGAGAACGGCACTCTGCCTGCCACGGTCTGCTGATGCAGGACCAGGGGGCACGAACTGGTACAGCCCGAGGACTGGTACAGTTGTGCAAAGTTTGTGTAATTCATTGTAACAAGATTTGACACATATCCTGTGATAAGTTTATACAAGAGATCGACCCGTGTCGTTTCCGTACGCAAAGCGAGTTCCCTAGGAACGACAGAATCCTTGACCGACAGTGGGAACCACCGTCGGCCCGAGATCCTTGCTCATCGTTGTCAAAGCCATCAGACGCCAGGAGAATTATAGAAACTAGAAAGCATGTCAGGATCGACGCCAGCAACAGAACAGCCTGCATCAGGTTGAGGTAAGGTACTAGAGGGAAGCCCACACTGGGAATGGCTCGAACGAGGAACAATTGCGCTCGCAGTTAGATTTTAAGGTGTTATTTCCCACCCCCAAGGCCAGAATGGCGGAAAAAAGGGAAATTGAAAGGATCCATTTGACCAGGGAAAGCCCCCCACCGAATCTCCCAAATGCAGGTAGTCCTGACACGCTGACATAAACGTCGATGACATACCACTAGGATCCCCTGACGGCAGAGGAGCAGGCCTGGACGTATCACTTGGGATGACGTTTCCAGGGGGACAAGACCGACCCTCGTAATGGAGTGGGCCACGGCGCCGTGGGGAAGCGTCAGAAGGCCAGTTGGCTGGTGCGCTTTGTGCGGCACGGGACAACGAGGCTTCCCCACCCAGAACAGTCGCAAAAGGCGCGGGTGCTTGTGTCCTGGAGGATTGGTTGCCCGAATCTCAGGAGGACGGTACCCTGCCTCCCACGGTCTGCAGAACACGGGGCTTGCAGCATGACCAGGGGGGACCGAATGGTTCCTGCCCGAGTTAAGACTGGTACGTTTGCTCAAAATGTTTAACCATGGACCAATGGGCCCTCAACCAACTATGACAATATCGCGTATATTCATGAGCAACCCGCACGGCCATCAAAGTCGAATCTCGTTCGACTATAAGCAAGACAAGACATTCTGTTAGTTATTAGCAAGCATAATATACAAAACATTTGTTAGTTATTGCAAACAAGGTTAATAAGGTAAATTCCGTTATTTACTATGGCCACGTGATTTTACCTGCTAGAAATTAAACCGCAGGTAAGATACTGTCTTTTCTCGGCGAAGAGGACGATGAGATCCGATTTCTCCTGTGCAAGAACATAGCGGTGTCCTTGCTTACGGTGAGGAGAACATTTTATACACTTAAGGAAAGTCCACAGATGGTGGAGCAGGCCTGGAATATCCCGAGGGAGTATGATTCCAGGGGGACAAGACCCACTCTCGTAATGGAGTGGGCCACGGACCGTGGGGAAGAGTCAGAAGTCTCAGTCCTTCCTAGGAGACAGGAGCAATTGTTCTCGCAGCCATATGCAATTGTAATTTTCTAAGTCACGAATATTAAACTGTGCACTGTTCCCTTGACAAAATGTGCATGGTCACAGTAATTGTTGATTCAATATTAAACTATTGGAAGGTATATTTAAAACCGTTCCCATCGCAGTTAAATTATGGGAATGTGAGAGTGCCATGGAACATGCATGTTTTGAGGTCTATCCCACAATGACATTGAATTTGAGAAAAACACAACTGATGATTATACAGGCGCAAGTACATCCGTCTTCTGAATTGCGAGAGCAAATGAGAGCTCGAGCTGCGTTTACATCTGGGAAGAACTGAAGTCTGGTTGGCTGGTGCGCTGTTAGCGGCACATGATGAGTCTTCCCCACCCTAAGGCTCAGGAGCGGTGGCATTCGCCCTTGAAGATTGGTTTTCACGAATCAACAATGGTAGCACCACGCCAGGCACTGGTTCTGGGCAGTGGTCATGCACAATATAAAGGCTTCTTGCGGAACGGCGCTTTATATGTGTGATACAAATGCTTTCATTTGTGTTATTCATTTAGGTTTTCTATTTACCAGATAATCATATGGATATGTAGTAATAGAAGGAGAAGAGCCATGTTTTGGACTCTTTTGAAATTGGCACTGGCAGGCCTGCCGAATGCAAAATAAATCGTAAGCCGTAACGTATTTGTCGGTTGTCTGGTTGTGCTTAGGTACCCATAGGTTACACAAACTGTTATATTCAGTATCACGAGAGCCACATACAACTTTGACGCGACCTCGATTTCACAACGTCCAGGTGAACCGAACCGTCGTGCGCCTCCAATACGCAGGCCTGCAGTGGTCGTGCGCAATATAAATATAAACGCTGTTCATGTAACTGCACTTTATATGTGTGACAATACAAATGCTGTCCTTTCTGTTATTTGCCCGATAATCAATTGGATATGAGGCAATAGAAGGAAAAGAGCCATGAGTTGGTCTCTGAAATTAGTGGCAGCGGCCCTGCGCAATATAAATGCATTTCCTGTAACTGTGCTTAATACGTGAGTGAAGGCTATTTGACATTTGATCTTTTCTATATGTGGAAATAGAAGGTAGAGAGCGAAGTGATGGACTCTGTTGGAAAGGCTATTGGCAGTGCATCGGGGGCACATGACAATATAAATGCATAGTAGTTCACCTTGACTATTCATGGATTGAAAGCGCAGAAGTAGGTCGGTATCAGTGAAAATAGACGCACGCCATATTGATATAGTCAGTTCGTATGTCATTGAGCCTTTGGGGCACTGACACCCTTGTACTAGTATGGAACAATTATGGCTGGCCATACATGTTTTTAAGCTCACCATTTTGTATCATGTTAATTCGTAATTTGAATGTATCGACAAACACTAATGTCTGAGGATAACAGTTCAGATGTTGTCTATTGGTTACAGTGAACACATGGAAATGTGAAACATCAAAATCATCAAAAGTATAAACATTGATTGACTGAAATTTTATTGAGACACTGGCTAGCCAATGAATCATTTCAACACTGCGACCATGCTAGGTCACACGGATATGGTGACTTGCCATAAGTAGGCCAGCCAAAGGCTCTCCTCCAAAATATCTCCAAAGAGTTCTGACCACGGACGGTAGTATCCTTGGATATTTAAGCAAACTATAGCTGAAGGTTCAGGCTACTGCACTTGCATATCTGTGTAGTCATGGAACAGGGAAGCCCATTCATCAAAATACATTGAGTGATTGCAATGAAACAGACACAATTGTCGCCGAAATAACGACAGAGTACCGGTATGAATTGATGGAGATCGCCATTCGACAATGGGAACTCAGGCTTCAAGATTTGACGAGAATCACCGAATCGATTCCCGTAATGATTCTCACAAAACTTTACAATTTGCAGTGCTTTATGACTAACATGATTCAGCATTTGTTCTCGTAAAATTAAATATATTTTGAGCCCTGGAACTTGAAATGAAAATCCTTGGTGCCCAATCTTGTGTCAGATAATCCTAGTCCCCAATCAAACCAGTTGCACGATTCGTAGCAACCGGACACTGTCAGTAATACTGGACAGGCATGTAAAGAACGAGACTATTCAAGAGACACAGCATTATTTGAACACAGGCCATATAATACTATATGTTATAACAAACATAATCTCATTGTTTCTAACGATTGTTCCAATGATACAATGAGGGAAAGAAAATGGAAACGCAAGAACAGGGTCAAAATTTCAAATAAATATCGTGAAGTCGATGTAACGTTCCAAGTATCCAAATACGAGCCCTCATGTTAATAGTAATACATTCGGGCTAGCTAAGATTTGCAAATATTAATCGGTAAGCACAATTAATTATGACGACATGTTGTATATGTACAATGATGTTCTGTGATAATCATTATCCAAATGTCGGTTAAGTTCCAGTCGCTCAACTTCAACTTACAATTAGTTGAGGCAAAAGAAATTTCATTGGATTACAAGTTCTATCTTGTTTATGAATACATGTAAATTATCGTCAAAGGAGACATTTCTGTCCTGGCCAACTTTCTGCGCACTAACAGAGCTGTTGCATATACGATGAGGTAGTGTACATGAAATGAACGTAGCGAGAATTCGGCTTCATGAAATAGAGTTAGCACGAAAATTAGGAGACTTCGCATACCGTACCACGTGGACTCCGAAATCGGACGATTCATGCCACCGTATATGTTGCACAATAATGCAATATAGGTTTGCTACAAGTAAACGATGTGCGTCTGTAGTCATTGTCAAAATGGCCATCAATGGCCATCAATGGCGAAGTTCTCAACGTGATTTTGTCGATTCCAATCCCAAAATTTTCGAGATAAAATGTGTCGATAAAAACACGGAATTTTTATAAATTGCGTTGCGCCTACTATGAAACGAAGAGTTTCTGCGCGTACTTAAAAAATATTAAACGACCGGGTAAGCAACGGATAAATTGCAAGTTTGTTATCAACAATAAATATTGAGTTGATAAACTCGCAATAGAGAAATACTTCCTTTACCACGTCTGATAGGTCCAAGGAGAGAAATAAAACTGGCTAGATGAATTGTTAAGAGCGCGGGATTTGCACGGGACGCATTCATGCGTGGGCTAATTCGAGCGCTGATTGACCCGAGTCGCTGATTGACCGGAGTAGGCAAATAAACGGACAATAAATTTTAACCCTCCTGATAACACAAGGCTGAGGATAATAATCCATATAGTTCAGTTGAAGGGCTTCTCCTTGGCGAAAAAACAAGCTTGGACAAACTTGCATCCACGGACAGACAGATGGATGGACAGACAAGCAGATTCATATATATACCCCCCTCCCCATAACTTTGTTACATGGGGTATAAAAATACTTCTGCCCCTTTGTTATCTGTTCCTCTGGCTGTCATCTACTTATACTTCCTGAACCCCTCCTGATGAATAATAGACTATTCTGATGTATTCCTTTATAGCCTGAATGGGATAATCCATTTAGTAAAGAAAGGGAATAAGATGGCAGGAATTGAATGATAACACCTTTATAGAGACTCATTAGTGTATAATGCACATAAGCTTTCAGCCTTCCGTGAAGCCTTTATCAAGTGAAATGACAATAGATGAAATAGATGGTAAAAGCTTCACCAGCCCTCTTAATTCAGATTGTTTGGCTTCGGCAATCCGCTACGGCAACAGTATGCCGTGGCCCAGTTTGCTTCAGCAAATTGCTTCGGCAATGCTGATTGCCGTAGCCAATTATGAAGGCTGCTTCACAGAAGGCCGAAATCTTGTGTGCAAGATACGCTAATGAATCTATAAAGGTGTATATATATATCATTCAATTACTGCCATCTTATAGCTTGATCAAGACTCATACGGCTATACATATACAGTAATATCCTATATAATCGACCCCTAAACCACAGCAGAATTATGGGAAATTTTTCAGGATTTAGTCGGAAATATGGCTTGCTGCCATTCATCGGAAAGCTCTCACCGATGAATGGCAACAAGCCATATTTCCGACTAAATCCTGAAATTTTTTCCATAATTCTGCTTTGGTTAAAGAGTTGTATACTTCGGGCATTACTTTACATCAGTAAAGAAAAGGATTAATGGGCTTATGACTGGACACTCAAAGATAAACTATCTCAGCCCCGTCATCACTCAGTCATTCGAGTTTGAAATGTCCAGTCAGTTGTGACAATGGCAAATTGAGCTCATGGATTATATAGGTGTTATCATACGTTCTCTGAGATCTTTCTCCTCCTCCAGGTATCGATTTTTGTGTCTGTCTTCCTTATGTTTCCTTTTCTTTGACTTCTCTTTGCTCCTTTTAGCTGCCTGTGGTGGTTTTATGTACAAAACATCTCCTTCATCATCATCTCTAAAAAGAAAAAGACTACTCGCTCAAACCAAGGACATCTTCTTTTATAATACACCCCCTCTGAAGCCCCCCTCACTAAAATTTTGTCAAATCATGAAAATTTTACTCAATAGATTTGCGAATCAAATCGAATAAAAATTATATAATACATTTTGTATAATACATGTATAGTATTAGAATTGGTTTATTCACATCCGCGTATTCTGCATACGAGGTGGCATCTTACATGATGTCCTCCTCAAGACTTTTAAAACACTCTCGATAAAGAATAAATATATAATTCCGAGGAGCAAATCTCACTAATTAACTTCATGTTTATATCGGATCTCAACAGACAACTTATTCTGTTAGATTTTGACTGGAATATGATCTGACAGTTCCATTTTAACCATGATCCTCATGCTATATCTTCGTACTGACCATCCTACCTCTCGGTTGAACAACAGCTGTGACCAATTGTCAAAAATAAAAATACATTCAAAATTCTAAGCTCAATATGCTAGATTTCTATAAACATACTCTGTATATTTAAAGTATTGAATGCAAGAACAGTTGCAGCAGTGTAAACCTAAGTTCATGTGATCATTCAAATAAGCAGATATGGTTACAGTTGGGCATGTTAATAATAATTAATATACAAACATGGTTCAATTAAAAAAATGATTATAAAACGACTGAGAAAAACTCCGGACAAAATTGTGTCCACGGACGATACGGACGAACAGGTGGACGGTGCGACGGACGAGCTGATACCAGTATACCCCCCCCCCCACAACTCGTTGCGGGGGGTATAATTACTCAGAAGTCACCAATCCGCATCAGCACTTGTGATCTCTTTGTCAAAACAATTATCAAAGGCAGCACAGCCTGAATTCAGCAGAAACAGTTTCACGACAGTGTGTATATGTTTCTTTGATGTAACTGACTTTGAAAGTGTACCAAGACAATATAATAATTAGCAATAATTGACTTAAATAAAGAGGCACTAATAATTTAATCATTCTTTACCCGAGCAACTGCCGAGGTACCCCAGCTAGCCACTATATAAAAGTGATCTGGCAGAATTATGGGTAATTTTTCAGGATTTAGTCGGAAATATGGCTTGTTGCCATTCATCGGAAAGCTCTTGGCGAGAGCTTTCCGATGAATGGCAACAAGCCATATTTCCTGAAAAATTACCCATAATTCTGCTGTGGTTAAGTGGTCAATTACTTTGGGCATTACTGTATATGGTATAAGTCTTTTTTCATTGAACTTACTTCTCTTTTTTATCATCATCTGCATCTAGCTCAATAACATCATTGGAATGTACAGAAAGTGACAGATGGCTATCTTTGTCATCATCATGATCCTTGCCATGATCAGAATCTGGACTTGATCGAAGCTCGCCATGTTCATACGGGCTCCTCTCTTTTATGTCAGTAGACGACATTTCTGCTATCTATGTTACCACCTCCTCTGCATCACAATTCTGGTTTTAAATCATACCTGAAACAAGAGAAAGCAATAGTGCATTAACTGGTTCTGTACTACAAATATACATGTACATTGGAATGGTTATTAATCTGGAGAGGTTTGTAGGAATATAACAGATAATGCAAGTACAGAGCAGTGCTATTTGTAGGAGGGGAAATGTGCAAATAATAAGTTCAACAAACAACCTACTGTGAATAGCTTTGATTTCGTTGGCATCAATTTTCGTGGTTTCTTATAAAAAGTCCATTTCCTGGGGACATGAATTCGTGGATCTATTCATTATATTTATCCACATCCGCAGGACCAACAATAGCCGGTTTGTGACATACATGTATTTGATTAGTGACTATTTTGAGAAATTGGTCCTCCAGATATTTCAGCGCCGAAAGGGCATCATGCAATCAGTGCACTGGCTTAATTTCACAAGCTGGTCAGATAGTTATTTATTGTTTTATGTAACCTGCATGTGGTGAAACCATTAGCCTTTATCAAGAGATCAATTCATTGGCCATTGTTTATATAAACTAGTATAGAAGCCTTAGAAGGGACCAGACGATGTAGTATATAAAGAATAATGAATTGACCACTCACAAACGACTGATACTAGTATTTTTCATAAATTTATTTCATTCCATCTCGTCTTCCATGTTTTACTCAACTCATTAATAGTTATGCTACCAATTCAGAGATCATTATTTCGTGATTGGACCAAACCATGAAATCAATGAATAATAGACCCCCACAAACTAAAAGGATTTTACAGTAATATCTGAACATTTATTATGGGAACTACCTGTCAATGAGTATTTAGTACAGATAGGGTTAACTCTTTCAATGGTTATTCCCGGAATACTGAGATGATGTTACTAATGCTTTTTATGGCAATTCCTGGAATATCGCGACTTTATATTTTCCTGACATTAAAAACTAGAGGTGTGACTGTCCCAATGGGACTAAGGATACCCCCCATGTTTTTAAAACACTAAGATGTTTCACCTGTCAGTAAACATTTAGTTAAAATAATAAAATAACAGATTCCCATTGCAGGTGCACAACACTAACCCTAATCCTAAACCGATTGACCGAAAAATGTAGGAATAAAAGCTCGGACAAAATTATGCATGTTGCAAAAATGTTCTAAGTCAAAAAAGGAGAATAACTCTATGAAAAAAATTGGACAGACATCATAATCGTAGGTGCACATGTTCCCATGGTACTACATATCTGTGCCAAGTTTCAACGAGAGGCCGATCACGATCGGCAGATGTTAACCCATACCTTGGCGATAGTGATTAGCTATTTTCAGCTTGGACACTAAAATCCTATCTTTTTTTAAAAGGGTCATAATTCTGTTAAAAAAAATTGAAAGTAGTTATATATTACGTTTTTCCCGATAACTTACCTTATCGGATCCCAAAACAAAAAACAAAAAAACAAATGTCCCTCCCGCCCCTACCCACAGGCGCTTGTGAATTTTGTTTTTATATTATATACTATATACATCATATAAGGCGGGACATTCTGGTGGCAAGATTGAGCAGCCATTGTTGATTCGGCCGTGTAGGAGTTAATGTGCACCGATTTTGTTCGGGTAAACGGAAAAATGTTTGATTACTTACTTTGAGTAAACATATTAATGTCCGATAATTGCTCCATATATTGCATATTCCATCATTCCACGATAAATAGTTTTATTTGATCAACGTTATGATTTTAAATAAGGTGCTGATCATGGATACTTCCGGCATGCACGGTAAGCAAACTCCATGCAGGGTTTACCTCCCTTGATGAGGGTCCGAACACAACCGAACACAAGTCCAAATAATGGGAAATATAACAAAAAAAGTTCATAGGCATATGTATTCATGTTCAGACTATTACCACACGAAGGTTGGGCCAATAATAAGTATTTTATTTGATGTTTTGTAAAACGCGTGTTGTGTTCGGCATAGAAAAGCCGAACACAAGCTTATGTTGGGTCCTACTAAAAACCGACCGCACCTCCACCAAGGGTCCGAGCCCGATGGGGTTTGCACTATTGTGCAGAATAGACCTGTATATATACCAAAGTCCAATCCCCGGCACTGTTAACCCCTAACTTGTGGCAAGTTCCGTCGGTTACGCAAATTCCAAAAGGGCACAGACCGCACCTCCCCTGGCTGCCTGACCACGGAAATGGACATTATATCACGCAGCGAATACCCCTATGCACACATGGACGATCAGACAAGTCGCTAGATGCAGCGAAAGTGAATAATTTAACCCATACGCTGCTGCCGAATTCGCTTTGAATGTGTGCAGAAACGCCGAAAATTACACCCTCCTCCGTCCGCACCGTCCCCACGGGACCAAGCGAAATTGGGCATGCACTGTTGTGCAGAAGGGTCACATATGTACCAAGTTTCAAACCCCAGGTCGATAGATCGAGCGGACCCGGTAATGTTAACCCATAATTTTCACCCTCATCGCGTTTTTTTTTGTGTGATAAAGTTACCAAGACTCCAGAAACAGTGGTGTAGTTACACAAGTTAAGCATATCTCACAAAGTGAATGGGATATTAATATTCAATTTTGGTAAGTTATAGCCCTCATTGGGCGCGCATTGAGAACTATTAGTACCGGTACTGGTGGTAGTCTTTTTTGTCGCAAAATATATACTTGGTTGCTTCAGATTAAATGTGGTGTATTCATTTACCACATTCGTCTCGAACATCGGATACATTATCACGAAATAAAATTCTTTTGTTTACTGACTGTATTGTTTTCAGCGCCGAACACATTATTCGCATATTTATGACACTGCCATGCACATATTATGAGATTTGAGAGTTTCTGTTAAACCTTTCCGAAATTTTGTTGAAAAATCATGGTCTCAAGTGGCCATCTTGTCTTTTTAATATCTTTGGATATATCTGAAATGTTACAAGCATGATGGATATAACATCTATATGCCGGAGTTATACAATGTGTGAATGTAATTTTCTTAGCTGAAAAAACATGGCTGTTGGAAGGAATCTTGAAATTGATTCTTTGGCTATCTATATCTAACAGCATGTTTATTGGCCATTAAAATTGAAGTTGATTATAACACTTTGAGCCGAAGTATCAGTGATATTTTTTCATATGCAAAAAGAGGCAAATTAATGTATACTGACAAAATCGACAAATTATAATGCCGAGAAGCAGGTTTACGAGATCACAAACACAGAACAAACACTTATGTTGAGATCTGCTCGAAGTTAGCACATTCAAGCAGGCTTTACTATGATAAGAATGCATAATTTTTCGCGTGATATGACTGATATCCCTCAAAAACATTGATATTTCTTTCGGTAATTTTCTCGGTGATTTCGTAAACATGCTTTATATCGCGCAATATCATTATTTTTCGATTTCTGAGATTGGGTGAATCAATATAGCTTCAACAGGCTCCAACAGTAATTTCAGTTAAACAATGAAAACGATATGCAGGTTAATGGTCCGAATGGTGACAATTTTCAATGTCAATCTTGGATGGACCGGAAATACAGTGCTCGTTTATCCGTTCATATACAGTGTATTTACATTACAGATACCGGTTGTCTGTGCGACAAATTTGCCCTCGGACACTTGCCCCCTCCCCACATATGGACACAACACCCTGGCACAATTTACACGAAAACTTTTTCACTATAGAATTCTCACTTTAATAGTTTGTTGAAAAGTGTCATATTCCATACAGAAAGATAAATAAACGATGATTTTGATTAATATATCATACGGTGATATCAGTGGGAATGCTATAGTAATTATTAGAGCCAATGCCATGCATGTCCTGGTAATGGTTACAGTGATTCTGCTCGAGCTATCGACTTGGGGGTTGAAACTTTGGTACATATGGGACCCTTCTGCACGACAGTGCATGCCCCATTTCGCTTGGTCCCGTGGGGACGGAGGGTGTAATTTTCTGCGTTTCTGCGCACATTCAAAGCGAATTCGGCAGCAGCGTATGGGTTAATTTATTCACTTTCGCTGCATCTAGCGACTTGTCTGATCGTCCATGTGTGCATAGGGGTATTCGCTGCGTGATATAATGTCCATTTCCGTGGTCAGGCAGCCAGGGGAGGTGCAGTCGGTGCCCTTTTGGAATTTGCGTACCCGACGGAACTTGCCGCAAGTTAGGGGTTAACAGTGCCGTGTCCGCTCGAGCTATCGACTTGGGGATTGGACTTTGGTATATATACAGGTCTATTATGCTCGGACCCTTGGTGGAGGTGCGGTCGGTTTTTAGTAGGACCCAACATAAGCTTGTTTTCGGCTTTTCTATGCCGAACACAACACGCGTTTTACAAAACATCAAATAAAATACTTATTATTAGGCAATTCCACTCAAAATTTCTAACTGATGTGCTTGCACTAAAACTGGTGTCATTTTAAAGGGCCATGAAAACAATACATAAAACTGTTTACAGAATTGAAAAATTCCTTATAGTTTTGGAGTTATAGTCATTTAAAGGTGAAAAAACTAGGTGTTTTTTTGGTAATCGGCTCCCAGTGCTTATTAGTCCAGTGCATTTATGAGAAAATAGGGCTGAACCTCAAAATAATTGCAACACAAAAGATTTTGTTTTATTTTGGTTGGGAACATCATAGAGTATACTCAGCTAAAAATCAACAAAAATCTTAACATGCGAAATGGCCTTTTTGAGGCAAAAATTGGCGAAAATGATGAAAAATTGGTGAAAAATGGAGATTAACATTTTTTGTTAATAACTCTTGATGTAAACCTACAATTGTTATATTTTCACAATGATAAACTGTGGTACAGTTGTATACAAGATTTTGTATCATTTTATTCTATAAATATTGATTAAATTTTCGAATTTTCGAATATATCTGTAAGGGTGAAAAGATGTAAAAATGGCAAGAAATCAGAGAAAAATGGAATTTCACATTACATGTTTATGCATTAGAAAATTGCCATAGTTGGACTTGGACTGTTGTCAGTCAGTTATATATGGGATTTTCCATCAATTTTGGGCCAGGTTGTGGTATCAATGACACTAAGTTGTCCATATCTTGTGGCAAAATAGTGAAAAAAAAGAGAAAAAAATATAGAAATTCATTAAAAAAATATAGAATTTTGAAAAAATAATAAGTCTGGATAGATCATTCTGATTATCTGATAAGGCATGTGCACCTATTGCTTTTGCAGTCCATTTTACATTTACAACGAATGATGTTCAGTAGTTCTTTTGGAGCTGGTGGTTCCTCACGTTTGATAGGATTAGGCCGCCCATCCTTAACCTGCCCTCCCCAATCAGTTGGTTCCAAATTAAGCCCTTCCAACACTGCACCTGGTGATAGTGTATGTAAATGAAATCCTTTTCTACCTAAAAGTCTAACACAGCAGGTTACATCACCTCTGGTCGGCGCTTTGGCAACAGTGATAAGCCTCTGAAACAAGAGTTGTGGGTCGATGTGTACAACATCGTTGTCGATCTTGAGAGACCGAGCACTCATTATTATTGCTTGGGATGTTCGCTTGAATACATAACTCATAACATCTTTCCCTCCCATGTTCATAAGGATCTTCCTGCATTTATGAGAATAAAGTGCCAAACCTCAAACTAATTGCAACACAATGTTTCTTAGCAGGAATAAGTCTATTAACCAATTATAAACAACATACTAAAAATAAAAAATGATCAAGAAAGGCGAAATTGATCAATTTTGTGAAATAAATAAAAAAAATTATAGCTTTTCAAGGATGTTTATAAAAAACTTCTTTTGACATGTGCTTCCATTCATATATCCATTTTGTTGAGTACACAATCCTGATTACAGAACAGAAAACATTTTCCAAATACGTTGAGAATTTTTCGAGTTATGTACCTCCAAAATTGGGAGTTTGTCTAATTTCAGAGCCTCAATTTCTGAAGAATTAGCTAAAATCCATATTTTAGGGTCTAGTATTTTAAAAACTAGAGAACAATGAAGGGATATCTTACTGTTGTATTAGTTGCCTCACTATATTGTCCACAAAAAATGATTTCTTTATGCATCTATGATCTAGAAGACAAAAATATTCTTAAACAAAATGTGTGTTCCATTGTATGGACTTAGCCAAATTGGCCTTGTGACACAGAACTGGTGTGATGAAATACCATATTTGAGGTCATACAAACTCAATAAATTGATATCCATATGCCCTGTATTTCTCATAACCTCTTACGTATACTAGGTTAAATACACTGTGCTGGAATTGCTAAACACATATGTGCCATAATCAACTTATGGCCCTATGAATCCTTTGTATTGACTCTTTTCCAAAAATGCCATTATGAACTGTTTTGTGGTGTTTTTTTCCATTTTAAAGTTTTTTTTTGTGCACAAATAGTAAACAACAATGAATAAAATTAGTGTTTAATGTGTACAATCATTTGAACGTTCCTCCTAAAACACTTAGTGTTGGGAAAAATATGATTACATTGGTTATGCCAATCAACAGTCACTGGATTTCACATATTTTTCAAGAAACTGTCTCCAAATTTGAATGTTGATAATGGGGTAGGTGAAATCACAAAGGCTATGATCTTGTCACCATATTCTAGTCATTGGAGACAAAGGGTTGTTTTATCCAGTTTGTGCAGATTATTCTTGCATGGTAAAGAGTTTAGTACTTTAGTAATTATTAGATTTTTATTTATAACTTTTATCAGCATGTTATATAGAACCAGCCCGAAATAATGATTCGCCATTGAGTTACAACAAAAAGGATCGTAGCTCTAAATATGAACATCAAAACAGGAAGCAGTTTACTCTGTATGAAAGAATAAGGTTTGTAGGAGCTGGTGATGTTAAAGTTGTATGCATCAAGGTCCATATTTTCTAGATTTTGTCAATATGGTTTCCCCTACCCCATTTTTCAGATATTCAAATTTGGCATCAGTTTCCAGAAAAATTAGTGAAATTCAGTGACATTCATTGACATATCCAACATAAGGCATTTATTTCAACATTAAAGTGTTTCAGGAGGAAAGTTCAAATGATTTTGCACACATTAAACATACATTGTTTTTACAATTTATAAACAAAAACCTTTGAAAATTAACAAAAAACGCCCCAAAATGGCATTTTTAGATGAGTCAATTCTAAAGATTAATAGGGCCATAGTTTGATTTTCTACACCATGATTTGGGAAATTCCTTTACAATGTGTTTAACGATGTATACTAAAAGTGATTGTGAGAAAGACAGGGAATATGGATATATAATTATTGATTTGTATGACATCAAATATGCTATTTCATCATGCCGGTTCTGGACCACAGGCAAATTTGGCTGTCCATACAATGGTGGAACACACATTTTGTTTAAGAGTATTTTTGTCCTCTCAATCATAGATGCATAAAGAAATCACATTTTGTGCACAACCTAGACAGGAAATGACTAAAACAACAAGGAATCCCTTCATTTTACTTTATTTTTTAAAATACAAGACCATAAAAAATGGATTTTAACTAATTTTGAGAAATTGAGCCTCCGAAATTAGACAAACTCCAAATAAATTTTGGAGGCACATAACTCAAAAAATACTGAACGTATCTAGGAAAGGTTTTCTGTTCTATAATCAGGGTTGTGCACTCTACAAAATGGATATATAAATGGAAGGATATGTGAAAGGAAGTTTTTTATTAACATCCTTAAAAAGCTATAAAATGAGTATTTTACCAAATTTTGACAAATTTATTTCACAAAATTCATCAATTTCGCATTTCTTGATTCTTGTTGATTTTTAGTATATTATTTGTGATGGGTTAAAGTACTTATTCCCACTGAGAAACTTTGTGTTGCAATTATTTTGAGGTGAAACCATAAATGCACTGGACTATATGACTAATCTCCAAAGTATGGGATGGACCCAAAATGACCTTTTTTCAGGTTGATTTTCATAATAAAATTACAGTAAAATTATTCTAACTCTGAAATTACTCGACCAATGTGCATGAAACTTGCCATGTGTCCTCGGGAAAATATATGTTCACGCGTTGACTGGACCAATATGCAAATTAGTTACTCAGACTTTGACTAATTTGCATATAATTTGCATATTTAATGAGGAAATTGGACTAAAAATCAGCGAAAAAGTTACTTTTCAGGGAATTTATACCCAAAAAATGGGAAAATTTATGTTTTGCATTAAGAATATGTCAATGGTGTTGTTATTGGTCCATCGTGACCAACCATAGATGACCATGGGTTCAGTAGTATGCAAATTAGATGTTACGAATAGCCACACCCCTTTCTGGTCGAAACATGTGTGTATTCGTAGGTAATGTTGGCTGCGTGGGGGATTATAAAAACCAACTATAAAAATAACCGAAGACTGTCATATTATAGTGCGATTATATTATTCTAAATTATACCATGTCCCCACTGGGCCAAATATTTCATAAATGTGTTAGAATTTACAGCAATTACTATTCGCATATTTATATTGCATACTAATGAGGTCATATCATAAAGAGACACAGTATCGTTGGGAGTCTATGAATCTGCATGTACCTACAGATTACTTACAATGGATCTGGGATAATCTATCACATTATAAGATATTGTAAACATAGCAGTAAAACAATGAGTGAACATTGACATTAGCAGGCACATTCGAATCTTGGTCCAATGTCTGATTAATTATTAGTAAGAAAAATGTTATAAGTACATAACCACTATTGGAGTAAGGATAATCCAAATCGAACTAGTCAGTGACTGCGCTCCAGAATTGTTATCTAGACAAATTATTGATTGATTCATGGTGCAACTCATGCATGTTTAAATGTTTTTTTTATGTTGATCAATGTTGACACAATATTTATTTCACCCCATAATTAATTCGACAAAGGAGAACCACATACAATAGTCAAGGGAGTTCAACTTGAGCAGTTGAGATGGTTTTGAGTAACTACTACTACTATGCAGCCAGCACATGTCAGTGTGTTAAATTGATTGACTTGTAATTGTTTGTTTACATGAATTATATAAGATATGTAATGTAATAAAATTAAATGTATGTTGAAGTTGACTTTTGCACATGACAATTATCAAGAAAACGATTCCTGCAGTAGAAAGGTCCACATACTACATGCACATGTCTGTTTTGTAAAAATTTCTATCAGTGTTGACATGATATATTCAGTAAGGTAAGTCACCGCGGGGACAAAGTGAAAGTAGAAACCCAATTTAATTGGCAGAGAAAAATCATAAATATTTGCCCAAATACTCTTTAAATATTGGTATTATCAAAACTAAACAATTTTAAAGCTAATTTTAGTTATAACCAAACCTAATTGTGTTTAAATAGACGCTTTAAACGAAGACATTTGTCAAATTACGTTCAGAATTCAATGCATTTCGCAACGACGTCAGAGGTCAGGCCTAAAAAAATAATACCTGTGTTTCCACTAACGGGGTCCCAAAAATGTTGGGTCGGTAGGTAGGTAAATTTTTTTTTTTTTTTTTTTTTTTTAAACCTATTTTGGCGGGGCAACTTTTTGGGATAATATTTGTCTGCGATTCATGATCAAGCAACATTACTCATTTGTTCAATTTGAGTTTGCATCAGTAGAGGCAGTCACAGTTTTTTTTGTAATTTTTGCATGGCTCCCATGGCATGTGTTGATGCCAAATTGGATTTGAGAAGAAATCAAATAGGTTAAATGATGCAAAACTAATGCTAAATCCTGTGTCACCGATAGAAGAGTGCAATGGAAGCATTAATTGGTACACGCGGTAGTATCAGATACTTAGTAGCAATTCTCGAACTGTCTGGAAGTGTCGGCGATCTTCAATCAATTCCGACCCTTTGAAGTTTTCTCTGATCTTCCGACAACTTTAAAGCACTGTGTATCAAGTCTGAATGCACACAAGGAAGTGGCAACGTAAAAGTGGCGTTGTGTGGCAATGCGTGCTTTCGTAACTTAATAGTTAATACTGCACGAAAGCAACATGGATTCAAATTGCAATCACACCACGACATACTAAAAACTGTTTTACAGTGGGGTTTATAAAAACTATGTAAGTCGACAAAGTTTGAAGATTGAGATCAGCTGCACAATGTCTTCACTCTTCCCGTTCTTCCTCCATGTTGTGATCTAATATGATCAATTCAATTGAGTGACCAAACAGACATCGTAGTTGAAACAACCCAAAACCTCTTTAACTTCTTCAATTATCTTCCCTTTTATCAAGGAAATTGAATAGGGATCTCGTCGCTGATTCGTCCCGGGTACGAAACGACTTCGATTCGTCCCAACTTAGAAATTTACTTTGATTGATTCGTCCCAAATAGGCTACTATGGTTGTTTCGTACCCCGAATAGAATTAAACAACCAGCTAATAAATTTAATATCATAACTTTCCATTGCATTAACATACTAAAATGTGTTCACTTATGAGTACTGACAGGTTGTTTTCACAACACGAAGACCACAGAGGGTCTACCGCCTGAATAGGCATCATATTGTTTTTACAAGTCGACGCTCATGGGTGACCACTGGTCTCATGTGCCGATGACCACTGTTCAGTGATCAAACGGATTGTATTTGTAACAATAACAGTTCCGTAACCCGATTGTAGCTAGGCGGTGGGGATTGGGATTCGCGATTTTCTCGAGGAATGATTTCCGATTACGGCATTCGCCCGCGACGCTATGAAAATATAGCAGAGGTGTTTCGAATGCCCATTGACAGCTAACGTAAACGAACGATCGGGCCCGATTTGCCGATTGTGGTTGGGTGATAAGTAATGGTTAGAGCACAATCCTATTGTTACAATCGTTCCCTGATTTTTGGTAAAGCACACCGATTCCCAAGGTTGCATGCGATTATCCCATTGTTAGGCACCCGCAACTCATAACAAACAAATCGCACGGGCGCTTCAAAGTGGGAACAGTCCGTGTTGTTTCGGACATATCTATTTACATTCAGTTCATGCTAATCACGTTTTTGGGCGTGGCTAACCGGCTAATGTGTCCAATCGCGGCCAGCGCACGGCATATTTCCAGTTTATTGCATTATGTGTGATCAATTGTGCTCTAAGTCGATCAGAGCACGCGAATTGTTCTTTACAGAATAAATCTCGTCTCCGACTCGATTGATTCTGGTAAAGAACAATTCGCGTGCTCTAACCATTACTTATTATAATTGGGCCGTCCGACAATCGGTCAATCTTGTGCATTTTCGTGCAACGAGATCTCGCGATCGCCGGACAACATGACACCATCTCCTGTCCGTCTGTAGACGCAGTATACATCGCGTTTCTGCGGCAAGGTACCCACTCAACGCACCGCGTGATATCAATTTAAATTAACTTGGTAGTTTATATATTTATTTTTTTTGAAAACCCAATAAAATGGGGGCAGTCGGCGACTTTTTCGGCCGTCGGTCGGTCGGGTTAGCAGAAACAGTGTACTTTTTTTTTTTTTAATTTGCAATAAAATGGTCTCAGTCGGCAACATTTTTAACGGTTGGTCGGGTTAGTGGAAACACAGGTATTCTTTTTTTAGGCCTCACGTAACCGGATATAACTGTGTTTGACCTAGTTTTACGCCCTAATTTCGGGGGTGGTGTTTGTTTAGGTAAATGTCCGGAGGGGCAAACTAAAATATAGGAAGCGGGTGTGATGCGTTTTAGATTGCCGAGACCGTGCTCTATCTAATTTTCGGGTATACTTTTTTCTAAAGTCCATTTTGTGTTGAATTTTCTTCAATTAAAACTTCAAAAAGCCATAAAAATCTTTAAAATCAGTTAGAAAAAAAGTATACCTGATAAAAATGAAGAGTGCAATCTCCTCTGTCTGATGACATACATTTCGGCCAATGAGAATAAGATTTGCCCCTCCGGGTTTCAACTTGTTTACAAAACGCAATTGATGGAACAGCCAAAAAAGCCGGTCCGCCATGCCGTTACGTCGCTTTTCATGCCGACACACCACTCAAACGCAATTATCGCCAACAAATCCCAAGAATATCACACAAATTATACATCAAATGAAAGATAAATTCCAAATGAACACAACACAGAAAGAATTATGAAGTTTCCTTTTGTTTATTTTTTATACGAAGCGATTGTTTGTCCAAAACATTGTTTTTTACGAATTTACAACAGATTACGTCGTACCTTGGAAGTGCCTATTATTATTGGCCCAAACTTCGTGTAGCAATAGTCTGAACATGAATACATATGCCTATGAACTTTATTTGTTATATTTCCCATTATTTGGACTTGTGTTCGGTTGTGTTCGGACCCTCATCAAGGGAGGTAAACCATGCATGGAGTTTGCTTACCGTGCATGCCGGAAGTATCCATGATCAGCACCTTATTTAAAATCATAACGTTGATCAAATAAAACTATTTATCGTGGAATGATGGAATATGCAATATATGGAGCAATTATCGGACATTAATATGTTTACTCAAAGTAAGTAATCAAACATTTTGACGTTTACCCAAATTAAATCGGTGCAGATTAACCCCCCGCCGGCCAAGTCGCCAAACCAAATTTAATTTGGCCGCCAGAATGGCTCACCTTTCTTTTTTATAGCAAGTAATAAAATAATTGTTACATGTACCTGTTCCCCTACCCTGGAAAAAAAAACCTATGATAAACAAGTAATCTTTTTTGAGGGGCCTAATATAGAATAAATTTCTAATTTTTTTTAATTTCCTATGGCTTGGTATGGCTTGGTTTGGCTTGGTGTTTAGTCACACTCAGTGACTCACAGGTGACGTCAGGTCCCTGATGTTATTCATTTATAATTTTATTGATAACCTCAGGTCAGGATAAATTAATCACAATCCAAAGGGTTGTTTTACGGTACGGTAACATAAGCGACGCAAGTATATTTGTGACGTCAGTAATTTCTATACCCCATCAACATGAAATTTTTTTTTTTACATCCGGGCGATTCAGACCTATGGGCCCCTATGGTGGCCGCCATGTTGGAATAGGATTGACAAATTAATAAAACGAATTTATTTTTTCTTCTTCGATCAGCCTCCCTATAGCAATACTATTAAATTTGAAAAAACAAAATTAACCTTATTCAAAATTAAATGCTTAATGTGGATTTAGCTGACGCGGGCGCATAGCATTCGGCAAACCTCGCCAGATTCCGTACCGTTACAGTTAGAATATTACGTCACCTGGCAGGCCATGGCAACGTTGGAAATGATGACGTAATTTCGTTACAAAATGGTGGCGCTCTCTTGTTTGCGAAATTTGAAATTGAATTGCTTGTTATTGTTATCGCTCGTATTTTAAATGTACAACGGTATCACAGCATGTAAGCGTTAAGAACAAACGAGTAAGCACAAGCGAAGATAGCACAACGAGCCCATTACTGGAATGACTTTAGAGTCAAAGCAGTCAAAAGAAGAAGAAGAATAACAACAACAACATGTCAACAACAACAACTTGTTTTGAAGTTGAAGTGAACTGTGTTCAAAGTGAAAATCGGTCAGTCGGAAAGAAACTCAATGACGAATCTGTGACTGAAAAAAAATATGAAAATGAAGGTCACTGGAATGGAATGTGGACTGGTCTGTGCAGACTGATCACCACGGCGATTTGACTTGTTCTGAACTTCTGTTATTGTTCAATTTTAAGTCTGTTTTCACCTGGACTGGTTTAGTGGTTAGACTTAGAGTTGCATCTGCAAGCGGCAAATCGTTCAATCTACTAACTACTTCTCTAAATAGTAAATTTAATTGTTAATATCTAACACTGTCAGGTCAAGCCTCAACTTGGGTCAAGGAAATCAGAAAATGGACATTTTAGAGCTGACTGATTTACTATAGACAGTATAGTTCAGTCATGAACCGTTGGTTGAACGTAGCGCGTAGCTGGAACTTGTGGACGCAGTAATCGGTGAAAGCGTTCATGTGGCTTACTAATCTAATAATATTAGGATTGTATTAGTCAATTTAGTGATTACAGATTACTAAATTTAGTTATCAACGACTTCAGGCTCAGCCACTCACTGTGAATGCCGTGACTCAGGTCAAAATACAATTCTAGCCACCTACAGTCGACAGACAGATGTAACAAACATGTGAAGCCCAGTGACTTGGTGACTAACAAAGTGAGTCATTTATCTTCTTGTTGAGTGAAGGAAAAGAAGAATATCTCCCAATCCCACTTGGTCTGGGCACACTGAAGAGTTCATGCAGTGACTGGTGAGAGGATATGCTTCCGGGCCAACTTTCCATCTGTGTGTATGAATTCTGTTTCCTGTGATGCACACATCAAGTTAAATTTAATAATTATATTGCACGGTGATTAATTTTAGCATTCTCACATATTAAATAATTCATGATTTTAACACTGTGTTCTCGATTTAAACCTTAAGCATTAAGCGGGAGCTTGATCAGCATGGCTAGCATATATATTAACTAGTGGCTATTTGTGGAAAAATTATTAAATATAGCCCTGCGTACTTGCTATTGTCGAATAATATGTATGCTAAACATTATATTAATATAATTCCAGGCCAACTTAGTTGAACTGTCACGACCTTCTAGTTATACATGTACATGACTAATGAGGCAATCATATAAATGTTTAATCTAGTAGCATTTTCTCAGACCATGCCATGAACATCTATGTATCTATGCCTGTCAAGAATAATGCCATTCCTCCCGGGCAAATATTAAAATGTTTATACACTATCAGATGCCTATTAACCAATAGTGTCAGCATGTGTCGCATGATTAGTAATTTTAGATAAAATTCTCAACGATCATTAAGTTTTTTGGCAAAGAGACATATATAGAATTAAATTGAAATAGAATTAAATAGAATTAAATTTCCATCAATATTGTTAATTTCAGTCTAGGTCTCCGCTATCACTATTATTGACCATCACAATGATTAGACATCTGAGAGTACGATAAAAGCTCACAAAAGTCACGAACAAGCATGCAATCTCGAGCTGGGACCACCCTTAATACTTGTTTCTTATCATCTACTTCACAGAAGGGGTCACCCTAAGTAGTAAACATATAGGAAATGCACCGAACATACCACTATTGCACAATGACATCAGTTTGTTTGATCTAAATGATTTATCCACTCCAACCCCAAAACAATAGTCATTTGGCAAATTATCTCATTCCTTTTTGAAAACCCCATCATACTATAACGCTGGTCAGAGGAAACTAAACATACTGCACTGTAGACTCAGAAATAACTGTAGTGATCCTACCACAGGCCATAAATTATGTCTCATTGAGTCATTGTGCCCCACCCGTTTTCATAAAAATGTATTCAGTATTATATGTAATTTTATCCAATAAAGATATTTTCCCCTTAAAGGTCCTCAATCCGAATCAATAGTCCCCATATCATCAGATTCCAACAACAAGAAGATTTTTTGAAATGCCGCTTCAGTTGACAGAATCGATTAATTACTCGAAAAAAAATGCAGTCAATTATAGCATAAAATTGACAAAAACTTGTAATTTATCAACTTTTTGCTCAACGAATATTGCTGATTTGTCAAACATCTGACACACACAAAAAAAAACCAGTTGATTTTAGAATTATCCATCTTCATCTGCAATTTGGTCAGAAAAAGTATTCTCGTCTGCTGTTTGCTGGGCCACTTAAAATTAAAATGATAGATTTTAAAAATCGGTATCTGATCACTCTGAGCTTTGATGTTGTGGGTTCCTCGACTTGAATCAAATATTTTTCACCTCCGAAGTCAAGGAAATAATAATCTGCGAGGGTTAATTCGGATTGTGTACCTTTAAAATTGCAAAAATAAAATAAAATAATTATGCCTTGAAAATTGGTCGCTTGGCCAGATTCAACCTTCACTTGATGATTGCATTTTGAAGAAATATAGTAAAATGTGATATATGGCTAATATCGCTTGACTGGCGCCATGGATATTGGTCTGGAAATTAGAGAAATGTTAGAGGCAATATCTCACTCTGGCCCATGTCTAACTGTGGCCCACATTCCTCTATATCTGGTGCTGCAACATATTCTCGTGCAAATAGGTTTATTTGTACCTAAATATTCACATATGTTCATATTTGTTTTATTCATTTAAATTTGTTTAAATCAAAATTTAGAAAAACTAACGCCATTATACACTCTGCCAGGGCACACTGAGTCACCACACCAAATTTAGTTGAAATCTGGGCACCAAAATTAACAAAGACATGTTGGTCTCAACTTTACTCCAGTCTTATATATGGAATTTATCATGTAAAACGACCACCGACAACAATAAACTTACTGACCCCTCATCAGAACCAACCAAAGATGAAATCATAAGTAACATGTTACGTATAAAACATTTTGCAAACAAGAAATTACTATAAAAACCCCATCATACTATAACGCTGGTCAGAGGAAACTAAACATACTGCACTGTAGACTCAGAAATAACTGTAGTGATCTAAACTTCGACAAACATGAAAATTATATCGCGGCCCAACCATCATGTAGTTGTGGTCACCCATGTGAAGACGCAACCATTTTTTCTTCAGTTGTCCTTGGTACGCAGACTCCAGGGAACTTATGTGGGCAAGGTTGGATGAACTTAATGTATCTATCGTCTCTGAAAAAGATCTCCTGTTCGGCATCCCGCACTATAGTGACACAATAAATACGCGCATTTTCGAGATAGTCCATTCATTTATTTCTTCGACAGACCGCTTCTCATAAATGTTACCCTACCCCCACCGCGAGACCATAGCCACTCCAAACAGCTACAGCATGCAGCATCCACTTTAAACAATTTGAAACTATCTCTAAATACTTTTATTAGCAGCCGAATGCCAGAGGAGAGGGGCTCTGATAAGTTCCGCAATTTGTGCTCCGATCCTCTGTGCCCACACAACTATATGTCTGTAATAATATGTGTAATTCGTATATATAGTTGTGGGTCACAATAAATATGTTCATATATGTATATATAAACAGTCCCATGAAACATGTATACATTTATTGATGGACGTGTCATGGGCTCTTCATACAGGATCGCGTTCATTATTTTGAAGGTTCCATATTCCGAAGGGTCGCTATTCCAAAGGTTCTTATTCAGACATCGAAGGTTCGCTATTCTGAAGGTTTGCTATTCTGGACGTATTTAACCAGAAAAGATGGACAACTCTAATACCAAGTGGTTATTATTACCACGATTTTAGTTATCCATCTTTATCTGGAAGACCGCCCATTTGACCTCGTCCTTCTGGCACGATCAGGCCCAGAAACAATAAAAATAGCAAACGACAAAGATCGATATCTAATTACTCTGAGCTTTGATGGGTGGGTTCCTCGACACTAATCAAATATTTTTTTCCCCACCCCAAAGAAAGAGTAATTTAGCAGCGTCTTATCGGATTGAGTACCTTTAAGTTATTTCCTTCATAAAAAGAGTCTTATGATAAAGAACCCTCTCAAAACTTCAGAATACAGAACGAAACTTCAAAATAACAAGTTATAAAAACCTTCTGAATATCGAGGAATATTTATAGAGAACCTTGGGAATGGCGAAACTTCGGTATAATGAACCTTGGGAATAGCGAACCTTTGGACACAGAGTGACATGTCGCCGTCCCACGGTCCATACGTACTGGCGTGATCGTATATATCCCAAGTTGGCCAGAAATACAGGCACTCCTATGAAACATACATTTATCATTTTATAGATGGACGTACGTGTTTTGGGCAGGGACCAGCCGAGAGGGCGACGGGGGCGACTTCTTCGCCCTAGCGCCGTCCGCTTCGCCTTATTTTTGCAGTCGGGCGAAGTTCAAGTCGCCCTAAAAATTCCAAAGTTGACTGACAAAATTCGGCAAAATGCCCCAAATAATTTATGATAATTTACAACTGTCAACTGTGATTGCACACGATACTCCACTATCAGGGTGTATCATAGTGTTATAAAACAATTAACACCTGTAATGCTCCAATCTGGAAGCATGTTGACAACGGAGTCAGATTACTGGCAGCTGTGAAAACATCGTCGGGCCTCAAGTGTTAATCTGGTTGTTGTTATTTTTAGATTACCGTGATTACCACACCTTACAATAAAGATTACAACTCACACCTCTCACAATGTGTCAATTCATCACTCCCTCTATGGAGTTTGGTTAAAGAAATTTTTAAACAAATTCATTTGTGAAGCATATTAAAATTTCAAACGGGATTACTAACAGAGCGCAGTAAAAGTGTTCATGATTTCGTTTCGTTTCTGTTTGATAAATATTGTTGGCATTTTTAACAACCCGAAAAATATGAAATAAAATCCTGTCATTCTCCCACAATTACGATATAAAATGCTGCTATCCTCTCACAATTATGTTTGGGTATTATTAATAGTTATTAGGGTCATGAAGTGAACATAATGACTCCATATTTCAACCATTGTTTCATAAGTTTAATTGACATATTTCATCTCTCCTATTTTCGTTATAACTTATATAGCGACTCCTGTCGTAGTACTGATCAATTTAAATTTTGTAGACTCACTTCGCCCTATAGAACGGCCACTTCGCCTTATTTTTATAGTAGGGCGAAGTCATTTCGCCCTGAAAATCTGGTCTAGGCTGGTCCCTGGTTTTGGGTTGTCCATAAAGGGAAGTCGGTAGCCGAGAGGTAGCGTACTGGTCTCTCGTGCTAGTGGACCGGGGATCGCAACCTGGTCAGGGTATTCTGACAAAAATCAGAACTCGGTCAGATACCAAGTTTGTCAGGCTGAAAAGTCTCATTCGAGATCACTGAATAAAGATCCGAATGCAAAATGCTGACTTCCCCCATAACAACACTTGTCCAGGTATGTTGTCGTGGGTTCAGTACGCTGTCCGATCGGGCGCGGACATTAATGGCTGACCCGTGTACACGCCTCGGTGTGTGCACGTTAAAGAACGCTACTATAGAGTCACCACAGGGTTATAAAGTTACTCGGCCGTGGTAGCACCTGGACCTCCACATAATGCTCAGCATATTGAGGGCGATGGAGTATCAAGTAAACATAAACATACGTACTGACGTAATCATATTATGTTTACCCTGCGGAGAATCACCCTAAAATAGTGACGTATCTACCACGTACTTTGACCGAATGACGAACAAATATACTATTATTTAGCAGTACCGTTTATTGAATATTGTTGTTGGTTGTGAATGTGAGAATTGTATTTGTAAACAAAAGTCAAAACAAAAAGATTGTGCGATTTTGTGAAGACCTGATACAATAGACAGCCATAGGATCGCTCAACTGGATGTTTTAAATATCAACACAATAGTTTAAATACTGAAAGTTGTCCACTGTGTCTTACTATTTCTTGTTTTGTGATATTTTCACTTTGAAAATCTTTGAACGTGCGATAAACGAAAACCGGAAGTATCCGTTATTGCACCGAATTTTTAAATTGCGGAATAGGGGGACACACTAAAAGTTGTATTCCGAGTTCGAATCCAGTAAAAGGTGTAGTTGGGATTTTCAATTTCGTTTCTGTGTCTGTAGACTGTATATGTTTCAGCGCTGAAGCCTCTCGACTGTGTTTGCGCTGTGGGAGGACTATGATGTTGTGTCCGTTGTTACTTCGCACATGTGCTCTCCTCCAGGCTGTTCCACTCCTCGATAGCGCGAACAAAGAACGAGTTTTTGCTCGTATCCTTTCGATGGAGTTTGAGTTGATACACTCCTCCTTTTCGACAAGGTTTGATGTTACAAAGCCTGTGTACTTTTTCGCCTTTATTTTCCTTCCTTTCTTTTTTGGTATAAGTATGTCGTTTGATAGAATAGCCGGCACGGCCAGCCCATCCACTACTCTGCCGAACAGCTTCATTCTCATCGTGTTTCTTCTTTGATGTAGTGGCTCCATGAGTTGTTCATTTAGCATTTCAGTTACAGCCCCTTTTGTTCCTGTGTGGTAGTTGTTTTCGATGAAACGCACCCTCTCTTGTTGATTCTTTCTATTGCGTTGATGTCTTTTTGCTGATATGGATCCCAAACTTCAGCTGCATATTCAAGGGTGGATCTTACTGTGGATTCTTAATAGGCCATTTTTTTGTGTTTTTTGTCCGCTCTCCTGGGGTTTCGACGGAGGAATCCAAGGGTGCTGCCTGCTTTTCTTCCAATACTGCTATGTCTGTCTGGATATCGTTATCGTAATTCTCCATCAGTTCATGTGTTACATTGATCAGCTGTGTCACGCAGGAGTGTCCAGAGCGGAATCCATGGTTTCTGTCGGTAAGGATGTCGTATTTCTCAAGGTGGTCTCTTGTCGTTAATATAATTCCAATAATAGGCTACTGGGCTTTGGTTTGTGGTAAACTATGCATATTACAAATAAAAGAAATTTAAAAGATAATTTGTAAGTCTTATATTTCAACTTTTATCGACATTTTTCGTTCTCCAGCCCACTAAAAGGTGTAGTTGGAATCAGCAGTCAGCCGCCGAGTCGCTAATTAGGTGTTAATTGTTATTGTTAGGAATATGTTGGCGGCTGAAATCAATGGATTTTTGAGTTCAGACAAGAGTGTTTGCAACATATAGTGTTTATACAGTTACTTGTTGTTACAAGATATTAGTAAAAATTACCAATTTTCACCACCCCCCCCAAATTTTTCATCTTAGAACACGTTCAGACAAGGTTGTTTATAATTCCCCTTCATCAATTTCGACAATCTTTCATTTCATGCCCCTAAATCCTTCTTTGCATGCGGCATTTCGAAGGCTAAGTGTAAACTCTCATTTCATTTTTCTATAAGAAAAGTTATGACTAAATCCTGGCCATTTTGACTAATTAGTCGTTTTGAATCCCCATTTCTTAGTCGTTATGACTAACATCACCCTAGTAATTTTGACTAATGTTATGCCTCAGTCATGTTGGCTGAACTAAGTTAGTCATCCTGGGGAATATTGACTAACTTTTGTTATCAGCGTAGAAAAATTAAAATACTATAGCCTCTTGATATACGATTCCATCGCTATGTGGAATTTATAGGCATGAAATATATTATAGGATGAACACCCCATCATCAAACGGAGCCCATATAGCCACTTCCCTATCTCGATATAATTATAAGATATCGGAGCAGTTTGAAATTATAAAATGACCACCCCTCCTATAACCAAGGGCCTTAGCACGTCCCTGCTTCGATTCTGTGATGGGCACCCCTGATAAAATGGAGCCACATTCCTGCCTCGATGTGTTATAATAAGAGTAGCGGATCAGTTTGAAATCATAGGATGGGCACAATATATATAATGTAAAACCATCAAAATGACTTGTACTTACATACACACTCTACGAACGAACGGTTTATTAGTTAACTTTGCGCAGACAAGTGCTCATCAACTTAGCAATCCGTGTACCGATTGGATAGCTCTGATAAGCGATCACCTCTCAACTTATGATTGGTTAATTCTTTTGTAACTTTGGCTTGCGTGATTCAATATATTGTGAATCACTCACAGGTAACGGTTTGCCCGTAAGCAATCTTCAATCATCAACAGTAGTTCATATATGGAACGCTACTCTAGATCTTTTGGTGCATACATAGAGAAAACAATGGGTGTATTAATGTGTAAAATTATTTGAATTTTCCTCTCACAACACTTTAGTGTTGAAAAATTAGCCTTACATTAGTTATGCCATCGTACATGTATGTCACTTGATTTCACTCATTTTTCAGGAAACTGACTCCAAATTTGAACGTTATATATGATTTAAACATATTTTATTATCCCTCAATCAATAAACAAAATACAAATAAAGAACATACAGTTAAGGATGAGAGGCGATAAAGGGATCGGAGCACAAGTTACAGAACTTAAAGAAGCTCCTATCCCTTATATGAACGGAGAATACTGTTTCATTACATTTTGGTCTCAAGATAAGTTGTGTAGACATAATGGTCAAAAAGCTGAAGAAATTTCATTATCATTACTATGTTTTGTTTTGTTTTATATGTATGTAGTATCAATAAAATAATTCCGGTTAACGTTATATATAGTAGTAGTGGGGATCACAAAATGCAATCTTATCACCAAATTACAGCCATTTGAGACATAATGTTGTTTTCTTCCAGTGTGTGTACATTCCTGTCGCATTATACGTTACTGGACATTTATTTAGAATTGTATGGCCATGTTAGATAATAACATTCCCAAAATGACAATTTGAATTTACGATGCCAAATTACAACAAAAAAGATTATAGATCTGTCAATGAACACAAACAAAGGAAATGTCAAATTGTGTATGAATGACGAATGTATGCAGAAGCTGTTAATAGTAAATAGAAGTTTTATGATTCAAGATGCATGTTTTCGAAGTTTGTGTTGATATGCTTTTTTCCCCTAACCCATTTTCTGCCGTTCAAATTTGGAGTAAGTTTCCCTAATGATGAGTGAAATCCAGTGACATCCATTGCTATAACCATTGAAATGCTATTTTCTCAACAAAAAAATATTTAAGAGGAAAGATAAAATTATTTTACACAATAAACTTTCGTTCATTTTTCTAATTATACACAAAAACATTTAAAAATTGACAAAAACGCTCCCACAACAGGGGGGGGGTCTGGAAAAAAATTGCACATATAGCGCCCAAAAAGTTTTTTTTCCGACCTCGAGGACCCACCACTCCATTTTTGCACACAAAAAATAAATTTCCTCAAAAATTTTGGGGACCCACCCCCCGTTTCTCATGTTTTTATCAAAATTTCAGAGGTTTTTTTAGCCGTTCTTCAATAACTGTGTTAACTGCCTTACTAATTGGTAAACACAGATCAGAAAAACGAAAAATATACTGTATTTCCATGTGTTTCCTGGTGTTTTCAGTATCTAACAACAATATTAATTAAGCATTGTGTATATAGGTACACTATATGTCACAAATTGCCCTAGACCCCATTATAGCCTTAATATATCGAGTGTGTTGTGTCTGACAGAGAACACTGGCCAGTGTAAATAGTGGTAAACAGGTCAGGCGTTCCACCCCATATAAAAATGTACCTGGGTAAATCTTGGTGTTTACCTAGGTATACCCCGGTACATATAGGTTTTACCCTGGTTCCACCCAGGTCACACACAGGTTACACCCAGGTAAATCAGGGATTTATATAGATTTACCCAGGTGTTTTCGATATATGTTAGGTATAAACCCCAGTTTACCCGGGTTTTTACGGATTTACACCCAGGTATTTACACCAGGTATTTACACCCAGGTATTTACACCAGGGTTTCGCCCAGGTATTTACTACAGTGTTCACCCGGATATATACACCTGTGGTATTTTGTTAAACTGTATAATCTGCATTGAAGTCACCTTATTAACCCTTTCTATATTACAGCACCATTGGCGTGTAGTTACCTTATTAACCATTCTATATTAAATAATTAATTGACAGGTAGTTACCTTATTAACCCTTTCTATACTAAGTAACATTGGTGAGTAGTTACATTATTAACCCTTTCTATATTAAAGCACCATTGATGTGAAGTTACCTTATTAACCCTTTCTTTATTAAAGCATCATTGACGCGTAGTTACCTTATTAACCCTTTCTATATTAAAATATCATTGATGTGTAGTTACAATGTTAACCCTTTCTATAGTATAGCATCATTGACGGGTAGTTGGCTCCTTAACTCTGTATATATCAAAGTATCATTGTCGTATATAGTTACCTTATTAACCCTTTCTATACTAAGTACCGTTGGCGTGTAGTTACCTTATTAACCCTTTCTATATTAAAGCATTAATTGACAGGTAGTTACCTTATTAACCCTTTCTATACTAAGTATCATTGGTGAGTAGTTGCATTATTAACCCTTTCTATATTAAAGTGCCATTGGCGGGTAGTTACCTTATTAACCATTTATGTATTAAAGCATCATTGACGTGTAGTTACCTTATTATAACCCTCTCTATATTAAAGCATCATTATTGCTGGGTAGTTATCTTATTAACCCGTTCTATACTAAGTATCATTGGTGAGTAGTTACAGTATTAACCCTTTCTATATTAAAGCATCATTGACGTGAAGTTACCTTATTAACCATTTCTGTATTAAAGCAGCATTGACATGTAGTTACCTTATTAGCCCTTTCTTTATTAAAATATCATTGACGTGTAGTTACCATGTTAACCCTTTCTATATTAAAGCATCGTTGACGGGTAGTTGCCTAATTAACCCTCTATATACTAAAGTATCATTGTCGTGTAGTTACCTTACCAACCCTTTCTATACTAAGTATCATTGGCGTGTAGTTACCTTATTAACCTTTTCTATATTAAAGCATTAATTGACAGGTAGTTACATTAAACAACCCTTTCTATACTAAGTATCATTGGTGAGTAGTTACATTATAAACCATTTCTATATTAAAGCGCCATTGGCGGGTAATTACCTTATTAACCATTTTTGTATCAAAGCATCAATGACGTGCAGTTACCATATTATAACACTTTCTATATTAAAGCATCATTGACTGATAGTTACCATATTAACCCTTTCTATATTAAAGCACCATTGGCGTGTAATTACCTTATTAACCCTTTCTACGTTGAAGCAATAATTGACAGGCAGTTACCTTATTAACCCTTTTTATAATGAGTATCATTGGTGATTAGTTACATTATTAACCCTTTCTACAATAAAGCATCATTGACATGTAGTTATCATAGTAGCCAGTTATATATTAAAGCATCATGGACGGTAGTTACCATATTAACCCTTTCTATATTAAAGCACCATTGGCGTGTAATTACCATATTAACCCTTTCTATATTAAAACATCATTGACGTGTAGTTACCCTATTAGCCCTTTCTATATTTAAGCATCATTGACGTGTAGAACTTTATCTTATTAACCCTTTCTTTATTAAAGCATCATTGACATGTAGTTACCTTAGTAACAATTTCTACACTAAAGCATTATTGACGGGTAGTTACCTTATTAACCCTTTCTATATTAAAGCATAATTGACAAGAAGTTAAATTATTAACCTTCTATAATAAGTATCACTGCCGTGTAGTTAGTTACCTTATAAAACCTTTCTATATTAAGACGTCGATCATTGACGGGTAGTTGTTACCTTATTAATCATTTATGTATTCAAGCATCATTGACGAGTAGTTACCTTATTACTTGAAGTTTATTATGACAGTATGACAATACACTACCCCAGACAAATGAAGCAATATCATACTTTATCTAACAGCCTAGCTATAATTAGTGAACATTAAACTGACAAACAGACAATTTTCAGGGCCATTATTTAATATTAAAGGGATACAAAATAAAGAGATTTCTAATTATCAGTAAGAATTATTCTCTAAGTGATACTTATTATTTCAAATAAATGATTGCATATACTATAGTAGACCATATACCAACAGGAAAATATTAGTGAATACAATTATTGTGTTTCAAAATTCGTTTCGTTTCGTTTCTGCAGCCAAATTACAATCTTAACTTTTAGTTATCGTTCTTCAAAATGAAGCGCGGATTATTCCTTGTGGTATTTTGAGTTAATTTTGTCGCGAATCAACGCGGATTGACAGAAGGAAATGGTGTATTGGCTACAAACGGATAAACTGTGGACTTATATATAAGATTCGCCGATTTCTCCCCATGGATGTGCGCAAATATCGAAAAAGACTGAATTTCATGTGACAAAAAATATTTCAATTCCCGGAACAGTAAGAATTAAGCTACGATAACGAAACGGATCAACTATAGTATTGAACAGTACCTCAGCTACCTGGCCATAACCAGAATATTTTCTCAAAATTGAATTTGTGGTACCGGTACAATCATGATGTAGTGCCAGTGGCCTGCTCATAATGCACCTGTCCAGAAGAAGAAGAATTGAGAAGTTTGAAGATCATGGACTACGCAGACACCATCTGGGACCCCTACCAACAAAATCACATCGACAAGCTGGAAATAATCCAGCGTAGAGCAGCCCGTTTCATTAAAAGAGACTATAAGAGCAAAGAAGATGGATATATGACCAAGATCCTCTACGAGCTAGATTTACCAACATTGCAGAAACGGCGGAAAATAAATCGGCTGGGATTCATGAGTAAGGTGGTGGGTGGATTGGTCCCGGCTATACCACCTAATCAATACTTTACACCCGAAACAAGGCGTCTTAGATCGCAGAGCAAAGTTCTGACAGGCTACGTCACCAGCCAAATTCCTCGGCACCTAATTTAAAGGAACAACAGTCAGTGCTACGAGGCTATACCATACGTGTCAGCTCAGTTCGCTAATTCCACATTTGTTCGAACTATATGCGACTGGAATCAGCTGGAGGAATCCTTAATCCTACAACAACAGCCTGTGGATTCCTTCAAGAGTGCGCTGAAGGAAAAGATCTGAGACTCTCTCGCCCGCTGCGAAATTACCATAATTGGGATCTGCAGCGTAACCATTCAGATTCAGATTGATCCACGATAGTAAGGGGTCAGTACATGTAGTAAGTACTGATAGTGATAAGCCTGCTGTACAATAATACTACTTTTGCTGTTTTACTGGTCTTAACTGAGTACTGTGTCAATGTGACATTGTTAATTCAGTTCCACTCTAATGTACATTAACTGGCAATGATGCATCTGACGCTATTAAAGGCACCGGTAATCCCTAAATACCAGGAGGACGCGGCATAGAAACTTGGTACAACAGTTGTTACACGACAAAGAAAATTATCAACAAGCTTAGTGAGCGTCATCATCAAAATTGCAAATTAAAACACGGCAATGGTAAATTGGTAATCCCTACATACCAGGAGGACAAGGCATTGAAACTTGGGACAACAGTTGTTACACGGCAAAGAAATTTAAAACACACTGTGCACAGATGAATGTTTATACATGTACTGTGCAGTCGAGATCACCTGGACTACAAATATTTAAGGATTATACTATTTGATGAGTAGATGCGTGACTGATAAAAGAATTAGAGACTCCATATTTACTCGGAAGATAACAGTATACGATGCCATACAGTTGTTCCATAACACCTCAACCTTTGGTGGATATTAACAGTAAAACTAATGAAAATGATGAAAGCCAGACTCAACATCAAGACAACATGTGCATGCATAAGTGACGGTTCAATGATTTTGACTCCATCAGATGATATTTAAGCGACACCAATTTTTAAGTCTGGTTTACGATGTGGGGAGAAAAAAAGTAGATGCAGGAGGGAAAAAAATAAAAATAAAAAAGATTGTCCCCCCAATTTATATCAAGTAAATCGTGGAATTTTACATAAATTTTACAAAAATTGTGAAAAAATGTTTTTGAATGAAATTCTGTTCAAACCAAACAAGACATATCTTGTCATGAAATACATGAAAATATGGATCTGTAAATGATCATAAGCAGAACCGGATGCGACAGCACATGAAAATCAGTACGCGTGTAAAATATTTTGGGACAAAAAAAGTTATTTTTTTTTTCATGAAATGGAAACAAAGTTGTAGGAGGTGTTCGTAAACCAGACTTAAAAATTGGTGTCGCCTTAGGCTCATGTTAACACAGGATCACATATTCTCAAAATAATTGTCTCCCTCAAGTTGGCCTCAACCATACTAGTATTTATATTTGATAGAACCTCAGTGAGACCATGTTGAAAATTACCATCAATGCAGTTCCAGTGTTGACGCAACGCGGTCATGTTACTTCAAACCAGTTGCAATGTTCCTTAGGCCAAAGAAAAAAGATACTATGTTTCCGTACATCGACCGACCCTAAAAATAACCCGCCGACCCTAAACTTTTTATTGATATTTTGAGAAAAAGTCAAAATTTTCGCAATTTTAATTTCCTGAGAGTGGATCTCCTGCCTGCTTTATGTCTTGTTTGGGACTTATGGAATACTATCAACAGACATGGTGGGTGTGTATCTGTATATATACATGTAAAGAGGTTATCACTGCATATATTAGGGGTATACATGTACTAGTAGCTACTGTTTCCAAAAACCAGGCATGCTCGGTGGGTGTACTGGCTACCCCCAGACAATGGGATGTAATCGTCACAATACATGTACGGTATAATGGCGGTATTATTGGTAAAATTCTTATAAAAAGTTAGTGACATCAATTTTGTACCAAGTTTATAGCCAAATTTATGAAAATGTGGTATTAGATATAATAAAAAACATACGTAAGCATGAAGTAAGTTTGATTTTTTATCAATCTTAATGTATATTTCCACTGTGTTGATCAAGTAATACTTTCCCCATGGCACGGGTTGGCATTTTATGTCACTTTGGTCGAGGTAGTTCAATATTTCTGCAGCTGGATAAAAAATATCAAAATAAAATAAAATAAAAAAAATTCCCTACCTACCGCTATTCTCAAAGTAATTGACCAGAAAAACGGGGTGATACCCCGGTCATGACCGCGGTGATACCGGTAATAAGCGGTAGCGGTATCGAGACGGTCATGGCTGTGGAGTTACAGTATTGGGCGATAATGATACCGTGGTCTTTTAGCGGGCACCGCATTAATTTTGTTGAATACCGCAGTGATTTTCATGGAACTCTTTGAGGGGAGGTATTTACTCACATATACTTGTTCGCGTTAACAAGCGGTATCAGTACCACGGTATTGGAGGATACCGCGGTATAGTACCGCCATATTAACGGGGGTGACACCACGTTATTGGTGGTCAATTACTTTAAGTATAGCGGTACCTACTAGTACCCTAAAATTTTTTACCGGAAACATACAATCTTTTTTCTTTGGCCTTTAGCATGGTAATTCGTGAAAATAAATGTCAATGCAACTTACTCTCAGGCTCCAAATAAAAGTGCAGGCCCAAATAATAGTGCGGGGGGGGGGGGGAAATTCCATTGAAAGTTAATAAAAGTACAGACCCAAATAATAGTGCAGGGGGAACTCTGAGCAAAACATCAACTGTGGTTAACCAAATAATTTTTATAGCAGATTCAGGTATACGAGTCAACATGTAGTACAGGTACATGTATGTATCATGTGGTGTTTTTTTGGTTTGCCACATACTTGAATATGTACTCTTGAGTGCCTAATGTACGATTATTAAAATCGAGGTAAAATTCCCACCTGTACGATCGTTATTTGGTCCTGTACGTTTATTAAATTAACCAAAAGAAATAATTCACCAATCTTAAATTGTGTTATTCATATAAGAAATGAACGGCGGTTTCAATGCGGTCATGGGGTTTTGACCGCGAGAAAAAATCAGCAAACTTCGGGGTTCATGCAGAGTTTGCTGATTTTTTTAACGCGGTCAAAACCCATGACCACGTTGAATCCGCCGTTTATTATTTATATTTATATACTTAAATTCATTATGAACTAGGATTGTATGTCTTTCCCATTATTTATTCATCTATTTAAACAAACGCATGGAGTTCAGTTCAGACAGTTCGAATCCTTGTTTTTTGGAAAACCAAACATTTTGAGAATCCGTTCATGGAGAACGGAAGAAACGCAATTTCACAGTAAAGTATAAACATATGACAAAATGTCTTGTTTAGCTAGTAACTAATGTAGACGTGTTGATCATTTTTACATCTGAATCATATAGAAATCTTGAATTTGTGCTGATTTAAATTTTCATAGCTTCAAAATATTAATAAACGTGCAGACCCAAATGAGCACTGTGCAGGGGGGGGGGGGGGGGGGGGATTTCCCAAGAAAAATAATAAACGTGGATGCAGCTGGTGCATGCATATTTATTTGGAGCCCAAGAGTAAAGAGGTGGAGGTGAATGTTACATGTAAGTTGTTATTAACGAAATGGAACGATGGCTTTAATAGGTTCCACCAGCAATAAGTCGCGACTTCTTTATATTGGCCTGACAGATTGGTTTTTGTTGGCGTCATGCCTGTCGACCATTATGATGGCCACATATATTGATATATAACAGCGATTTACGATCTGTCTTGTTGGCTCATAATATAAATTAAGTGGCCTTGTGTTTGTTCCTTGCGTAAAAAAATATTTTTTAGTACAAACGTCCTCATTGATTGTGTCCCTCGACTCCTTGTGTAATTGGTCAAGTAACTTACATGTATGTACATGTACAGACCACTCACAAATTTCTTAGAAAAGCGACCACATGTTCGAATCTACTTTGCGATTTTGGAGCAACGCATTTGTAAATGCGTTCATATTTTAACACATTTACCTTGATTTATTCACAAACAAATGTCTTGATGCAGGCCTTAAAATCCATCAGATTTTTGGCAATAATCAAAATGTTAGTGTTTCACTTTCTACAGGGAATCAAGACTTTTTACTAGAATCAAAATGAGAATCATGATTCTCAGATTCTGATTATAAAACAATTAATGTCAACAGTGTTTATTTATGTTTATTCCATTTTGAATGGAAAACTACATCATGAATGTCCGATTCCGAACATATACATGTACACCAGGAGTGGGAAAATAACACAGAATTATTCAGATGTGAATTTAAATTAAACAAAATTATAACTAAAATTGCAAAATACACTATCGTATCGTTATTTGGGTGTTCATACTAGTATACTTTTTCGGCGCAATGATCGGTAATTTCAATGCGACTGCGATTATTCCCAATGCAGTGCATTTAATTTAAATGCTGTCATTAAGGCATTTACAAAGTGGCGTGACACAATGCACCCTCAATGCATTTTAAATGCAACAACCGCATTTCATTGATCCACGTTGTAAAGGACATTTATTTTTAGAATACATGTATGTACGTGTATATAACCACAAGAATAAAGAACAAATCAACTGTTTTTATTACTTTGTAAACCTCTGATGTTTCCCATACAGTATACATTTGTATATTATAAACCATGTTACAGTAATTCTAGAGCTAATTAATCGACTCCTTAACTACAGCAGAATTATGGGTAACTTTTCAGGATTTAGTCCGAAATATGGCTTGTTGCCATTCATCGGAAAGCTCTCACCGAGAGCTTTCCGATGAATGGCATCAACCCATATTTCCGACTAAATCCTGAAAAGTTACCCATAATTCTGCTGTAGTTAAGGAGTCGATTAATTAGAGCATTACTGTATATCCTCTATAACTGTTTATTCAACATCACGTGCTGCAATCCATAAATGCGGTTCAGATTTCGATGTCCGGTTCAACATTATTATCATATGGTTTGATAGCAGAAATACTCAGTTTGGAATGTTATACCATACAAGTTTTACGAGTTGCTCTTGCTCAAGAATGGATAAATTTATAAACCTGATTTTTGGCGCATTAGTTAGAATTATATTTTTGCACAAGAACACACCACAAATATCGAACTGGACATCAAAAGCAGAACCGGATTGTATCGATTGCATAAACATAAGAAGTTGGTCACTGACCGACAATTGCTATTCTCTGGTGTGGTTTATAGGACTACCGTATGCAATGCCGACTTAAAAATAAAAATTCACATAAACATCGCATGAAGCGGTCTATCCACAAACTCAGGTATTCGGTAATTCCAAATGTATGAACTATCACCATGATATCCCGGTATATCATTGTCAGGACTGTTTGTACAAAAGGTTGTTATTCTACTATGCATAATTTTGCTATATCATTGTACTCGGACTGTATTGCAATGTAATATATCAGTACATGTACCGGTATACTGGGTGCACATTATATACATGTAGGCCTACTTTCACTTTAGTACATGTATGTGTCATAAAAGACTCATGTTGTTAAATTGAAAAAAAAACATGTGTGAAAACAGAGAGAATACATGTACATGTGCCGGTACTATATACCTCTTTGTGTGCTGTACTACCGGTACTATTCATGTACATGTACTACACTACAATAAGAGAAATTTTAATTGATTCTGCTGCCCTTGTGCCACAGGCCTCAAACACGCCAAACAAGTATCTGTAGCCAGGCCCACCAGTACCAGGCTACTAGTAAATGAAGTACTGAAAGTGTCACATCATTAATCGAGCCCAATCTTAGTTATACTAGTCTCTTGTGTAGTTTGGGTTACTATTAATAAGATATTTAATGAATGT
The DNA here is from genome assembly GCA_032622095.1 of Siphonodentalium dalli. NCBI lineage: Eukaryota > Metazoa > Mollusca > Scaphopoda > Gadilida > Siphonodentaliidae > Siphonodentalium > Siphonodentalium dalli. Next base: position 113,772,368 of record CP136064.1, read on the forward strand.
ATGGTAGCATTCTTACCTGGATCAACATATGCCATGCACAACGCTGGTCATCATATCATCACCGCTGTTGGCAGTAAACCGCTCATCGGGCTATAACAGTTAGAGTTTTCCATACCAGGGCTAATCTAATCAGTTAAAATTAGTCATTTTAGAGGGAATACCAACCAGTGGAAGACGTACAAAAAGTCATGTATATTCAGATATCAGTTTTCGAGAAAAAACCCATCTTAGTCGAGCGGACTTAGAATATCGGGGTAAACTTAAATTTCATTCAGCAACACTTTCACAGCAGAATATAAAAATAGTACATTATAATCACTTACAGTACATGTACATGTAGCCCAAGTGCAGTGCTAGCCTATATTATATACTACCAAAACTTTTGGTCAGTTTCTCGATGACTGACACTTGTAAACGCTTGAACGGGTATATAGTACATGTACATGTACATGTACATGTGTACCGTATGTGAATTAAAGATCTTATTAGTGACACAACAGGAGGCTAGACATACATTTGTAACTACAGTAATGCTCTAATTAATCGACTCCTTAACCACAGCAGAATTACTGGTATTAAACTCGGGGAGAGCTTTCCGATGAATGGCAACAAGCCATATATCCGACTAAATCCTGAAAGTTACACATAATTCTGCTGTGGTTAAGGGGTCGATTTCTTAGGGCACTACTGTATCTGTTTTAGTGCACATCAAATGTATTTGTTGTCTTTCCTCTTGTAATTTGTCTTTGGTTGTGTTCGCCATTTCGATGGACAACTACATGTACTGACATCAAATGACTGAAATGAGTCAAAATTTAGCAGTGCAGCCAATTATATAGATAAACAGAATTAAATAGCATCCAAATTCCAAATGAGCATAAATGATAAAACAAACTTTATTGAGCACTCTTTTAATACTAGTAATTACAGCTACAATGAAAGCACCTAATATAAATTCTAAGTTTGGTAAAACTATCTGTATACAAAGTTTATCTGGCCGTGATGAATAAAACCTATAAATGGGATCATATACATGTATGTTAGATATCATTACATGATTATTTGAAAACACATATCCGTATGGAAAACAAACTATTTTACCACTGGCCAAGTGGTCCTGCTAATATGCTATGATGCTGGTGGTCCTGCTGAATTGCTATGATGCGGGTAGTGCAATTCATAGCAATTAAGCAGGACCCAACCGCATCATAGCACATTAGCAGGAACACTTGAACAGGGTATATTTACAGTGTCAAATCGAATGGGCATCTTTTAACAATATTTTTGAACAATTTCCTAGAAGTGTTCGAAAATTGAGAACTGAATTTATATTTTTTTTTATGAGGTTTCGATTGAAAAATTTCTAACTTTATAGCTCATCAGGATTAACATTGTCGCACAGCTATATTCTCTTTCCCAACAAAGTCTATAGAACATACATGTAAAATTACAGCTATGCTTTAATTAATCAACTCGCCTTATATTACTCGGGTATTACTGCAGTATTCAGGCGTGTTCATGCGATCAACCGCAGTCAGTTATACCGCCGCAGAATGTGGTCCACCTCACATTTGCAGTTAGGCTGTATTTTTCATGCGATGTTTATATGAATTTTGTTTTAAAGTTGACATTGTAATCACACCAGAATTTTTTTTTATTGTTTCAAAATGTCTAGATAGAATTCAGAATTTTTGTGGTAAAAACAATTAACTTGGTTATCACAGTTAACACATATTACTGTGGTAAGATTACCAGCGGATACCGCATGTCAACAGGGACTGCATGCTCTAATTAATTATCAGGTTTAACATGTTTATACTGGATACAGTTCATTTTAAAGGTACTCAATCCGGTTCGATGATACCCATATAATCAGATTCCAACATCATACATTTGTATTTAGAAAGGCTGCTTCAGTTACGTTATCAGAATTGATTAATTGCCCTAAAATAATGCTAACCACTGTCAACTAAAGTATACAATTGCCTGACATATGTTATTTATCAACATGTTGTTCTACAAAATTTGGCCTTATTATCAACAGAAAGCCTCTTGATTTTAGAGTTATCCATCTTCATCTGAAATTTGGTCCGAGACCGTGGGCCACTATTAATTCTTGATCGTGAAAAATAGTATATTTCAAAAATTGATATCTAATAACTCTGAGCTTTGATAGGTGGTGGGTTCCTCGACTCGTACCAAATATCTTTTACCCCCCAAGTCCAAATAAAGAGTAATGTGCGAGCATTAATTCAGGGGGCCCTTAATCAGATTATGCATCTTTAAATTCAAATACAGTTTAAAGATGCATAATCCGATTAAGTGCCCCTCATTTGCTATTTACATATACATGTATATGGAATCGGGGGGGGGGGGGGGGGGGGGGGGGTAAAAATATTTTAATCAAGTCAAGGGACCCACCTACATGTATCAAAGCTCAGAGTTATTAGATATCAATTTTTGAAATTTTAATATTTATCACCATCGATACTTAATAGTGGCCCAGAAAAATTTGACGAGCCGACGGTCTCAGACCAAATTGCGGATGAAGATGGATAACTCTAAAATGAAGAGGCTTTGTGTTGATAATAAGGTCAAACTTCGTCGAACAGCATGTTGATAAATATAACGTATCAGGCGATTTTATACTATACATGTAGTTGACAGTGGTTAGCATTATTTTTGGGCAATTAATCGATTCTGATATTACTGAAGCAGCATTTCTAAAAAAAATGTTGTTGTTGGAATCTAATTATATGGGGACCATCGAATCTGATTGAGCACCTTTAATAGTTAGCTATATGAGTTATATACACATAAGGCGACACCAATTTTTAAGTCCGGTTTATGAACACCTCCTACAACTTTTTTTCCATTTCATGAATTTTTTTTTTACTTGTTTGTCCCAATTTTTTTTACACGCGTACTGATTTTCATGTGCTGTCGCATCCGGTTCTGCTTATGATCATTTGCAGATCCATATTTTCATGTATTTCATGACAAGAAATGTCTTGTTTGGTTCAGAATTTCATTCGAAAAGTTTTTTTTCACAATTTTTGTAAAATTTATGTAAAATTTCAAGATTTACTTGATATAAATTGGGGGGGGGGGGGGGACAATTTTTTTTATTTTTATTTTTTTCCCCTCCTGCATCTACTTTTTTTCTCCCCACATCAGCCCACATGTTCGTAAACCAGACTTAAAAATTGGTGTCGCCTAATAGACATTTAAACTTTGAAAATTGTAGGTTTCCGGATGATAACTTCAGTTTGTGTGATCATATCTGAACCAAATGTGGTATGTAAGTTTATCAGACCAAAATACAGGTCAAGTTCGAATATAGGTATGCTCCGCTCATTTTTGCGAGAGTTATGGCCCTTTTTCGACTTAGAATCGTGTTAATTTCTGGTTTCCGCATCATAATTTTAGTTTGTGTGATCAAATCTGAATCAAATTTGGTATGATAGTTTATTATCCACCATTTCATGGGACACTGGTTGGATTGTTCTGAATTGTAGTATCGGATTTAGGGGACCTTGATATATTTTTCAGACAAGCTGATGCCCCAAAGAAGCCACCTTTTCTCACATTTGCTGAAATAGTATCCAAAACATCAACATATCAAGAGCCATTAGACTGAATTAGATAAAAATATATCACTTGGGTCTGTTTAAGCTGGAAAATACTCAAAATTTGTATAATTTTCTGCTATTATATCTGCATACTAGCCTTTTTGCTGAATCGTGAATGCCGGTTATATTGCCGTGTGAAATCCTAGTACCAGATAACATTGTGTATGTACATGTATATAGCATACCACCTGAAAATGGCTTGAATATCACATACCAAAGCGGGGTGGGGGTGTGTGTGACACCCTCCTTGATCATAGTCTGTATTCTACAGGGTATGTTAACTGTTTCGAGTTGGTGCAATTAATGTGATTGTTTAATCTCTACCATCTGAAATCTATTTATAGCATATTTTGCTATCTGATCAATATTGCTACTTAGTACTGATATAAAACAGGATAAAGATGGTGTGTCTCTTTCCCGAATGTTCTGTTTACATGTACATTTGGGGGTTTATGAGTCAAATAATATCAGACAACATGTCCTTCTAACACTAAGAAATAATATGTTCTTATGAACCAGGACAAAATATGACTATTTCTGGAGCATTACAGCACATTATTACAAATCTATATTTGTAAGCAGTAAGATAATGACGGGAAACATGTCCTCAGACTAAGAAATAAATTTTTGGTGTGTATTTCACACCACAGCTCATGTGTATACTCACATTAGTTTATGTCATTCAAAGGGAGAAACCCATTTAGAAAGTTTAAATGAGACAAAACTACCTCACTGTAGATGTAGTTGCAAGGTACAACATGTACATGTATTCTGGTAAATGACATTGGAACTAAAATAATGATTTTTGTGTCCACCGGTATGTCATGTACCGGTACTAGTATACATTGCAACTACATGTACATGTAACTTGCCTAACATACCATATACATGTATGAAGAGGGACTTTGCAAGTGTTTTTTAATCAAAATTTTAACCCAACTCTTGTTGTCAGTAAGTTTTAACCCATGCAGTTTAATGAGTTTATATATTTATATATTACATGTGTTTCTATACATGTATTTTATCTTTAGTTAGTTTGTTGTCCTTGAATAAACTTGTATTGCTGCACAATCAGTTTCCTTAATGTTCTATTATACTAAAACAACTCCATTGATAACAATACCCCTGCATCCCATCAAAATCTACTTCATTGCCATCCTCATCATTTCACTTTGGTATCCCCACCCAGGTGTACCTTGGTGTTATTCACCCAGGTGTTCCTTGGTGTTTCCTACCCATGTGTACCTTGGTGTTTTCTTACCCAGGTGTAACTTGGTGTTTTCTTACCCAGGTGTACCTTGGTGTTTTCTTACCCAGGTGTACCTTGGTGTTTTCCTGCCCAGGTGTACCTTGGTGTTTCCTTACCTGGGTGTACCTTGGGGTTTTCTAACCCAGGTGCATCTCAATGGGAAATCCACCTGGGTAAGAAAACACCAAGGTACATCGGCGTAAAAAAAACACCAAGGTATACCTGGGTTGGAAACATCAAGGTACACCTGGGTGGGGAACACCCAGGTAGGAAACACCAGGGTACACCTGGGTGAATAACACCAAGGTACACCTGGGTGGGAAACACCCAGGTAGGAAACACCAGGGTACACCTGGGTGAATAACACCAAGGTACACCTGGGTGGGAAACACCCAGGTAGGAAACACCAGGGTACACCTGGGTGAATAACACCAAGGTAACCTGGATGGGAAACACCCAGGTAGGAAACACCAGGGTACACCTGGGTAAATAACACCATGGTACACCTGGGTGGGGAAACACCCAGGTAGGAAACACCAGGGTAGACCTGGGTGGGAAACACCCAGGTAGGGTACACCTGGGTGTGGTCACCTGGGTAATTACACCCAGGTTTACCCATACCAGGGTTTTTATCCAGTTTCAGGTGGGTAAATCATGGTAAAACCCAGGTTTCGCGGGGTCTTGATGGTTGGTGGATGTCTTGGTAGATAGATTTTTACCTGGGTTTCGGCCCAAAAAACCTGGGTGGATTTACCCAGGTACATTTTTATATGGGACAATTATATGTGCATGATCAAAGAACTCTTTAGTCTTATCCAACGGGATGGGGTGGGGAGGGGAATTGTTTTTTGGTTAGGTATACACATAGATATATGGTTATTATACTGCCCGATATTAGTCGGCGGGTATATAGTTGATGTCTCGAGCCGTCTGTCCGTACAAACATTTTGAATTTTAACTCAAGAGTCAGTTGTCATATTTGCTGCCCTATGGCATGGTGACGGACCAGAAATAGGGGACGAATATGCATAATATCGCGGGTTGTGACCACCAATGCCTACCAGAGTTATGGGCCCTGTTCGACTTTATGAAATTCAGTCCATACAAAGATTTTGCAATATAAGTTAAGTGTCGGTTGTCAAATTTTGATGTGGTTTGGTATGGTGATAGACCAGAATGAAGAATTGAATGTCATTTCTCAATGCATCTGAATGCATCACATTATTTCAGTTCATCTATTTGTAAGTGATAAAAGTATACAATTAGTATTTTAGTTTCGTCTTGTTGAGCAGTAAAGCTCCCAGATGAAGTTCGGAAATTCAATGAGAATAGCGTCACCTTCAATTGGGATTTTCTGAGCACTAAACAGTAATGTCATTCATCATAACCAATTCAGTTTTATTTGGATAATTGTTGCAAATTAACATTACTAGCAATCATTCAAGATGAGAAATAACCAGAAGGAATGAATTTGATTACATGTCAGAACAAGACAGTATTTCAATCATTTTATTTCAATTTATGAGATACCCTTTTCAATTTCATGTTATGCAACAATCAGGTTAATGATATCTAGTAGTCATCATTGAGTATTCACCATGTAGTATCTAATTTGTGATAGAGTTTTTTTGTTTCATTACTTTTATTCAGATAATACAACTGGGTAATATATTAATTTTGTTACCAAATATTTCTTCCGTTGATCATAAGTTTCCTGAACGTTAATACGGTGGTCCACTGTGAAGTGCATGGTCCGGGATACTGTGAAATCCAGAATGTTGCTAAATCTGAGTCTAAAGAGTCACTTTAGCTGCCTATATAGCCCTATATCAACAAGCATGGTACTAACATGCTTACAAACAACATTACATGATCAGTAATTGTTTGAAAAAACTCATTTTGGAAAAAATTTACAAGCACCATTTTTTCCGCCTCTGGACCACCCACCCACCCCGGCCCTATATACGGAATTTTTTTGCAGACCCCCCCCCCCCCCCTGCCCACAATAGCATTTTCGGAAAAAAGGCTAGACTATCAGTTAATACGGACATAATTTATTTTCTTCACAAATGTATTTGGAAAGTCCTTCAATGATTGTTTACACTGGTATTCTTAAAAATTCTTATGAGAAAAGAAGAGCATATGCATGGATATTAATTTATTGAGCTATACATAACCTCAAATATGGTATTTCATCACGCGAGTTCTGTGTCAGAGGCAAATTTGGCTATATATATCTACAATGGAACACACATTTTGTTTGAGAATATTTTCTTCTTCTTAATCATATATAGATGCACAACTTAATAATGTTGTGTGTATAATATAGTGAGGAAATTACTAAAACAGCGAAAAAGCTCTTCATTTTGCTCAAGTTATTAAAATAAGTGACCATAACATACGGAATTTGCATATTCTGAGAAATCTAGAAGCTCCGAAATCAAGTAAGCTCCGGTTTTTGAAGGCACACAACCCGAAAAATACTTAACCAATTTGGGTATGGTTTTAAAATATACATCCGTGAAAATCCATAAATTGATAATTTTACCAAATTTTCCAAAATTTATTTCACAAAATTCACCAATTTCCCTTTTCTGATTTTTGCGGATTTTTAGTATATGAAGGGTTTATGTACCTATACCAGTAAAACAAAATTCTGATATAAGTATTATTATATAAAGAGAAGTGCTCGTGCAATATTTAAAACTATGTACTATTTTTGTTTAGTGGCTCTCTTACTCAAAACAATTATTATGTTATACCAATTAATCAATACATAAAGTTGTGTATCAGGAATTTATTATAGCTGCTTTCAGCTTCACATAAGCTCTTCTTTTTCTGTATATCAGGAATATAACAAAGGACGTCTTTGTTGTTAAATTCTGTTCAACTTTCTTTGATCTGTCAAAATATTCGAATGGTAAGGAAAAATTTGGGCGCGAATGCTTATATACCAGCTAGGAATTATGGGTACCTGAACTGAGAAGTTCAAAGGTCATGTATACTGACGTGTATTCTAAATATGCTAACCAATAAAATGAGAAGTTCCAGTGTGATGTAGAATGACGTAAAAATCTAAATTTATATCCAGGCTTAGTAATTACATATTTTGGTACCAAAATAGCCCCATTTAATGTATACAAGGAAATAAATTATCTGGGGCTTGAAAATTGTGTGCCCCTCAAATTTCAATTCAATTCAATTCAATGTTATTTAGTAATATATAACAAACATGATAACGTATAATACAAAACTCAAACAAAATATTATAGTATATACTGGGAGATGGTATGACCTACTGGTCGTCTTGCTACACGCTCCCAAACTTAGATAATAATATTCCGACTCTTGAGCTCATGTGACAGCGTGCGTTAGTGATACTAGTTTGCATCTATAATTATTATATTATAGTGTAGGCAACAAATACTTTTGTGGTTTAGTTTTCTCCATAGCCTTAGTGGCAATAAAGTAACAAATCGTTCAGTTATGGTAGGCCTATATCATATAAATGTTGCTATATAGGTCCTATCACTAACTCGCGGCCATTTTGGATCCACCAGGTCCGGTTCCGTGGTTTGACTTAACTTTCCATTTATGGAAGTCATGAATAATTCAAAAGCTCCAGATATGGAAATGCTACTCCAAAACTTTGACCTGTAGCACTGAAACCACGGAACCGGTGGATCCAAAATGGCCGCGAGTTAGTGATAGGGCATATAATATATAAGACTGGTGATATAGTTGTGTTCTTCAGACAAAAGGGTTTAAAGGCGTTGAATTCATTTAACAATTCGCACACTAGTAGTTATCATCCATGTTCTGATACGTCTCGTTTAAATTTGGAACGTAAACTGACTGTAAAGATGTATCTAGTTCTTTCCAGAGTTTCGGGAAGATATTGTATGGGAGATTGTCGAAGAATGATGTTCTAGATTTTGTTCCACCTAATTTTCCACTCGTCTTGTTACCATTGTTGGGTTGTGGTATATGCGATAAGTGTTTCGAAATGAGAGTGGTATAGTTGGTTGCTGACCAGGTACGACACATGCATTTTCTTATTTCAAATTCTTATAAAGAGCATCCATTCTTCTCTAAACAAAACGCCAGACAATAAAGAGCGTTCTAATTTATAATAATATTTAACTGATATATCTCTATACAAAAAACAGACATCAAATCTAATTTTATTTCTTTTTAACAGGTTATGGTTGATGCCTTCGTCGCAGATCTCAAGCAGTCTGTCCGCAGTGGCTCTAGACCCGTGCCGTCTATATACCAAGAGGAAATCGGCAGGCTGAATTATACCGCTCCCGCTCCAAAACGAAGCCAAAGTTGCCAAAAGCGAGAACCGAGATACAGATACCAGAACGATACTCAACAACAACCGCCGGCGAAGTTTTCCTGCTATCGTCAGAAAGAGACAACGACATCATGATATTCGCGACAGCCAGCAATCTACAATTTCTTCAAGACGCCGTCACCTGGTTCTGCGTCGACCAGTTGAGCGATGCTTGGCTCAACGTACTAGAAGAATGGGAAGAATATATGGAAACAATCGGGCGGTCAACGCGTCTCTTAGACATTTCAAGAGAATATTATTTCCTGACATCAACATTGAATCAGCACCAAAGGTTCCAAAACCCTCGTTCCCAAATTGACAAATTATTAAAAAACCTACAAAAAGGGAGGACAAACCATTAAAACACCAAAAGAAAAGAGGAATAGACTATAAGCGGCAAATGATTGAAGTAAGGGATTATTACGCCACCTGTGGTGTTTCTAGCTTCTGTGAGTTTGATATTGTGTGGTGTACAGGGCGAATGTATTCTTGGAGATTTTGTGTACCTTACTCAATCGTACCGATAGAATCACGTAGATGCCGAAATTGTAACCGGTGTATAATATGTTTATGAAAATATGATAAATCGTATCGATAGAGTCAGGACAGGCTGATTGTAAACTTAAAGTCACCGGTGTAATAATATGTTGTTGAAAATATAAATAATTTGATAGACTGAAAATAATATATAACCCATTGGGAGCCCCTGATGTATTCTTGTTTGTACCTTACTCAATCGTACCGATATAATCACGTAGATGCTTAAATTGTAAAGTTAACGCCACCGGTGTATAATACGTTTTTGAAAATGTGTTAAATCGTATCGATAGAGTCAGGACAGGCTGAAATTGTAAACTTAAAGTCACTTGTTGTTGAAAATATAAATAATCTGATAGACTGAAAATAATGTGTAACCCATTGCGAACCCCTGGTTTAGTGAAGTGCATTGTGGGAAGTTTAATTGTGATTCTCCTACATCTTTATTTTCTGGAATTATCACCAAGATTTCTCCACTCTATTCTGTTAAAATGTACCCTGATCGGTCATATTCTTTTGATAATTCTATCTAAATACATCTTAGCTACTATTCGGATCTGCTGTCCCGGTCGAAGAAGGTTTAGTTTGACCAAAACGGCTATTGACAAAAGTTTGTTTACAAAAATTGAGCATACTCAATGACCCGTAGGCCGTACACGCTGTAAATTTGTTATCGAAAACAAATTCAATTTCTTCCATCTAAAACATAATTACGCGCTGAACTCTGTCATTTTAAGAACATAGTAGTATTATACACATACACACCAAGTTTCAGCTCAAAATTTTGAAAAATGACAGTTTTATAGACATAAATCGATTTTAATGGCAAATCCGATTCTGGCATAAATTAAATTGGTCACCAAGCGATGACTTAGTAAAAAGTCATTGATTTTCAATTGCTGGCACTCTACATGAAACCATCGGTCACACATATCTCAGCCGATGCTGCGTATCTCGTGACATTCCTGGGAACAAACACCACATGGGTAAATCAATTTGGAATTAGGCATTGTAGAATTTTCAGACCTGTGATCAGAATGCCAAATACTGCTGAGATTGTGATTTGCCAAATAATATACCACATTCTTATATAGAACTTCTCGGATATTGCACCATGAACTCACTTTCTTGTCACTCAAATATTGTTTTTACAATCGTACGTTGTCTTTCATGGCGGGGCCCACCAAAAGCATGTTGTTTCTATAATAGTAGGCGCCATCAAATACTGATTGCAACTAACTGTCAAAACACTGAACTACAATAGGTGAGAGACCGCCACCAACAACAATTAAAGCCTTTCGGCTTAGTGACCATATATATCGGATATTAATTATCACCTAGCTAGACAGCCGTTATAGACTAATACACGAGAGAAGCTTGTGTTCGGCTTTTCTATGCCGAACACTGAACGCGTTTTACAAAATATCGAATAAAACACTTATTATTGGCCCGAACTCCACCAAACTTCGTATATTAATAGTGTGAACATGAATACACACGCCTATGAACTTTATTCGTTATATTTCCCATTATTTGGACTTGTGTTCGGTTATGTTCGGTTGTGTTCGGCTTTTATACGCACCGGTACCCTGTCATATTTGACCGGTTCTACCTGATAATTGTGTGACAGTACAGTCGCGTTACTTTATACGTCAACATTGGTCATTATCACTCGACAAATTTATTTTGGTCTATCGTATCAACCCCTATTTCCCCCGCGTAGCCTGACTAAGTGTCTTTATCGCTCCACTAATTTGTATCGTTTCATCGGTATGAATTCCATATCCAATTATCCACATATAACCAACCCAACCTCTAATCCCGGTCCAATTTATTTATTTCTTTCATCGGTATATAGTCATGTTACGTAATATTTTATCTCGTGATACTTGTACTTATATGTCTATGGTATTACTATAGTATGCCGTATATGTATATCAATTGCTATTCCTTTCTATATAATCCTGGTGCCAACTATAGAGATAATTTCAGACCCCCCCCCCCCCAATTTTATATAATTGCTGCTTTAGTACAGTCGATCACGATGCATTACATGGCAACATCGATCCACTAATTTATGTCAGTTCATCAACTTCATCGGTACAAACCCCTTTTTTCTCCGAGTCCATATAACCAACCCAACATCTTATAGAACTCCATTAATGACTATTCTGGCACTATATAGAGATGACTAAGATTCTGACACCCCTCTATTTTATAGCCTTGTTGCAACAGTAGAGTTGATATGCATAATATGTCAACATTGGTCGTTATTGCTCTACAAATTTATATCGGTTCAACCCTTAGTTCCCTGTATCGCCCACCCCTCCCTCAATTTATTTTTTTCATTTGTATTATAGTCTCGTCACATACACATTTTATCTTTTGTAACTTTTGCTTCAACGCGTCGAGATCCGCTGCAGACAATACAAAACTGACAACATTTTGAAATGTAAGCAGGCTTCAAACTCATCTTATCCAAGAAAAACTCTGGTTACATAAAAAATTTGTGTATAAGGTGTACGCGCATTTGTTGCGTTAAAAACCAAAGGTCCCAAGTCAAGGTCCAAATCCCCAACACACTGATGTGAGGTTTAACTCCATCTACATACAGTAATGTCCAAAGTAATTCATCACTTAACCACAGCAAAATTGTGTGTATTTTTTCATGATTCTAAATCCTGAAAAATTACCCATAATTATGCTGTGGTTAAAGGGTCAATTACTTTGGGCATTACTGTAACCAATATAAGGATTTGAGGTTTAATGATAACTCAATCATCATACAGTAATGTTCAAAGCAATTGACCACTTAACCACAGCAGAATAATGGGTAATTTGAGGATTGTAAATGCTGAAAAAATACATAATTCTGCTGTGGTTAAGTGGTCAATTACTTTGGGCATTACTGTAACCAATATAAGGATTTGAGGTTTAATGATAACTCAATCCTCATACAGTAATGTCCAAAGTAATTGACCACTTGACCACAGCAAAATTATTGGTAAATTTTCAGGATTTCAAATCGTGAAAAATTACCAATAATTCTGATGTGGTTAAGTGGTCAATTACTTTGGGTATTACTGTAACCAATACAAGGATGTGAGGTTTAATGAAAACTCCATCCATATAACTAATAATTATGTGTGAAAATTAAAACAAAACAAAATAAATTCCATGATGGCGTCCAATATGGACTGCCTAATTCTGCTCCAAAACATGTATATTCAATATATGGATGTTTATTGGGGGAAACCGATTATTTCAATGATATTTTCATTAACTGGAATCAAACCCCGTCTTACGGGAGCGTGCGACTGTATCTTAAGCATATGTGCCTATTTAATGAGCCAACAATTGGAATCCCAACAGAGAAGATTGGCGTGGGTCCCTTGCGCGATCTGTCCATCGAAAACTATTTAGACATCTCAAGACACGTAAGACCAAATAAGTTAATATACAGAATAGATACATCTATTGCCTGAGTGACTAATATTTATATTTGTTACAATGAGGTCAAATAGTTGCGAAGCCAGCACCACAATTCTTTCTCTCCATAGTAAATCTTAAAACAACTTCTAAAGAATTAATAATTCACCTTATATTTGGTATGAAGCGTCCTTGGTTAACTGGAGTTCAGATTTGTTAACATCACGTCACCAAGGTAATTACTTGCGAAGCCACAGCCACAACTATTTCCCTCCATAGTAATTCTCCAAACAACTTCTTAAGAACAATTGACCAGGTCAGTCGCGCAATTATTGGAAGAGCCACGGTCAATCATTTTTTTTAAAACCAAATGTTACATTTAAATTATTGCTTTATTTAAAGGGGTACTGTACGCCATTTTCATTAAATTTCCGGCGACAACAACGATATAATATCGATAATATATAGAAACATAAGTAATTTGAGTCGAAGATGTATTCTGTAAACGCTCAGGTTAATAGGCTATCTTAAAATTTAATAATTTAAAAGTTAATAATTTGATATAAATTGAATTTATGACTGGAGCCATAAAATGGCGTCAATTAAATTACGAATTACCGTAATCAAAAATTGTAATTGAGGGATACTGGATTTTTAAACCGATCGCACACACGATTGTTTAAAATATTATGATGATACGGGGAGAACACTCAAGCCACTCACTGACTAGCGACGATACAATAACTTAAATGATTATATGGGACTAGTATGCATATAATATAACTTTTATTTGATTCATTTGGTTGAAAACTTTACAAAAATTACTCGACAACGACAATTTGTATTTTTGCATTCCGGTAAATTTGTCATCCGTAACATGACTTCGTACTCAACAGACTTTCAAATAATGGAAAAATTGTTACCTTATTCTCCGACTCGGAGACTATAGAAACCAACAACAACATTTGGCGTACAGTACCCCTTTAACCAAAACAAAAATGAGAAAATTAACTTTTACTACTTGCTAAATTTTATCTTTTAATTATTTCATTTAAATTTTAGTATTTACAGTATACTATGTCCAAGTCTTTATAATCTGTTGAGTGACCCCACAGTCGTTTACTTTGTTAGTAATAATTTGAAGGATTACTTGTTTAAACGCAATTGTTATCAAAATATTTTATGTATTTTTTATAATTTCTATTTATATGTAATACCATAATCTTGGTGGCGTTACCATTTCTGACTATGGTTTTCTTGTTGACACCTCGTGCAGGTACCTCCGGAAACAATAGCCGCCGGCAAAGTGAGATGCTCCCGAATATATAAGTGAGTAGATGGGCGCGAAGCGCCCGGGATGGTCGAAAAGATCGAGTGATCTTCTCCTTCACCCCACGGTTTGTTGTTGTTGGAGATATAGCACATAGAAAATCATCATGTCTGAACACGGCAAAAGTTGAATATAGTTGAATTAAATGTTATGTCTTGAATTGGATTGATTTGAATTGGGTTGCTAGGGGAAGGCCCACGAGCTTTAATACGGGGTATGTGGGGAGTCCCGGTGTGTCCCTTTGAAGTTTTTAGCTCAACTTTACTGTGTAAAGTTTGAGCTATTGCCATGGCTTGGTATCCGTCGTGCGTGTGTGTGTGTGTGTGCGAGGGTGTGTGTGTGTGTGCGTGATTCGTCAACAATTTCCTTTAGCACGGGCTACAGTTCGTACCTTTGGTCCGATTATTATGAAATTTGTCATGTATGTTGACATTAACATGTAGATGGGAACGAGTCATTTTGGGGTCATTCGGAAGAAAAACATGGCCGCCAGTGGCCATCTTGGATTTCAAAATTCAATCCATTAGCACGGGCTACAGGCCGTACTGTTCGTCTTATTGTCATGAAATTTGTCATGGATGTTAATATTGACATGTAGATGGGAACGAGTAATTTTGGGGTCATTCGGCCAAAAAACATGGCCGCCGGCAGCCATCTTAGATTTTACTCTTTGCATGACTAAATCCTTTGACACGGGCTACAGGTCGTACCTTTGGTCGGATCATCATAAAATTTGTCATGGATGTTAACAATGACATGTAGATGGGAACGAGTCACTATTTGGGTCATTCGGCCAAAAAACATGACCGCCAGCTGCCATCTTGGATTTTACTCTTTGTATGACTAAATCCTTTAGCACGGGCTACAGGTCGTACCTTTAGTCTGATCATCATAAAATTTGTCATGGCTGTTGAAATTGGAATGTAGATGGGAACGAGTGATTTTGGGGTCATTTATTTAAAAAACATGGCCGCCAGCGGCCATCTTGGATTTCAAAATTCAATCCATTAGCACGGCTACAGGTCGTACTGTTCATCTGATCATCATTACATTTGTCGTGGGTGTTAATATTGACTTGTAGATGGGAACGAGTAATTTTGGGGTCATTCGGCATAAAAACATGGCCGCTGGCAGCCATCTAAGATTTTACTCTTTGTATGACTAAATCCTTTAGCACGGGCTATAGGTCGTACCTTTAGTCTGATCATCATAAAATTTGTCATGGCTGTTGAAATTGACATGTAGATGGGAACGAGTCGTTTTGGGGTTATTCGGCATTAAAACATGGCTGCCAGCTGCCATTTTGGATTCTACTCTTTGCATGACTAAAGCTATCAAATGTTTTTGAATTGTTGGAAAACATAGCCGCCAGCAACCATCTTAGATTTTACTTTTATATACATGTATATATATATATATATATATATCTTTTCATGTTGATAAACTAGTATTAGACATTCAACTTTCCACATTCCTAATCACTCCATCGACAGTAACACATTAAATTATTCCCTTTCCAAGTTGAGCTACAGTGTCATTGACACTTTCATTGTTGTTGCTGTTGCTGAGCGTGTCGATGCTCCCGAATTGCTTAGAGCGTAATTTATAAAGATCGTGAGCTTACAGTGTTTTACTTCTTTTTTTTAAGTGGATCGGTGTGGCTGTTATATATTTTATTATGTATAACGCGAAGTGCCTTTTTCTGCAATACTATAGTAATTTATTGAACGTATTCGAATTCCCCAAATTTCTATGCCATATGTTAGGTGGCTGTGAATTAAACTGTAGTACAACTGTCGTAGATTACTTTCTGGTACAATATGTTTAACTCTGTTAATTGCTTATAGAGCTCTATACATTCTTGTTGCAAGTAAAGCCGTGTGATTATTGAAGGTTAAGTTTTCGTCAAGATGAATTCCAAGGAATTTGACTTCCGTGCCCCTAAAAAAAAACCTCCGATTCATAGTCCATTATAAGTATTTCTCTTTATCGTCCTATTTGATGTATGCAAGGAAAAGTTTTATCTGGGCTTGAAAATTGTGTGCCCCTCAAAACTTCCGTGGGTGGGGGTTCGGTCGAAAACTTTTGTCACAATTGTTTGTTGCGTTAGACCAAAAGTTGAACTACTTTCGGTAAAAATCTTTAGACTGAAATGACCATCAGTTGGAAACTTTCCAACCATATGCGGTACACGTCAGTTTGGAAATTTCCAACAGTTGGAAAACCTGAAGTACTGATTGGAACTACTTATAAGGGCGTGTAAATAGAAATGGGGCTTTGTGTCTCACTCAAAAAAAATCAATTGAACACCCCAAACGGAGAGCCTGTAGCCATGTAGCCTGTGATGTCCTAGTGTCATGAAATAGTTGGAAACTAGTCTGTCGAACTTGAAGTTGAAGATGATTGAAATTCATTAATGCATGTTTGAGATTAGTTGTATGATATGGTGTATTGAGTATAGACTCGGTGAATGAGAGGTTGAAAGATAATGTTGCAAGCAATATGGATGTGAACAAATTCTGAGAAAGCGTATTATTTTAGATTTGATGAGGCCATCGAAAAGTCTAAGAGGCTGAAATGAGCTTTAATGCGATATAAGGCATGGGTATCCGTTGCTTTGGAGAACATTTTGATGACTATAAGGCAACTTTGATCTTCGAAACGGCGGCCATTAAAATTAGTTACATCTGGAAAATTTACTGAAGATTATGAGACTGTATGTTCTAATTTAATGTTGAAAAGATGAAAGAAAATATCCAATTCTGCTCTAGAATGAATGAAGGCTTTCATTTCACACTATATAGGAAAAAGATTGTCGCGAAGCTAGGAGCGAACTTTTTGCCCATTGCAACACCCTGTATATTTGAAGCCAAAATTCATTATCAAATTCAAAATCTTTGCCTTTGAGAGACAATTCCATACAACAGTTGCAATACTTCTGGGGTGGGTATAACGCAATAATATATATTGCCATGGTGTCTACAAAGATATTGTTTAAATACTTCTTCGATTGAATTGATAATTTGAACATTCAGGGATCTGATACAAGATTGGTGGGGTGTCTCACCCCCATCTTTTTATCAGTTGGATAGTTCATGCCTGACACAACATTAGTTGGAAATTTCAGATCAAATCTTCCAATTACCCAAGAGGGTGCAAATGAAACTTCTCGGACTTGGAACTTGCTGTCCTTTCCAGAGAGGAGGCTGCAGTTAGAAATAAGCGAGATAACTGAGTCGCTACCATATTAGATCCATCCAGCCCAGTTCCGCGCAATCATTGATTCAGTTCAAAGTTCTGGAGTAGTATTCCATACATGTGGCTTTTGAATATTCATGGATTCCATATATGGAATTCACGAATATTCAAAACTATGGAAAATATATGGAATGCTACTCCAGAACTTTGACCTGTACATGTAGCACTTAAACCGCGGAATGGGGGCTGTATGTATCCAATATGGTATAGCGACTTAGTGATCTCGCATATTCCAATGTGAACACCCCCGTGGAGATCCTCTAGCCAGTCCCATGCCTTTGTTATTAACTAAACGTAAGGTCATGTTCTAATTTTAATTTTGATACGAAACATATAACAATAATATTTACAGATACACGTGCTGTATATGAAATATAAAAAAACAAAACATCTAAAACATTGTAAACCAGATCGTTGTGTGGAATTTGAGTCGATTTACTCGTCAGAATGGGCATCGTCTCTCCTATCCATATTCTGGCAATTATTGCCGGCGTCTGAAATGAACAAGAAAGTGTACTGTATTTTGGTTTAGACAAATGTATGATAATTCATTAAAGGTACCCAATCCGATCAGACGCTCCTAAATTACTATTTCTTTGGCTTCGGGTGTAAAAGATATTTGATTCGAGTCGATGAACCCACCCATCAAAGCTCAGAGTGATCAGATATCGATTTTTGAAGTCTGTTATTTCTCGAGATGTGTAATAATATGTGGCCGAGAAACACGTGGTCAAATGGAGGGTCTCGGACAAAATTGCGGATGAAGATGGATAACTCTCAAATCAAGTGGTAATACGGTCAAATTTCGTGATACTTTAGTGATAATACGACCATAATTATATTGTTGAACAAAATGTTGACAAATAACAAGTTTTGGGAAATTTGATGCCAGTGGTTAGCATTATTTTGTTGCAATAAATCGATTCTGAAAAACTAAAGCGTATTTTGAAGAACTGTTGTTGTTTTTGTTGTTGTTGTTGTTGTTGTATATTGATGGTATGGGGACCGTCTGATCGGAATGAGTACCTTTAAATGTCGCCAATATATGTGTATATAAAACAGGGGTTCAGTTTGATTTGTTTTGACAGGGAAATATCAATTTTGGACAGACAACGTTATATTGTCTTGAGAGAAATTGGCTTGTTTAGCCATTATGGTTCGGCACATGGGTTGCCCAGAATGCACCTGCTATACATGAAAATGTGTTCATGTGGTACAACTGTGTTAAGTTTACACCGGTGTAAATGTTTTCATGTGGTACAACTGTGTGAAGTTTACACCGGTGTAAATGTGTTCTCAGTGCATCAGTGTAAACGTTTAGAATACTGTGTTCAAAATAATGCAGAGGTCGTGAATTCTCTTAGAAGCTGAAAGATTGATATTTGGGGTAACAATTAATGCACAAATAAAAACATCCTATATATACGTCTAGCATGGAATTTGCCTTTAAAGAGGTACTGAACGCCAATTTCACTAAATTCCCGATAATAACAACGATCTAATATCGATAATATATAGAAAAATAAGTAATTTGAGTCAAATATGTATTATGTAAACGTTCAGGTTAATAGGATATCTTAAAGACATACTGTGTACTTATTTCATAAACTAAAACCAATCTGTTAGTATAATAAAAAATAACTTATTTTTGGATGGTTAATTGTTATTCCGTTCAGAACAACTCAGCAGAGTGTTTCACATAACTTTAAAATCAAAGTTAATATAATTTGATATAAATTTAGTTTGTGGCTAGATCCATAAATTAAATTACGAATTTCTGTGTACAAGACGTAATAAAATTAATTGAAGGATAGTGGATTGGGCAACGCGTGGCACACATGATCGTGTAAAAATTATGTCGATACGATGTCAAGCCACTCACTGACTAGTGACTATACCATAACTTAAATGAGTATATGGGACTAGTAATATAACATTTATTTCATGCATTTGCTTGAAAACTGTACAAAAATTACTCCACAACGACAATTTGTATTCTCGCATTCCATCTAATCTGCCATCCATAACATTACTGTTTACTCAACAGACTTTCAAATAATGGAAATCTGGCTACCTTATTCTACAACTCAGAGACAATAGAAACCAACAACAGCATTTGAGTACAGTATTACTTTAAATCTTGTGTTTTCATAACTATGGTCAGAACCGCACTAGAAATACCGCCATTTTCAGAACCCACTACAAAATTCAAACTTCACTACAAATGGTGAACTTCTGAGCCAATGACTATTTTACTTATGTGTGCTGTATTTTTATGCAAAGAAACAGACAAATCTATTGACAAATCAGGGCTCAGAGTCCATTTTATTCTCTCCTATAATTTCCTCCCACTTTTGTTGGATTCTAGAGCGCAACGAGCCATATTTACCCCATGCACTGCAACCTGAACTGGATGATATGACACACGAAATTCGCGCACATTGAAACAAATGTAACTCATGATGTCTCACTTCTCATGCGTTGTAAAGTTAAGAGATTAGTGTGTATAGGTAGCCGTTCTGCACAATAAGATACTCACTTATAGAAGTCCGAACATATGCAGCCCCGGTTTTGGACCTGAGTCGTCCTCTTTGCTGAGATATGGTGCCAGTCCCCGTTCTGAAAAAATTATATCCATGATGGTCACATGCATAATCACGAGATATTAAAGGTACTCAATCCGATTCGGTGGTCCCCATATCATCAGATTCCAACAACACCAACATTATTTTGAAATACCACTTCAGTTATCAGAATCGATTAATATTGCCCAAACATAATGCTAATAATGTCAACTGCAGTATAAAATTGCCCAAAAACGTGTTATTTATCAACATTTTGTTAAACATAGTCCAGGAGATATTGGTAGACCTCTGCACCCCAGGCTCAAGTTCACCCCACTAATTTTCTTTCTTAATGGCTCCTCTAATTTTTTTCGGTTGTTAACAAGAAAAAAAAGTGGCCGCAGAGACTCCAGACAAGATGGCGTCCATCATGGCGGCCATTTGTTTTTATATGCACCAGGACTCTTTGATCGGCGTTATAGTAAAGATGATATCACATGCGGTCTTGTTTTTCGTTCGATTCGTTATGGTAATATACAACCCTTACAAATTAGCCAAAAATCCGACACAAAAATCCAAGATGGCCACCGAAATGTGAAAATTTGCTATTTTTCGGACATTTCACCACCTTTCGTTTGTCTCTGTGGGAAAATATTGGCACCTTGACACGATTTTATACATTTATCGTCTAGAAGAGTTATTGGCGAATACACTGGGATCATAATATACATTTCTTGCTGGATATTTTTGTCCGATATCTCGTTTTCCCCAAATGCCGGTATAATCCAGCCAAAGCCAAAATCGACGCTGATAACGCAATGTCTGTTTCGAATCAATGAATGTTATTGCTATCATAACAAAACCCATGCGTACATATGTGCAGTAGATACTCGAGCTAGGATTCCTCTTATACCTGAGTTGAGGAATATTCACCCAAATCCAAGATGGCGGCCAAAATGGCCACCAGAAATAGAAAAATCGCCGAAAATCGCTTATTTTAACATCAGTGAGAGTTATTGTCACGACAACTCCACACCTGCTTACTATTGTGAGTTGGGAATACGGAGGCGAAGAACTGTCCTTATATCACATCCAAATAAAAGTCCCCCAAATCCAAAATGGCGCCCACAATGGCGGACAAATTTAGAAAAATCACCGAAATTCCCTCATTTTCACATCATTGGGCATTATTGTCGAGAAAACTCCACACATGCTGACAGTTGAGTTGGAAATACTAAGGTGAAGTAATTACCTTGCATCTGATGAAGGAAATTGTATTCCAAATCGAAGATGGCGGCCAAAATGGCGTCCGAAATTTGAAAAAAGCTTACATTCCTTTACTTACTATGGGCGTTATTGTTACGCGAATTCTACCCACAATTACATGATCATATGGAACATTGATATGAAGTATTCATTTCAGTTTGGCCAACTCTCACAGTCAAGATGGCTGCCAAACTGGCTGCCAGAAATTGAAAAGAAGTCGAAATTTTCACATACTAATTTCAACTTTTTGTCACAATATCAATATGTATGGATTGGACGAAACGGTACATAAGCCATCTATTAGTTCCAACATAGGTCGTCGCCTTCTGGAAGGATGAAAACCTACAATAATAGCGATGTGGCACTTCGAAATCCACTCTCCACTAAGCGCCCATAATGGCCGTAACCGTATATGTTTGCGCCGAATAGTCATATTATGACTTCCCAGAATCAAAACAACAGTACCTGGGCTTATTCTGATTTGCCACATTCAGCATTATCTGGACCAGCATCCGTCTCTTCGTCACATTAATCTATCTCGCTCACACCAACACAGTTTTCTACACTTCTTGGTAGATGGGTCCCACTAATCGGAATGTTTCAAACAACACATATGCCGGTGTCAAACTCACGTGTCTGTCTCGAAAGCTGGGAATTATTATCCTTATTCTTGGCGAGCTTCATTCGTGGTAGCTTATGGTATAATTCAGATGCTACATATGGGATCTGAGTGTCATCTTGTGTGATAAACTAGAAAGGTATGCGGTCGATGCGTATACTAGCTTTCAGAAGGACCTCTCTATCTCCGTATTTTTCAGATTTGGTTACCTAATGTGGATAACAAAATGTACATCTGGTGATCTTCCCACCAGCCACATATTCACGTACTGACGTAGCCGGACAACTTCTGTATATGGCTTCGAATGTTGAAAGCCTAACATGTGACGGATGCCTCTCTGCTAAGGCGTAGAAGACCATAATGCATAATATACCCACACTTCTTGACCATGATCATAAGAACAGTCCTGGTGGCGTCCAGCAATCGTCTCACCGTACATATCCAAGCAGATAATAACAATACACGCGGTGCTAGTTTGTGGGCATGTGTCATGATAGTGGAAATGAAATTGGTCCATGACTGCACCGCCCCTTTTTAGATTCAGACATGATCTTATGTGGCTTTGCTTTGCCTGTATGCTAAGGGTGTATCTTCCAATCCGATTGGAAGCCGTTCTTAATCAACTGGACCAGGCGTGTACCATTCGCCACTACTATATAAGCCCCAACCAGACTGGGATGTAATCTTAAGGACGATGCATTTGATAGTTGATATGTCATACTCACGCTGGGTGGTGGTCGGTATGGTTCAAGAAAGTACAATGCCATCAACACAAGGGTGAAATATTCAACGCGAAGAACATTTAGAGGAATGTTACTTTGATGAGATCTTGCATTCAGTTTAACCTACGTTGGGTACACCAAGTGATTTCTTGATAACATCACCATTCAAAACCATTGTCCTGCATGAAACATATTAACTACTATATTCAAAAGTTATATAATATAAAGCTATATGATCATAAAGGTCCAGTTCACCACCGTCCACATCCATTGCCGTTGAGACTATAAATTGTTCACACACAGTGAAATAAATGCACCACAGTTCCTGACATTTTCTTGAATAATACCGCCAACACACTGACACTAACCCTGAGAGAGGATACCGACAACGCATACCTTCATTCCAAAAAGACATTATCCTTTAGCCCATCCGACTGTTCTGGGGAGGCTACGATAGTATTATCCAGACAAAATTATACGTCTGGTCAAGTTGATTCAGACGGCCTTGATACGGATGTGGAAATACAATCTTACCACACTAAAAACACCAACACGCATGCCATTCTATATCTGAAACATGCACCTGGTGTAGGGGTGTATACCGTGACCCATTCCATTCCCACTGTCATGGCGCCTGTCCACAAACTAGCACCGCGAGTATTGTTCTTCTCTGCTGGGGGCTATTCGACGAGACTACTGCGGGACGTCACAAAGTTTGCTTAGGATCATGGTCAAGAAGTGTGGGTAGTCGGTACAGTATGGTCTTCTCCTTAGCAGATAGGCATCTGTCCAAGGGAATGAGACAGCTAGCTACATTCGAAACACTGCCGAAGTTGTCCACGTATGCCAATACGTTCTCTAAGTTTGTGAGTTGAACCATCTATTGAGAAGTGACTACTTAACTGGTAAGTTCGCCAGGTGTACATGTCGTTATCCCCATGGCGAATGAGAAAGACATACATAGAGATGACCTTCTGTAAGCTTGTATACTTATCGGCCATAGGCCTTTCTAGTTCAAGATGACGAACAAATCCCATATTTAGCAAGTATTTAAAATCTTAAGCTATACACCGGCAAATTAATTATTTGAAACGTTATGATTAGAGGGACCCTTCTCCCAGGAAGTGTTGAATACTTTGTCGGTGTGAGCGACCTAGATTTATCAGACAAAGAAATGGAAACTGGTCAAGATCATTAAGGACGTGGCAAATCAGAATCTGTTATCAGGTATTTGTTCTAATATGGCTATTCGGCGCACCTACGGTTACGGCCATTTTAAGTTGAACTAATAGATGGAGTGTGTGTGTGTAGTTTCGTCCATACATATCGATATTATGATAAAAAGTTGAAATTTGTATGTGAAAATATCGATTTATTTTCAATTTCTGGCCTCCAGTTTAGCTGCCATCTTGACCATCAATTGCCAAACTCAAATGAATACTTCATATCAATATTCCATATCAACATGTAATGGTGGGTAGAATTAATTCGCGCAACAATAACGCCCATCGTAAGAAAGTAAAGGAATGTAGGCGTGTTTTCAAATATCGGTCGCCATTTTGGCCGCCATCTTTTATTTGGAAAATCATTTCTTGCATGGGATGTAAGGTAATTACTTCACCACAGTATTTCCAACTCATCTGTAAGCATGGGTGGAGTTGTCTCGACAATAATGCCCAATGATGTGAATATGAGGGATTTTCGGTGATTTTTCTAAATTTGTCCGCCATTGTGGGCGCCATTTTCGATTTGGGGGACTTTTATTTTGATGCAATATAAGGACAGTTCTTCGACTCAGTGTTACCAACTCACAATAGTAAGCAGGTGTGGAGTTGTCGTGACAATAACTCTCACTGATGTTAAAATAAGCGATTTTCGGCGATTTTTTTATTGCTGGTGGCCATTTGGCCGCCATCTTGGATTTGGATCAATATTCTCCAACTCAGGTATAAGAGGAATCCTAGCTCGAGTATCTCCTGCACATATATACGCATGGGTTTTGTTATGATAGCAATAACATCCATTGATTCGAAACAGACATTGCGTTATTAGCGTCGATTTGGCTTTGACTGGATTATACCGGCATTTGGGAAAACCTGATATCGGACAAAAATATCCAGCACTGAATGTATATTATGGTCCCAGTGTGTTCGCCAATGACTCTTCGAGACGATAAATTTATAAAATCGCGTCAAGGTGCCAAATTTTCCAACAGAGACAAACGAAAGGTGGTGAAATGTCCGAAAATAGCAAATTTTCAAATTTCGGCGGTCATCTTGGCCGCCATATTGGATTTTTGTGTCGGATTTTTGGCTAATTTGTAAGGGTTGTATATTATCATAACGAATCGAACGGAAAACAAGACCGCGTGTTACATCATCTTTACTATAACGGCGATCAAAGAGACATGGTGCATATAACAAAAAAAATGGCCGCCATGATGGACGCCATCTTGTCTGGAGTCTCTGCGGCCATTTTTGTTTTCTTATTAAAAACCGAAACAATTTAGAGGAGCCATTAAGAATGAAA
The DNA here is from genome assembly GCA_032622095.1 of Siphonodentalium dalli. Taxonomy (NCBI): domain Eukaryota; kingdom Metazoa; phylum Mollusca; class Scaphopoda; order Gadilida; family Siphonodentaliidae; genus Siphonodentalium; species Siphonodentalium dalli. The sequence goes on from CP136064.1 coordinate 113,797,842, forward strand.
ATTAGTGGGGTGAAGCTGAGTCCTCGGGGGGGGGGGGGTGCAGAGGTCTACCAATATCTCCTGGACTAACAGTTTTACTGTTGATTTTAGAGTTAAACATTTTCATCCACAATTTGGTCCGAGACCGTCGGCTTGACGAACATTTTACAGGCCGCCAAAAAATAAATATCTCAGGAAATAACACATTTAAAAAAAATCGATATCTGATCACTCTGGTCTTTGATGTGTGGGTTCCTCGACTCGAATCAAATATCTTTTTGACCACAGAAGCCAAAGAAATCGTAATTTGGAAACGTTAATACGGATTATGAATCTTTAAAGATAACTGAAACTAAGTCCCCTATTAGTACTTTACAGTCCCTTCACTACATATATATCAACTAAATAATCAGTGCCAAGTCCGTTCTCGGTAGTTACACGTCCGATTCTCTGAGTACATGTTTACTATTCTGCCGAATCTCAAAAGATTTCTTGGAATCGCAACAACCATTTGGTATAAATAGTTTATCATCGTCGTCTACCGAACTGAATTTTATACCCAGCCAATCAGTTTGCGTATATACAGGCACTGTACATATGGCATTGGCCGGTTTATTGATTTATTGTACGTACCGTGGTTGGAAAAACTTGTTCTTGGGCGTTCAGGTTCCACTTCACGCACTGGGGAACCAGATGGAGGCTGGCGCAGTGGTTCTTCCATCCGCCTCGAATTCACTCCGAACTGACCGAACACGCGCTGACCGGTGGGCGGTGTACTGTCTGTTTTATCCTTCCTCGAATCAGGCGTTGTTGTGCTCTGCTGATTCGGCCTCACGTGCTTTTGTGTTGGGAGCTGGTCCTTTTTCTGATAACCGTCATTATATCTCGGCTGGTACGCGCCATTAGACTGGTACCCGTAACCATAGTCATAGTCAGTATACTGCGGCATATAATAATCATAGGATCCACCCTGTGGAAGTGATAACTGTTGTTGCTGTGGCTGGTTCTGATATCTAGCTGCCGTGTTGCCTCTGACCTGCATGTTTCCTGCGAATGGGAACCCTCCGCCGAGGACCCCTGGAACAGCAGGATTTGCCACGGGGATCGGCACGGGGAAATATTCCTTATGATAGTAATGTTTTTCGTACTCGATATGACTATCGTCAGTCTCTGTGTTGTGATCACTAGTACTTGTGATATCCTTGTGGTCCTTCTCTTTCTTTTGGTATTTTTTGTCACTAGAGCTGCTGTGAATCTTCTCTTTGCGTTCCTGAAATAACAGTATAGGCCTATAGTTGCTAAACAATATTGTTTCTACGAAATAGGATCGTCGCAACAAGCCATAGAGCTTATAACTTGAGTAGTGGCCATTGGTATATGATAACATACATTGATTTGTTTGTATCTGAAATAATTGGAAGAATGCCTCAAGAAAACCATTGTTTACTGCAGTTTTGTATAGCGTTGCCTTGGTATGTGGCTCGTCGTATGTATGTGAGCATTTCAGTGATATAGCAGTCATACTAGTGACAACACACGAAAGCGTTTGAAACGCTTCGTATACATAAAATAATTCTCGAAAAGCTGGACACTATAATATGGAGCAGTAGCAATATACGCTTGTTTTACATTATATTACATGTATGTACAGAATACATGACTGTATTGAAAAACTAAGTGCTCGTCATGATATAGGGCTGAATACTCATATACTCATAATGAAAAACTGAAATTCCCAATCTTGTTCTTCTTCTGAAATCCAAGGATAGCGTGTATTCAAATCCGCGTTCTAGATTAATCACGAATGGCAGGTTACCGAGAGCGAATGGCAGGTTACCGAGAGCAATGGCAGGTTACCGAGAGCGAATACTGCGAAGCGGTTCTTGGTGTTTGAATACCGCGAACTAAAACCGAGAACATCGGATCGTACAACGTGGCGTCATGTTTGTGTGTTTAAATTTTCACTGGATCCCCGACAAACGGTGAGTGCATGAATCTTAACCCGTCTATGACTGGAGATTCCTGGAATTTTTCGAAAACCCTGTGCCAATGCATTCACTCATATAAGCGAGTAAGCCATATATATATATAGGGAGCCTCGCATATATAAGAGAATGCACTGGCCTAACGATATCTACAATGGCAATGTAAGCCAGTGCATGCAGTCTCTTGTATACTAGGCTCCCTATGGGAGACTTGTATATATAAGAGAATGCATTGGCACAGTATCTTTGATGCTGGTTTGGAATGCACCCATAAAGTCTAGTTCTGAAACATTCCGGTGTTATTTACGATATTCAGGCCGCAGTAAACACCATTGGAACAGTCATACTGTTCTATTACCCCAATCACTTCATCCTTGTATATATGAAATAATCTTCAAGCCTCAAATTAAGCCTAGTAGTTGCTAGTTTCTGTCATGTTTTGTCGCGCTCGGGTGAACAAAATAGTTCCACCAATATATACACGAAATAATTATATACGGACTTTGCGAATTTGGCTCGGAAAGACTTGCAGAGATATGACATAATTATCGCAACGATAAAGATTACGTCACGAATATCTACTCTGGCTACACATGTAGAGATCATACTCCACCAGTTCAAAACCTGTGAATGTTTTGATAATATGACAGTGAAGTTTATAACATTGAAAAAGCAAGGCAGGTAACATATTTTTCTTAATTAATATGTGTCCCATAATAATGTATTTCACAGTATAGCCGAAGGTCCCAGCTCGAGATTGTATGACTTAAGTGACTTTGCATGGGAATTTCTCGCGGAAAATAATAACCACTCACAAAAGTCACAACAATCATGCAATCACGAGCTGGAACCACTCCTACTGTGAAATATATTATTAAGGAACAAGTATTAACAAAGAAATATATGCCGTGCGTTGTTTGTTCAATATTATAATTTCCCGTCAGAACAGGTCAGAACATAACAAAGTGTCCATGTTTTTGGAAGGGTGTGGTCAGAGTAGAGATTGGTGACATGATCTAGTAGCGATAAAGATCGTTGGTAAAAATATCTATCACAAACCTTGTGATAGTCATCGCTCGATGAGTGACTTGAAGATTTATCCTCATTGTGTTCCTCCTCGTGATGTTCATCGTCGCTGTCGTGTGAACTACCTTTATCCCGCCTCATTCGGTGCAGTTTCTTTTGTAGAACAGGTACTCCAACACAAACAAGTTCAGACGCTTCCACGCATTTCTCGGCGTTCGGGTAGAACATCGTTTCCTGTGGACATGAGCCGGACTGTGCAACACCGTTGTCGCAAGCCCAGTAGGTGACGCATTTGGGATCGTCTTTATCCGCGAATATCCCATCACTGTTAGGACAGTTGAATGCGTTAGCAGCATACAAGTACACGGCTGAAACGATAACGAATTTCAAACTATACAAGAAAACCATAGGCAGAAATGGTAACGCGCTCAAGATAATATATTATATACCCATGATTGTAATTATAGAATCTTTTTCATTTCTGTTATTTGTAATTGGCATAGCTTATCACAAACCAAAAATCAACATTATTGACATAATGTAAACGCCAGTAAACGAAATTGAAATTCTCAACTACACCTTTTACCGAGCTCGGCCTCGGGGTCGCACTACAGCTCGGCCTCGGGGTCGCACTACAACTTTTAATATGTCCCAATAATTAACATTCTATAAATAGAACCCCCCCCCCCCCCCCCCAGCGCCATGGCATCGCCCAGGCGAAACAAGAATGTGTGCATTAGTATACACGCGACGCGCGTAATTATAAAACATTCAAAACGGTCATGGATCACGTGACGGGCATATGACCAGTTATATTCCAAGTATTCGCATCCAAAATGTCATTTGTTGCCACCTGAATACTCAGTATTGCTGTCACAGTCTTATCAAAGTTTTCTAGCGAAATATTTTTCGATTGGAAAGTTTGGTAAGATTGTTAGGGGAAACTATACCGAGTATTTCAGCACAAACGGAATATTAATCTGTTCTATACTAAATTTATTCTCCCACCAAGTTATAAACGTATACATTGGAATGGTCCATTATTCATTTGGAGGGATGTTCAGGATAAATTGACCGACGACAGAGTTAACCTTTTCGGATAATTACCAACGTTCTGACAGGTTTGTTTCATATTGAAAATTACAATTTTTTGCATTTTATAATTTTAAACCGGCATATAAACCATATCATTCGACGGTCCAGCTAAGGGTGGATACACACATGCATGTAATGTCTGTATGTAAAAAACATGTATTTTACATGGCCACACCAATAATTGACAAAATTAATCACCTGCGCGCGAGAGGTCAATTTCACCAGTGAGTAGTTATAAGCCATTATCAAACAAACTGCCATCAAGAAATTTCAGGCCAGTCATAAACATGTCTTCTTTCATGGATGCCGAAATGAGTCATTCTTGTCTGATATATGTTGCTGTTTTTCACGAGTTATAATTCATTTCGAAAAGTGGATTAGAGCCGGTCGATTTTATACTTGATTTGTTTCTGTCATTTCTTGGAAACAGGGTCATCCATAACAAAAATAAAATATGCAGAATTCTTTTATAGGATGATACCGGCTTGTTGAGATTTCTCTGATAATTTGAGAGCGAGCTCATGTGATAACATTAATTCAATTGGGATTGCAAATATTCATTATAGCGCCAAAAAATAATGTAGGTACAGCGTTGAAATTAAAAAGAGTGACACCCCCCCCCCCCCCCCCACATTTATATATATGTTTCTCAATCCAAAGGTTGAACAAGCTCCTAACTGTCACAAACTTGAATTATAACATTTTCGACCATAATCCATGATTGGGGGAGGGGCTAGTTCTCGAAAGCTTCCAATAACTAAGGGAGTTAATTGAATGTATCAGCCGGGATTATCTGGGCAATTATTACAATATAATGTTTTACTTAAATATTCCATAGTTGTAAATTTTGCGTATACATGTATAACTGTATAACACAAGAGATGAAAGGTGACGTAGTTGGGAACTCGTAGCTAGGCAACCCTTTCGCCGAATGAAGACAAACAGCAACACCATGCATTCTAATTTAAAGCTGTATAATATGTTCATAATTATATGAATAGCATAAATTGCTGCATGTTAGAGTAATCACTCGTAGAAAACAGACACGACAGACATGACTACGATATTTATAAAGCAGGGTGTCATGACTCAGGGTGCTGCATGCACACCCCCGTCGAGGAAATATGCAATGGTGAATTCGGTAGCTTCTGGGATAATATAGCTCCCCGTGCATGTTGGGGGTCATAGTCCCCTGCGTTGGGGAAGAGGCCATCACTGGTATTAACACCAATAGAAGACTGACAATGATTTAAACAGAACGTCGATCATTTGAGTTATCGAGCGAATAATTATTTTAAGCGGCCTGGCGACTTCGTCCGGGTCAACGGCTCTTCAGCGGTTCAGAGTTTAACTCACTGTGGTCAAACACAGTCGCAATGATTGGGTTGTCAGCGGACACATATTACACGGTGTGTATGATCCATGTAAAACGCCAAATACACGATATTTACAGAGATTACATGCATGTGTGTATCCACCCTAAACCCAATTTAGGGAGGTAGACCTGAGGTGGCGAATCCGTCTTTTCTGGACCGCGGTCTACCATATGAATGGAGCTGTACATAATACCGATTGTCTGTAAGGTGAGAATGGCGGCTTGCTATTTTCATGTCACAATTGATTCACTCTAACTGGAGAATTATTATTATACCGTGCGATTGTTCGCGTTAATTGAGGGCGTGCTAATAATCATCTTTGCATCGAATGAATTGTGTGTTAAAAAAAACTCGAGCACAATGAATTATTTCAGTACGCCACTTCAAACAAGTGAGTACTCTCTATTTATCTATATAAATTACAGTGCCTATATATAACCCCATGTTATTATGCTTAAAGGTACTCAATCCGAACAGAGGGTCCCCATCTCAACAGATTCCAACAACAACAATCCGATCAGAGGGTCCTATATTACTATTTCTTTGGCTTTGGGGGTAAAAAATATTTGATTCGAGTCGAGGAACCCATCAAACAAAGCTCAGAGTTATTAGATATTGATTTTTGAAATTTGTTATTTACTCGAGTTGAGTACTAATAATTGCCTTCAACTGCCGTAATCTGCTCGGGATGTACACCAAAATCTATTCAAACAGACAAGGATGGATAACTCTAAAATCAAGTGGTAATAATAACGCAATTTTGACTGAGTTCTGGGCCAGAAAGTGTTCCCGATAATGAAAAATAATAGATTTCTAAAATCGATATCTAACAAATCTGAGCTTTGATGGGTGACTTCCTCGACTCGAATCAAATATTTTTGACCCCCGAAGCCATTGAAATAGTAATTGAGAGGAGTTTTATGTGATTGAGTACCTTTAAAGTTGAATTCTTATTCTGAATAAAAGAAATTTAGATAGAAACTTATCTCATTGTACTGAAAACCATTGATGGGACATTGTGGGTACCCACCCCAACCCCCATGCAACTACCCCTTCAACAACCACCCAGCTGGTTTCCCATCCATTTTTCGACGCACCAAATGTGTCAGATGACATGGACCCGTGTCGCCCCAAACGTGTCACTTTATACGCCTGACGCGCTTTCTATCTGGACAAACTCTCTGACGCGTTTAGTGTGTTAACTGACACGATTGGGCGACACGTTAGATACGTCGCATGACACGTTTGCTGTGTCACATGACATGGACGCGTGTCGCCCCAAACGTGTCACTTTACACGCCTGACGCGCTTTCTATGGACAAACTCTGTGACGCGTTTAGTGTGTCACCTGACACGATTGGGCGACACATTAGGTGTGTCGCATGACACGTTTACTGTGTCACATGACATGTTTACTGTGAGATGTGCTCATATACATGTAGCTATGTTGAATGCCGAATGTGTAAGTTTTAAAAACGTGTTCGCCGATCCCATTGTATAAGTGAATTTACAATCCAATATGTTCAATATAAAACTACTGAACACGATGTAAAGCCCCAACTAACCAACCGGTCAATTGAAATAACCTTTTACTATGTTTTTCTTTGTCGAGCCCAGGGTGTTAATTGGTGGATGTCCATCTATATATAGCAGGTAATATGCGTGTATGTCATCTACATTGTACAGTTTTGAGAATACATATACTTCAACCAAAGGTATACCTTATAAATGCTGCTTATTAATGGATAAGTACTTACCGACGAAAATAAAAACTGGTACAACACGATCCATAACAATTAATCGAAACAGTAAGTTATTAAACCTTAAAGCTGATACAATAGTGTTTTGTCACATATCGGACACCATCGCTATTTTATACACCGGGCACGGAACGGGTAATGTTTATGAACAGGAAAGAAGAAAAACGCGCAACTTCTTCCTGTGTTCAGTCAAGTCCATATTAAAAAAAAACTTCCCCCATACCCCGGATGTATCAGGTTGAATGGGTATTTTTGGCCAATTCGATTGTATATATCAGTGCATTCTTCGCACACAATGAACTCCCGACAGAACGATTCGTGTCATCAGACGTGAGCCTCTTGTGACGTAAATATATACGAGGTATAAATTGAATTTCAAACATGCGAAACCCTTATTTCTCAACATCCGTTTACCATTTAACTGCTTGTAGAATCACTCAAATTAAAGAAGACGTCTATAAGCACCACACATGCGTTACACTTCGCAAACCATACGATGAAACGTGTATAACATACACTCACAAAACTATACAGGCAACCGTGCGTTGCATGCATGGAGGTTTTGGCTGAGTTCGATGGCGTAGAAATAAGTATATCACAAGAGGTGGGAGGGCCCGAATAGTAAACCTATCACAAATTCAAACCGCAACTGATACGACCGTCTGATCACTGCCACCACATACACAGAGTGTGAGGAAATCACGCATTTTTTTTTATTAAAGACTTTGCTTAGTTACAATTATAATACTGCACTATTTTGAGAAACCGAACTGTCCATATTTATTTCGAAATGGCTAACTCAAATCATAATGAATTGTTACCGACAAAACTCTTAAATAAAACATGCTAGATTTAATTACATATAATACAATTTAGACGATAAATATGATTTGGAAATCACCCCAATACAAGCAGAATTCACCGACGCCGATAGGAAACTGAAAACCTTGTTAACATATGCAGTAATCTATTCGACCTCCATCTACGTGTATCACGAATCTGCGCTTATATCTTGAATCAAATTGTATTAACACCCCTGGTCAAGTGGTCCTAATGTTCTATGATGCTGGTGGGTCCTGCTGAATTGTTATGATGCTGTTAGTGCAAACTGATGCTGTTAACAAAAAGTACCGTTATATTTGTCTTTTTCGCGGTGTTCAGATAATCTGAAAAAAAAGAAGCTAGTATATATGCGTATCAAACATTCAAAAACATATTTATTGCGAAATATTTTAAATACTGGTTGTATTAGTTGTTCAAAATCGACTATAATCAAGATGGTTATTCGTGTCGTTTTAGAAACACCAGCGCAGGCATTATTAAATTTTCAAAAAAAAAATAAGTTCTTGAATGTTTCATATACACACTGTTTTTTTCTCTCAAATCGCTCCGATTAGCCAAACACCGCGAAAATTACAACTTTAGAAAAAATAACGGTACTTTTTCGTAACGGCATCAGTTTCCCCTACCCGCATCATAGAAATTCAGCAGGACCACCATCATCATAGCATATTAGCAGGACCACTTCGCCAGGGGTGATTATGTTATGAATAACATTATCACAATCATCGACATTAAAACAGCTTCGATATCGCGGGAAGATCCACAGCGGCCTATAAATGCATTATTGCCACTAGCACTGAGCCACCTGTGACCTCAGCACTGCTGGGACGTCAGTGCATGTCAGAGTCGAAGACGAGAGACTTCGCGAAGAATTGTCCCCATGACAGTACGCGTGTTCTCGTTCCATCAGTACGTGTGTGTGACCATTGTGACCTGGCGCATTTCGTGTTTTAATTTGGAAGCAGCCGATCAGCGTCTGGACATGTTCTACAAATATTGTGACAACGATGCGAACAAGTGCAACCAGATTAGGGACGTTTTCATTCAGCGTCTTATCACTCACGAGTATGTCTCGTTCTGTCGTGCAGTCTCGTGAAACCATCATAATTATATCAGTCCACCATTGAGGTACATGTATATGATGGGACTGGCTAGCAGATTGGTTCCGATGTATTTGCAAAATTGCACTTATTGTACCGTATACTGTTAACCGAAGAAGGCCGAAAGCTTTTGAAAGAGCGAGTTTAATATAGTTCTATAATAGTCTTATAGTCGCCATTCCTCCGACTTCGCGCTCTCACGTATCTAGAAATAGATTATAACAGCTCGCAAAACTACGACTTCAAAATACGAAAGGACAGTGCATATGCACTGGGTATGTATCCTGGGTATCTAGTTCTACAACCCAAAACTGCAAGGGAGAGTTCTGCCCCTCGATGTGCTAGTCTGATCACCGTCATCACGCACAAAAGGTCTTACAAGGAGATGTCAGTTTTGCGATACTACTAAAAGCCGACCGCCACCTGACCACACCACCCCAGGGGTCCGAGCGAGAAGGGACATGCACTATCTTGTAAAATAGACCCGTATGTACCAAAGTTACAATCCCCAATTCGATAGCTCGAACTGAAACGGCACTGTTAACCCCAAACTTGCGGCCGGTTCCGTCGATCAGGTACGCAAAATCGAAAAAGGCACCGACCGCACCTCCCATGCATAACTGCCTGACAACTGAACGGGACATCGTATCATGCAACGAATCTCTGCATCCATGGTCGATCAGGCAATTAAGTCGCTAGCTGTATGGGAAGTGAAGATATTAACCCATACGCTGCAAGTGGTCGAATTCGCTATGAATGTACGCAAATACACAGACAATAACACCCATCTGCTCGAAGTGCACTGCGCCGGTTTCGTATTCTGGAGTGTATAATATATACATATAGTGTCTGAGTCCTGCATGAATAGAAGTGGGGAGTCGCGGGGTTTGGGGGTTGGTAAATTTAATTTGAAGTCAGATAAAGTGACAACGACGGCCAGTTCAGTTGGGATTTTATTCCAATCAGCTATCGCAGAGGGTATATATAGAAAGGAACTGTTGTAGTACTCATTGTGTCATCGATAAGAATAGAATTTTCCCGGGCGTCTGAAGTTATACCTTGAAACCTGGCTAGCTCTGTGTGATGTGATGGTAGATAAGTAGCTGGGCAATTCATGTTTCCCCACAGTAATGTCCAAAGTAATTGACCACTTAACCACAGCAGAATTATGGGTAATTTTTCAGGATTTAGTCGGAAATATGGCTTGTTGCCATTCATCGGAAAGCTCGGTATTTTGTAAATCACTTCAGGCTTGTGGAATTGGCTAAAGACAACTCATCATTGTCAAATGTTATGTATTAATTACCATTTACACATCAAGTTATAAATCAATATTCATATTGATTTGAGTATAAATACTCCATAACCTTTTTCCCACCAGCAACCACCACGTGGAAGAACCCCGGCGCATGCTAGCAACGTTGTTATGGACCCGTTTGGAATCATTCTGCAATGGTTTCACCATGCATACAACGAATAGCAGTTATTACATGATGATCCAGACTATAGTGTAGCCAATTTACTAAAAATAAAGTTTAATCACAATTGTTGGGTTATCCAAAGTTGGGTTAATGGTCAAATTCCAGAAATTGGATTCAATTGTTTGGTTAGATTGTTGGGTTAGATTAGTTTAATTAATAATCACTGGGATTGTAGTTGCGCCCCTTGATAAAGATTTGCTGGATATGAGCTCTCTTTATCATATTTTCTTCTCATTATTTGTATCAAACTGAAATAAATACACAGTGAAGGCATTTTCTGTCGGATTTATGTAGTTGTAGTATTGCTTGTGTCTTTAGCACAAATATTATATTGTAGATTGTAAATTTATTCCCGAAAAGGAAGTCATAATATAGGTTGCAAGTCTGGTTTAGTTCAAAATCTCTCATCTATTCAGACGTTAAGGTCCAAAATGAATCCATTCATTGGACTTATTTTTGGGAAACCTTAATTAATGACCAGAATCTCAGATTATATCGTTAAAACTCATTCATTTAGATGAAATATAATTATATTGACATCGGTTTTCTATAACCCCGCCTTTAGTTACTTCAAACCCATTGTTTGGTTAATTTAACACAACGTTTGATTACAAAGTTGGGTTACCATAACCCACTGTTTGGTTATTTTTTTTCAACTAGTTTAGTTAACAGCTGTAACCCAACGTTTAGTTAGATTCGGTTGAGTGAACGTTGGGTTCGAGTCTGACTAAACTTTTGTTATATTCAACCCAATTCTTTGACATATTAACATTAGAGAGGTAAGAGGTTTCGCTTAACCCTTGTTACGCTAAATGGACTCTCCCATTCAGTTATACAAGTATGCATTGGACTGGTCTATTATTCCTCTGTATGGGTGTTTAGGAAAAAATAGGCAAACAATAGATAATACAAGTACAGAAGGATCGACTCATATTTATTGGAGGTGATTTTTCAGATAATATGTTCAACAAACGACATATATATAGGGTCATTTGTGGAACTTATTATCTGAACATTTCTGAAGGATTAACTACTCCTCAATGAGTATTTCGTATAGAAAGTGTTAATTGTAGCCTGTAAGGTAATCGAGAGCATGCACTATAGCGATGATGAACACCTGAGGGTGCAACAAATACTTGCAACTATATATATATAGAGAGAGAGCACCCAGTTAAACCGATTCGGACAACACTTTGTCACGATAAGAATGAGTGGTCGCAGAAGAGTTAACTCTGTGGAATTAGTAGTTAAAAGAACTTATGGCAATCAGTTGAGTTGTAACTCATTATAAATTCGAAGGGTCAACCATCAGTTGATTCTATTATTACTAACTCTGTCGTATCTCACAATCAGCTACAAGTAACACGCTACAGACGGAGCTGCTCTCAGACCCATATGTACGCGTCCCTGCCGAACTGGGGACACATAACATTATATTATGATCACATTAGGGTTTATCGTTGCATCAGCCGTTATAGGCCATTTCACGGCGTTTCTGTTTTAATGGGGAGGGAGGAAAACCGGTATAGAGGGTTAATAAACTGCAATTACCACACTGCATGCATGTAGAAACCAATGACCCAGGATAAGCAGCTGACAAATTTACCCAGATACACGAGTGATGTTACTCTCGCTTTGTTTGGATCATATATCTGCGCCTATTTTGGGAATGAAATCTTATGTTTGACGACAAATGATGACCTAACGCGTTACGCACATTTCCGACTGAGTCAACGGGCTATCCAAATTTATTTACTCGAGAGTGAAACATATACTATATCACTTGATCACATAATTAGCCCCTGAACCCGGCCTCTTATTTTTAGTAAGATACACGTACATTATCGGCACGCGAAGTGACGTCAGAGCTTAGCGCAATGATGTCGATGCCAATGCCGGAACTTCATTCTTATGTAAATCTAATATATATTTTTGGGACTTCTGTCTGTTTGTCTGTTAGCTATGGCCGGGAAAAACGGCTGGACCGATTGAGCTCAAACTTCCAATCTAAGGTTAAAAACCCACGGGCAGTGTTTACCGCCGTTTTGGAGAAGCTCCGAGCACCCCTTCTCCACTCTCAGTCACCAAAATGACCATCCTTGGCACTGTGCATGGGGTTAATCGCGTTGATAGTTAAAGAGCGTTCGTATCCGCAGTGTCGTTGATAAAGAGCGTATGCGTGTAGTGTGATTCTTATGTCTGTGGCCAGACGTGAGTGTGTCTGTATCCAGACATGCGCATGTTGTGTGATTCTTATGTCTGTCTTCGTACTTAGGGGTTCCAAGGAACGGGGGAGATTTTCATCGGGTAAGTTTTTCCGCCCGATGTGAACTTCACCTTGAAACTGGTACGCAGTGATCGCGTTTGGCTAACGAGGTAATTTTGTCCAGTGAGTGTTTTGGACGGGTAAAATCGTGACCCCGACCTGTCCTTGACCTTCAAAATGGTCAATTCAAGGTCAAATCTGGTAAAACTGATGGATTTCGCTATGTGTAATTTTGTCCGGGGAGTGTTTTGGACGGGTCAAATCGTGACTCCGACCTGACCTTGACCTTCAAAATGGTCAATTCAAGGCCAAAGCCCAGACGAAGTCGGGTCACCTGCTAGTTAGAATATAATTATGATATTCGATTTGTGTTGGGTTATTTGGTGTTGACTGTGTTATAAACATGGCTGATAAGGGTGGTTGATGAATTTTGTTAACACGAAAAGACACTTTAAAATTGAACTATATTTGTTTCTTGAAGGTGTCTTGCTTCCTCTATGGTTATAATAAAGAATTCTTTATTATTTGTTTTAACCCCAGCCGCTTCGATATCGTTTTTCCTCGCTATTTAAAATGTAATTATATGTGATAAACTGGATCTCAAATTCGTCGCAATTCTACACCAAATGTATTAACATCATTCACAAAATTCGACCCAAGCCTAGCTGAAGCTCGGTTTGAATCGAATTTAATGCACTCGGTTAATAAATTTCGTATGTAATTGGGACTCATTAGAGATCCTCTGCATTCAGCACAGTTTCCAGTCAATGTCCCATCATCTCCCAAATAAGTATCAGGTTTCCCAGGATTTAAACATCTCGTCCAAATCACGTGATATCTAAGAGCTTGTATGTTTCAACAAAACTGACGATTTCGGTGTTCAATGCAATCTACCAGGATGACTATATATGGCGCACCTCAACACAATTGAGTGGTTCAGCTGGTTATAATCTATTATTAGAAACACTTTCTAGAAGTGAAGACAAAGATCGTAAAAAATATCTGCTGCCTGTCCGCTTCAGCAGTATTCACTTGGTTGTCATCTCTCTCTCTCTCTCTCTCTCTCTCTCTCTCTCTCTCTCTCTCTCTATCTCTCTCTCTCTCTCTCTCTCTCTCTCTCATATATATATATATATATATATATATATATATATATATATCTCCCTCTCTCTCTCTCTCTCTCTGGTAAAAAAAACCGCAATGTTTTCTGTATCAAGAAGGGGGCATACCTCGGTGATTCCCACCCCACGATTGTCCATATAGATGTTGCACATAAGTAATATATGGTTAACAATATCCTAAAGTTTCAATTCTCTACATTCGAAACTGTGGTAGGAGTTGATTACACAATGAATGTACCCATAATTTGTGCACATGCACGAACGAGCGGACGGACGGACGGCGAGCCCCACCAAAAGACACATGTGAGGTGCATTCTTTTGTTCTCCGTCATAAAATCGTCTTGTGCACCCCACAATCTCGTACCGGAGAAGTATTTTTTAAAGAGCACGAGAGATGCCAAACAGACGGACCCACTGGCAGACAGACATTTCTATATAGCCATGAAAACTAATTTTTCTGAGGACAAAAAGATAATTTCTGATAGACGTGCATCTTGAGAAGATTTTCCGCCAGTTATTAGTTTTTTTTTGCACAGTGAAAATTACTGTCAACATTATCAGAACATAACTCGTAACACTACGAGACGACTTAACTAAATCCCTGAAATATGAATGACCACACGTTCAGTTTATGATTTCTTGTTTTCGGTACCAAGCTAAAAGATACACAAATGACATCCTTATCTGTCGGCTACCGGCATATTCTCTAATCCCCTGAATTTGGTGTCTGTTTCCTACAACATAACGGTTACATAAATACAGGACAGAGCACAATTGCTTCAGTTATTCGTTGCACCAACACTGATAATGGACTTGAAGACAGTATTTCTCTCTATTGTGTTCACACTTGGTGAGTAGATAACTACATGCATGTTCAAGTTATATTCAATTCAGTTCTATTTATTTTAAAGGCTCTCTCTCTCTCTCTTATAATGTTAACATGTTGAATCCTCTGAGACAAAGCTAGCAATTTACCGTTTTTGTGACATTCCGGCGACCAAAATTGGTCGAAAAACACTTGAAATACTAATACAAGAATTCATATTCAACGAAAGGACTAACCGAGTTTGTAATTATGGGGAATTCACAATACATGTGTGTCACGAATTGCGCTGATTGCAAGTCATTCTAGTTGTTGTTTTTTCCATTTGCCTGCAAAGTGAAGATTGGTTTGGAAAAAAATTGATAATTTGGTGTCAAATCATGACATCATCTAAAGCATGGTGGTTTGAAGCCTTGAATTGTGCTCGAGTTTGTTACACATCGGTCCGGTTTCTGGAATCAAAATAGGTCGATAAATACGTTGAGTCAATTTATATAAACTTTATATTGTAGTCCCGTAAGTTCAATTTATAATATAATTTACTTTAGCAAGGATAAATAAAGAGCGTTAATGGTTTGGTCTGTTTGTGATATCGTAAACATAAAGAGCGTTTGTCTCACTTCTGTGTGAAAATATTACATTAGTTGTCGAGTCTCGGTTAGCGCATATAATGAGGGTGACTACATTCCTATATCTGGACAAGTTTGACAGTTGTTTGTCAGTTACCTTCAGGGGGCGGTAATACTGTATAATGCAGTGATTACCTTCAGGGGCGGTAATACTGTATACTGCAGTGATTCCACAGTGAGTTGACCCTCTCTATAATAATGCAGCATTGATGAGTAGTTCCTATAGCAAATGTTCAGATAATATGTTCAACCAAAGTTGAAGTTGAAATTCTTCTGATATAAATGTCGAACTACTTCTATTGATAAACAGGAACTGATATTTTCGACTTACTGCTCTTCGTGGAATTCCCAATTCCATCCCAGTTTGTTTTTTAACCCTTTGCCCAACAGAACGGCTCTGTGCCAATGCATTCTCTTATATATGCGAGTCGACCATAGGTCGCCTCGCATATATAAGAGAATGCATTGGCTTAACACATATTAAAAATGATAAAATTGTCAAAGAATGTAGAAAAATATTATAAAAATTGTTAAAAAAATGTAAGAAAAAATTATAAAATTGTTAAAGAATGTAAGAAAACATGGTAAAAAGTGTTTTTTTAGGCCAATGCATTCTCTTATATATGCGAGGCGACCTATGGTCGACTCGCATATATAAGAGAATGCATTGGCACAGGGCATAACTGTAACCATCACAATGTGGTCAATGAACCGGTTCCAATGATATCCATATTTGTAGGGTGTTATTGAGACAGACCGAAGATATTTTAGGCTGTTGAAGCTTTATTTGGGCGTTTTTGTTGGGTAAAGGTTTAACTGCATTGAGATCTGCGTATTCCCACACCACTTTAAAGTTACCGCTCCTTGCTAAGACATTTACTGTGATTCGCATAGCA
The DNA here is from genome assembly GCA_032622095.1 of Siphonodentalium dalli. Lineage (NCBI taxonomy): Eukaryota > Metazoa > Mollusca > Scaphopoda > Gadilida > Siphonodentaliidae > Siphonodentalium > Siphonodentalium dalli. The sequence goes on from CP136064.1 coordinate 113,814,222, forward strand.
CATCCCACCACGTGGATGGGTTCCCCGACGGCTCCGTGGGCAATAACAAAGTTCAAAGCGTAGACGGCCGATAAAATCGACCAACGATGGCGAAGCTGTTTCTGCCCACGACAACCGCTGATTGTGCATGTTAACCCTTCTATATTAAATGGATTCTCCCATTCTGTTACTAACGTCTAGGTTAAAGGCACGGGCGGCGTTCGTTGCAGAAATATTAATATTTGTTCAAATCGCCATCAAAAGAAGGAATATTAAAATATATATAGTTTTGTTCATATGACAAACATAATCAGCGCGTAAATAGTATATTGTCGTCAAGACGTACAGTGGTGTACGTAAACAAGAGCCTGATCGTGTTACAGAAGTGTTGCTTCTGTTGACATAACACAGCGCAATTCTATTGGTTAATCACACACAAATGATATAAACGCTCTTTATTATATCCATATCAGGAAAACAGTAACAAATAACGCTCTTTATGTTTACCATATCCGGATCTAAACAAAAGCCAGGTTCTGTAACGTTTTTTGCTTTTGTTTACATAACAAAGGAAAAACATTTGACAATAACATACTGTTTATGCCATATTATTTCTTATTGGTATAATACGTAAGCGTGCATTTTTATCACAAGTGATCATATACGGCAATGACTTGCAATTAAATAAACCTGGTCAATCCTGGTAAAACTGCAAATTTTGATAAGGTAAGCGTTCCGTGACATGATACACAACAAGTGGCATTGCTACGCAAAATTACACAGTCCAATGACTGTGTCATCAAATGACAGAATGCATGAACACTACATCTTACGTCGTATAATCATCAGTATAGCGCCAATATGTCACGAAAATATACAGGTGCATCTAGATCAGTACAGTGAAAATAGTCATAAAATATCAAAAAACGCTCTTTAATATGTATTGATTGTTATCCGATAACGAATACGTAAGCGTGCATTTTTATCACAAGTGATCATATACGGCAATGACTTGCAATTAAATAAACCTGGTCAATCCTGGTAAAACTGCAAATTTTGATAAGGTAAGCGTTCCGTGACATGATATACAACAAGAGGCATTGCTCCTCCACTATGCAGGGGGGGGGGGGGGGGTCGGAAAAAAATTTCAGGCACGTATGGCATTTTTTCCCTTTCGATCATTTTTTGTACCCACCCACCCCCACCGCCAATTTTTTTTCCGTTTTCGGCAGTTTTTTCCGACCATTTTTTGACACCCACCCCCCCCCTTTTAACACTAAAACAGAGATTTGCGGGGGGAAATTCACTGTAAACAGCTGTATATGAATTTCTGTGCATACTATTTATCATGGATGTTAACATGGACATGTAAATAGGAATGAGTAATTTTGAGGTCATTCGGCCAAAAAAACATGGCTGCCAGCGGCCATCTTGGATTTCAAAATTTGCAACAAAATACAACACGATAACTCCCTGCAGTCAGTTTACCAGTTAGAATTACATTATTTCTCTCATTCAAACTGATTCAAAGTGGTTGTGAAGCCCAACTCATTGCCAAAACACTAAAAACAAGCAGGAATTTTTTAGTTGCGGAAAAAATTGCTTGTTGGTGGCTTTGACCACCCACCCACCCCGGCATACGTGCCGGAAGAAATTTGTTCACCCCCCCCCCCTGCACTATGTGGAAAATTTCCTTGCCTTGTTCACGAGAAAATTGGGTGATGGCAGTGTTGGTTGTCACTGATGTTCTGTGCCAGTGGGCGGTAATTACGATAATCATCTTGTCACTGAATGTCTTCTTCGTCGCCACAAGGCGTATTCCATCGCCCAATTGTTTGTAACCCAGCTGGACAAAAACTATGGTAATTCGACGCGACGTATTCAATACATGTACATACATCTATTTTTGCGGCCCATTTAGATGGCCATAACATCATAACAGTGACTGTTAGTGTTAACTGTTAGTGATAATATCGCTTCTTTGCATTTCAGTTACCAAACTAACTTTATCTGAGATAGTATGTCCTGAGCAAAACGGCCTGTTTCTCCACCCAACTGCATATAAATGTGAAGCGTACATAGACTGCTTAAATGGCGAGGCCCGCGTCCATAACTGCAAAGAAGGGCATCAGTTCCATATCGAGAAAGGACAATGTGTTCCGCAAACGTCGGTACTTTGTGATCTGCAGTGGGTGAAGCTTGAAACGGGCGGAACTGTACGAAGCGCGAGATACTCGAACTTACAGGACACATTGTCTGAGATATACAACGCTCCTGTGAACATGGATAAGTCTCAACCTCAACCATATGCAACACAAGAAGAAGTTATTTCAGACGCCTACCTTCCGGAATGGTTGTCTGGGCCCTCAGCTCTGAAGGAATCAGGCGGACAAGCAGAAAGAATGATTCAACCGTTACACGCTCGACGCCAACACAGAGTTCTGGCTCCTGGGGCACCAACCAAACCTGGTGGCGATCCATTTTATGATGAATATGGTGGTGGAGGACACGAATATGATAGCGGCAGAGACGAAGACGAATACTTTGGTGACGGTCACGAATATGATGGTGCTGGACAATATGTGACACTGTCTGGACCCCCAGCTCCGAAGGAAGCAGGCGGACATGCAAAAAGAATTACTCAACCGTTACACGCTCGACACCAACAAAGAGTTCTGGCTCCTGGGTCACCAACCAAACCTGGTGGCGATCCATTTTATGATGAATATGGTGGTGGAGGACACGAATATGATAGTGGCAGAGACGAAGACGAATACTTTGGTGACGGTCACGAATATGATGGTGCTGGACAATATGTGACACTGTCTGGACCCCCAGCTCCGACGGAAGCAGGCGGACATGCAGAAAGAATGGCTCAACCGTTACATGCTCGACACCAACCAATAGTTCTGGCTCCAAGGGCACCAACCAAACCTGGAGCGAAGCCACCCGCAAAAGCTAAACCTGCAAGAAAGCCAAAACCTGCACAGAAACCATCTAAACCACCTGCGAGGAAACCAGCACAGAAGCCTGGACGAAAACCCGCACGTAAGCCCGCTGCTGGTGGTAACAATGGAGCGCCTTGGTACTCAGATCGTCCTGGGACATGGGGTTCATACACGGAGTATAACCAAACGGATGGAGAACCGGTTGAGCCTAATTTCGATGGAAGTTATGGCGATGCAGTTGATGATGAATATGGTGATGGAGGACAAGAATATGATAGTGGCAGAGACGAAGACGGATACGGTGATGATGGTGATGCTGAATATGTCGATGATCGTGAAGGGTATGAGGATGGCGATATGGAATCGTTTATCTCGTCAGTGGTCAGAAGTGAGCCGTATATGTCTGCTCCAGAAACGCCAAAGTCACGAACGCATCGCGTGGCAAGTTCAAACGATAGACGTCCGAAATACAACGTTGATACAACAGTGACCTCACACTCAGAAGTCTACAGATTCAACGCAACAACCGATCACCAAAAAGGGGACAAGATCAATGGTATGGCGGTAAAAATTGTCAATGACAAAAACTCCAAAGTTTTAACGAGTGACGACGTCACACAGGTCAATGCAGTGAATAATAACAAACAGAAAACGTCTGTTTACACAGCACCTGTCGACCAGCGTACGCGACAGGTGATTGGGAGCCAACGAAGACCTATACCTAAGATTCAAACTTTTCAAGATCGACGGCCATCCAGAAAATTGGACACCATTGTTGCAGCTGACGAACCAATATCAGCGACCTCCTGGGCGGCTCTGAGTGGCAGACAGGGAGGGGCTTACGGTGTTCAGCGCGACGAACCAAGACAATCAGAAGGTAAGATTATAGACTTATCATCTTACCCGTCTGATCAAGAGAGCACTAATCATGCTATTCCAGCGCAAGAAATACCCGCGGATATGGCTGGTGTGCCTCAGTCTCATACATACGATGAGGCCAATGAGAAGGGTGACATATTAGAACGTTATTCTGACTATGCGGTTTCAAGTCCGTATGCCGATGAGCCTTATGATTACTCGGAGTACGGGGTTTCAATTGACTTAGGTGACGGTTCTATAAAAGTCACCGTGCCAGACACATATCACTCTGGGAAAGAAGGGTCTGATGCTCCATCTCAATCATTTAGTTCGGGAAGCAGTGGTAAACATTCCGACGAAGAAGATTCGGTCTCGTCAAGTTCACACAGCAGCACCCAGTCAAGCAAGGTCAAGAAAAGCGAGCGAGACGAATCGTTCAAACACAGAACGGAAAAGGAAGAAACTGACAAGGATGACGTCGATAAAAAGGAAGATATATACAAGGAAAAGGACCATAAAACCAAAAAGAAGGAAAACCATAAGAGCGACAGCAAACACAGCAATAAGTGGGAGAAAAGGAAGGAGTACTATCATAAGGAAATTATTCCGTTTCCGGTTCCGGTTGCCGGTGCACCTGTAATACCGCCAGTTTTCGGTGGCGGGTTTCCACAGCGGATGATCGGAAGAATGCAATCGCCACAACTTGACCAACGAATGGTTGCTCGGAGAGGTCAATCGGGAATTCGTAATAATCAAAGAATGGGACAGTATTATCAGCCAGCCGGTTACGCGCCCCTGGGCCCAGTGTTCGGACGAACACACAACCCACCTAACCGACCTGTCGAGCGAATTCAGAAAATGGAGGACGCTTTCCAGTGGCCACAGGGTTACTTCACATATGGCAATTGATGTGCCTGTTGTCTCGCTTTCTAAATGCACATGTAGCTTGGTCTCAAACTCTCGGTGATAGGATTCGGTCTCCAGCATCCTTACGAGGTGACGGTTGTATGGAACTTGTTTTTGTTGAGCTTCTGAGTTGCACATATCAACCACACACGCTGAGAGGTATGAAGGAGATACAACTGTTGATACTTCTGCTTTAAAATTTAAAAGCAGCAAGATTTAACTGGTGTATCTCATTCGCCCTTATCATTGATACATGCCTGTACGGCTGAGCTAATTTATTCCAAGAACCACAATGTCGGAGGCACACCCGTTGTTCAACATACATATACCTAATCCAAGTTTCATTCGACGTCAACCAGCTAGTGAAATCGGTCTGTAGGTATAATACATAGTGGTATAGGTTAACCAATATAGGTAAGTGGTTGTCTGACAAGGTAACTCATCTGCCCGTGTCAACGAAAATCACACATAGCCCTCCGGAATGACAATAACAAGTCAGAATGGAGCACTGGCTGACGGACCTTAGCGCCTTTCCGTTTGTCAACATAAGTAGAGTGAAATAAATAATGGCTTACAACCTATCCGTCATATAATTTCCCCCACATAATGAAGGTGGTGCATAAATGTATGGATGTCAAAAGAAAGGGGAGGTTGTCTGCTAGGCATATTAAAGAAGATTCGAGGCTAAATATGATGATGATCAGGGTCCCAATTTCTCGATTTTTTTGGAAAATTACTCCCAATGAGTTAAAAAGATGCCAAAATGTTTTGATAAGATCATCATCAGTTGCCGATTGCTGACTATATACCATACTAAGCGCATGTCACATAACGTTTCGACTCGTGTATAGAAAGGTATATAGACGAGACTTGGGCGAAAACCATTATTATACCTGCCAATTTCACCAGCTGGTTTACTTTGAAGGAAACTTGGACAACATAGACCCTTCCACAAACTGTTGTGAAGTAAATGGTTTTCTGATATTTATATCACTTTCCGTAATTCACAATACCGATTGTTTCTAATGAGAAAATAATTTTCCAATAATTGCGTTTGTGATTATGTTAACTTATAAAATGAATTATCTAGAACAAAGAGGTGACAATGGGCCTAGTATTGAGTTTTCACATATTATGGGTGATTTATCGCCTCGACTATGAAACTTTACAATCGTGGCTGTCCTATTTCTGTATATTATATGAAAAGTTCGCACAGAGAAACTTCTCGTGGTCTAGTTTTCTGATCAGGGTGCTACATGGGCCACATGGCATGCACCTTACTCGTATTATAATTAATTAATTCAGTATTACTGTTTCGCTCGTTTTAAATGCGTAGATGGATGTCATACATGTGTGCATACATTATCCCGAGCTTCGGTGCCATTGTTACTCTCATATTCAATTGATTTTATTAAATTAATGTACATGTACACGTCTGCTTTGTTTTGTGTCAGCATTTTGGTCATAACTTTTTTATTTACACAATCGAAGTCCGAGCTGGAATAAACAGCTTCATTGCAAAGTTCATGTCGAAAGGACACTTTGCAGAAACCTAGATATTTAGTGTTGCCAGACCACGTACCGATGAAGGACACCCGAACGCTTCTACCACCAGCTTATTCCGATACATTGCCCTCATTGTAGAAAAGATCCAACTTCTATTTTTCGAAAATTACAATGTTTGCAAACCACTTTACATAAATTTATAACAAGCCGATAAGATCATTACTAATTTTATTTTTAAATTTCGACTCGCGACTAGACCTATGTTAGAATAGGCCCGTCCGGTATACATTTATATCATGTTGTTGGAACAAATTTCAAATTGTTTACCACCAGTTGGTGATTATTTAGTAATAACCGCCCTGCACACGCCGGTCATTTGCGCATAGGCCTACTGATTCATTATATTCAAACATATTTATTTTGGTGCCCAAACATCACCCAGAAGAGTGCTGGGAATCGGGTACACAATCTACTTAATTTAGTATAAGCCCCTCTCCCCATTAGAATAATTCCATACTTAACATTTAACACATTCCCATTGGCGCCGGATATTTTGAGCTTGTCCTACAGATGGATAAAGAGTGGAGTATGCCTTTTGATTGTCGTGACCACCAACGATGCTCAATGTTGGTTATAGTTTGTCACGCTCGTGTTTACCCATTGAAAAAATGAGTGGAGTATTATTGTCCAACACTGTTAAAAATGGCCAGCAGATGTACTAGTATATTATAGATTGTTCCCTACTAAATTTCATGCGTGTTTCTCTTTGTGAGTTGTTTCATGTATTTGATGATCGGTGAGACAGGCATGTCTTATGAATTCGTTTAAGAAGAACAGTTCGCGTTATAAGGTAAATTCCATTTCAAAACTGCCCTTCCACCATCCGATCAAGGTTCTTGGTTAATTCCATATCTGTTCACACCCAACGATTTCCTCCTTCAGATTCTTTAAACCTGTCCACATTTACTGTAGTGATTTGTAGGAATTAGAACCCATCCAGTAACCAAAAACAACCCAGGGTTCCTGGCACGACCGAACAGATATATCTTAGAGAATGTGTTCCCACTATAATATATTTTACCCGTATATGGACACCATGTATTTCCTCTCCTAACAAACCAACCCGATGCAAGGGAAAATTCGATAGCCTATTTAGAAGTTTGTCGTTTAAAACATATATCATGTGCGTGAAACTATGGTACAAGAGTTAGCAAATAATATAATTCATTAGTTTATTGTACACGAGAATAATTGCGATCAGCGTGATATCACACATTTTCGGTAGAGTCAGGACGATTTACATGTGTGCATTCCAAACTATTCAAATAGATGTGATCCAATCGTGTACTTCAACACAATTTCTTGTCTCCTATATAATTGAAAATAAAACTGGACTAACCCAGCTACCAGCACAGAGCAGGCAAGTTCAAATCAAACAGAAATATCGTCCTTTGAAATTTATATTGGTAAACTCCATGATACGATTAGTATATATCACTAAAACGGTACATATATTTGTGTGCGAGGAGCAATAATGTTTTGGTTGCTATTTTAAATTGACAGTTCGATGCTGAATACCACTTTCAATGAAATTTGTTCAGATTGATCATCGCGTGACTCGTACATATTGTTATTATTTTTTATTAACACGTTCTTTTTTTCAGGGTCCGTTGGTGGAACAGATGGTGAAATCAAATGTCCAGAACAACATGGCGTCTATGTGGTACCCAACACCAACTGCGACGATTTCATGATATGCAGAGGAGGTGTTCTGACTGTCGTTAAATGCGGTCCCGGTTTTAAGTTCGACAAAACTAAGCGCATGTGCAGACAGGTTGCAGAGGTTGAATGCAAGGAGAGCACTCGCGAGAAACGACAGACCCAGCAGTTCTATACCGAAACCACGAGCGATTTGTATGAACCTGGTCTCGATATCTTCGTGTCGAATGATGATTCCTATAATCCACCAACGAACGCCTATATTGCTGCACCAGCCAAGACGAAGACGGTAAAGGTGTTCCAACAGACCGACAACGAAGGTCATATTAACCTTGATCAGGGTGCCACGACTAATAACGATTCTACTGTGGAGACCGTAGTTAGGTTATTTGATCCAAAAGGCCACAGCTCAGAACTCGCTCATAAAACTGTCCTACACGAAGTAAATGACGAAAAAGTTCATTACGAACAGAACCGCGATTTCTGGAACAAGGACATTGTACCTATTAAGAAGGCGGTGCCTTTGATGCCAGCTATGATTGGTACTATCCTCGGTCGCCGCCCAGGAGCTCTCAGAACTGTATCCGCGCCCGCAAAGCCCAGACGACCGGCCCCTCCGGCCAGCCCCAAATTGCCAGCCCGAGTACAAAAACCTGCTGCTCCTGCCTTCACGAGTGGGGCACAGGGTCTGCTTGCAAGAGTGATGCCGACGATTGGTTAAGTGAATCACGTGAGAATGGACACAGGTGCGTGATATGACGTTGACGATTCGATACCCGAATAACAGGAGACTGGAAATGTGCTTACGTCAGATCTTTTCTGCGGTGATTGGATAGACTTTGTGCAATATATAATTCTACGATACACACGACTCTCCTCTGAATGAACGATGTTTCTGTGATTGTGGCCAACGATTGATGTTTCGGTTTCTTCCTATCATAGATGCCAATGAACTAACATCTGGAGAGTAGGCTTTCACATTTGTTTTTCATTCGATTTTATATCAATACAGACATTATATTTAATTTGTTTACTATATTTATTGGGATCAACCTTGTTTCGATTCCATTGTCCACCCTACCTTAATTTGATTTTTTGTTTCATTAGAATTTAACGTGGCCATCTTGATAGCCAATCTAAGGTTCAGCAACATGATAAAGTGATTTTATAACACTCAGCATATTTCAGCTTATATACAGCTACAAAATTCAGGTATCCACACAACCATTAAATGTTAGCTTTTAACTATTAAATGCTTGTGACACCTCTTCCAAAATCAACATTTCAGCATCGCTACAAATTAATAATAGAATGACTGCAAGGACACATTTCACTATTGAATTGACATTTCTATGGACATGATATACACGTGCAGGTCCAAACATATCCCATTTCCATCATTCATCTCATGTATGGCTTGCGTTAACATACATATCATGTATCAAGTATGTCAGGGGTTCAGTTTGAGAATTAATTTAACATACATGTGTGCACGGATATGAGTGTTATAAGATTGTTGTTTCGTATTTTGATGTGCTGAATCTCAGATATGCTGCCCGGCGACCACGTCCGAATTAAAATAACATTGGAACAACCATATGCCGGAACATGCACATTTAAATTCCCTCGTTTACTCCATTGAGTAAATGTAGTGCAGATGTATCAGACCAAAATAGTGAATGCAAGTTCTAACTTCGAGAAATATCCATATAGCTGCAGATCATAAAGCTGCATCTTCATGCTATATATTTTGAAGACGGTTAAGTCTAAACACGATACAGTAAACGTCTGATTTAATGAGTCTGTGCAGTTTATTGTTATTTCTGATTCAATCTATGACAGTTCTACGGGGACATGGTGACGCATATTATTCTACTGAATTAAATGGGTACTATACACTAAATTCAGCCATTTATTTGACCATCTCCTATTATACTCATCAGAATAAATGCAACAAATGAATGACGTTGAGCCATTGATGAGTGCTAAATACACTCATGTGCTCTATAAACGATATAAACAACATGATACTTATAATGAAAATGAGTTAATGAATCGAGCCATAAACTCATTTTCATTCAAATTACCCTGTTCTTTTACATCGTTTAGAAAGTAAATGAGTGTATTTTGCACTCAACAATGGCTCAAATTAATTAATTTGTTGCATATATTCTGTTGAATATCATAGGAGATCAGATGGTCCCATAAAACACCGGATTAATTGTACAGTCCCTCTTTAAATAGAGATAGAAGTACCCGGTCTTGTTGGACATTCCGGGATTTTAGCATGAAAACAGTATTTGAGCTCCCCGACCGCGAACTTCACGGGAAATGGAAACCGTTTTAAACCTATTTAAAATACATGTAAACTGTCACGACAGTGTATGTATCATGTGATAACTATTGCATTGTACCTGGTAATCCAGGTCGCGAAAAACTTCCAGGATGCAAAGTCCGGTGTGTTAGTAGGATTTGACCTCCCATCGCAGATTATTCCAATGCAAAGTAAAAAAAAATCCAAATATCGTGATAACTAAAATGAATATGAATAATATTCAGGCTTATAAACTGGACCAAAATAGATCCTTACTCAAGTGAAGTGAGCTCCTATAGTTTCAATATTTGTTCTATTATGATATCGTGGGGTGGTTCCGGGTTCTGACGAGGGGAAAAAATGCACTCATAAAAAAGCAATTCCATCAGTTCTCACAGGCTTTCAATGTTGTTTTTTACCTCCAATTCTGTGATGTTAATGTCAGCTCATTTAGTTCTCCTAATAATTTACATTGAATGAATATTGAAAGATATTATTGTATGTCGGTATTATTGTATGATGTTAATCCTAGATATTACAGACAGAGACTCATATTTGTGAGGATAACAATTGTTTTATATCGGGATTCCCGTTACTGTTATTGCAAAGATTATGTATTTTGTCGGAGTGTTCCTCTATATTCTCTTATTATTCACACTGACCAACCGTTTCCCCGTTGTGGTGTGTGTTTGGCCGTTGTGGTGTGGCGAAACGCCGTTGTACGGTGTTTTTGGCGAAATTCGCAAGCGGGTAGGAGAGGGCTGATCACCAAAATATGGATGGAGAGTTAATGTGCATATTTATAATAATGAGACCCCCACCTCCCTGAAGAAGGATATTATACCCAACGAATGAGCGCTTCCCTGGCTCTCTGTTTGTTTGTGCGGCTGAGAAATAGCCTACACAAAATGCCAGGGTGGGCATTCTGACAATGGTTCCTCGACATGAAAGCCTTATTTGCTCACCCTGAACACAATTTGACACCCCGCTGGTATTCTCCACGTAAGAAAAATTATCCCCGATCATGCTGGTAACGGCCCCAATTCTCCAATGGCCTAAATATTCAATAAAATCACAATCGAAGTGGGTCAACAGCAGCGAAAAAATGACAACGCCGTTGTGGTTTTCATGGCAACAACGTTGTGGTCGGGCTGGTTTTTCGATTTTCGGCGATCATGCAGTATTTTGATGTTTTGAGACCAGAACAAGGTGTTTCACGCCTATTTCGTATTGTGTATCCAAAATATTACATGTATTATCCGTATAAGCAATGTTTACTCGTGCATACACTCATGCCACGTAACCTGTCCCCATAAACACGTTTTTGTGCTCCAAATCGAACAAGTCATGCAGCCAGTTATGAGGTGTTATGAACTGCCCGTTAAGTGTCCATCTATGCGGGACATTAATCTTCATTTTGACTTATATGCTGTATGGTTTTGGTATATTTAGTGTGAATATACGACCGAAAAGTTGGTTGAAATTCTGTATATCAGGTAGTCCAAGTCTTCTCGTACCAGCTAAGATATTTGTATGGCGATTTGCTGGTGTTTAGTCCGAGATCGCGCCCTATGCCTTCTTATGACACGAGTTAAGCGTTAATGACCCGCTCAAATAAAAACACAATTATATGAAATAAAATATCACAATTGCGACAATAAACGGATATTTTCCGCAGAAGACATGCTATTTGATCTGAAACCCACATCAGTTGTGAATTGAAAGCGGTAATTTAATGTGAAAAGAGACATTTACCGCACTGTTTACAAATTTTTAAAAGTATGCGAACTCAGTTGACCTCGCGAACTGTGTTCGGCATTTTCCGTTGAAAATATTCCGTAGATTTTCGACGAACCACGCAAATTACGATGAATTCTCCATTGTTATCGTAATTATGTGTGTCAATAAATAAAAAATAAATAGATTAAGTAAATTTGAAGATATAAATGTAATACATTAAATAAATTACGGGAATTACAACGCTCTCAAAGTTTAAAACAGTGTAAACACAACGAGCATTAGAATAAATATGGCGCTACATTTCACCAACATTTGGTGGACTTCCGCGAAATTAAGATATATATTAAGCGAACAGAGCAATATACTGCTCTTGTTAAGCACACAAGAAAATCAAACAAAATTTGTATAAATTTTGAACCTTACGTTTGAAAAGTCCCACTAAAACGGAAGAACTATATTTCGAAACTGTGTGATTCGGTTCTCCGATTATTTTATCAACACAAAAGTCAAAATGCACATGGACGAAAATCACACACATGGCAAGTCAGACACAAGAGTTCTAATTTGCTCCAATTTTGACAAGTTTCTTGTGAAAATTGTCAACAAAACTGCCGTTCTGATCCGCCATTATGTCATTAAGTTTTTAGTGCGGGAATTGTTCTCAAAGCACATAGGAAACTGGACTTTGGGGCGATCGGTTTTCGCCATTTTGTTCGGAAAACCCCGCGCTATATATAGAAACGGAAACTAGTATACCCAAAACAAACTCCGGATTATGACGAAGTTATTCCGACAACTTCGGCTTTCAGTTAAAACGTAAACAAACAGAGAAAAAAGCGATGTTTGTGGCAATCAACCGGAATATATTCTATGCGTAATTTAACATGAAAGTTAGATTATTATACACCATTATGACCATAAGATGTCACTCTTTTCGATGTATGTAGCATCATGTATTGATATTTTTTATGTAAATCGAGTAAAATACACCACAAATTCTCGCCACATATCCTGGGCGTAAGTTGTGTTATAAGAAGCCTATGCATGCAGGCTTGGACTAATATCCAGCATCTATCCAACCCAATATCTTAGCTGGTTTTAGTACGAGAAGACTTGGACTATATATATCAGGTCAGGTGGACAGATATTTCTCATTGTGTTCACCCGTGCCATGATATGTAACCATGATATGGCCTTCGAGATAATGATTGTTGTTAAGAATAGTCAGACAGAATACTAAAATACAGAGTTTGTGTTATAATAGACTTATGTCAATCATAAATATATAGCAGATATTACTAGATAATATGGTATTGTCAAGTTTGTCCGTTTATGTTGTGTAAATAAAAGTCAAAACGTTACATATCCCGACTTTGTTTTGCATAACAAGGCGTACAAACTTTACGCGATAATTATAACACTGATAGGGAAACTGGTTATAGCCACTAACCCTGAACTTAGATGGACATACTTGAGGCACACAATTACAACGTAAACGACATGTATATAAATAACAAACAAAACCTACATATTTAGAACTTTGTTTAGTGATGAACCACGAAAAAGGATATATATTTGATCCCCCAGTGCTCCTATAGGATACGGGACTTAGGAACAATTCGCGTTATTTCGTATAAAGACACTAACAAAATAACGTGCATCATTTACAATGTAATGACACCGCCCTACCCCAGACCCACCCACAAAGAAAAGCGAATTTGGGTCATGATAAATAATATTTAACTAAATGTGGTGTGAGAGTTTAGTGTGTAATACTACAAAAAAATAACTTCTTTTGGGTAGAATTATCCTTGCGTTATCGCAAGATATTTCATGTTCCTCATCTACCCAATAACGATCCTTACCGTATATAAGCTCCAGCAGTGGACCAATGAAGCTATTTCTATTCTATAACAATACTCAAGAAGCAGACCAGACACGTGTTATTATATAGCATACATCAGATTCATAAATTAGAATTTCGACGGCGATTATAAAATGTATTAAGAGAACATGATACTCATGAACGTAATCATCATATATGACATATATGGAAATTAATATATTTATATGTGTGGCTTTCTTGGAAATACCATTGTGGTAAAACTTTTATGAAATAGGGTGAGGGTAGGTTTTGAGTACGTTTATAATTTTCGTAATCAAATCGCCTATTCGCGCCAAATAAACTTGAGTTGGTCAAACAGCAGTATCATGAGTATACAGGACGGGGAACTTACATCACTTTGTAATCTATAAGCCGCTCACTTCGTACATTTTATGTTATATATTTGGTGCATGAGTTGTGGGCTATGTGAGAGAACAAATTAATATGTGTGAATTTTACAAATATCAATTAAACGGTTAAGCAGTGTTTGGTGTTCAAATTCGGTGCATATTTCGTTCCTATTTTTCATCTAATTTCTTTTATAAATTCCGAGTTTTTATCATCCACTGGTTATAAAAGATGTAATGAGAAATTATATGCCTCATCCACTAGTTTATTCCGTCGGACACAGCCCTTATATCCACTTTAATCCACAATCAATTTTAAATCAAATCCGCTTTGGTTAGAGATTCAAAATGTGATGTACGCGCGATCCACGCCGTGGTATAGGCCTATGTGGACAATAATATACCTTGCTTGGGGCACAAAAAAACGTGTTTATGGGGACAGGTTACGTGGCATGTATACACGAGTAAACATTGCTTATACGGATAATACATGTAATATTTTGGATACACAATACGAAATAGACGTGAAACACCTTGTTCTGGTCTCAAAAACATAAAAATACTACATGATCACCAAAAATCGAAAAACCAGCCCCACCACAACGTTGTTGCCATGAAAACCACAACGGCGTTGTCATTTTTTCGCTGCTGTTGACCCACTTCGATTGGAATTTTATTGAATATTTAGGCCATTGGAGAATTGGGGCCGTTACCAGCATGATCGGGGATAATTTTTCTTACGTGGAGAATACCAGCGGGGTGTCAAATTGTGTTCAGGGGTGAGTAATAAGGCTTTCATGTCGAGGAACCATTGTCAGAATGCCCACCCTGGCATTTTGTGTAGGCTATTTCTCAGCCGTACAGACAAACAGAGAGTCAGGGAAGCGCTCATTCGGTGGGTATAATATCCTTCTTCAGGTCTGTGGGGGTCTCATTATTATAAATATGCACATTAACTCTCCATCCAGATTTTGGTGATCAGCCCTCTCCTACCCGCTTGCGAATTTCGCCAAAAACACCGTACAACGGCGTTTCGCCACACCACAACGGCCAAACGCACACCACAACGGGGAAACGGTTGGTCAGTGTGTTATTGGAACATATTGCAGATGGACAGTTATAATTAAACAGCTACTGGACAACACTCGGTCATCCATTGCAGCTAGTCACCATGTTGCGTTAGATAATTCGCTGATGTGTGCGTTTCATTTGGCTTACACGATTGGAATTTCATCCGCATGGTTATTTATTTTATTTCTGCCTTTTCCTGCTATTTTCATGATTTTTAATCAAACTCTGGGGTGGGTCTTAAATTGCCTTTGAAATCATTGCGACCGATGGTTGTGTTGGAGATCTAACATGAGAAAAACTCGGTGCGTTCTCGGGGTGGTGGGTTCTAAAGATTGAGAAACCAAATAGTTCAATTTTGCACCCTATAACCCCCCTGGTATCAGGCTATTATTTCATTTTCTTGCGGACACGTCGGTTCCACTTGGCTACTTTAAATTTGACAATACGAGTACTATTTATAAGGATTAACTGTCATGTGGACTGTTTTTATGGAGATGTAACCGCGAGGTGAGTGGTCATAACTTGTGTAAAACCCGACGGTTTTACATACAAGTTATGACCACTCACATCGCGGTTACATCTCCATAAAAACAGTCCACATGACAGTTAATCCTTATATTTATATACATTTAGCGAAAAAGTCACTTTTGTAAATGTATTTAAATCGAAAAGTGTATCGTGACAAAACCAGCCCAAAATATCCCATAGCACCCTTGGCAAAAGTTAACAGGAACAATGATTTATTAAGTCAATCCTGCGCGAGTCCAAATGCGCCCAAAACATTACGTGTTCGTCTTTCCAAAACCAATGACGCGTCGATCTAATTATGAGGCTGCAATTATGACCTCTTGCGCGTTCACCGAGAAATAATTGCAACTAGCTACGTGGGCGCCGACCAATCGGAATGCTGGCTTTAGTGATAATCACACTTAGTATGTAATCACACTTAGTATTAGCATGCCTCCCATGAACGGAAATGTATTTAACGTGGATATAACATTGCGGTTAGAACCCATTGGAACACACGTACAACTAACCGGGATAGTGGTGCTTGATTCATGAAACACCAATGAAAAATAAAATATACTTGATCATAAAGAATGTTGTATATATTCATTTAAGTCTTGAATTATTATACTCTGATGAACCATACATAGGTTCATGAGTTTTGATTGATAAGTCAATTTTTCGTGTGAGAGACCAATATGGCTGTATGTCGTGCTTAATAATTTACTTCCATCGTTTCTCCAAGTAATATATTATAAGCGCATCCGCTACATGTTTAACATTTAAAAATATGGATGTTCCAAACACGACGGCCATTTTTGCTAAAATCTGGGTTGGTCAAAAACAGAGTGTTACATGTGAATATGAGAATATAAGCTAGTCGTTGAGTCCCATTGTCCTAGTTGTCTTAAAGGTTCTTTAAATACATTTCTTAAAACATAGCAATTGTCCCTATTATACTCAATTCAGGGCATAATAGAGACAGCTGGTCTAAGGTAATGGCTGTCCAAATTCACCTCATAGTTGGACCAATAGGAACAGCCATTATTAAAGACGCATAATATCCTAATTTTTTAACGATACGAAATTACTATTTTTTTGGCTTCAAATATTTAGTATGAGTCGATGACCACCCCCCCCCCCCCCCCCATCAAAGCTCAGAGTGATCAGATATCGATTTTTGAAATTTGTTATTTCCCGAGATATGTAATTTTTGGCGGCCTGGCATATATTCGTCAAGCCGACGGTATTGGACCAACTTGGGTAATTGTATAATGTTGTTGACTGGTTAGCATTATTTTTGGGCAATTAATCGATTATGAAATCTGAAGCGACATTTAAAACAATTTTGTTGTTGGAATCTGATTATATGGGGACCATCGAATCGGATTGAGTACCTTTAAACAAAAGAAATTATACATACTGCAAAAGGAATGTGATGTCAAACACGGCACCGTGCAGCCCATGGGCACAAAATAAAAGATAGAAATAAATACCCAACTAATATAAACTAGAGTAAACAAATTCACAAAGGATCGAAAATATGTCCCCAGTCACCCGGTGTTTCAAAATGGCATACACATACCGATGGTACCGATTTTAGTCAATACTTTATATTAGACGCAACCAACTGTAATATACTTATTATTTGTTAAGCTCGTCGTTCTATGTGGTTTGCTTCTAATGCATTCAAAGTTTGGCCAAAGGCAGTCGGGCAATTTTAACAATTTGAATACCCACCGACGAACAGCTTATTTATTGTCGTGTATTCAGTTGTATAGTGATGTTCAGGTTGAGGTATGATTAGGGTTTAATGTCGTTGGGATGTTCAGGTCTAAGCCGAATAAACAACCGTAATCTTTTGGAACAATCTAGCTGATCACACCTATATAAGTGAATACAAAGGCGTTGTTTGATAAATTTTGATAACTGGTTACCAGTTTTATTACAAACGAATATACATGTAAAAGGCAATGCAATAGGTACTAATTATTGAATATAAGATAAGATATCTTGTTGTAGGCATAAACATTTTACCTCCAACTTTTAACTAAAATTTATCTTATCTTATATACTCACTAATGGGTACGTATTGCGCTTCTTTGTTTGTCTGCAGGTTATATATATATTCATCTCGGAAGACCGTGAAAATGATGGGTAGATAATTAATTCCGTTGCATACTTTTACCAACAAAAGGGATAATTATTTCAATAATCAGTTTGATTTATGCCCAGCGCATAACATCCATGCGTTGTACGAGAAGAACGATCGACTATTCGTCTGCAGGTATATATTCGAATACAACACCAAAGGATTAACATGGTGGTGTTATCCCTCCTATCATTGACTTGAAACATATTTTATTTACATAATATACAAAAGGGATTGGGCACACGTTTTTGCAACTTATGAAGCCCCTCTCCCAACACAATATTGCAACACACATGAAATCAAGATGACGATACAAACGTATTTACATGGTGATAAGTTTTGAGGTACTTAATATGTATATTGCCTTCCAGAGATTATCGGGCTAGATCTAGATTGGCTATTGACCGAGGAAATTCGTATTTAAAGAATGCCACTACATAATGGGTGTTTGGTACGATTGGCGCGAGTGCTAATATAATTAGCTATTATTAGTATTTGTATTATGGAGGTAAAAGTAATGAAATACTTGTATTCGATTTTTGGCTACTGTGGTGCTCTGGAAGGCAATACAGATAATTTATCAGAACGAAATGTTCGAATGTGAAGTTTGTCCATATGTGAGGTGACTGCCACGTGACAAATTTTAATTCCGGTAGCAATTTTAAGTGGATTTGAACGTAAAACAAATATGATTATTTAGGGATCGAAACGCTTAGTCGCTGCAATATATTTCTGTGTGATGAGAAATAATTTCTTCTTTGTTTTTTTTCGAACGTTTGCCTCTCGGTCCGATACAGCTGCCTCATGGTACGTATGGCCGCCTTATGGCCAACATTTCCGCCTCTGTGCGTAACAACAGTTTTTTTCTCGTGAGGATCTCACGTTTATATATAGCATAACATGAGAATATATAGGGATGTGTGCCAAACAATCCATTCGCCCTATGATGTTAGTATAGCCTGATCGTACATATGATCTCCGACAAAAGAGATACCTTTTACACGCCCGAGCATTATGCACCACCTGGCGAGTGTTGTTAATTTTTTACGCCCACTGCGCACTTGATAGCTCAATTTCACTGGAATTCTCAAGGCCCTGACGATATTCATGAAAGACGGGTGCGTCAAAAACACAATGCTATACTCTCATCAACATCTCAATGTCAACTCTATACCTATATGGCATTGCCTAACGCTGCATGATGTTGCTATTGGTTACATTTTTTACTGCACAACATCGGCAGAAATCGGACAGTTTTCATAAATTATAACGAGGTTTCTGACTGTTAATAGTTCAGTTGTGTTTTTTTTGGGCATCCTTTTTTCACGCTGATCGTCATGGACTTGTAAATAGGTCAGTTGAAACAGAAAAATCGGGCTTTTCAATGGGCAGTGAACGTGATAAAGTCACATTCGTCCGCTTGGTGATGCTTAATTTTCTGACTTGAAAGATATTTATGTTGATCGCGTTTATATTAGGTACTGTCAGGCTACATGTATATCACAATGCATGGTGAATATGTATTCATTCTCCATTTACTTTGTCAAACACCCACAATACCGCCCATATGGGCGGACGTTCATGCCACGAGGCGGGTGTATACCGACCAGAGAGGCATAAGTTCGAATGGTAGGTGTGGTTATGTGGAAAAAAAATATATATATATATATAAATATATGCCTTATTTCAGTTGAGCCGTCTAGGTTTGGTTGTGATAAAGAGGAGGAGGTGAAAATATACCGTTCATCTGACTGCAGAGTGCGCGCAACCTGCGAAAGTGGAAGGCTACACGTGTGGTACTGTGGTACTGATCAACGTCTGGACTTAAGAACCAATAAATGCGTCAAATGGCTCCACGTGACCTGCCCATCAGCTAGAGCATGGATTGAGAGAAAGCGCCGTAATGCACCCGGTCAGCCGCCATTGACATTCCACACAGAGCCGACAGCAACGTCCTTTCAACCAATTGGACCCAATGACGTTCAACTCAACTCGATGAGAAAAGCTGGTTTTGCTCGAAAAACCCCACCGATTACGCCATTCAGGGCAGAGGGCAGCGAAGAACACGATGATTATTCGACTGAAAAGAAGAGTTCCTCTACAGTTGAGCACGAAGACGATCATCACAAAATTTATGAAAAAGAGAAACTGGACACGGATAAAACGATCGACATTTCTGCGGATGAGGAGTATGAGGATATCGACTTCGAAGAAACGCGAGATGAGACTGCACATAAGGAAACCAAGGACTTCAAACATTGGGAAAAGAGGAAGGAAGTCTACCACAAGGAAATATTGCCTTTTCCTGTGCCAATGCAAGTCGCGCCTGCATTTCCACAGTTTTTAGGTGGTGGATTTCCGCAAGGATACAGGATGAGGGGACGACAAAGACGACTTAGGAGACCAAATTGGCGACCGGTCGTCCCAGGACGAAGGAATATCAGACCCAATCCCTTTGGAGCCAGGAGGAGATTGGGTGTTCGGAACAACGTTCGAAATAATGCAAATTCTCGTGCCGTTTCTGGTGCCGAAGCACCTCAGTTCCAATTCCCACTGACGAATGTCCCTCCGCCAGCGCAAAGGCTAATGGGTAGCATATATAGACAAACGCCTAGGATGGCAAACGCACAACAGAGTTGGTTCCGCCCTCTGTCTGTTCCTACACAAGGCGACATTCCTGGTGAAACTCTCAGAAAACAGGTATCTACAACAGATGTTGAACAAGGTGATGCTCATCGAGAAAAGCCGTCAACAGATTCTGCGCCGACTGTAGCAGTTATATCTAAAGTGAAAAATGATGACGATAAGGAGAAGGACTATGTTATAATAACACCAAACGTTTCATTTCAAAGAACTCATCTGGAACCATAATTATTACACCGTGAAGAAATAGTCAATAGTGCGAACGCTTGAAATCCGGGATGTGCTCCCTGCGTTTGCAATTGAATTCGTTTATGTCTTAAAGTTCGCAGCGATTATTGGCGCAAGCGATAAATCATTGTCAATGTTGGGGTTGTGCAATCGAAGGTGAAGAATGACCCAAGACGTTTGAACTAAAGACTTTATGTACAGCTGCTGCATATGAAATATACTTTAATTATGGAGTTACGCATGTATAAAATTACGCACCATGTATAGTTATAGTGCATTTAAGTATTTCATCAAAAGCTTTACAAATCACCGTCGATTCAAGTTGCACGGTTGCTAATAAAAGAACTGTATTGTTCAATGTTTTGAATATACTGCATCAGTATTTGATTAGAAGTTCTTTATATTATCCGAATATATTACCCGAAACTAGAAGACTTGTAAAGTCAACAATGGGCTCTTCAATTTTGTAAGAGACGATGACTTAGAAGTTATTGGAACAGTAGATGTCTTTCGACACAATATAACAAAGTTTCTCCCCATCTCGTAGCAAACTAAATATATAACTCACCGTCGGCCCTATGCATGGCATTTGCGCCCTATCGTACCATCTATGAGACAAAATTCGTGTATTTCAGTGGGCGGTAAAAAGATGGGGACAGTATTTTCATCAGTCTATGCGGCCATTTTAATGCCAAAAGTGGATCAAATAATCAAATACAAACATATTGCCAAGCTTATACAATAGACTATTATTTATTTACGACCCCCTCACATGGAATGAGATATCAATTAACAAACAATTGTTTAATAAACAGTGCAAAATAAAAATAAAATTTAACAGAAAGCCAATACATGTACCACCAAATCCGGCCTTCTAAGGAACCATTCCACCACACCCAACAGAACACATGCAAAAACCGAACGAACCCGAGCCACGACTGAGCGCAAAACACACCTACGCGCTCCACGAACGATGCACACAACACGGAAAATATAATGAAAATGAGTCTATGACTCGAGTCATTAACTCATTCTCACCACAATCGCCACGCTGACCGCACCACCCACAATGCACGGGTGCACCCCGCATCCCTCCACTACCCAAACCCATCCACCCGCTGCACACACCCCAGCCGAACACAACAGGAGACAGCACCACAAATGGCCGGTCCCAATGCACACATCGATAAGGTAGCAGTACACGATTTCACGGGTTGTGGGGGGTCTGAAAAATAGAAAAATAAGTATCTGGGGGGCATAACAGCCAGTGTTGCCTGTGTTAACTGTGTCATTACTGGTTTGAAGGTTTATTTATTTTACAAAACTGGGAAAGTTCTCAAAAAAGTGAAAAATTTGGATACGCAACAGGGTTTTCGTATTCAGTGAAGGCCAACTCTGTGTTATTGGTTACAGGAAAATAGCCCGATTTCTCTCCCCTGAATTCTGTCATCTGGGCTCGCAAGACATTTTTTTCAAATTGATACGATAACTTTTTTTCTATTTCAAATATTTCTCAGCTCTAACATAGCTCTATCAGGTGGAAGAAGCTTATTTACTGACATTAGCTCTATCATGGTCTGTTTTTGGGTTGAAAATGGTCAATTTGAGTAAAATAAATGGGTAAAATTGAGCGTTTTTGTGTGTGCAAACCAAGGGGCATAACTCAATGACAAATTGTACGAAGAAGCTAAAGTACAGACAAATGATTAAACCTAAAATTTCTGTCGAAATTAAAACATGCTTGATGGGCCCTATGCCAAAGATAATGGCTCAGCATTGATTTGAAGTACAGTACCCCCTCCCAGGTTGGCAAAATTGCTGGAAATCGTGTATTGCTACCAAATTGACATTTCATTTTAAAGTCTACGAGTATAGTCGCTAGTAGGACTGGAAGTCATCAACTAGTCTCAATAACGTCATTGATAAATTGTAAGTAAAAAAAATTACGGCTAATTTTGTAACGAAAAATTATCTTGCATAAATGAACCCGGCACATTTCATGTGTTTCCACCATGCACATTCAGTTGTTACACACAGTAATTCTGGTGCAAATAACTGTAACGCCCTATAAGGCAATGCATCTGGATTTATAACACGTGGTTTGCAAAATAAAACGGCGTGATGTGGGCTATCTTAAGCCTCATTGAAAAAATCATGAAAATAGTTTAACCATTTCCTGCCGAATCAAGTCATTAACCGTAATGTGACATTATAAGAATGTAGTTTGTTTTTTTATTGTTGGTAGCTATGAAAACGCTTTTTATCACCGATATTAGTTAATGTATTCAACAACGATAATACAGTGTAGTTAATATTTGCAATTATTTAATAGCAAGAACCTTTTCTCGATATTACAATCCATGCATGGATGATATCCACGAGTCGTTGCGCTCCTGAAGAATTATACGATAGGCCTTTCGCATGAGAGCTCCATATGTAAACCATGGGGTGCTCGCGGAAGACTCACTGTGTGCATATGTGTAAAACTTCAAATGAATATATTTGGAGCTTTAGAGCCATGGAAAAACTCGAATATGGTTCGTTGTTTGTGTTTAGAATCCCGAATATATATATACAATAGGACCATTTCTCGACTGCGGAGTTGTCAATATAATGCGACGTATATAATCTATATAACGGAGCGCCACGTGTAGGCCTACATCAGTGGCTGCTTCCGTAAGCCTCCCCTGGTTTACATGTGAATGGGCAAATGTTCCTATGGGTATATCAAGGCTTTGGAGCCATGGATAAACTCATATATGGATCTTTGTGTTTAGTTTCCCGTATAGTTATAATGTAGGATCCCTTCTCGCAGAGTTGTCGCTATACGGAAACAGAATCAGTATACTGGAGCTCCATGTGACCATGCTTTTGTAAGCCGCCCCTGGTGTACTTGATTTTGGCTACATATCGAGTGTTGGGATCTATACTAAACTACCTTGGGTCGCAAAGTTATCAATATTAGGCGACATAATCTATATAATTGAGCTATAAATGTGCACCAGGCATGCGTGCTTCCGTGAAGCTTTTACCCAGGTGTAGACATGGGCACACATTTATGTGGGTACATCGATTCTTTGGAGACATGTATCTACTACAATATGGACCATTGATTGTGTTCAAATACATGAACTATAATGTAGGACTATTTGTCGTAGAGTTGTCGATATCAGGCAACAGAACCAATATAAGGGAGCTCCATGTGTACACAATGGGAGCCTTACGTAAGCCACACCTTGTACACATATGGACATATGTTTCTGTAACTGTTGGAGCCATGAATAAACTCGACTTATGATCTTTAATTCAGTTCAGATTCCCGAATAGGTATATCCTAGGACCCTTTGTTGGTGAGTTATCGATATAAGGCGACATAATCTATGAAAGGGGGCTCCATATATATGAACACCATGGCAAGGTGCTTCCGTAAGCCTCCTATATACAAATTAATGTTCATATGGTTATATCGAGTATTTGGAGCCATTGATAAATTAAAATATAGACCGTTTAGTTTGTTTTATGTCCCCCAATAGCTATGCTTAAGATACTTATATATCGACAACTCTCAGACTCCGTGATTGATAACCCTCGATAAACACACATGAACAGTTAGTCAAAATGATTAACTTACGTTAGTCAACTGTTTGTCCACATGATGACTAACTTAGCTTAGTCATAATGACTAAGGCAGACAATTAGTCACAATGCCTAGGGTGATGTTAGTCATAACGACTTAGACATGTTTAATCAAGGTGACTAATTAGACTACAAGTCATAATGACAAACTTTTCGAAGTCTTTTGTAATATGAACATGTAATTTGGTTGAGGCATCAGGAAGCAAACCGCAGTGTACTCTTGGATTTCCCATATACTGGTTCTGTTGCCTTATATTGACAACCTGCGACAAAGGGTCCTATATTATATTTATATTCAGGGAGCTATCCACAAACGGTCCATAATTATGTGTGTATAGCTATGGCTCCCAAGCTCCCAATAGAAATGTTTGCACATATATACAGCAGGAAGGATCCCGGAAGCACCCATTGGTGTACATATATGAACGCTCGTATGTAGATTATGTCGCCTTATAATAAAAGGCTTATATCGACAACTCTGCGACAAAGGGATATATGGTAAAGCTATTCGGTAAGCTTTCACAAACAACGATCCATATATAGTTCCATGAATCCTCTGTTCCCTGTTTCATATTCAGCCTCCGATTCAAATATTTTAGTAGCTATAGTTCTTCTTCAGACTCCAATTCGAAACATTCGCTGGAATGGCGACAAGAATGATCAAAATTGATGCAAATTCAACATCAACAACAACAACAACAACAATAACTAGAGGTGTGACTGTCCCAATGGGACTACGGATACCCCCCCCCCCCTTGTTTTTAAAATACTAAGATGTGTTACATGTCAGTAAACATTTAGTTAAAATAATAAAATAACAGTTCCCATTGCAGGTGTACAACCATAACCCTAATCTTAAACCTATTGACCGAAAAATGTAGGAATAAAAGCTTGGACAAAATTATGTATGTTGCGAAAAAAAATTCTAAGTCGAAAAAGGGGAATAACTCCACTAAAAAATGTCGGACAGACGTCATAATCGCAGGTGCACAAGTGCCCATGGTACTAAATATCTGTGCCACGTTTTTAAAAAATTGACCGAAAAATGTAGGAATAAAAGCTCGGACAAAAGCATACATTTTGCGACGTCATAATCGCCGGTGCACAGGTTCCCATGGTGGTTGATGTCTGTGCCAAGTTTCACGACAATTGATAGAAAAAACGACTGAGAAAAACTCCGGACAAATTTGTGTCCACGGACGGACGACGGACGACGGACGACAGACGACGGACGACGGACAAGCTGACTCCAGTATACCCCCCTAACTTCGTTGCGGGGGGTATAACAACAACAATAACACTGAGGCTATCCAATTGTCCCTGCCAGTAATTGCAGTTTCATATTCAGCCTCCGTCAATTCGAAATATAACTGGAATGGCGGCCGGAATCATAACAATTGAAGCTCGCAATTGTCACAATTTCTCCAACAACACCACTGAGGCTAACTCACCTTCAAAAACTATCACGTGTCCACCCCCCCCCCCCCCCGATATCCCAGGCCATAAATTGAGCGCAATATAGACCGGAATTCCGCAATCGCACCGGTATTCCGAAGAGAGTGGGATTTTTGGTAAGAATTCCACGCCTCGACGAGTAGGAGGGTCGCTGCGGCGAGCGTTGAAGCCTGGAGCGCGAGCTCGGGTGGAGCCACCGCGGGTGCAGATCTTGGTGATATGTCTATGCTATTGGTGGTCAATTTTTGTATGAATTCGTCCATAGCCACCCTAGGGGCAGATCAATGTAAAAAAAATACCCCGCTATACCCATTATACCAAGCCAAATTGTGCGTAAGGCTGGATTCCAAACGGGCCATAAAATGTTGCTAAATTCCAGATTGTCAGATGCCTATGAACTGGTGTCAACTTTTGGGGTGAATTCGTCCATAGCCACGCTAGCGGCAGATCACTGTCAAAAAAACCAAGGTACCCGTTATACCCGGCCACAAATTGGGCGTAAGTAGAGTCTGGTGATCAAGCGGAACCTAAAATGTTGCCCGAATTCCCGATTGTGAGAGATCTTTGCTATCGCGGTGGGCACTTTTGGGGTGAATTCGTCCATAGCCACCATGAGGGCAATTCACTGGTATGATTAAAATATTATTAGGTATAAGCGGTTCACATATTTATTGGTTAGAGTCCAACTGACTGTTGAGTAAATTCCTATCAGTCAGTCAACGTGGGGTAGGGTTCTCTATTCCGAAGGTTCATTATTCCGAAGGTTCGCTATTCCGAAGGTTCGCTATTCCGACGTTTTCTATTCTGGGCGTATACTTAACCAGAAATGAATCAAAATTTGCACCCCCCCCCCCCCCCACAAAAACCACACGAGGAATGAAAAATACTTTCGCTAGTATTCACATATAGTACAATTATACACCCCATTATAATTCCCAAATTGTCCCAGATGTCGGTTATTAATAGCAAGAAGACAGTATCAGTTTATCGTTTATTATGGAAATTTGAAAACACGATGACTGCGTGACTGAAATAAACTACATGTAAGAGATACAGTCTGTCCGAACTGGCAATCTGTACTTGAAAGAAACATCAACATTAAAGGCCCAGGCCTTTCATCCCCCAAATCACATAATCTATAATATAAGTCATATTACACACCATTTTAAATAGGAAGCTCTCATTGTATTATCAACTTATCCGGTGTAATAAACTGTAAACATGTTGTTTTTTGTGAGTTACCGACGAGTTTTTGTGCTTAAGTTGCATCTGTTTTTTTTGCTCAAAGTGTATCATTTTCAATGGAGGGGAATAACTATATTTTAAAGATAGAGTTATTCCCCTTTCATTGAAAAAACATTTTTAGTTTGAATTCTGTTGCGTTCTGGGAGCCATGACGGGGGAATCTTGGGAATGATTTCAGCTGTTTTATTTCTCATTGGGCATCTTCCGAGACACAGACGTTTCAAATTGTGATGAATTACAGTATTTTAATCATATGGTATGGCATAGATTGTTATTAAAACCGTATATCAAGGCACTATTAAAAATAATAGGTGAATCGGAAATTAAGTGAGCATTAAAGTCAATACAAAGTCACAATTGCAGTTACGTTCATCTCATATCCGTCTATTAGCGATATTCTGCTATGCAGTATGTTATGGCGCTCCAGTATTCATTGGGCGTTATAGCCGCACTGTTATAATCCGCCTTTAGCTGGCGTATTCTTATTATTGAGACATAACGTCATACGCAATGACATTAAATCGTATGGAAACATAGCAATTGTGTGGTCTGCTTGATGTGAATATGTATTGAGGAATAACGTGATACGTGATGACATTAAATCGCAAGGAAACCCGCGAAAACAAACAAAATCACATTTAATGTTTTATTGTTTTATGTTATTTCTTTCATAAAAGGAGTTTTCGTGATAAAGAACCCTCTCAATACTTTAGATTATATAATTAACCTGTAAAATAACAAAAACCTTCGGAATAGCGAACCTTCGGAATAGTGAACCTTCGGAATAGCGAACCTTCGGAATAGTGAACCTTCGGAATAGTGAACCTTCGGAATAGCGAACCTTCGGAATAGAGACATGTTCCCGTCAACGTGTATGCTTGAGATATCACTTCCACATGGAGTGAACATTCACTGGTTCCGTCCAGTTTAATTGAATACCCTTCAGTTATCATTATCTGCCATGATTAACCCTTTCGATACTAAATGGATTCTCACATTCAGTTATATATGTGTACATTGGACGTATCGTATTATTCATCTGTAGGGGGGTGCTCAGCAAAAATAAGCAGACAACAGATAATAAAAGTGTATAAGGATCCTTAATTATTAGAGGGAAATGCGACCTCTGTATATGTCGTTTGTTGAACTTATTATCTGAACATTATGGCTCCTGGTGGCTCTTGGAGTGCATCAATGTGGACCAGTAATGACTCCCCTCTGGGTACAAATAATGTGGACCACTGTTGCTGCCCTGTAAATGTCATTAATGACAGACCTGACAAAATCAAGAAAATACTTTGTAGAAAATTCATTTACTTTATTCTGAACTCTTGGAACATGTTCCGTTTACATCAAGTGCGAAAACTAAAGCGGGCTGCGGTGTTGAATGAGTTAAAACAATTTAGCAAATTCTTAATGTAAACCTATTAACACACTACTCAAAATGATCGGACATTGTATCCAACAATTATTCGGATTGACATTGTATCCAACAACTTCTTGGACAGAACATAATTTCCCAGTACCAATCTTGAAAAAAAATTGCAAGTACAGCTATTAAAAGACTCCGCAAAATGATCGGACATTGTAGCTAACAATTATCTGGACGAACATTGTATCCAGCTATACTTGGACAGAACATAATTTCCCATTTGGATGGACACTGAATCCCACAACTTCTTGGACAGAACATAATTTCCCAGTACCAATCTTGAAACCATTTTACAAGTACAGCTATTAAAAGTCTACCCAAAATGATCGGATATTCTAGCCAGCAATTATCTGAATGGAAATTGTACCCAAGAACTACTTGGATAGTACATAATTTCCCAGTATCAATCGTGAAACAATTTCGCAAATACAGCATTAAATACTACCCGAAATGATCGGACATTGTAGCCAACAATTTTCTGAATGGACATTGTACCCAACAACTATACTTGGACATAATATATATATTCCCAGTACCAATCTTTAAAAAGTTTGGCAAGTACAGTTATGAAAGACTCACCAAAATGATCGGACAGTGTATCCAACAATTTTGAATGGTATTCACAGGGGGGGGGGGGGCTGCTATTTGAGAAATTGCAGGATTCAATAAATGATACAGCCCCGGTCCGATAATGCTAATGTTCACGTCCGAAAAACGCCAGGAAATTTGACAAGAACAAAAATGTTGTTTGCACATAAAACGTTATTCCTCGCAGATGTCTTTCAAGCAAAACGCTTTTATGCGATTTTGTTTCTACCGATATGTTAGTTCCATGAGATGCACCCTTATTGAAACAAAACAAGCAGTTTATCAGTCATCGATTAACAATATGTTTTGGTCCAGTGCCGTATAATTTTTCCAAAAATGTACAAAAAGAAAGAGATTTTAGTTGAAAAAAACCCATACTCAGGCCAACATATCAAGCGTTAAAGCGGCCCGTCATAACTTGTTCATCTATTTAAATGTGCGCACCCATACATATTTCAACAATGGCATGATAGCTACGGTTCATTCAAATCAATAGATACGGTTCGCATGTACCACATTTTGATAGGCTATTGCTCAATTTTCGAAAAATCTTTTATATAATTGTGTACATTCCGACAAGTTTAAAAAAAGTTTGTGTTGTGATCTGGCTTCTTTCATTACTAAATGATTTGACATAACCAGCAACTTGTCATATTATGAGTATAGCGATGCTGATTGCGAGTGCATTATCTATTTTAACCGTTTTGAAACCATTGTATATATTTCCTTTAGTGTAAACAATATTTTATTCTCAAGAATAGCACATATAATACATAATATAAGGACGATAACAATTTAACATTAGAGAAAATGATTTGGCAGTAAGCCAAAGGCTTATAGGTGGCCATTTCCTTAGTATATATGGTCTCAATGATGAATTGCCTGTTCCACAAGCACCCGCAACCTATCCCGTTGCCAATCGCTGCGAGTCCACCCCTCACACACAATCACACCTCTGGCATGCTTGAGTATACGAAAGCACAATATTTTTTTTTATGTAGGCTTTTGATTCACGCTTTACAGTTCATAACCATATTATGTCAGTTAAATCGTTTGGTATCGTCGATGAACTTTTGGACGGCAATGAATATGTCGGCATTTTTGGTATAAGATATATCTACGGACCCATACAGTAATATTTTGACTTCCAAGTTCACATTCAGATTGGCTAAATAACGGACTCTTTCACGCTCGAATATTGGACAGTGGAGTAAGAAGTGCTCAGCAGTTTCTAATTCTCCACAGTCGCAAAATGGACTATTATTCAAATGATTGCAAAACAGGTCATATTTCAGGTTACTGCAGTTTGTTCGCAGGCGACAGTGGTAGATTTGGCTTGGTCTTCGGTACGCTATATAATAATATGACGGTATGATAATTCGATCGGTTAAAAGAAAATTCTTAAAGTCAGAGACAGATTCACATTCTTTCGCCTTTGGCGGAAGGTTGTTCCATAATTTTACGGTAGCTGGAAGAAATGAATTTTCGTATCTTGTCGCGTAAACTCTGGGAGTCCTGAGACCCTTTTGTCTGAAATTATAATTGGTTAGACTTCCAGATTCAGTAGGAACTAGAGTATATAAGTAAGGAGGCGTGGTTCTCCTAATCATTTTTAAAAATTGCACAAGTTTAGTTTGTTCTCTCCTGCTAGACAGTGAGTCCCAATCGGTTTCCCGTAATAGTGATTGTTTGCTGCAGCTTCTAGTTGCTCCCGTGACTAATCTAGCAGCCTCGTATTGGATATCTTCCAGAGAGGTTGAATTTTCAACTGAGCAATTACCCCATACCGAGGAGGCATATTCCAACACTGGACGGATGTATGACAAGTATATACGCTCAAGGGTTCTCCTGTCCAGAATGAATTTATATTTCCTCAGTACATACATTCGACTTGCGGCTCGATTTTCAATATCAGTGACATGATCTTTCCACGTACCGTCTCTGTTAAAAGTAAGACCTAAATGTTTGTGAGTTTCGACTTCTACAATATCCTTGTCCGACATCTGAAGGGGAGGGTGGACTATTATGTTATTTTTCCATGATACTAAAAGTGATTCTGTTTTCATGGGATTAAATTTCACTAGCCATTTTTGAGACCATTCGAAAATCAGACTAATATCGTTGTTGATTACCTCTGCGGCAATAACTGGGTCTTCAATGGATAGAAATAAAGAGGTATCATCAGCAAAAAGCCTTACATTGCACGTAACATTGTCTACAATATCATTAATGTAAATTAAAAAAAGAAGAGGGCCGAGTATGTATCCCTGGGACACACCAGCTGAGACACAGCTCCAGCAGGAGTTCGAGTTTGAAACGATTACTCGCTGGTGCCGATTGTCCAAATAATTTTGTAATAGGTCATATGTTGGGCCGACAATTCCCATTCTTTTCAACAATAGTAAGCCCCGATGCCACACCGTATCAAATGCCTTGCTGATATCACAGAAAAGGCACCTAATTTCGTTGCCATTATCAAGAGAAGATATTATATAATGGTAAACGTCTGTTAACTGAAATACTGTGCTATCTTGCGGAGTGAATCCCGATTGAAGGTTTGTTAGAAGCATATTATCTCTTAAATATTCATTCATGTGAAGGTATATACACTTTTCGAAAATTTTGGACAGGCAACAGAGAAGAGAAACTGGGCGATAATTACTTGGGTCGGTGGGGTCGTCTTTTTTGTATATGGGACATACATTTGCCACTTTCCATTCAGGCGGGAAGAAAGATTTTTCAAGAAATTTCTTGAAAGCAAATTCTAGTGGACCAGCTAGGGAGGATGCACAAAGTTTCAATATTCTTGGACTAATTCCGTCAGGGCCACTGGCTTTTGCCGTTTGAACACTTTTCAGTGATTTATATATTTCTTCTCGTGTGATAACGAATGTATCTAGTCTTCATTGAGTCTTGTATTCAAATGGCGGTAATTCTACTCTGTCTTCGTTCGGGAGGGCAGAAATCGAGCAAAAGTATTTATTAAAAATCTCAGCTTTTGATTCATTGTTGGTTGTAATCGAATCCCCATTTTTTAATGCCGGTATGTTTTTTCTGTCAGGGCCCATGAGTCGATTCATAGTTTTCCACCAAAGTGAAGATTCTGTGAAGCAATTTCCGAGAACTGACTGTGTTTTATCGACTAGTCTCTGCTTGGCACTCTTTATGCAAGAGGTGACCTCGTTTCTTTTGGATTTATATCGGACCCAGGCAAGATGGGTTTTCTTGCGCTTAGCGTTTGAATAAAGTCGCCTTCTTTGTCTAATTAGTCTGCGAATTTGGCAAGTCATCCAACTAGGTTCGTCTTGTCGTATGGAAGCTATTTTATTTGGTATGTATTTTGAGGCTAAGTGATTTATTTTGTCTGTTAACGTACTCGCTATACCTGTATACTCTATCTCAGATAATTCTGAATTATAATTCCATTGTTGGAGATCACTGTTCATTGCAGTAAAATCAGCTGCATCATAGTTCCAAACTCTTCGCTTGATGACGCGATTCGATTTCACTACGTTTAGACTTAAAGGGGTACTGTACGCCAAATGTTGTTGTTGGTTTCTATAGTCTCCGAGTCGGAGAATAAGGTAACAATTTTTTCATTATTTGAAAGTCTGTTGAGTACGAAGTAGTGTACGAATGACAAATTTACCGGAATGCAAAAATACAAATTGTCGTTGTCGAGTAATTTTTGTACAGTTTTCAACCAAATGAATCAAATAAAAGTTATATTATAGGCATACTAGTCCCATATCATCATAATATTTTAAGCGATCGTGTGTGCGATCGGTTTTACAATCCAGTATCCCTCAATTACTTTGTTTGATTACGGAAATTCGTAATTTAATTAACGCCATTTTATGGCTCCAGTCATAAATTCAATTTATATCAAATTATTAACTTTTAAATTATTAAATTTTAAGATAGCCTATTAACCTGAGCGTTTACAGAATACATCTTCGACTCAAATTACTTATGTTTCTATATATTATCGATATTAGATCGTTGTTGTCACCGGAAATTTAATGAAAATGGAGTACAGTATCCCTTTAATTTCACTAATATTGGGCAGTGATATCGAACCAGGTCAGCAAAAAAAGGGTCCAAAATTTCTTATGATTCGACAAGAAGTGGTGTATTGGTCATACATAAGTCGAGAAGTGACAGTGAGCTCTCAGTAAAATGTGTCGGTTCTTTGATAATTTGTGTTAGTCCAATTTTCTGTCGAATGTATCTTATTTGCGTTGTTTCGGTTTCTAGAACATTTGAATTAAAATCCCCAATGACCACGACATGAGAACAATGGCTATTGTCCATTGCCATATCGATCGAAGAATATATTTTCTCCCATAGTTGAACTGGCGAATCCGGTGGTCGATAAAAAGTTCCAAGCAGAAAGCGCGATGTTGGAGTTACAATTTCAAGCCATACGCATTCTACACCGAATGTTTCCAATTCTCGGTGTCTTTTGGAGTTTAAAGAATTAGCGACATATACTGCGATACCACCACCATGTGATGAGCGATTAAATCTCTCCGGATTGTGGAATCCATGAATAGCAATTTCCGAATCTGATGTATCATTGGAAAGCCATGTTTCTGTTAATGCTGCGATGTCATAGTCTACTATTTCAGCAGACAATGTATCAAGTTTGGGTTTTATGATCTGAATATTTAGGCACATCAATGATAATTTTCTATCAGTTTTTGTATCGGACAAAGAGGGACCCGGGTTCAAATGCACGTCATATGCTTGCATCAAGATTGATTTAAGTGTTTCTATCATAGCTCGCATTATATTGGATATAGAATATTGTATCACTCTTGAAATGTATGTTTTCACATTTTTGAGAACATTGAGATGGCGAAAACGCCTATTTCGAGTTATCTTTCTTAACTGCAGTCCAATTCTGATTGCGGAATGCAGAGACGATTCTATGTCAATGTAATGATATGTCTTTGTGAGCATCCTTTCAATCAGAGTGATTGGTATAAGGCTCCACGTTCAATCATGTAAAAACGAAGGAAAACCAAAAATGCAATGTCTCTTGGGACTTACGTCATCTGCATTAGTATGTATGTTAGGATTGCCAATGAAGATATGGTAGGCATGTTCTATACTCGCGCGCGTTATGCTAAGCGAAAACATAGATGCGACCCATTGATATCGGAATTACTCATCTTTTACATTGGATTACAACTAAAGGGCGCTGGTAAAAATGAAATACTACTGGCCTTACTCATGCTGTTTATGGTGAGATACAACGACAAAATTGAAATCTCAACTACATCTACGCGAAAAAACGTCCGACACAATCTTTTGGTCAATACCCAATTTGGAATTCCCTTCTGGTTCAGGCATCTTCTCATCACTTCTGGTGATATTAAACCAAATCCTGGTCCCACCAATAATGGTCAACTGTCACTATTCCATTTGAACGTACAAAGTTTCCTCCCTAAAATCGACATACTTGCCACCGAAATACAAAATTACGATATATGCGGCTTTACGGAATCTTGGCTGAGCGATAAAACGGACCAGCACGACTTACTAATACACGGATTTCACGAACCCGAGCGAGCCGACAGAGTAGGAACGGACACTGTAGGTGGGGGGCGTGATCGCTTATATCAAAAACGATTTAGCCTATACACGCAGAAAAGATATCGAGAAACCTGGGTTAGAAAGCATTTGGCTTGAAGTTATATTACCGAGAGAAAGAGTGTTGATTGGTTTTTTTTACCGCCCACCAAATGTGAATTGCTGGCACAACATATTAGAAAACATCGGTGACACCATAAATTCTAATCCCACACACAAACTAATTGTCTCTGGAGACTTTAATGAAAATCAATACAACCCTGTAAACAAGAAAGTACAAACCATAGTCGCAGAATGTAATCTGAAACAAGTTATTCACGACTCCACAAACTTCACAGAATACTCTGAAACCATAATAGATCTAATATTCATAAATGATCTATGTGAACTGAAAGGATCTGGTACCCTGGATCCCTTTTTTTCCGATCTAGTCCGCTATCATGTGCCGGTATATGCCACGATAGAAATCGAAGACAAACAGAAAGGAAGCAAATCTTTTAATCGTCTTATTTACATGTATGATGAGGCTAATTTTATTTCCTTAAACAATGAAATTCGTTCATGTGACTGGAACCGAATAATTGACAACCTGGGAACTGATGAAATCTGCTCAACATTCACATCATATATGAATAATCTTATCGTCAAATATGTACCCAGCAAAATTGTCAAATGCCGTCAGAACGAGCCTGAATGGATGACACCGAGAGTTAAGTATCTCATCAGACAACGGAAAAGGGTACACAAAACTGCAAAAGCTAGGAACACCCCAGCCATGTGGCAAAGATATCGGACAATCCGCAATGAAGTAATTACTGAAGTACGAAACTCAAACAAAATTCATATACAAAAAATGGAATCAATCCTTCAAGATCCAGAAACTGGCGACTCAAAATGGTGGAAGATTTTCAACAAACTGTCCCGCAAAAAAGTTAATTCGGTCCCGCCCCTCTCGAGGAATGGAATAGTTTCTTCCTCAGATTACGAGAAAGCAACTGTACTAAATGATTATTTTTGCAATATTGCCTCATTGAATATGACCTACGATCTGCCAGACCCGCCTGTCGACGAGACAAACACCCCCATGCTAAATAATATCCTAATTAGTTAAATTGACGTTTTTAATGCCCTGAAAGTAACAAAAGCCGACAAAGCCTCTGGACCCGACCAAATAAGCCCGCGTATTCTGAAGAATTGTCTCAGTCTCAGCACCCCCCTTTCTATAATATACAATCGTTTTCTTAAAGAAGCATATTTTCCAACTGAATGGAAACGAGCAAACGTAGTCCCAATCCATAAAAAAGGGGACCGCAGTAATCCAGAAAACTACCGACCAATCTCCTTATTAGGAGTTTTTGGAAAGGTTTTTGAGAAGTGTGTTGCAAAGCATTTAATGTCATATCTCCAGTCAAATAATATCATAACCGAACGACAGTCGGGATTTGTGCCATCAGATTCAACATCATATCAGTTATGCGACATATACCATCACTTGGCGAAATCACTAGATGATGAACGCGACGCCCGCCTACTATTCTTCGACATCAGCAAGGCATTTGACAAAGTGTGGCACGATGGCTTATTATATAAGCTAAGCGCGGTGGGTATCCGGGACAATCTTTTAAAGTGGTTCGGATCGTACCTCCGTGGAAGACACCAACGTGTAGTTATGGGATCCGAAGCCTCAAACTGGGGAACCATTACAGCTGGAGTTCCACAAGGCTCTGTACTAGGCCCTATCCTATTCCTTGTTTTTATTAACGACATTGTTAACGACATATCATGTAATATCCGCCTTTTCGCTGACGATACATCTATATCTCTTTCAATAGAAGATCCGACTGTTTGCGCACTAAGATTACAACAGGATGTCAAACGACTTGAATCCTGGTCAAACAAATGGCTCGTAAAATTTAATGTCTTAAAAACTGAAGCGTTAACTTGCACTAGGAAGAGAAATCTAATCGACCACCCAACCCTTTATATGAACAATGAACCCATCACGGAAGTAAAACTTCATACACATCTTGGGGTCGTTTTAAGTAGCGACGGAAAATGGAAGCCACACATAGATAATTTATTAAGCTCAGCATGGAAAAGAATAGCCCTTATCAGAAAACATCGTTTCTCGTTGGATAGAGCATCATTAGAAAGATGCTACTTTACCCTGGTACGCACTGTATTAGAATACGCTTGTGTTGTCTGGGATGGTTGCACCAAAGAAGAAAGCGATGACATAGAAAAAGTACAATATGAAGCAGCTCGTATAGCAACAGGTGCAACCCGATCTGCCAGTAACAAATCTCTCCTGACGGAAACCGGATGGGAACTCCTCGCCGTACGGCGGAAACGTTTAAAGCTCCGTCTCTTTTACAAAATGATGTCTGGCCAAGCCCCTCCTTATCTGCGAAATCTAATACCCCCAACAAACGTTGAAATAACAAATGTTAACACCCGACAGGCTAATTCCCTGAGAGCCCCAAAGTTCGATTCCACTTCCTTCAAAAAATCCTTCATCCCCTCAACAACAGACCTCTGGAATAAACTCGACCCGAACGCAACAAGTTACGAGTCCCTTGCATCATTCACAAAGTCCTTAAACTGTACTAGAGAGGGAGTACCCCGATATTACTATGAAGCTATTACCAGAAAAACACAAATTAACCACACCCGCCTCAGACTCAACTGCAGCGATCTAAATTATCACAAGTACACAAATTTCATCGCCGATCACCCATATTGTTTATGCGGACAATTAGAGGACAACGACCATTACCTAATGAATTGCGATAAACACACAGCTGAAAGAAACTCACTTCTCCAGTCATTAAATGATATATGCAACCTGACAACACACAAACTTCTGTATGGATGCCCTGAATTAACACCCAAAACCAACGCAAAATTTTTCAGAGAAGTACAGAAATACATCTCCAGGACAAAGCGCTTCGCCAACTAAATAAGTTTGTATATCGCCATGTTAAATGATCTAATAATCTCAGACATAAAAGAATGAATGTATACTTAGCAATAACTCGCGCGAGTATCAATGCCATACAGTCCGTTGGTACGAGGTCACCGAGTCATTTAAAACACTAAAAACCCATTCTAAAACCCCTGAACCATATCTGACATAACCCAAGTTACTACTCTAAGCTCATTGCTTTCCTATTATTAACTTAGACTTATACCGTTCTACCATTACCATTACTGGTGATCTATCTCTTCCCATCAACATTGCCAGCAGCATTTCGAACATGAAACGTTATTGTTATATCCTTTAAAAATAGACTCAAAAGACCATAATTTATCTACTTATATATCTATTTAATATATAAACTATACATAATTGCACATTAATGAAAAAAAGTGGAAAGAAGAGCCAGTGAAAAGAAATATGTTGGACGCTTTTGCGACACGAAGTTTATTCTACATGTACATATCTGAATCTATACAGAAACATAGGGAAGAGATACACCATCATTATCTATAAAACATTAATTATTATTCATGCCTATACACAATTACATAATGCCATTACCTGACGTACCTACACCCACCCCACCTCGCGAGAGTAATAATCGGCTACATGGAACGACAGTAGTATCTGGATTACGGAATGTATATCGTACGACACAACATTATATAAGTCAGACAGTCGCTCTCTCGCTGGGTGGGATGGACACAAACTGATTCCCGGAAACGACTCACATAAGCAAACACGCTTGATGTCGAATCCGGTCCATGATGTTATATTCTGATATGTTGTAATTTATGTTGTATTGTTCATGGAATAAATACTGTTTAAACTAAGATATAATATCTAGGTTTTTCTCGTCAGTACCCTTTAGTGCTCTCGAGTAGTACAAACCAGTCCTTGCCCTATGTGTCATAATATCAGTCATTGTTGTATGAGATTGAAATAAAAGGTCGACTCTGATAGTATGAAACAAGGACAAGAACTAGGATGTGACAGTCGGTGGTTGATGAGCACACAGACAATGCAGCAACAGCAGTATAACAGATTAAGTTGTGGAACAAACAATTCAACAATGAGATCAACATAATGTGCATAATTTTGAGAATATATTGAATACAAGTAGTCCGGTTAACGGCATTCGGTATGATAAATTCGATAAATTATTCAGCTTCATGTCAGAGACAATTTTCTCGTTTTGTCTTCTTTTCTAGCGATGAATTCCAATGGTTTAATTTCTATTTCTCCCTGGGGATGTTTGTATTACGTATTTCTTTAAGAAGAAAAAATAGTGAATACACTTGCTATTCAATAAATTCACTTTCCAAAAAGGGTATTTGTGTTATGTATTTCTTTAAGAGAAAAATAGTGAATACAGTTGCTATTATATAAATTAACTGGTGAGTTACTGGACAATAATCATTCAAGAAGAGATCAGAACCAAATTAAAGAATGAGACAGGCGCATAAAGTTGGTCCGCCGTGGCTTAATTCATGTTCATTGTTGAAAGGTATATAACGTCATGATTAAAACTTCAACATTATGTTAGTTCCTTTGAGCAGTGTCCAAGGTTCCGGACAACCTCAAGAGCAGTCAGGAACCATGGGCCCATCTCCAAGGTACACACCCATGGTCAGTATGTAAATCATAAAATACAAAGTATATATAGTCGTGTTTCCATTTGTGACCAATGAAACTGTGTTAACTGCTTCATATAAATATTATGTAATAATTTCCGGGTCATAAATGTACTTCAATCTTTAATTGTAATGTTTGTGACAATAAACGAAACGTCCCCTTTAAGATTCCTCAAGGCGAGGCGCGGAGTTATTACGCCACCGTAGTGTGGTGTTTCTAGCTTTTGGTTTTTTTGATATCGCATGGTCGATCGATAATTCACTGGGTGATTGTACAGGGCGAATGCATTGTGGGGCTTTTATTTATTTATAGAGTTGGAAATTCCGTTTATTTAAAAGTCGGAACTACGCGACCAGTAGGCCAAGTCCAGTAAAACGGTTCGTTATAGGTGCTGGTTGTTATTGTTATTTTAACGGAATTCTGAGTTGGTCATTCGCGAAACCAATATATTTTATATTCTATAATTAAAACCGTGGGTATATAATATATGATCCTCTTTATGGATATTGTAGGAAGGTAAATTTAGCTAAAGCGGTGGGATATCTTGCAAGACAACACATTTCGGTTTGCGCTATAACTGCTCAATGTTTTAAGGTGTTACACAGCGTCTGATAAAAAGAGTTCTATCTGGAATATTCACACAATTTTTTCAGAGAACATGCATATAGAGTAAACATAGTCCTATCGGACTATCGTAAAGTAGTTCCGTTTAATTCGGGATTAATTAACCCTCAGACTGCCGAAACTGCCGACAATAAATTCGCTTGTTTGTGTTCCCCGAAAATCAAACTTGCCTGTTTAGAGGTCCCATTTTCGTGGCTAATGGTGATAGAATCACAATTTTTCAGTCAAGTTCATGGATAAATTACATTACACTTAATCGGCTTATGTCCGCGGCCATAAACCTGCGTTTTGATAACAATTTATTTGAGACAAACTGTTGCGCGGGTATCAGTCGGCGCTTATCGGTTGAAGTTATTATGATCGTGCAGCCTGCACGTGCAACAAGTGTTCAAATACAACAGAAAAAAAATACTATGTCAAATAAATAACGTGATCAATGGACAGACACGTTTCATTTCCGTGGGACACGAAAAGGCGAATTTAATGTCGTCAGTTTCGGCAGTCTGAGGGTTTTAATTAATCTCCTTTACGATATCCCGATAGGACTATGTTTACTCTTTGTTCTCTGAAAAAAAAATGGTGTGAATATTCCCGATAGAACTATTTTTATCAGACGTTTTGTAACACATTAAAACATTGAGCAGTTAGCGCAATTTTCTGAAATTTCGGACTATTTCGTCTATAAAAATACGATGAGCAACTGAAAATGTTTTTCAACATTCTGGAAGGGGTATATGTCCATGGTATATATGTTTAAAATTTCACGCATAAACTATGACAGATAACAAAGTTATAATTAGTTTTATAGGCCCACCATAAATCCCCTATAATAAACGCATGCCTCCGTAAGCACATGGCTTTGCTGTGGATACTTTCGTTCCCAGCATGCATCATTCTCGCTATCTGTAAAATGTCTATGAACAATGGCTGCATGTGCCATGCACTCTTAGCTTTGATCCGCATTTAGAAGCATTCTGGTGTGGCGAATGAGAAACCTGCAGTAATTTATCAGCCGTAGTTCATTGTAATAATTTGAAGAATTACTTGTCTTAACGGAATTCTGAGGCGGTCCATTCATGTAACCAATATATTTTATATTATGATTTATATTTATGACTAATAATACGATCTTGGTGGCGTTACCATTTCTGACTATGGTTTTCTTGTCAGATGGTTGGGTCTCAGATCAGCTAATCCCTTGGTGAATATTTCTCCACACCGTTTAATGTGACGTGAATTCCAGGTAATCAACAGTCGTGTTTAAGTGAACACCGATGGGTGCGAACAGAATTCGCGACACATTGGTCCACTGCCCCCTCGTTGCCTCCCTTCGCGAAATAGCGAAAATTGAAGAGAGGCCGAAAGGTAGTGGAGTCTATGGTGGAGATCCAAGCAAAGTTCAAAGAAACTCCCTGAATTTCGAGCATATTTCAATCCAGGGGAGGGGTCCAACCAATTTCTAATACCGACCTTATTTAATCCATGCAGGGATGGGTCCAATCAATTTAGCAACATAGTCCCTCTTTCAATCCAGGGGAAGTTTCATTCTACACATTTCCAGTCTACAGTTCAAATAGAGGGGGGTCCAGATAACTATTCAATGCAATCTCTACTTCGTTCCTGAGGGGGGGGGGTAAACAACTCTCTACCTCGGTCCCTATTTCGATCCGGAGGGAAGCAACCAAATTTACAAATTTCCAATATTTACAGTCCTGCGTAGCTATTCCATATTAAACATCATACTAATATATCAGGGGATTACACGTTGTCGTCTTGTCTTAAGTGTAAATAAAGGTAGCACATTCATCAATGGTCCAAAATATGGTCGTCAGGATAACACATATTCGTCCAATTCAGTTGGTCGTTAATTGTAAAAATTATTATCGTCAAGGAAACAGCCTCTTTAAGAGGACTCGAGTCGAGGCATATACAAATTGTGAGTATTTCATGGTCTGGGTTCAGCTCATCGACGGTGTAAAACGGTAGTTCTACCGGCTATGAGTAGTCCGTGATGATTGCCTAATAATAGAAGCGTGGTCATTTGTTCACTGGTCTTGATATGTTTCGCCATGCATAGGGGTCGAATGTAAATAGACCAAGCCTTCAGGTAATCGAATGAATCACTGATCCGGTTATTTAGATTACATGTGTCTAATAAGTTGGTTTAAACAATATTTTATTTGAACACTAAACAGAACAGAAATACAAACAAAAAATACATAACATATAATCTCAAATTGTTCAAAAGAGGATTGAGCAACAAGC
The DNA here is from genome assembly GCA_032622095.1 of Siphonodentalium dalli. Classification (NCBI taxonomy): domain Eukaryota; kingdom Metazoa; phylum Mollusca; class Scaphopoda; order Gadilida; family Siphonodentaliidae; genus Siphonodentalium; species Siphonodentalium dalli. Next base: position 113,856,483 of record CP136064.1, read on the forward strand.
TTGGGGGCTTTTGTTAAGTCCTATCCTCAGAAAATAAATGTTACCCCAATTGATACCATTGGGGTATAGACCCCAATTGATACCATTGGGGTATAGCAGATGGGTTTTGTTCTGTATGGTCCGAATAATAAAGTTTATAGATGAAGGGATAGGAAAGAGAAAGGGAAAGGGAGTGCAGGTAGTAGTTGAAAAGGGGTAGATAAACTTACCATTAACATCAGGATAATATATGTCACGGAGAGTATTGTATCATGTTAAATTGATCACCATTTATTGTCACAAGCCAATGAAGAATCTAAATTCAAAACAAATTTGATCACGCTACGACCCAATTGGAGAGAATTCGAAAAATAGCGGGTTATCAGAATTATTTCCATTCCATTAATGAGCTGTTTAATTAATGTATTTAATAAGTATTTAATAAGTGACGAAGTGTGTATGTACCTTAACTAATTATTCAATTATAGAGGGCGAGGTGGTAGGGCTAAAACACGCGCAGTGACTATAATTTAAGACATTTACATATAGTTTATTAGTAACGCGCGTGTTTGGGCTTAAACCACCTTACCCGTTAGTCAGAAAACGCCCAGTACAGATAATGAACTTCTGTACAACATCGAAAATTTTAATGTTCAATTCATCAGCGAGTTCAGGCGACCCATACAGAGGTACATCAGGTGATATTCTAATTGGTGGCAAATCAGCTAACATTTCAGTTCTTGCTTGAGTATATAATGGACATTTCAAGAGAAAATGATATGCAGATTCAATTTCAAAGCCACCACAAGGACACATCGGGGACTCTTTAAGGTGATTTGTGACAAGGTCTTTGTTCAGGTTACTGCATCCCAATCTGATTCTAGTATGATAAACTTGAGCTTTACGAGAATAACTATGATAATAAAATTTAGCAATCTTTGAACGACCAGTGTTAATGTTTCGTTTAAATTCTGTTAACGTTTCTGAAGACCTCACTGAGTCCGATAGGCTGTTCCAAGCACGTGTGGCAGATGGTAGAAATGTATACATGTAGTAATTATTATTACTATCAGGCGGGTGGATGCTAGGGTGTCTAAAGTTGTAGCCAGTTGAGGAAGAATCAGGTGGAATCATATTAGATAAGTAGGATGGAGCTCTGTGTTTTGTCATATTGTAAAACTGAACTAATTTATGCTTATGCATGCGTTGTGCAAGCCGTTCCCAACCTGTTTCAAGTAATAATTTCCTATCGCTAGCACTTCTGGTTGCCCCAGTGACTATTCTTGCCATTTCATACTGGATATCCTCAATTCTATCACTCGTATACTTGGGGATATTATCCCATACAGGTGATGCATACTCTAGGATAGGGCGAATAAATGAAAAATATATTGTTTCAAGAGACTTTCTGCTTAGTACTAATATCTTTGTTGATTATTTCAGCAGCGAGAGTTGGGTTTTCAACAGATAAGTATATCGATGTGTCATCTGCAAAAAGACGGATGTACTAATAATAGTAATAGTACTAATAATAGTACTAATATCTTTGTTGATTATTTCAGCAGCGAGAGTTGGGTTTTCAACAGATAAGTATATCGATGTGTCATCTGCAAAAAGACGGATGTTACACACTATTTTGTCAGTTATGTCATTTATGTAAATAAGAAATAATAGCGGTCCGAGGATATACCCCTGGGGCACGCCCGCAGATATGCATTTCCAATCTGAACTAACATTGTTACATTATCTATAAATACTCTATGTTGTCGACATTCTAAGTATGATTCTAAAAGTTTAAGTAAGTTACCTCCGAATCCCACTTGCCTAATTTTAAATAGGAGACCCTTATGCCAGACCTTATCAAAGGCTTTACTAATGTCACAAAATATACAGCGCACCTCCTTACCATCATCTAGGGATCTAATAATATAATCATACACATCAGTAATTTGGTACACTGCGGAATCACCTGTTGTAAAGCCAGACTGATTGACAGAGATGAGGTTATGTTCATTAATGTATGCGGACATATATTTATAAATACACTTTTCGTACGTTTAATAAGTTCTAATAAGTTCGTGGATAACGGAGGGGGCATTGCCTGAGTCTTTAAGGTCGTATTCAAGCTCAAGGCTTATCGTACCATTATCGTACTAGTTTACGTCAATCTCAAGGCTTATCGTATTAGTTTGCGTCAACGTACATGTAAAATGTCTTAAACAGATTTTGACATTGGCATGTTCATAATGTGTGCTGAAAATAGAATATTGTTCAAGAAAAAATAACAACAATTAAAGTGGTACATAGTTATACATTATTGGACGCTGACATCCAGTAACGGCGGTCTGTTGTCCCTCAACAGAATCGTATATACAGAATGATGTCACCCGCGTTTCTCGTGGCGGGTGGGAGAGGCACACTCAGTGCCTATTTGGTTTTAAGAACTCTGTCCCATTAGTACAAGTTCCATTCGAATGGCACAGAATCGGCGCCGAGTTTGGCCTCCATCTGCTCTAGGTCGTGTTCAGTTGTCAGTCGGATGATATTGCCTCTTATCGATTTCACAAATATCACCCCGTCATAGTTCCATGTGCTGTCAACCAGGCCGGCCTTGGTGTGCTTTCGATAACGTCCTGCCATAAATGATCGGAATCTTGTCAAATGCTCATTTACGAACACTCCGCTATAACTCTGATTCGACTTCAACGTCGTTCGAGCCTTGTAGAATCTCTTCCTCACTCTACAGGAGGTGAATTTGACAATAATTGTCCTATCCTTTTTCGGTGTATTAGACTGTGCACCCCCGCTTGAATTTGTTGACTCCGTTCTCACAATCTCTCCCGATCGGTGCGATCTCTGGATTTCATCCTCAGAGACAGAGATGCCCATGTCTTTGGCCATATTCATGACGAGATTATCAGTATCTTCCCCATTTCTCTCCCTCAGGCCTGATATACGCAAGGAATCTCTCATAGTATATGATTGAAGGTCATCGTTGGCATCCCTTAGCTTGATTGTTGCCTGCTGTTGAGTGCTGACTATGGCTTCTAGTTTTGCTAATCTTGCCTCCAGGTGGTCAGTCGCTTCGCTAACTACTTTTTTGGCTGTGGATTTTAGCAACATCCTCGAAAAGTGATCTGAGTGTCTCTTTAACTAGAGGATTCTGGAACGCTTCTATCATTCCAGCTACCATGTTAGCTCCATATGATGGTTGTGTTGCATACTGTCTATTCATGTAAGGGACGCTGTGAAGAAACATTTGAGAATGTGGCATATTTAATTCACCAGGTTTCCTTTGTCGTTTCTAATGTCGCCATTGGTAGAAGTGATGCAAATTATTGAACATTATCGGTCGCGTCACAGTTTATCTCACCCTGAATTCCAAAAGCCTCAGTGCTGATTAGATGGACAAGAAAGCTCGATGAAAAATTCCGAGTCTTCGAGCGTCAGGACAATGCTTTCCATTCCAGCATAACTTTCTGAAATAAATATATAGATTATATTAAATAATGACAGCAGACAGTCAGACAGCCGTCTGCAACTGCTAAATGTGCATTAGTGTTCAACTTTTCACAGCGCTAGGTGTTGTGCTAGAAACAACAATGACACATGGCTTGTTTTCTCGTTTAAATATGACAGATTCAATAAATGCCATGCAAAACTAAGACAACTGTTATAATCGTGAATAAGTTTTCAACGTTAATACGCGAATCTATTAATTAATTGTATATGAATGGAAAGCCAAAACATCGTCGTGTTCATACATTAATCAAACGCAGTGACAGTGGTGTATCAACTACCAAATGTCAACAATTGGGAACTTCAAGCCTGACATATTATCACAGTTCAGACCAAACTTAGCTTGAATGTGTCCCAGTTGTCTGATGATCTTCATTCCGGTTGAAACTTGCCAACAGTTAGAATCCTTGAGGTACCAGTTGGAAAATTCCAAATTCCAAGTCAAGGCGGAGCAATTAATATGTTCTCTAGTTGGAATTTCGGTAGGGTTCAATGTGGGGGGATGTGAAGTTGGAAATCCAAAAGTGGACACCGCTACTGAAAGCGGAGGAGACCCTCTAGCTACGTCGGTGACCGTTAGCGGACTCACTGTATCGTTTGCTCATAGGCATTTATGCTACTCAAATAACCATATAATTATGTAAAATTATTTATTCGGACGTTTTGTTAGTCTCGACTCAGTCGGAACTCACTTCATCCGAATTTGTCGCCTAATTCCTAATGTCCGATTTGGACGAGGGTGTTCCCAATGATGCTAGGATTTTGCAGTGTTCATGTTCAGGTTTCAACATTTTCTCAAACTGGGCTGATCGAGGGGTCCTGGTTCCTGCCAGATGGCCAGCCAAAAACGACTAATCAATTTAAAACATCAACGCCTGAATTTGCCTGGAGTTAGACCTCTAGATGCTAGGATTTTTGTAGTTTTCACGTTCGGATCAAATTTTTTTCTCACATTGCTGCCGAGGGGTCCCTCAAGTCCCTCTCCCGTGGCCAGTTAAAACTGCTAAAAAAAAAATTTTAAATACAAATACAGATATAGACACTTCATACTCAAAATAACCTGTTCCGTACAATAACGACACTTTTATTGACTTACCGATGGCCTTGCAAGAGGGATTGTATATAATTTATTGTGGGACAATGATTCAAAACCTCTCGATGCTTGGGTTTTGCGGTTTTCAGGTTCAGATTTCAAAATGTTCTCACGTTGTGGCCGAGGGGTCCTGATCCCTCCCGGTGGACAGTTAAAAACTGCTAATCAATTTAAAGAATCGAGGCCTGAATTTTCCTGGAGTTTTAGACTTCTAGATGCAAGGATTTTGCAGTTTTCTGATCTGTCTCACGCTGTGTCGAACCATGGTCGGCCCAGTGGTTACTCTTCCTTCCTCGGTAGTCAGTCAAAAACTATAATATTCATTAAAATCATCTAAAATCAAGGCTGACAGAATGTGACATGCCAGTTCAGAAATTTTAAGCCAAGTGGGGAGGGGTGTGCAATTGGTATTTTACGAACTTGGGAGTTTAGCCTGGTTCAAGTTTCAATGGGGGGCATTTTGGAAATTGCAAGATGTGCATCCCCCAACGAAGACCCACTAGCCACGTTCCTGTATGCTTGGCTGAATTAGTCCATGATATGTTCCTAAAGGTTACACTGGTGTAAATATTTCCCATAGGCTTCAATGTTAACGTTTGTTGATCTGCATCAGAGGTCAAATGGAAACTGTTCAAACTGCCTTCGGATTATGTGAGCTTGACATCTGTGGAAACTTTCCCAATAAAAAAATCAACACCGTCTAGCAGGGAATCCACTTCAAATTTTCGATTTTTCATGACTAGGGTCAGTTCCGCACTAAAAAAATATTGTCATTTTTTCAATCACACTTAAAATTTCTAAACAGCCACAACAGACTTCACCTTTAATGAATGGGCCTCTTGGCAAATGAAGTTTGTGGGAGAATGATTCCTTGAATTTTTGTCAACAGTTTACATTTAATTCATGCAACCAATCACAGCCCAGAGTGTTTTAACTGTGAAACTCTATACTCCTCCCGCAACCGCAGGGGGAGCTGGCTATAGTATTTACACCAGTGTAACCTAAAGCGATAGCCCGCTTTTTCGCGGAATAATTGTAACTCCCTACATTTCTTCAGAATTGCCCATCAATGGAAAAAATGTGTTCAAAAACAATATCACTTCTGTGGTTCTTTATTTATCACACACAATTTAACCCCACCCCCTTTAACACATTATTCATCAAAAAAGCACAATTTTCCACCACCAGTCATGTTCAGGCCCCATTTTCACTCAGTTTTAGGGGTCTGGTGTTGCAAACTTGGATCAGCTATGGAAGACTGTACAATATTCTTTCCATGAGAGAACTTCTGGTGATGTGAGGTCATTGAGTCCAGATCTGATCAGCTGAGCATCAAGCGCATGACTTTATCAGCACATTGAAGAATAAAATATGACATTTTCAGGTCTGCAAGGGTGATCCAAGATAACTGGATGTGGGTGTATATTGAATTAGTTGAATAAAGATATGCTCTCTTTGAATTGCTGAAGCATTTTCTTAAATGTGTCCAAGTTTTAGTGCTATTAACCTTCAAATGACCATACCCACCAGTGGAAATGACACACTTTTATGATATATATCTGTATATCACTGGCTATAAAATCCAAAATACTTGTTAGATTAGGTTCTTATAACAATTGATATATGTGTCGTTGACATGCTCATGTTATGGGTCATTTGCATTATCATGTGACTATTACCACCTTGAAAAATTTTGAAAATACCTTGAAAAATTGGCATTTTTTATGAAAAATCTTACTATTTTTTTGGCTGATGTAAGTGAAAGAAGACATCAGCAGCAAGAATAGCCACACCAAGCATGAGATATTCATTGGACTGAAAGATCAGGCTCTGTAAAATGCATTAAAATGCTTTAAAGTGACTCCCAGGAATCAAAAATGATAAAAAGCTATTTTTTCCCTTTAAGTTACACTGGTGTAAATATTTCCCATAGGCTTCAATGTTAACGTTTGTTGATCTGCATCAGAGGTCAAATGGAAACTGTTCAAACTGCCTTCGGATTATGTGAGCTTGACATCTGTGGAAACTTTCCCAATAAAAAAATCAACACCGTCTAGCAGGGAATCCACTTCAAATTTTCGATTTTTCATGACTAGGGTCAGTTCCGCACTAAAAAAATATTGTCATTTTTTCAATCACACTTAAAATTTCTAAACAGCCACAACAGACTTCACCTTTAATGAATGGGCCTCTTGGCAAATGAAGTTTGTGGGAGAATGATTCCTTGAATTTTTGTCAACAGTTTACATTTAATTCATGCAACCAATCACAGCCCAGAGTGTTTTAACTGTGAAACTCTATACTCCTCCCGCAACCGCAGGGGGAGCTGGCTATAGTATTTACACCAGTGTAACCTAAAGCGATAGCCCGCTTTTTCGCGGAATAATTGTAACTCCCTACATTTCTTCAGAATTGCCCATCAATGGAAAAAATGTGTTCAAAAACAATATCACTTCTGTGGTTCTTTATTTATCACACACAATTTAACCCCACCCCCTTTAACACATTATTCATCAAAAAAGCACAATTTTCCACCACCAGTCATGTTCAGGCCCCATTTTCACTCAGTTTTAGGGGTCTGGTGTTGCAAACTTGGATCAGCTATGGAAGACTGTACAATATTCTTTCCATGAGAGAACTTCTGGTGATGTGAGGTCATTGAGTCCAGATCTGATCAGCTGAGCATCAAGCGCATGACTTTATCAGCACATTGAAGAATAAAATATGACATTTTCAGGTCTGCAAGGGTGATCCAAGATAACTGGATGTGGGTGTATATTGAATTAGTTGAATAAAGATATGCTCTCTTTGAATTGCTGAAGCATTTTCTTAAATGTGTCCAAGTTTTAGTGCTATTAACCTTCAAATGACCATACCCACCAGTGGAAATGACACACTTTTATGATATATATCTGTATATCACTGGCTATAAAATCCAAAATACTTGTTAGATTAGGTTCTTATAACAATTGATATATGTGTCGTTGACATGCTCATGTTATGGGTCATTTGCATTATCATGTGACTATTACCACCTTGAAAAATTTTGAAAATACCTTGAAAAATTGGCATTTTTTATGAAAAATCTTACTATTTTTTTGGCTGATGTAAGTGAAAGAAGACATCAGCAGCAAGAATAGCCACACCAAGCATGAGATATTCATTGGACTGAAAGATCAGGCTCTGTAAAATGCATTAAAATGCTTTAAAGTGACTCCCAGGAATCAAAAATGATAAAAAGCTATTTTTTCCCTTTAGGTTACACTGGTGTAAATATTTCCCATAGGCTTCAATGTTAACGTTTGTTGATCTGCATCAGAGGTCAAATGGAAACTGTTCAAACTGCCTTCGGATTATGTGAGCTTGACATCTGTGGAAACTTTCCCAATAAAAAAATCAACACCGTCTAGCAGGGAATCCACTTCAAATTTTCGATTTTTCATGACTAGGGTCAGTTCCGCACTAAAAAAATATTGTCATTTTTTCAATCACACTTAAAATTTCTAAACAGCCACAACAGACTTCACCTTTAATGAATGGGCCTCTTGGCAAATGAAGTTTGTGGGAGAATGATTCCTTGAATTTTTGTCAACAGTTTACATTTAATTCATGCAACCAATCACAGCCCAGAGTGTTTTAACTGTGAAACTCTATACTCCTCCCGCAACCGCAGGGGGAGCTGGCTATAGTATTTACACCAGTGTAACCTAAAATAGCGTCTACATTAATCAGAAAGTATACATGAGGTGTTGACATATCAGGCACCGGAGCCGCGAGGTCGGTAGAGCTAGGGGAGCAATCGGAGGTATGTTCTCCCGAGAATATTTTGAAGAAAAAATAAGTTTAATTCGATGCGTTTTCGGCGGGTTCTATGGAATCACTGAACTAAATGGTTTCCCATAGTCGACAGTGTTAACGTTTCGACCGGTTTATCCAGCTAGATTGACACCAGTTGATCACGAAAATGCAAGAAAAATCACAGGGTATGTGTTTACTTTTTAAAATAAATCCCCAAGTGTACGACAGGGCTATCCCACAGCCAAATTTGGTCTGGAAAACCCAGAACTACAGCAGCTAGTTAAATCAATTTCCCACTCACAAATATCAATTCCCCCATTAATTCACCAGTTTAAATTATTTAGATATGATGTTATAATCAAATAAACACGATGTCATCCTTTAATAACGTGTCAGTCTTCAATTACCTTCACCATTAGCATTCCACGGTGTACTCGCTCCCCGACTCTGGAACACATTTAGCTCCCTGATTCCCTATGGGAGACCAAATTCATATTTATTAATAATTGCGCTGAATCGCAATTCAAATGAGCTGAAGCACAACTCAATTGTGCTGATTGTGTATAAGGCCGGTCTATAGTGTGCTATTCCTTAGCCAGTTTCTTAACTTACTTTAAGACACATTACATCAGTATTTGGGGTATATTTCATGATGTTTCGTTTTTTTCCTATCTGAGACACCAAACATCTAAATAAATATCAAGAAGGAATCGTAGCTAACATATTGGAAGCGAGTCGTGTGAGTTGAGTGTTTTTGGACCTGAACCGTATAGCGATTTTTAATGTGACAAATTCGGGGTTTTATATTGATATTTCTTTTGCCAATCAATAACTTATCAGTGAATTGTTGGATCACTGTGTGCTATCTGTCCTAAAGTACAAAATAGGATGCGATTTTTTGTATTTATTATGATGTACAATTTTCCATAATAATACAATGAGAAAACCAATGTTAAATAACCCTTTACCCAACAAACCGGCCAAAAACGGCCAAATAAAGCTGCAACAGCCTAAATTATCTTGGGTCTGTCTCAATAAAACCATACAAATATGGATATCATTGGAACCGGCTCATTGACCACATTGTGATGGTTACAGTTATGCCCTGTGCCAATGCATTCTCTTATATATGCGAGTCGACCATGCGTCGCCTCGCATATATAAGAGAATGCATTGGCCTAAAAAAAATCTTTTTTTACCATGTTTTCTTACATTCTTTAACAATTTTATAATTTTTAATGTGTTAAGCCAATGCATTCTCTTATATATGCGAGGCGACCTATGGTCGACTCGCATATATAAGAGAATGCATTGGCACAGGGTCGTTCTGTTGGGTAAAGGGTTAAATATTGCCGTAGGTGCTTTCAAAAAACATGTATTGATGTGTGGAACTGCTTGACGTTATGCTATATGAAGATTGGACGACGCCTAGGACTTCCATATGTCTGTGAAGACTCATCCCTTCAAATTATGTTTTGAGATATACAGGTTACACTGGTGTAAATATGTTTCGGAGTGACATCTAGCGGATGCGGGATAATATATAGGAGAGAATAAAATAGACACTGGACCATGATTGGTCAATAGCTTTGTGTGTTTTTTGCATAAAATTCATACCACCTCTTCCCTGCTATTTCCCACAGGTAAAATGACCATTGGCGCAAGAATTAACCCTTTGTAGTGAAGTTTGAATTTTGTGGTGTTGTCTAGAATATGACATTATTTTTAGTGTGGTTCTGAAACTAGTTACGAAAACACAAGATTTAAAAGTGAATTGCCTGCTAGACGGTCATGATTTTTTTTGCATAAAAAGTTTCCGCAAAAGTCAATATTTTAGATTTAAATTGTTTTTTACCTTGGATTTATATTGTAAGCAGTATACGCTAAAATGTGTTCATTGAGGCCTATGGAAAACATTTACACCAGTGAAACATAAAGGGCAAATAATTAGCTTTTTTGCATTTTGATTCCTGGGAGTCACTTTAAAGTGTTTTGATGCATTTTTCACAGCCTGGTCTTTCAGTCCACTGATTCTCCCGTGCATGGCTATTCTTGCTGCTGATGTCTTCTTTTACTTACATCAGCTAAAAAAGTAGTTTATTTTTTTTATAAAAAATGCCAATATTTCAACATATTTTCAGAATTGTTCAAGTCACATGTTGATGCAAATGACCCATAAGATAAGCAAGTTAATGACATACATAGCTATTGTCTTAAGAAGCTAATCTAACGAGTATTTTGGATTTTATAGCCAGTGATATACAGCTATATATCATGGAAGTGTGTCATTTCCACTGGTTGGTACAAGGGGGGGGGCAGAATTTTTTTTCCCGACACGTATCCTGGGGGTGGTGGGTGTCAAAATAAGCCCAAAGCAATTTTTTCCGTGACAAAATTATTTTTTTTCCTTCACACCTTTTATTGGATTTTTACTAGTTTGTATTGGTTTGTGACACTAAGAAATCAATAATAAGGAACTGCAGCAACACTAAACACGCTAGGGCCATTGGATGTTGGTTTGTGCCTCTTTAGGACAAGGGAAAGTATTCTTAATGCAGCTGAATCGCCCATGCAGTATTCTATGTAATTAACATCAAATAAGGATAGCTTTAAAGAAATAAATTTAATGCCAAATCTGGTCAAACATGGACATTAAACACTGATGTATACACTGATGTATAAAGAAAAAAACATGTAACATACCTAGACTTGTGAGTGGATAACACAATTATCTCATATGTGACAAAAGAGATAGAAAATGGTAATAATTCACAATCTCATGTAGTCATGCATGAGTTAATACAGGTTTCTACTAAAAGTGTAGGTTTGTTTTTTATTATATGCTTTACTCTCACATGCTACACTTGAGCAGTCCAGTAGAAATAATGCCTTTTCTGAACTCATACAAGATTCCTGAATTCATACAAGATAAACTGTGAACGTTATCAAATTCCTAACCAATCCTGACCAATCTGAATCAATTGTAACATTAACTTTCTTTGATTTCCCATTGGTGCTCCTGGGTGCTCTAGCGTATTGCTATATGTGCGATAAACATGTTTTAGTATATGTCTAATGAGTCTGGGTGGCACGTAGCATATCATAATTTAACCTATCTGATATATTGCAATCACCTATCTGGTGTAAAACAATATCACCTATCTGGTGTAAAATAAAATCACCTATCTGGTGTAGAGCAATATCACCTACCTGGTGTATAGACATAATATCTTTATAAATTTCCGTAACAAAGTAACAAAACACAAAAACTAAAAAGGTCTCGAAAAAGGACTACCACACACATTTTGGCACTAAAACAGTGACTATTAATTATGATTAACCGTGTGCGCTGTGTCGGTGAGCTGTTACCCACTCAGGCATAGCTGTTATTCACAATAGCAATAAAGCTGCTTAATAGATTTTGTGACGAGAAGGAAATTGAATGCAACCTGGACACAATAAAATGACTTCAGTTTAGCAATAAAATGTTCGATGGTATATAAATATTAGAACGTCAGTTTGTCTATAAATGTTCGATATAATATAATGATTAGTGCATATCTTGTCGTTGACTACGCGAATGTAGTGGCCAGTGGGAATGGTGTAGTTCACTCGCCTTCGGCTCACGAACTACACCCATCCCACTGGCCACTACATTCGCGTAGTCAACTCCAAGCCATGTTCTATTCATATACTAAGCTTTAAAATAAATTGACTGCAGAGCTGTGGAAATGTGATATTTAACAAAAACGATTAAAAATCCACTGCAGTCAAGAATATACTGCTAGAGACCAGTCCTGCTGTTCATTACTAGATTCACTGAATCTCAATGTAGGAGGTTTTGTCCTGGTTTTCTCTGTATGTTTGTGTTTTGCGTTCCACAAGGGGGTGGGTGTCAAAACATGGCTGGAAAAAACTCTATGAAATGGAAAAAAAAAAATTGGGGTCGGGGGTGGGTGGGTCCAAAAAGTGGTCATCGGCAAAAAAGTAGCATACGTGTCTGGAAATTTTTCCGACCCCACCCCCATGGTTGGTATGGCCATTTCAAGGTTAATAACACTAAAACTTGGATATATTTAAGAAAATGCTTCAGCACGTTGAAGAGAGGATATCTTTCTTCAACAAAATCAATATACACCCACATCCAGTTATCTTGGGCCACCCTTGCAGACCTGAAAATGTCATATTTTAATTTTCCATATGCCGATAAAGCCATGTGCTTGATGATCAGCTGATCAGATCTGGATTCAATGACCTCACATCACCAGCAGTTCTCTCATGGAAAGAATCTTGTATAGTCTTTCATTGCTGATCCAAGTTTGCAACACCAGACCCCCAAAACTCTGTGAAAATGGGGGCTGAACATGACTTGTGGTGGAAAATTATGGGGTTTTTTTTATGAATAATGTGTTAAAGGGTGAGGTTAAATTGTGGGTAATAAATAAAGAACCACATAAGTGATTTTGTTTTTGAACACATTTATTCCATTGAGGGGTAATTCTGAAGAAATGTAGAGAGTTACAATTATTCTGCGAAAAAGCGCACTATCGCTTTAGGTTACACTGGTGTAAATATGTTTCGGAGTGACATCTTGTGGATGCGGGAGGAATATATAGGAGAAAATAAAATATACATTGGGCCCTGATTGGTCAATAGCTTGGTGTGTTTTTTGCATAAAAAATAATCACACCACTTCCCTGCCATTTACCATAGGTAAAATGGCCATTGGCACAGGAATTAACCCTTTGTAGTGAAGTTTGAATTTTGTGGTGTGGTCTAAAATATAACATTATTTTTAGTGCGGTTCTGACACTAGTTATGAAAACACAAGATTTAAAGGTGAATTGTCTGCTAGACGGGCATGATTTTTTTTGCATAAAAAGTTTCCGCAAAAGTCAATCTTTCAGATTTAAAGAAAATTTTGGAGACCTAGGATTTATATTGTAAACAGTATACGCAAAAAGGTTTGCACTGATGCCTATGGAAAACATTTACACCAGTGTAACTTAAAACTAGCTAGCTGTGTGTGTGTGGTGACAATCATAGACATTACTTATTATATTGTATGTTTTGTGGGATTTTCCTATATTGTACGCGCATTGGAACTAATTGATTGTGGAATGTGTTTGAAATGAATTTTATAATAATATTATAATAATAAAACCTTATACTGGCTCATATTTGAATTTTCAATCGACCCGACAATCTTCCCATGATTATAGGGTATATTTCTCCCATGATTATCTCATATATATTTTGAAGACCTCTGTTTGTTTGTCTGTTTGTTTGTCTGTCATTGATACAAATCTACGATTCTCGACCGATCGGGACGAAACTTGGTACGTGTGTGTAGTTTGACCAGGTGGTGGACGTTGTCGTATTGGCGAGCCCGTGCGGCGCCCGCTTCGCGCATGCGTATACGAGATCTCGGAAACGGGTGGAGCTATCGACTTGAAATTTGGTTTTTGAATAGCCCGGATAACGTCGGTCTCATCGTCTAGTCTCAGGGGGTGTTTATACATTACCCGGCGAAGATCGCATTCGCTTTAGCCGGCAGCGGTAACAATAGAGTGTTTATACTTCGCCGGATAAGAATTACGGCTATCCGGATATACAGCTATACGGTTTTCAACTTTTGGATAAAATGATTTAGTACAAGCACCTGATTGTCGTATGGATTCTAATTCGCTCTGCGGTTAAGTTAGATGTTTATCTGGGGTCATGCCGTCATGGGTGATTTCCTTTCAACAATTAACTCTAACAATATTATTGTGCAATCGCTGATAGACCAGCCCGCTTTTCACCTGTGTATATATTGGTCAGTGTGCCAGTTTGATTGTCTCTAATCAGCTGTCAGGTCGGTGGTCACACACCTTGGTTATAAGCTATTATTATAAATACTAACCGATGATGGTACACGTACTCTGCATGTACATGGTACATTTGTTGCGCATTCGAGGGAATTAATTCATGTACATGTATGTCCATATATATATATGGAAGAAATGGGATGGCACGTTTCTGTGGATTCAAACTTAATGGACAATTAGTTCAATAATCTAAATCTGAGTGCGCCGTGGACATATTTACACAGGGACGGGTCTAGAGGGCCTGATTTGGAGGTGTGGGACTGTTCATCTTTGGAATTTATCGACCGACCGTGGTTATGGCCAGGTGTGAGAATTTTTTTTAATCTGAACCCTGAAAATTGCAAAATCCTAGCATCCAGCCTTAAGATTTCCAATTGTTGGACATTTTCCAAACTTGACGCACCTCTAAGGTTGGATCATTTCAAACTGATGGTCATTTCAGTCCAACAATTTGGTCAAAAAATAAGCAAATGTTGCCTAAAGAAATCACCAATAACAAATTGTTGAAAATAAAACTACGAGAACAATTTCAACATATTGCTGATGTCACATGTCCAACTATTGCCGTGTCAGGTATGAAATTTCCAGCTTTTGAATATTTTGATTAAAGTTGTGATGAGACCCCCCCCCCCCCCCCCATCGCCACGGCCCTATATACATGGACATGGTGAACGCCCGAGTAAAATGAAAAAAATATTTTATTGTATAATGTGCAAACGGAAAATGTGTCACATTTGATTCGCGATGTTGAAACTTATATATATAATATAAAATCCAATCCGAATGATTAGACACCAATTTGTAGATGTATGCGACGAAAAGATCTCAAAACTGACAATGGTGCGACACTCACTTCACAGGCTGTATGTGAACCCAAACAAACCATTAACAATGTTTTTTAAATA
Organism: Siphonodentalium dalli; assembly: GCA_032622095.1. Classification (NCBI taxonomy): domain Eukaryota; kingdom Metazoa; phylum Mollusca; class Scaphopoda; order Gadilida; family Siphonodentaliidae; genus Siphonodentalium; species Siphonodentalium dalli. Next base: position 113,871,647 of record CP136064.1, read on the forward strand.
TCTATAAAATTACCAATAGCAATACCTGAAAGTTTGAGTTGGATATTAATAATTTCGGCATTTCCATTTCTAAAAAGTTTCATTTCACTATACTGCCCAGCCATATCTCTAACATGAAGCGGCTAGATGTTTACAGGTGTACAGCAATATCATATTGCAGTTCAGTGAGAACTAAAACGAAAACTATTAACAAGTAAAGGAGACACATGAATATATGCGTATCTTCGCCGGCGATGTGTAAACAATCTGCCCAACCTTCGCCGGCTAACGGGTTCGCCGGGTAACGGCTTCACCGGCTATGTGTAAACGTCACCTCATATATATTTTGAAGATCTCTGTCTGTATGTTTGTCTGTCTGTATGTATGTCATTTATACAAATCTACGATTCTCGACCGATCGGGACGAAACTTGGTACGTGTGTGTAGTTTGACCAGGCGGTCGTCATTGTCGTATTGGCGAGCCCGTGCGGCGCCCGCTTCGCGCATGCGCAGACGAGATCTCGGAAACGGGTGGAGCTATCGACTTGAAATTTGCTATGTGAATGTATCTTGCCCCGGATACGAATTTTATCGGGTCGCCGAGCCCGTGCGACGCCAGCTTCGCGAATGCGCAGACCAGATCTAGGAAACGGGTGGAGCTATCGACTTGAAATTTGGTATGTGAATGTATCTTGCCCCGGATACGAATTTTATCGGGTCACCGAGCCCGTGCAACGCCAGCTTCGCGCATGCGCAGACCAGATCTCGGAAACGGGTAGAGCTATCGACTTGAAATTTGGTTTTTGAATAGCCCGGACAACGTCGGGCTGGGTAGAGCTATCGACTTGAAATTTGGTTTTTGAATAGCCCGGACAACGTCGGGCTCATAGGCTAGTCTATTATATATTTTGGGAAATCTGTCTGTCTGTCTGTGTGTTCGCGATGGACTCGAAAACGGCCGAGCCGATTTCGATGAAACTTGGTATGTCGGGGTACTTTCGGCCGGGGAGTGTCGTAAGCCTATTCGTTTGCCCGTGTGACGTGACCTTGACTTTGAAATCGGGTCAATTCAAGGTCAAATCACGAATTTTGATTGGATTTCGACGAAATTTGATACGTATGGTTACTTTTGTCCACTGAGTGTTTGGACGGGTCAAATCGTGACCCCGACATGACCTTGACCTTCAAAATGATCAATTCGAGGTCAAATCGGGTAAAACCGGATGGATTTCGACGGGTACTTTTGTCGGGTACTTTTGTCCGGGCAGTGTTTTGGACGGGTCAAATCGTGACCCCACCTGACCTTGACCTTCAAAATGGACAATTAAAGGTCAAATCGCGCAATTCGCCGAAAAGCAGAGGGGAAACAGCCCGGACGAAGTCGGGTCCACCTGCTAGTCTCATATATATTTTGAAGACCTCTGTCTGTATGTATGTTTGTTTGTTTGTCTGTCTGTCTGTCATTTATACAAATCTACGATTCTCGACCGATCGGGACGAAACTTGGTACGTGTGTGTAGTTTGACCAGGCGGTGAACGTTGTCGTATTGGCGAGCCCGTGCGGCGCCCGCTTCGCGCATGCGCAGACGAGATCTCGGAAACGGGTGGAGCTATCGACTTGAAATTTGCTATGTGAATGTATCTTGCCCCGGATACGAATTTTATCGGGTCGCCGAGCCCGTGCGACACCAGCTTCGCGCATGCGCAGACGAGATCTCGGAAACGGGTGGAGCTATCGACTTGAAATTTGCTATGTGAATGTATCTTGCCCCGGATACGAATTTTATCGGGTCGCCGAGCCCGTGTGACACCAGCTTCGCGCATGCGCAGACGAGATCTCGGAAACGGGTGGAGCTATCGACTTGAAATTTGCTATGTATCTTGCCCCGGATACGAATTTTATCTCGACCGATCGGGACGAAACTTGGTACGTGTGTGTAGTTTGACCAGGCGGTCGTCGTTGTCGTATTGGCGAGCCCGTGCGGCGCTTCGCGCATGCGCAGACGAGATCTCGGAAACGGGTGGAGCTGTCGACTTGAAATTTGCTATGTGAATGTATCTTGCCCCGGATACGAATTTTATCGGGTCGCCGAGCCCGTGCGACGCCAGCTTCGCGCATGCGCAGACGAGATCTCGGAAACGGGTGGAGCTATCGACTTGAAATTTGGTATGTGAATGTGTCTTGCCCCGGATACGAATTTTATCGGGTCGCCGAGCCCGTGCGACGCCAGCTTCGCGCATGCGCAGACCAGATCTTGGAAACGGGTGGAGCTATCGACTTGAAATTTGGTTTTTGAATGTATCTTGCCCCGGATACGAATTTTATCAGGTCGCCGAGCCCGTGCGACGCCAGCTTCGCGCATGCGCAGACCAGATCTCGGAAACGGGTAGAGCTATCGACTTGAAATTTGGTTTTCGAATAGCACGGACAACATCGGGCTCATCGGCGAGTCTAATATATATTCTGGGACTTCTGTTTGTCTGTCTGTATGTTTGTTTGTTTGTTTGTTTGTTAGCAATGGCCGGGAAAACTGCCGGACGGATTTCGACGAAATTTGATACCTAGGGTTACTTTTGTCCGGGGAGTGTTTTGGACCGGTCAAATCGTGACCCCGACCTGACCTTGACCTTCAAAATGGTAAATTCAAGGTCAATTCGGGTAAAACCGGACGGATTTCGACATAATTTGATACCTATTAGTACTTTTGTGCGGGGGGTGTTTTGGACGGGTCAAATCGTGACCCCGACCTGACCTTGACCTTCAAAATTGTCAATTCAATGTCAAATCGGGTAAAACCGGACGGATTTCGACGGGTGCTTTTGTCCGGGGAGTGTTTTGGACGGGTCAAATCGTGACCCCAACCTGACCTTGACCTTCAGAATGATCAATTCAAGGTCAAATCGCGCCTTTCACCGGAAGCAGAGGAGAATCAGCCAGGACGAAGTCGGGCCCACCAGCTAGTAGGGTATATTTTCCTCCCGACCCAGCATGCATGCTGTTTATGGGGATCTTCATGTTTGAGATGGGGATCTTTATGTTTGAGATGGGATCTTTATGTTTGAGATGGGATCTTTATGTTTGAGATGGGATCTTTATGTTTGAGATGGCGAGTCAACACGAGTCCATGATTATGGATCAGTTGGCGCATGTTTAATATCAATACAGTAACATGAAACCACAGGTCGTTTGCGAACTTTTAACTTATGTTCGGTGCTCTAAAAGTCAAATTATTTCATAATAAAGAGCGTCGATCTGTCTTTCGTTCTACATTAGCGGCAATTATTAAAGAGCGTTCTTGATACCCATGTAAAAAGCTTATATACAAATTATCATCTTATTTAGTTGCCCTTGTGCGTCTTTCTGGTAGTGGGTCTGTTACGAATGACAGTAATTTTCATGTTTCATTTTCATGGAATGCGGAACATTAATTGATGAAAGGAGATAAAATTTTCTGAAACTTTTGTTCTTCTCTTTTCGGCATCCCGTAGTGTTCACATTCTCATAGTACTATAATGGTTAGATGAAGATTAACGTGTTCATCAACAGTGATCACATGTCTTGAGCATGTGAGTGCAAGTTGGTGTAAACAGCACACAAGTGTCAGCCGCGCGTTTTGCACAAATGCAGGTAAAAATTGCAAAACATTTTCAACAACAAAAATTGATTCATATGGGATAAACGATTTAAGTGAGAATATGAATCAGAAACTTGGTTTCAAGTCTGTATCAAACATAAGATGTGATCAGTGGGAGGTTAAGAGAGTAAGAGAGGACATACCAAGTTTGTCTGATTAGAAACAGAAAGAGAATTTGAAGAAATGCGGATAATCTGATATTATAAACAGATTTATTGAATCTGACATGTCATCTGAGCCGACATCGCAATCACCGTGACAATTCACACAGAAATCAAATATTTGCACTTTGTGGTCTACATAACAGTGTGCACTCGGACAGGCAGGTCGTTCATGTCAAATGAACATAAATGTCCAATTCAAATAGGAATCTCTACTAGCAAACCACGCCATATCATTCAGGCGTAAATTGATATGTCGAACGTTATATTGGGATTAATTGACAGTTCATTAATCTGACACTCGGCTGGAGATTGTACTACAAGGCGTCGCGAATTCTATCAGATCCATGATATATCACATGAAACCCCTATAATATCATTGAAAAATCCATTAGATATATTCTTATCTCTCACTAGTGGGAACTCGCCACGTGCTTCCCGGGATACTTGGCATCGCGCCAAGTAAATTACCTCGTGGATTAATACTATTTAGAAAAGCCGCACTTGACACCAATACTAGACATTGCAAAATGATTGCTTTGTTAACTAAAGTTCAATTATTGTCCAACTTCGTTGCACTAACGAAAATAGGCACAAAAACAAAGAGGCAAATTATTGGGGGCTATATGTTTCGTCACAAGGCAGAGCGCAAAATACTGTCGTATACATGTATGCATTTTACATGTATTTTTCAGCTTCTTTTAAAGATTTTGATTTGTTAATAGGTATAAAGCTCTAGTTTTTTTTTATGTGATATACAAGATTTTCAACTCGTTATGTTGGGATATAAGATGTCATGAAACTCGTTTCATAAAATCTTATATCCCAACATAACTCGTTGGAGATCCTCTATATCTACATCCACAAATTCAACTCAAGCCTTGAAATGGGGTGTCTGTCATTTGCAGAATGAGGTCCCCAGAGGGTGAATTTAGTGATGCTACCCCGCATAGCGGGCTAGCATCACCAAATTCACCCTCTGGGAACCTCATTCTGCTAGCCCGCTATGCGGGGTAGCATCACTAAATTCACCCTATGGGGACCTCATTCTGCAAATGACAGACACTCTATGTCAAGGCTTGTAGAAGTCTTCTCATAGAAACTCTCACTTCCATCCTTGTTGAAATCCTCAGGGCCAGTGTTTGTCGGAGATTTGTCAGAGCAAGCAAACGGAACATATAGTTGATTTCACTGAATTGACAGACGTCAATCAGAGCTCCGCTCATGATCGTTTTCCAATTAAAATCAATTAATTTAATCTTATCGATCCATAATACATAGGTACTAAGATAACATATTATACATTATGTACATGACTTACATAATAAATATCCAAATGACATACATTATAATATATGCACAGTATCTATACATGTATCTATATTTGCGAAAGTCTGTCTGTCTGTTTTATAGAAATTCGCGGGTGACCATCTGGATGACACTAAAGGGGTGTTACAGGGGTAACTTTTTCCGAGGAAGATAATGGTGCAGGTTAGAATTTCTAAAGTTACACTGTTGTTGTCAGTGGCAAATAAGGGGGAGGGCAGAAAACAAATTTGTCGCCGATTTCCCCAAACTTTTACATAATGATGTCCGTGATATGGGGCATCTAATGGGAAGCTTTAAATATGTCAAAAGTGGACCCAATTTTCAAGTCAGGGGTGCACTGATGGGGATAGGGGCAACATAATTGATAACAATATTATTATCGCCGATTTCCACCAAATTGATACACAGCATTCTTCGTGTGATTTCAAGAAGTCAACATGGTGCCGTTTGGGTGAGAGTTTGGGGGGCACTAAATTTGATAATAATTTGTTTAGTCGCTGTTACCACCAAACTTATACATAATCATCTCCATCAGGAGTCTAATGGTGTGTCTTAAAGCTGTCAAAGGTGGCGTCAATCGAGTCCGGTGTGCAGCGAGGGGAGAGGGCACCAAAATTGATAAAAACTATTTTTAGCGCCGATTTCCACCAAATTGATACACATTATCTCCATAATACGATGAATCAAATCGTATGATTTAAAGACGCCAAAGTGGTGTCGTTTGTGGTCGCCGATCACCACCAAACTTATAAATAATAATCTCCGTGATATCAGGAGTCTAATTGTGTGGTTTAAAGATGGACGTACTTTAAATATGTCAAAAGTGGCGGCGTTCGAGTCACGGTGGGGATGATCACAAAAGCTGATAAAAATAAGTTTAGTACTAATTTCCGCCAAATTCATACACGTTCTTCTCCAATTGTACGAGGAATCAAATCACGTGGGTTAAAGACATCACATTTGGTGCATTTGTGTCAGGGTGGAGATAGGAGGAGCACTAACATTGAATAGTCTCTCGCACTCGAGAAGATAGTGAAATTCATCTCCAATCTTTCTGGAGTTGCATAGTGTACAAAGTCGGTCAGTTTGTTCAGGTTTTCGCCAGCGTCCTGTTTCAATCGGTAAATGGTGGTTTACTAGGTTCAACGTTAGATACCTTTCGAAATTTAAGTCATGTTTAAAAATTTGGTATATCTGTCCACGATTGGAGCTGTTCATATCAATTTTCGCCAGGTATCTGCATGTGAATTCTGAAATTAAACTACACTTTATATACGAAAATAATTGGCCATGTATGGTATGCGTTACATATGTCATGCGTGTAATTGGTTACAGTGTTATAGTAAACCATATACTCGGTATAACAAAGGTAAATTATTAGCATTGATATCGAACATGTCTGTGCTAATTTCAGAAGTATTCTGGGATATCTTACCTTCTCACTGTTCATGATTTTAAAACAATATTTTATTATTCTCGTGTTTATATACACGTCAAGCGGTAGCCTCCCACATTCCCCATACAACATAAAGTTGGGAGTAGATGGCCGAGGATGAATAAAACAACATTCATAAATAAACTAAACTGCTTTCAATGTAATAATATGTATAACGACGAAAGTATGCACTGGGAGCGAGTAACTGATGTTTTCGGAATAGACGATTATGCATTGTTGCAAACTAGTTCAACGCCGAGAGCTTTCCGATGAATGGCAACAAGCCATATTTCCGACTAAATCCTGAAAAGTTACCCATAATTCTGATGTGGTTAAGGAGTCGATTAATTAGAGCATTGCTGTACCCCCCAAAAAAAACGTCCGACCGGGTGTGATCCATAGTTATTGGAACTTGACAATTGACGCCTCTGTCGTTTTGCTTTGTCTCTGCAGCGCAATGGAAGGAATTCCTGTTATGTTACAAGTTAGTGGAACTTCGTGTTCAAATATATACGTCATTATATATACATGCACGTGTATGAAAATAGACACAGGTTTCATAGAAATTGACATGGAACCACGAAAATATCGTTAAATTCATTTCAAATGATGTGACTATGCTATGTCTATGTTCTATGTTCCCATTGAAGAGCGTTTGTATTAATGATTAGATATGATCTATCCTGCGTAGATTCTTCATTGCTGCACCAACGCTTCCGACATCAATCACTCTGTGTTAAAACGATTGTTTATTTTTCGTGTTGCTTGGTCGCATTAGAGTAATGTCGCTAACAAGACATGTCCTCTGTCACACAGTATTTCGATCTCTCGTTCACAGCTAAATCCACGTTCAGTAAATATCCACACCAGCATTGCCCGAATATAATCCCATTATTCATATAATATGCAGTAAACAAACAAGAGATAATTATCAGCTCACGGAATTTGTGCCTGAAATATGTAGTAGTTTTTATGGTCCTGGTTATAAAATCTCCGAGGACGTTCGACCTGGCATCACTAACTCAGTTATCATCCGCCAACAGACATGTGTTCCCTCGTCGTCTTATCTGTACTCATAGGTGAGTTGAAATCATCCGTTATGCTTTTTTAAATAATATTTCAAACTGATAGTTGTACTGTGGTACTACATTTGTATTATAGTATTGTAGAAAAGGTTAAAATTTTGGTCACCAATGGCTTTGAGGAGGCATAATAACCGAAGCCACGTGCCGCCACCCCCACACCACCTGACGCGGTGTTATTATGTTGCATCTCCAACAACTAGCTTGTACACGCATACGGCATTTTTGCTTCTGCTCACCCGTCATATTAGAATCAATTCGAGCACACCTTGCCGTCCGCATTTATTGGAGAATTGTTTTGAAAAATTACAGGCATGTTTAGGATCATTTCTTGATGGGGACTATCGATTTTGAACTATTTTCGACGAAAAATATGACCGCTAACAGCAACCTTGGATTTTACTCTGTGCATGATTAAATTCATTGTCACCCCCTACAGAAGATATCCCTCACCCTGCCATCACAAAGTTTGAAATGGATCATCTGGATGACCATTGGTGGGAGCCGTCAATTGTTTTCAGAATTTTGTTCTCGCGAGAACACCAATTTATCATAACACAACTGATACATGAATGTTAAACCAAAATAGTTTGCAAATAATATCTTCATTTTGGGTGTTTGGTGATTTTGGCATATAGGTAGATCGTGTATTCTACACCCTCAATCCTTTCCGCGCATACAAGCTAATTAGGTTTTCAGGTTCAAAACAGTGTGTACATTCGAAACCATGTTGGCAATATGATTGTGACCATAATAGGTCACAAATTCCTTCGAATTGGCTGTTTCGTAGCAATATCCCATTGAACGATACAAGGACGAAATTACGTATTTGTACAACGACGTCTTTGTAGTGATACATATAACAAGTAAATTTATATATTCTTAAAGATGCCGCATTCGTTTGACATGAATCAAATTATTCTATTTTCCGGTGTTTACAATATATTAAGAACACGGTGAGTGTTGGCATTTTAGCCAAGTCAAAATAAAGACACGTGATGTACTGTAATATGAGCTCGACACGGCCAGCTCCCTCGCTGGGATGCTGCTGTTTGATCGCCCATATTAAAACTAACGTCCCTATTCGGGACGGTTGTGGCAAATTCGTCTCCATTTGTGGATGTCCAACTTAGAATATCAAATTCACTAACACTATATATAAATACCAAACCGGAGTAATTGGAGAAAATCCATTCGCACCCCTTTGCCTTGTGTCGGCAAACTGTCACCACCAACTTTCAAACTGTCGGTGTAAATTCCTAACCTAAACCCCATGACTGGAAATTCAGTCCAAAAAAATTAGCATTGCATGCATAGACCCCTTTGTAGAAAACATAAATTATTTGCATGGTCGATATTTTCATTTGCACCCATATAACAAATTCAATATACGGAAATGTTGATCTAATGGTCTGTTAGGCATGAAATGTCTAACATGAAAATGACAGGTACAATTGCACACTGATATTTTCTTGCTGCAAAGATTACGCCCGTGAGAATGCGGCGGTTTAGACGGCGTTGATTGAGCTCAATCAGAACATTATTAGTCATGTTGATCTAATGGTCTGTTAGGCATGAAATGTCTAACTTGTCGGAGCCACACCAACCCGACCACACGTCCCTGTGGTAAAGAATTGCCTTGATTTAATTGAGTTTATGACAATACTGGAGTATATCCATTTAGATAAATAATGGCGCGTTCACATCTAGCTGCAAGAAAATATCTGCAAGAAAATGACAGGTACAATTGCACACTGATATTTTCTTGCTGCAAAGATTACGCCCGTGAGCATGCGGCGGTTTAGACGGCGTTGATTGAGCTCAATCAGAACAGTATTAGTCATGCTTGTTCAAGTGAATTGCGTCCGGTAAACAACCTATAGTCCATTTTGGCAATTCATAGCTTTATGAAATTTCCAACTGTTGACATGTATTACCGACGTCGGGTGGGATGAGGCACCCACCGACCTGTAGTTGCAACGTTGCTAATCTCATGCATAAAGACCTTCTACGTAATGAGAAAGTGGTCACGTTATTTGGAAATTTGGAAATGTTATAATTTCATAGTACATGCATATGTGGGGTGACAAAAGTTATTATGGTTTTGTGGCAAATCGGATGACCCCCACTCCCATTGAGACCCCATAGGAAATTTTCTAGAGAATGTTGCTTGGTTCATGGGGCTGTAGTGTATATTACGTTACCGAACTTACATGGGTGGATGTGGGGACGTGAGACCCCCCCCCCCCCGCCAACTATGGTCAAAGTTTTCACCAGTTGGAATCAATATTAGTTGGAAATTTCACACCAACAATGGTTTGAAATTGTTCTGGTAGTCTGATTTTTCAACCATTAATGTATGTGGAATTAGTGGTTTTAGACCAACATTTGCATTTCTTCCTACTTTGATCAAAATATTGGTTTGGAATTTCTTCTAGGCCCCTCCCTCCCCGGTGTCCAGTCAAAATTCAAGGCATGTGGGTTACCAGATGGGAAATTCAAAGACATTGGGAGGTGTGCAAATTGAATTATGTGATCTTGGGAGTTTGGCCCGGTTCAAGAGGGGGGTGCAGTTGGAAATCCATGGACATCCTCCGTCAGCGGAAACCCTCAAAAGATATACGTCCCCACACATATCCATATAATAGTTCAGCGATTATGTCAAACAATCCAAAATGGAATTACGAAGTCAATTGTTGAAACAGGCGATAATATTGATGTATCACAACTCGAGTGCGTGAACAGTTACCAGCGTGTCCCTTATAGGGATTATTTAACGGATACCGATGACCACCAATCGAGTTGAACATATATCACCCACAGGCGATAACACCAGTTTATTGCCTCCATCGATATGTTCCTGTATTATTTTTTTTCATTCGTCAAGTAAGTCACATGGCGCATACCTGATATTTTCTTGCCCGTCATGTGTACGCGCCATAACAGTGTTACCCGGCGTTGCCCGAGATAAAAGTAATGCTTTATGCTGTCTGTCAGTTACCAAATATAAACATAAGAATTGGCTGAATAGTTGTGAAAATGTTTTACCAATGCCATAGACTATAATCAGTATCCCTACTGCCCACCCCATCACGATACGAGCAGCATCACTATTGAAACCAATATATTATATACGCACAGTGAGTGTATCGTGACTTTATACACGTGTGGTGAAGCCGACGACAATGGTTCTTATCAATTTTACCATCACTCTCGCCGACATATATTTCCGATTCGCACAGCACCACTTTCAGACTATTTATACCACGACATGTATTCCTCGTGTTATATGCCTACACATGTATACTTGAGTTTATATGATAATTACTTTATTAATGCCCCTGTGCGACCCCGTTCATAGACTGAAAGTTTCACTGAAACCCGAAGCTGAACTTGGAGAGGGGTTAATATCAAAAGTTACAGTTAATGGAACGATAAGGAATGCAGAAAGTTAGAATGTATATGTAACACTAGATGTCAACATCGGCCATTTTTGTTAAAGAAATTCGGAAGAAAAACAATTGATGGCTCCCTTCGAGTGGTCACCCATACCAGAGGTCAACCCGAAGAGCCATGTGCAGTTTGGGGATCAATTGGATGAAAAATGTTGGTTGCAGGGCATGCCAAAGTATTTTGTGATGCAAATAGTATAATCCAAGATGGCGGCTAACGGCCATATTTTTAAACACATTTTGGTAGAGATCGATGGCTACCATCTAGAGATCACATCGAAGATCCGTATGAAGTTTATTGATGATCGGACGAGGGATGTGGCCTGTAGGCGTACTGAAAGATGTAGTCATGCAAAGAGTAAAATACTAGATGGCCGCTGGCGGCCATGTTTTAAAGAAAATTCGGAAAACAATTGATGGCTCCCATCTAATGGTCATCCAGAAAATCCATTTGAAATTATGTGGATGAGTCTGTAGGGTGTTACAAAGAATTTAGTCATGCAAAGAGTAAAATCCAAGATGGCTGCCGGCGGGCAAATTTTTCGTCGAAAATCGTCCTAAACATGCCTGTAAATTTTCAAAACAATTCTCTAATAAATGCGGACTGCAAGGTTTGCCGATGGATTCAAATTTGAAATCCAAGATGACTGCTGGCAGCCATTATTATTATCTAGATGTCACCCCGAAGATCCATAAAATAAGTTAAGATCAGATCAGATAAGATAGTTATTGCAATACACCAATGCAGGCAGTTGCAAATAACAGAAAGTACAAGTAAATTAAACAAAAACATAATATATGTGCATATAACAGTCAACAAGCGTATAACTATCCTATATGATTCTTAATTAAATATAAATATAACTCACTTGAGCCACGAATAACAAATTTAGTCACAGGAATGAGCAGCTGTGTGTACATTGAAGGGCCTTATATTCTTTAACGATTATAATTAGACCTTGATTTTTTTTATCGACGTTTTTGCGTTCCTGTTATCGAAGTAGGCTGATGCATGGATATATAGAACGGCACACGTTTGTGAACCGATTAACGTTATGTCACGAGTTTGTTGCGAAGCGATGGTAAAACGGGAACGAGAACAAGTTTTACCTGGCGACACGACACATGCGAGCAATAACGTTAACACTTTCACACAACTGTTTTGTTCTATGTTTGTTGCACATTATGAAGATGTTAGCTTGTAATTTTCTGAAATATAGGTCCCTATTGTTTTATTTATAAATTTATGATCTCTGAAGACGATACCTCATAATTTAGTGAAAACATTTTCTGTTACAATTGATGTTCTCAATGGTGTCAACGTACGCGGTTTGCATTTTCCAAGGACAAGACAACATTTTTATATGAACGTTTTGAAATCTTCTGCATTTTGCAGGGGGGGGGGTCGGAAAAAAATTTCAGGCACGTATGGCATTTTTTCCCTTTCGATCATTTTTTGTACCCACCCACCCCCACCGCCAATTTTTTTTCCGTTTTCGGCAGTTTTTTCCGACCATTTTTTGAAACCCACCCCCCCTTTTAACACTAAAACAGAGATTTGCGGGGGGGAAATTCACTGTAAACAGCTGTATATGAATTTCTGTGCATACTATTTATCATGGATGTTAACATAGACATGTAAATAGGAATGAGTAATTTTGAGGTCATTCGGCCAAAAAAACATGGCTGCCAGCGGCCATCTTGGATTTCAAAATTTGCAACAAAATACAACACGATAACTGCCTGCAGTCAGTTTACCAGTTAGAATTACATTATTTCTCTCATTCAAACTGGTTCAAAGTGGTTTTGAAGCCCAACTCATTGCCAAAACACTAAAAACAAGCAGGAATTTTTTTTTTTAGCGGAAAAAATTGCTTGTTGGTGGCTTTGACCACCCACCCACCCCGGCATACGTGCCGGAAGAATTTTTTTCACCCCCCCCCCCCCCTGCATTTTGCTGTAATTTGCAAAAAAATAAACCAATTGGTGTGCACTAAATATTATACTCATATACTCTGAACTGACAGACATATGGTAATAAACTGCTTTCAACTTCCCACACCGCAACTTGTCACAGCAGGATACTGCTAGATACTTTTATTCCAATAACAAATTATACATGGTAATCCGGAACATGAATTAGTAACATAATGTGGGTGCGGGAAAACAGCACGGCGATTCAAAATATTATACGGATATTTAAAGATGTATTTACGGTTCCAGACTTTCAGTTGTAAGATGGGGACTACAATTGAATACGATACCGCTGCATAACATGTTGAAAGCCTGCATGTTATATGACATTTAATCGATACCAGTGTATCATATATTAGAAAGATATGATACCACTTTCTTACAAAAAGATAAATGAGTAAATAAGTAAAATAAAATAATATTTGTTTTTGCCATTAACGGAAACAATAGTACATATCATTCAATGTGTTTATCAAGTTCCACTTCTTGTTCCAATTGTGTAATTTTATAAAGTGGAGACTTAAATTTCTGGAACCCTTAATACGTCTTTAACATGTGAGTAACATAATTAAATTTTAAGGATTCAAATCAACATTACCACATATAAATCCACGTATAAGGGAGGGCTGTTAGACACCATAGTCACAGACTTACACATATTCATGTATTTCAATTGTATTGTTATATTCTGCAGAACTAAAGAGAACCGTTCTCTTTAGGGTGGTTTTTTTTTTATTTCTATTTCATTTCGCAATGTCTTTTCATAGCACACAACTTCAGCATATGAGTATATAATATACATTTGTCGGTCAATTACATTCACAAGAACACGACAGAAGCGCACAATTATTAGATTAATCTAAAGCTTGTAGATTGTATGTAAACTTAACATTTTTTCAACAAACAGGCCGTTGTTGAACTTACTATTTGAACATTTACCACCAATGGAGATGAATTCTTCTGAATGCATAATAGATAATATATTTTATAACTAAGTTGGAAAATCCATTTAGTGTCTAAAGAAAGCGTCAATGAACACGTGGATATTTTCTCTTCTCCAGGAGCAGCTATGTCCACCCCATTAAAGTTCCGGTGCCCGGTAGAGACGGGAATAATGATCTATCCAAACTCAGGGTGCAATAAATTTGTGCTGTGCCAAAAAGGCGTCGCCGATATTATGACGTGCGGAGAGGGATATGCGTTCGATGCAGAACAAAAGGTCTGTCGTCAGAATTCGGAAGTGGAGTGTCTCGAGGGGCGAAAGCAAGTGATATCACGTCGCAGACGAGAGGTAGAGGAGGCGCCAGAAGCTTATCTGGGCGAAGACTTCTACTCATCCGACAAACTCTACCTCCCAGAATCTGACCTGTATGCACCAGCTGCTGCAGCTCCAGCGCCCGCTGCACCAAAAAAAGTTAAAACGATCAAAGTTTTCCAACAGACCGACCATGAGGGGCACATTGATCTGGACCAGGGAGCAACCACGCACAATGATTCCACGGTGGAGACAGAGGTAAAATTCCTTATCATCAATCCTTCTAATAGAGATTTTGCAAACTTACAACTTTTAGTTATCAGTTGTCGTCTATTTAAAGGCCCATTTAACCCTTTACCCAACAAACCGGCCAAATAAAGCTTCAACAGCCTAAAATATCTTCGTTCTGTCTCAATAGAACCATACAAATATGGATATCATTGGAACCGGCTCATTGACCACATTGTGATAGTTACAGTTAGCCCTGTGCCAATGCATTCTCTTATATTTGCGAGTCGACCATAGGTCGCCTCGCATATATAAGAGAATGCATTGGCCTAAAAAAAAACTTTTTTTAACACTTTTTACCATTTTTTCTTAAATTCTTTAACAATTTTATAATTTTTAATGTGTTAAGCCAATGCATTCTCTTATATATGCGAGGCGACCTATGGTCGACTCGCATATATAAGAGAATGCATTGGCACAGGGCCCTTCTGTTGGGTAAAGGGTTAATGTTTGAGTCCCCGATTTTTTTTTTCACAGAGTCAGTGTTATTGACTAATGTTGGCATGAAATAAAACCAAAAATATATAAATATATTCCACCAGGGTATAGAACAGCTGTGGCCTAGGAATGTCCACCAAGTTGATTGAGTTTCTCAGATTCACACCAAGACTCCCCCGTTGTTAACCCAGAATGTATCATAATTCAAACTAAGAGATATAGTTATTTCCCTTCCATTAATATTAAACTTTACAGTACAGTCCGGACCATGAATTAAGCACAGAACACACATCGGTACCTCGACAAAAACAACATGTTCACAGTTAAATTCGACCGGATAAGTTGATAATACAATGTTTTGGATCTTCCTCTTGCAAATAATATATAATATGGAATATGTTTTATATAATGTGATATTGGGATTCGAAAATTAAGTGAGCCTTTAAATTTCTTTTCGCAAAATGACGAGTACGAAACTCGAAGGGGGGATTTGTACATACATAAGCTATTGAAACTATATCCGAGACACCGGTTAGGGGGATTCACGTTTACACTTATAATGTGCGCGTGACGTAGTTCCCTAAATGTAATAGCTAATTCTAACCGTGAGTTAGAGAAACATCTCTATTACAATGTTATTTTTCTTGTATCTTGACCATCTAGACGAAATTGTTGTCCCACAGTATCCGTTTGGACAGTAGCGTATGCAATACTGCTGACGCATTGATAACTGCTGATTCAATAGACAGACTGGTTCCACAAACTCACTGTCAGAAGTTACGATTACGTTTAGCTTTTCGTCATCGTAAAAATTATGTCGGGCCAAAAAATAGAATGTGCTCATAACTGGGTGACATAGTGTTGCAACTCTAACCATAATTGCCACTAGTGAGTTTGAAAAAAACATGTATTGATGCACGCATATCTCAAAAGTAAAGCCAATAAAACAAATCAGTAACTTAATTTCGATATCTACATGTATTCAGACATTTCTGATACATGTATGTCGATATGTAATATAACCACGATATCAAATGTTGGCGAACTACAAATAATTCGAAATATCGAAATTATTCATACTAAAAGTGTACATGAGGTTTCACGCTGGTGACATTTTAGACAGTTGTTATAGCTTTCCACACATATATAAATGTACATGTGTGTTCATTTTTCTGACATTAACCCCCACAGTTAAATATATTTTCTCGTGTCATCTTAGGTAAGGATTCACCATCCTAGCGGACATGGATCAGACCTGGCACACAAGGTTGTCCAACATGAGGTCAACGACGAGAAAGTGTCATACAGTCAGGTTAGAGATTTCTGGAACAAGGACATTATTCCCGTAAAGAAGGCTGTGTCAACCAGAGCGTTCTCTGCTCCACTCGGCCAGACATACTCCGCGCAGGGACAGAACGCACCGAATAGGGCAACCCAATTACTGGCCGAACTTCTGGGTATAATAGGTACTCGGTGATCCCAATACAACTAGTGGAATCAGTATTTGTGTGGACATATTAAAAACGACCGTTTATGGAACATGCTGTTGCTGTCACTGTAACAGAATGTGGAACTCATTGTTCTTGTGGGCTCAGTTTCAGTCCATGTTAGTATATATGGTGTCTGTGTGCAGTTGACAAAGCCAACCATCTGGGTCAATGAGACCACGTGTCCAACAAACTTAACAGTGAATTTCGATAGTTTCTTGTGACATGGATTCATGATGCAATAAACGAATGTTTGATCTCAGAAATGTGCGTGAATATGCCCAAGACACTCACTGAGAAGGAACACGCCTGTTTTCTCTTCACTCGACCAGAAAGCGATAATCTGGTTTGCTATCAGTATTATAATTGTTTTCATAGCACTTGAAATAAAATGTCTTGCTTTATCTTGCTCTAAGCGTCAGGTTCCCACACAAGCAGTCCCTAACGTATGTCACCATGTCGGTAAAACGTCACCAAATGTCATATTCGTAAATAATTATGCCTTTGACGTTTCACCCGTCATGATAACTGCGGACACATATAGAATATGTAAGTTGAAATACAACTGACAGAGATTGATATGACATCATATCAACTGACGCCTCAGCATATAAGAAACTAAGATATTCTATATATAGTTTATTTACTCAGACACAATATGTGCAACATGAGACAAGAATAAGATAAATAACATGGATAAATTAACTCACTATACAGAAAACAACACAAATATAAGCATCACCCTTCATCACCATCAGTGTCGTCATCGTCTACGTCATTATAGTCATCATCATTATCGTTATCATAATCAACATCAACGTCACTATCACCAGTATCACCGTCGTCATCATCATCATTATCATTATCATCATCATCATCATCATCACCATCGGTATCATCGTCTTGGTCGAAGCTGTATAATATTAATTGCTGTGCTCGGTTAACTTAAGACCCTTATTTATGAACATCGATAGGTTGCGCAATGTATTAATATCGGTTTCGTTTAATAATGCATAACACGATTCTTTGGACACGACTTTTCGATAACATTCTGGTAAATATTTAATTCTAAGTTCACGGAGATTAGGGCATTTCATCAGGAAATGATACTCGTCCCCTTGTTCCACTTTGCATATGCTACACAATGCATCGTTGGTAGCCACTGCTTGTTTGCGCTTTCCTTTTTTCCATCGAGTCACTTCTACAGCAAGTCTATGATTTGCTGTCCTCAGTCGTTGTATATGAATACTAAATGAAAAGTTCAAAGTGTAACATTTGGAAAAAGACGGTTTATCTTTCAAGTGGGTATAAAATGCCCCCCTTGATGATTTTGTAACGTCATCAGTCCACATTATGTGAAAGTTGTTTATCAAAGCCTTAGGTAAGCTACGTACCATAATCGGGGTAAGTGAAGATTGATTTTCCCACGCCCATGTAAATCCAGTTTGAGTCAGTGTATTTTTATAAAGGTCAATAATTTTGAACTGTTTGCCGAGTGTACTCATTTTATAAACAAGAGTATACAATTTCGCAGCTATTCTCTCTTGGTTGGTACTATCAACTAATTTGGACCAAAATGATACCATGCGCTTTTTAATCTCGATATCTAGAGGCCATCGTCCAAGTTCACCATATACTATGTAATTTGGCGTGCTTGATTTCATACGCGTTAATAATTTGCAAAATTTCAAATGCACAGCTTCTATAGTCTTGGTGTTTTCAAATCCCCAGACTTCACACCCGTATAATAATATCGGTTGAATCAAGTAATCAAACAGTTTTAAAGACAGATCAATAGGTAGGTGTAAGGTTCTGATGTTAGACAGAAGACCGAACATGGCATTTGTTGCCTTTGATCGTATATTCTTGATTGCGCGACAGAATCTACCATTGTAGAAGAAATCGATACCAAGATACTTAAAACCGTCAAGTACATCCAAGCGGTCGTCGCTGATAGTAAATGTATGGTTCAGTGATTTAGTACCAGAAAATACCATTACTTTTGTCTTCTTGATATTCACCTCTAAATTCCATGCGTCGGAATAATCACTAAATGCATTCAACATACGTTGCAACTCTTGCTCGTTATCAGCAAATAATACAGTGTCGTCTGCATACAGAAGGCATAACAAGTTAAGATATTTTCCAGTTATATATCTACGCTGCGCTGGTCAAGGTATCGCAAGCCGTCCAGGGCACAGTTCTCGAGAAAATCCTGTACATCATTCAAATATAAAGAAAATAGAAGAGGTGATAGGTTTACCCCTTGCCTCACTCCCGATCTACACATGAAAAAGTCTGAACGACTACCATTTTTGAAAATAAAAGACTTTGACACCCTATACATATTACGAATAATATTGAAAACTTTCCCGTTGATGTCATTGCGCAATAGTTTGACCCAGAGTCCCTGGCGCCAAATCGTGTCAAAAGCTTTGCGGAAGTCAACAAAGCAGCAAAATAATTTCTTTTTTTGCGCCTAAGTAAAGTTGTGAGAGACAGAACACGCTGAATATGTTATCAATAGTTGATCGTCCTTTTCTAAAACCTGACTGATTTTCATGAAGTTTCTTGGTACTTTCAACAAAGTTTGAAATTCTTGAATTGATGACACCCGTAAATAGTTTACCAATACAACTAAGTAAGGTAATGCCTCTATAAGAATCAGGGTCAGTTTTCGCACCGTTGTTCTTATATAGCGGAACGATCATTCCAATAGCCCAATCGTCAGGGTAAAAACCCGTATCAAGGACATAGTTGAACAGGCGCCTGTAAAACGGTAGCATAATTTGTGAAGTTGTCTTTAAATATTCATTGCACACTCTATCAATCCCCGCGGACTTATTTGATTTGAGAGAAGATATCACTTTCAAAATTTCATCATGTATAATAGGAGCATTCATTTCGTCACAGCACGATAATTCTTCCATTTGACATATTAGATCGGTGATATCATTATCATCATTTTGTTTGTTCAGCTCCTTAAAATGATCGTAGAATGTTTCCATGTTAATACAATCGCGTTGGTCATTTTTCCCAGAGTACTTTCTAAAAGTTTTCCAGAATTCGGATGGTTCATTGTGCGACAGTGAACGAAGCTCTGCTGCACAATTATCTCGCATATTGTTTATTTTTATATCCATAGTTTTTTTGTATGACTTGCTGGCTATTTTTAGGTGACGCTTATTTGTATCCGAATTTAAGTTATTAAATTTCTTTTTAGTCTTATTAAATTCCTTCCGTTTACGTCTACACTCGCCGTCAAACCATATTTTTGCCTTAGTCCCTGATTTATAATGATTCTTTTTAGTCATATTGGTAATTGAAAACGTTTTCTCTCCCGCCTTTGTTAGAACATCGGAGACTCCCCTGGTCAATAAGTCAATATCTCGGGACGAATTCACAGAGTTAACAGAATTAAACAATACATTCAGTTCAGGTATAGCTTCTTGCACCGCGGCGATATATTCGCTATTTTTGTCGCTATCTTCGGTCCCAAGGGGACCCCATCAGTCGGTTGAGCATATGTCTGCTCGCTATAAGATAAATCAAGCGTAATGGCCAGACCACAATGTACGTCTGAAAAAAGGTTTGAGAAATCAAGTATATGAAAATCGGTAACCAACATTCTAGTCCCGATCGCGTAATCAACAACACTAACTTCTCGGCATGTGCATTTGCCGACTCCGAGATCGTTACCCAACCTTCCATTCATTATATTAATTCTACCACCCTTGCACAAGTCGATAAGTCGGTATCCGTATGAGTTTGGTTTCCCTTTATCTTTTGAGCATCTTTCTGGTATTTCAACAACTGAAATGGACTTATCAAAATTGTCAGGTACACATGTATAATTGTCAAGATAATCAATGCCTGTTCGTTCATCATCATCATTGTTGTCATTCAGTGTGCTCGTCCTTGCATTAAAATCACCCAATAACAGAAGCTTATGACCCGATCCCCTTATGGTAAGAATATCCTGTATCACGTTATCGGACCACTGATTATCTGCGTATCTAGTGTTTGCGGGTGGGACATAGACCGCCCCTATGTATAAGTCTTTGCAGCGGATTTGTTGTGATAAAACTGATATTGTTGCCCAAGTTACATGTTCTGAATTAAGATTAATTGGTTTGACTACAAAATGTTTCGAACGTTTCACGGCTATAAGTATTCCACCTGACCGATTACCTTCACCTCTGATTCTGCTCTTCCTGGATATAATTTCGAAACCCGGTATAGCTATGTCGTCCTCCATGTGTGTCTTCGTTTCGCAAAGACACAGAACGTCGTACTGATCTAACAAAACTTGGAATTCGGGATAGTTCAGCCTTTGATACAGGCCACACACATTCAGAGATAATATTTTTAAACCACAAGGGTGTTGAGAGTCATCATTAACATATATATCACTACCATCATCATCATCATCATCCTCACTACCACCGTCGTCGTCGCTTCTACCCTCATCAGCACCAGCACCATCATCATCATTATCATCATCATCATCATCATCATCGTCGTCGTCGGCATTGTCATCGTCATCATTATCACCACCGTCACAATCTTTGTCGTCGCCATCACCATCGGTGTCGTCATCCTCAACATCGACAACGCTCTCATCGGCAGTGCCATCTTCATCACCTTCATCGTTATCATCGTCAACACTATTGTCATCATCAGCATTATCGTCATCATCGCCATCGTCATCAGCACCGTCATAATTGTCACCACCTCCACCATTATCATCGCACTCGTCACCATCAACGTCATCATCCTCAACATCGCTCTGATCGTCAATGTCACCTTCACCACCTCCACTGTTATCATCGTCAACACTATTGTCATTATCATCATCATTATCGTCATCGTCGCCATCGTCATCATCACCGTCATAATTGTCACCACCTCCATCATCGTTCTCGTCACCACAAAGCTCAATGTCACCAACTTTGTTATTGTTCAATACATGAACTACAGCGTTATTTACATTGTTCACCGCAATGGCAGTGTCATCACAGGCAGTTCATGTCCCAGTGTTGTGTGCCTTGTTATGGGCAGGGAGGGTGTTTCCTGTCGCCCACGCTTCGACGCATTCGAAGCTTCCACCAAAGCTGCACTCAGTTTATCACGGCCCTCGGGGCTGAAATGGAGACCGTTTTTGTCATTATCATCGAAGAGTGCATTCGCTACACTGTCACCATCCCAAAATACCGCCGAACTATCAACAAATTTCATATTTGGCTTCTTTCCGCAAATGTATTCAATGTATTCATTAACTAGTATAACAGCACTGTTGTGATCTTGTGCTCTGGCACTTTTCCCTTTTCTGGGAGGCACGCTGCATAGACTCAGTTCAGCGTTTGGAAATTGTTTCCGTATATGCGGCAAAGCTTCGCCGATAATACTAATCACTATCGTAGCCTTCGCGCGCGTGTGAACGACGTCGTTTGTCCCCAAGTGCACCACAACAGAATTTACCGTGTCAGCGTTGACCCGTGTATCACTCACTACCTGCTCAAGTAATTGGTTGACCTCTTCATATCGTGCACCCGACACTTGATATAGCTTTACATTTGGATCATTTATTTTCAGTCCCCGACAATTACTCGCGCCTAATATCACCTTGTCAATTCGGAAATCATTACTGTTACGATTGTCATGTTTATGTCCGTCGGTAGAAATTGCGCTCGGTCGGATTTCCTCGGTGTTGATTGGCTGCCTGGACTCGTAGTTCGAACTATACCGTTGTCCATTGTTACTCACGCGTGTGAAATCCATTCTCTGTGCATAACGGTCGCTATGGGGACCACCTGACTCAGGGTTCAAAACATGCCGTTCTCCGTTGTAGTTCATGCGTGAGTAATCCGTTCTTTGTCCGAATAGATTACTACCGGTATCACCGTTATACCTGTCGGGACCGTCCATTCGCAATTGTGGACACATTCGAATCACGTGACCAGGGATCAGACAATTCCTGCAAACAACGCGATTAGTACACGTGCGTGACGTTGTGATGGTTGTGATGGTTGCTCTAATCACGAGAGCTGACAATTATACAAACTATAGTCACCATGTGCAGTCCAAATGTCCACACCTCTTAGGGTGCCGATTGGCATGCATGGTCTATCAGCCTTAGGTTAATCCATTGCCAAAGACGGCTTCATCAATATGCGGTTACCAAATTACTTTGCTCATGCTGGGCCCTAAATTGTGTATTTGAATCCGCGTTTTTTAGTGTTCACAAACGCTGGATTGACCACGTAGACATGATATGCACTCGATGATTCGTTTTGCGAGAACAGAACAAAACTGTTTGAGATCATCATCCCGACAGTTCAATTTTCCCACCAGCGAACATTATTTTATTTTGTGTTCTACACAGACGATTTTGGATAACTAAATGGTTATGTGTTCGATTTCAAACTCAATATCGGAGGAGTCCAAATGAAAATTAGTCCAAGTTGGGGGAAAAGATTGGTTTACGGGATGCTCGAAATTTGCCCCTTTCATCAACAAAGGATCTCTGTCCAAGTCCCTCAGATATACCATACCCGTTATCATAATAAAGATGTCTAATCTGATTTGACACCAAACGATGAGAACAATAATAAAGCATGTTACCAAACCGCTGTTATTATTCATCGTAAATGGGCAATGAAATGATAAGCGCTCTTTATCGTTAGATGATCCGGCTGACCAAAATTCAAAACCTGCTGAAAATAATTACTCGATATATTGCTACAAAGACTCTAAGAAGCAACTAATATGTTCGATCTCATTATTTGCTGGTTAAATATTCCAATGAACAGAAACTGGTTCTTGTGGGTTCTGTGCAATTATATTAGATTTTGAACTGGTTGACAGTTTTGCTAGAACTTAGCACCAACGAGAGTTGGCAGTTGTTAGCGTGTTTGAGAAGAAGTTACCAAATGTTCATTGAAACGATGGCTAAGCTAATTTCGCGCTCCGCGTTTTAATGTTTCGCTGTTTCTTAGTTATTGTGTGCGCATGGGCGTTTTATTTATAGAATTGGCATTTTTGGACGGATTAAAAGTCGGAACTGCGACCCGGAGGCCGAGTCCGGTAAAAGGTGTTGGGAATTTCAATTTCCATTTCAAATGTTATTCGGATGCCAAGAAGGGCAAGGCGATTTAATTCTATGAGTTGGTCATTCGTGAAACCAATATATTTTATATTCTGTAATTACAATCGTGGGTATATAATATATGATCTTGAGCGCGTTACCATTTCTGACTATGGTGTTCGTGTTACATACTGTTCTCGGTGGTATTCATGAGTTGAAAAGAACCTTCGCGCGAGCACAAGAACTCCGCCTAACGGCGTCTGTGTCATCAACACGCTCTCTACTCGGGTCCTTCCAACGCACTAATACCTCGAGACCAGGTAATTATTACTTTAAAAATTGATACATTCTATGTTGTCCTTTATTATGAAATATTACTCATTTAATATGTTATGCAAACTTGAATTTTTTTTCGATTACCCGAGTAGAACAACTGGAAAATGTCTAATTATTTTGTAGATCGTATCTTGAAGGCGTTGTTTGTGAATCGGAGGCGATTGATTCATCGGGGACAGAATGCTATAGGGGCTCGGGCAATAAAGTGAGAGTTGAATTTAGAATCACGGATGCGTGTGTGTTAAACTCCAAGACAGAGACTGTAAACACCTGGTAGAAACAAATAGTAATCTATATTGAGGTTGACCTCATGTTTCTTGAATTTTCATGGTATAATTTAAATATCTAATTATATTATATTCAGAGCGACTTGGGTAGAAAACTGTGACTTGACTGTAGAACATTGCACGTGACATGACACCGCGCTGGTGTGGAACAATTTGGGATCGATTTATTTTTAATCAGCAGCACACTTGGGCAACTATTGGCATTATACAACAAATGGCAACATTTTGAAGGGCATTTTTGGGCAAAAAGATTGGTTGAAAAATAAACATGAAATTTAAAAATAAATTTAAACTGAAGCAGTCTGATATAGCCTCCTTTGAGCTTAATTTATCAATTATGCATTGAACCAACATAATATGAAAGATAAAAATAAAGTCATTAAGTGCTAGCTGTATTGAAAAGCAGTCACGCATTTTATTAAATCAAAATTTCGTAGATTTTTGGGGAAATTTGTACATATTTTCCCATTCTACCGCAGTGTATTTTGACCGAAAAAGAGTAGGCTAAAACACGTAGGCGATCCCATTTTTTTTTTTTTTAGAATGTTGTTCTCGTGTACTCTGTCCATGCTTCTATCACAAGGATATTTTTACAATGAATTTTACAACATCTATAAGTATGCCAAACTAAATAATCATTAGACAGTGCAAAACGTGCCTTTTAATCGCTAATTTATTATAAGTTGCCGGGAAAAAAACAATGTGAAATCATAAATACGTCCTTAAATTTGGATTTCGACCACTATATGTGTACATCATCTTCCGATATACATTTTGCATGTCCATACATGCCCTCGGTTTTCATGACATCGACATTAAATCGAACGGTGTTGTAAGAAATTCGTTACCGCGATGACGTCACATCGCGTGCCCCTCAATATCGACCACGTGGCGCGCGTTGTGAAACGAATACAAAACTCTGGAGACGTTTTTAGCAGTCAAATTAAGGATAATGGCTGGGTATATATATCGACAGGACTTTTGCAATGCTGTTTCTTTGGAACCTAAATAGATGCGTTGAGTCGGAAAACTAAAGAAACTAATTTATACTTTTCACTTCGTCTTTAAGTTTTAAGGAGTTAGAAGTCCAACATGCACACGTTTGTGAACCTGTTCTCGGTGTTTGAATATAGTTGAGTGATGATATATAGGTATTGGTAACCTGGACTTTGCGAACACTCAAAAACTCTTCGGTCTTCGGTATGAGTTGGTTATCACTTATGGAATTAGATTGGCATACTCACATTTTGATGGATGAGCTTACTTCAAGTGAGCCTTCTCAAGTTAAATCGTATTGCATGTGTATATATGTTATCATTTAAATTTTGTGTGTGTATGTATATATATATATATATTGTACCATGATGGTCTCCATATTTGGAGGAATAAAACATATCTCTCGTTATAAGACCTATAAGTGAGGAGCCAACTCCCTCCCAAGCGCCATATATATTCGAAATTTTTATGCAATCTCTACTATGCTTAATTCGATTTGCTCGTGAACTGAACACGGTCCTGCATGTTGTCAACCACGGATTGTTGAATTTCTGGAATAATACAGAAAAGTATAGTTTCAGAAGAATCGTAAAAGCCGATGAGACACTTATAATGGTAATAGTGTGCAGCAAATATTGTAGAACTTCCGAGTAAGTCGGTTGGTTACTAGTCCCTCACATGTAGGTCAGTGACTTTAGCGACGTTGTGTCCGCATAATGTGAAATTCAAACTTCCGAGGTCGCTAAAGGAGATGAATGTCTATATCCGCGATATGCTTCCTCAATATCATTCAATAAATAGCACGATTAGATCCGGTTTGTTATTATAAAAAAATATTGAAAACGTGACGGTGAATAGATTATATATCACAGGATGGCAACAAGTTTTCTTATCGCTGGTAAGTTTTCCCGGCATCGAAATAAGTCTATAAATAACTGAAATACATGTACCTTTGTATAAAACATTATATGTTACAGAAAAACGCACTGTAGTCATAAAATATCACTTTGTACACTCAGAATGTTCGGGCCGAACACTTGGTGCGACATATATATTCATTGAAGTTCCGGAATTGGAAACGGAATATTGCGCGACTGTCAGGAAAACGTATATATATTGCGTTATCTTAAAGATGCATAATCCGAATTAAAGCTCTCAAATTACAATTTGTTTGGCTTCGGAGGTAAAATATATCAGATTCGAGTCGAGGAACCTACCTATCAAAACTCAGAGTGATCAGTTATCGATTTTTAAAATCTATTATTTTTCACCACCGGTACTTTTTGGCGACCTGGCAAAAGTCAACGCGAGAAGACGGTCTCGAACCAAATTGCGAGTGAAGATGAATAACTCTAAAATCAAGTGGCTTTTCGTGTTAGATATTTGACAATCCGGCCAAATTTCGTTGAACAAAATGTAGATAAATAACAGGTTTTGGGTAATGTTATATTATAAATAGTTAAATGTGGTTAGCATTATTTTTGGGCAGTTAATCGATTCTGATAACTGAAGCGGCATTTAAACAAAATTGGTTGTTGTTGGAATCTGATGATATGGGAAAATCGAATCGGATTGAGTACCTTTAACTGGAAACTAACTTTAACCGCTTTCTAGGATATGATATTTTATTTCCAATACACATATATATATTACATAATAATGATGACAATTATGGATAATTCTGTCGTATATTGTGGGGGATAACATAATCTGGCAAGATTGTCTTCATGCCATCCCCATATGCAGTATGCATGGTAAATGTAGAAAGTAATAACTTATAGTAAGATGGCCTCGGGTGATCTGTGCACAGATTGTGTGCATATGTAATTTATGAGTTTAGGGCTTAGCTCAAGCGTGTGTGAAAATGGATACTAACCGAGGGTTGTTCAATATCATGTATATGGTTCAAATTCAGATGATCGGGTAGTATTTTTGGCGGATGACGGTACAGGGACTATTGGTTCGTGTAGGTTGATGTTGAACGCGTTATATGTACACTTAACGGGGTACGTTCTGTGGGGCAGATCTATTCATTTTAATCATCGAAATCATGTATATAGTACCATCACATTTATATTGGGAGGAAAATCTATAACGGTCGTCGCTATACCGCATAGGTTCCTCCCATGGTCTACACAGTCTACAAGGGAAATGTTTACGCGACCGCTGATTATAACCGGCTCAAACGAAACGGTCTCAAATTTTACGAAAAGTATAATATTGGGGTTCAAACGAGCTACGTCCGTTTAAATAAACTTTGTATAGAGAAAGTATCTCACTTTCCAGGGATGGGATGTTATATGATGCTTTCGGGTACGACTAACATAAGCATAATGCTTGGTGTCATTGTGACGGAATAATGGAAAAAAAGGAAACCATAAAACCTCTATATCATGGCCCGCGCTTTTACAAATAATTTTAAAATAATCTGATCTTTTCATTATGCGACGATCGCCTCGCACAAAAATATCGTGCAATGTGATATTACGTATGTTGCGAACTACAAGGTCCCGTTCAAACGGTAAATGCAAAGACGTAACTTGGGCGAAAACGTCACTAATTTCGTGGTTCCATTTCAGTCACAGGTTTACAGCTCGCGTTCGGTAGATAGTTGCATTGGAACGCGGATACGGGTAACTGAGTTTAATTAATCTTGTAGTGTATAGCATGACAAATGCGTACACGAAAACCAATGTCAGAAATGGTAACGCTCAAGATCATATATTGTATACCCATGATTGTAATTATAGACTATAAAATATATTGGTTTCACGAATGACCAACTCATAATTCCGTTAAAACAACTAATCCTTCAAATTATTACAACAACTATATACGGCTTGTCACTGAAGGTTTCTCATGCATCTCACCAGAATTCCCAACTACACCTTTTACCGGATTCGGCCTCCGGGTTGCAGTATGACTTTCAAGGCGCGCGTATACATAATGAATGCAAATGGCACCTTGGGTCGAAATTCGATTGGGCTTCGTTGAACACTTTGTTTGACGAAGAAGGCCTGCTTTTGTATGTTTCGAGACGAATATATGCATGCCGTGTCTTTCGGGACATACCGAACATTGTTATGGTATGTTAGGGATGCACGAACAAATCTAAACAATTTCGATCTTCCATACATTATCATTGTGCGGTGATCGCCTTGGAATCGCTTCGAACAATAACGCATGTCAAAAACATTATAAGGTCGGGTTAAATTCCAAAACTTGCCTGTGCACAAGTAATACATACTATAGTTCCATACTTCCTCATATACTTATATTTTTTATTTAATTTGGGGGATAACAGTTACACGTTTGAAAGTTGTCTTAGATTCAATTCGGACGGCAAGATACATACGAGCGCGGTATCCGTGGGCGTATGCTCCGCGTCGTAGCCGAGATGCATGCAGGCTGTCTTAGTCGTGTGCTGGTAAATGGAATGTTGTCCGAACCGTTCGATATTCACCAAGGAACACGACAATGAGAGGTGACAAGCCCGTTCTTCTATCTTGTATTTATTGACAATCTTGTTCGTGAACTTCGAAAGTCTAGTGCTGGCTTATCCGTGGGTGCCATTTCATGCATATCTCCCACAACAGCAGATGACATTGCACTCATTTCCTGGACGAAAAGTGGCATGGATACACTTTTGGACATATGTGATGAATATAGTCGTCGCTGGCGCTTCGACTTTTCAGAAACCAAGAGTGTTATTGTTGTATTCAATGAGACAAAAAACAGGTTTTCGAAGCAAGAGAGATCGTGGGTTCTCGGTGACAAAAAGCTCGCTGAAGTGACACAGTCAAAACAGCTTGGTACTTGTCAGCACAAATTCGACAACAGTAAATCCAGAGGCAATGCTATTTCTGACACACTAAGGAGGGCATACTTTGCACTTGCTGGAAAGTCTGTCCTGAAATCTTGTAGTCCTGTGACTATGACCAAGCTAATGCGATCCGTGGTGCTTCCCAAAGGTTTATATGGGTGCGAACTGCTGCAAGTGTCGAGCGCGACATTGATCCTCACTATGGAACGTTCATTCAGAACCTGTGTAAAACATTTGCAGTCGATGCCGGTTCGTACCTCGACTAATCTGTCTCTCGGTCTTCTAGGCATCATGCCTCTGGAACGAGAGATGCATTTGAAGAAACTAAAATTTCTTGCTGACATTTTCCATCTTCCAGAAGGACACCAGACTCCACTTGAGATTTTTCTATGGAAATTATACAGATGGAAGCTTTTCGGGAGGACTCCATCTGGTTTTGTTGCAGATATTGTATCAATTCTTGTTAGGTATGATCTACACTTTCATTTGGACACATTCCTGGAAACCGGAACGTTCCCGTCGAAATCATATGGAAGAAGTTGGTGAAGACCACTGTCCAAGGCGCGTACAAGAATGAATGGATACGCGACGTCTATGCGGATGAGAATTTGCATTTGGCTCACTTTGTACACAGCGATCCTCTTTCAGTGTGGACTGTTTGGCGTTTGCTAAAGAACCATCCGTCGTTTTCTCGACAACTTAGAAACTTAGCGCTCCTGCTAAATAATGTATTGTCCTCGTGTAATGCAACGACTATACACTCTATGCTATATCGATATTGGGAACACATTGTGAACACTTACGGAACGGAAACTTTCTTGTTTATGGATAGACTCACTGAAACAGCACTACAAGCTTTCATTCTCGGCAGCAACAATATTCTAATGACAAGTGTTATTGCGATACACCGAGACGCAATTGTTATTGACACTGCCGTTTTCCTCTTCCCAATGTGTACTATGGTTAAAGGGATAATCACGCCGACTTGAGTTTGAATGATAACATAATATTGTATTGTAATATATGTATTGTTGTATAGTATATACCACCAAACTATAATATATTCACTAATGCTATCCGACAAGGGAGGTCAATAAAGTATATATATCAAAACAAACAAAATACTGTGACGAACTTCATGAGGAATGCGTATCCCGTGCTTGACGTTAGTTGTTCGACCGGGATCTTGAACAGAACCTGGCTACCAATACGTTATATGTGTGGCCGAACTAAAATGCAAAATAAACTATACAACCTGCTGTACAGATATATGTTGGTGTTAAAGTGGATGTATACCACAACGGTGTATGGTCGATTGTTACAATATTAAAAACCCAAACCAGTCCAATATTTCCAACATTATTATTTTATAAAGTGGCAGTTGGGACATAAAGCTACACGTTTGAAACTCATCGTGAAGTTAATCCGAACGGAAAGGCGAATTTTTTTCTGGATACCAAAAATAAACAAAACACCATGAAGTACAGCACGAAGGATGTGTGTGTTCCTGTGGTTGTCGTTAGCCGTTTTAACGGGATCTTGTAGTTCGCAACCTGCCTATATTGGCCAGGTTCAGCCACAGCTAGCTGACCATGTCCCTTACACGTACATGTTCAAACGATTTAGACGTCTTGTGTAGCAAAGTAAAGTAATCCGATCCACCGATAACAGAATAATATATATCGCTACCAACGTTGTACAGGCCCATTGTACATATTAACACGTGATACAAGTTACGCGTACGAGTGACTGAACTAAAATGCAAACTAACCTACAAAACATGTTGTACAGATATGTTGGTGTTAAATTGCATGTATACCACAACGGTGCCAAATTTAAACATAAGCATCGAACAAAACGAAACCAAAATGTTTTTTTAAGCAAATGGTTAAATGCGAACAACACCGTTTGACAATTCATTGAAAGCCATTGCGATGGTGAACATCCCCAGCAAATTTTATTGAGGTCCTATATATAACACATGGCTGAATTACTCAGACGGGTGGACAAACAATTTAACTTTAAATTTAAACAAAGCAGATCGGAATTACACAGGAATAAAAACAACGACACACTGCTATCAAACCCCTATTAGTGATGCACGCCAAATTACGATCCGATCCGACAACCCATGCATTCTTGAGATATCCGGAAGAGCATTATTCCCAGATAACCAAAACAAAAAAGGATAACTGTAGAACGGAAAACGCGAGCAGCGTCATTTTGGCGCTTTTGAAATTGAAAGCACTCTTGATGGAAAACTACATATAGCACTTCATTCAGGTCCGACAACACATGGCTGAGATATATACATCAATAAAGATGCATCTGATCTCGGATACTTGCAACAACAATTTTTTTTATTGAGCTCGTTTTTTCTCTCGACACGGTTGTATTAGTAAAACACACACGAATCGTATAGTATCACACATACTCAATTTGTATTTGTTCGTCTAACGTCTCTATTTCTTTTCAGCGTTATCTTTGATAGCATACAGTGCGGCATATCAGTGCCCATCTACAGATGGAACGTTTCCTAGTCTCCTTTCGAGAAATTGCGATATGTTCTGGGTGTGTCAGGGAGGCGTGGCTGAGCTCACCAGCTGTCGACCAGGACTTAAGTACAACCCCGAAAAGCGTCAATGTGTCCGCGAGCTTGAAATATCCTGCGAGGTTCTATGGCACATTTTGGGACAACTTCCAATATACATAGCTGACATGGTTCCAGAGAGAACAGCTAGTGCCATCCCCAACTCCGTCATGTCGCATCTGTTAATGAACCAAGGCCATATGATCAACATAGAACAGCAACCAACGTCGATGCTCAGTCGCGTTATAGGCGGAATAGCGCGAGTCTTACCGAGTAGTCTCCGGTTCAAACGTGCTACGTCATCCTCTTCCGGCAAATTTAGCGATAGTAGCCACGATGAATCTGAAGAACATATGTCAAAAAGCGAAAAGGAGTATAAAGAAAAGGAGGAACACCACGAAAAAAAGTACGAAACAGAAGACAAAGACAAAGAATATAGCGATCAAGAACACCACACTAGCAACGAGAACCACAAGGACAAAAAAGTAATAAAGAAGGAGTACTATCATAAGGAGATACTTCCGTTTCCGGTTCCGGTACAGGCCGGTGCAGCTGTTCCGGGTGTGCTCGGTGGACAATTCCCAGGTTTCTTCGGAGGCGGAGTGCTCGGAAACATGATGTTAGGAATGTACCGAGCACCAACATCGCATCAAGGACAGACGATGCAGAATTTCGAAATGCCTGATTTCGAGAAGACGTTTTTCAACTGACGAAATGGGTAAGTTCACATGTAGCTCGTTGTTACGTGATTCTTTTTATCATATGACTCAATCATTATTTACGTTGTTTACTATATTATAAATCAATTTCATATGAACTACTAGTTCATATCACCTTCCGATATTTTGATTGGTTTGTTGACAAAAAGTGTGTTCTGATTAGCTGAATGGCAGCCGGGGGCCGATACTAAATGCAGGTCAAATTCGTGCGCGTCAAATACACGAATCAACGCGATGCCGAAATTCTCACAATTATAATCTTGAAATATATAGTTTTGGACATTGTTATACGATAAATAGAATATGTACTTCGTATTTATCTAATAAACATACGATATAATGTCACAAACTGAGAACAGAATAGCGCACTATATCTTCGCGTGCATATTATTTCTGCTAGTTTACCAGGTGTAATTGGGCTTCCGGTGCAATGAAGTGACGTCACATTAACCTTTTGCTGCCGATGTCATATAGCTATTTAGTGATTTGTGTGCGTTTTGGACATCATAATCAATTTATAGGTGTCATATGATAAATAGAATATGTAATTCGTGTTTCTCTCATATGATATTTATGAAACTCGTCACGAAAATTCTTAGACTCGTTTCATAAATATCATATGAGAGAAACACTCATTTCATATCCTCTATTTATTACATGACCCTACCCATATTCCATTCAATAAACCCATTCTATAAATTGTGATATTAAACGTTCGTTTAATAACAGGAAATACTGCCAGGTGACCTTTGACTTCCGGTTTGTCGCCTGTCTGCAATCCGTAAGCTACGTCTAAAAAAACTATAGCTTCCGATATTTTTCCAACACACTATAATGAATGAAGAGTTTGAAAAGTTATGTCATTAAATATACGCCATTAAATACGCCAGGGAGTCTTTATCTATCTGGGACTATTTCTTTACGCGGGCAAACAGAGCATAACGGTTACGTGAAATGTCATCGCATGCCTTATAAGAAGCCGGTGTTAGTTTCGCGTCCCATTTGTTGATATAACTATGTTATGTGCAGGTTTTGGATCATGTAATAAATAGAATCTACAACTCGTCCCCAGTTTATAGCGCAATTTACAAAAATCGTCAAGTAAATTATGTCTGGTCCTCGCCAAAGGCTCGTAATTTACTGGACTCGTTTTGTAAATTCCGCTATAAACTGGGGACTCGTTGTAGATCCTCTATTTAATGATGGACTGTCTCATTCTAAATACGTTTTATATAGTTTCCGGGGTATAAACTCATATATATGAGTCGAAGACAGCTACATGTTCGGAAAATTTCCGACAAGCCGTGAAATATTTATATAATAGAAGCATTTCCGACTATGCCAAAATAGTGGTCCGATGGGATTATTCCTCCAACACTATTTTGGAATAGTCACATACAAGCCGTGCAATACTTATAATATTTTATCGAACGTTCTTTATGTTGTCCCAGATCCCATATTTAATGTATTTCCTTTTCATCGTAGAATGATTTTAGAATTTTCAGTGTGAATGTTGATGTCTCTTTACCTATTGCTGGTCAAATTCGCGTCAATAAATTGTCCTGATTCTAACTGTATACACATCTTAAATCTTCTTCTTCATGAGTCATTGTTACCATTTTGACTGATTTCCGAAAGCAATGGAAAGCAGACATAGTTGTTGTTAAAGTGATGTGAAACACTCCGGTAGGGTGATGAAATAGAAATGGAGAATAATCATGCTCAAAGTTGTTATTTTTTACGAATATTAATCCAAATTGACCGCAAACAGCGTCATTCTTACATTTTAGTTAAATGCAATAACTCGATGGCGAAATCAATTGTTTTAGTTTATCGCGGATTGTGGCGATTTGAAAATTTGCAGTGTGAACTTAGGAAATTGATAAAAATATCGAAGCGATATTGTGATCAGCGGAGAAAATAAACACGATAAGTGGGGAAAACATCGCGTATAGCATAAACGATTTGTTTACGATCATTTATTGTGCTCTATCTGTAGATTACAAAGACTTTTCCAACAACGAAATGTTTAGATTTTTCCGCGAGGCGGAGTTGACATTCAAATTATCTCCCGGAATAGTGGGCATGCTAAAAATAGATTTCTGGATTTCCCAAGCGATAGTGTGTGTGCTAAAATTAGGAAGCATAGTATCGTGTTGCGGACGAAACTATCGGTAATAGTGAATTTCAAGCAACAAATCACAATCGTGGATTAGGTTTAGATAATCAAGTCAGATAACATATAAATTAATATTGATTTGATATCGATATTTTCTTTTATAATGCGATAACTTTGATCAGTTGGGACACTTTTTCTTTTCTATTATAATACAGACCGTCATGATAAGTGGTCACGCGATCTGCTTAAAGTTCCCCCGCCTGTTATGCTCCAAACGTTTGCGCGGGGCGTAAAATATCCCGAAATAATTATATGTATTATAACAGAAAATTCGAAATAAAATCAATATTGTTTGACAGAAGCGTTTCCGGACAGGGGTCTTCGATTCATATCTTTTTCATAACTATATAGAACTTGTTATGGGAAGAAATAGACCATCTGCAATAACGAAGACACCATTAGTGTTGAAGTAGATGCAGATTCATGATTGTGATTCTACATATTCTATTTGTTACACTATTGTATTCCTTACGATTTGGCAGCGGTGTTATAAGGGTGCTAGTTTGCCATTTTAAGTAAGGGTACGTTCACACGATTTCAAATATACATTGCAGTTTTACAGGCAATTCGCTGTAGATGACTCTATATAGTGTGATAGGATATGAACAACAAACAACTTATAAAATGCACATTCCACAAAGTTTAGTACATACGCAGTGGAATCTATGTAATTACATGAGTCATTATACAACTTACATTTGCCTGAACTTATAGGCTTCAACTATCTAGCAAGACTCACTCGTGAAAACTCGTGGAATTTCGTCGCCGAAATAAGCTATAAAGCAATTAAATACATATATTCTGTCATTCCAAAATTAATCACACAAAAGTGTGCATTACATAGCCAGCTTTCAAGAATTTCGAAAAATTTGCCTGGAAATTAAGCCAGCTGTGAAACGTTCCCCCAAAGAAGTAAAGCGTCATCATGTTCTGGTTCTATTCGATGGGGTGTTTTGATAACTTCAATGATCAGCGGTATATATTTCAAGTAAGTTTCTGCAGCGTGTGAAGTCTGTAATGAAATGGTATGACATGCTCATACGGTATAAAACTGATATTGCCTGACAACTGTGAGCTGTTAATTTAATTTTTGACCAAGATTGTCCACATTTCAGAACCTTTTCGTTAAATGTTTTCAACGATTGCAAATTATGTCTATTCGCATAATGTTCAGCATGGCCGATAAAGCGGTACTGTACACTAAATCCGGTCATTTATTGGACCATCTACATTTATACTCAACAGAATATATGCAAGAAATGAATGAATTTGGGCCGTGGATTGGTGCAAACTACTCCCATGTGCTATATGAGCTATACAAACAACATGGTAGTTATAATGAGTCAACTGGAGTCATAAATTCCTTTTCATTATAATTACCATGTTGTTTTACCTTAAAATTCATAAAGTAAATGAGTGTATTTTGCGCTCATCCATGGCTCAAATTCATTCATTTGTTGCATATATTATGTTGAGTATAAAAGGAGATGGTTCCATAAATGGGCAGATTTAGTGTACAGTATCCCTTTAAGTGGTGCACATCTGTTTTCTAGTTTTCCGATTATCTACGGATTATGATATATTCAAAAATAATTTGAATGCATACTATCGGGTTTATATCCATACATTTTACAGTATTTCGCTAGTTGACGGATAAATGATATGTTACAAACTTATAATCGTGTTATTTTTTTTTGCTTTTCAGTTAATCGATAAATATCGAGGAATATCATAAATGATTTTATGATGGTACCAATACTCTGCGCGGAGTTGTATATTCGGTCACCTTAGACGACAACTTGACAACTGTATCAGAGGTGATGTTGACTATTTTCGAGTTTTAATGTTCCTGCGATCCCTCTGAAAGTTACTACAGTCCGGACTACCTCAATGATGTGCAATTTATGTTCAGGAGAATTATGATTTCCAACCATTTTCTATAAATCATCTTGCACCCTTCAGTCTTTCAGAGTGTTTCCAAACAAGGTGGTTGTTTCCCTCAATGTTTTGAATGAGATCCAAGAACGTATAACATATATAAATACATATGGATACATCCTAGACATAATGAGGCCTGGAAGCACGCTTTGCTTAAATCCCAATAGGCGTCTTTGAAAGATGACGAATATTGACTTCAGTAAATACCAATAAATCCAAATTATTTTAGTGCTAGCTCTTTAAAAAAAAACATCGTCTTATCCAGTATTATACAGCACAGTAGCCTGAGTATGCAAAAGAAGTATCTTTCGTCGTCACCCCTTTGAAGATGTACGAATTTCCATTGGCTAGATTGTCGAAAATTTCTGTATGAATTCTTTAAAATTATGAAAAACGTGTATCCTAACATTTTTGTTTTATTTTCACACATATCTGTTTGTACACTATTGCTGATTTTATAATAAAATAATAAATTTAATGATTTTGTCCTGAATCTTATTCACAGTGGGTATGACCATAGCGTTCGATGTCAATTCACTCGCCGGTTGCCATACATATGGGAGTTGATATGGTAGCAGTACACGGTTTCGAAAGGCTGCAGGGGGTCTGAAAAAAATAGGAGAATAAGTATCTGGGGGACATAGCTAATGTATTTGTATTCAGTGCAGGCCAACACTAAATTTTGTCAGTTGCGATTGCAAGATATTGTTTTTGAAATTTCTACGATAACTGTTTTTCTATTTCAAATACTTCTCAGATCTATCATAGCTCTATCAGACAGAAGAAGCTTATTTACTGGCATTCGCTCTGTCGTCTGCTTTTGGGATGAAAATGGTAAATTGTTGTCAATTTTTGTTTACAATCGGATGTTTTGTGTTTGCAAATCAAGGGGCAAAACTCAGTGAGTACTTCGTGCGAACAAGTCAAAATGCAGACAGTTGCTTACGCCAATCACTGCTCCCTGAAATAAAATAAAATAATCCTGAGGCTTATGCCAATGGTAATGACGTAGATCTGAAGTACACCACCACCTCCCAAAAATTGCTTAAAGTTGCTGGAAATTGTGTATTGCTACCAATAGGTTTAAAGGCACGGGCGGCGTTCGTTGCTGAAATATTCATATTTGTTCAAATCTCCACCAACAGAAGGAATATGAAAATATATATAGTTTTGTTCATATGCCAAACATAATCAGCGCGTAAATAGTATATTGTCGTCAAGACGTACGATGGTGGACGTATACAACAGCCTGCTCGTGTTACAGAAGTTGTGCTTCTGTTTACATCAGGGTTGGGGTAATCGTAATCAGTAATCGTAATCAAAGTAATCGATTGCAAAATTTTGAGTAATCGCCTGTAATCAGTAATCATGACATTTTTTGATTACAAGTATCGATTACTTTCAAATGTACCTGTAATCATGATTACATTTTGATTACTTTTTGATTACTTTTACTAAAATATCCATATGGATGGCTATTGGATACTCATAGTATCACACTGTAGTACTGTGGAGTGTGCACAGATATAAACAACATATCAGAAAGTTAGTAAAATCATTTGTTATATTAGTGGTACACTGTGTATATTCTGACAGTGGACACAGATAACAACACACAAATGCAGAAATATTGAATACAGCATCTATGGCAATAAACTTATGATACAGACAATGACATGTTCTAATATGAATACAATAGGATAGACAACTTTTTTAATTTGATTTATTTCATTATTTATTCATATGCTATTAAATTGGTTGGAAACTAACAATCGTAATCAGATGTAATCGAAAAGTAATCGATTACATTTACTAAAGTAATTGTAATCGTAATAGATTACATTGGGAAAATTGTAATCAGTAATCGTAATCGTAATCATGTAAGTCAAAAGTAATTGTAATCGTAATCGATTACATTGGCATGTAATCGCCCCAACCCTGGTTTACATAATACGGCGCAATTCTATTGGTTAATCACACAAAAATAATATAAACGCTCTTTATTATTTCCAGATCAGGAAACAGTAACAAATAACGCTCTTTATGTTTACCATATCCGGATCTAAACAAAAGCCAGGAACGTAACGTTATTTGCGTTGTTTACATAACAAAGGGAAAATAACATACTGTTTCTGCCATATTTCTTAACAAAGTATGTCTATATTTTACTATTCTTTCTGTTTATGACGGCTTTTGACGGAGGTGCATATAACATACTGGTGGTGCAAATAACATACTGTTTCTGCCATATTTCTTAACAAAGTATGTCTATATTTTACTATTCTTTCTGTTTATGACGGCTTTTGACGGAGGTGCATATTTTAACAACATACCCACCGCCAACACCGCCCGTATCTTTAAATTATTGCATTTTTGATAAACATATCAGTGAAATGTTTGCCTTTGCCACAGTCTGAACTCCGTCTCATTAATTTCATCTACTCGTAAGTTGATTGAAATGAAACATGGTCTAATTTTATTTAGACTGTGTTTGCCACTACGAGGACCTAGTGTTACTACTGACGTTATCCCATCTGATTTGACACTGAATACGTCAAATTTCCTATACTAATTTTCACTCATAAGGCTAATCAAATGAAAGTGTCAAGGACACTCTATCTCCACGTGGAGGGGGTAATTTCATACGACAGCCAATGGAGAGACTCAGATGAAGGATGTGGACTGTATGTGTGCCAAACGATTTAGTCATTCTAAGAGTAAAATCCTAGATGGAAGCCGGCGGCCATGCTTTTCATCGAAAATTGCTCAAATTTGATAGCTCCCACATAAAGATGATTCTAAACATGCTGGTATACTTTATAACAATTCTCCAATAAATGCGGGCTGCATGGTGTGCCGTTGGATTCAAATTTGAAATCCATGATGGCTGCTGGCAGCCATGTTTTAAAACGAATTTCGATAAATAGAAAAAGAGATCACCTCGAAGATCCATATGAAATTTGTAGGGTGTGCTAAAGGATTTAGTCATGCAAAGAATAAAATCCAAGATGGCTGCCGACGGTAAATTTTCAACACAATTCTCTAATAAATGCATACTGCAGGGTGTGAAATCCAAGATGGCTGCTGGCAGCCATGTTTTTGAACGAATTTCGGAAAAAAACAATTGATGGCTCCCATCTAGATCTAGAGGTCACACCGAAGATACACATGCAGGTTGGTAATGATCGGATGAGGGAGGTGGCCTGTAGGATGTGCCGAAGAATTTAGTCATACAAAGATTAAATCCAAGATGGACGCCATGGTCATGTTTTTCAACGAAACATTAAAAAGTTGATGGATACCATCTAGATTATAGAGGTCACCGCGAAGATCCATATGAAGTTTGGTAATGATTGGAAGATCGGATGAGTCTGTAGTGTGTGACAAAGAATTTAGTCATGCAAAGAGTAAAATCCACGATGGCTGCCGGTGGCCATGTTTTTCATAGAAAATTGTTCAAATTCGATAGCTCCCATCTAGAGACGATCTTAAACATGCCTGCAAATTGTCAAAACAATTCTCCAATAAATGCGGGCTGCAGTGTGTGCCGATGGATTCATATTTGAAATCAAAGATGGCTGCTGTTGGTCATGTGTTTTAACGAATTTCGGGGGGGGGGCATTGCTACCATCTAGAGGTCATCCAGAATATCCATATGAAGTTTGGTGACGATTGGATGAGAGGTGCGACATGTAGGGTGTGCGAACGAAAATTTTAACGGACGCTCGGACGGACGGATGGATACACACACGGACGGACGACAATTTAACCCATGGCAATAGCTCAAACATGACTCAAAGTTGAACTAAAAAGAAAACAATTATTAACATTCCACGTCATTCGTAAAACAAAGGCATCGCTAAGACCCATTGGATTATTCAAATTAATATACGATGAGCTGTTAGTATAAATGCATCAATGCTGTGATATGTGGGAACGGAATCAGTTTGAAATACCTGTTTTATAAGAGGCCATATTTCCTCATTATAATCTAACGAAAAAAGTTGTCCGATGCCAAACTGTTGGAAAATTGCTATTACAGAATGTTTTATTCAGAGTACATTGAACATAACGTCTATACACCTGTATTTCGTATATTTATTGACCTATACTGCGTGCTACTATCGGGTTGCTTATACACCCATTGTGGAGGGGAGGGGCTACTGAGTCATGTCCGGTCATAGCATTTAGAAATATCGTGTCCTCATGTTCATTTTTCGTGAAAAAAATTAAGAGAGCTCCGTGTTATATTATTCCCGATATGGTAAAATAAAGAGCGTTTATCCTACTTCTGAGCGAGCAATTGAAAGTAGCTGGAAAAGTGCAATGGCTTTTGCAAGTTTTTGTTAAACGGACATGGCTCATTCGAACTCTTTTTGTATTACTAAATTTGGAGCGACGGATACGATAGGTCGATAAATAAACGAACTATTGATATAATGGCTTGATCTGCGCTGAAAAACACTTGCTAAAAAAGTCACAGCTACCACGAAACGCTCTTTTCTGTTCCATATCGTGCAAATGGCTGTTTTGTGTTTTGGACACAAACACCATATTCACCCAATTGTATTTTTCATTATTTCAATGCGTCTTTTTTTGGTTACATAATGTTCGTAGAAAGGCAATTCAGATATTTATAGACCTATTTCGATACTGGGGAAAATTCAAAAGCGAATAATAGTATGTGTATTTTGGAGCGCAAACCGCCATGTGGCTTTAATGTATAGAAAGACAGTATATTGATAATTCGTGTAATTAACGATCGCCCGCCCCTATCCCTTTTTATAAATTGCATTGGGGAAATTCCGTGGTGTCGGACGAACACGTCGGAGAGAAAATCATAACATGTCGGACAGGCCGAGGCAGTCCTTACCAGACTAGCAGTACTGGTATTATTTTCATATTCAGAAGCTTTTGTCACCACTGTTGTAAATGGTGGTGTCGCGATCCGACAAATTATGAGACTAAAAGTTATGCTACACATTCTGGATGAGAAGACACAGAATGTGATTAAGTTCAACAAGAAGAATGGTGGGACATTCCTTCGTATGCATCTTACACATTGTGAGACCTATTCTACTTTTTCACAATCCAAAATCCAAAAACGCTCATTTGATTGGATCCCATCCCTAACCACGTGGGCTCACTCTAAAATATGGGCATATATACATGTACTTGCATGAAACCCACGATATCCCAGGATTGTGCTCCCTCATATCGGAAACACACATGTCTGTATACGTAAATACAATACATATATTGTCGTAAGCGGGGTTAATCTCATTCTCAAGATGGGTGGGTGGGAAGACAGCACAATTTGTAGAAACGTCCACTCCAGGCAAAGTGCACCAAACTCGGGGTTAGTGTGTTGTTTAGTTGGCTGTATATAGCCTCACACTAACCCTGATCTGGACAAATAAACAAAATATCTATTGTGTCACTTTAATTATCCATATCTTTATTTCACATTTAACTGTAACTTAAAAGTATGATATGCACTGTGTCAATAAACTATATATATATATATATCTATCAAGCATGACATAATAATAGTTACTGATTCGCATTGCAATATGTACAACCGATGCCAGAAGAATGTACCCAAATAAAGACATTTACTTAAAAATTCCTTGAACCGGTGAGAAAAATTATAGCGATTGCAGAAACTTCATAAAACAAACCAAGTGAAGCAACTACCAATCATGGTGGAAGTAACGACTTGGCTAATAGCACTGCAAAAATCAGTGAAATCTGAAATCAGACAAATCTTTATGATGACGTGGTAGTTATGCCAGCATTCGAAAGACTTTCGATAGCCCCAATCCAATGATAAAATATTAGAATATAAAGGTCTAGTGAAAAAGACAAATACAGCTGATAAACAATGAAAACATAAATACCAAATCGACATATATACTGATGGCATCCATCGAGAGAAATGGTGCGGCTGAATTTTAGTAAGCCTTATTAAGAGTGTACTGAATCCGCTGGTGGGCTTGTCACCTTATGAAAAACATAACAGAAACGTGCCGCCCTATGATCAACTCAACAGGTATGAAAGAAGTGAAACTCCACAAATGAACAGGACCCAGGTGTTAACGAACTGGTTGGATTGTTTACCACAGCCCTCAGCACAAATTTGGGTAGACCGCCATTTATATATAATAATTATTCTAGATATGGCCAGGTCACTAATAACCAGTAGTCTAGTTATGGTCACAACTATCATCAAAACTTTCAAAAATTATATTACCCAAACTACTGCTGATCTGGAATGTGCAGATTCAACATTTTGTCAATTATTATTTTTGCTAACATTGGCTGCGGACACACGTATCACAGTAGCGATGGCATTGTAGGTGTGACAATTTATTATGGTGGAGTTTGATGACAATTGCTCGTCATAATGAATATGCCAGAGCTAGCCATGTCGCCCGATGCATATTCGCACAATGAGTCTTCCAACGTTCGTTATAATCAGCCTTTTTCTTGTTTTGGTCCTTGTATAGTTCGCGTTGATTACTCAAGATACTTTCTCTCAGCTGAATTTCCTCCAACAGTTCCGACACAGCTTCATCGGCCCACATGATAATGTTAGCGGAATTTTGCGTAGAACTAAACGTCGCAAAATAAAACCGCAATTGGGGAACTGTCTTAAAACGTATAAACATGCATTGAGATCATATCAATAACAAGTCCTACGTGTATTATATGTTAGTGAATGAGGGATTGCCACGGTCAAACACAATTCTGGAAGATCGATAGTACAATTATATATATATATATATATATATATATATATATATCGTAGAGAATACAATGTAGCAAAACGTAACGAGCAGAGATCAACCTTTGTGCAACGCGTTGGGTTAATTGGTCCAGTCGACTCATTGTGCGGAAACTCAGCGAGCAACATGGCTAGCTATGGCACAGAATTGTGTCGACCGATTGTCACCAAACTCCACACACACTATTCCATCGCTAATGTGGTACGTGTGTCCGCAGCCATTATACTACATTACATGGAAGTTAAAAGTATTTGAAAATATTCGTTACCTCTACTCTACTTAGTATCGAGTATTCCTTGATTTATTATTATACGAAATACATATTATCTAGACAAATTCTAGTCATTATTAAAGATATAGATTGCTGGTCTTAAAATCCCACCAGTATCTTGAATAAAGATCACACTTCCACGTGACTAATTTCAAAACAAACTAGAGTATAACTATACATGCCAAAGCAAATAACATATGGAAATGGAAATATTCCAGTATTTCGCAAATATATTTTAATAAATAAATAAAACATAAATATATAAATGTATGATTGATGATTGGTGTCAATTCCAGTCAGTCCAATAAATATTCTCTTGTTGAACACACGTGTATTAATATATATTGAACTATATTAGTCGCTACACACGCAATATGTATTCATTATTAATGTGCTCTGTGTGTTGTTGCTTAATGCTCAGCATTTACATTGATGTATATATAATTTAGTTAAATGTAAAATTTTGGTGTTTGGAATATTCATGGGTTCTCTCTAGAGAAATGGGAGGACGTTATTCATAAATATATAATTTTGATATTTTTTTTATTAACAGACACATGGTCATCTAGTGATTCAAACAATAACATCTACGGTTATAAAGCAATACATGTGCCAGGATACGAGGCAGTAGGTCAAGTGGTTTAATTATTTATTATACAAATAATTTACATGTTAATGGTGCAATCACAATTTTAATCTCCTCACCACACTGCATTGAATTAAACTTGATAAAAACAAGTGTGGACTACCAGAAGGCAGATATTTAGCTTGTGTTTGCACCAAACCCATAGCACATACCAGTAATCTAGGTGGTGATACATTTTAACAATTCCAAGAAATCTTGGCTAGAATCATGAAGCTTGGGCGAGTCATTTTGATGGGAGATTTTGATGGGCGCACGGGACAACTATATGTCTCACTTGATAATGATATTCATACGCAAAACCATACTGACTACATATCAGAATATGATATCGATATACCGTATATGTCAAACATAGATAAATAAATAAATACTCAAGATAAAGAGCTGATAGAGCTCTGCAGATCAACACAGATGGGGATTCTTAATGGG
Source organism: Siphonodentalium dalli (assembly GCA_032622095.1). Classification (NCBI taxonomy): domain Eukaryota; kingdom Metazoa; phylum Mollusca; class Scaphopoda; order Gadilida; family Siphonodentaliidae; genus Siphonodentalium; species Siphonodentalium dalli. The sequence continues at coordinate 113,916,251 of CP136064.1, forward strand.
AGGTTAATGGGTGTCTCACTTGGATATTATACTTGCTATACCGCTATGGGATGAGGCACAGTTTATCATTTTATTGTTTCTGATAGAATGTTCGTTGATGTTTTGTTTTTAAATATATCTTTACCGAATGAGATGTCTGATCATGCATTACTGTGGATGGGTCTAACAACAACATAATTTGCTGATACTAGAGACTTTGTGTCAACTTCTGAAAATAATACTAAATTGAATGGAAAATGTGTGTGTGTGGGAGGAGCATCAAAGTTGAATTATATCGATGCCATTGGCGATGACACTACTCAAAAATTGGTTCTTGAATTCGCATGCTAGGCGGATTGATAGCCTCACTATTTTGTTCAGTGAAACTATACACCGAGCCTTACAAAGGTCTGTAAAGTATACACCTATCAAAAATACCAGAATCGTAAGAAGTATAAATGTAAATGGCTTAATGCAAGTTGTCATACTACGAACAAAGAACTCAGATCAATGGGGGAAAAACTTCAGTCTACCACTAACAATTACGATTGCGATTATTTTAAGACCTTCTTTTCATAGCCTTAAAAGGGAGTACAAAAACTAATAAAGAAAACGATATTTGATTTTACTAAAACAATTTTGTTGACGATGTAAGTAATATGGAAAACAGTAAGACAAAACAGTTTTGGCGTAAAACCAGTAACCTGAGAGGTTCTAACAATGAGCAAGAAAATCCAACTAGTTTAGAAAAATGGCATATATATATCACAGAACTGTTCTGCGCACACGGAAGTAATTTCCCCGATGATGAACAAGAAATAACAGGAAATCCCTTGGATTTTCCATTTTAATGTAAGAAGGTTCGAGATGGTATCTTGAGATTAAAATCAAACAAACAACCTGATTCTGAATGAATTCATCAAACTTGACAGCAGTGTACTTTTTCCAGCCTCAGTTAGACTATTTAAAGATGCATAGTCCGAATTTACTATTTCCTTGGCTTCGGGGGGGGGGGGGGGGGGAAACATATTTGATTCGAGTCGAGGAACCCACTCATCAAATCTCAATGTGATCAGATATCTATTTTTGAAATCTATTATTATTCACCACCGATACTTTTTAGTGGCCCAGTAAAATGTCGACGAGAAGACGTTCTCGGACCAAATTGCGGATGAAGATGGATGACTCTGAAATCAAGTGGCTTTTTTGTGTCAGATATTTTACAAACCGGCAAAATTTCGTTGAACAAAATGTTGATAAATAACAGGTGTTTGGCAATTTGATACTATAGTTGACTGGTTAGCATTATTTTGGGCAATTAATCTATTCAGATAACTGAAGCGGCATTTCAAAAAAAAATTGTTGTTGTTGGAATCTCATGATATGGGGACCATTCAATCGGATAAGTACCTTTAACAGGATTCTTACTGAAGGAATATTTCCCAAATCATGGAACATAGCAGTTATCTCCACTTGAATGAATGTATAAATTATCGCTCATTAAACCTAACTACCAGCAGTTTTGGAATGTTATTCACATTTCTATTGCAGAAACGACTAAATTGCTTGTACATATTTCAAGCAGGATTCTGACCCGATCACAGAGCATGGAGGAAAATAGTTCCAACATTTATACTGAATTAAGCTTAGAGTAGTAGAATTAAATATGATTTGGTGACATACTCTTAGGCACATATTGGTTGATACCTATGTGAAGAAGGGTACAAAAAACACTAAACACGACACGATGGTCGATATCCCGGACTGAGGATGGCTAATTACCTTAAACGCTAATTTGTGCTAGTGCACTTCCGCCGCTTGTCTGGAAAAACAAATCAAGTTAAAGATACGGGCGGCGTTGGCGGTGGGTATGCTGTTAAAATATTCACCTCCATCAACAGCCGCCATAAACAGACAGAATAGTAAAATATAGACAGACTTTGTTATTATACCAATCAGAAATATGGCATAAACAGTATGTTATTTTCAAATGTTTTTCCTTTGTTGTGTAAAAATATAGCAAAAAACGTTACAGAACCTGGCTTTTGTTTAGATACGGATATGGTAAACATAAAGAGCGTTATTTGTTACTGTTTTCCTGATATGAAAATAATAAAGAGCGTTTATATCATTTGTGTGTGATTAACCAATAGAATTGAGCTGTGTTATGTAAACATAAGCAAAACTTCTGTAACACGAGCAGGCTCTTGTTTACGTACACCATCGTACGTATTGACCATCAAACCCAAGAAACAGAAATGAATCTTACTAAGGCATGCAACAGATGCTAGAGCTGTCAATAACATTGTAGAATCAGAGAAGTTGTTGAAAAGTATGAACATTATCCACTTTTTAAACTTGTCTTTGATCATCAAATTCGTGCTCTCCCACTGAAATATCGTACGAAATTCCTGACTTTTCCTGTTTTCCAGACCGTCGGTGGAAAATTTGCACTTATTAAACGGCATAGCTATAAAGGGCCCATGCTGTACTAAATTACCGATTGAGCTGAAATTTGACAGTTATGGTCGCTTCCATATGAGAACTGCACATGTCAAACTACAAGTCCAGACAAGGTCAGGGTCATGCGTTTTGAATATCGAACAGCGAATATCCAATGCAAAACATTCATTCCATATTCGCGACTTAAAAAAATTAAAAAATTCGTTTTTTGCGTAAGGGCTGCGCCATGGGTCCAATTTGTGCTCTGCCACGGAAACATCGTCCGAAATTCCGCGCTTTTCCTGTTTTCCAGACCATAGGTGGACTTTTCAATTACACGAGATTGCTAGCTAGAGAAAATATTCACGTTTACGGTATAGCTGGAGAGAGCGCAGGCAAACTACAATTCCAGATATGGTGTGCATCAGGTTTTTTTTATTATCAAACAACCAATATCCGACTGACATTCGTTCGATATCCAAACTGAAACTTTCCTTTTCCCAGTTTACTTCAAAACCACTGGTACCTGTGGTGCAATATAACCCTTTTCAAAAGAGTATATCAACAAATGCCAGACATATATTCAAGACTGTAGTTAGTTGACTATGTTTGATTTATGAGAGGAATTGCAATAAATGTAGCAAACTCATATGTACACGCATATCCCCGTCAATGTATATAGCCTGGTCTGTATTTGGCTATGTATACATGTTGTGTTTATATGTTGCATGTATTATTGTTTGCATTTAAAATTAAAATAAAGGATTTATAGACAACAGATGCAGCGAAAGACATTTTGCCAATATAATATAGTTGACTTGACATTAAAAAAATATGAGAACTGTTCTGGAACTGGCCGATCCATATTTGACCGCCGATCGGCCTAAAATCCTGTATAAAAGTGGCTCCACTAGAAACCATAACCAGCGCACAAGCTGTGCAATGTTTCCTGTTTGGAATATGTCAAACTAACATAAGTGTTGGAATTGTCAAAAGGTCGAGGAGTGCCGTCCACTGACAGTTTATGAGTTATGAAACTCAGTCAGGTTGTAACTTACGGACACTATACCCCGACCTTTTGTTAGTTAAGAACCTTTTCTGTTTCCTTTTTCGTTTATGACTGATTTTCGAATCGTATAAGTTGTTGGATCAGAAGGTTCAACATATTATGTTGCTTCTTTACAAGTATGATGGTTACAGATTGAAAAAGCTGCTACAGTTTTCCAGTTATCCACAATCGTTTGATAGCGGTGAATGATCGTGGAAATCTTGATGAAGAAATAACGATATTCCTGAATTATGTAAATGGTTACTTATTGAAATCAAGTTGAGTAGTGCACATTTGCGTGTTCATTTAAATTTCTATATCCTTTTAGCTTTCTTGCGATTGTTGAACTATGTATGACACGCCTCAAATGGTGTTCTGACAATCACCAACAAAGTAAAATAGAGGTAATAACGTCGAAGTTAACAATACGCAATTCGCCTTTGTGCGAATCAGATCAAGCGAATATAGTCAAATTTTAGTTTAGTTTATATGTAGTTCAACCAAAAAACAATACAAACGAACTTATCTTGGAACAAACATTTGTTAGTTAAGAACCTTTTCTGTTTCCTTTTTCGTTTATGACTGATTATCGAATCGTATAAGTTGTTGGATCAGAAGGTTCAACATATGTTGCTTCTTTACAAGTATGATGGTTGCACATTGAAAAAGCTGCTACAGTTTTCCAGTTATCTACATTCGATATGATAGCGGTGAATGGTCGTGGAAACCTTGATGAAGAAATAACGATATTCCTGAATTATGTAAATGGTTACTTATTGAAATGAAGTTGAGTAGTGCACATTTGCGTGTTCATTTAAATGTCTATATCTTTTTAGCTTTCTTTCGATTATTGAATTATGTATGACACGCCTCAAATGGTATTCTAACAATCATCAAAAAATAAAATAGAGGTAACAACGTCGAAGTTAACAATACGCAATTCGCCTTTGTGCAAATCAGATCAAGCGAATATAGTCAAATTTCAGTTTAGTTTATATGTAGTTCAACCAAAAAACAATACAAACGAACATATCTTGGAACAAACTTTTGTTAGTTAAGAACCTTTTCTGTTTCATTTTCGTTTATGACTGATTATCGAATCGTATAAGTTATTGGATCAGAAGGTTCAACATATGTTGCTTCTTTACAAGTATGATGGTTGCAAATTGAAAAAGCTGCTACAGTTTTCCAGTTATCTACATTCGATATGATAGCGGTGAATGGTCGTGGAAACCTTGATGAAGAAATAACGATATTCCTGAATTATGTAAATGGTTACTTATTGAAATCAAGTTGAGTAGTGCACGTTTGCGTGTTCATTTAAATGTCTATATACATTTAGCTTTCTTTCGATTATTGAATTATGTATGACACGCCCCAAATGGTATTCTAACAATCATCAAAAAATAAAATAGAGGTAATAACTTCGAAGTTAACAATACGCAATTCGCCTTTGTGCAAATCAGATCAGATCAAGCGAATATAGTCAAATTTCAGTTTAGTTTATATGTAGTTCAACCAAAAAACAATACAAATGAACTTATCGTGGAACAAGTGAGCTATATACATACACCTTAAAATGTTATCTTATTCCGAATGTATGTTATTTATTCCTCAGTTTGGTCAGTTCTGTAAACTAGAACTCGATCTGGGTGACATTAAAGGCCACAAGAAGGAGAAGACGATTTAATTCACATTGGTAAATTTTTGACAAAGTTGATTTGTTTTACTTGATTGAAAGTAACATATATATCAAATGATAAAATTGTATAGATTGGAAGAAAGAACCGTATTCAACAAATGGTATCATGGTGAAATGATAATAGCTAGTCTTCGTTGTCGAGAAAGCAAGCCAACTAAAACCATGTAAACTCAATCACAAATGCAAGATTACCACTCTGACGATCTTTTGAGTGACAGAAGAATAATAGAACCCATAATTATTATATCTTTATTTCCTCCAGTATATGAAGATTTATAAATCATGTAACAAATAATCGATATGTACAGAAATATGAATCAATAAAGCTGAATCATAGTAATTGATGTCAATATCCGACACTGGATATATCTACATATATGTACACATGGTGAATATGATGAGGTTGGTGGTGATGGCGATGGAGGTGAGTTTGATGATAAATGATGCTGATGATGTGTGTGTTATCAGCGATGGCGATGTTGTTAATGGTAGTGATGATGGCGATGAGGATTATTATTATGATTATGATGATAGCGATGGTGTGACAATGCTGACACCGAAGGTGGTTTCCATTTCGTTGATTATGATGCTGATAATGACGATATAAATGATGATGACGGTGATGATGACGGTGATGATGATGATGATGATGATAGTAATAATAATGAAGCGGGTAGCGTATTCACATAATCATTTCAAATGATATTCAGTAGATGGCTCTCTTTGCACGCACTGTCATATATATCGCCGTGCCAATGCTCATTCGATTCATTATTTATTATTTGATACACGCCATGGTCATATTGGTGATATATCTGCGTTAGTCGCGAAAACAATCACGGTGGTTCAAAGTTAGTTAAAAGCTCGCCTAGTGGTGTGTTAGCAAGATTAATGCCGATTTCTAACTGTGTTAGAATGTGTTTTCGTTGAGCTATAAAACTGTATGTTTGCCACAACTGTTCAGTGACAGTGACAATAAAGTTTATAAACGAGTCAGTACAGTCAATTGCTTCTACCAAGCTATCGTGGACTTGGGATAAGTGTAAAGATATCATATCGTCAGGAGACAGTTCTTCGATAGAGATAAATAACTGCAATACGTATTGGTCAATTAATGCATAGAACATGTCATTGCGTATGTTAACCAGGGCGTTGCACTCAATAAGGATGTGCATAATTTTGTCGGTGTATGACTTTCCACATAGCGGGCAAATTCCTGCTATGTGGAAAGTCATACACCGACAAAATTATTGAAATCAAGTTGAGTAGTGCACGTTTGCGTGTTCATTTAAATGTCTATATACATTTAGCTTTCTTTCGATTATTGAATTATGTATGACACGCCCCAAATGGTATTCTAACAATCATCAAAAAATAAAATAGAGGTAATAACGTCGAAGTTAACAATACGCAATTCGCCTTTGTGCAAATCAGATCAGATCAAGCGAATATAGTCAAATTTCAGTTTAGTTTATATGTAGTTCAACCAAAAAACAATACAAATGAACTTATCGTGGAACAAGTGAGCTATATACATACACCTTAAAATGTTATCTTATTCCGAATGTATGTTATTTATTCCTCAGTTTGGTCAGTTCTGTAAACTAGAACTCGATCTGGGTGACATTAAAGGCCACAAGAAGGAGAAGACGATTTAATTCACATTGGTAAATTTTTGACAAAGTTGATTTGTTTTACTTGATTGAAAGTAACATATATATCAAATGATAAAATTGTATAGATTGGAAGAAAGAACCGTATTCAACAAATGGTATCATGGTGAAATGATAATAGCTAGTCTTCGTTGTCGAGAAAGCAAGCCAACTAAAACCATGTAAACTCAATCACAAATGCAAGATTACCACTCTGACGATCTTTTGAGTGACAGAAGAATAATAGAACCCATAATACCTGCATAATGAAAAATATAGAAATATATACTTATCTATGTATATACACTTACATAATGACAATCATAGATCATAATGGTCATAACCATGCTTATATAGACATATTTACTGCTGTATTGATGCATATTATACGATTTAAAGGTGCATATGTGATCCATACTGATTTTCTCTAATGGATACTACTGTTTGTGACCAAGAAATGGTCATTTGCAATTTGATGTCAACTGTCCATTAAAAGTACCAGAAATATTTGGAATAAATGGACATTGAATTCCATGGCTTACATATATTCCATCTTCAATGTTGTATTAGCCAAATAAGTTATATTTATCCAATCAAATCCATAATTTATTTCTTAAGCAATGTTCTTTTATCTCAATGTATTAGACGTCCACATCAAAGCAAAATGGACCCATTGTCTTAACTACAACACTTCCGGTAAAAATGGCGACCAACAACAACATGTTATTTTGACGGCGGAATGAAACGCATTAAGACAGCATATTAATGGCCCGCATAGGCAAGTAATGGTCATCACTCCGATTCCAAATATGCAGCAGATGAATATTGCCCGACAATTGGTGTTTTGTGTGTGAAAATCGCCGTTTAAAGATATCTTGAACTTCTGAAGTTGTCGCGTGCAATTCAGGCCACGCCAAATTAACTATTCAACAAATATAAATTCGTCCACAAAGTGTTTCAAAATGAGCGGTGACGATTCAGCTATTTCGGCAGTTCAACCAAAAACTCTTCCAGAAGTATCAAACGATGAGTTGAAACAACTAATCGTCAATATGAATAAGACAAATTTTGAAACTATTAACACAAAATTTTTAAATATTTCAACAGAACTTTCTAAAATCAATAACAAAATTCATAACATAACTGATGAACAAATTGAAAACAGAGCTGCATTATCATCAATGGAAGAAAGAATATCAGATATAGAGGATAGTGTTATTCCACAACTTGAGAAGAAATTATTGGCAAAACATTCTGAATTATCTGAAAGGGGTCTCCTCAGAGAAATCCATGATAGAAAATACAACATTTTGGTATATGGTATAGGGGAAACGAAAGGTGACCATATGATGTGATCAAGAACCTCCTGCTAACCAACCTGAAACTGGATCCTTCTATCGCGGACAAAATTGTCGATCGTTGTGTAAATGCGCATAGATTGCCAGTAGCACGTCCAACAGGAACACCACTCAATATGAAACCTCCAAATCCGTTTATAGTAGTGTTAGCTACAGACAGGGACAAACAGAGAATTTTACAGGCAACCGAGCACCTCTCACCACATAGTAAAATCAGTATCAGAACTGATCTTCCTCCAGAAATGAAGCGTGAACGTGGTCGATTAAGCAGCATGGCATTTCATATTAGACAGAAGGAGCATAATAAAACCCGGATCAGAGTGGTTGGTGTCAGAGTAATCCTGGAAACTAAGGATAGTACTGGAAAGTGGGTAGAAAGAGATACACGATCCTGATATGTACCTTGTAGGATTGTATACTTAAATTGATCATATACACCACTCCTTTTTCATGTGATATGCACCATTATTGATGTAACCTATGCTAGTATTTCAGACATTTTGGGCTTGCTTGGTGAGTCGACCATTGCAACTTTAATTCGATATATACTTCTTAGTATTCAAATATCATGAACTATGATGAATCGGACACATGGATCATATAGTCCAATATAACTTTTTTGCATAACTTAAAACCCAAGAAATTTATCTGGAATCTCCTATATGCATCTTGTATAACTTGGATATACTTACATTGATTACATACTATAACTTGCCACACTTCTTCGTGTGATATGCACCATTTAGATGAACCTGGATTGGTATCTCTGATTTACTACCCTTGTAACTATAATTCGATATATACTTCTTAGCATTCAAATATCATGAACTATGATGAATCGGACACATGGATCATATAGTCCAATATAACTTTTTTGCATAACTTAAAACCCAAGACATGTATCTGGAATCTCCTATATGCATCTTGTATAACTTGGATATACTTACATTGATTACATACTATAACTTGCCACACTTCTTCATGTGATATGCACCATTATAGATGTAACCTGGATTGGTATTTCTGATTTACTACCCTTGTAACTATAATTCGATATATACTTCTTAGTATTTATATATCATGAACTATGATGAATCGGAAACATGGATCATATAGTCCAATATAACTTTTTTTTATTTTTTTATTTTTTGTGCATAACTTAAAACCCAAGAAATTTTTCTGGAATCTCCTATATGCATCTTGTATAACTTGGATATACTTACATTGATTACATACTATAACTTGCCACACTTCTTCATGTGATTGTGATATGCACCATTATTGATGTAACCTATGCTAGTATTTCAGACATTTTGGGCTTGCTTGGTGAGTCGACCATTGCAACTTTAATTCGATATATACTTCTTAGTATTCAAATATCATGAACTATGATGAATCGGACACATGGATCATATAGTCCAATATAACTTTTTTGCATAACTTAAAACCCAAGAAATTTATCTGGAATCTCCTATATGCATCTTGTATAACTTGGATATACTTACATTGATTACATACTATAACTTGCCACACTTCTTCGTGTGATATGCACCATTTAGATGAACCTGGATTGGTATCTCTGATTTACTACCCTTGTAACTATAATTCGATATATACTTCTTAGCATTCAAATATCATGAACTATGATGAATCGGACACATGGATCATATAGTCCAATATAACTTTTTTGCATAACTTAAAACCCAAGACATGTATCTGGAATCTCCTATATGCATCTTGTATAACTTGGATATACTTACATTGATTACATACTATAACTTGCCACACTTCTTCATGTGATATGCACCATTATAGATGTAACCTGGATTGGTATTTCTGATTTACTACCCTTGTAACTATAATTCGATATATACTTCTTAGTATTTATATATCATGAACTATGATGAATCGGAAACATGGATCATATAGTCCAATATAACTTTTTTTTATTTTTTTATTTTTTGTGCATAACTTAAAACCCAAGAAATTTTTCTGGAATCTCCTATATGCATCTTGTATAACTTGGATATACTTACATTGATTACATACTATAACTTGCCACACTTCTTCATGTGATTGTGATATGCACCATTATAGATGTAACCTGGATTGGTATTTCTGATTTACTACATGGGCTTGCTTGGTGAATCGACCCTTGTAACTATAATTCGATATATACTTCTTAGTATTCAAATATCATGAACAATGAGGAATCTAACACATGGATTATATAGCACAACATAACTGTTTTGCATAACTTAAATCCCACGAAATTTAACTGGAACCTCTTCGTGTGTGGTTGTATTGGTCTCGGTCCATACCTTATAGGGCTAAGATTCCTTTATCGCCCCTTCCATTACCCTTTCAGGAAGGGGTGAGTAATAGGGGAAATCTTACCTCTGTCTGATGGTTTAATTTTCAACCATACGCAGACTAGAATGTGGACCGACACCACTATTTTGCACTGAGTGGATCTCCATTTCCCTAATGTCTCCTCCACTCAGGAGGATGCATGTAACGGGATCAGGAGTTTCTTTTTATTTGCAAGCACCTATACACTTGGATATTCTAGCTTTGTCCGTGGCAAAATACAGGACATTATACACTTGATATAAGTGGCGTTACACCCATTTGTTTATGTCAAAATAGCATATACTTAATTATTATACATATATTATATGTGTGTGACCGTGCTATTTTATATACCAAATCAGTATATGCCTTTATTACATGCTACACATGTATACTAACTAAGTTATTAAACCTAACTCACTAATATACATTTTATAGCCGCATTGTAATCATTTCATTCCGCGTACTTGGTTCATTCCATTTCGCGCTATTCCGTTCTGCACATTCCCCGTTTTCTAGTCTCATTGCTGATCTGTATTTTGCTATTTCCTATTTCCATCTACGCCCAATCTCTTACCCGCTTAAGTCTTCCTCTGTCTTGTTCATCGCCCAATCTGAGATCTAACTGTCGGGAGACTAAGTTGTCTTAGCCAATCACAGGTAAGCTTATTTGCCGCCTTTTGTCAGTTCATAATTATGTGTTTATTATCATTAAATAAAGTTGAATTCCTTAAAAAGATTCTTACCTCAATGTTTTTATGTTCACTTTATAAACTCCACTGAGTCATCTTTGTCATGTATTGAATTTGATATCTTTTGTTAACAGTTCATAAATTATGTATGTCTCGTGTTCGTTATTATATTATATACACTTTATAGTGTGTTTCAGAACGAAAACAAAATGAATAAAATCAACAAATTTGTAAATTTAAAAACAATTCAAACGTTGTTGTATTCCATGTCCCAGCCCGGACATATACACCAAATTTCAATAATATTCATTGAGAAACAACGGACCAAACGCCATATAACACCCCGTATGCATCTTTTATTCCGAGTTGGCCTTTTATTCCGAGTTGGCACGCGCCGATTGGGCGAGTTAGCCCTGGGGCGAGTACGCCGATTCCGACACCTTTTCTATTTGCAGCAGGTTAAGTTTACGCGTAATTTAATTTACAAAGTTCCCCAATTGGTATCGTAAATAGACCGACCTTATTTGACAGAGAATGCCTCTGTTATTGATTATAAAGTTGCTATACATTAAAAACGACAATTCACATGCTCGTTCAAGCGCAGTAGTCTATTTTCCCCATGTTAAAGGACATCCACAAATACTAAATAACGCTAACTTACTGCCGAATGTTTTACACGACAACTGTTAACATATTTGGGCTGAATTAATCTGACGCGGTATTATTCCTCAAAATAAACAACAAAACCATCGTTACTTGGAAATGTAGTTTGGGCTAACATTTACATAAATCCTCCACATCATTATTCCGACACACACGTCAGATGAAAAACTCACATGAAGTAACCGGCCAAATTGGCCGAAATAATATTTGCAGCGGAGAACTCTTAATTAAGGGTGCTCGGTCCGATCGGGGGACCCTGTATTGCTATTTCCTTGGTTTTGGGTGTGGGGTGTTTGGTTCGGGTCGGGGAGCCCGCCGGTCGGGGCTAGGAGGGGTTGGGTGTCGGTATTTGGAGCCTGTTAATTTTCGGGGATCTATCCCGGGAGTTGGTGGTTTCGCGTAGTCGGGGCGGGCGGGTTGCGGGTGTGGGATAGATGTCTCTAGAATCGAGTGATTATTATTGTTAATGGTAAGCACTTGGTTTTGGAGTTGTCCGTCTTGTGCCCGCGATTTGTTCGCTTGGATCGGGTGGTTCTGCTGGCTTGTGGGGGGTCTCCGAGGGTTGGTGGACTTGGGGAATCGATAGCTGATCGTTCTGGGCTTTGATGGGTGTGTTCCTCGACTCGAGTCGGATACCCCCCCCCCCCCCGGGCCGGGGGTGGTGATGCGGGGACCTCTGGTCGGATTGAGTACCTTTAATATATAAACATAATGTTACAAGTAATTGGTCTGATAATTGCGTTGTTGGGAAGATTCGGTCTGGATTTCGCGCCTGGTGTGGTGCCCATAACCGGCAGTGCACGGCCGGTGCTTCGGGGTGTGGGGGTGATTCCGGGTGCGGAACTTTTTCGGAATTTTTTCGGATTATTTTTGTTTTTCGAAACCATTCATGTACATTGTTGCTGCTATACCTATTAATACCAGAATATAAACACTAGCAAATTTTGGATCATATCATTAATAGAATTTACAAAAAGCCTCAATTGATATAAACTAGAAATACGTGTGCTGTCAGCGTAGCATTTTGTTACCAAAGTGACATATACTTAAGTATGGGATATTATACTTGGATCAATAATTGCTATAGTTTTGGCATACTGGGCTTTGGGGGAATGATAGTTTACTTCTATTTTGTCTTGATTTTTGCAGATAATACGACATCTTCGGATTATAGGCAATATCGAGTGGGGTACCTGGAGGGTGGATTTTGTCATGCTAGCCTGCTTTGTGGGATAGCGTCGCTGAACTTGCCCTCTGGGGATCTCATTCTGCAAATACCATGCATCATGTTTTGTACCTCAATTACTATATTTGATTTTTATTCATTTAGTTCTAGACATTCAATATTTCACTACAAGTTCACTATAACAATAGACTGTAATTGTTATATTCTTGACAATGGCTGAGACTAATTCAGAAAGCACTGTGGCACTCGGCACGCTGGATGAAGATCCCAATTATAACCTGAAAAAACTTATCTCTGGTCCAGGGGGACTAGACTTTGGTGAACAAGAAGATGAGAATATCTTACAAATACCCAATTGTCAGTATTTTTCTTCAAAATCGTTTCATGATAACGTATCTACAAGTGATGACTGTCTATCTGTTTTTCACCTGAACTGTCAAAGTCTTAATTCGCACTGGGATGATTTTAATACTCTAATGTTTGAATTACAAAATAATAAATCAAAATTTGGAGTTATTGGCCTAACTGAAATCTTCAGGACTCCGGATATTATTGATTTTCCACTTAATGGATACCATCCATTAATTAAACGGTGCCGTCCGGATGGAGATGACTGTCACGGCGGTGTTGGCATGTACATTCGAAAAGACTTATCTTATAAAATCAGAGAAGATTTAACAACATTTATTCCTCATGTATTTGAGTCACTTTTTGTTGAAGTGTTGACAAATAAAAATAAAACGTATATAATTGGAACAATTTATAGGCCTAATACAGCACCAAAAGCGGACCTAGATAAATTTATCAACCTTATGAATGAGAAAATGGACCAAACCAATAGAGAACATAAAAAAATAGTTTTGATGGGAGATTTCAACATTGACGTATTGAAATACGGTAGACATGATAAAACTAACAATTTTCTTAATTATGTCTTTGCCTCTAGTTTCCTCCCAACAATAACAAAACCAACTAGAGTGTCAAACTTCACTGCTACTCTGATAGATCAGATTTTAATAAATGATCCAACTATTGATTATGAAACGGGTATTATACTAAGTGAGATATCTGACCACTTCGGTACTTTCCTCTGTTATAAGAGTAACAAAAATAAATCTTGCCCAAAAGCTAAAATAGAATACTGGCGGAACTATAATGATGAAAATATATCATGCTTTAAAAGACTACTAGGAACGGCTAATTATAATAGTGTTGTAGGACGAACGTGTCCACAGGAGTCATATAAATCATTTATGGAAATTTATTTAAATGCCTTTGAAATAGCTTTTCCATTAAAACGATCACGATCAAAATCCACCAAACAGAAACCATGGATTACCAAGGGAATGATGATTTCATCTGAACATAAAGCTAAACTTTTTACCACAAAGCTTAAGAACCCTTCCGAAAGTAATGTAACAGAATACAAAGAATTTTGTAAACTTTTTAATAAAATAAAACGAGCAAGTAAGACCTTGTACTATAAAAATATGATAAATGAATATAAACATAATATGAAAAAAACATGGAAACTGATTGGTGAGATAATGCAACAAAGATCTAAAAAATTAGAATATCCCATGTCATTCATTATTGGGGGTGTCGAAAGTAGAAATAGGAAAGAAGCTGCTGACGCCTTTAATGAATATTTTTCTACCATTGGCGCTACTGCGGCTGAGAAAATATCACAAACTTGTAACAAATACTCTTCATACTTACCTACACCTTGTAGTGAAACAATCTTTTTTCATCCCACTACACCGGAAGACATTCATACAACGGTTTCCTTGAGTAAAGGGAAGCACAGCATTGACAAAGATGGTCTTAGCTTTTTCATTATGAAGAAAGTTATCTCGGAAATTTCACAACCCTTATGTCATATTTTCAATCTCTCAATGGAAACAGGAATTGTTCCAGAAGACATGAAGATAGCAAAAGTTATACCCCTCTTCAAATCAGGCGACCAAAAGATAAACATGATACTCTCTATCATAATCAATATGGGTTTAGAAAAGATCATTCAACAATTCATCCAATTTTGAAGCTACTCTATGATGTGGGTTTGAATAATGATAAGAAGGATAAAGATTGTACGCTATCTGTATTTATTGATTTTTCCAAAGCTTTTGACACAATAAATCATGAAATTTTGTTAAATAAACTTGATTCTTATGGAATAAGAGGCAAAGGCAAAGCCAATGAGTGGTTTAGAAATTATCTGACAAATAGATACCAATGTGTGGAACTGGAAGGTATGGTTTCTTCTAAACTTCCAATTACATGTGGAGTCCCCCAGGGATCTCTTGCAGGTCCGATTCTTTTTCTGGTCTATGTTAATGATATGCACAGATCTAATAACCTATCACTTTTATCCTTTGCTGATGACACAACTGTGTATTCTTCACATCACAACCTTGATTATTTGTATGACTACTTCAACAAAGAGCTTGAAAAATTGAGTACTCTCTTTATGCTATAAATCGAGTAAAAAATTTCCTTTCTTTCGATTGTCTTAGAATGCTATATCTTACCTTAGTACATTCTCACATTCTTTATGGAATTGAGTTATGGGGAAATGCAAGTACTCAAAATCAAGTTATTGTACTTCAGAAAAAGGCAATTCGAGCTATTAATAAAAAACGCTACAATAGTCACACCGAACCATTATTTAAATCTAATAACATTTTGAAGCTGCAGGATGAGTATATGCATCGGATATGTCTATTTATGCACGACTGGAAATATGTAATTGTTCCCAAATCATTTGTTAATAGTTTTAGAATATATAAACATCCGAGTATGAGTACTAGGTCCTCAGGAAAAATACAGGAAACAAGGGCTCGCATTAAATTCACTGAAAAACTACCCCTCCATGTATTTCCAAAAATTTGGAACACTCTTGACGTTACTCTACAGAATATCCAATCGAAGCCAGGCTTTAAGAACAAATTTACCAAATCAATTATTGACAATTATTCTTCGAATATTAAGTGCAAAAACAAGTTTTGTCCAGATTGTACTAAAAAGATAGAATTAACTCTAACTTTTGGAATTGAACTTCCAATAAGGAAAGAAATTATAACTATAAAACGACCTTCTCTCATTAGTAAAATGAATTTTAAAAAATGAGAAGATGTGCCTGATGAATATATATATATATGTAAATGCATGTATGTATGCGCTTATGTGTATATATGCATGTAGATATTTGTTTTTTTCAATCTTCTGTGTTGTTGAGTGCCTATATTCAGTGCAAATATTAACTATTTGGTGCAAACTGATTAGAACATTGTCTAGTTTGAACAGATTTATTTTTGAACTTTATAGCTAAAGATTAAATTTTTTTAATCAAATTGTAAACAACGCAGACACACACAAAGCCTCGTGTCATTATTATTTCATTATATTATATGGTTTGAACCCCACCCAGTATGTCAATTTTGCATAAATGCCAATTTTGTATAAATTTGTATATCTTCCATATTTTTGTCCATATTTTCCGTTTCCAAATGGTGGCGGCAGGAAGACGACCATATGGTCATGCCACCACCATATGACATATTATTGTTTATTATTTAATTATATATGTGTAACACATTTTATGATGATATGCCATAATAAAATATTTACTTACTTACTTACAACTTTGTAGAGAATATGATTTTAACTCTGAGTTTTGTTAATAGGTACATGTATTTTACTTGCAATTATTTGAGCATTTCTTGGCATGTATATTCAACATGATCTTTCAAAATCAGACATTCATATATATAGATAATCAATTTGTCATATGTATCTTTATATAGTATCAATATATTATATAATATGTATACATGATCATTGTGCTGTCAGCTATTCTATATATTCAAATACCAGAAAGAGATTGAATTTTCTTATTCTTCATGGTTTTGTCACAATATTTTACATATAATTTGCCACGAAATGACCAGGCATCTTCCACTGAGTCATACTCTTTCGACTTCCTCAATATGTTTGAATTTATCTGTGTTAGGTCTTCCTTTATCACTACTTTTGTGCCTTTGAATAGTTTCCTTGTTTAACAACACAGTCCTTTGTTTTTCTTGAGATGAATTTTACAATGATTCCTCTGTTATTATCGACAGAGAAATTTCCAAGCCTATGTGCTATACTTATGTTCTCACCATTCAGTTTCATTTCCAATTTTTTGTTCAGTGCTTTTATCACCTTTGCTTCACTCTCCTCAGATGTTTCTTTCTGCTGATCATCTTCTACTCCATAAACTCTGATGCTATCCTTTCTTCCTTGCTGCTCTAAGTCATTGTTTTTATGCTGTAACTCTAAGCACTTCCTTTCAAGAGTTTTGATTTGATCTGCCTGGTCATTGGCTTTGCCTTCCAGGGCTTGGTGTTTTGTATCAAATTTGTCCATTCTTATTTCCATATCGTGTATTGTCCCTCTGAATTCGTCTTTGACTTCGTTAAATTTACTGTCATACTCTGACTTCAAACAAGTTATGGTGGAATCCAGATCAGATATTGTCACCAATGGCTCTATACTTTTTTCTATGTCATCTTTTGCGGCCATGTTCGAAAGTTTTGCATTGATTTCAGATAGAAAATCTCCGATAGGAGCGTTAGGTGCATTCTGTTGAGATTATTTAGTTTTATCTGAGGCGAAATTTATTGTTGACTGATTAAACCGTCGTAGTTTTCTGTTTCTTGTTTCGGACTGTTTGCTTACTATTTCTATTCTGTTGCGACTTTGATTGATCTTTATTGATGCTATCGTCCACATCTGACGTGGAGCTCATTGTAGTTGACCTTTTATCTGGCATTCTCAAAGTTTAAAGTTCTGTTTTCAAATGTCAATACAACGAATTTGGGAAATTTACTTTCACTGCAGTATTTTCATTTATGTTACTAAAAATCAGCTTCAGACATGTACACAAACCACATATATTGATCGTTCGATGTCTATGGTAATACCTTAGAAATGTTTTGTGCACAAGAAGAGTTGTTGCGCGCCGTAAAAACTAATGTTAAGCTCCCACCAAAATCGAGTTGTTGTTCAAGACGCCATCTTTGTACCGACCTGGTTAATAGATTTAGTCTGCTGGATGTTTCTATTTAGAGTTTGTTGGTCATTTTATTAAATTTTTTCCCTCCGATTTCTGAATAGTGGCTCATGTGTGGGCTGCCATTCCGGAAGTTTCAATTCCGACAATAGTAGATGATTGTCACCTACTTCCAGATTGGATAATGCATGAGTACTCACTCATCAAGTTGTGCTGATTCATTAATTGACACACAGTCTGCCTTTAAAAAGTAACCAAACATTGCATATGATTAGATGTTCTATTGGCAATTTTGTTTTTATCAATTTGTTCCCGTGACCCCGCCCAACTCAGATAGTGATATTTTGGCATCAGCAAACCGCACCAGTAGATTCGTCATATCAAATACATTTATATACCTAGGTAATACAATTTGATGATGAAAGTGGGCACATTGGACAAGAGAAACATAAGACGGCATGCGGGCACAGTACTACTGGCCAAGATTGTACACAGAACTTAATTGTTACACCAGTAAATGTGTGACCTGCTTAGTCAGATCAACACAGAAACAAGTTGCTAACTGACAATAAACTGATATAACTCCTAATCATTTCGCTAAAATTGGCATCGATCTCTCTGGGCCATACCCAACTTCCCTCGCTGGAAATCGCTACATTATCAGCTTCGTTGATATACACAGCGGGTGGTTTGAAGCTTATCCAGTCAAGGATAAATCGGCAGAAAATATTGTTCAGTTACTGATCGATGAACTATTTCCACGCCAAGTCATAGAAACTGGAAGCATTGGGTGCCCATCGTGTCAAAACCTCATTATATCGCACGGAGAGACACGCACGCGCGCAGAGCGTTTTCATAGGACGCTATATGACGTTTTATATAAAAAAAACTAGCCAATGAAATTAATACTGAGGATGTTCATTTAAATCATTGGCAGCCATTCGTTTCAACGATAACGAATCTTCAAACTTCTCCCCATTTTATCTTCTATACAACCCCGATGCCGTACTCCCGTTTGACTCATTGCTTAAACCTTGACGCAGATACGTAGGCACAGATGACCATAACCTTGCATTAGAATAACAACACTAAGCCCTAATGCCAGTACACAATAATATGAAATTAGAAAAGCGCAAACAAGCCACTAAACATTATAAAAAAGCTCATGACAAAATCTTTGAAATCAGAGACGCTGTCTGTCTAAAAAATAACTTGAAAAAATATAAACTCGAAAGTAAATGGAGAACCCATTATCGCACCATTGATCAAATAACTCCAGTACCATCCTGATTAAAATAACAGCTCATTGGCACAACCACCAAAGCACATAACGAGTATATCAGGAAAGCAAATTGGAATGGGAGGTACCTAAGGTTAACAGTAATATTCAAGCACAAACATTTGATCCCCAAAGGACATAATCAGTAAATACCATCGGGAACGCACCGACTCTCATGGTAAGGCTATACCACTTTCTGAAATAAAGTTGAGATTACAAAAACATGAACTAAACATGCAGTGGATGCCAGGTCAAAGCATGACTCAAGATTCGTCCGCAACCGAAAATATCGGAAACGCAAACCAACTAAGCGATGCCCCGCCACAGAATCAGACCACTAACTAACGTTGAGGATGAGACCATGGACATGGCGGCCGTTGGCTCAACCCCACGTGAGTGCAAGCCTATCCCTGTACCACAACATATAGCAACCAAAGCTCGACCAAAGGGCGATGTGAAGAAAACACTTCAAATCTTAATTACTTGCCAATGTCGCAGCCTTAATGTAAATATTCCCCTGTTGCATACAATTAACAGCATCCCCCGAAATTGGTCATGACCCTTCTTTACATAATATTTTATATAAACCAGCCAATTGGCACCGCGAGATCTACTAGGGGCTTACTTGCCCTACTGACGTCGTTTCAGCATGAAACAGACCTTAGCCATAAAAGCACTATTTTAATGGATAATATCCACCAACATCCATCTAAAGTTCCATCATCCCATGCAAAGGGGGTACATATTCCCGCACCGTAAATGTCCAACCTCCGTTGTGGTTGATTCGCCTCAATGCATCATGCAGCGTGTCTCACAACGCAATGGATTTAGCTGCATACTTTCACGACGATTCGCGAGAACACTGTTCTGCACTTGAGAACCATCTACCTAACTTGAACAATAGTAGCGTAACCTTGTTGCAGCCCGTTGTGAACGCAATGACACCACTGAAGCCGAAAAAGAAGCAGGTCTTCACATTTACTATGTATACAAAGATAATTAAATAAACCCAAAAAAAATCCCCTTGGATAAGTAACTTTCATTTCTGTATAATCTCAAAATCGTCGTGTAGTAAAATTTGCCCCTCTGTAGATTATGCTGTTGCCAAGCATGATGTATCGCCATATTGTTATATTTAGTATTTTTCAAATATTTAGATTCAACTCATTATTTACGTATACTTATATGCCAGAAAGGCTCCTATCAATAACGAAGATTCCCCACTGGATTCCCATGAAATAACTTGTATGGGAGCTCAAACTCAAACCGTTGTCGCGCAATACCCCAAGCTGGCCTAGGTAGTCGTACGCATTATTCGGGATCTCTATCGCTATTACTTTTACGCTATTAGCACGCCCATGCCTACTCCGCAAAATACGACAAAGGTTGCCATGGTTAGCCAATAAGCAGCAGTTAAGCAAACGTCATGGGGAAATCCCCATGGTACTACTTCAAAAGTCCAAGGATGAACCCATGGAGACTTATACTACAAAACTATCTCCATGTACACTGTTAGAATAAACTGTCGGGTTAACGTTGTTTTGACGACACAGCAGATCCTGCAATAACTGTTGTTTTATGTACCTTGAAAATGGTCTAAGTTAAACAATTTCGTGATTCAAAGTTCATGCCGTCAAAACTAAATAGTATATCTATCGTGACCAAATTATATACGGCAGTGACTCCATACAGTATGACCGAATCTGACACCGCTGATATTTAATATGTATTATTAATTGTTTAATTGTATTCAGTACAGTGATCCGGTATTCATTCTGTGCTATGCGGATCCGTCTTATCTTGCGTCCGTAATTAAATTACGTCCCGGTGTCCTTATCACTCACGAATATTCTTTTGTCGCTTTGCCTATTTCATCGCGGGCTCTCTACAAACTATTGTTTTTTGGCAAAATGCGACCTATACAGTTGAGAAATAATGTTAAGATGGCCTAATTTCGGTTCCTTTGTGAACCGGACAAGTTCTAAATGTCCGAAAACCGGCTTAATCATTGATATTTTCCACTAAATTGTGACAACTGGGTTGTCTTCGAGCTGTCGGCTATGACTTGTCTTCATTAGTGTAAACATATTTTTATTTCCAAATCCAAACAGATAACATAATATACAGATAATACAAATATGCAAAAATAGAAGAGATAGTGTATGGAAATGAGGATCAGACAACAAGCCCGAGGGCTTATATGAAGTCTTCTCTGTGGCGACACGCCCCTTCCCCATTAAGTGAGGAAGGGGTATTGATCAGACGGGAAAGGATTGAAATAATATATTTTTTAGGAGAATTGGAAATATATAACTAAGTTTGAGTTAGGGGTGGAAACAGGGAGAAGATAGTGTTAGTGATAGTAAGAGGCACGGAGAGAGGGGGGGTTGAGACAGTAGAAGACACGATGGGGCATATGAGTCGTGACATGATGACAGTGGTGGTGAGTTTACAATAATTGAGTTGTTGCGTGATAAAAATGAAGCTCGTCTATAGTAATATGCATGCATCAGGCACCATTGGAGGGGGTCAATCGCAATGGATAATTCCTATTTCAATGGTGTGTTCACTGTAAATATCGGAGCATCCTTCATGTGGAATCATTTCACGTATATACAGGATAGTAACAAGTAAGTAACATGCAAAATAATCGTTTACGGAAGACATTTAGTCATACATATATAACGGGGAATATCATGCTGCCGCATAACGCGGCCGGAATCCAAGGCAATGTGTTACCCGTACAAATCATGGAAATATTTTTGTCCCCATAATATATGTCTGTACTGCATTAAATATTTGTTTGTTTTCGCGAAGGCTAAGCTCCCTTGATCCCCGCATTAGAGTATTTTCAGATAGGGCAACATTGGGTAGGGAGTCATATAGTTCTCTTCTGGGTTCTTGATTAAATGTACATTCAAAGAGATAGTGGTAAGTTGTCTCAAGTTCCCCACATAAACAGAAGGGGGGATTTTTTACGTGATTATCTGTCAGGTCACAACTCAGGTGGCTGCAGTTCGGTCTTAACCGTGTATGAAGGGTATGAGATTTACGGCATTTACTATGATAAAAATAGGCTGGTGGACGTATATTGTCATTGTTCAGTTCCTTTTTGAAGTCTTCGATTGTACTACTGCCCTTTGTGGTTTCCGGCTGTTTGTTCCATTCGGTAATTGCAGCTGGTAAGAAAGAATCCATATAATAGTCATAGTTAATATTCGAGGGTAGTCTTATATGTTCAAATCTGAAGTTATATCTGGAATTGTTTGCCTGGATTGGTCGTACATAATTTCTTAATATTGATGGAGCATTTCCACGTATCATTTTAAAAAATTGGCATAGCTTGTGTTTTCTACGACGTGGGGAGAGTAGTTCCCAGCCATTTTTTGATAAGAGACGCTAATTACTCGTAGTGAGGATTGCACCTGTTACTATTTGGGCCATTTCGTACTGAACCTGTTCAATGTCATCACTAAGATAATCAGGGCAGTTATCCCACACAGGGGAGGCATATTCCAGTATTGGTCGGATAAATGTGTAATGTATTTTTTCAAGCGTTACTCTGCATAGCCTGTATCTATGTTTACGTACTAAATTTACTCGACTCCATGCTTTATCGAGCATAGATCTGATGTGGATACCCCATGAGCCTGGAGATTAAGATAGCTTCCGTTTTCAGGGGATTGAATTTTACAAGCCATTCTGATGCCCAACACATGATAGTTTCGAGGTCATCATTGATTAGTTTTGCGGCCATAGTAGGGTCTTCGATAGTGAGAAATAGAGAGGTATCATCAGCAAATATTCGAATGTTACACCGTATGTTTTCGGTGATATCATTAATATAAATTAAAAACAGAAGTGGACCTAATACTGAGACTTGTGGGATACCTGCTGTTACATCTTGTAATTCCGAGTGTGTGCCGTCTATGACAACCTGTTGTTGCCTACATTCAAGATACGATTTCATTAAGTTATACCCATTTTGGTTAGTTTGTTCAAGAGGCCACGGTGCCAAACTTTGTCGAACGCTTTACTTATGTCGCAGAATATACACCGGACCTCTTTTCCGTCGTCTAGTGATCGACATATATTGTCATATATTTCGGTAAGTTGGAAAACTGTTGAATCATTGCGCATGAAACCAGCTTGATAAAATGATAGGATTTTGTTTTCATCAAGAAATTCCCATAGATATTTATAAATACATTTTTCATAGACCTTTGAGACGCAGCTTAGTAGGGAAATTGGTCGGTAATTTAATATACGACTGTGATCACCGCTCTTGAATATAGATGTATCATGGGAACGCGTCCACTGGGGTGGGTAGTAGCTGTTTTCGGTAAATATTCTAAAATAGAATTCAAGAGGTCCACAGAGCGAGGAGGCACAACTTTTCAAACTCTCGGACTTAATCCGTCCGGCCCACTTAACTTGGATATTTTGAGACTTTTTAACGCTTTGTAAATTTCAGGGGCTCTGATTTTTATATCGCTTAATGTGGATATGTAGTTATTCGGA
The DNA here is from genome assembly GCA_032622095.1 of Siphonodentalium dalli. Classification (NCBI taxonomy): domain Eukaryota; kingdom Metazoa; phylum Mollusca; class Scaphopoda; order Gadilida; family Siphonodentaliidae; genus Siphonodentalium; species Siphonodentalium dalli. Next base: position 113,940,181 of record CP136064.1, read on the forward strand.
TCGAACACTGGTATGCGTTTCCCGACGTCATCAACTGATGAAATATTACAAAAATAGGAATTGAAAGCATTTGCTTTTTCAGTTGGTGAGATCAGGAAGTTGCCGTTTATGTTCAAGGGAGATATTGATCGATCACTGGTTGCAAATATTATTTTTTGGAGGGTTTTCCACCAGGAGGACTGGTCATTTGATGGGCTATTCAATGTATTTTCATTCTTCGTGTCATAATCACGTTTGCTTTTTCTAATAGCCGATGTAGTTTCATTACGTTTAGATCGAGAGTTTGCCCATGTTTGTGGTGTGTTTTGCTTTTTAATTATCTTATGTAATCGATTTCGTTGCCTCATCAGTTTGCGAACATTACACGTAAGCCTTTTCGGATCAGTACTGTCTGGTTGGGGATATTTTCACGGCATACCTTCTAAATTTTTTCAGTCAAGTTATCTTCATGAGCTGATAGTTCAAATGGTGTATTATCATCATAGTTCCAGCTCAAAAAGTCTTCGTTCATGGTATCGAAGTCAGCCAGATTATAATTCAAGACACGTCTAGTGAGGGTTATGGCCGATTTATTTTTCAAAAGTTTTATCTGAGCAGCAACTGGACAGTGGTACCTAACTAAGTTGTCAAATATGTTGCCAAGAACACAATAGGAATCAAGAAGATCCGGGTTACTAGTCATGAGCAAGTCGAGAATAGATGAGGAGTTTTCAGTAAAAATGCGTTTTATCAGCGACCAGTTGGGTCAGACCTCGTTCGCTACATATGCTGTTTATTTTACCATTACCGTTATGTGCATAGTTTTCATTGAAATCTCCACCTATTATGACGTCCAGGTCGCTGTCGTACGGTGGCTGATTTAGGACATCCGAAATAAAAAAATTTATCTCGTTATAACGAGATACGATCTCGTTATAACGACTTACTCATCTCGTTATAACGAGAAACTATCTCGTTATAACGAGAAACTATCTCGTTATAACGAGAAACTATGTCGTTATAACGAGAAACTTTCTCGTTATAACGACATACGCATCTCGTTATAACGAGAAACTAAGTCGTTATAACTAGAAACTAAGTTGTTATAACGAGAAAATAAGTCGTTATAACGAGAAACTATTTCGTTTTAACGAGAAACTATCTCGTTATACCGAGAAACTATCTCGTTATAACAAGAAACTAAGTCGTTATAACGAGATATCTGGTATATATATGGAACAGGTGTGTGAAGTTAGAAACCATTACCCAGTTCAAAACGTTAAACATAACATTGGAATATATCATTCCGGTAGACGGGGGAGATCGCGGATTTAGTTCGTTGTTTTTACAGTAATTCTCAATCTGTCTGTTGGAGGGGGTGCATGATTTGGGTTCTGGGCCATTGGTGGCTCATCTATCCTATCCCACGTCCAATTACTTATAGAACTTATGGAACATTTGGGTTCTGGTCGATCCGCAGATTCTCTACCCGACCCCCATTCCAAATCACTTATGACCCCCGGGAAGGTACCGATTGGCGTATTTCGATTAGGTTTCTGGAATGCGAATTTGGCGTCAGATACCAGTTCGTTGTTGTCGCAGTAACTCCCAATCAGTATGTGGAAGGGGTTGACAATTTGGGCTCGCGACAGTTGGCTGCTCGCCTACCCGACTCCACGTCAATGTCTTATAGCCTCGGAGAGGGACCGGGAGGGACGGTTTCTGAACAGTTTGCAAATTCACGTATGGCCGTTATATGTTGTCATGTTGATCGGGGAGGAACACGACGGGTTTGCTGTCCCATTTGGGAGCAAACCTAACTGCGCCCTCTGTACAGAGCCTATACTCCGCGGAAGGGTCCGAGAGGGGCTGCAGGAGAGAGGCCACCGAGGTGTCGGAAGCTGAATGTGCCACTTGGTATGGGCACCAAAAACACACAGAAACACCACCCATTTGAGAAAATTCACCCCCAAAAAATGAGAGGGACCATGAAGAGCGTTTCTGATATAGAATAGGTTTCTGGAAAGCCAATTGGTAACCAGATACCAGTTCGTTGTTTCTTAATTACTTCCAACCTGATGGTGGTAGGGTGGAAAATTTGGGTTCTGGTCGATCCGCAGATTCTCTACACAACCCACATTCCAAATCACTTATGACCCCCCGGGGAGGTACCAATAAGGGCGTATTCGAATAGACTCCTCTGGAACGCGAATTGGGCGTCAGAAACTAGTTCGTTGTTGTCGCAGTATTATACCCCCAATCTGTCCGTGTGAGGGGTGGATAATTTGGGTTCCGGTCAATCCGCAGATTATCTACCCGATACCCACTTCAAATCACTTATAACCCCCGGGAAGACACCGATAGGGGCGCATTTCGAACAGGTTTCTGGAATGCGAATTGGTTTATGGAACGCGAACTGGGTGCCAGAAACCAGTTTGTTGTCGTTACAGTAACTCTCAAAGTGTCCATAGGAGGGGGTGTAGGATTTGGGCTCGCGGCAATTGGCTGCTCGCCTACCCGACCCCTACGTTAAATGACTTTTACCCCGAGGAGAGGGACCGAGAGGGTCGGATTTCGAATAGGATTCTGAATACGCTCTTCGTGGTCCCTCTCATTTGTTTGGGGTGAATTTTCTCACCGGGGTGGTGTTTCTGTGTGTTTTGGTGCTCATACCCAATGGCACATTCAGCTTCCGACAGCTCCGCGGCCCCTCTCCTGCACCCTCCCCGGACACTCATTGTGAGTATAGGCTCTATACAGTGGGGCGCATGCAGTTAGATTTGCGCCCAATTGGAACAGCAAACCCGTCGTGCTCCTCCCAGATCAACATCACAGCATATAACGGCCATTACGTGAATATGCGAACAGGTATCTGGCGTACTGTTCAGAAATCTATTCGAAATCCGCCCCCCCCCGGTCCCTCTCCGGGGGCTATAGTTAATTTGATGTGGGGATAGGATAGATGAGCCGCCAATGGTCCAGAACCCAAATCCTGCACCCCATCCAACAGACAGATTGAGAATTACTGCAAAAACAACGAACTAAATCCGCGACCTCCCCGTCTACCGTAATGAGATATTCCAATGTTATGTTCACGTTTTGAACTGGGTATACTGGGTACTGGGTAATGGTTTCTAACTTCACACACCTGTTCCATATATATATACCAGATATCTCGTTATAGCAACTTAGTTTCTCGTTAAAACGACTTAGTTTCTCGTTATAACGACTTAGTTTCTCGTTATAATGATGCCTATGTCGTTATAACGAGAAAGTTTCTCGTTATAACGAGATAGTTTCTCGTTATAACGACTTAGTTTCTCGTTAAAACGACTTAGTTTCTCGTTATAACGACTTAGTTTCTCGTTATAATGACTTAGTTTCTCGTTATAAAGAGATGCGTATGTCGTTATAACGAGATGAGATAAAAAAATATTTCGGATGTCCTAAATCAGCCACCGTACTATCGCGCGCAAGGGAAATGTTATCATTAATTTTCGTCCACAGCTTGCCGGGGAGTTGGGAGGGCGATAGAAGCATCCTCAAAGACAACGTTTTGTGTTAATTGTAACCTCTATCCAGATACTTTCTACTTCGTCACTGTCAAGATCATCGCGTATTTTGAATGGTATAGTGTCGCGAACATAAATACATACACCCCTTCCTGTTGTACCATAGTTCCTGTCTTCATTCGTCTCAGTGCTCATGTTGAAAATGACAGTGATGTGCCTATCAAAACACTGACACATTTACTGACACAAGAGGATACAGGATCGATTAACAAGAGCTTCGATGTCAACCACAGGTGACAATAATATCAACAACAACAGCTATTAGAATGTTGACAGTGTTGTTTTTAACTTGAACTGTCCAATCCAGTTGACAGTGTTCTGATTGTTTCAAAGCACATACATGTACATTTACACGAGAGGATATACTGTACGCACCGGAGAAATTCACAAGAGTTTCAATGTCAACAACAACGACACCGTAATACTGAACTGACGCCGCGCGTGACGAATGACCACATATCTACAATTCCAACTTACAAGTAAAACTTTACAATTACACGGACCAATTCATCATATACGAACATAAATAATCGCGCGCGATTCGTTGTGATCACACTGAGACGGAATAAAGTCGCTTCACCCGAGTATCCCACAATGATTGTGTTGAATTGTACCATGGGTATGGTGGGCATTGATATAGAAGCTTCTGGGATTTCGTGGAGAACCATTCTTTTCTTGTCCCTTGAATTAATAATACCTATCTGTCGATGAGCAATACGCCAGAAAATAGCCTATATATCACACGATCATTTGTGAACACAACTCAGCTCGCTAGCAGGTTCACGAATGAGTAGATTAAGTGCGCGCTCATGCATATATCAGTTTATGCGCGCCATTAGCATAATATTGATCTGATCCGATCCGGTCGCAATCACGTGTGTGATGAGATACACGACCATGTATGTACATGAGAGGCTTAGTATAATACATGTTCAAAAACAGCAACAACATAAGCTGTGGCTCCACAGTGACAGCGACGGATCTAGCCGAAGTTGTTAGGCAAACCAACGAGCTGATGACTGCACCCATCCAGAGCGAAAAAAATAAATCTGCTATAGCATCGGCTCAACGAATACGACTTCAAGTCAACAGACACCTAACAGCCACAACAACAACAGAAAGAACAAAAACGAAGAAAAAAAATCAATGTCCAGATCATTTTTCATCATCTCTCACTGTCATGTTAAATTTAAAACCATTTCGTGATAATTTCAAAACATCCAAAGTGAGTTGTATGGGACAGGGGGTACTACACCCCTTCCAAATCCTCCCTGGTCAGTTCCCAAATTCCCAATAAAAAAGCTTCGCTATAGAGGTTTTGAAGGTACGTTTATACACTCGCAAGTTTGCAAGCAATGTGTTGCAGACATTTCGTCGTAGAAATGATTTGGTGCCAGCATATGAACGGAAATATGCATAAAATGCATCTGTGCCTCAGCTAACTACACGAGCAAAACAAACTCTGTTTTCTCGCCTGTAGCGATGCTACCAAAATGTGTCTGTATATAGCATGCAATTACATGTGAAACTACAGAAATGTTACTACTCTTGTCCGTAAAGAATCATTTTATATGCATGTTTACATTCATATATATTTGTGTGTTATCGTCTTTAGGCAGTTATCTTCCACTGCGATCATCGGTGACGTGGAACATTTCAGTAGAATAAAAGAAATGTGTCATTCTAATTGGCAGGGTATAATCTACCAGGAACGGCGAGCGGTGAATAAGAAATTAGCTAAAAACGAAAAAAAAATCCGAGTAACAGGAATGAGAAACAGATAAAAAAAACCTAATTTTCACGCATTTTACGCAATGAAACAATACATGTAATACATAATTATTTGCATGCATTTATGGTGCCAGCATATGAAATGCAATATGCATATAAAATGGATAATTAGAAAACATATTTCCTGAATTACTTTCAGGACCATGGGTACACGGGGTACAAATGGTTACTTATGGTTACTTTACCTATTAGTTAATGTTACATTTGTTACTTTTATTTTTTTCTCTTAGAAATCCCATAGTACCTTGTTATATTGGTTACAAATTAGAAAAGTTATTTCCTGAATTACTTTCAGTACCATGCATGGGCACACGGGGTACAGATAGTTACTTCTGGTTACTTTACCTATTAGTTAATGTTTAACATTTGTTACTTTTATTTTTTGTTCATAGAAATCCCAAAGTACCTTGTTACATTGGTTACAAATTAGAGAACATATTCCCAGAACTACTTTCATGCCCATGGGTACACGGGGTAAAAATGGTTACTTCTGGTTACTTTAATGTTACATTTGTAACTTTTATTTATTTTGTTCTTAGAAATCCCAAAGTACCTTGTTACATTGGTCACAAATTAGAAAACATATTCCCTGAACTAATTTACAGCCCATGGGTACACGGGGTACAAATGGTTACTTCTGGTTACTTTAGCTATTAGTTAATGTTACATTTATTACTTTTATTTTTTGTTCTTAGAAATCCCAAAGTAACTTGTTACATTGGTTACAAATTAGAGAACACATTCCCAGGAATACTTTCAGGCCCATGGGTACACGGGGTACAAATGGTTACTTCTGGTTACTTTACCTATTAGTTAATGTTACAATTGTTACTTTTATTTATTTTTTTCTTAGAAATCCCATAGTACCTTGTTACATTGGTTACAAATTAGAAAAGTTATTTCCTGAATTACTTTCAGGACCATGGGTACACGGGGTACAAATGGTTACTTGTGGTTACTTTACCTATTAGTTAATGTAGAACTCCCAAAGTACCTTGTTACATTGGTTACAAATTATAAAGTACCTGACACAACATTAGTTGGAAATTTCACACTAACAATAGGTTGAAAATGTTCCTGTAGTTTGATTTTCAAACAATTTTTCGGGGGTATTTATTGTTTTTGGACCAATATTTGCATATTATCATACTTTTGTCAATATTTTGGACTGAAATGGCCGTCCGTTGGAAATTTTCCACCTTTGGGGGGGGGGGGTGTCAGGTTGAACATTTCCAACACTTGGAAAGCTTGTGTCCTGGTCCCTCCCCATCCAGTCCAAAACTGCTAGTTAATTTATAAAAACAATATTGTCCTACATTTGGTCAACATTGTCATTGGAATTGTCATCAGTTGGAAATTTTCCAACCTAGGTGGGGGTGTCAGGTTTGACATTTCCAACTCTAGGAAGGCTTGAGGTTAGTCTAGATGCTAGGATTTTGCGATTTTCTTGTTCAGATTTCAAAATGTCCACACACCGGGCCAACCATAATGGTCCTTCCCCCGTGGCCAATACAAAACTGCTGAATGGTTTGAGAAAACAATATTTTACTACATTTGTTCAAAATTGTGGACTGAAATGATCATCAGTTTGATAATTTTCCATCCTAAGGATGAGTATGAGGTTTCAAATTTCCAACACTAGGAAAGCTTGAGGCGATAGGATTTTGCGATTTTCTTCAAAATTTTCACACACTGGGCCGAACAACCATGGTCGGCCCGGTGTGTCCTAGTCTCTTGTCCATAGCCGCGCGTGTGCCTTTGTCTGGAGTTGGACTACTAGATGTTAAGATTTATGCAATTTTCAGGTTCAAATATCTTAATGTTCTCATAGCGGGTATATAGAACCATGTTTTATGAACATATAGGCTATTAGGCCTGAGTACTGCGGTGCAATTTTAAGGGGGGGGGGGCTAATATAATTATGCAAAACTTGTGTGTTTGGTTGGATTCAAGGGGGTGCAGTTGGAAATCCCCAAAGTGAACACCCCACGGGAGATCCTCTAGCCACGTCCCTGGCTCCATCCTATCTGAATTTAATCGTTCGCTACAGACAAGGGTTTGCATTTTTGTTTAAACATATTGAATTGTAATATAATATTACAAGAGGGATCGAGGTGTTTGATAACTTACAACAGCCCATCAACCATTAACATTCGGAAAAGCTGATGACTAACATATATATAGGGTGATATATGGTGTGTATGCTGCCAGTCCTATATATCCTTCCGCAATTAGAATTTCATTTTAAATAGTCAACATTTATAGCGCGCGGGGTGGTTGTCAGAGGTAATCTGGAAAGGGAGGGTAATTATATCGTTTCGTAAATGAAATGTATAGTAAATAACAAAATGGAAAAGCATTTCATCGCGTCGATTCGAGCCTGGTGGTATCCGTGTGTGTAAGGATGATATGTCAGTTATTATAAATTGGTGAGTTGCTATTTTGTCGAACATCTTTGGGCTACGTGAAGGGGGAACTCAAAGAAATAATGACAGACATCTTCGACTTTGTCTCGACATATGCATTCAGGGGTAGTGGAAATAAAATTAGTATACATATCTAATGTGAGTTCAATGCACTGTAGTTGCGAATTATGCAGTGTGCGGTGCTTAGTTTTCTTGGACCATTAGTAAAGAATTGGGGAGGTTTCAAGGGTGGGTCACTGAGGGGGTGTTTATACATTACCCGGCGAAGATCGCATTCGCTTTAGCCGGCAGCGATAACAATAGAGTGTTTATACTTCGCCGGATAAGAATTACGGCTATCCGGATACTCAGCTATACGGTTTTCAACTTTTGGATAAAATGATTTAGTACAAGCACCTGATTGTCGTATGGATTCTAATTCGCTCTGCGGTTAAGTTAGATGTTTATCTGGGGTCATGCCGTCATGGGTGATTTGCTTTCAACAATTAACTCGAACAATATTATTGTGCAATCGCTGATAGACCAGCCCGCTTTTCACCTGTGTATATATTGGTCAGTGTGCCAGTTTGACTGTCTCTAATCAGCTGTCAGGTCGGTGGTCACGCACCTTGGTTATAAGCTATTATTATAAATACTAACCGATGATGGTACACGTACTCTGCATGTGCATGGTACATTTGTTGCGCATTCGAGGGAATTAATTCATGTACATGTATGTCCATATATATATATTGAAGAAATGGGATGGCACGTTTCTGTGGATTCAAACTTAATGGACAATTAGTTCAATAATCTAAATCTGAGTGCGCCGTGGACATATTTACACAGGGACGGGTCTAGAGGGCCTGATTTGGAGGTGTGGGACTGTTCATCTTTGGAATTTATCGACCGACCGTGGTTATGGCCAGGTGTGAGAATTTGTTTTAATCTGAACCCTGAAAATCCTAGCATCCAGCCTTAAGATTTCCAATTGTTGGACATTTTCCAAACTTGACGCACCTCTAATAAGGTTGGATCATTTCCAACTGATGGTCATTTCAGTCCAACAATTTGGTAAAAAAATAAGCAAATGTTGCCTAAAGAAATCACCAATAACAAATTGTTGAAAATAAAATACGAGAACAATTTCAACATATTGCTGATGTCAAATGTCCAACTATTGCCGTGTCAGGTATGAAATTTCCAGCTTTTGAATATTTTGATTAAAGTTGTGATGAGACTCCCCCCCCCCAATCGCCACGGCCCTATATACATGGACATGGTGAACGCCCGAGTAAAATGGAAAACATATTTTATTGTATAATGTGCAAACGGAAAATGTGTCACATTTGATTCGCGATGTTGAAACTTATATATATAATATAAAATCCAATCCGAATGATTAGACACCAATTTGTAGATGTATGCGACGAAAAGATCTCAAAACTGACAATGGTGCGACACTCACTTCACAGGCTGTATGTGAACCCAAACTAACCATTAACAATGTTTTTTAAATATCTATAAAATTACCAATAGCAATACCTGAAAGTTTGAGTTGGATATTAATAATTTCGGCATTTCCATTTCTAAAAAGTTTCATTTCACTATACTGCCCAGCCATATCTCTAACATGAAGCGGCTAGATGTTTACAGGTGTACAGCAATATCATATTGCAGTTCAGTGAGAACTAAAACGAAAACTATTAACAAGTAAAGGAGACACATGAATATATGCGTATCTTCGCCGGCGATGTGTAAACACTCTGCCCAACCTTCGCCGGCTAACGGGTTCGCCGGGTAACGGCTTCACCGGCTATGTGTAAACGTCACCTTAATGAGAGTGAACATGATCATGATTTAACGTTCGTGATGATGACAACCCAACATTTACATGTTATTTTATCATAAATAGTAGACACTTTCTGACGTTAGGCAGTTCGTTTGAAACATAATTATCAGTCACTGGAGGCGGATAATGCGTGTATCAATAGAAATATATATGTTTAATTAGCCATAAAAATTGTCTAGCCTACAGAGCGGTTCGCAAACATACACTATCCGCGACCAAGTGTGGGTACCCACCACAATTTCTGGTGTCAAAGCCGCAGATCGATCCTGCGATGAGATGTCGCCAAATCGGATTTGGGACGTCAAAGGTGCGGATGATATACTTCGCATTTTGACCTTTTCTGCTTGAAAATGTCCCCATTATCATTCGGACAGACCGACACATGGACCATCTCTAGGGTGAGGGTGCATGTGCAAGGGCGAAAACGTGTATGTTTGTTTGTGTTTTATGTTCTAATGTCATATTAATAGTATAGGCTAGTCTGTGTTATTCGATATTATAGGCCTGGAACTATACAATGAATGGAAACATTAAATCCGTGTAAATCATGAGTTAGCAGGGATGTGGCTAGCGGGTCACAGTAATAATAATTCTAGAACAAAACAAGCCGAAAACTAAATCTGTGAACAATACGATTTGAAAGTCATCATGACGCTGAACATCCATAACAATTTTGGTTGAATCATATACCAAACTCTGATATGCATGCTCAGACGGAGTCCGCTGATAAGATAAGACAAGATTCCTTTCGATAAACATACATAACAATTACTGAATTATAGTATATACAACCTATATGATAACATAGTAAAGTCTTATGTAAATATTATGCCCACTGCATGTGGTACTAGAGTTAAATTAGAAAAGTTATAAACTATAGTGTAATTTACATGTGTACATAACAATCATGACAGTATAAACGTTATTCACAGTGAAGTGTATATTATCAATACCAGTAAGTATGTTTGTATATATAGTATGTATATACCCACAGGGTAAATCGATAACCAAAGGACGATTATTGGCTCCTATGTGTAACTGTTAATTGCTTTGTGTCATGACTTTCAATGGTGTATTGGCAAGCGCATTGCGTATACGCTGCACAATTCATATCCGAATGGCAGCCACTCCACCACATGCACCAAACCCACCCAACCAACGCGCAATTACGAACGAATACCCCAGTCTGACGCCACAACCAACATACACGTGCGTCCATACAGCGAAATACACGAGGGAAAAGCCAAATGCACACACCTTATATCCCACCACGACAAACACGACACACATCCACCCCATGTGCACGTGTAGACGATTTCTGATCTATATTGTTTGCATGATTGTGCCACGATTAAATATGTATGTACATGTATATATTGTGTATTAAAATTTATACTGTGTCATACCGAACACGTCCGGCGATTGGAGAATAAATTTTGAGTCTGATTTTATTTACACGTGGTGTTGTAGCTTTGTAAGCCCATGCTGACCACATGTATTTTATCGACACAATAAAGAGGTGACATGCCCATCGACATCCAGATGAGAACGCACACAAGTGTGCCACACATAATACAGTGTGATCATATATGAATGGACCTTTATGGTTATAATAGAATCGTCACAATATTATCTGATGACTCTTGAAAAAGCCAGTCATTTCATAATTTGTAGCTATACGATATCTGTATATTCGATAAGACTACTCGAGTGGGAACTAGTCATAAAGTCTGTAAACATAACATTATAACAAATCGTTGTTACTTCGTAGCTTTCGTCCTGCATGCGGGGTCTATATACAAACCCCAAGTGTGTTAATACTAAACGAATATCCAGTTTAGCTGAATGCATACGAACGACAACATTCACGTGCGTGTGATCAAGGCATCACGTTATCATTCATTCACCTTTTTGAAATCGCAAATTTTAATGCTGAGATGGATGTTCAATTAATTTTAATTAAAATCCATTCTTAATAGATATGTACACAATATTTCGAACATGTTATGGATTCATATTTCAGATGACATTCACAGTCCAATTGATCAGTCTCATATGCACATAAAAACACGCGAAAACTCATCAGAACTCCTTAAGTGCACACAAGATCCGGTTTTAGTGACATCTTGGTCCGCGACTTTGACATATATCTGGACCGACAGTGGTCCCATGAGCCAGGCGAAGGATGAGTTAAGTAACATATTATATAAATATAGACAGACAACCTCTCAGATCGTGTATACACAGCTCGGACTTTAGACTCCATTTCTTGATTATACAAAACATATATCAACAACACGAAGCAATCAGGCTGTTGTACATGTATATATATACACATTTCCAACCAACTCAACCGTCCGGCTTTAATGATTGGTTATAATTAGGATTCTTATTTTCTCAGCAGCTACATGTATTTTTCTATTTTACGTACATCTGAAGTGAAGTATGCAGACAAGATGGTGATATATGTGAACTGACGCGGATCCCAACAACAGAGCGAGACAAATCAGTCTCAGATCAACAGACACTTTAACAATGGTGGCGCTGGTGTTCACAAAACGACAAAAATATCCAAGTCAATTATGGCCGGTTTGCAACAACCATCACAACAATTATAAAACAGTTTACGATATACATGCGTTTGAATGTTTTATAAACATAATTTTAATTACTCCTCATCGATTCGTTCAGATCAGCCGAACACTGCGAAAATTAAAACTTTAGATAAAATAACCATACTTTTTCTTAACAGCATCATTTTGCCCCATCAGCGTCATATCAAATCAGCATGCCCAACCAGCATCATATCAAATTAGCATGACCCACCAGCATCATATCAATGCAGCATGGCCCATCAGCATCATAGCAATTCAGTATGACCCACATACATCATAGCAATTCAGCATGACCCACCAGCACCATAGTAATTCAGCATGACCCACCAGTATCATAGCAATTCAGCATGACCCACCAGCATCATAGCAATGCAGCATGACCCACCAGCATCATAGCAATTCAGTATGACCCACCAGTATCATAGCAATTCAGCATGACCCACCAGCATAATAGCAATTCTGCAGGAGCTATCAAACTCGTAACAAATTAGCAGGAACACAGAGCCAGGACTGGTGTGAACGCTTGCATGGAGACAGAACAAGAGTGAGCAATTCCGAAAAACCATAACCTGTCCATATTCACCTTACTTGGTGTGTTGGCATCTTGGTTGAAAGGCCAATTACTGGTGGAGATGTGGACCAATCAATATTTAACCAAACTGCAGAACTGCACAAAGAACAGTGCAGTTATTGACGAACATGCGCATAAATTATAACAAAACAGTCAGTTTAGGTATATATATTAGTTGTAAATGCAACATAAGGCTTAGACAAAACATGTTTACCTCAGTACCATGGCAGAAACTAGTTGACTTAAAATCACAGGAAAGGCACCTTCAACATTGTATAAAGTAAGTTATATATTCGTCTATACGTGTATTTTGTTTCTTTTCCAACAAAGAAACGTGTATTTGGCCCTTATAATAAAGCAACAGCGGCAACGGTACCCGCGTGTACCGTTCGTAGTAATCTAATAATATAACATAAACACTCTGTGCATATATGCATTTCCTATCCAGCCTATAACCCGCAGAGATGAGTGAAAACATATTCCTCGCGTACATGAGCGAGAACTTGGAGGAATTATATTTAGTTGGGATTGATTCAGAGATAATATTGTCATTTGTTTTTCAAAGAATTTAATCCTGCTTTAACCACCGACAAAACACGTGGAAGCGCCATTAAGAGCCGATGCCAACTGTTATTATCCATCCCTTTACTAACACTATTTCTGATCGGGCAAAAGCCGTCACATGCTAATTCGGAAAAATTAAAGACATACTGGACTCCGAAAGTGTCAAGATATATACTACTTGACATCACAGGAGTCCTGAGAGTCATACTGTACTCGAATCGAGTCGAATATGACTTTTATAAAAGTTATCGGACTCCGGGTGACGTCATTTTGATAACATATACAGATGGGTAATACAAATAACATTATCACTGGGGCTCAACGATTCCTCCAGGATCGGATCTAACAGATTTTTACTCCGGCCCCAATTTTATCGGCTCCGACCCCATTCCGACTTTTTAAATTTTCCAGAAGTTTTTAACCCACAAAAGAAGAAGAAAATGACAGAAAGGTGAGTTATAACGTGTATACTTCAATATATCTTGGTTCAGGATATGACACACCGACACAATCAATGACAATGACCCGAAACAAAGGTATAAATGGTTATTTGACTTCAAACTCGAGCACGTGCTTTTTTTGTATGCATTTCCCATTGATAATTAAACGTGCATCTCCCGACTTGTTATTAACCTTTGTATATGTCAAATCGCACAGAATGGGTTCTGAATGAATATAATGTTTATCACATATCACATTAAACCCATAATTTTAGTTATTGACCCATGTAATTACGATGTATAAGAAATATGACGAAAAATACTCCGACTCATCGGTGATTTGGTGATTCGGATCAGGATCTAACAGGTTTCAAATACTCCGACCCTTACATGATCACCAGATACGTTCGCACTATGTTTACGACCCCAATGCCACAGTGCAGTATAATTATGATTATACGCAATAGCATACGTGATCTTATATAACCTGTTGTCAAAATTCTCGGGAAAATGTGTGCATATATAGGCCTACATACCAATTGATATGTCATGAACATAAATATAGAAGTCAATTTGGGGGGTCCAACAAACGCAATGACAAATTTTAATTAAAATTCTGCACGCATAACACGCATATGCCTGTATTTACTATAAATTGCTACATGTAAACTGAATTATTTATATATTTATACTTTCAGAATATATCCAGGCACTTCTCGTGTGTTGCTACATATTGATCGATTGTATTCAGAATCCACAGGTCCGGGTAATTCCAAACACTCTCTGTCCTCAAGTTTTTCAAAAACATTGTTAATTGCTTTTAATACGTCCTGCTCTTTCCTTAACCTATCTCTCTTTTCTGAATTTGTTGGACTTAATTCATGACCGAAGAAGTCTACCTCCCCTAAATGTTTTCCGAATCCTCTCGCAATTTTCTTTCCATCGAACCACAATTTGCAAGACACCATGGAATCACCAATCACTTTTTTGAAAGAATCCAAGTTCCCATACAGAATACCCGTTTTTTTTTTGGTCTCCTCAGCATCGGGACCAAGCTCACTTCTCCGTGTGTTTAAGCTTGGACAAACACAGTTTATTTTAGCAGCGGTCGTTTCGAGGTCGTCCCGGCTGCGCGTTTGGGCAATACCCAAACACTTTGGTCCTCCCATGTAACGGATGAATTTCGCATGGAATAGTCTGTATCTGACTGCCCAGAACTGTTTTATTACAGGCGAATAGCGCATAGCAAGGGCACTGTTGTTCTCGTAAAATCTCACAACATCCAAAAATAATTGGAAAGAAATGTTGTTAATTGGAAAACGTCCAGAACAAATTTGCCTCAGAAAAGCCATCCAGACTTCAACACAACATCAGATGATAACGCAGACATCTCTCTGAGTATGTTGTCAGAATCGTCACTCATGTTCATTTTAGATTCAGCTGAGTCGTGAGCACACTCCAATAGTGTTCTACGGGAATGAATGTTTTTCATTGGAGTGTTTTTCCTGGCAACTTTTTTGTGTCCATGCGGCGAAGCAGTCTGAGTAAACTCATACCTAAATATTCATTACAACATTGAATATAAGGTCTGACGGATAACATCGATATTTCATTTCCAAGTCCTCGGGATTCCGTAATCTGATTGATTGCGTAAATTATTTTCCGTCCAATGAAACCGTATGGGTTAATAAACAAGTGTCAGTGGGCGGAGCTAGACTCCCATAATGTCACCTCTAAATATAGTAACAGAGCGGAATTTCTCCGATCGAAAGCGATGCTTGCAAATACAACAGACAGAAACAATGGCTTCGAAATTATATATTCGGTACGATTCGGATTAATTTGAAGGATGTGCTAGACCTGATAGATAGGCCTGCGCATGGTACCAACTTGGCCTCCCATAAATATAAATAGAACTCACTCACGTCCGTGTATATGATTTACTTTATTGTACCATGGTTTGCAAATCAAATTATTTGTCGTAAAAAAGTCATCTGAAAGTTAACACCGAGGAAATGACTTAATTTTATGCTTTTAAATAGTTCTAAAGCATCATTTTTGATGACGACCTTATTTTTTGCTCTCGGATGCAGCTTTCCGGGTGATGCAGCGAGTTCATCTCCCGAAAAAGAATAGTCGCACACACGACAAATATTATCTGCTGTAATTTTATGTCGCGACACAGGCCATTACTATTATTGCGAAGCACAACAAATAACACGTGGGGACACCTGTCAATCATCGATATATTTTTTTTAATCCGTGACGTCATTTTGGGGAAGCTCTTCGCTGAATAGAAATGGTTTTGGCTACATAAGCTCCAGACTCTATATTTCAAATATAGAGTCGACGTTCACCCAGACTGGCGGCGAAGGTGAATATGCGGGATCGTTCATGTCAGACGAACCAGGTTCATGGCTCTCTTGGTGACCATATCACTCTCATCAAGGGTGAAATCTGCGATATTTTCTTTAAACTCGCGTGGGTTTATCTCAAAATGTATTGCAGAATACACAGCTTTTCCATCATCCGCCATATATTCCTGACGTTTCAAAATTGAAATTTTTGCACCCGGGTGACTTTCGGCGATGTGGAATACCGCATCTTGTGCAACGTCAAATTTCCCGTGGCAGTGATAACATCGGTATTTCTGTGGGAGACAAAACAAAGAATCGGAGTATTTATGAAGTTAATAAGATGTACATTTATCACAAATACCACGGAATATATTAATAGTATAAGTTTTTACCAAAATCAATTTTGTGGTGTAGCATATATACCCCGGTTAAAATTACTTCGGACATTTGGTTAAAATTACTTCGGACATTTTCGTGTGGTTTATTTTACATTTCAAACTGACTATATTATTAGGTAAATGCACTCTTATTTGGGCATGTCTACTACCCAACAGAAGATAGGCAAGTCTTCGTTGATCACCACCTATGATAGCATGAATGGCACGCATATGTACAATGGTATCATTAGATATCCTTATGTTATGTGGTTAATATGCCAGCCACAAAAATGTCAGATCTACCAAGTTATGAACACACTATCTTAAAGAAAAATGTGATAAAAAACACAATTTATAGTGTCAGGTATTCTAGCGACCAGAAAATGGATTATTTTAAATGAAAACGGCAAGAATCTGACACCCATGGCCAATGAGACATTTCAACAATTTCCAGAAAAAGAATTGACTAATGTGTGTTAGAGTCGGAGCCGATCAATTTCTATAGATTGGGGTCGGAATATATCAAAATTAGGGTCGGAGCCGATGTTATACTTTTAAAATTAGTGTTTAAAACAAAAACTCACGACTAATTGAATTCATTCAATCGATGCACATCGCTCTCCGAAATTTTCGAAAATAGTGTCTGTTCCCGGGTGTCTACCAGCCTGAATTGTCCAGGACCATCAATTTACTTATTCTAGCATGGATTGGGAATATTGTTTATCAGTTTTCGTGTGTGGTTTTTCGAGATCGGTATGTGACTTTTGAAATTTAAAACTCTACCATGTCAACCTCGAACCCTCTAAGTGCACAATTCAGCCCAAAAACAGTGATTTTGAACACAACTCCTCGAAGTCGAAAATGAAGTCCAGCGCCCAATTTAGGATGAATCGGATCCAATAATTCCTGTGTTTCTATTCGACTAATTAATTACAGTGTCATAAAGCGTATTCACTCATTATGTCGTGCAGCACAACTCACCACAACAGTACTCGTGACGTAGTGACGACTTACTAGGCTTCGCCGCGAGAAAAAGGATATTGTCCAGTGACAACATATACTATATGCTCAGTTTATCACAACAACAACTTTAATTAATCGATATGGCGACAAGCAATACTTCGACTGATACCGACAAACGGAGCCTACACGATTGTCTGTCAGATTGGTATGACAGTGTTGAGTCATTCCAGTACACTCGGCAACAGGATGACAGCCTCAAAATATCTGACAATCTCAAACCAGTTCTCGCATTCATAAGCTCAACTACGCACGATATATTCACGGCAACAATAATTGAATTCGTCGGAAATCAGGACAAATTATTAGAAACACTAAGGGAGAATATATTCACTCACGCCAAGTCAAAGCAATATTTCCCATATGAGCAATCGTCTTCGATGAAACAACGAGTTGTCCGAAATCAATCTGGAAACCATGTGATTGATCGAAATAACAGAAACAAGCGAATGTCTAATGACATTTATAATATAATGAAGTTCATGGTAGATGAAGACAGTGACTCCATAATCGATGTTATTAGCAAAGGTAGCCGAAGCAAGAGTGTTGGTCGACAGTCAATAGCCGGAAATGTAACCATTCTAGATGAAGATGACACCTGTACATCCAGTATCAACAATTCATTAGTGAAAATTCAACGCGACATTTCATGCATGAAAACAGAAAACGAAATTTTCCACAAAGACTTCAATCAACGAGTTCCCAAATTAGATTCATCAATTGCTAGCCTGGAATCGCGATTCAGTAAAATCGAGGAGAAATTACATATAGTAAACGACGTCGAGAAGGCTAAAACAGACATAACGACGATAAACAAAAAAATAAAAGAACTGGACGAACAAATTGAATCAGATACACTGACCATCGAGCGAATACAAGATGACAAATATACGGGTGTAAATAAACTAAAGGGTGACATAATCCAAATAAAGTCTGATATTGGCGAAATAGTAAGCGGTCTTGGTGAGTTCCATAAAAAGCAGAAAAGTCTGGAAGGTCAAGTTGCTACACTGAAAGATTTAGTGAATAAGAAACACATTCAACCGACTCATGCATGCGACAAAATGGTTAACGAAACAATTAAACAAAACGTTACTATAATGAAAGATGAATTCAGAAGTTTCACTACAGCGACAACCAACAGTTTGCAACAGTTTGTTGAAGTGGTCGACAGATCAATGGGTGAGATGGTAAAAACACAACGTGACATGGCTACATTAATGGAGATGGCAATGAACTACAGTTACGACGATAATGTTTCACACTCAGCACACAGTGAACGAGAAGACACAAACAGTGAACGTGAAGACATAAACAGTGAACGAGGAGACATAAACAATATATCTGTTGAATCAGAAGTTGCACCCGAATACCCGAATCACAGTTATAAACAGGCACCACCTAAACAGGAAGTTCACAGAAACTATGACCGTCAGTCCCAAAGTGATTCCTATTTTAACAGAATGGATGGACCAGTCAAAACATCACAAGTATATCTCGCCGGTTTTGACGATTCCGTAACAGTGTTCGATATCAAGTCACACCTTCTCCATTACAAAATTCGGTTCACAGTCATCAGAATGTTAAGAGGTAACGCAGCTCGAATCAACATTTGTGACAATGATATCGACATAGTCCTCGGTCCGAAATTCTGGCCAGTTGGTGCAACTTGTAGGATGTGGGTCCGCAAAGAACCAGAATTCTGAAATAATTATGTTCGAATATCGACTATCATATACCATTCTTTAATGTAATGATTCCTGATTCTTTTCTTCTTTTCTAGCGATGTCTAATGTGCGCCATCTATGTATATCATTATTGTTTGTATTCATTTTCGATTACCGTACACGAAATAAATACCATACCAGCTTATCGTATCCCACCAAGCTTAAATATATGGAGAACATGACATTAAATTTCCTTACCTGGAATTGTACGGGAATTATGTCATCAGGTGCATATATCACAGAACTAATGAGAAATGGTCATTATGACATTATGGGTCTAAGTGAGCATTGGTTATACCAAACCAATGTAGATTTTCTCGGAATGCTGGGGTCCAATTATGAATATCATGCTGTCTGCGATTATAGCCAACAAGTTCCCATCCATACCATAAAGCCAGGTAGACCCAAGGGCGGTGTGGCACTAATGTGGCACAACAGGCTGTCACACTGTATATGTCCGCTTGACATAGCAGATGATCGCATCATCGGGATTCAATTAAAGCTACCGGGTGGGAGCTATTTGTATATCTTCCAAGTTTACTTACCATCCACGAATTATCCCGCTGAAGAATATATAGAATATATAAATACGCTTAGAGATATATGCGATATATATAAAATACACGGTAACCTCATCATAATGGGCGATCTAAATGGTAATTTCGATAAATCAGATAAGCGAAACTCAGCATTCATTAAATTTGTTAAAGCCCTTGAATTGAAATCAGCCAATTATGAGATATCGCCTCGAGCTACTTGTTTACCATTTGGCCAGAGAGGCAACAATATCGGCACAATAATCGACCATATATTGATACCTGATATATTCATACATTTTGTACGCAGCATTGATGTAATGGACGATAACTCTATAGATGTGTCAAATCATCGTCCAATATCCGCAAATATTTCTTTGCCCGTAGATGATCGCACCATCGGAGGGCTAGATGCTAATGCTGATGGTGGGATCGACTGGAAGCGAGTGAGATCTCACCCAGAAATCATCGAAGAGTATCAGAGATATCTTGATACTGAAATTATCAAAGTAAAAAACCGAGACCCCAATTTGTATCGAATTGTCGCAGTATGTAGATATGCAGAAATCGTACAAGCAATTGCAAACGCATCGGTTGCGTGTTTTCCTCGTAAACGTTTCAAACGAAATCTTAAACCCTTCTGGAATGATGAGTTAAAAGCGTTACACGAAAAAATGCGTGCACATCGGAGAAAATGGATAGAGTCAGGAAGACCCAGAGAACAAAACGAACTCGATTTCGGAACTTATGTTGAGTATAAAGAAGCCAAATGCAACTTTCGTAGACTCTATAGGAGAGCATCTCATAAACACATGACAGAAGTGGTAAACGAAATAGATGAACGCGCTGAGGTCGACCAAGATTACCTTTTCCGCATGTTAAACGCGAAAAAAAAAAACTTACACGCTAACAAAAATCCATTTTTCGTACACAATGGAACTGTTCTTCGTGAGGAATCTGAAATAACTGAAGGTTGGGCGACATACTTCGAAAATCTCTACTCGCCGTTATATCAACCGAGCTTTGACTCAGTACAATTTAATCGTGTTAATTCTTTTGTTGACCGAGAAGTGACCAATACAAGTGAAAGTAAAATTGACAAGAATATCATATTCCCGGTAACAGCCAGCGAACTGGCTGATATTTGTCGAAATCTTAATCGCGGTAAAGCAGCAGGGTGGGATCTCATCGCAAACGAACATATTATATATGGTAGTCCTGTGTTAATCCAGGCGGTGTCAGACCTACTTACTGATATTATTACAGAACAGACAGTCCCTGAACATATGAAGCGCGGCGTTATTATTACTTTATATAAAGGAGGGTCCAAACCAAAAACAGATTATGATAGTTATAGAGCAATCACATTGATGCCTGTACTCTACAAAATACTTGAAAAAATAATCCAGACTCGATTAGAGCGATATACACCATACTTACTCGAAGTTAACCCATTGCAGCACGGATTCCAAAAAGGAATAAGTGCAAACATGACCTCCTACTTGATGAGAGAATGCATTTCATACGTATCCGAAAGCAAACAAAATTTGTATTCGTGTTTCCTCGATGTGTGGAAGGCCTTTGACACCGTCTGGGTAAATGGTCTATTGTACAAACTTTACGAACGCGGGGTACAGGGACATTTGTTCACATTATTATACAACATTTTGACAAATGTATCATGTTCAGTTCGATACCAACATACTTCATCTCAGTGGTTTAAAGTATTACAGGGAGCTAGACAAGGAAGTATATTATCGCCATTTTACTATATGATTTACGTAGACGAATTGATCAATCAATTAGCCAGCTCAGGATATGGACTACAAATGTTGGGCATAAATTGCACCAGCCCTACACACGCGGACGATATGGTGTTATTGTCCCTCAGTAAAAAGGGATTACAAAAACTTTGTGAAATATGCGTTTCTTACAGTAACACATGGAGGTACAGATATAACCCCAATAAATGTTGTATAATTGTTTTTAATGAGACAAAAGCGAATTATACTCGTCAAAATCGCACATGGAATCTAGGGGAATCGCAGATCAGGGAGGATACGCGAACAACTCATCTGGGGATACCACTCGATAAATACGATTTCAACGGTGCCTTTGTTGAAAATATTTGCGAAAAAACTAGAAGTACATTTATGATGCTCACAAATGCTGGTATTCATCCGGGTGGTATAACTCCAAAGAGTTGTTCGATTATCTACTCGTCTGTGGTACTTCCGATGGGGATTGTACGGTTCTGAATTACTTTGGAATTTGTGCCAGAATAACCGTGATCGTCTAGAAAGAACACACCGATTTTGCGTTAAATTTTTCCAGGGTCTACATACACGCACAAAGACAGAAATAGCCCTTGGGTTAGTCGGTCTGCCTCCACTCATGTCTTTAATCGATAAACGCAAACTATCATTCTTTGGCTCGCTGTGTAATCTGTCGCAAAACAAAACTGTTAAATCTATTTTCTTAACCCGTTTGTATCAATATGTCGTGGGGTGCTCAGAGATAAGTGATAAAAATTTCATAGCTGACATGATTACAACACTCCAGAAATATAACATGGTCGACTACCTGATAACTTTTATTGATTTACACAAATTCCCGAACAAACTAACATGGAAAAATATATTGAGAGACAAATGGAAAATCGGGTGTTCTGAAGAGTGGACAGCAATTATAAATGGCGACAATAGACTTGCTCGTTTCGCTGCCATACAACAAGAATTAACCATGTCTCATCTTTGGGGAAAATGTCGATGCTTCCCAAAATATAAATCATCGTACACGCTTGTTGCTCGCCTTATGGCTATGTTACCTGGTGAGAAACAGGTATGTCCTCTCTGCAGTCGCGAACACAGCGACGTTGTTAAACATACCATATGTGAATGCACGTCAATAACATCGGAGAGGAACCTTGTGGAATTCGACATTTTGAACAACTTTGATATCGAATTCTACCTAAAATTCGATAAACTGAGTCCAGAATCTAAAACTCGACTTTTTCTTTCTGGATTATCAGATTTTATGACGATTCCACTGGAATATACGGAAGACCCAATTAATTTTTTTGTTAAAAAATCCGCTGATCTATGGAAACGCTATGTTGACTTAATAATATTATCTGAGAATGCAACGAATTAAGCGACATTATCAGCTCCAGCACGTCAGTGAAGGTTGACATATTCAATATACAACTAAAGGAAATATACATGCATACATGTATTATAACAGCTATGTTCGGGTGGGCGTTATTCGCAAATACCACACACGTATGGCACCAAATGGTCGCAAAACATTGAGGTTGTTTTCGGCGATACATTTACCCGATAATGCTTGGATTACATTTACATCGACAATCATTTTATGTATATGTGCATGTAGATCATGCATTATAGGTTCGTGTAAGCTCACATGGTGCATACATGTGTATGTAATCGATCATGACCGTGCCAATGTTCTACTTGCATTGTATCCCTAACATACTTGTGTAAATTTCCGAATCTGATTATGTATGTCTTACATTTTGCTGCACTCCGATTGGAGATGTCATGAACTTATATTGACATCTTGGCCTAATCTGTGCTAGACCGGAGTAGCATCCATGCATGGTGTGTAGTAATACACGATAGTTGTGTGAGTGTATGTGGGCTAAGGTGTGTGTGCGAGATATATATATATATATATGTATATGTGTGTATATGTGTATGTATGTGTATGTGTGTATATATATGTGTATATGTATGTACATGTGTATATATCTATATATATATATATATATATATATATGTATGTATGAGTATATGTATATGTATGTGGGGATATATATATGTGTGTATATATGTGTGTATGTATATGTATGAGTGTGTATGTATGTATGTATATATATATATATATATATATATATATATATATAATATGTATATATGTATATGTATATATACATATATAATATATATAGAGGGAGGGAGAGAGAGAGAGAGAGATGTCAGGCACGCTTTGAAACAAGAATTGTTCGATTTACAATATTGCTATATTTTTATCATTTCATTGTGAATAAATAATATATGGCGCTATGTCCTATGTGCTTATATTGCCATTTTGTTGTTGATATATTTGTTTTTGTGTGAATTAATTGTATTGTATCAATGATCTCCCATGAGGAGGAAATAAAGATATATATATATATAGGACTTTATTACCATACATGGTATATAATATGGAATACATGCCCTAAGTAATCGACTTCTTAACCACAGCAGAATTATGGGTAACTTTTCAGGATTTAGTCGGAAATATGGCTTGTTGTTGATGAATGGCAACAAGCCATATTTCCGACTAAATCCTGAAAAGTTACCCATAATTCTGCTGTGGTTAAGGAGTCGATTACTTAGGGCATTACTGTATGTTATGTATAATGTGATCTGGGGATTCAAAAATTAATTGGGCCTTTAACTGGTCATGTTCTGTGTAAGGATATCTAAGGATGACTTGAACCTCGGTGCTATGTTTTTCCCCATCGATTTTGTCTGATCTCAGCGTAATTAAGGCGCATAATGGCATATATCTTTGCCAGACGTCATATACAGGTTCTTCGGGTTACTACAATCGAATTTCACTAATTATATGCAGGCCAATAGGCAATATAGTGCTCATACTTACCATTTTCAGAGATTTGTTGTCAATTTTCATACAAAAGCCGCCATTAATTTTTGGCATTAAAATCTTGTTTGAGTCGGAATCCAAGTCCTGTTAGATCCGATTTTGAACCTGTTAGATCCGATCCTCGAGGAATCGTTGAGCCCCAGTGATTATACAATGCAGTGCTCAGTATGTATTTTCTTTTACTCGTCCAGGTTGTGGTGAAAAGTCATATTAGACTCACCACAACCTGGACTCGTACAAGAAAAAGCACAAACTGTACACAACATTGTATAATAACTTTATATTATTCGGCCTCACTGCCTCGACAATCATGAACGAACATTATGTTATTGAACTCTAGGTTTACAAGGCGGAGCCATTCCTCCACGTACTTTATATGTAGCATCGAGACACCACGTGTGTGACATCCAAATGGTCAAAGATGTCTCTTTCAGTACCATTTAGTCGAGAAGACTAGGTTCCCGGCATGTTGTTCCAAATTCCGTATACATAATTATGAAGGAGGAATGCTTATCTACATGCTTATATACTTTCAGGCTTCCAATCGCCACGAGGTTTTATAACAAATGCGTTGATTTTTAGACACCTGTCACTTCCTTTGGATACCACTACTGCATGTACTAGTACTTCTACTGTTCTAACATTAAAAAAGGCAAAAATTATTTCTGATCTTGAACATCCAACATATAGCTCCGACGAAAAACAAAAAATAATGGAAGACTTGCTGATCAGCATGATGATACATCCAAATGTGATGAATGGATGTTCGCTTTAAATTGGAGGATAAAATAGAGTCAATTAAAGACTGACCAAGTCAGTCGACAATGACTGGAATCCTCATTTCAGATTAAACCAAAAGTGAATAAAATTCAGATCCATTCACATTAAACAAGTGATGAAGCCCATGTCATTGTGTCCCAGGTTATATTAAAACCAAAGCGATGAAATAATTTAGTATGGCTACCAATTTACCATATTCAAGTTAACTCATCTCACCCTAACAGTGATAACAGATATATGTGTTATCTATTTCAGTATGAATGGATGTTCCCTAATAGAAGAAAAACAATTAAATGAGTCTATTAAAGAATGTCTCAATTGCCACTGACGTAGAAGGCTTGGTCACCAATCCAGCAGTGGTACATTAGTTGATTTGAAAGACTTGAATCACCAAGTCTGGATCAACAAAATCATGGTGATTGCACAATAATTTGCACAATGATCCTTCAAATGCAATAGGTTCAAACAACTGAACCAGCATTAAAGGGTGCATGTACAAAAAGTCAATTACTAAATCGCCAATAAAAATTTGTGAATTATATTATTAGATCTATATTATTCCAACATACTCACATATGGGGACGATTAAAATGAAAGTAAATGTCTGTCGAGACGACACTTTCAAAATATGTGAGGAATATACATAGTGCCAATTTGTAGGGGTAATCCAAACACATGAACATCCAAAATTATAGAAGTCGAAATGGAAGCAATGCGATGAGGAACAATCCGCGGAACCATGGTTAGATCTCGTGCAAAATGGATAGAGGAAGGCGAAAAACCAACAAAATATTTTCTAAATTTAGAAAAACGTAATTACATTTCCAAAACCCTGACCAGCCTGACAGTTGCGAATGATAGTACAATCACAAAACAAACCGATATCATGAAAGAAGTCCGAAATTTTTATCTTAATTTATACTCATATAGGTCAATGGACGATCGCGATTTAAAATCCCTTCTTAATGATGGAACAGTTCCTAAACTAAGCACCATGCAGGCCTCAAGTATTGAAGAACCTTTAACCTTGCAAGAATTAACAGATGCGCTTAAGACCACAAAACATAATAAAAGCCCAGGGCCATCCGGATACATCGTTTTCAGTGGGGGAGCTATCAATCACACAAAAACAAGGTATTATAACGTTCATCCCAAAAAAGGATAAAAATAGGCAGATGCTAAAAAACTGGCGTCACATCACCCTTTTGAATACATCTTACAAACTAGCCTTGTCATGCATAGCTGACAGAATAAAACGTGTGCTCCCATCTATAATCAACCCCGATCAAACTGGCGGGTAGATATATAGGTGACCGGTTCTACTATACGCAGCAAGTCCCTGGATATGCAGCAAGTCCCCGGTAAACTCAGCAAGTCCCTGGTATATGCAGCAAGTCCCTCTCGCCAAGGGTGGTTTACGGCGGATTAGCCATGCGTGTTTACACAACGATATGTTTAATCAGTGGAGGTGCTGATTACAAAGGGCTTTAATCAAAGGGCTTTAATTTGATCGTAATACTGATAGATTATTGAAGGGAATTGGACTGAATTGTGGGACTGAATCATTGAATGATAAAATTAAGAGTTGGATTTTTTTTAGACTGTTTTTATTGGTAAATGCAAACAAGTAACATGAGAATAGTAGAATAGCAACAAAAGAAAAATAGAGCACAGTTTTATAAATATACATATATATATAGCAGTGAGCTGAAAGAAAAGTTTATTAGAATAAATTGTATATATATGTGGCCAGTAAGGAAGGGCAAAAACCAAGGTATTGAGGCTATTGAGGTTTTGGAAGATTTTATTGAATAAAAAAATATTTGGATACATGTATTAAAATTGTTTTCTTTATCTCTATGTTGTTTTATTTCACTGTCCGGTCCTGGAAACTTTGCTATGGGGGATTGTGGTAGTCTTTGCCGTTCTTTTTCTGTTTCGTTGTCCTGGTTTTTTTCCTGCACTGACTGCTGTAAGTACCATCCTCTGGCCGTCTGTTGTTCTCAGCATCTTTTCGTGGACTGGCTTTATTTCTCTTAAAAATCCTATAGTAACGTGCACTTGTCCTAAATTAAACGTCTTGTCGAAACCAAGCACTGTTGTTGCTGCTGTGGGGTGACTACAACAGAATCTCTTTATGTCCATTAGTTGATCCTGGGTGAAAAGTTTAACAGTTGGCACTTTATCCTTTGTGTGAATAACTTTCTTAATTGGGGAAATAACCGACAAATGAGGGATTGAAGAAGACATTGCACAAGACATTGGTGATCTAACAACATTTATCACTGGTGATGGAACAACATGAATGTTTGTAACAGTTCTTTTTCAAGCAGGATGAAGTGATTTTGGATGTAGAACTTGTCACTGGGGTTGAATATCGTCCGAGTCCACATTATCTCAGCTGCTGGTGATTTCGCATTACGAACTCCGCGTCCATGAATCTTTCGACATAGTGAGTTGGAGAGCGAAGGGTCATACATTGGTGGACAATATGAACGGATGCAGATATTTAATGCCGCACTAGCAGCATACATGTGTAATGTCTCTGACCAACTATTTTCTCGACAGGATGCGCGGAAAATGTTGGCATACGGGTCATGGATAACTCGGGAGTCTTTTATCAAGTCCTTTCAAAATTCACACCAACACAGCTGTCGCTTCGCTCGTTCCTTTGCGATCTACAATTTAGGTATGAATGCGAGAGATACAACGCAAAATGTAACATGAATTACGACTTCGATAATCATTGGCTGGCACTTCGAAATGCCTTAAAAATATAATAATATTATATTAAAACCCTGTTTTTTACAGACTCAAAGTATACCCTACCTTAACAGTGACCATGAACAACACACAGCATAAATCAATTACCCGGTACCCGAGCGATGACTCTTATTGGTCCAGTAATACAGTCAACAAGAACGTCAATATATATATATATACATGGTATGCTTAACCACGTCACAACTTTTTTTCAGTCACAGCCCCAAACGCAATTCAAGCGAGCGTTGTGTATTTTTCGCGTTTGCTGTCGAACCATGCAATATTTACAATATTTACAATACGGTCTCAATATGGTTAAATTTACTAATTATACTGTTAAATTCCAATTATAGCTGCACATAGTGTTTGGAACATTGAATATGCACCTTAAATATTACACACCATCGACCACTTTAGCCGGTTAATAAGGGAAATTTAAAGTTATTCTGAAGACAACAAAATTATCTATTGTTTTTTATCACCATTGTTGTTGCTAAAGAAAGTCCATTTAAGGCAAAATATATCAAGGTAGTACCTAGTATCGGTTAATTGGTCTTGCTTTTAAGTTGAGCGATCATTGTTAAAATTGTCCTTACTTATTGTGTAGCTTTAAATATTGTCTAATTGCATGTCACAGGTAAGAAAGTAAGCCAGGGCATGGAAGAGCAAAACTCTTCCATGTCTTGGACTGAGAACATGAATGAGTGAATGTATTTGTCTCTTTCTTTGTTGTTATTCTTCTTAATCAATAAAAAATTTAAAAACAATTAAAAGTACTTCTACTGTCACAATATTATATGTACTGAAGTAGCACGAACATTCACATGACTCGCGGACGATAAATGAACTCGGCACGCGACTTGTGTTCCTGTTTGATGACCGGGATGGCGGTAGTAAGCGCGAGTTTCCTACTGCCGTGTGTCCGGTTATGAAGTGTGTATCGTCCCGTCCTGTATTTATAAACTGTATCGTCGTTGATCTTTCCTCATTACATTTCCATGTCGCTTCGGGAATTTTGAGAAATGGAGAATCAATTTAATGCAATCGTTCTCTTCATAGGTAAGTTGCTTGTGAAAATGAAATATTTATTTATGGTTCCAGGCCAAATTCTGTGCATCAAATTCTTATTCTATGGTAACGTTTATGACGAGGTGTGCATGCCACATGAAAGACACTATCTTTTCTTTTCTTTTTTGGTTGAATTTTTATATCAAATTAGTTCATAGTTTCAATGTTATAGAGAGAGGCACAGCAAGCATTATTTTGTTATTTTTCAATTACATTCTTTGGTGTGTGTTTACGTCTAATTTATACGTCGCGTTTAGTTTTCAATATCATTTCAGCAGAACAAAGCGAACACTTGATATATTATAGTTAGTGTGTGTTGTAACTTGAATTCAGGACCAAGAATCTATATCTATATTTGCGAATGTCTGTCTGTCTGTCTGTCTGTCTGTCTGTCTGTCTGTGTTCTATAGAAATTCACAGGGGACCATCTAGATGGTGCCAAATGGGTCTACTAGGAGTAACTTTTTACGAGAAAGATAATGGTCGGGGTTAAAATTTTCTAAAGTGACGCCGTTGTTGTCAGGGGCAGAAAAGGGGGAGGGGCAGAAAAAAAAAATGTCGGCGATTGCCACGAAACTTATATATAATGATCCCCATAATATGAGGAATCCAATGGTGTGTTTTAAATATGGCAAAAGTCGCGCCGTTCGCGTCAGGGGTGCCCGGAAGGGGGAGGGCAGAATTTTTTTCTGTCGCCGATTGCCACGAAACTTACATATAATCATCCCCATGATATAAAGAATCCAACGGTGTGGTTTAAATATATCAAAAGTGGCGTCGTTCGAGTCAGGGTTGCACGAAAGGGGAGAGGGGCACCAAAATTGATAAAACTAATTTTAGCGCCGATTTCCACCAAATTGATATATATTCTTCTTCGTGATACAAGGAATCTAATTGTGCGATTTAAGAACGCCAAATTGTTGTCCAAACGATGAGAGATTGGGAGGGGGTGGGCACTAAATTTGATAATAATTGGTTTAGTCGCCGATTGCCACCACACTTATACAAAAGCATCCCCATGGTATGAAGAGTCTAATGGTGTGGCTTATATCTGTCAAATGTGGCCTCATTCGAGTCAGGGGTGTATTGAAAGGGACAGGGGACCAAAATTGGTGCACAATTATTTTGGCGCCAATTTCCACCAAATTGATACACGTTCTTATCCATGATACGAGGAATCGAATCGTGTGATTTAAAGATGCCATAGTGGTGCTGTTTAGGTGAGAGATGGGGAGGAGGGATTGGCACCAAATTTGATAAAAAAAATTGTATATAAATTGTGTATAGAGATGAGAGGGACACAAAAAGATATATATATATATATATATATATGTTTAGTGCCGATTTCCACCAGATTGATACATATTCTTCTCCGTGATACGAGGAATCTTATCATGTATAGATACACCAAATTGGTGCCCTATGGGTGAGATATGGGGACCTTCAATTTGATACGAATTTGTATACTCGCCAATTTTCACCAATTTCATATATATGCATCTCAAATGATACAAGAAATCAAATTGTGCTGTCTGTCTGTCTTTCTGTATGTCTGTTTGTTCTATATATAACTTCACGCGGTACAATCGAGATGGCACCGAGGCGTTCTAAGAGGGGTAACTTTTAACAAGGAAGATAATGGTGCGGGTTTAGATTTAAATTAAAATGGTGCTGTTGGTGTCAGGGGAAGAAAAGGGGGAGGTCGGCAAAATTAAAAAAATATGGTGAATTAGTTTTGTCGCCGATTTCCACCAAACAAATACATCACCTCCGCAATATGGCGTTGTTCGAGTCAGCGTTGCATCAACTATTGATTTAATAAACTATTTTTAGCCCAGATTTCCACCAAATTGATATATTATTCTTCTCTATGATACGAGGAATATCATCGTGTGATTTAGTGACGACAAATTGCTGTCGTTTGGGTGAGAGATGTGGGTTCATAACTATTCTCATAATGTGTTTAGTTGCTTATTACAACCAAACATATATATAATCATCGCCAGTATATCATGCATCCATGAGTCTAATGGGCGTGGTTTAAATATGTCAAAAGAGGCAAAAGCTGATACAATATATATTTGGCACTAATTTCCAACAAATTCATACATGTTTTTGTCTAATGGTATACTATGAATTAAATCACATTGGTGTCGTTTGCGTCACGGATGGCGAGCGGATATGCACTATCATAAATATCCACAGCATACAGATGGTTTCACATCGCATTAACCTGGGCAACGCCGGGTAACCCTGCTAGTACCATATATAGGCCGTTATCTAAACATTTCCCATGAATGAATAGGAATTCTTCTGCGCTTGTTTTTGACATCATTCACGTGATGAACTATGTCAGATGAGAATTACGATTATGGTACTATATATATCATTAGAATTGTTTTTCTTTCTATCAGTTGTCGTTTATCCATTGGATACGATTACCGTTTCAAGAAGCCAAGCAAGGACACGTAGTCCAGGATATATTGGTAGACCTCTGCAACCCCCCCCCCCCCCCCCCCCCCCAAGGACTCAACTCAACTGCACCCCATTAATTTTCTTTCTTAATGTCTCCTCTAATTTTTTTCGGTTCACAAGAAAAAAAAGTGGCCGCAGAGACTCCAGACAAGATGGCGTCCATCATGGAGGCCATTTTTTTTATATGCACCAGGTCTCTTTGATCGCCGTTATAGTAAATATGATGTCACATGCGGTCTTGTTTTCCGTTCGATTCGTTATGGTAATATACAACCCTTACAAATTAGCCAAAAATCCGACACAAAAATCCAATATGGCGGCCAATATGGCCGCCGAAATGGGAAAATTTGCTATTTTTCGGA
Source organism: Siphonodentalium dalli (assembly GCA_032622095.1). NCBI lineage: Eukaryota > Metazoa > Mollusca > Scaphopoda > Gadilida > Siphonodentaliidae > Siphonodentalium > Siphonodentalium dalli. The sequence continues at coordinate 113,972,109 of CP136064.1, forward strand.
CATTTCACCACCTTTCGTTTGTCTCTGTGGGAAAATATTGGCACCTTGATGCCAGTTTATACATGTATCGTCCAGAAGAGTCATTGGCGAACACACGGCGACCATAATATACATTCATTCATATTTGTGTCCGATATCACGTTTTCCCAAATGCCGGTATAATCCGTTCAAAGCCAAATCGACGACAATAACGCAATGTCTGTTTCGAATCAATTAATGTTATTGCTATCATAACAAAACCCACGTGTATATATGTGCAGGAGATACTCGAGCTAGGATTCCTCTTATATCTGAGTTGAGGAATATTAACCCAAATCCAAGATGGCGGCCAAAATGGTCACCGGAAATAGAAAAATCGCCGAAAATCGCTGATTTTAAGATCAGTGAGAGTTATTGTCACGACAACTCCACATCTGCTTACTATTGTGAGTTGGGAACACTGAGGCGAAGAACTGTCCTTATATCACATTCAAATAAAAGTCCCCCAAGTCCAAAATGGTGTCCACTTTCTTACGATGGGCGTTATCGTTATGCGAATTATACCCACAATTACATGTTCATATGGAACATTGATATCAAATATTCACTTGCGTTTGGCCAACTCTCACAGTCAAGATGGCTGCCAAACTGGCGGCCAGAAATTGAAAAGAAGTCGAAATTGTCACATACTAATTTCAACTTTTTGTCATAATATCAATATGTATCGATTGGACGAAACGGTACATAAGCCATCTATTAGTTCCAACATAGGTCGTCGCCTTCTGGAAGGATGAAAACCCACAATAATCGCGATGTGGCATTTCGAACTCCATTCTCCACTAAGATAATGGCCGTAACCGTGCATGGGTGCGCCGAATAGTCATATTATGACTTCCAAGAATCAAACCAACAGTACCTGAGCTTATTCTGATGTGCCACATTCAGCATTATCTGGACCAGCATCCGTCTCTTCGTCACATTAATCGATCTCGCTCACACCAACACAATTTTCTACACTTCTTGGTACCCTTTATGGAAGCGTATTGGTGCCATTTTGAAAAAAAAAATTGGCCCAGTAAGTGCTAATTAGCACATACGTATCAGCTAATTAGCTGATAATAACAGCTAATTAGCACATAGTAAGTGCTAATTAGCACATACATATCAGCTAATTAGCTGATACAGCTAATTAACTGATAATAACAGCTAATTGGCTGATAATATCAGCTAATTAGCACATACGTATCAGCTAATTAGTTGATAATAATTTTCGAGAACGGTAAGGATTTCGACCGATTTGACGGCATGGGTGGGTGGCCGGCCCCAAATACCACCTAGAAACACCCCGACCCCCCCCCCCCACCCATCACCCCCGGCGGGTGCCACCCCGAGGGGGTGAAAATGGGGTATGGACCATTTTCGAGAACGGTAAGGATTTCGACCGATTTGACGGCATGGGTGGGTGGCCGGCCCCAAATACCACTTAGAAACACCCCGACCCCCACCATCACCCCCGGGGGGGGGGGGGGGGTGCCACCCCGAGGGGGTGAAAATGGGGTATGGGTCGGGGTGTTTCTAGGTGGTATTTGGGGCCGGCCACCCACCCATGCCGTCAAATCGGTCGAAATCCTTACCGTTCTCGAAAATGGTCCATACCCCATTTTCACCCCCTCGGGGTGGCACCCCCGGGGTGATGGGGTCGGGGGTGTTTCTAGGTGGTATTTGGGGCCGGCCACCCACCCATGCCGTCAAATCTGTCGAAATCCCTACCGTTCTCGAAAATTATGATCAGCTAATTAGCTGATACGTATGTGCTAATTAGCTGATATTATCAGCTAATTAGCTGTTATTATCAGCCAATTAGCTGATATGTATGTGCTAATTAGCACTTATTATGTGCTAATTAGCTGTTATTATCAACTAATTAGCTGATACGTATGTGCTAATTAGCTGATACGTATGTGCTAATTAGCTGATATTATCAGCTAATTCGCTGTTATTATCAGCTAATTAGCTGATATGTATGTGCTAATTAGCACTTACTATGTGCTAATTAGCTGTTATTATCAGCTAATTAGCTGATACGTATCAGCTAATTAGCTGATACGTATGTGCTAATTAGCACTTACTGGGCCAAATTTTTTTCTTCAAAATGGCACCAATACGCTTCCATAGAAGGGTCCCACTAATCGGAATGTTTCAAACAGCACATATGACGGTGTCAAGCTTACGTGTTTTTCTCGAAAGCTGGGAATTCTTATCCTTATTCTTGGCGAGCTTCGTTCGTGGTAGCTTATGGTATAATTCAGGTGCTACATATGCGATCTGAGCGTCATCTTGCGTGATAAACTAGAAAGGTATGCGATCGATGCGTATACTAGCTTTCAGAAGGACTTCTCTATCTGCGTATTTTTCAGATTTGGTTACCTAATGTGGATAACAAAATGTACATCAGGTGATCTTCCCATCCAGCCACTTCTCAATATATGGTTTATCAATTCACATATTAACGTACTGACGTAGCCGGACAACTTCTGGATATGGCTTCGAATGTTGAAAGCCTAACATTTGACGGATGCCTTTCTGCGTAGGCGTAGAAGACCATAATGCATAATATACCCACTCTTCTTGACCATGATCATAAGAACAGTCCTGGTGGCGTCCAGCAATATTCTCACCGTACAGATCCAAGCACATAATAACAATACACGCGGTGCTAGTTTGTGGGCATGTGTCATGATAGTGGAAATGAAATTGGACCATGACTGCACTGCCCCTTCTTTGTGTATGTCTTAGATTCAGACATGATCTCATGTGGCTTTGCTTTCCTTGTATGCTAAGATTGTGTCTTCCAATCCGTTTGGAAGCCGTTCTTAATCAACTGGACCAGGCGTGTACCATTGGCTACTACTATATAAGCCCCCACTAGACTGGGATGTAGTCTTGAGGACGATGCATTTGATAGTTGATATGTCATACTCACGCTGGGTGGTGGTCGGTATGGTTCAAGAAAGTACAATGCCATCAGCACAAGGGTGAAATGTACAACGTGAAGAACATCTAGAGGAATGTTACTTTCATGAGAGATTGCATTCAGATTAACCTACGTTGGGTACACCAAGTGATTTCGTGGTAACATCACCATTCAAAACCATTGTCATGCATGAGCCATATTAACTACTATATTCTAAAGTTATATAATATAAAGCTATATGATCATAAAGGTCACGTTCACCAACGTACACATCCATTGCCGTCGAGACTATAAAATGTTCTTTAAACACACAGTGAAATAAATGCACCAGTTCCTGACATTTTCTTGAATAATACCGCCCACATACTGACACTAATCCAGAGAGAGGATAACAACAATTCATTCCATAAAGGCATTATCCTTTAGCCCATCCGACTGTTCTGGGTAGGCTATGATAGTATTATCCAGACAAAATTATACGTCTGGTCAAGCTGATTCAGAACGGCCTTGAAACGGATGTGGAAATACAATCTTACCACACCAAAAACACCAACACGCATGACATTCTATATCTGAAACGTGCACCTGGTGTAGGGGTGTATACCGTGGCCCATTTCATTCCCACTGTCATGGCGCATGTCCACAAACTAGCACCGCGAGTATTGTTCTTCTCTGCTGTGAGCTATTCGACGAGACGACTGCGGGACGTCACACATTTTGCTTAGGATCATGGTCAAGAAGTGTGGGTAGTCGGCACTTTATGGTCTTCTCCTTAGCAGTTAGGCATCTGTCCAAGGGAATGAGACAGCTAGCTACCTCCGAAACACTGCCGAAGTTGTCCATGTATGCCAATACGTTCCCTAAGTTTGTGAGTTGAACCATCTATTGAGAAGTGACTAGTTAACTGGGAAGTTCGCCAGGTGTACATGTCGTTATCCCCATGGGATATGAGAAAGACATACCTTCTGTAAGCTTGTATACTTATCGACCATATGCCTTTCTAGTTCAGGATGACGAACAAATTCCGTTTTAAGTTGAACTAATAAATGGTTTGTGTATAGTTTCGTCCATACATATCGATATTATGACAAAAAGTTGAAATTTGTATGTGAAAATATCGATTTATTTTCAATTTCTGGTTTCCAATTTAGCTGCCATCTTGACCTTGAGTATCAATTGTCAAACTCAAATGAATACTTCATATCAATATTCCATATCAACACGTAATGGTGGGTAGAATTCGCGTAACAATAACGCCCATCGTAAGAAAGTAAAGGAATGTAGGCGTGTTTTCAAATATCGGTCACCATTTTGGCCGCCATCTTCGATTTGGAAAACCACTTCTTGCATGGGATGTAAGGTAATTACTTCACCACAGTATTTCCAACTCAGCTGTAAGCATGGGTGGAGTTGTCTCGACAATAATGCCCAATGATGTGAATATGAGGGATTATTTTCGGTGATTTTTCTAAATCTGTCCGCCATTGTGGGCGCCATTTTGGATTTGGGGGACTTTTATTTGGATGCAATATAAGGACAGTTTTTCGACTCAGTGTTCCCAACTCACAATAGTAAGCAGGTGTGGAGTTGTCGTGACAATAACTCTCACTGATGTTAAAATCAGCGATTTTCGGTTAATTTTCTATTTCTGCTGGCCATTTTGGCCGCCATCTTGAATTTGGATGAATATTCCCCAACTCAGGTAAAATAAGAATCCTAGCCCGGGTATCACCTGCACATATATAATCATGGCTGGAGTAATAATAGCAATAACACTCATTGATTCGAAACAGACATTGCGTTATTGGCGTATAACCCTTACAATAAATAAACAATGTTTACAAAAGGTACGTCATAAAATGGGAAGTTCGTGGTCAATGTGGACACATGCTGTCGCTGTAGCCATTAACGGGACCCATTATTTTCCGGCTTCAAATTTTACATGGTGATTTCATTTTGTCACGTTCCGGTGATCAAAATAGGTCAATAAATACACTAAATGCTATAAATTAATATACATATTGTATTTACCATGAGAAGGCTTACAGAAGTAATATAAATTTATCAGCTGTCTTAAACTTTGCGCACATATTATATAAGTGATAGGGGCCTGCATAAGCTCATACTTTAGTTGTACCATATCAGGAAATGACTAATATGGTAACATGGAACGCTCTCTAATGTTTTTTGTTGTTGTGGGAATCGAATTCCTGTTTTCACTGGTTTTATATGCGAAAATCACTATTTACCATCAAATTGTTATATTCCACTTGAAATGTTCATAACCAATTAACACGAACTCACAACACAGTACGTGGATTAATTGCCCCTAACATTTCAATTTTAGCTTCATAAAACCATGTCTTGCTATATTTTGACTTGCTTTAACGATGTACATATATTATGTTCTGGTGATTCGAGAATTCCAATTTTCCGACAAAAATGTGATTTTTCCTCTAAATGAACCCGAAAGCATTTAATTATCCCACAAACAGTTTTTAAACGGATTCTAGTTTTAATTTATTTTATTTACGAAAAAAAAAAAAGTGTTTTCCCCAAAAAATATCAGCTCGAACATATTTTCGTTTCTGGTTTACTCAGTTTGGATATTTCTCATATACGGCTAGAATTTAGGTCTCCGCTTGTGAGTGTCTTAACTTAGAATGTCCAACAGCATCTTCTTGAGACAGACCCAGATATCTAAGTCCAGGAAATCATATTTGCACACCACCCACTTGTTTTGAATTCTGGTTGGTCAAGCTTTCCAACTGTTTGAAATTACACTCTCCTAAGGGTGGAAATTTTCAAACTGATTATCATTTCAGTCCAAACATTTTACCGAAAGCAGAGGGGTCAACACGTACGTCGGCGGTGTGTGGGTTTTTTACTTAGCAAAACCAAAAATGTACTCAAGCCTTTTACATCAAAATAAGTTATAAAACTTGAAACATAAAGCAGTATAAATGATTAGAAACTATGTATATAGATATAGCATATAGGGTCATGTGGTAGCTTGGTTTGTCTTCAAAACATATGTTGGACCCTTCATGTGTAGTCATATAATGCACCACTATTTGTGATTGCCACCAGCCAATATCGAGAACTGTCAACTTGAAATTCCACCAATGACTTCTCAATGCAGTTGGTCGATAATACTCGATATTCGTTAGTTGCACTGTTTCAGTTCATATCTATATTTTCAGGTCTGACGTTCTTCGTTAAGGCTAGGTGTTTCGAATGCTCGGACAAAGACGAGTTGGTCCTCAGCCCTCGGTCGAAGAACTGCGACTCATATTTGTTGTGTGAGAATGGTCGACCGAGTTTGATCACATGTCCAGTTGGTCAGCGATTCCACGTGATCAAGATGATATGCGTAGACGAGAGTGAAACAGACTGTCTCCAAATGTTGCTGGTTCCTATGCATAATCGAATGAAACGAGCTCATAAGTCTAGATCATCCTCAAGTTCATCATCACATAAGAGCGACCACGACCAGAATAAACACTACGAGAAAAAAGACAAAGAACACGATGACCACAATGAAATAAGTAAACATGAAGAAGAGAAAGATCACGAGACCAACGAAGAGGACCACCACGAGAGCGAAGAAAAACATACAGAACACAAGGAGATAAAGAAGGAGTATTACCATAAGGAGATATTGCCTCTACCCATACCAACCCAAGTCGGCGCAGGGGTGATCCCAGGTGTTTTGCAGGGTGGCTTCCCAAGAAACGGTGGTTTCCCAAGAAACGGTGGTTTTCCTAGAGGAGGAAGAGGGGGAGGTTTTGGGTTTGGAGCCGGAGGTGGGTTTGGTGCAGGAGCGGGTGGTGGAAACGCGTGGACGTTTGTGGGACAGCGGAACGGCGGCTTCCCCCAAAATGGAGGGTTTGCCGGTGGTAGAAACGGAGGTGGTGGCTGGCAAGGAGGAAACGGTGGATGGCAAGGAGGAAACGGTGGAAGGCAAGGAGGTGCACCAGGATGGCAGATAAATAGACCGCCGCGAGATGAAGGTGCAACGGCTCGTGCTGGTGCAGGTGCAGGTGCTAGTAGTAGTGCAGGACGGTATGGTGGTGGCGGTGGAAACGATAGGAGGGAAGATGCACCTGCTGGAGGATGGGGTCGCGGTGGAAACGGTGGGAGGGAAGAAGCACCTGCTGGAGGATGGGGTCGAGGTGGTGGAGGACCCGACGGGGGAGCAGAATCACCTACCGGAGGATGGGGTCAAGGCGGCGGTGGAAACGACAGGAGAGAAGAATCGCCTGCTGGGGGATGGGGTAGAGAGGAAGCGCAAGGATGGAGAGGTGATCTGATTAGGCAAGGCAGTGCTCAGAATAATCGTGATATGTCTGCCGATAGGAGCTATCCTGTGAATCCTTCCGTACCTGAATACGCAGCATACACACATCAGTCAGACTTATACTCTACGCCTTATCAGTTTGCGAACATACAACCACGTGATTTCATTATGTATTAATTTGGCATTGCAAATCGTAGGATAAAATAGTCAATGTGTGAAGAAGCGGCTCCACACTGAGAACCAGTATCATCAAAGACAATGGTGTTCGATTGTGGAGTTGTGTCGAACTTGAATATGGAAACACTGCAGTCAGAGACTGCCAACGCAAGCAACTTTATATATCGTATTTGGGAAAGATGTTCTGCGACCCTTGTACGGAGTGTAACCACGTGATGACAATGGCATTCAAATACATGTGATATATTTTATCGCCTAAAACTGGGCTAATACACACATGTGGGGTAGATATAAGGCATGGTTAAACGCCATGTAGTAATTCGAGACATTTTGTTACAGACAATATACATGTATACTCACTTTTAGCATGCGTACACTCATACCATCTGACACATGTTTACTTCTCTATAAAGAGGCTCATCGTCATTTAATCATCTCATTATTCCATATAGATGTATATTATTTACCACATTCATATAAATTTATGCAGTAAAATGTTGTGGTATATTTATTTCAGTCCACCTGAACAAAGTTAACGTTGATGTGCCCTATACTGTCGTGTAAAGAGTATTCATTCATATAAGACCAGTTTGGCAGACTCTTTGAGAAATGGTTGATATTGCGATCTGGTGAAAAATTCATATATCCATAGCATAGGCTGCAATCGATACATTCCGGTTCCACGTTCGATGTCATTTTGGACGTTTTGTAACCAGAAAATTTGAAGGGGCCAGTCGGTATTCTGTTAGTGTAAACATAGTTTTATTTCAAATTCCAAACAAATAACATGATAAAGAAATGAAATGACACCGAAATTCAAAATTTAAGTGATAACATGGAAATGGGGATCAGACAACAAACCCGATGTATTATATGTTTCCTTCTCCCTTTTGGCTACATGTGCCGTCCCCAGTAAGTGAGGGAGGGGGTAGTTCGGAGGAGAAGGAATGGAAATAATGGTTTTCGAAGAATGGGAGATATACATATTACAAAATCTGAGTTAGTCATGGAAGAAGAAGGTAGAAGTGTTGATTTTTCATTAAGATTTAGTATAGTTGCGTGAGTAATATTGATGCTCATATATAGAGTAGTCGGTCATGCTTCAGGTGCCATGGACAATCACAATAGCTGTAAACCGGTTATATTCGTCAATCAGTAAGTAAAAACATAAATAATTGAAACACACACAGCTACGAGTCTTCAACAAACAAATATGTAATCAACTTAACTGAAATATATACCTGCCAGAAAACAAGAACATATACCATGAAATATGCGATTTAAAATAGGCATATACTGTAAGTATGACTCTATGAGATATAATGCCACACTTTTAGGGTAAAATTGGAACTCCCCATCCAAGATGGCCGTCAAAATGGCGACTAAAAGAGGAAATTTGACATTTTTTCACTAATATCTACTAGATCAGGCTCTGCTCTATGGAACTGGTTCGGAAATGTGACTTTATTTTGTATTGTTCGTGTTATTCGTGTGATCCCAGTCTCTTCCGACCCCTTAATAATTCGATTATATAGAACTCGGTATGAAATTTCACCAAAAATCACCGTCAGGATTCTAGTCATATTTTAACACGAAATTGATAAAACTGTCAAATTAAGTGAGGCATACAATTACTTATGAAGATATGAATTCAATGCAACAAAAATTGTCACTTTGTCTGAAAATGGTTGCTAAAATGGCGGCCAAATCCTGGAAAATGGTAAATCATGTCATGTAATCGCTTACAAGTTGTGATTGACGAATACAATTGGCTATGATGTCTTATAAATGCCGTAAATCTCATATCCTTCATACAAGGTTAAAATCGAACTGCAGCAACTTGAATTAAATTACCTGACATATAATCAGTAAAAAATTCCCTCTTCTTTATGTGTGGGAACTTGAGACAACATACCACTAATGTGCATTTTATCAAGAGCCCAAAAGTTATATGACTCTCTACCCAACGTTGTCCAATCTGAGAATACTCTACTGTGGGAATCAAGAGTATATGTTGCATGTTGTGACATTGTTGTATCTAGAGAATCGCTTTTTGTACCAGTTACTTCGCTTTTGATATACAAATCTAGAGTCTGCAAATCATTTTCAAGTATTGCCATATCGTAGATTTTAATCATGTAGAATTCTTGTACTTGTGCATTGTACCCGCTCTTGTACATTGTAGATGCGATTGTCTGCCCGCGTTCTAATCTGTCTGCCCGCGTTCTAATCAAGCCTGCAAATAGTGTGTTCGTCATTTTCACAGAGGGATAATTTAGTAACGCTATCCTAAGCTATGGGAGACCTATTTGTCCAGGCACATGAGGTTTCACTAGTTTTGGGGAAAGCTGATTTTTACAGGGATCAATAAGTACATGTTTATGAACAACATGACAAAAGTGCCTTAAAATCCGAGTTGAGCTTTTTGAGATATCTTGATTTTTCGGAGTGGTTCAAATTCTGAAGCATTTCCATCAGACCACATGGGAATACAGTCATGTGTCGATCACTTAATTCCAAATGCATAATACATTGAGATACAATGCTTAGTCGTGAATCATATAAGTATAATTTATGTCCCAAAAAGGCCAAAATAGAATGAAATTTACATTTTATGCATAATTGAATAGTCCCATAAGAGTGACAACACGCTCGAAATATGTGAAGAAGAATGATTGCAGAGTATAAGAGAAACATTTTATCAGGGATATTCGAATTATCGCTGATATATCTCGCGAGAGATACAGCGAAAAGCAAGGTCTCATACAATGGTTAAATCTGGACTTTTTGGCCGCAAAGAAACGGAAGAATAAGGCATTTTTTTTCTGCACCATTTATCTTAAATCGTGTGATATATGTGTACACTACACTGTAAAATGAAATTTAATAGCGAGGAATTGATTCTGTGACCTTTCCTAGAAGCCGAAATATATGTGCTCATAGCAGTATCACTAATGTGACCGGTCATCGTTTCTTCTGATATATACACCGTCAAACCTTTCAAAATACACTGCTATAGAGCAGTATGAGATATATTCATAGAATAGTGGGTGAATTGTGTAGATTATATTCTCCGTGTCTTAAAATATTAGTCATAGTTGCCTAAGATTAAGTAATAAAGCACGAATATTTCGCAGTTATCACAAGAATGCATGGTGGTATACTATGAACGCAATTTATCAAAACACAAAGGAGTACCATATACTTTCTTATAAAATATATAAACTTGACCAAAATTGCCCACATACACTGTGACAAAGACTGTCTTTATACCTGGAAATAATAGTTGGTTATATTCACCAAGGTCATATATACGCGAAGGGTACTATGTTTTCTGCAACCGCATTACCGTATGTATCACTTCTCCCTAATGTTACACATATCTGCTGAACTATCAACCATAAATAGCAACATTGAGTCAATGTTCAACGCTGAAATAACAGCTTTAAATGCTGATCAACTGATATTTGCACAAGTTCATGGGTGGTTTTGGCAAGATATTTTCAAACAACAAAATACGGAAAACTAATATTGTACATTGCGTAATAGCATATTCCAGTTGCAAGTTGCCGACTGAAGTAAGTTGAACAAATTGTCTAAGACACCGGTTTGGAAACAGCACGAAAATTAGTCGTATATAAAATGTACGATGTGCTGTCTATTTGATCTGGTGTGATGCAGTGCTAATCTTTTGAAGAGGTGGCGGTTTCATTGAAATATAATAAGCATTGCAACATAGGTGTATGGTTTATTATCATGTACAGTGCTGAACAATCCGGAAATGTAACTACTATTTATACCGCAAGGATATGCACTTAAGTTTCTGCGTTACATTCAATAATTTATCATCACGCCGAATGAAACTACCATACCCTGTGTGGCGAAACATTAATTCGTATGTTGCATGCCCGAAATAATTATTTTTGGCCCCGACTGTAAACAGAAAACCCGAAATTTTAAAGACGTAAATCATTGGGTTTGACTTGCGTTGCAATGACCGATAAATCCTCCACATGTATCTGTTTTAATGATCTGTGTACCGTTAAAGATATTTAACAACAGACTTGTATATCGCTAATACGTATTTTACCTACTTATGGTTATACAATAAATTGCTTTAATTCGTCTCGGCTTAGCTTGGTGGTTGCGGCCATTTTGACAACCGTTTCATGACCGCGCTTGTATTATTCTGATCGTGTCACTATATTCGCTCTCGTACTCATATTTCACATAGACTGGTATAACTGCGTAATGCATATGACCAGATTAGACAAAATAGAAGAGCAAAATACGACCAGGGCCCTATACTATAGAACACAATTATTGTAACCACAAGCTTCTGTGGGGCACACAAAAGGTGTCGATTACCATATACCTCCACTCTTATTCTAACAGTGAAAAGGCGACTTCTTGTAATTCCGCGTTCACATGCATGGTGACCAATAACATAATAGGTTTTTCACATGTGACTTGATTGACCAATAAAAAAAATGATTCCTCTGAGACACTCATTGATATGTTATCGCTAGTGCATGTGTGAGCCGTGTTCAATTTGATTAGTGGTAATCGGTATCCTTTAAATAATCGCTCAGTTAGTACACCGCCACCGTTCGTGCATTGTGTTATATTTCATCAATGGTTATCGCCTGTTCCACAATTCAAGTCGTCCGATGTATTTCAATTTCTAGTTGGTTTGTCATTTAGAATCGCTGGAGTATTCTATTGATAATATGTACAAGAGACGTAGCTAGAAGGTATCAAGTGCAGGTTTAAACTCCAAGTTGTGTACCCCAAAAGACACCCTCTAACAACGTCCCTGCGCGAATGTCATAATTGGTCAATACTCCAATACAGACTTTAGGTTGTTTGCCACGAGACAACCGCTTGATTGCGGCAGTGTGAATGCCATTCTGATCAAACCCAATCACCCATCGGCAAAGAGCTCACAAGCACACGGGTACAAGAAAACCATAGTCAGAAATGGTAACGCCACCAAGATTATGGTATTACATATAAATAGAAATTATAAAAAATACATAAAATATTTTGATAACAATTGCGTTTAAACAAGTAATCCTTCAAATTATTACTAACAAAGTAAACGACTGTGGGGTCACTCAACAGATTATAAAGACTTGGACATAGTATACTGTAAATACTAAAATTTAAATGAAATAATTAAAAGATAAAATTTAGCAAGTAGTAAAAGTTAATTTTCTCATTTTTGTTTTGGTTAAATAAAGCAATAATTTAAATGTAACATTTGGTTTAAAAAAAAATGATTGACCGTGGCTCTTCCAATAATTGCGCGACTGACCTGGTCAATTGTTCTTAAAAAGTTGTTTTGAGAATTACTATGGAGGGAAATAGTTGTGGCTGTGGCTTCGCAAGTAATTACCTTGGTGACGTGATGTTAACAAATCTGAACTCCAGTTAACCAAGGACGCTTCATACCAAATATAAGGTGAATTATTAATTCTTTAGAAGTTGTTTTAAGATTTACTATGGAGGGAAAGAATTGTGGTGCTGGCTTCGCAACTATTTGACCTCATTGTAACAAATATAAATATTAGTCACTCAGGCAATAGATGTATCTATTCTGTATATTAACTTATTGGGTCTTACGTGTCTTGAGATGTCTAAATAGTTTTCGATGGACAGATCGCGCAAGGGACCCACGCCAATCTTCTCTGTTGGGATTCCAATTGTTGGCTCATTAAATAGGCACATATGCTTAAGATACAGTCGCACGCTCCCGTAAGTCGGGGTTTGATTCCAGTTAATGAAAATATCATTGAAATAATCGGTTTCCCCCAATAAACATCCATATATTGAATATACATGTTTTGGAGCAGAATTAGGCAGTCCATATTGGACGCCATCATGGAATTTATTTTGTTTTGTTTTAATTTTCACACATAATTATTAGTTATATGGATGGAGTTCTCATTAAACCTCACATCCTTGTATTGGTTACAGTAATACCCAAAGTAATTGACCACTTAACCACATCAGAATTATTGGTAATTTTTCAGGATTTGAAATCCTGAAAATTTACCAATAATTTTGCTGTGGTCAAGTGGTCAATTACTTTGGACATTACTGTATGAGGATTGAGTTATCATTAAACCTCAAATCCTTATATTGGTTACAGTAATGCCCAAAGTAATTGACCACTTAACCACAGCAGAATTATGTATTTTTTCAGCATTTACAATCCTCAAATTATTACCCATTATTCTGCTGTGGTTAAGTGGTCAATTGCTTTGAACATTACTGTATGATGATTGAGTTATCATTAAACCTCAAATCCTTATATTGGTTACAGTAATGCCCAAAGTAATTGACCCTTTAACCACAGCATAATTATGGGTAATTTTTCAGGATTTAGAATCATGAAAAAATACACACAATTTTGCTGTGGTTAAGTGATGAATTACTTTGGACATTACTGTATGTAGATGGAGTTAAACCTCACATCAGTGTGTTGGGGATTTGGACCTTGACTTGGGACCTTTTGTTTTTAACGTAACGTTTTTTATGTAACCAGAGTTTTTCTTGGATAAGATGAGTTTGAAGCCTGCTTACATTTCAAAATGTTGTCAGTTTCGTATTGTCTGCAGCGGATCTCGACGCGTTGAAGCAAAAGTTACAAAAGATAAAATGTGTATGTGACGAGACTATAATACAAATGAACAAAATAAATTGAGGGAGGGGTGGGCGATACAGGGAACTAAGGGTTGAACCGATATAAATTTGTAGAGCAATAACGACCAATGTTGACATATTATGCATATCAACTCTACTGTTGCAACAAGGCTATAAAATAGGGGGGTGTCAGAATCTTAGTCATCTCTATATAGTGCCAGAATAGTCATTTATGGAGTTCTATAAGATGTTGGGTTGGTTATATGGACTCGGAGAAAAAAGGGGTTTGTACCGATGAAGTTGATGAACTGACATAAATTAGTGGATCGATGTTGCCATGTAATGCATCGTGATCGACTGTACTAAAGCAGCAATTATATAAAATTGGGGGGGGGGGGGGTCTGAAATTATCTCTATAGTTGGCACCAGGATTATATAGAAAGGAATAGCAATTGATATACATATACGGCATACTATAGTAATACCATAGACATATAAGTACAAGTATCACGAGATAAAATATTACGTAACATTACTATATACCGATGAAAGAAATAAATAAATTGGACCGGGATTAGAGGTTGGGTTGGTTATATGTGGATAATTGGATATGGAATTCATACCGATGAAACGATACAAATTAGTGGAGCGATAAAGACACTTAGTCAGGCTACGCGGGGGAAATAGGGGTTGATACGATAGACCAAAATAAATTTGTCGAGTGATAATGACCAATGTTGACGTATAAAGTAACGCGACTGTACTGTCACACAATTATCAGGTAGAACCGGTCAAATATGACAGGGTACAGCACGTAATTATTTCCTAGATCGAAGAAATGAATTTTTTTTTTCGATGATAAAATTTAACATCGGATTTGCCATTAAAATCGATTTATGTCTATAAAACTGTCATTTTTCAAAATTTTGAGCTGAAACTTGGTGTGTATGTGTATAATACTACTATATTCTTAAAATGACAGAGTTCAGCACGTGATTATGTTTTAGATGGAAGAAATTGAATTTGTTTTCGATAACAAATTTACAGCGTGTACGGCCTACGGGTCATCGAGTATGCTCAATTTTTGTAAACAAACTTTTGTCAATAGCCGTTTTGGTCAAACTAAACCTTCTTCGACCGGGACAGCAGATCCGAATAGTAGCTAAGATGTATTTAGATAGAATTATCAAAAGAATATGACCGATCAGGGTACATTTTAACAGAATAGAGTGGAGAAATCTTGGTGATAATTCCAGAAAATAAAGATGTAGGAGAATCACAATTAAACTTCCCACAATGCACTTCACTAAACCAGGGGTTCGCAATGGGTTACACATTATTTTCAGTCTATCAGATTATTTATATTTTCAACAACAAGTGACTTTAAGTTTACAATTTCAGCCTGTCCTGACTCTATCGATACGATTTAACACATTTTCAAAAACGTATTATACACCGGTGGCGTTAACTTTACAATTTAAGCATCTACGTGATTATATCGGTACGATTGAGTAAGGTACAAACAAGAATACATCAGGGGCTCCCAATGGGTTATATATTATTTTCAGTCTATCAAATTATTTATATTTTCAACAACATATTATTACACCGGTGACTTTAAGTTTACAATTTCAGCCTGTCCTGACTCTATCGATACGATTTATCATATTTTCATAAACATATTATACACCGGTGGCGTTAACGTTACAATTTCGGCATCTACGTGATTATATCGGTACGATTAAGTAAGGTACACAAAATCTCCAAGAATACATTCGCCCTGTACACCACACAATATCAAACTCACAGAAGCTAGAAACACCACAGGTGGCGTAATAATACACACTATTACAATACAGTGGTCTATTGCACTTGCCCGCCTCCTGTGTACCTCCCATAACCTTGTGATTACAATTATTATGGTCCATAGTACAGGGCTTGATCGTTGACGACCAGTTTTGGGGGTATGGTTATGTTTTTACAAGTTTTGACCACTTATGATACGCGTACTCGCCAATTCTGCCTATTATAGCGACGGAGTGGTGTCTGTGCAGTTTTTAAAATAGATAGCTTGCGTCTATGTTTTGAGAAGCCCGAGAAATCCGACATCGAATACAACAGTTTGCCTTCAAAATCGTCAGTATTTTGGCTCAGTGTTTTATTTCGTATCATTATATGCGAAATTCATTCGAAGTCTCCCTTTGAATGGGTGTCTTTGGTTTGAGAATTGTGTATCGAACAATATTGAGTGCTTTTTGTATAAGTTTCGGCTGAAAAAATTGTTACAGAATCCAATTATTTCCACGATTGTGAAAAATATATATATTTTTAATTATATGGAAAAAAAAATGTAACTCAGAAAGCTGAACTCGGATTTTAAGGGACTTTACGTGACGCGTCCGCGATGTTATGGCCTAAATAATATTTAAAAAATCAGCTTTCCCCGATTTTGTTCATTCCACTTTCATGTCTTATGTGCCTGGACTTATATGGTCAAATTGAAGTTCCCCAGTTGAAGTTGGTGATGTTCACACATCAGTCACCTTGATTATGCATTTTATCTTCTGTAAATTAGGGGATATAGAAACTTCCCATAATGGAAGAAAGTTCACAGAAAGGAAATTTCCGCTTTTGCGGAAACAAACAAATATTTAATGCAGTTCAGATTATATCATGAGAACAAAACGGTTATATCGATATATCTTAATTGTACATGCAGGTAACGAACTGCTCTCCGTTCCGGCTGTGTCGTGAGAGAGCATGATATTCCCAACTATATATATGGTATCATCAGAATAACTCCCATATCACACGAGTTACTCTGTATGCAGTACTAAATGCCTTCTAATTATGATTAATTTCATTTTAATTGTGTATATTGTCTTATTAGCGCGCGCCGCGTGTATACTGTTCTGCAAATTCTTGAAAGCTGTGGTCCGATGAGCATTTTATTTATAGATAATTGTTTTTTCCCGGTTTAAAAGTCGAACTGCGCGACCAGGAGGCCGAGTCCGGTAAAAGGTGTAGTTGGGAATTTCAATTTCGTTTATTGTCCTTTACATCATTAAGTCAATAATGTTGATTTTTGGTTTGTGACAAGCTATGTCAATTACCAATAAAAGAAATTTTAAAGATAATTTGTAAGTCTTATATTTCAACTTTTATAGATATGTTTCGTTCTGCAGCCCACTGATGGTTGTGGTCGGAGACGGCCGAGTCGGTCGTCGGTTCGTTAATTAGATGCTGGTTGTTATTGTTATTTTAACGTAATTCTGAGTTGGTCATTCGCGAAACCAATATATTTTATATTCTATAATTACAAGCATGGGTATATAATATATGATCTTGAGCGCATTATCATTTCTGACAGCGGTGTTGCGATATTCACAGTGAACATTATTGAAACAGGAATTGTCCTGTTTCCGTTTAGTGCTGTTGCATATATGTCCAATTAAATTCCGTTGATATTCCACTCCGATCACAAACAAATAATTATTATAATAATATTAATAAATATATAGCAGACGACTAATCTAAATTTCCGTTGTTTGGTGAGACTTTCAGATCATGCATGTGTGTCGTTTTGCATGTTTGGGACATCCTGTGTCAGGCTGTGTGTCGTTTTGCATGTTTGGGACATCCTGTATCAGGCTGTGTGTCGTTTTGCATGTTTGGGACATCCTGTGTCAGGCTGTGTGTCGTGTTGCATGTTTGGGACATCCTGTGTCAGGCTGTGTGTCGTTTTGCATGTTTGGGACATCCTGTGTCAGGCTGTGTGTCGTTTTGCATGTTTGGGACATCCTGTGTCAGGCTGTGTGTCGTTTTGCATGTTTGGGACATCCTGTGTCAGGCTGTGTGTCGTGTTGCATGTTTGGGACATCCTGTGTCAGGCTGTGTGTCGTTTTGCATGTTTGGGACATCCTGTGTCAGGCTGTGTGTCGTTTTGCATGTTTGGGACATCCTGTGTCAGGCTGTGTGTCGTTTTGCATGTTTGGGACATCCTGTGTCAGGCTGTGTGTCTTTTTGCACGTTTGAAAGATCCTGGATGTCTTTCGCTCGAAACCATGCGACAATGACCTATGCAGCTTGGTTATTAATGCCATTACGCTTTTAAAAGCGCAATACAAATTCCATTATGTTTAAGAAGCGTAATTGCATTACGGCTAAAGGGTAATGGAAATCTGAATTACACTTAAGTGTAATTGCATGACGCTTAAGCGTAATAGTTCAGTGCATTTATGGTTTCACCTCAAACTAATTGCAACACAAAGTTTCTCAGTGGGAATATGTACTTTAACCCATCACAAACAACATACTAAAATAAAAACGAATCAAGAAAGGCGAAATTGATGAATTTTGTGAAATGTATTTAATTTTGTCAAAATTTTATAAAATACTCAATTTATAGCTTTTCAAGAATGTTTATAAAAAAATTATTTCACAAGGCCTTCCATTTATATATCCATTTTGTAGAGTACACAACCCTGATTACAGAACAGAAAACCTTTCCCAGATACGTTGAGTATTTTTTGAGTTATGCATGTGACAAAATTT
Source organism: Siphonodentalium dalli (assembly GCA_032622095.1). Lineage (NCBI taxonomy): Eukaryota > Metazoa > Mollusca > Scaphopoda > Gadilida > Siphonodentaliidae > Siphonodentalium > Siphonodentalium dalli. The sequence goes on from CP136064.1 coordinate 113,990,741, forward strand.
TGAGTTTATCTAAAAACGGATTAGTTAAAATCCATTTTTTGTGGTCTTGTATTTTAAAAACTAAAGAAAATGAAGGGATTCCTTGTTGTTTCAGTCATTTCCTCTCTAGGTTATACACAAAATATGATTTCTTTATGCATCTATGATTGAGAGGACAAAAATATTCTTAAACAAAATGTGTGTTCCACCATTGTATATGGACTTAGCTAAATTTGCCTGTGGTCCAGAACCGGTGTGATGAAATAGCATATTTGAGGTCATACAACTCAATAAATATATATAAATTTTCCATGTATTTCTCATAATCACTTAAGTATACACTGTGAAGGAAATTCCAAAATAATGTTGTAGAAAATATAATTATGGCCCTATGAATCCTGAGAATTGACTCTTTTATAAAAATGTCATTTTGGGCGTTTTTGTCCATTTTTAAAGGTTTTTGTGTATAAATAGTAAAAACAATGTGTGTTTAATGTGTAAAATCATTTGAACTTTCCTCCTAAAACACTTTCGTGTTGAAATAATAGCCTTATATTGGATATGTCAATGAATGTCACTGAATTTCACCAATTTTTCTGGAAACTGACGCCAAATTTGAATATCTGAAAAATGGGGTAGGGGAAACCATATTGACAAAATCTCAGAAAACATGGACCTTGTTGCATAAGACTTTATTATCACCAGCTCCTACAATCATTATTCTTTGATAGAGAGTATACTGCTTCCTGTTTTGATGTTCATATTTAGAGCTACGATCCTTTTTGTTGCAACTCAATGGCGAGTCATTATTTCGGGGTTGTTCTATATAACATGCTCATAAAGTTCTAAATAAACGTTCACTAAAGTACCGTACTAAACTTTGTATTATGCAAGAATAATCTACCTTACTAAGGTGACGTTTACACATAGCCGGTGAAGCCGTTACCCGGCGAACCCGTTAGCCGGCGAAGGTTGGGCAGAGTGTTTACACATCGCCGGCGAAGATACTCATATATTCATGTGTCTCCTTTACTTGTTAATAGTTTTCGTTTTAGTTCTCACTGAACTGCAATATGATATTGTTGTACACCTGTAAACATCTAGCCGCTTCCTGTTAGAGATATGGTTGGGCAGTATAGTGAAATGAAACTTTTTAGAAATGGAAATGCCGAAATTATTAATATCCAACTCAAACTTTCAGGTATTGCTATTGGTAATTTTATAGATATTTAAAAAACATTGTTAAATGGTTTGTTTGGGTTCACATACAGCATGTGAAGTGAGTGTGGCACCAAAAGCATGGCCATTGTCAGTTTTGAGATATTTTCGTCGCATACATCTACAAATTGGTGTCTAATCATTCGGATTGGATTTTATATTATATATATAAGTTTCAACATCGCGAATAAAATGTGACACATTTTCCGTTTGCACATTATACAATCAAATATGTTTTTCACTTTACTCGGGCGTTCAGCATGTCCATGTATATAGGGCCGTGGCGATGGGGGTGTCTCATCCCAACTTTAATAAAAATATTCAAAAGCTGGAAATTTCATACCTGACACGGCATTAGTTGGACATTTGACATCAGCAATATGTTGAAATTGTTCTCGTAGTTTTATTTTCAACAATTTGTTATTGGTGATTTCTTTAGGCAACATTTGCTTATTTTTTGACCAAATTGTTGGACTGAAATGACCATCAGTTGGAAATGATCCAACCTTATTAGAGGTGCCTCAAGTTTGGAAAATGTCCAACAATTGGAAATCTTAAGGCTGGATGCTAAGATTTTGCAATTTTCAGGGTTCAGATTAAAAACATTTCTCACACCTGGCCATAACCACGGTCGGTCGATAAATTCCAAAGATGAACAGTCCCACACCTCCAAATCGGGCCATCTAGACCCGTCCCTGTGTAAATATGTCCACGGCGCACTCAGATTTAGATTATTGAACTAATTGTCCATTAAGTTTGAATCCACAGAAACGTGCCATCCCATTTCTTCCATATATATATATGGACATACATGTACATGAATTAATTCCCTCGAATGCGCAACAAATGTACCATGCACATGCAGAGTACGTGTACCATCATCGGTTAGTATTTATAATAATAGCTTATAACCAAGGTGCGTGACCACCGACCTGACAGCTGATTAGAGACAATCAAACTGGCACACTGACCAATATATACACATGTGAAAAGCGGGCTGGTCAATCAGCGATTGCACAATAATATTGTTCAAGTTAATTGTTGAAAGGAAATCACCCATGACGGCATGACCCCAGCTAAACATCTAACTTAACCGCAGCGCGAATTAGAATCCATACGACAATCAGGTGCTTGTACTAAATCATTTTATCCAAAAGTTGAAAACCGTATAGCTGAGTATCCGGATAGCCGTAATTCTTAACCGGCGAAGTATAAACACTCTATTGTTATCGCTGCCGGCTAAAGCGAATGCGATCTTCGCCGGGTAATGTATAAACACCCCCTAATCAGTTTGATTAATATCTACTTGTAAATTTATTATAGAAATTTTATTATCTCAACACTGACGTGAAACTAATACCCCATACTTCCATTTGACAGAAAAAGTGGCCACCAAAAACCAAGATGGCCGCCAAAATGGCGACCGAAAATTCGGAAAATTGATGATTTTTCACACTTTCCTCTTGAATCATTAACCGATGTTTGAAATTTGTAACGAATAAAGACCTAAATTTGAATAAATTCTAGTATCCAACCATTTCTACAACATAATATGTCATATTTCGGATCTCATTCCTGCCAGCTATCTTTAAAATGTGAATTCAAAAATGTGCTATGAAAGTTAACCAAAATTCAATTATATGATTCTAGCCAAGAGTTGAACAGAAAATAACTGAATTTGATGAAGATAATGTAAAAATGTTTTAAATATGTAAATTGCCATATAGTTACACAGAAAATAATGCATTTTCGTTTAAGATGGCGGCCAAGATGGCTGCCAAAATGGAGATATCACCAAAATCTGTCCAATTTTTATTAATATCACTCATGTGTTGGGGAAAAGTAAATATATGTGAATATGTGCTACTTTTTCGCGGACATCCATGGACTTATGGAATGATTTGTAAATTTGTTGAACCATACAGCTGCTTATACCCGAGAATTCAACAGAATTATACCACGAAAATTAAGTCAAATCATCTTCATGGCAGCCACACAAATTTGCAGAATGGGCACTGAGTGAGGAAGAAAATTTAACACAGAAAATGAAAAATATTTCTACGGCAATGATAAAATTGCACCAAGCTTTCTTTTGAAAGAACAAGATTGATAAACAAAACCAAGATGGCTGTCAAAATGGCGACCGAAATATAGAAATATAGAAATGTGTTGAATTGTTACACATGCCACTTACATCATTTTCGGTTATTTGCAAACTGTGGCGAGTAGGAATTGTCTTTGTTTTTATCAGTCATGACACCAAGTACTTTGGAAAACATATTATGCTGTAATGTGTGTCTAATTGTTGTCCATACTCCGACAAATGCAAATTAAATAATTAGCTATGTAATTTCACAAATAAACTTGCTTCTCGAGGTTCTAGATTAACATTGGACATACATAGGCATAATAAAACAAATAAAAGTGTACACAGTTTTAAATATCGTTAGTGTCATTCAATTACACTCGACATTGATCTATTTGACCCAAGATGGTCGCCAGAATGGCCGCCAAAACTCACAGTTATAAAATGTGACAAATGTTTATATTCTCAAACGGCATTTAGCAAATGAGTTGGATATATTCGCCCAATCTAAATTAGATACTATCATGTTAAGGTATATTGTGACTATGTTTGACCAAACATAGTTTGTTTATAATCGAGAATATATCAGAATGGACTCTTAGAAACCTAACATGAAATTGCCCAATATAATTTAAACGATCCTGCCCGTTTCCTGGGAAGGAAGTCAAACCAGATATGTGCTGACTATCATTATAAGGGCATAACGAGTACTCGAACGCAAAAGAATCCCTACAGTCATAATACAGACAGAAATCCAACTTTATGGCTATATTATTTCGTTTGGGGCAGATCTGCTTTATTCGTTGCCTATTCTTGATTAATTGTTGACCACGTTGATTTCGCCCGGCCACAAAAATTTAGAAGATTCAGGAAAAATATCACACCTTGACTTCATCGAAGTCGAAGTTGCATTGCTATCATACTGCCACCGGGAAATATAATTGCTCAACTTAGAAATACACAGGCATTACATGTTAGTGCAAACATTATTTCGTATCTAATTATGAAACAGTTGTGTCTAATAAGATACAATAAGGGGAGATTGCATTGTTCAGTTTCTTGTTTTTGGCATATCTGTGTTTCATCACCCGAAATTCGTTTGAATGGTTGAGACATTGTCACACTTCTCAAGACGTGAGTCAGCACATGTACTACTCTTACTTCGTCCAATAGATGGTCACATTGATGGTAGCCTAACTACAACCAACTCACCCCAGCAACTACAGTTGAATTACAAACTCATCTCGCAAGCTAACAGAGCTCACCACAAAACTCTCCGACTGCATATCAGAGACTCCATATATAATGTTTCTTTCGGTTGTGGAATGGAGAGTCCATAATACAGATTTAATAAATAAATGTCAATACGGCCGCTGACCTCATAGCAGATACATTGCATATTCACTTCGATGTAGTCTAACAGAACTGTGCACGTAACCGAGTTAATGCTTGTCAGTTTATTTTAGAATATGTCAAAACATCAGTATCGGGCAAAAATAGCCTAAGGTTTGTCATTCTCCATGTCGAGTCCAGCAAGTGACAATAACGGCACCTCAACTTCTTCCTGGTTGTCAACGAAACAATATCGTGAAATCAAAATGCCTATGCCTAGTGCCTGAATATTTAGTGATGAAATACCTCATCGAATCACCAGAAGCTCATCTTTGGTCCATGCCATATGATGGTGAATCGAACTAATGAATACAGTGACGGGTCATCAAGATAATTTAATGGAACGTTTATTAAGATTTCTTGCAAAACTTCCACATGGGGACATTCATTAGCATTATACATCAACTGTTAGTTCACAGAAAGTAAATATCTTCGAATCACAGAAACCCCGCAATCTCGAACGAAATCCTTAAATTGTCCATCGAACAAATGTAGTTTATAGAATTTGCTGGCAAACCGTACAACCATAATAGTCGGATCCACAAGTAGGCCAATAACAAGCTTGGAATATAGATACTGCGGAAAAGTTGGAAGTAATAGATAACAATGTTATTCTTGAATTCAGAGAATATTGTGGATTGTTAGCTATTTGAAGAGTCCATAACTGAAATATAATTCAACTATTGCTCAGGAAGGTATAATATTACAACGTTTAACGACCTGAGTTTTCTGCAGACCTGATTTCATTGTAGTGGGATATCAAATGTTCCTGTATAAAACATCTGGAAAGAATACTACAAACTTTCCACCCAATAATAATACATGTACCCCAACATGTCGGTGAGTTGAATTGCCTCTACAGCCAAGTCGAACTGTGCATTGGTGCGAAAATTATTATCAATTTAATCTGGAACATTGCCGATAGCCGATACAATTACAGAAATGCAGGCATTTAAAGAAAATTTGGTGTGAATATGTTTCTTGTATGACATTTTGATGAGACCGCATAACGCAAGCATGAAAGAACTTCGAGAACACATGTGACAAATATGACATAAGTACATACGTTCTGCACAGGAAGATGGGGATCATACACGGAACGAACTTGTAGTATATGCGATATCCAGAAAACTATCTCTGTGGAACTCAAATACACATGTATACCAATTGAACTCATTATATGAGGCTATCTTCCTATCCTAGCTCGATCAAAATCAGCCACGCTTTCACAAATCTTGGGTCTGGAGTCAGTGAGTTGACATATGAGCTGTCCAGAGCTCCACAACAGTTTCTGTTTTGGTACGAACCTGAACATAATGTATCTCTAGTCGCTATATATCGCATGTAATAAGCAGAGGTCTGGTAGAAATCCGCCGATGCGATTCTTCTTCGGAGAAGACAGATAGAGCTCACATCTGAACGCTCTCGTTTGGTAGTCTGCGACAAAGCAATTACTGTCATATAATCCCATGATGCACACACAATATGAACTAGATGTTATTCAAGGACGAGCAATTGTAAAAAAATTCAGTTTCAAAAAAGTATACCCTGTGTTTTCATATATGTATATTAATAAGAACGAATCACACAAATATTAGCTCCTATTCTTATATTTGGACTTAGTATACACTAATTATTAAGCTTGTTAACATGGAAGATGTCTGTAATGTCAACGCATTATATGCCGCTACTGTTTTTGGGTACTGCATTGTGTGATGTCCATTCAATTAATTTCCGTGAGCAGCTGAATTTCGGTAGAATTGACTTAATACGATGGCATTACATGAGTAATACGGGAGTCAAGTGAAAACTTCTTAGCCAAACCCCATAAGGGGGCGATATCAAGGGGAAGTAATTAAAGTATTGCTCAATACGGACAGCATTATAGTTGAGATAGGGATTTTTCTCCAGTTGAGTCACCCAAATCAGGACATTTCCGCTGTACATGTAATGATGGATGTAATCAGCATATATTCAGATTTGGATATTTTCAAATAGGTCAACATCAGATGAATTTATCTACTTTTCATGGATTCTGTTTCCATTCTCATGAAATCTCGGATATAAGCAGCCACTGTTCGCAAAATATTCATATTGTATCAGATTGTATCAGCATTCCTGGCACTTTTGTCAACAGGGGAACAAATGTGTTTACCAGTAGTCACTGAAACCCACATTAGGAGCGTTATCAATGAAAACTAGCAAATTTGGATGATTTCTCCATTTTGGTAACCATCTGAGTCACCATCCTGAATTTAGATTCATGTGGATAATAATATCTTAATCTAACATATCATGGTTGTCGAATGATTAGATAGTATAATTCATTCAAAATAAGGTTGCTAGTAGCCACCGATTTCAAACCGCTGTGAATAATTTAAGAGGCGAGTGTGAAAAATCATCAATCATTAGAATTTCGGTCGCCGTTTTGGGAGCCATCTTGGATATTTAGGTCCAAATTCCACCGTCAAGAGGAAGTGTGATCCAATGGTATTATTGGTCGCGAAACATAATCATTTCACTATCTAAATTTTCCTCCCAGACTCAATGCCAACTCCGAAATTGTTCATGGTTGCCATTTTGATGATTTCATCTCATTTTCGTCGTTTCATTCTCTCGAATTCGAAGTATAAACAGCCATTGTTCACAAACTATTCATATTGTTTAATATCTCCATGTTATTACGCCAACACGGAGCAAATATATTCACCTATATTAACTAAATCGCACATTAGGAGTGATATCAAAGAAAATTTGACAAATTTTAGTGATTTATCAATTTTGGCAACCATTTTGGTCGCCATCTTGAATACAGATGCAATTTTTTGGTTGTAATTATATGGCAATCTATATGTTTAAACCTGTTGCAAATGTTTGTCATCAAAATCAGCTATTTTCTGGGTCACACTTGGCTTGAATTACAAAATCGATATTTGGTAAAATTTCATAGCATATTTATGAATTCACATTTTGACGACATTTTTGTAGGAATAAGACCCAAACTATGACATATTATCATGTCCAAATGGTTAGGTGTTCAAATGTATTTAAAATTAAGTTGCTATTAGCCACAGATTTCAAACAACCGTGAATGTTTAAGAGAAATGTGTGAAAATTCATCATTTTCCCGGACTTCGGTCGCCATTTTGGCGGCCATCTTGGTTAAATGTGGTCAATTTTTCTGCCAAAGTGAAGCCTGTTATCATAGTATCACAACAGTAGAGAAATATTATATTTCCTACCATAAATTCACTACTAGCTATTAATCAAACTGATTCAGTGCCTACTCTGAAATGCTGGATGGCGGCCATCTTGATGACGTCATAAAACCACCCAGTCGCGACCCCCAGGTGTCTAACATTTGTTTTCTGGTGCCCCAGATATCAAGCAACATCATGAGCATAGTGGCTATATTTCTTCACAAAATGCACACGGGGAGCCAAAAAATGAACATAAGAGCCTCTACTAAGGGCCATAATTTGATTTTGGCACATATGATTGTGTTTAGAAACTCCAGCACAGTGTATTTAACCTGGTACACTTAAGAGGTTATGAGATATACAGGGCATATGGATATCAATTTATTGAGTTGTATGACCTCAAATATGGTATTTCATCACACAAGTTCTGTGTCACAAGGCATATTTGACAAAGTCCATTCAATGGGGCACACATTTTGTTTAAACATATTTTTGTCTTCTCGATCACAGATGCATGAAGTAATAATTGTTGTGCACAATATAGTGAGGAAACTAATACAACAGCATGATACCATATAAAAAAAAACCTTGGTACCACCATGGTAAAACACCACGGTAAACCATGGTAAAAATACCGAGATATTTTGGCCACCTATCGTGGTGTAACCATGGTGGTTTCCATGGTTTACCGTGGTGGTAACACCGTGGTGGTTTACCGAGGTATTAGCCAGGTGGTAAACAACCGTGGTAAACCACCATGGTGATACCACGATAGGTGGCCAAAATATCTCGTTTTTTTTTACCGTGGTGTTACCATGATGGTATACTGTGGTTTACCGTGGTGTTACCATGGTTTACCGCGGTGTTACCATGGTGGTATACTTTCGTTTACCGTGGTGTTACCATGATGGTATACTGTGGTTTACCGTGGAGCTACCATGGTTTACCGTGGTGTTACCATGGTGGTATAATTTGGTTTACCATGGTGTTACCATGGTGGTATAATGTGGTTTACCGTGGTGTTACCATGGTTTACCGCGGTGTTACCATGGTGGTATACTGTGGTTTACCGTGGTGTTACCATGGTGGTATACTGTGGTTTACCATGGTTTACCGTGGTGTTACCATGGTGTTATACTTTGGTTTACCATGGTTTACCGTGGTGTTACCATGGTGGTATACTTTGGTTTACCGTGGTGTTACCATGATGGTATACTGTGGTGTATCATGTGGTTTATCATGACACAAGGGGTGAGACAGTCTCAGACAGATGAAACTTTGCATAAATGTGTTTATATGTACATCCAAACAAGGCTGCAAATAATATGTCTGTCATTTGCAGAGTGAGGTCCCCAGAGGGTTAGCATCACAAAATTCACCCTCTGTGCCTCTGTGAACTTCATTCTGCTAAAGCCTCAACTGCTATGGGAGATCTAGTATCAGTATGAAATTCCCCAATTGAAGTTGGTGATGTTCACCCATTATTCACGTCGATTGCAGGGGGGGTCTGCAAAAAAAACGTATATAGGGTCGGAGTGGGTGGGTATTCCAGAGGCTGAACAAATTGTGCTTGTAAATTTTTTCAAAAATGGGTTTTTTTTCAAACAATTTACAAGTACTGACCATGTAATGTTGTTTGTAAGCATGTTAGTACCATGCTTACCATGCTTGTTGGTATGGGGGCTATATAGGCAGCTATAGTGACTCTTTAGCCTCAGATTTAGCAACATTCTGGATTTCACAGGATCCCGTAATAGCGTTCAGGAAACTTATGATCAACGGAAGAAATATTTAGTAACAAAATTAATATATTACCCAGTTGTATACTTGAATAAAATTAATAAAACCAAAAAACTGTATCACAAATTGGATACTACATGGTGGATACTCAATGATGACTAGATATCATTAACCTGATTGTTGCATAACATGAAAATGAAAAGGGTATCTCATAAATTCCAAATGTCTGAAATACTGTCTTGTTCTGGCATGTAATCAAATTCATTCCTTCTGGTTATTTCTCATCTTGAATAATTGCAAGTAATGTTAATTTGCAACAATTATCCAAATAAAACTGAATTGGTTATGATGAATGACCGTTACTGTTTACTGCTCAGACAATCCCAACTGAAGGTGACACTATTCTCATTAAATTTCCGAACTTCACCTTGGAGCTTTACTGCTCAACAAGACTAAACTAAAATACTAATTGTATACTGTTATCACTTACAAATAGATGAACTGAAATATTAATATGATGCATTCAGATGCATTGAGAAATGACATTCAATTCTTCATTCTGATCTATCACCATACCAAACCACATCAAAATTCGACAACCGACACTTTAACTTATGTTGCAAAACTTTGTACGGACTGAATTTCATAAAGTCGAACAGGGCCCATAACTCTGGTAGGCATTGATGGTCACAACCCGTGATATTATGCATATTCGTTTCCCATTTCTGGTCCTTCACCATGCCATAGGGCATCAAAATATGACAACCGACTCTTGAGTTATAATGCAAAATGTTTGTACGGACGGACGGCTCGATATGTCAACTATATAACCGCTGACTAATTTTTACAAAAATGGGGTGGTGGGTCCCTCGGGGTCGGAAAAAAACTTGTTGGGCCCTATATGTGCAAATTTTTTCCAGACCCCCCCCCCTGTCGATTGTGAATTTTATCCGCTGCAAATTAGGCGATATAGAAACTGAATAGAAGGGGATTCAGTAACTCAAAACATTGTGAATTTGTAACTATAACTAATTCCTAGAAGATGAGACCTTAGCAGAATGAGGTCCCCAGAGGGTGAATTTAAATTTGGTGATGCTAGCCCACTGTGCGGGATAGCGTCACTAAATTCACCCTCTGGGGGACCTCATTCTGCAAATGTCAGACACACTATTTGCAGACTTGCATCTAAGTATCGAGGAAAAACATCTTTGATTGGACTCAACTATTGTGAAAAGGAACACACAGCTTCATAAAATTAAAATTTTCAACATTTATTCAAATATCTCCAGAACGCCATTGCGTTCTGTCGTAACATAGTCTCACCATGTCATCTGTACGTATTCACCCCTTGCAACAAGAACATTGAAATAACCAGTACAGAATATCCACCTCTGGCACCTGCTACTCTTCTATATTATCCAATTTGAAACTGTAAATTATCACATGTATGCGTCAGCCCACTGACAGTTAAAATTACTCGAGTACTTTCAGTCACACAAAACAGTTTGACCAGTCACCACACATCCATTTGTATTAACCTGCACCAGAATTAACAGCTTGGCACATTTGCCATAATTAAGTCAGTTGGAGAAAAGTACGGAGAATTTTTTCAACGATTATTGTTGAATATTCTTGATTGTTCAGCATCATGTTACTATACCATAAAAAGTGAACATTCCAGACTGTATCACACGCATATATCGCAGTACACTATTTGTGTAGATAAAGTTGATGTCAGAATAACATATTGTTATTTTCATGATGAAGTACATGTCCACACATGTACAATGTATGTAGTAGCTGCACAATCCCATACAAGTCGCCTATTCATACAACACATACTCTGGCACTAGATTCCCCGCTGCACGCTATCACACACTGAAAAGAATAGTACATTGTATTAAATAATAGTCTAATATGAACCATCAATTATACATTATAGAACAATTAATATAACAAGTTGCCAATAAGATTTACATGGTCATGTAATACAAGGTTCGTTCTGTTTGACTCGCATGGGACCATCATATCTCAAATTTGTAATGATCATATCATATTCCATCTGTTCAGAACCTGGAAACTGGTTGATATTCTGATGAGCTTTACAACAATGAACAAACAACACGGGGAATATAAGGGTTTGTTAATTCTTGTTCCTTAATAATCTATTTCTAAGTAGGGGTTGGTTCCAACTTCCAGCACGAGATTGCATGATTTTTGTGACTTGTGGGCCAATATCGCCATAAATATTGAATTAATTACCTGGGAGAAATTCCATGATTGAAAGCAACGCAAAGCAAAATCGGCTCATCAAAGTCACCTAAATTATGCAATATTGAGATGGGACGTTCACCTACTGTGAAATACATCTTCTGTAGAATCTCAATCATGTACAAATAATGTAATATCATATCCGGTGTTGTCGCTTGACGAATGGGAATATAAAGGACACTAAATTTTCAAGTGTTTAAACCTTTCTTCCAACCACCTTGCAGGGATGGTGCCAGATTTCCCAGGCACAGGGACAGTCAGAAGGACTACGATCCCCGACATGGGGTGGGCTACATTGCAGATTACCCTGATGGGGAGGGGGCTAACCCCAGTTGATTGATCGATTGTTTATTCTAGGCATTGTCAAACGATTGGCACTAACATACATAGTATCCACCCATCTACAAAATAAACAATGCAAAAAAGAAACAACTTGCATATCTAAGAGTCTATTAAGAGAATGCACTGGCATAATATGTTTAACCCTTTCATGGCGGGTGTTGCGCTGGAGCAGCATTAAATATCCTGTGCCAGTGCATTCTCTTATATATGGGAGTATTGGTACCTCGCATATCTAAGAGAATGCATTGGCTTAAATATTATTAGACTAATGCATTCTCTTATATATTCGAGGTGCCCATGGGTGACTGGCATATACATGTATAAGAAAATGCATTGGCACAGGGTTTGCGCATAATTTCGGGAAGCTCCAGTAATGAAAAGGTTAATGCACCACCAGAGCAGCTCCCGTCATGAAAGGGTTAAGAATATGTCAACATAAGAAAATAACTAATTGAAAAATAAAAATTTAAGCCAAGTATACCTGCCGACCCCATATTTTTCTGATATGTATAAGTAACCCGAACAAGACTTGGTGTGAACAAGAAGGTCTTTCAGCCATATCCTTGTCGTTAGACGTTTTGTGTGATTACCGGCTAGACATATTTATATGTACTTGTTCGGGTGCATGAACCTGATATTAAGTTAGTATTCAGGCTCTATGACAACTGGAGGAATGTAACATTCTAATAACATAGCCAAACATTTTAAGCATTTTAAGCAAATTGACCGTACCACTCCATCGAAAACATCGTCAGAACTACGCTCAATTGTAAATATTTACAACTCGATTCGGGACGCATCTATTGGCGATAAACTAACGAAAATGATTTCGCCACGGAGAGTCACTGCATTTGATTCATATACATGAATGACAGTGTGTATTATCAATTTAGATATACTATTTGTAAAAATTTGAACAAGATTATTCTCCATTTCTATTTGATCACCATACCGGAGTGCACGACTCTCGCACTTCTCTCAGTCTCACTCGTTCTGTTGCATATAAATACTAGAATAACTTTTGTTCTGTGAATTTTCTTAGAAACCCCCTATCATTCAAAATAAGTCACTTGAAAGTCGAAACTTGATTGAGGTCGAACTTAAACAGGTCTTTAAATATTAGACCGATCGATCTAAATTTAAACTAAATATATATAATAGACCACCGGTCTTTCATCGCCTGCATGTATCTGGTTCATTCTGGAATATTTAAGGGTAGTCTAAAATTTACTATACATTGAAGGTATCTTTATCCCATAGATTTTCGACCAGGTTAAGTGGAATCACGCTAAACTGTAATTACCGCGTGACTGATTGTGAACACAGAACAGAACTTCAGAAGAAAGTTGTACAAAATATAAGTCAATAACATATGATTTAAAATTAACAAAAATAACACCCATCATCATATCATTACAATACAAGGAACTCATCAGCCACCACCAATTAATTCATAGTATGCATACCTTCTGAATATTAAGAAATAGTAAGTTGTGAGAGAATTATCAGGGAAAATCATGTCTTTTTCCTCCGTCAATCACAGAGAGACAAGAGTTATCTCCCCGCTCACATTTTAAATTTGTTTTCGTACATTAAAAACTTCGTACTAATTACTGATATATAGTACTCGCAAACGAGTTGAAACATTCAAATGTAAAGGTCTCAGAGTTCAATATGTGGTTATCCAAATTGAAAACCAAGATTAATCCATCAGATTAAAAAATTAAATACGTTTGCAAATTGTCGATGTAAACTAGCGGACAGGGTATCAATCATGACCTCTAATTATGTAGATATAAATGATATTAACAGCGACTATTTTGGGTACGTATATCTCTTTCTAAACATGTCCATCTGAACCTATTCTTTTATATTGATGCGTTCATATAAGGCAGCAATTATTACCTTTAATGGATTCGTCCAGATCCGAAAATCCCCATTCAGAGTCGTTCAGTTCGCCTTTACAAAATCGTCAATATTGAAGCTTTCCGGTAGACGACGCACGCATCACCACGTGATACCGCGCGCGACTCACCAATCAGACGGCCGATTTGGGTCTAACAATTAATGTCGATTGTTTGTTACGAACAACTACATACATGTATCTTCTCACGCCAAAAGCTGGTGTCATTTGGTTCGACAAAAAATATGGTTTAGTGCAAAAAATATCACGTTTAACAATTCAATTGGTTAAAATTTAAATAATTTGTTTTCCCACTGATAATTATAGAACCCGGGGCCCGTATACCGCGGTACTAGTACCGGGGTGTACCAGTACCGTGGTATATCGAATCATGTAAATACCATTGTAGATGAGACCCACAACATGGTAAATAGCATTGTGGTTGAAGGTCAAAGTAAAATGTAATGGTGGTACCTTGATTGAAAAACTTTAGTGCTGAGCTACCACCGCGGTTATACTTGGTGCCACCATGGTTTTACCTTGATAGAAAAACTTTACTGTGCTACCACCGTGGTGATACCTTGGTGTCACCTTGGTAGAAAAACTTTACTGTGCTACCACCATGGTGATACCTTGGTCAGGTTTGGTGACACCATGGTTTCACCTTGGTACAAAAACTTTACTGTGCTACCACCGTGGTACCACCTTGGTGCCACCATGGTTTCACCTTGGTACAAAAATGTTTTCTGTTCTGTAATCATGATTGTGTACTCAACAAAGTGAATATATGAATGCATGAAAGGACATGTGAAATGAAGTTTTTATAAACATCCTTGAAAAGCTATAAATTGAGTCTTTTACCAAATTTTTACAAATTTATTTCACAAAATTTACAAATTTCGCCTTTCTTGATCCTTTTTTATTTTTAGTATGTTGTTTATAATTGGTTAATATAATTAGTTTGAGGTTTGGCACTTTTTTCTCATAAATGCACTGGAGTATAATGGCATTACGCTTAAGCGTAATTCATTATATGAGTCATTGTCAATTTTGGCGCATATTTCAGTCTGGTAAAATATGAAAAAAATAAGTTGGTAAAACACGTAATTTGGTGATCGTTTGGAACAAATAGACATGATTGGTTATTAAAATACTAAAATGCAGGCTTAACCACCTATAATTCGTATTTGGTTTGGTTGTGAATATCGGATATGCATATATAATGTCTATACTGTAACAACCACTCTTTATATGGCTGTTATTAAGAAATAATGGAACTACTTCATTTTATAACTCGAACATGTCAAATTGGGTTATATTACAACTAATAAATAGGATTTGTCATATTCTATGATGTTAAATCATGCCTTGTCCATGTGTAGTATCAACTGGTTTTTTTCTTCTAAAATAACATTTTGCCGATACTAAAGATTGCATCAAGAGAGAATATTTTATCATATTGAGTATTGGTTTAATGATCTGAAACCGGTAGGTCCAAACCACTGGCCATTCAAAATAACTCCCTTGGAATCATATGACTTAGGATTTTTAAATGTCTTTATTCCCCGTGTTACAGGGAGGACATCTAAGTTACATAACAGATAAATTCGTTACAGGATATAAACTTTGAGCATACCGGTGCGGCTGATATCACAATAAACGACCAATATGTCGCATTTCGAGTATAACGCAACACTAATACAATTCCGCAGTCTGTCGTGTATAATGCAACATGGATATGGTTATTTCATAAATTACTGTGGGATTTCAAATGTCATATGTTACATTAAAGACAGGTGTGTTACAATATACGTAACCTGTGCATTTGGACTCTTCCAGTTCCATGTCGAGGAAGGGAGAGCAGTTTAATATATTCGGGAGCTCACTTGTTAAAGAGTTTCTGTCAAATACCCCTTCTCTTGTCACACGGACGATATGTGGGCTTTTATTGTTACGTGAAATACTTTTTTCATAATTGTCTTATTCGACACAAAACACGATGAAAATGGGATATTGAACATGTATTTTTCCAACAAAACAGAAGGAAAATGTATGGCTGAAATGAAGAATTCACCATATAGAATGAAGTTTGTGGAGAAAGTATATAGTGCGCTCCGCTGCCCTCTGTCGTAATTGCACACACACCAGTCCTGGTACACAAAATGTACTAGCGATGTACATGTATATATCAGATATGTATATGTGAGTTACAATCATGGGCCAACTGGGTCATTCAGATCACACGCGCTCAGTCACCAGATAAACAGAATGGATGCTGCTATTTAATGCATCATGTATGTAACCTATACATAACATCTCAACTCAATTATGTTACGGGGAGCGTTTCGCGAGAACTTATTTGAGGTTAAGTTACACGACACGTACGTGCATGTAGATAAACAGGAATTTATCTGGTAAATAATAACTTGGCCCACATGCATGACTATGTACACGATTAGTCGGTTAAGAATAAGTTAAGATTTATGTCCAAAGTATAACATTTGACCTTTAACTGGGAAGATGATTTTCAACCAGTGGTGAGCGATGTGGCAGATACGCGCATATGTGATCGTGCATATGCGTGTAACCGAAATCGCATAAAGGGCACCCGACTCTCACGCAGAGATGCACACAAACGGAAGCACTAGGATCAACCACCGTGTCCAAAACAGGCTAATAAAGAGAGAACAGAATGCGTGCAAATGGTTATTTGAAATATGTTTCACGGAAAACACTAAACTAATCACAACTATGGATATCTTCCAAACTGTTGCACATATGGCCTTTACAATATCTTTATAATGTATCACTGACATTTCAAACTTAAATAGTAAGTAGTATGTGAAACCTTTAAATATACGGGGAAGCTGAGAAATATACTCGGCCAACAATCTTTCATAAATTCCAACTTTACTCAGTAATTCATTACATATTGACATAATTCCTTTATGACGTATACTGTTCTGCGAATTATCTGCATATCGTTTTGGCCATGCAAAGAAATGTGCATTCTTCCAATTTATATAACTTAATTATGCAGTTTATGAACAACTCATATCACCCGAAACAGTATGCACGGCTAGGTGGCCCCGGTGGGGTGCCCATCCTGAAAATTGCTAACTGCATCCCTTGGACTGGTACTTTCCAACCGATACCTTAAGCTCCCAACTGTTGCATATTTTCAAATGGACTCCCCTACTAAGATTGGAAAATTTGCAACTGAAATTATTACCAACAAAGCAACAAAAATTACTGGTTGGAAAATCCAACAATGAGAACAATTTCAACCTATTTGTGGTGCAATATTTCCAATAATATTCTGTCAGGCACGAAACTTCCAAATTTTTACCAAAGTTTACCCCCCCCCCCCCCCGTTATAACGTCCCTATATTCAAAACATTATTTGGTTAATAAATTGGTATTCAATTATGACATATTTATTGATACATTCAACTAGACATGACACATTCGTCAATAATCACCTTCACAAACACCCTAAATCGTCTTCTCCCTATTTGCTGTCAATGATATCTGTCGTGCGTACCCTCCTGTTTACTCTCTACAGAAGTTTCACACAGTCGTTCACACCCTCGACCTGGTGTTTCCCTTTGATTTAAATATATGTCTTATTCACCTCTTCGTGTCCTACTTCCGTTTGACAACAATCCTCGTCTACACAACATTATCAACCTGCTTCTCCTCTGCACTTTCATCACCAATGACATCTGTCTTAACCACCCGTTTTACAAGTCTGTTCACTCTCTACTGCAGTCTCGCGACATATCTATAGCTCTCCGCGCTCTCGATTTATATGATAATCCATATGTATACCAATTTCCACGAAACTGTCCTAATATATAGAATACCCACTATCTACTGCAGTCTCCGTAGAGACAGTTTACTGTCTCACTCACTTGCAAAAAATATCTAGTTCTTGTCGTCTCGTCTACAAAAACAACTTCCTCTCTTTCTACGACATATATATATCATATGTGCACACTCTCTACTAGAGTTGCACTTTACATGTTCTGTCCACACCCTGAACATGCATGACAGATGTTACTTCCAAAAAATGGCGATAACACATTCGTGAGTTCTACATCAGTGGCATTTTGACATCTTTCTCTTTCCTGTAACCACTATTCGGGAAAAAAGTGCATGTATATGAGCACGCCTGCCTGTGGTTCACATTAGAATTCCCAACAATAAAACATTGTGCCACATATAGTTCGACAGTTTTATCACACAATTAGGCTATTTTGCGAGCAAATTTGTATTACTGCAACAAATAAACCTTCTAACATATGCTGGTCTTGCAGCACATTTTGTACTTAATGTAACGAACATGCGATCTAACAGTAACTAATCATAATTAACTCAGCTATGCTTGCCCATCATATCACATCCAAGAATAGCCATTGCCACTAATTTATTATTAGTATAAAGGCGTAAGGTTTTCCTGCCTTACACTACAATACTAAATTAGTGACAGCTAATCGTAGTATTTCGTGTAATGTTAATTTGTGCTTGAAAATGTATCACTATCATGTTAACTTTGATATTTCCGAATCAGTTTCACACTGCCCATCCAAATATGAAATATCTACACACAGTAAACTGAACAGAATAACAAACGATTTCCAGCTATTTCTTACAATAGTATAATCCATATAACACACTGTCGTCCATCGTGTTACTCACAGAGTATTTCATGTAACGAAAGCACCATTTGATACGTCTCACATGTAGAAGATGTATGGTATATTATCATATGTGTTCGTTCATGTCAGAATAAGAGCACGAAGTCGACAAAGTGACTAAAAGCCGATTTTATTCAAAACTAACTCCGTTTTAGGTAACACTTTTATATCCTGTAACAATTCAAGTATTTCCCATAACGAGATTTCACATGATACACCATCCCAGCAAATGGTGTCTCACAGAAATATAACTTCTTCACTAAAATTCAAAGTTAATAAGATACCCAACAGTTTACACGTAATTCCACTTAAAATTTAGGCGACTATATTTCAAATAGTCTGATCTCAATGTAATGTTTTATTTCCAGTAACAAAACTGGTCATTCCTGTAATTGTTTTTTTCGTAACAGGAGGAGACCGTTACAGGAGATATGTATTGGCTATCAACAACAAAATAACTCAACGATTTTTCCCTTCAGCGGGGAGATAATGTGGCAATCAAAATGACTTAGAAACATCTCTTCAAAAATAATTTAGAGATACTGAGGTCCCTGGTTATATCGATTAAATTCACGTTACATTTCAGACGTTTTTGAAATATACGGTTGTGGGTGCACCTACCTGATACATATTTTTTTCGCGACTGTTTCTGAAAATTACAAATCTGCGCACATTTTTTAACATACCATGTGTTCTCACTTTTATAAGGCAAGTGATGTAATTTACTATTTACAGGTAGGGCCTATTATTTTGCTCTTATACCACTTCGTTACAGAAGAGACATTGAGTTGAGGGACAAGATGTAACGAACAAAAAATATGTGGAAATCTTGGATATTGATGGCCTAAGGTTTATTATCATTAAGAGTAATGACCATTGTTCAATTACACACGAAAGTTTCCATAATTATTTTGAACACTATCTATAGGCGGATGAGCAAATTCTGACGAGTAGGGGGTGAATATACCGCTATACGACAGGTGTACGGTATATATTTTATAGAACTCATTGCGGGCCATATATAAAATTATAATTCGTCAGCATATCTTGTCTGGAAGAAGCTAGTTACCTTTACCTTCTCTGTAAATTCCTCGTGTGTCAGGAGAACCGTCCTTAGGGTGGACGTGCTAGTGTCAAAGGACAAGAATATGCCCCAAAATTGATAATGACTCATATACGCTTTTAAAAATTGGCTATTAAATGTGAATTTGTCCTCCCATAAGATGGTGTGTTTCAATTTCCCAACTATATACATGTAGAACCATGTAGCGGTCACTATGAATACTATGAAGACTCATGTGAAATTCGTTTAGCGACATGCTAAAACAACATTGCAAACGGAAGCCGGGAAAACTGTTATTTAATTAATACAGACTATAGGCGCGACGATCACACATTGCCACGGATATTTTTTCAGGCTCGTCGGCAAAGTGAGAACAAGAAAACCATAGTCAGAAATGGTAACGCCACCAAGATTATGGTATTACATATAAATAGAAATTATAAAAAATACATAAAATATTTTGATAACAATTGCGTTTAAACAAGTAATCCTTCAAATTATTACTAACAAAGCAAGTAAACGACTGTGGGGTCACGCAACAGATTACAAAGACTTGGAATTAGTATACTGTAAATACTAAAATTTAAATGAAATAATTAAAAGATAAAATTTAGCAAGTAGTAAAAGTAAATTTTCTCATTTAATTTTTTTTTTTGGTTAAATAAAGCAAA
Organism: Siphonodentalium dalli; assembly: GCA_032622095.1. Lineage (NCBI taxonomy): Eukaryota > Metazoa > Mollusca > Scaphopoda > Gadilida > Siphonodentaliidae > Siphonodentalium > Siphonodentalium dalli. Next base: position 114,011,306 of record CP136064.1, read on the forward strand.
AATTTAAATGTAACATTTGGTTTAAAAAAAATAATTGACCGTGGCTCTTCCAATAATTGCGCGACTGACCTGGTCAATTGTTCTTAAGAAGTTGTTTTGAGAATTACTATGGAGGGAAATAGTTATGGCTGTGGCTTCGCAAGTAATTAACTTGGTGACGTGATGTTAACAAATCTGAACTCCAGTAAACCAAGGACGCTCCATACCAAATATAAGGTAAATTAATAATTCTTTAGAAGTTGTTTTAAGATTTACTACGGAGGGAAAGAATTGTGGTGCTGGCTTCGCAACTATTTGACCTCATTGTAACAAATATAAATATTAGTCACTCAGGCAATAGATGTATCTATTCTGTATATTAAGTTATTGGGTCTTACGTGTCGTGAGATGTCTAAATAATTTTCGATGGACAGATCGCACAAGGGACCCACGCCAATCTTCTGTTGGGATTCCAATTGTTGGCTTATTAAATATGCACATATGCTTAAGATAGAGTCGCGCGCGAAGCACGCTCCCGTAAGTCAGGTTTTGGATCCCAGTTAATGAAAATATCATTGAAATAACCGGTTTCCCCCAATAAACATCCATATATTCAATATACATGTTTTGGAGCAGAATTAGGCAGTCCATATTGGACGCCATCATGGAATTTATTTTGTTTTGTTTTAATTTTCACACATATTTATTAGTTATGTGGATGGAGTTCTCATTAAACCTCACATCCTTATATTGGTTACAGTAATGCCCAAAGTAATTGACCACTTAACCAGATCAGACTTATTGGTAATTTTTCAGGATTTAAAATCCTGAAAAATTACAAATAATTCGGCTCTGGTTAAGTGGTCAATTACTTTGAACATTACTGTATGAGAATTGAGTTATCATTAAACCTCAAATCCTTATATTGGTTACAGTAATGCCCAAAGTAATTGACCACTTAACCACAGCAGAATTATGGGTATTTTTTCAGCATTTAAAATCCTGATAAATTACCCATTATTCTGCTGTGCTTAAGTGGTCAATTACTTTGAACATTACTGTATGGGGATTGAGTTATCATTAAACCTCAAATCGTTATATTGGTTACAGTAATGCCCAAAGTAATTGACCACTTAACCACAGCATAATTATGGGTAATTTTTCAGGATTTAAAATCATGAAAAAATACCCATAATTTTGCTGTGGTTAAGTGGTCAATTACTTTGGACATTACTGTTTGTAGATGGAGTTAAACCTCACAACAGTGTGTTGGGGATTTGGACCTTGACTTGGGACCTTTGGTTTTTAACTCAACAAATGCGCGTACACCATATACACAAATTTCTTATGTAACCAGAGTTTTTCTTGGATAAGATGAGTTTGAAGCCTGCTATCATTTCAAAATGTTGTCAGTTTTGTATTCCCTGCAGCGGAACTCGACACATTGAAGCAAAAGTTACAAGAGATAAAATGTGTACGTAACGAGACTATAACACAAATGAAAAAATAAATTCAGGGAGGGGTGGGCGATACAGGGAACTAAGGGTTGAACCGATATAAATTTATAGAGCGATAATGACCAATGTTGACATATTATGCAGCTCAACTCTACTGAACATTGCAACAAGGCTGTAATATAGGGGGTGTCAGAATTTTAGTCCTCTCTATATAGTGCCATAATAGTCATTTATGGACTTCTATAAGATGTTGGGTTGGTTATATGGACTCGGAGAAAAAGGGGTTTGTACCGATGAACTGACATAAATTAGTGGAGCGATGTAGCCATGTAATATATCGCGACTGTACAAAAGCAGCAATGATATAAAATTGGGGGGGGGGGGGTCTGAAATTATCTCTATGTCTATAGATGGCACCAGGATTATATAGAAAGGAATAGCAATTGATATACGTATACTGTATAGTATAGTAATACCATAGACATATAAGTACAAGTATCACGCGATACAATATTACGTAACGTGACTATACCGATGAAAGAAATAAATAAATTGGACCCGGATTAGAGGTTGGGTTGGTTATATGTGGATAATTGGATATGGAATTCATACCGATGAAACGATACAAATTAGTGGAGCGATAAAGACCAATGTTGACACTTAGTCAGGCTATGCGGGAGAAAATAGGGGTTGATACGATAGACCAAAATAAAATTGTCGGGTGATAATGACCAATGTTGATGTATAAAGTAACGCGACTGTACTGTCGCACAATTATCAGGTGTAACCGGTCAAATATGGACTCTAGTGCCAATATGGAACAGCTCAGAAAATATTTGCAGGGCCCAAAAATTTATTTAACATGGCATTTGCCATTAAAATCGATTTATGTCAATAAAACTGTCATTTTTCAAAATTTTAAGCTGAAACTTGGTGTATGTGCGTGGGATACATATATATTCCTAAAATGACCAGTCCAGCGCGTAATTATGTTTTAGATGGAAGAAATTGAATTTGTTTTCGATAATAAATTTGCAGCGTGGACGGGTCATTCCGGTCAACCCGGTCATCGAGTGCGCTCAATTTGTAAACAAAGTTTTGGTCAATAGTCGTTTTGGTCAAACTATCCCTTTTTAGACCGGGACCACAGATCCGAATAGTAGCTAAGATGTATTTAGATAGAATTATCAAAAGAATTTGACCGATTCGGGTGTAGTTTAAGAGAATAGAGTGGAGAAATCTTGGTGATAATTCCAGAAAATAAAGATGGCGGAGAATATTCACAATGAAACTACCCAACCCACAATTCACTTCACTACACCGGGGGGGGGGTCGCAATGGGTTACACATTATTTTCAGTCTATCAAATTATTTATATTTTCAACAACAAGTGACTATAAGTTTACAATTTCAGCCTATCCTGAATCTATCGATACGATTTATCATATTTTCATAAACATATTATACACCGGTGGCGTTAACTTTACAATTTCGGCATCTACGTGATTCTATCGGTACGATTGAGTAATGGTACAAAACAAAATGTTCAAGAATACATTAGGGGCTCCCAATGGGCTATATATTATTTTCAGTCTATCAAATTATTTATATTTTCAACAACATATTATTACACCGGTGACTTTAAGTTTACAATTTGAGCCTGTCCTGACTCTATCGATACGATTTATCATATTTTCATAAACGTATTATACACCGGTGGCGTTAACTTTACAATTTCGGCATCTACGTGATTCTATCGGTACGATTGAGTAAGGTACAAACAATCTCCAAGAATACATTCGCCCTGTCCACCACGCAATATCAAAATCTCAGAAGCTAGAAACACCACAGGTGGCGTAATAAGCCAGTTAGTCACCGTTAATTAATTAGCTGTGTTCGGTATGACGATCTGACACTACTCGGCGATACCATTGAGGCTTACTTTGGGCTCTGCATGTGTGTTTTGACAGTAATAATCCACGATGTATGGATTATCATTGGTTTATAATTTAAATACTTTGGGTTCATGTGTGTTTTGAAAGTAATAATAAAATGACATCAAGTTCAATGTTTATTTACTCAAATCACAGTATGTGATGCAAGAGACATTTATAATTATACAGTGCATGGCATGTCATTGGTGTAATAATCAAAGTCGACAACAACAAAAATGGTTGTGATAAAAACGTATTCTATACGCACATGGTGTGCGAATGGGATGGTGGGGTTGATAAGGTCAGCGGTGATCCAAAATAATTTCGAAGATTTTTGATGAATCCGCATAGCTTATAGAAGCATACATTGTTTTTTGGGTTCATTATATTTATGAAATTATGAAGAAAAAAAATTGTTCTGTCAAGTGTAAGGGTAAAAATCGTCTCCGGAGTGAGTTCAATTGGTTACAGTCCATCATGTAGTGATATTAATTCCATATTTCGCTCTTATTACACAGCGTGCATGTTCTCATTTAGTAATCAATCTTGTACCATGATCCAGTTTCTACGGGGAGGTGATGATTTGAACATCTGAATTTAGCTAAAATAACTGCTTGTTTTTGGTGGACATTGGACAAATATTTTTCTTGTGCGAATTTATATTTTATGATTCGATAATTTCGACACTTATTCATAGAGTTAATCTCGTTTCTCCACTGTTTTTGATATTTATTTTCCAGAGCTTGTCGTGTATTAACTGGTTTGTCCAGATGTCGGGCAGTTCTAATTCTCCTAATGACGTCTGCATGTAATTGACCCAGGGATGAATGTAAGTTCCACTCTCAGATTTTTGGAGTAAATAATTGTACAGCAGTTTGTTAATTTTTTGTTTGTCTGACATAACTACATTAGCCCAGTATGTTAACATTCTACATTTTATGTCAATAATTAAAGGATATAATCCTGTTTCTCCATATACCATCATACTTGGTGTGCTTGGTTTTAACCCTAAAACATACTTGAGAAATTTTAATTGGATCTTTTCTAAATCTGCGACGTGCTGGTAACCCCAGACTTCACATCCATATAATAATATTGGTTTTACAGTCTTAGAAAAAAGTTTTATTTGAATGTCTATCGATAAATTTAGTTCTTTCGCCTTATGTAGTAGGCCAAACATGGCCCGATTGCCTATTGCTATATTTTGCTTCACGGCTTTTGAGAAAGAACAATTCCTAGTAAAAATAATACCCAGATATGTGAATTGAGGAACAATTTGTAACCTTGCGCCATTGAAAAGTATTCGTGATTTTGGGATTCTTTTACAGCCAAATACCATTAATTTTGTTTTGTCAACATTGACTGTGAGCTTCCAAAGCTCACAGTATTCAGAGAACTATTTTAGGGCTATACTATGGAGGGTTATTAGGGTTACAATCCTAACTTCACATTTTAATTCTAACTTAACATTTTAATTCTTATATTTTAATTCTAACTTAACATTTTAATTCTAACTTAACATTTTAATTCTTATATTTTAATTCTATTTACATTCTATTTACATTCTATTTACATTCTATTTACATTCTATTTACATTCTATTTACATTCTATTTACATTCTATTTACATTCTATTTACATTACAGAAACATTCTAGAAACATTACAGAAACATTCTATTAACTCTAACTTAATCTTTTAATTCTTACTTAATATTTTAATTCTTATATTTTAATTCTATTTACACTCTATTTACATTCTATTTACATTCTATTTACATTCTATTTACATTCTAGAAACATTACAGAAACATTCTAGAAACATTACAGAAACATTCTATTAACTCTAACTTAATCTTTTAATTCTTACTTAATATTTTAATTCTAACTTAACATTTGAATTCTTATATTTTAATTCTAACTTTACATTTTAATTCTTACTTTACATTTTAATTCTTATATTTTAATTCTATAATTGTTGAAATTGAAATGAGCATAAAACGGATCTCAGAATTGAAAGGCAAAAATTAAAACAAACATAAAATGGATTCCAGAAGTTGTAATTGTGACCCTAATAACACGCCTGCACTTCTGTAACAATTATAACGAAAGGGGTCGCTGCGATCGGACGGCGTGACATGACAATCTGCGGGATGGGATGGAATATGGAATAGAACGACAATCTCCGGAACAGAACTTCAAATTGGGTGTAACGGCCGATATCTCGAGGAATACAACACATAGAGGGCTCCTTTTTGTGATTAACGAAAGGCCCATATTCGCCCTATCCACACGTATTAACCCCGCCACTGACCGGACACCAGAAGTTGCATTATTTGGTCGACAATTGACCTAACATGAAAGTTGTTACAGCGATAACGCTATGTACACAAGCAGACTTGGTATTAAAACGAAGTTTATCATCTATTGCACAGCAAGAGACCGATTAACCCACCCATGCGAAGGTGCCATGAAACACGAAAAACTGCGTTCGACGTCAATGTTTAGAATTTAGATTTCTCGATGAATACGCTAGCAAACAACAAGTGTTAGGTACCAAATGACACAGTGGAATACTGCGCATACGAATAATGTAATGGCGAAATCGCAAACACGCGCCGATGAAAACAGCTAAAAACAGACTCAATGTTTACAATAACAGGATCGATTTCAGCTGATATATTCCATATAATGGGGCGTATAGTATATCAAAATGTAGACACAGGGAATGTAATTTTGTCCAAATGGGTCCAACACGCAGTGAAATTGTTGCAGAAATTCGCTCCAAGAAAGAGCGCTACTTTTTCTCGTAAAAAATAGAATGGCTGACTGAAGCCGTTTTATCGTTCCAACTAAGCCTGTTCTTAGCACCACTTCGTCAACAAAATACGAATATACACCATGTATCCGAAGACGTATCAAATGTGATTTGTTAAGGGCTTTGCGCTCTTCATTTGTTATAATTCGCACTTATTTTTTATTTCAGTTGTGACTAAAAGCCCAGATGCCGGAAGCCGGTGTCCGGCGATTACAAGCCAAGTTACAAAATAGATTAACTGGGTTGAACGCATGAGTATGTCAATGGTGAGACTGTTTGAAAGAATATTCAAATCAAATAGTGTTTATAGACTTAAAAACTTATGCGTCCGCCGGTCATACGCGGTGGAGGTTCTCATATTATCTGCCGGTCATACGCGGGGGAGGTTCTCATATGAACATATTATCTGCCGGTCATACGCAGGGGAGGTTCTCATATGAACATATTATCCGCCGGTCATACGCGGTGGAGCCTCCGTGGAGGTTCTCATATTATCCGCGGTCATCTGCGGGGGAGGTTCTAATATTATCCTCCGGTCATACAGGGGAGGTTCTCATATGAACATATTATCCGCTGGTCATATGCGTGGAGGTTCATATTATTTGCCGGTCATACGCGGGTGAGGTTCTCATATGAGAAGCATTTCACCCCCGCGTATGACCGGCGGATAATATGAGAACCTCCCTCACATATGACCGGCAGATAATATGAACCTCCACCGCGTATGACCGGCGGATAATATGAGAACCTCCCCCACATATGAGAATCTCCCTCGCGTATGACCGGTGAATAATATGAACGCGGTGGAGGTTCTCATATTATCTGCCGGTCATACGCGGGGGAGGTTCTCATATGAACATATTATCCGCCGGTCATACGCAGTGGAGGTTCATATTATCCGCCAGTCATACGCAAGGGAGGTTCTCATATTATCCACCAGTCATACGCGGGGGAGGTTCTCATATGAGAACCTCACCCGTGTTTGACTGGCGTATAATATGAGAACCTCCCTCGCATGAATAATATGAACCTCCACCGCCCGCCATCTCGCCTGATTCCGGTGGGTAAATGTCCGGGTGGCCGGGGTGGGTAAATGTCCGCTTTGTCATTTCAAGGGCGGGCGGGGAAATGTCCGGTGGGGAAATGTCCGGGATTCAGAAATGGCTTATGCGCCGACGGCGTAAAATTACATAAAACTATCATTAACGTAACTTTTAATCGACCAAATTGCTTCAATCTTCACATATCACTAGCTTACATATACACGTCACACACGCCACTATACACAATTTATTGCTTATAGTTCCGTCTGTTAACTCTTATTTTAACTTGTTTTCGGTTGTGTTCGGTATTCATAGTGACCCTCATGTAGAATAGATCGAGATTCTTGAATGATATGATATGATCTAGCCACGTCCTTACTCGATGTCCACAACACCAGAGCGGAAAATCATATTCCACAACCTCGACCCGTTAGGCCTAATTAGTCTGGTCGATGAACTAAAAATTTAGGGTCAACCTAGAAAAAATTTGGACTAAGTTGGTTTCTATTCCATTTTGAAGAGGAATATCTCCTCTATAACATATCCAAAATCCGCTAAAATCCGCTTTGAGCATTTTCTGTAATACAAGATGGCGTCCAGGGTGGCAGTTGGTATAGAAAAATCCTGAATTTCGGTGGTAGGTGCGCCAACAAATACCAAATTAGTAATAAAATAAAATCCACACAAACAATCCTTAGTCGTAAACCATATCGGTAGAATGTCTGTCCAAAATGGCCGCCAAAATGGACAAAATCGAATGAAATTTATAATTTGCGGAAAATTGAATAGCTGGTTATACAAGAACGAACAGGCCGTCGAATTATACGAGGAAGAATGATTTCAGAGTATAAGGGGAGCTATTAATAATAGTATGTAAGAATTCTCTCAAATGTATCTCGCGAGAGAGCAACCAAAAGCCAGGTCTCATACAACGATTAAATGTGGACTTTTTGGGCGCCAAGAAATAGAAGAATAACGCAGTTTTATCTGTACTGTTTATCTTGAATCGTGTAATATATGTGTATTAAAACAGTTAAATGTGATATAATAGGGATGTACTCATTGTCTGGCCTTTTCTAGAAGCAGAAATATATGTAATGAAAACAGTCTCACGAATGTGACCGATAATCATTTATTTTTGAATCTACAACACACAGTCTGTCAAAAATTACTACTATATAACAGTATGAGAGCTATAGGTAAAATGTGTAGATCCTATTGTCCGTGTCTTAAAATAGTAGTCATGGTTGCCTCCGGTCAAGTGATTAAACACGAATATTTCATTTTTATCACAGAAATACATGGTGGTATACCATGAACGCAATTTATCAAAATACAAAGGATTACAATAGACTATATCTTCAATAAATTCTCAACATAACCCAATTTGCCTACATACTCTATGGCAGAGACTGTCTTTATACCTGGAAATTATGTGCACTTAAATGCACTAAGGCCACATATATACGCGAAACGTACGACCTTTTCTGCAACCGCAACGCCGCGTTTATCCATTCTCCCTAATGTTACACATATCTGCTGCATACAAAACCATAAATAGCAACATTGAGTGAATGGTAAACGCAGAACTAATAACTGTAAACGCTGATGACCTGATATTTAGCGCAAGTATGTGGGTGGCAATGGTAACATAATTTCAAACAACAAGATACTGACAACTAATAGTGTGTATTGCGTGGTACATATTTATGTTGTAAAGTGCCGATTGAAGTAATTTGAACATAATTGTCTACTAAGAAACCGGTTTGGGAGCACCATGAAAATTAGTACTAAATAAAATGTACGATGTACAGTCTCTTCGATCTAGTGAGATAGGGTACTATTCTGTTGAAGAGATAAGTGTTTCTTGACAGTATAATCAGCATTACGACATACGTGTATGGTTTATTGTCACGGAGAGTGTTGAAAATTCTCGAAATATAACTAGTATTTACACAGATAGGGTGGGCACTTCAGTTTCTGCTTTACATTCAATAATTAATCATCATTCCAAACGGAAACTACGACGCACTGTGTGACGAAATATTACTTCGTGTGTTGCATGCCCAAAATAACTGATTTTGGTCCGACTGTTGGATGTATTCTAATAAGAAAACCCGAACGTAAATCATTGGGTTAAAGGGGTACTGTACCCAAAGATAGGCGATTTTTTTTAATTTACTCCCATTGAAATAACTTTCAAGTTAGATTGTTTTCGTGTTATATGAGTTTCGTATAAACCTAATTTAGCGATGAAAATCTTGATCTTGGAAACAAAAATATTACGATTTCAAACTACGCGCCATGGTTTGACCTTCACCGGAGAAGACGCATGTCGCAGAAAGAACCGGAAGTTCATTGCTCACAGTTTCGATTGATGCCTTCAATCTCTTCCATCGAACAATCTCACTCCCTATAAAAATACTTGACGCTTTATGACTCTCAATTGTTTCTTTCTCCTTTTTCCGAATCGGTTATAACGGGCCTTCCTTTTGCAGGTAACATGTTTTGTTTGCACTCAATAATGTTCGCGAACGGCCGTCGATAAAAGACACACAACAGATGCGATTTCAAGAACGGTAACTCGTAATGGCATAATACTCCATTTTATGACTCCAGCCATAAATTATTTTATATTAAATAATTCAATGTTACTTTTACGATAGCCTGTTAACCGGAACTTTTTCAGTAGACATCGTCGACTCGAATTAGTTATTTTATAATATATTATTCATATTAGATCGCTATTGTCACCGGGAATTTATTGAAATTGGGGTACAGAACCCCTTTAACGTGCGTAGCAGTGATCGATAAATCATTCAGATAGATCTGTTTTAATTATATGTGTACATTTAAAGATATATAACAACATTCTTGTAAATTACAAATGTGTATTTTCGCTTATAGGGGGTTATCCAATATGTTGCTTTCATCGTAGCATGGATTGTAGTTGCGGCCATTTTGACAGCCATTTCATCGCCGCGATTGCATTGTTTTCTGTCTCTATTCGCCCCCTATACTCTTTTACACAAACTGGTATATATCGGATGGAGGATTAATGCGTTCTGGTGTCGCCAATGCGGGATATTGTAGAAAAACGTACTTCGCAAGGTCGAAAAATGAGCATTTTTTTAAATCTCTGTAAAAAAGTTTGCTCAAAGCGGATTTTAGCGGATTTTGGATATGTTGTAGAGGAAATATTCCTCTTCAAAATGGAATAAAAACCAACTTAGTCCAAATTTTGTCTAGGTCAAACCTTTTATCGACCAGACTAAATTGTGAGGGTCATGCACACGATTGCGCGTACAGATTTGTACCTTTAATTATTTACGCCCTGTACTTCTTCTTCTTCTTCTTCTTCTATTGATCTATCCGCTCTCGTAGAGCAACCACACTATACAAAAGTGTGTATACACAGTTAATTATTAAATGTTAAATAAACACAACCATAAAATCTTCTCTGATGGACCCAAGTATCGCATCCACAAATATAAAAGTATGAAAGTCATTCAGTTAAGAGTTTGAAGATTGAACAAAAAGTTATGAATTTAGAAGTTGTATCCTTTGTGTGTGGAGGGTATAACATAATCTGTCCGTTAGTGATTGCAGCTTGACAATGTCCTCCTTTCTTACGTCCGCATCTGAGCACTGCACTTGCTTCCATATATCCAGAATTGCTTGCATCTGTTCATCATCAGTCAAGGTTGTAAATAGTACACCAAATAAAGTATGATATGCAGAAATGATGTTTGAAAGTGCTGCATTTCGACACTGCTCCAATTTGTCACACTTTAGGATAAAGTGTTCCAAACTTTCTGGTTCCTTGCCACACAATTTACATATACCACTGGAGTTGTTGTTGTTCCATCGTTGCCTATTAGCCTCAAGAGAGTAGGTATAATAGCCTCAGTTTGATTGACAACCGTCGTACTAGTACTGCTCTTGGTGGATCTCCGGTCACAAACATTACAGGGTGGATTTGACCAGCATGGAACAGATCTGTGCATAGAAACTGCAGAGACGGATATGAAGGGGCTAATTCATTTAACCAACTGGACCAGTACTCATTACTACTCAACCACTGCTTTAGAAACTACGTCTTTCCAATCATGTTTCGGCCATGGCGATGTTAGAATCTCATGTGCACCTCGTAGACCATATTTTGATAAGGTCTTCCTCACATATATAAACCAGCTGCAGCTGCAATTGTCCTTCATAGCCAGTTGTCGTTCAGCAAGCTGCTTCTCTACTGCTGACTCACCTAGGGTGCAGATGGAATTGAACAAAGTAAGAATTCTCATATCAATATACGCTTCAGCAGGTAGAACACCACTAAGCATATATACTGCAGGATCTGCACATCTTTCACATAACGACAAGAGATGTTTGATGGTCGATTTATGATAGTCTTCCAGCTTCTTCAATGTTGTACCCGAAGGAAGAACGACTTCACACCCATAAAGTAAGGTTGGAATCACATATATCCTGTAAATATGCATAGCAGTTTCCGGGTCAATTCCATTCATACCATGCAGCCCTACAGGAAGAAGACTATAACATGTGCGACGGGCCTTTCGTATGTTGTTATCTACAGTCTTTGAAGCAGTTTTGTTAATAGATGTTGACCGCACGATACCTAAATGAGTTGTTTCCTCTATGTGGGGCATTTCACTGTTACACAGAAGCCAAGGTTTACTGACTGTTGATTTCCTTCTTGCACCAGGTCTAACTTCCACTGTAACACTTTTCTTTGGCTGTAAGGTATACTGATGTAGTTCACTGTAGTGTTGTGCACAGTTTATTAACATTTGCAACTCGCCAGGTGTTTTTGTAACAAGCGCTATAATATCACCCGCACATGCTGTAGCACACACATTGATGTTTCCTATACTTGCACCAACACCAGCATTTTGAAAAGAATCCAATAGGTCCTCCACATATAACTTATACATATCACTGCTTAAAATTTCACCTTGACGTACACCTTGTTGTATCTGGAAATTTTCAGACACATCGGTTTTCCATTTCACCACCGAATTAGCATTGTCGTTTAGGTTGTTAATCAAGTTCCATACACATGGTGCGATGTCATAGAAATAAAGTTTTCGCATTAGAATTGGAAGGTTCACAACATCGAAAGCTGCTTTTGCATCCAGGAATGCCAAATAAACAGGAACAGCGTTATCTGCACTGTCTCTCAAAGCCTCTTCCAGTATCAGCGCACTATTCGTGGGAGAAGCACCAGGTGTAAAACCTCTCTGCAGCTTGTACGAAAAATCGTAAGTACAAATAAGTAAGCTCCATGACAACTATCGACACTTCCGGTGTTGAGAAAAACTTGTTCCCTGTTGTAAACAATGCAAACATTTTGTGTTAAAACTAATATATAGTCATTTATCGGGTATTTCGTGCGCCGTAGGTATCGTTCAGATCATGCCTCATCTGAAGGAACCGAAAGCTAAACAGCCATTGTGGAAAGAATGGGATTACAAGGCTCAAAAGAAGGGTGTTCGCAACACAGTTTACGGAGTGAGCGGAGACGAATTCACTGGCGATTGGCTCAACAATCTTAAACACGGTGTGTCCCTTTAAAGATAATAAGTCAAAATAGACTCGGTCTGTTCGGTATCATCAGGTCTGGGCGAACCACCGATTGATCTATAATATTTAGCACAACCAATTAGTTTTCGCAGCCAGCATGCATCTGGGATATAACTTATAAGTTAAAGGTACTCAACCCGATAAAACTCCTCTCAATTACTATTTCAATGGCTTCGGGGGTCAAAAATATTTGATTCGAGTCGAGGAAGTCACCCATCAAAGTTCAGATTTGTTAGATATCGATTTTAGAAATCTATTATTTTTCATTATCGGGAATTCTTTCTGGCCCAGAACTTGGCAGAAGATAGTAAAAAATTCGTTATTATTACCCACTTGATTATAGAGTTATCCATCCTTGTCTGTTTGAATAGAATTTTGGCGTAAAATCTCGAGCATGTTACCAAATTGACGGCAGTTATAAGTACTCATCTCGAGAACATAAGAATTTTCAAAAATCAATATCTAATGACTCTGAGCTTTGTTTGATGGGTTCCTCGACTCGAATCAAATATTTTTTACCCCCAAAGCCAAAGAAATAGTAATATAGGACCCTCTGATCGGATTGTTGTTGTTGGAATCTGTTGAGATGGGGATCCTCTTTACGGGTTGAGTACCTTTAATAACTATAACTTATAAGTATAACTAAACTAGTAAGTAATTATTATTATACTATATTTATAGTATTAGTATACTATAGTATAAGCCTTCAAAAGGGGAGTCACGCTAAATTAGAGTTTAGTCTTTAGACTGAGTCTAAATTGTTATCTAATCTAGACTATAATTATCTTTCAACCACTGCGCCTATAAGTATAACCGGAAGGTAACAAGGTTCCTGCACTGAAAATGAAATATCTACGGATTTAAAATACTTAGAAAAATATTAATTCTGATTTCTTTTAAAACTAGGGAAAATTTAAGACACAGAATAATTATTTATTTACTGAGAATACTCAAATTTCAATACAAACTTTACTTTAGTCGAAAATCTATGGGATAAAGATATCCCATAAAAATTTCCACGATGCCTGAAAAGGGAGAGGTCGCATCAAGTGCGGAAAGGAAGTATATCACAGAAGACACAACCAAACATATCCCCCCGACAATACATATACTAATGCGTCACCTTGACATATCATTTACCTTCCTTTTCCAAAAAAGAGACATTTAAAGAACCTAACCCTAGCCCCTAACCCTAATGACCCATGAAGCAGGTTGGCCATTTTCGGGTCTGTTCGATTGAGTTCCACGGGCATACTGCGCAGTATCGAGGGGAAATATGTCTGGAACTCGATCGAACATACTGAAAAAAGGCTGCAATACTTCGCGAGTTGTTCGCCTGATCGAGAAAAATGCTCGTTAAATGTCTCTTTTTTGGAAAAGGAAGGTAAATGGTACGTCACGGTGACACAATAGTATATGTGTTATCCGGGGAAAATCGCGTTTTAGTCGTGTCTTGTGTCATATTCTTCCTTTTCTGGACTTGAACAAAAATACATTCAATGTATAAATAGTCAATTTTGACAATTACTATTTTAATAGAAATCTTAATAATCCTGCTGACACTATTATTAGGCACCTGGGAGTAAGCATCCACATCTTTGCCGATCCACCCATTGCGACATTCAATGATACCATTGCTTGGATATATACATGTAAATGTATGGGAGGCCAAATTCACATTTAATAATTAATTGTGCTTAAGCGCAATCAATTGCGCTTATGGCAATTAATTGCTCTTAAGCGCAAATAATTACGCTTAAACGCAATCAATTGCGCAATTCATGGTTATATGTAACAAAACACCCCTGGTGAATAAATAGGTTTCTCCATAACTTAGCATTAACTCCTATTGACATGTCACCTCTTGGTTTCATTGGTTTGATTGGGTAGGGAGCTAGCCCAACTTCTTTATCAAAATGGCTGACTCGCAATAGTATCACCTTCTGTTTTAGTTGGAGCGACTCGTGATAGCATTATATTATCTTCGGTATATATTAGTTGGGGCTACTTGCAATAGCATTACTTTTTGTATTAGTCGGGGCGACATTGATTTTCTTAAATTTTCAAGTATACAGGCACACCATATGAGGGAAGCAAGCCCTTGGTGACACCACATTCACACTATATGATCATGGAAATACTATAGATTTGTGCAAGAGATGCTGATTTAATAAGAAAAACTAGAGCTCCAGGACTGAGACACCAAAGCTCCAGTGATTACACACCATTTTTTGGACAGGGATGCTGATAATATGAAAATAGGGTTTTTTCCACCTGATTTAAGTCAATAAGTAAACCATACAGTAATGCTCTAATTAATCGACTCCTTAACCACAGCAGAATTATGGATAACTTTTCAGGATTTAGTCGGAAATATGGCTTGTTGCCATTCATTGGAAAGCTCTCAAGAGCTTTTCGATGAATGGCAACAAGCCATATTTCCGACTAAATCCTGAAACGTTACCCATAATTCTGCTGTGGTTAAGTAGTCGATTAATTAGAGCATTACTGTATGAGGTAAGAAAGCCCTCATGCAGTGACACTGCATGCATGTATATAGGCTAAAATCTGTGCAAAAATACATTAAAAACATCATACAAAAAATTACTAAGAGTTCCGGGAAGGCGACATCAATTCTTTGGATAGAGGGATGCTGATAATATGTAATTAGGGATTCTCCTTGTTGAACACATACTCACAGTTGACTGTTGAGTACAGGTCAAAATTAGCCCAATGCTCATCTTGTGTTGCTAGGTGATACACCAGGTCATGCTAATAGTTTATGGGTAGGTTAGATAGTAGTCACAATTATGCTTAAGTGCAATTGATTGCGCTTAAGCGCAATTGATTGTGCGCTTAATCGTAATTAATTACGCTTAAGCGTAAATGCCCTATTTGCGCTTAAGCACAATATGTGGTATTTGCGCTTAAGCGCAATCAATTTCGCTTAAGCGCAATCAATTTCGCTTAAGCGCAATTCATTATTAAATGTGAATTTGGCCTCCCCTATAAATGGGCTAAATTTGGCGTGTATAGGGATGGCGAATCAGGACAGTTAGGGGGACAGCGGAGCTTGGATGTGACATTCAAAACATGCCATTACCAATATCCACCTATACTTAACCCTTTGCCAGGTAAGTATGTCATATCCATGGGTGAATAATGTATTATTGCAAATAAACTGCATGAGTAAAAGTGTACATAGCCTTCGCTTATTGTAATAAATGAAGCATGCAACCAATTAAAAGCACGAATCAATGTAAATACCTGTAGTTCAAAATTTAATTTTTTTTTATTTTGCAGGGAAGGGTACACAAAAATGGAAGGATTCTGGTGCAATATTCGATGGAGATTGGAAATGTGGTAAAAGGAATGGCTTTGGAACCTACAGTGTTCCAGACGGCAAAAACTCATTTAGGAAAGAGTATTCAGGTGGCTGGAAAAACGACAAAAGACACGTAAGACATATTTCTGCTTGGGCTGCAAAGATTTAATTAATCCACTTTCACAACTAGCAATTCTGCATCGTGATACACAGTCGACATAAATTTCGACTCAGTATATCATATAAATTCATCTGATATTATAATTATTACGGAGATGTTTACGTCGACTGCGTGATACACATCACAACATCGCAATTGCATTGTAAAATTCTGCATCATTGCCGCCATAATTGCTTCATTTTTCATACATTACTTCCATTTTTTACTCTGAAGATCTACATGTACAATGTAGGTACAACAAATACCGGTACCAGCACCAATACATGTACATGTATATAAAACAACATAGGTTCGAATGGAAGCAATTGATTTTTAAATTGATTTCAGTTTTGTCATCATTCTGCTTTTCTAATAAATTGGTTATTGTAAACGTCATCCAATTAGAAAATTATAAGTGGGTTATAAGTGCATGGCACTTTTTGATACATTGTGCGCTATAACTGGGCGAGGCACATTTTGTACATTGTGCGTTATAAGTGAGCGTGGCACTTTTTGGTACAGTGTGCGTAAAAAGTGGGCGTTTCCAAAGTGGGCAATAACAAAAAACATGGTGACTGCCCCTATATGCCGACACCATATATGCGCTTGCTTCACGATAATAGTTATTTTAAAATATAGTACTATTAATGTGAAGCAGGCGCATACCGGTATATAGTGTCGGCATATATGGACAGTGCACAAGGGGGGAACGCAGTGGAGTGCGTTACAGGCCCCTTTGTTTTAAAGCAACAAATGGACATGACCAGGGGCAATTAAAGCAATGAATACCAAGGGTAACTTCAGCTAAGGCCAATATAAATAAATTGCTAGATTTACTTGCAACTCTATTATAAAATGGGGCAGAGGGCGCATTTTATATTTATATTTCATTCTTCCTAACAAAATGGTCATGGTCAGTTCTAGATACTGAAGCAGTATCCTATCTTATATAAACATGGTGAATTAGATTGTCCAATTTGATCAAAATAAACTGATTTATGGGTCATCGAAACATCAAGTTGATGTTTTATTTACATAAAAATTATCCAACTAAAATCATTTGAGGAGGGGACTTAAATTAGGATCGCACTCGAATGTAAATCTAGCTACTTCTTTTTTTTATTTTCTTAAAGGGGTACTTTTTGCAAATTTATGTGGCTGAACATACTGCGGCAGAAGACAAGAGATGGATTCCCCTCATGCACATTCTCATCTCCTTCTAATTTTCTCAACTACTCAGATTTACTGGACAACATTCGCAGTCACCAGATACTATTATGTCATGAAACATAATATCTTCTGTCAGTGGATGCGGGAAATTTGTTTATGTATGATTTAACCAGAGTCATAAATTCTGAATACTAGTACATGTGTGCTCATGTACTTTTCTATCTTAACCACTTTACTGTTGTCACATGTGTACCAGGTTTACTATTACTTGGGCGATTGCCAAGATAAAAGCATTCATGACATTTTTTTTTCAAATCCATTGCACCATATTCTTCACTAGTTCTTAGGTGTATTTACAATTTTCTTGGAGAATTTCTTTGTTTTTGATGAATAAAAAAATCACTTCTCATTACAGAGCTATGGTACCCAATTCTACAAGGACAATGAGTATTATGAGGGTGAATGGTACGCAGATAAGAGAAATGGTTGGGGTAGAATGTATTATGCTGATGGTAATATTTATGAAGGAGAGTGGTACGACGATCAACGAAATGGACAAGGAATGCTCAGGTTGAGTAAGTACTAGTACATGTAGACCCCTTATCAGCATTTTTAGAAATGGTCTATTTCTGCCACACATGCTGGGGGGGGGGGGGGGGGGGTCTGTTAATTGGCTCAGTGAGTAATGTGCATAGTGCATTAGGCCATCAAAATGATGTCCAGTGAAACTGGTTTATTCCTGATAAGAACAAAGGGAGGCAACATGATCTGTGCATCTGAGCTTGTTTTTCTGTGAATGCAGTAGAGCTACATGTACATGTACACATGTATTTCCCAGTAATATTAACCCTCAACACTTCTGTTTTGTTTGTTTTTTTAATTTAGAGATATTCGGCTAATGTTGTCATTAATTTGTGGTTCCGGTAGGGAAATATGTCAGGGGGGGATTTGCGTTTGGGGTAAAGGTACCCTAAAAGGGTTCCACTACCCCTATAGTAGAAACCCTGGTTACACAGTTGACCATCTATTTAAAAAGACTTCATGTTTAATAGGTTTCATATGATATTCTCAACTGGAACAAATAAAATTTGTATCTTTTATCTGATGAATAACTTCAACTCTGTAGCTTGATAGATATTAAAGCATGATACCTTTGTCAGGGGGTCAATTTGAAGATTTCCTGGAAACAATGCTTTAAAGTTTGTGCCCTGCAGAATGACATATGATAGATGTCATGAGGAAGAGGATAAAAAAAATCCTTCACTGATCAGGAAAAATCAAAATCAGATATCGAAACAGAATTAGAAATTATGGTCATCATGACTTGTGATACT
Organism: Siphonodentalium dalli; assembly: GCA_032622095.1. Lineage (NCBI taxonomy): Eukaryota > Metazoa > Mollusca > Scaphopoda > Gadilida > Siphonodentaliidae > Siphonodentalium > Siphonodentalium dalli. The sequence continues at coordinate 114,030,125 of CP136064.1, forward strand.
GCAAGAAATTTCTTCCTCACACTGAAAATAACTAAGTTAATCAAGGCGGCAAATAGTGTGTCTGTCATCTGCAGAATGAGGTCCCCATAGTGTGAATTTAGTGATGCTATCCCACACAGCAGGCTAGCTTCACCAAATTCACCCTCTGTGGACCTCATTCTGCTTGGGCCTTATCTTCTGGGAAGTATCAATAGTCTCAAATTAACATTGTTTTTAGTTACTTTTTACCTATATCCCCCAATATGCAGAAGATAAAATGCATAATTGAGGTAACTAACGGGTGAACATCACCTACTTCAACTGGGGAACAAATTCAATCTGATCCTAGGTTTCCATAGTTGAGGCCTAAACAGAATGAGGTTCCCAAAGGGTGAATTTGATGATGCTGGCCCGCCTTGCGGGATAGCCACTCTGGGGACCTCATTCTGCAAATGATAGACACACTATCTTCAGGCTTGAAGTTAATCTCTTAATCATTCTATCCACAGAAAATGAGAACAGATATGAAGGATCCTGGAAGAATGACAAGAAAAATGGGACTGGCAAATTTTACTACCTTGACTCAGGCCAAGTGTATGAAGGTGTATGGGTTGATGATATTCCCAAATCTGGAACAATGGTTGACTTCGACAGAGAGACTGCTCCAGAGCCAACACAGTACCCTATTCCAGATGTAAGCTATATATATATTTACTGCACACCCATTGGTTTATTAAAACTTTATTTTTGTGAAATACAGCAAAATAAAACATGCTGGACGTGTTAATGTTATTGCATGCGTTTGTCGTGCTGCAAAATAAAACTTGAAACTACAGTTCTCGTTTTTTCCATTTCGTCACAACAAACTCACACAATAGTGTTAACTAGTTCACACTTGTTCTATATCTATTTCCTTATTTTTGAAATAATTTATCTACATGTACCTTAGGATAGTAACAACTGCTCATTTGGCAGAGCTTTCTGGCCATGACCTTTATCATTGTTTATTAAAAGGGACCCAACACATTCGCAGTGGGTAAATGTGCAAAAAATATTTATACATCACATTTGGGGGGGGGTGGAATTTAAAAAACCACACGTGAATCCCATCCAAACAGTGCAGTGTTCTAAAAATTATAACCTTTAGAAGTTTTTTTTTATAATCAGTCAACAGAAATTATTTGACAGACTTTTTGAGATTTGGTTGATTTACATTATAATAAACATTCATGCATCACTGTGGTGATTTTAGTTTGGATTTGTCCTGTCGAAACTTTAACCCTTTCTATACTAAATACTTATTTACAAGTAGTTCCCTTTAACAAACTATCATAGGTAAACTTATTATCTGAACATTTCCCAACAATGAATATGAATCATTCTGCTCTTGTATTATCTGTCTGTCATCTGACTTTTGTACCTGAACACCCCTCCAAATGAATAATAGATCATTCCAATGTATACTTTTATAACTGAATGGAAGAATCCATTCAGTGTAGAAAGGGTTAGAAAGGGCTAAACCTGGCATCCATTCATCTGGAAAAATCATCATCTCCTTTGTTTCTAATTGTAGGTGAAGCTTTTAGATCCAGAACGAGTATTAGCGGAGGCAGAAGAGAAGTTTCTGGTAGATCATGACTGAGATGAATGCTTGTGTCCTGTTACTTGTAAAGGCAGGGTTTATGGGATTTTCGCCAAAGGCTTTTTGTTGGCTCAGGCAACTGTCACAATCATGTTTGTACATTTCCATTTCCTTTTATTTTGTTCTCTCCGTCACAGAATTGAAGTTGATGTCAGAAAATTAGAGGCACATACTGTTTGATGCAAGTGCTAGATTTGAAGATAAAAATGTGCTGAAATTGTGTTTGTATTTTCCTGGGCAGCAACAAAATCATTCATAAAGGAATGTTTCACTGACAACAGAATGTTCAGTAACAAAATGGAATAAAAATACAAGATAACAAAGTGAGCGAAAGGCTAAGGAAGAGTGAAACCTTTAAAGGCGGAGGGTACACTAAATCTAGATGGTCCTACAAATGGCCAGATTTAGTGTACAGTACCCCTTTAAGTATAAATTGAACAGCATATATATGTTTAATAGGCCAACCTTGACCCTATAAATTATGCACTGAACACCCTATACTACTAAATGTACAACTATGATGTTATTATTTATGTCAGGGAGGCTTTTAGCCACAATAAAACCACATATGCAAATGTTTTCCCTACAGTTGGATGTTTGCTCTTGAAACATTGCACAACTGTTTATAAATTTATCAGGGATAAATATAAGACCTAACTATTGAACTATTGAATAAATAATGTATCAATACTCAATAGCATGTTATTGTCAATATTTTATGCCTTGTTTGTAAACAAAAGCCATATTTTCATACAGTACAGTGCATATAGAGTGTGCGATATGCAAAACACTCAATACTGGGGAGACCCCATGCTTTGTTTACAACATACCGATACAGCGTTCGCTAATCCTTCCCACTCAAGAATTGGTGAATCACTCTCCCAAAAAAAATCACCACAGTGTTGAGTGTTTAGCTTATCGCACACTCTTTACATGCTGTATATAAACAAATGGTCAGTTCACACAAAGTGTGTTTTGTGGGTAATGTCGCATTCATACTATCATTATACTATACTATTTGTATATTCTTGAGGAAATTCATACCGGTTATTTGGTAACTTTTATTTCTAAATTATAACCTGCAACGAAGGCCATCCATGCCTTCAAAGATTCTGAAAAACCACGAATATCAGGATTATCTTCAATATAGATCTCAGTAGTACAAAATGGCTTCAAATTAATGGCATATCAATCACTCGACCCCTACTGAGTACTGTGCTCAGGTTGCAATTAGCCCTTCATACATATATTATAAATCAAAGCTGACTGCCAACCACATTTATTGCATATATAATAAAAAAGAATCTACATGTTTGGAGTGAATACAGAAATTACAAGAGATGGTTCCCATATTCACTCCAAAAATAGCCTGTTATTTTCTATGTATTAAATGTTTATAGTATAAAACTAGATTAACTCATTTATTGCAGTTGATTCATCCATGTTTTGAATGTCTGCATGTACAACAATTGTTCATTATTTATTATCAGGTTTATAAAATATCTGCTTTTAAGTTTTAATATATGAAATTGAAATGAATGTTTTAAAATATTTTGTTTGTGTTATATATAACAAGCACAGACATATTGAAACATTTTATAGGAACATTTTTGAAATTTCATTACATATCTATGTTCAATTTCATAATATATATATTGAGTTGTTTTATAAGAAGCTGTGATGCATGTAGAATATTGAGCACATGAATTGACTGTATACATATTTATAATTATTTATGTAATGATTATTCTGATAAGAATAGACATATTATATGATGCTTTGTTGTTCATGTTTTATCCCTAATTGAATCCTCTTCGAATTGTATTTTATATAATTATTTATCAAAATACAACTAGCTATCTAGAGATGTGCCAGTACAGGTACATGTAGATATTGTGCCTTGAATTGAGAATGGAGTTGGTCTGTCCTCCAAATTTGTAACGCCCACCTTATAATAATAATAATAATGACCAGTTTATATAGCGATTAACCAATTACTTGCTCAAACACGCTTGGTACAATATTACCCCAGTCATTTGTATGAGCCAACCAATGAACCGGCTGCAGCCATTGCAGGCGCTGCTCTAGTTTGATCAGAACATGTTCTGATACTCATCAGTATGACAAGCTGACTGACTTGTACTCTTTTAACGCATGAGTGATGCGAAGCCGACACAGTATGAGCGACCTTGCTCAAGGATCACAATTTGTCGCGCGTTTTGAAACAGCGAGCAATCCGACAATTGCACGTCGCTCAAAGTAGCGGGCGACGCACTGCGAACCCACATCGATGTGTTTACAGCGAATACAAGTCCGACACGCTAACCACTGGATCACAGATGCAGACCGAACCGCAAAAAAAAAAAATGGTGCGGTCCAGGGCCGGACCGCCGTCATTGGACCGCTTTAAACCGGTCCACCCATGGCGGTCTGGTACTGTACCGGTTCGCAAACTTAGATGCATGTCTAGCTTAAATAAAAGCCCTACTGGGGTTAACTGGTACAGAACTCCGAAGCTCCAATCGCCAGCCAATACACATTGTCGCAAATGTATGGTCACCTGGTGTCAGATCACAAATATAGTAGCTCGTGAGATACATTCTTTCATGTTGGCGACAGTGAGTAGCGATTCTGTCTTTTGAATCGGCCAACTTCAGAGAATGCAATGTTCGGCACATGCTTCAGTTAGTGACTAGGTATCAGGCAAATATGCACGCCTAACTATTTTCAATCATGATAATGTCACATGGCATACACGTTCATTTACTTGAGTGTTGGCAGATGCCATATGGTTCCAAATAAATCATTTGTAATTATGTAACTCAACATACCGGTCGTTTGTTTAAAATACAGCATAACCGGTTGTTAAAGTTGAAAATGATACATGCATGTGATGGAGCTTCAACATAGGTCGCGAATCGCGATGTACTAGCCTATAGTTGGCAATATCAATCTCCAAGTACTAGTAACTACATGTACATCCAATACCGATATGGCGGTACCCATACCTGCATGTTGGAAATTTACCAATATATCTGGAATATGTCAGCTGGAAATGCTAAGAACAAAACGTTATGATTGCAAAAAGATTTGGATCATATGCACTCAGTCCAAGCATAGCATATATGTGGGGATAGCGGAAACGTGAAATACAGACTCTACAGTGAGTCAGTCACAAGTTTTAAGCACATTTATTCGTTCTCTAACTTCTATCACAGGGGCCTGTAACGCGCTCCGCTACCTGCCCCCCTTTTGCGCTGCCCATATACGCCGCTTCTATATACGCGCCTGCTTCACGTTAATGGTAGTATAATATGTCCTTATTATACTACCTACTACCATTAACTTGAATTAAGCAGGCGCGTATATAGAAGCGGCGTATATGGGCAGCGCAAAATGGGGGGGTGTAGCAGAGCGCGCTACAGGCCCCTGTGCTTCTATACAATGAAGAAGATACACTACACATTTCCCCAATGTGCATAAAATGTATTATATATGATTGCCAGAGTATATAATACAAGCATGCCCGGCAGTAACTTGACACTTTCTGTAACACAAATGCGTATACTAAAGTCAGATTTCACACATTTCCCTCCATTTAAGGTATTTTATAATGATTGGACCGGTCCAGGCAAGAATATCTGACCTCCGAGAGCTGTACCGGACTGGACCGCATCTTCACTGGACCGGACTACCACTGGCTGTCCGGTCCGCATCCCTACCTTCTTGGGTGTTTAATTTCAAACAGTGGAAACATTCTATTTGCATTAACACCCTCCCAGCCTTAAACTTGGACCATCACTCCAAGGTATAAAATAAAAGGTCACTTACCCCACATCCCCGAAAAAAGTGGCTTTTTTGGGGAGTTGGCTTTGTTTGGAAACAAATGAAAGTGTCAATGACACTGCAGTCCAACTTGGAGAGGAGATGTCATACTACATTACAGTCAATGGAGCATTAAAGGCCCACTTAATTTTCGAACCCCCAGGTTATTTTATATAAAATGTATGCCATATCACCTGTTAGAAAAGTGGAAGCTTCAAAACATAGTAATATCATTTGAAAGCGGAAGCTACAAAACTTATTCGGTGTAATCAACTAAGAACATGTTGTTTTAGTTGAGATACTGACTTGTGTCCTGTGCTCAAGTTAAATTTTTTTTTCAATTGAAGGGGAATAACTCTATCTTCAGATATAGAGTTATTCCCCATTCATTGAAAATACATTTTTAGTTGGAATTATGTTGCATTCTGGGAGCCATAACAGGGGAAATCTTTCTATGATGCCTGTCAATAAGTTAATTTTGCGAATATCGGTCGATCCATTCAAAGGAGCATGGTCTTGAATATGCATTTATGGTCATTGTGAATAAGAACATTACGGTACATGTTAAGTTATATTTAATTAAGAAGTCATCGCAAAATATGTAAGATTATTTTGCATACAGAAAGAGTTCTATAATGCTAATGTGTCTTTGAAGAACTTCTTCATTGTAGTGCCCACAGTTGACTGTGATGGCCGGGTTAGTTGATGTGATATCTTGAATAAGTATGGCTGGACATCTGACAATGTGGTGTCAAATACCAAATCCACTTCTGATTGGTTGGGATTTTTAGGAACATATTCATGTCGGTTCATATTCTCAGCTAAGTACATCACTTTCTCCGCTATCATTTCACCAACTTTCTCTCTGCAAATCTGTCTCTCTTGTTCATTGTTCAGCTGGAGTATGTCTAATTTGACAGTCCACACTTCCCAAGGAATGCATTCGGAGGTGAAAGGCCATCTGGTACGCTTCTTCTGATAAAATTCCAAAGATATCTGTCCAGCTTTATTGCTGTCAGTATTCCTCATTGTATCCTTGAATGCATTGATCTCTTTTCGAAGTAATGCATCTAGCTCATCTGACCCAACCCTGACAAAAGTCAGATCAATGAAATCACAGTCCACATCAACAATTCCAACTGTCCCAATGGAGTAGCTTCCTTCCTGTTTGTATTGGAACTTGCCAAGTGTTCTGTGTAGAAGCAAAGTATGGAATAACGCTGAAACAGACTCTTCAATTTGTCTCCCCTCAACAGACAGTTCAAAAGTCTGTGACCGAGCATTCATCCTTTGGTAGAAAATGGATTAAACCAACAATTATTCTACAAAATTGTTTCATGTTATTGTTAAAATTCCTCTCGTTAAAAGTAAACACAAAAATCCATGTTGGTTAGAGGCTAAATATGTAGAATTCCGTCCCTTTGATCCTTGAATCAACTACTTCCGGTGAATGCATTCAGAAATAAAAGAAAAAATATCGATTTGAACAGCGTATTTTAAGACGTGTTAACAGGTGAAAATGGCCGTGTCTGCGACACCACCTCTCATCATACCAATACACTATGATCCTTCTTTCAAAGGTGAATAGAATCTAGTTCGGTGGATATTTTATTTATTGAATTTTCCATTCGGATTATTGCTCAATTTCCAAGTTCGATTGTTGATAATACTAATACTAATAGTCATAGTGTTAATACACAATTGAATTGTCATTACGCCACCGTAGTGTGGTGTTTATTGCTTTTGGTTTTTTTGTATCGCATGGGCGATCGATAATTCACTGGGTGATTGTACATTCGGCAAACCTCGTCAGATTCCGTCACCGTTTCATCGTACCGATAATTACGAGAGTACAACTAAGATTGGCACATGTGTTTACGTCACCGGTGTAATTGTGGGGACATGCTTCTATTATGAAGGTTTGCTACCCCGAAGGTCCGCTATTCCGAAGGTTCTCTATTCCGAAGGTTTTTGTTATTTTTAGGTTAATTCTATATTTTAAAGTATTGAGACTAATTTGAGAGGGTTCATTTTCACAAAGATTCTTTATATGGAGTGTGCGCTCACATCCGAACTAATCATGCGCGCACACCGATACAGATACAGGAGGAAATAACTTAACTTAGAACATTAAATGTGATTTTGTTTTGTTTTCGCTGGTTTTCTTGAGATTTTATGTCATTACGTGGGCCCATACCTTTGAATTCTTGGCATATACTATGAATGTTGTGGTATATATGGACCCTCCCGCATTGGGACATGACATAGGTTCAGTTGACTTAAGTGGTGTTCTGTGTGTGCTCCAATTTGGAGTTCATTATTTTAAGGGCCAAGTTTAGAATTTTATGGGTCCATACCTTTGAACTCTGGGCATATAATATGAATATTGGGGGGCATGGCTCTATTCCGAAGGTTCACTATCCCGAAGGTCCACTATTCCGAAATTTCTCTGAATGTTCGCTATTCCGAAGGTTCACCAATCCGAAGGTTCGTTATTCCGAAGGTTCTGTGTTCCAAAGATTTTTTTTATTTTAAGGTTAATTCTATATTCTAAAGTAACGAGAGGGTTCATTATCACGAAGATTCTTTTGATGAAGGAAATAACGTAAAACATTAAATGTGATTTTGTTTTGTTTTCGAGGGTTTTCTTGAGTTTAATGTCATTACGTATGACCTTATTTCTCATTACATATTCACGCCAAGGAGCCCACACAATTGCTATGTTACGATGCGATTTAATGTGATTATGTGTGACCTAATATCTCAATAATCTGAGGCAAGAGTACGCCTGCTAAAGGCGAATTATAACAGTTGGGGGTATAACGCTCAATAAATACTGGAGGCTATAACAAACTGCGCAGTAGAATATCGCTGAATGGACGAGTATGAGATGAGCCTAAATGCAATTGTGACTTTGTTTAAAGGCCCACTTAATTTTCGAGTCATTAATTTTTTATAGTATATACGGTTTTAATAACAATTTATGCCATAAAATTTGAATAAACTACTATAATTCATCACCATTTGAAAGGCAGAATACTTCTATCTCCTAGTTTGAAACACCTTCAAAATACCGCGTCGTATATCTAGCAATTAGCAACCAACATGTCCTCCTCGGCTTTCCATAGATTTCAACGTAATTTGATACCTATGGGTATTTGTGTCCGGGAAGTGTTTTGAACGGGTCAAATCGTGACCCCGACCTGACCTTGACCTTTAAAACTGTCAATGCAAGGTCAATTTGGGTAAAACGGACAAATTTCGGCGAAATTTGATACTAGGGATACTTTGGTCTGAGGAGAGTTTTAAACGGGTCAAATCGTGACCTCGGCCGGACCTTGACCTTCAATATGGCCAATCAAAGGTCAACTCGGATAAAACGGATAGATTTCGACGAAATTTGATACCTATGGGTACTTTTGTCGGGGGGGGGGGGGTGTTTTGGACGGGTCAAATCATGACTCTGACCTTACCTTGACCTTCAAAATTGTTAATTAAAGGTCAAGTTGGGTAAAACGGACGGATTTCGACGAAATTTGATACCTATGGGTAGTTTTCTACGGGTGGGGGTGTTTTGGACTGGACAAATCATGACCCTGACCTGACCTTGACTTTCGAAATAGTCAATTGAAGGTCAAATCGCACCTTTCACCGGAAAGCAGATGTGAAACAGCCCGGGTGAAGTCGGGCCTATCAGCTTGTGTAATAAAGAAGACAGTTTGATGAAAGTAATGTATGCCACGAGAAACGGGAAAACTTGAAATATGGAAGTACGCAAATTTCCCGCATAAAATTTGAAAGCTAGTTTATAGAATAATTGTATTATTATTTATATTTATGGCTAATAATACGATCTTGGTGGCGTTACCATTTCTGACTATGGTTTTCTTGTATGACATAGCTCAGTGATTCAATCCGCTATCAATGAACAGGTGTGGCAACAGGGGTTGCACCAGGTAGGGGGTGTCATGTAGTCACCCCTTCCCCTGTCAGTGAATGTTAACACCTGTATCGGGGGGGGGGGGGGGATCTACATGTACGGTAAGTGCAATGGTCAGCCATATACTGATGTAGGTTCCGGGATCCTATAATCATTATAATGGCTATATGCATATATAATATGGGGCTTCTAGACGATTGGTAGCCTACCTTGGACGATTGGTACCATTTCTATGTGGGGCCGTTCCTCTATTTATCTCCTATTTAGAGATATCTCCAATTCACTTGGAGATATCTCCAATTCATTAAGAGATATCTCCAATTTTTATGAAGATATCTCCAATTGCCAAGGCGACAAATAAACGCAGGGATTAACGAAGACAAGACAAGGAGATATCTCCATATTAATATGAAGATATCTCTAAATCACTAATTGGAGATATCTCTTAGTGATCGAGGAGATATCTCCAATTCATTAAGAGATATATCTCCAATTCATCTCCAATTGTTATTAGTGATGAGCCGATAATCGGGAACGACAATCGGAATCGGCCGATTGTGGCCCATCGGATGACAATCGGTACTCGGGTTTGAACATCGGGATTTCCGATTGTCTAAATAATAAATAGGTGCTTGTTTTTCTTCAATGAACTGGTTTAAATATGACGATGTTTTGTTGAATAAATGACCTGTAAACATGGGGAAAGTGATCCCAAACACAAACTTGATATAAAGACATGTCCTCTTCAATACCCCGGCCGTACCTGGGTCTATGTTTGAACAATATATAGTGGGGATCACCGGGAAGCACGTGACACTTTGTGTTAGAGTGACGCTGCAAGCATGACGCCATGATTGCGCATAATCATTAATTATTGGCATACCGGAACAGTCGTTTCAGTCGATTGATTTCATTAGCATTATGATGTACACATCATGGGACTCATGTACGCCCATAGGTAACTTTATTGTTCGTCAACATGTAGACATTTTGATTTATGTCAGACTATCAAAAATCAAGATGTATGCATACGGAGTACAACAGAGCTATCTATATAGTGCATACAGCGTAACAGGTATAAACTATACTATAGAAACCGAAAGTGCATGTCACGTGGCTTTAAATAGTCAAAGACAATGTCATTCCATGATCCAGTCATCGTGTGACGTCACGTATAGGTCACCACCAATGATTATTATGATGACCACGCTGAAATCGAATCGTGTCTGTGAAATTGACATGAACATGTTGTAACTTGCAACTAGTTCAGTCGGCTCATTTCCTTTGATGTGATGTCTTTGAATTGGGATCAAAGAAAAATGCCGTTTGATGAATTGTTATCAAAAACGAACCGTGGACATGTCGTCATGTCATCAAACTTTCAAACAATTTGTTATGGAAAAGCCTAAAATACATGGGTAAGTTGCCTGTATTCGATCACAAGTCCGCCCATGCCCACCTATATATACTTACCCAAACATATACTTATGTATACTGTGTACTGGCATATTATTTCGTTTGTTGCTTGCTTCTATAATTCTAAGTATTATATAACACATATAACATATATTCTGCTATAATTATTGAAATAATCGGAATCGGCACCTGAATCGGCCGATTGTGATCTCAAATAATCGGCAATCGGCGCAAGGCTCTATTTGACAATCGGCTCATCACTAATTGTTATGAAGATATCTCCAATTGCCAAGGAGATATCTCCATATTAATATGGAGATATCTCGAAATCACTAATTGGAGATATCTCTTAAGCCAAGAAAAATTAATGGTTTGGTTCCTGTTACATCAAAAAAAAAAATGTAGGTAGGTAGGGATTAAACTTTTTTTTGTATAAATATTTTTTGCCCTGTAAATTCTATCTTCCACACTATAGAATACCGGTATCTAATATAGCTTCGATATATTATTATACTTTAGTATTTATGGCATATGCGAATGACGAATATACTCTTCCAGATTGCAAATGAAGTCCAAACTGGAGCTCATGAATACTTTTTATGCCAATTTATTCAATAAACAGTTTCTACACCAGTATATGTGAATATGTGTCCGAGTTCTGAGTAAGTTCCTAAACTTCCCCTGCACCCACATGTACAGCTCTGTGATATCCTTACAATGGAGGTTGGATATATATGTATATACACAACTGCATGCGTGTCTGGATTTTGGCGATATTATCGCGCAAGATCTGTTAACAGAGATCTCTCTCGTCGTACCGCACTGAAGATATCGCTCCGCTAACAGATCAAGTGCAATAATATCGTCATGATATGGCCTGATTGGCCTCGTTGCTAAGCCTAAAGTGACGTTAAACCCTATAAATTAATCAATCAATTAAAATCAGGACACTGATGCGGTACTATATTTATTACATATCTGCCAATCAATCAGTTGACTTACTTAAGACTTGTGAATTTACTTGTCACTTCTATGTGAAAAAATGGACTATCACCAAGTAATGTCATTTCACACTAATATTGTAATAATCTGTTTTGTAAATTTTTCAATGACAATGTTGTTCTAAGAACTGCCCAAAAAAAGAGCAGAAATATGCATGACTCTCCGTGTATAAACATATTGTATTTTAAAAGTGTAATATACACACATGGCTATGTTTAAGACATAAAGATAATAAAGTATAATTTATACGAATATTAATATGGTTTATTTAATTAGTCAAAACTTTTTGTTGTTAAATATGCCTATTCATCGTATCCGTTAAAATGCAATTACATCGACCATACAGAAAGGTAGCGGGGTAACGTCGCAAGAGCTATACTCTGACCTTCACCCCAAATTGGCATTCACGTTATATTCAACTAATTGACGGATCTCTTTCGGGTGGTTTTTAAGACACCATAGTGGGCGGAACATCTTGATATATAAGTGAAATTGCACATACGGGTGGGTGGAGTCGATTTGTGAGTATAGATGCGCGCTATACGAGTATACCGTTAACTGAGGTCAAGGTCAGAGTATAGCTCTTGCGACGTTACCCCGCTTCCATACCGAAAGAACCGCTGTGACTACCGGAACTAGAAACATACTTAACGGAAACCGTACCGATATTCGCACGCGTTTCACCTTTTTTTAAAGGTTGCATAAAGTTTTCAGGATCGCACGTCTGAAATAGGGTCGGTCGGGAAACCGGAACCAAACCATTAATTTTTCTTGGCCTTAGTGATCGAGGAGATATCTCTTAATTCAGCAGTATTAAGAGATATCTCCATATGACTAAGAGATATCTCCTCGCGAATTAAGAGATATCTCTAAATCACTAAGAGATATCTCCTCGCGAATTAAGAGATATCTCTAAATCATTCCACTAAGAGATATCTCCTTGTGAATTAAGAGATATCTGCTAATGAATTGGAGATATCTCTTAATTCACCGAGGAGATATCTCTTAGTCATTTGGAGATATCTCTTAATTGAACGAAGATATATCACCTCGGTCATGTCGATTAAGATATATCTCTAAATTGCTAGCAGATATCTCTTAATTCGCGAGGAGATATCTCTAAATCACTAGGAGATATCGCTTAATTCATTGACGAGATATCTCTTAGCCACGAGGAGATATCTGCAAATAGGGGATAGATAGAGGAACGGCGCCCCATACATTTCAGTGTGGACTATTGGTACCATATAAAATTATGTTGGGTTATATTTAAAGTTACTTGTGAGTTGTGAGTCGTGACGGTCCTACTAAACAACGAACATAATCGAACACAAACATAAGTCCAAAAAAGCGGAATAGAAGGGTTAAATTAGGTTTGTGGATGTTCATTCTATGTGTATGCAGTATCATTTCCAACTTTGATTACTTATTTTTGTTTTGTTATTACTGTTATTTTAATACAAAGCTACTAAACAACGAATACAAACGAATATAACATTGGCCATATAGCACTATAAGGCGTTAATCAAGGTGTTAATAAACTACCACTTACTCTATACAGCTTACTCTGTCTCCTTTTTAATTACACATCTCATTCACTATAAGACTTTGTTTAACTCCCATCAGCCTTTATCTGGGCTTGCGACCAGCAGACATCATAGAAGTCTGGCAAATTAAAAAAAAATGTTCAGTTCACAATTATAAGCTTAAAAATCTCAATATGTTAAGGATATCTAAATCAAATGAAGTGCCTATTCTGCATGCTTGGACCTCTATATTTGCACTGGGATCGTACAAGTTTTCAACAATAGAAAGCAAAATTCAGAAATGTTGGACTAATAACAATTGTGAAAGCCTTAACAAAAATAATATATTATAAAATAATTGGAAGGCAATATAATTAACTGGTTTGACAGACAATTTAAATGAAATAGTGACTGACCAACTGTGTGACATTCGAGGAGCCCTCCATGGTGGCAGGGATTTTACCTTAGATATTGCGTCTTCTTGCAGAACAACGAGACAGATGGGTGCGAAGACTTCTTAATTTGTGAGTGACAATTCCAAACTTCAACTGTTTGATACTTAGAAAGCACTACTGAAAGAGCAGTGTGATATATCTGATCTATCTGCACCAATTTTCCTACATATCTTCTGAGGTGATAAGAAACGCTCTTTATTACTGAGCCTGTTAAAAATGTTGTGTACAATATGTGACAAATGAATGACCAACCATATCTCAGATATTCGATTAGATAATGATTTTTGTGTTGCAAATAATTTCAATTTATCTTACCATTTCAGCTTTTTGTCAATCGAACAAACACATGGTAATTCTAACCGAGGAGGATGAAACTAAATGATAAATGCTTGGAACACATAAATCAATTGTTCAATTGCAGAAGTGTTGAAATCGCAAGAATTTTCAAATGCAATTGCACAGAATTAAACTCTCAATTGCATGAGACTCTTGACAAACGAGTGATTATAGCTTTAATACAGAAAAATTACGAGTTTGCGCAACATGCTTGTTCGATCAAAGTACGTCATGTTGAAAAATAATTAGCAGTACTTCTCATAGTCGTTCATGTATCAATGCCAAATCTTAAACTCATTACCGTAACAAATCGCGACATGCCTACTTATTTTTTTTCAAAAGAATTTAACTTTAAATCCGCCTGACTTCTACAAAGTCTTCTGGTCCCAAGCCCAGATAAAGACTGAGGGGAGTTAAACAAAGTCAAAACAAAACAGTTATGATGGTGTGATAAACAAAGAGACCGAATATAAGCCATACATGTATAGAGTAAGTGGTAGTTAATTAACACCTTGCTATGATTAATGCCTTATAGTGCTATATACAGCCAATGTTATGTTCGTTTGTGTTCGTTGTTTAGTAGCTTTGTATTCAAATAATGCTAATAAATCAAATAATAAGTAATCAAAATTGTAAATAACACCACATATGCATAGAATGGATCCCAACACACCCACGCACCCAATTTCACCCTTCTATTCCACTTTTTGGAATAAGTTAACATAATTACATACTGACGACAAATAACATTGTCTTGGATATTTTATTCCACACCCATTGACGTGAGGTACATGTATTCAACGGAATCCGAGCCATTGAATACATAGTAGTGTATACCTCTAGTGGAATACTAGCCGGAACTATTTTTAGCTCAACTTACTTTTGTAAGTTTGAGCTATTGCCATGGCTTGGCGTCCGTCGTCCGTGTGTCCGTCAACAATTTCCTTTGGCGCGGGCTACAGGTCGTACCTTTGGTCTGATCTTTATGAAATTTTGCATGAATGTTGACATTGACATGTAGATGGGAACGAGTCATTTTGGGGTCATTCGGCCAAAAATAAGTGGCCGCTGGTGGCCATTTTGGATTTCAAAATTCAATCCATTGGCGCGGGCTACAGGTCGTACTGTTCGTCTGATCATTATGAAATTTGTCATGGATGTTAATATTGACATGTAGATGGGAACGAGTGATTTTGGGGTCGTTCAGCCAAAAAACATGGCCGCTGGCAGCCATCTTGGATTTTACTCTTTGCATGACTAAATCCTTTGGCGCAGGCTACAGGTCGTAGTTTTGATCAGAACTTCATGAAATTTGTCATGGATGTTAACAATGACATGTAGATGGGAACGAGTGATTTTGGGGTTGTTCGGCCAAAAACATGGCCGCCAGCAGCCATCATGGATTTTACTCTTTGCATGACTAAATCCTTTGGCGTGGGCTACAGGTCGTACCTATGGTCTGATCTTTATGAATTTTGTCATGAATGTTGACATTGACATGTAGATGGGAACGAGTCATTTTGGGGTCATTCGGCCAAAAAACATGGCCGCTGGTGGCATTTTGGATTTCAAAATTCAATCCATTGGCGCAGGCTACAGGTCGTGCTGTTCGTCTGATCATCATGAAATTTGTCATGGATGTTATTATTGACATGTAGATGGGAACGAGTGATTTTGGGGTCGTTCAGCCAAAAAACATGTCCGCCAGCAGCCATCTTGGATTTTACTCTTTGCATGACTAAATTCTTTGGCGCGGGCTACAGGTTGTAGCTTTGGTCAGAACTTCATGAAATTTGTCATGGATGTTAACAATGACATGTAGATGGGAACGAGTGATTTTGGGGTTGTTCGGCCAAAAAACATGGCCGCCAGCAGCCATCATGGATTTTACTCTTTGCATGACTAAATCCTTTGGCGCGGGCTAAAGGTCGTACCTATGGTCTGATCTTTATGAATTTTGTCATGAATGTTGACATTGACATGTAGATGGGAACGAGTCATTTTGGGGTCATTCGGCCAAAAAACATGGCCGCTGGTGGCCATTTTGGATTTCAAAATTCAATCCATTGGCGCGGGCTACAGGTCGTGCTGTTCGTCTGATCATCATGAAATTTGTCATGGATGTTATTATTGACATGTAGATGGGAACGAGTGATTTTGGGGTCGTTCAGCCAAAAAACATGTCCGCCAGCAGCCATCTTGGATTTTACTCTTTGCATGACTAAATTCTTTGGCGCGGGCTACAGGTTGTAGCTTTGGTCAGAACTTCATGAAATTTGTCATGGATGTTAACAATGACATGTAGATGGGAACGAGTGATTTTGGGGTTGTTCGGCCAAAAAACATGGCCGCCAGCAGCCATCATGGATTTTACTCTTTGCATGACTAAATCCTTTGGCGCGGACTAAAGGTCGTACCTATGGTCTGATCTTTATGAATTTTGTCATGAATGTTGACATTGACATGTAGATGGGAACGAGTCATTTTGGGGTCATTCGGCCAAAAAAAATGGCCGCTGGTGGGCATTTTGGATTTCAAAATTCAATCCATTGGCGCGGGCTACAGGTCGTGCTGTTCGTCTGATCATCATGAAATTTGTCATGGATGTTATTATTGACATGTAGATGGGAACGAGTGATTTTGGGGTCGTTCAGCCAAAAAACATGTCCGCCAGCAGCCATCTTGGATTTTACTCTTTGCATGACTAAATTCTTTGGCGCGGGCTACAGGTTGTAGCTTTGGTCAGAACTTTATGAAATTTGTCATGGATGTTAACAATGACATGTAGATGGGAACGAGTGATTTTGGGGTTGTTCGGCCAAAAAACATGGCCGCCAGCAGCCATCATGGATTTTACTCTTTGCATGACTAAATCATTTGGCGCGGACTAAAGGTCGTACCTATGGTCTGATCTTTATGAATTTTGTCATGAATGTTGACATTGACATGTAGATGGGAACGAGTCATTTTGGGGTCATTCGGCCAAAAAACATGGCCGCTGGTGGCCATTTTGGATTTCAAAATTCAATCCATTGGCGCGGGCTACAGGTCGTGCTGTTCGTCTGATCATCATGAAATTTGTCATGGATGTTAATATTGACATGTAGATGGGAACGAGTGATTTTGGGGTCGTTCAGCCAAAAAACATGGCTGCCAGCAGCCATCTTGGATTTTACTCTTTCCATGACTAAATTCTTTGGCGCGGGCTACAGGTTGTAGCTTTGGTCAGAACTTCATGAAATTTGTCATGGATGTTAACAATGACATGTAGATGGGAACGAGTGATTTTGGGGTCGTTCAGCCAAAAAACATGGCCGCCAGCAGCCATCTTGGATTTTACTCTTTCAATGACTAAATCCTTTGGCGCGGGTTACAGGTCGTACCTTTGGTCTGACCTTTATCAAATTTGTCATGAATATTGATATTGACATGTATATGGTAACGAGTCATTTTGGGGTCATACGGCCAAAAAACATGGCCGCTGGCAGCCATCTTGGATTTCAAAATTCAATCCATTGGCACGGGCTACAGGTCGTACTGTTTGTCTGATCATCATGATATTTATCATGGATGTTAATATTAACATGTAGATGGGAACGAGTCATTTTGGGGTCGTTTGGCTAAAAAACATGTCCGCCAGCAGCCATATTGGATTTTACTCTTTGCATGAATAAATCCTTTGGTGCGGGCTACAGGTCGTAGCTTTGGTCGGAACTTCATGAAATTTGTCATGTATGTTAACAATGACATGTAGATGGGAAACGAGTCATTTTGGGGTCGTTCAGCCGAAAAACATGGCCGCCAGCAGCCATCTTGGATTTTACTCTTTGCATGACTAAATCCATTGGCACAGGCTACAGGTCATACCTTTGATCAGATCATTATGAGATTTGTAAAGGCTGTAGATGGGAACAAGTCATTTTGGGGTAATTCGGAAAAAAACATGGCTGCCGGTGGCCATTTTAGAATTTACTCTTTGCATCAATAAATCCTTTGGCACACCATAATCACCACATCCCTGATCCATTCATTATGAAACCTGTTATGAATGTTGATATTGACATGTACATCTAGTCTTACTTAGACATTTCAATTAGCACTTTTCCTATTCCTCCATTTACTGTCGACCATTAAATTATTCCCCTACCTAAGTTGAGCTACAGTGTCATTGACACTTTCATTGTTGACGTTGTCGCCAAGAAAGATGACGTACATTACGTCGATCATCCGCTTCCGGTAATCCCACCATAATTACTGGCTATTTGTCAGACTTAAATCACAATGAAGGTGGCTATAGTAACAATGGATATGACATTCATGGATTGAACTTATCTGACTGAACGGTGTAGAATAAATAAAGAACACAACTTGCATCATAATCTCGAATCTTTTATCGAACTCGTTGCGGACGGCGCAAAGTTATATTTCGCTCGAGCTACGCTTGCGCAATAATTTGTGACAGTGTTATCTGTATGTGCGATTGTTTGTTAGTATCACAAAATCTCTTCACTCAAAAGAGTAGAAAGCATGGGAATACGCCTGATTGAAAAAAATTGATTCAAATGAATGGGGGGGGGGTGGTTCTGTTCCCATTTGCATGTCATGTGAAATTCATGGAACACTACTGTCCCGGTGGACGTCATTCCTTCAGAGTTCCTGAGGTCTATTTATAGATAATTTGTGACAGTGTTGTCTGTATGTGCGATTGTTTGTTAGTATCACAAAATCTCTTCACTCAAAAGAGTAGAAAGCATGGGGATACGCCTGATTGAAAAAAATTTATTCAAATGAATGATTTCGAATTGCATCAATTTCTAGGGCCCTAGCTCAACACAAATATTATTTATGTGTGGGATAGTAAACATGGACATATGAAAAGATACTATCACTTCCCTTTTGTTTTACTTTCTTCAATAAAAAAAATAAAAACGAATAACACTTCAATACAAATTATTAATTATTGCTTGTGCTCCAGCACAAATATCCAGAATCATTAACTTAGGCCTGCTCAGCGAAAAAATATATGTTAATCAATGGAGCAAATTAATGGACAGTCGCTTACCGATTTTGGCAAGTTTACATTTCAAGTTCCCAACTAAGTATGATATCAATTATGACCCTAATCCATAAACCCTTAAAAGGTACTCAATACGATCAGACGCTCCTAAATTACTATTTCTTTGGCTTCGGGGGTAAAAAATATTTGATTCGAGTTGAGGAACCCACCCATCAAAGCTCAGAGTGATCAGATATTGATTTTTGAAGTTTGTTATTTCTCGAGATGTGTAATAATATGTGGCCCAGAAACACGTGGTCAAACAGAGGGTCTTGGACTAAATTGCGGATAAAGATGGATAACTCTAACATCAAGTGGCAATATGGTAAAATTTTGTGATACTTCAGTGATAATACGGCCATATTTTGTTGGACAAAATGTTGATAAATAACAAGTTTTGGGAAATTTGATACCATAGTGGTTAGCATTATTTTGTTGCAATAAATCAATTCTGATAACTAAAGAGTATTTTGAAGAAATGTTGTTGTTGTATCTGATCGGATTGAGTACCTTTAAAGATGATCTATCTCTTCCCAGCAAAATTTATATACTTGTAGATTCCAGGGTATAAAAATTATAGATATGAATTGAGGACCTGTCCAGAAAATTAAAGCTTCTATCATTTAAGATAATTTTTTTTTAGAATTTCTTATGACATTCGTGGGACAGTTTTAGGGGCCATTTTCAGAACCGAAATATGCACGAAAACATTCAGATCGTACCAATAAGGAGAACTCTATCTTGCTGGTAGCCTTAACTCTTTTGATGCCAAATGCTCATTATTTTGAATTATCTGGTTGATGCCAAACACGCATGATTGCGAAAAAATTCCCAGCTTATTCCAATATCGTGGCACTGGGACATTCTGTTGTGGTGCCAGGTGGCATAAAAGGAGTTAATCACAGAAAATTGCAGATCAACTAAGAGATTTACCGCGAATTTCGATGGAAATATTTTGTCATTACAGACAATTAAATAATATACCCGATCTTCAGTTTTATCTGTATTTTTATTCACAAAATAACTATTTTAAGTCTTGAATTCTGGATTTATAAAAATTATGTTGTTGTTGTAATTGTGGCTCGGAAAAGATAGAACATCTTTAACTGGTTCAGTGCAAAAGCCCATATTTGGACTTAACATAAGAGTGCTGGAAGCCCAGATCTGGGTTTTGGTGATGACAATGTGTTACTTGTTTAGTTTAATCATTTAAATAGAGTTTGTCAGTTAATATTTTTGAAATATTGTTACATATATATAAGTTTGGACATTGTTAAGTTTGAATGGATGCTGACTGATAAAATTGTCAGAAAAGGTACTTCTATTGGGAAAAGTTTGAGAAAAATGACAAATCATTTTGCCCAATGGTGTCCGACAACCAAGCTCATATCCATAACCTAATTTGACAACCAGACTCTCGTAACCATAAGCTATTCTGAAAAACAAACTTATAACCGTAACTTAATCCAAATCCATACTCATAACCATCACCTAAACTGACGACCAGACTCACAACCATAGCCTAATGAGACATCTAGGCTCATAACCATAGCCTAATGAGACATCCAGGCTCATAACCATAGCCTAATGAGACATCTAGGCTCATAACCTAAACACAAATGTATATATGTGGGGGATCTAATTTGAGAAAAGAGTGCAAATGTAATAAATTCAATGATTTTCTGTTTATTGAAATATATATACGCATTTCAATATGTGTATGTAGGATATTTAACAGCGAACCAGTTAACATATTGAGTTCCTTTTTTTTCAGTCGACACTAGACTTCATGAGCCTCTACTTGTGATGGATTCAGAGTACATGCTCATGGACTTGGAAGTTGAAATGATGACACAGTGTTCTCAGATGCATCTTGTTTGTCAAAAAGAGCTATTAGGCAAAGTACGTTTAATCCTATCTATTATATATTTTGAAACTTCTGTCTGTCTGTATGTATGTGTGTTATAGACTCGAAAACTGCTTGACCGATCCAACTCAAATTTGGTATGTACTATGTAGGCCTACTTTGATCCCGGGAACAATATGGGCGGGTCCAATTTAACGTGCGACTGTGTCCTTGACCTCGCTAATATACGCTCATATAGGCATGTTTCTGGACCGATCGAACAACAGTTTTTTTCCCAAAATACATGTAGCCCAGACGAAGTCGGGCACATCAGCTAGTTGGAATATATTTTCCACAAAACACTCATTGCTCAATTGTTTGAACCAAGCTGATTGGCATATTGTTCAAAGCTTATGCTGGACAGCGTTCCCAGCCATACACCTAGGTCAACATGATAAATTTTGTAAATTGCTGCTTCCAGAAGGGTGGCTCACTACATGTATGTTCATGATGAACTACCATACATTGCATTATGTGGCTATCGATGCTCATTACCCATCTTACATTACTCTATGTCCATGGCGTAACATCTGAGCCCAATATTACAATTCTATTGTTTTGACAAACATGCTTGTTCATTTCCTATTGATTTGGCCACTAGCTGAGTAATTATCTATTGTTTAAATACAAATCATTTGACTGAGAATCTAAATACTAGTTTGCTGCAATTTTTACCCTTGGCAATAAGTGAGATCACTGAGTCACTACCATAATTGATCCATCCTGCCCCCATTCCACGGTTTAAGTGCTTCAGGTAAAAGTTCTAGAGTAGAATTCCATATATGGAGTTTTGAATATTCATTATTTCCATATACGGACTTCATGAATATTCAAAAGCTCCATATATGGAATGCCCAGGAAACGTGGGCTCATATACGCTCATATAGGCATGTTTCTGGACCTCGACCGATCTGTCTCACATTTTTATGTAGGGCTGTAGCACTGTATGCACGGAATGGGGCTGGAAGGATTCAATATGGTAGCGACTCAGTGATCTTGCTTATTAGAAGACTAGTAATCTTCCAAAATGATCCATCTATTTATACCCCATGTAACAATGATATGAGGTAGATTTGGTAGAAAAGTAATCAGCCACGTTACTAGTATTTCAAATAAAACACTAGTAAATCAAGCAGTGGCAGTCTATAAGTGTCGGCGCACACGATCCCGATTTTGCCCGGTTAAATCCGGCTGCAGGATAAATTGGGGGGGGGGGGGGGGGGGGGGGGGGGGTCCGCGCACACGAGTCATATTTTCACTCCGGCCATATGCATGCTATGGTCACTGTAGTATTATAGCCAACTGGTGTGGTCAGTCTATCTAGCCAGTTACTATAGCTAGTCATGGTGATTTATATTAATATGTATTTCTAAAAACTAGTAATAACTAATATTTATTAATTATAAACTAAATAAATATATTAATAATATATTGAGGTCACAAACAATAGCCGTAAATTGGCATAATAGACCTTTCCACAGCTGCCGCCCTCTTGTTGCGATTATTATACAGGCACTCATTTTCTGCCCACAGGTCTGCCAGCCATTGTTCCTTGTCGATCGATCAGAATTCTTTATTTAATTTCGAAAGCGGTCGCCGTTAACTTTTCCGACATTTTGAATGAGGTTTTGGTCATGTGATGGTCATGTGACAAGCAAAACACGCGCGTTGCCATCGTCACGAGCCAGATTTTCCTGATTAAATCAAACTCAGATTGATCGGTCCGATTAAATCGGATCCGACAAAAAACGCTCCAAAGTTAAGCGCACACAGTCCCGATTGTCCCCGATTTATCCGGAAACCGGATTAATCAGGGACAATCGGGATCGTGTGCGCTGACACTAAGGAGACTATAGAATATATACAATCAGAAATATTTTGTATGATCCTAATATTTTGTGCTAATATAAACCATCCCTTTTACCTTTTTCAGCAACCTCGTAGTGCCACAAAAAGACGTGCCAGTAATACGTTCTTCAATAAAGGTATGTACAGTTATGTGTATGTTTACCATTTGACTGCTTAACCCTTTGAACCCTGGCTCCCCACAACGATCGACACCATGACCCTGGGCTCCCAGTGTTATTTTAAATTTATTGTAGACTTTGTTTAGGCGCAATGTGTGGGTTCTGTTTAAGTGGTGCCACAGATCTGAAACTTTACATGTATGTTCCCCATGGACCACTGATTATTTTAAGACCGGGACACATTTCCACACGATCACTCCCTGGCAACGGTTGCTATGCAGCTACCCAAAATTGAATGTAAAATGCAATTATAGCTTTTATCGACGTATTTCAGCCCTAGGAAATGGCGTTTTTGATGCAGCCCATGCCCCATTGTGAAATTTGTTATATATCTGGCCGGATGAGTGAACCAAAATTTTGTTTAAGGGTAGCAATGGTTGCTAACCCCAAATGATCCAATGACACCATTGCCCTGAGCATTCAATCGTATTATGCCCCAGTTTAGACATTTCCTAGGCGCATGTTACGTTTTTCCAAAATCACGTGACGAGCGTTTTGGTTGGTCTCGTCGACAATAAAATGCCAGAGTGCATCATCTGTCCATACTTATTGAAGTTGGTACATACTTTGGTCACGGCTTCTCTTTCGGTGTAAAGGTACGTATAACAAACGAATTTGCGTCCCTTTTCAACGTATGGACATTATGATCACCGTGACTAATTGCAGGTATGAAGCCACGCCCCCTGCCATGCCCCTACCTCGACATAAGCTCCGCCCACTTTCACAACACCTCAACTACCCCATACATTGATCTCTTGTCGTATCTCTACTTGAAACAACGCCACCCGCTCCTGGAGCGACTGACGTCTAAATCTCTCCCAGTGTCACTGTGCTTTCGTTCTCCCATTCTAACTCACAAATGGTGTAGTCATCATCATCGAAATCTTCCGCGTCCGATTCCAAAATTTTCCGGACCACCTCGTCTACCGAAAATGTTTTAGGCTTCATAATTCATGATGTTGTGTGCTTAAACACAATAGCAACTAGACACAAACAAAAACATAATTATTTGAGAAGCAGATGACTGCGACGATGTATGTAAACAACAAACACGTGGCGGTCGATATATGGCCGGTCCAGCGGCCGGTATACCGGCCGCTGGGGTATTTGGAGGTTCACGCTGCGGCCGGTTTTCTGGCCGCTTTGGTTCAAAGGGTTAATTGAGTAATCAGGAGCTCAGAAACTTTACTCCTCAACGTTTCGTGCACTGTTTAATCGAGCATTGTTCATTTTTATATTTGTACATTGTGGTTTACGAATGTATCTATACTTGCTATTCCCCTGATCAATAACATTTACCATACACATTTAAACTCCAATTTTAGCATGATACTACACCAAACTACCTAGTGCCTCTGATTGTTGGTGACAGTTGGTAATGTGTATGGCACATTGGGCTATTATAAGCCGTCCATCATGAGCTATTTTTATATTGTATTGAAGTTCCATGTAGTTGACTCAAGTGACAAATGTTCAGTTCAGTATACTGTATTAGAACATGTCTTGTCACTGACTAGTATGTCCACATAGTGATCAGTGGTCTGGGTATACATGTAGTTATCTCTGTGACTATATCCTCCCAATGCGCTTTAATTATGTATCAACTCCAATAATGCTTTATTTTCTAATTCTTAATTAGAACTTATTACTTAATGTATTGCAGCCACTGTCCAGTTGGACCGGTTAGAGAATGTGCTATCCAAGTCACAGTATTCAAGACTATCCGTTTCAGTAAGTTTGTCTTGCATGATTAATATCCACAGCATTTTGCAGTCCTTGAAATTTGAGAAAAGCCATGAAATAATCACTTCTATAGCTCTCCAAAATTAGCTTCAGGAAGGCTAAAGCCTGTTAATTGGTGCAGCTATTGGCTGAGCTGAGGCAAAGAGAAATTTCCTCGGCTATGCAAATGTTAGAACCCGCCAAGGTTTGTGAAAAACTGAAGCAAATTGCTGCAGACACTGTCTTAGTGTTGCACTGTGGAAGCCTGCAGACATTAAAAACTAAACATTGATTACCAAGGATACTGAGATAACAAGGATTAAATAATCCTTGATAATCAAATAATTTTAATCCAGACCCAACCAAAGTCTGCCATGATAATGGATCAAGTTCCAATTGTAAAATGGAGTTATATGTGTAGAGCATGCAATCGGTATGCAGATTCTAGGCTTTTTAGCCAAGGGAAACAAAGGGAAATTATTGTGATTTTTATTATAGTTGCATTAACTAATTATGTTCCTTTCTTTGGTGGTGTGCTATTTTCTATATACCGAAAACCTCTATAAACCAAACAGAAAGGTCAGTCCGAAGGGTGTTCGGTTTGGAGAGGTTTTACTATATATATCTATTTATTTACTCTTGGTAGATCATAAATATGTAAAGCGGCGTATGTTTTTTTTGGACTAGGCTTTTGCAGAGAAACAAACTAATTTGCTGTTGATTTTGAGTTTAATATAACATTTGAACCAAGAGTACCACCTTTAAGTGACCATCTTGTTAGATATATAATTGTTCACCCATTTACTACATTTTATATGATTTCAATAATTTACAAGGACATTAACAATTACAGCATTAATTTCACAAGAAATTATCATGTATGAATACATACATGTATATAACGCTATTTTAATGGCGTGTGTAACTGTAATCCCAAATAGTCTTAATAGATATTTCACCAGCTGTCATTCTAATAACTATTAGCAGATTTTAGTCTACCAATCAGTATTGAGCTGGACGTTTGTTGTATTGAATCATTTGATGCCGTCTCTGTTCACCATAATTTGGATATCCATGCATACATTCAGTGTTAAATCGGCTATTTTCAAACAATGTTTTTGCCACCAAATCATAATGTACTGAATCTGCGATTTGTTAACTGATGTTGGAAAATTATCTACGACTATTAAATAGTGCCTTCCATTATGCGTGACACTCAATATTATTTTTATGTACAAAACCTATAACAAGGTATGTACATGGGTGTGTAAATCAGCATAAGCACAGGATGTAAAAAAAAATTATTTATTTGAGCAGACAAACTTCTCCTAGTAACTTCTTTTCCCCTCACCTTATGACTGGCAGTGGGATCATCTATTGGGGTCCACCCAGCGAGAATGAATGTAAAATTACATGTTGTTGTTGCTGTAACTGAAACTGCACAACTTTAATACATCTTTAACCCTTTCATGAAGGGAGCTGCACTGGTGAAGCATTAAAGACATTGAGGCCGTGCATTCTCTTATATATGCGAGTCTCCCATAGGGAGCCTCACATATATAAAAGAATGCATGCACTGGCTTACAAGGTCAAGGTAAATAATGTTAAGCCAATGTTTTCTCCATGTACTTTCTTATATATGTGAGGCTCCCTATGGGAGACTCATATATATAACAGAATGCATGGGCACAGGGTTTTCGCAAAAATAATCAGGAAGGTCCAGTCATGGAAAGGTTAATACATCATTAATATCCATGTAAAATGAGATATTCTCAGGTCATTTTTTTCTCTTTCCAGGAATATCTTCAGAAGAGTGGTTTAGACAAATTATACCCAAAAGTTGCTGGTTATGTGGCCAATCCTGATCACCTCTCTTTTTCCGCTAATTCTCAGACTAGTCGAGACGGTGAGTTAGTTCCTAAATTCTTTATTAAATACTCATTGACGAGTAGTACCTTAGGAAAAGTTGAGATCTTAACAAAACTGTAGGTCGTTTGTTGAACTTCATATCTGAAAAGTTCCCACCAGTGAATATGAATTCTTGTGCACTTGTATTGTCTGTTATTCTGTCTGTTATCTGCTTTTTAGCTCACCTGAGACGAAGTCTCCGGTGGAGCTATAGTCATCACTCCTCGTCCGTCGTCCGTCCGTCTGTCCGTCGTACCGTCCGTCCATCCCTCAACAATTCTTTGAACATCTTCTTCTCTGATTCCATTGGACGGAATGGATTCATATTTGGTGTGGATGTTCCCTAGGTGAATCTCATTCAGATTTGTTCCAATGAGGACACTGGGTCAAATAGTTGCGAAGCCAGGGCCATAACTCTGTAATTCATACAACGACTTCTTTTCAAATTTAATTGGGCCGAATGGGTTCATATTTGGTACAAAGTGTCCTTGGGGGACTGTTATTCAGATTTGTTCAAATGAGGTCACTGGGTCGAATGTGGGCGGAGCCAGTGACATAACTCAAAAAAAAATTCACCTTACTCAATTTAACAAACAAAAATTTTATGTTTTAATCATTTCATAAAATTTGAAAAAAGTGACACCATTATAACAGCTGCAGAGTTATGAAACTTTAATCTTCTGAAATTACAGAAATATTCCTTTACCCATCCCCCTCCCACATAGCCCAGATGGGTGTGCATTACCAACTTCAACTGTAGAACTTCAATCTGTTCCTAGTTTACCCATGGCTGGTAAGGCCTAATCAGAATGAGGATGAATCTGGTGATGCTAGCCCACCTTGCAGAATATTGTCATTAAATTCACCTTTTGGGGACCTCATTCTGCAAATGTCAGACACACTATATTCAGACTTGGCTGGCATATTATTTTCTTAATCACGCTCGCTCATACCGATGAAATCATACCCTGATTTTTCAAAGAAACATTGGGGCGGTGTATATTGGCTTGAATTTGTCTTCTGTCTGTCAGGCGGTCCTTCCATCCGTCTGTCTGTTGGGATGTCTATCCATCCATCTATCAACATTTGTTTTCTTCTCCATATTAACGACCAAATATGTTTATATATCTCAGTGTGCATGTTCCCTAGGTGACTCACAATCAGATTTGTTCAAATAAGTTCATCAGATCAAATAGGTGCAAAGCTAGGGCCATAACTCTTTCCCTCCATAGTAAATTTTCAAATAATTTCTTTTCAAGAACCATCAAGCCTATATTAGCTTATATTTTGTATGGATGGACCTTGGGTGACCGCGTTCAGATTTTTTCAAATGGGGTCATTTTTAGGAAATGAGGTCCCCAGAGGGTGAATTCGTTGATGATATTCCACTTTGGGGAATAGTGTCATTAAATTCACCTTTTGGGGACCTCATTCTGCAAAGATCAGACATACCAAATACAGACTTACCTGTTCCAAAATTATTTTCTTAACCACCACTTACCCAGGTGAAATCATATCCTATTGAATATGGGGGGGGGGGGGTATATTGATAATACTAGATGAATGGATCTCATATATGGAGATTCACATTTGTTCTAAGGGGCAGAGCTAAGAGATTTAACTCTCCTCTATCCTGTTTGGTACTGGTATAATAATATTGATTTCTAGGCAGCCTGGGTGGGGGCAATGGGGAAGGAGTGTAGAGGGGTGGGGTTTTGACCCCCTACTTTGATCAAAATTTAAACAGTTGAAAATTTCATGCCTGGTATAACATTTGTTGTAGATTAGATGTTCACATAAAAAATAGGTTAGAATTGCTCTCATAGTTTGGTTTTATTTTCCAACATGTATGTTTTTATACCAACAGTCCATATGTTCCTACTTCATGTTAAACTGTTGGACCAAATTGGTCACAAATTTTAACTTTATGGGGTTTAGTAATTTTCAAACGTTTGAGAGAGAGCTTGAAGTACTGGTACCAGTTGTAAAATTCAACCTAAGAGGGATGTGCAAAATGATTTTTGTGAACTTAGTACTGTGGTATGGTTGTCTTCTTTAAAAGGTAAGAGGTTGGAGATTTGTCAGTGGTGTGCAATTAGAAATTTCAAGTTAAAGAGCCCTGCTCAACGGAGAACCTCCAGCTATGTCCATGTTTAGAACTACTTGTCTTAAGTGATATTGTCACATACTGACTCTTGTAGTCTTCATAGTCCCAGTCTTTTCAGTCTTTACAGTCTGGTGAGCGACCCACAGTCATTGACTGTCTTGTATTACCTGAACACCTGTCTAAATGAATAATAGACCATTCCAATGTATACTTTTATAACTGAATGGGAGAATTTGATTTATTATAAAAAGGGTGGAGTGACTGCAAATATCTATTCTTCTAATTCGGATATCTAAATTACATCTTGACGGAATGGTAAGAAATTGTATATATTCACCATGCTCCTCGTTGTGACCTTGATGTTCTTTTGTGAATAATATTCTGAGATTCATTGGAATAGTGTCCCAAGAGGTTCACTGCCCATATTGTGGGAGCTTAATTTCTGGAGCGCTACTAGAACTAAAAGTTCTAAAAGTCATATTTCTATTCCTCTTGTTGAATGACACTCTATCTTTGTGCTTTTCGAGCCCAATCTTGAATTGGATCATTCTTATTCAATTCATGTGTGTAAGTACATTCACCAAACTAAGGATGTGTGGGCTATATTTCCAAGCACATGGACTTCAGATGTGATAGCCTCATACACTTATTCATGTGTTAAAAGATTACCCTGTTTGGGAATCAATGGATATTGCCAGTACAGTATGATAAGCCTAATGTGCACAACTTCATTGAAGATTGGATTTATTTCTTGTTAGAGGACAGGAAGTGTGCCATAATCCCTGTGACTGCAGTAATAATTGGTTCAAAGCATCTTAATGAAACTAATTTATAATTTACTGTGTAATGTGATGAATAAATATTTTAAATGGATTAGTTGTTTAAAGGTACTCAATCCAATCAGACGCTCCGAAATTACTATTTCTTTGGCTTCGAGGGTAAAATATATTTGATTCGAGTCGAGGAACCCACCCATCAAAGCTCCGAGTGATCAGATACCAATTTTTGAAGTTTGTTATTTCTTGAGATGTGTAATAATATGTGCCCCAGAAACACGTGGTCAAACGGAGGGTCTCGGACAAAATTGCAGATGAAGATGGATAACTCTAAAATCAAGTGGTAATACTTTAGTGATGATACAGCCATATTTGTTGATAAATAACAAGTTTTGGTAAATTTGATACCATAGTTGACAGTGGTTAGCATTATTTTGTTGCAATAAATCGATTGTGATAACTAAAGCGTATTTTGAAGAAATATGGTATGGGACTGTCTGATTGGATTGAGTACCTTTAAGCAAAATTAACAAATCAATGATATTATCATTGATTTGTTTATTTTTTAGCTCAGCCGCCTGCTAAGTCCACAAATATGATCAAGGACATATGGGTTTATATTTGGGACCAACAGAATTCCTGATCATTTTCCCACAATGGAAACAAAACACAAAATAAAGGACAGCTTCAGTCAAATAACTGTACAGCAAGGTTTATGCTTTCTAAATTTTTCAGCTCAACTGAGAAGATTCTCTGGCGGAGCTATAGTCATCACTCCTCATCCATATGTCTTCTTCAGAACCATAAGACCGAGTGGGTTCATATTTGGTGTGGATATTCCCTGGGTGACTCACATTCAGATTTGTTCAAATGAGATCACCAGGTCAAATATGTGCGCAGCCAGGGCCATAACACTTTCCCTCCATAGTAATTCTTAAAACGACCTCTTCTCAAGAACCATTGGGCCCAGTTAACTAATATTTGCTATGGAAGGTCTTTGGGTGACTGGGAATCAGAATTGTTCAAATGGGGTCACCCGGTCAAATAGTGGCGGAGCCTGCGACATAACTCTTCCCTCTATAGCAATTCTTAAAACAACTTCTCAAGAACCATCAAGCTTATTTAGCTTATATTTGGTATGGAGGGTCCTTGTGTGACTGGGATTAAAATATGTTCAAATGGGGTAACCGGGTCAAATAGGGACATAACTCTTTCCCTCTTTAATAATTATTGAAACGTCTTCTTCTCCAGATCTGCTAGACCAAATGCTGTCATATTTGGTGGGGATTGTCCCTTCATGACTCGGATCCACATTTGTTCAAATGGGGTCAACATTTTGATTTAAATTTGTTTTTAAATTATTATGAATTTTTTCATACTTTTTAAAAAACGGGATGTATTATGTTATTTGTCAGTCTGTCTGTTCGTTTTTTAGTCGAGTTTTAAAAAAACTCGACTTATGATTTGACGAGGGACGGTTGGCGAGTGGGCGGACCTAAAGAATGCCTTATAACTTTGACATTTGTGAACGGATTCAACACAATTTTGGTATGTGAGTTGCTCCCAATGACTATTTACTGCCTGTAGAAAATGGGTCACGTCCGAACTTTTTGACTTTTTTTGCAATTTTATCACCTGTTAGCGCGAAAACTCGATCAAATATTAACTGATTACAACCATATTTGATATATGAGTCTCTTGCAACAATATCTCGGACGAGTTCGAAAACCAGGTTTGTCCGAATTTTTTCCCAGGTGTTATGGGCCTTAGTTTGTCTATTTTTAGCATTTTTTTCACCGTTAGCGCGATAACTGAATAAAATATTAACTGATTCAAACCATATTTGATATATGAGTCTCTTGCAACAATATCTCGGGACGAGTTCGAAAACCAGGTTTGTCCGAATTTTTTCCCCGGAGTTATGGGCCTTAGTTTTTTAGCATTTTTTTTCACCGTTAGCGCGATAACTGAATAAAATATTAACTGATTCAAACCATATTTGATATATGAGTCTCTTGCAACAATATCTCGGATAAGTTCGAAAACCAGGTTTGTCCGAATTTTTTCCCCGGAGTTATGTGCCTTAGTTTGTCTATTTAAAAAAAAAAATTCACCGTTAGCGCGATAACTCAATCAAATATTAACTGATTCAAACCATATTTGATATATGAGTCTCTTGCAACAATATCTCGGACAAATTCAAAAACCAGGTTTTTCAGAATTTTTTCACCGGAGTTATGGGCCATAGTTTGTCTATTTTTAGCATTTTTTCACTGTTAGCGTGATAACTGAATCAAATATTAACTGATTCAAACCATATTTGATATATGAGTCTCTTGCAACAATATCTCGGAGGAGTTCGAAAACCAGGTTTTTCCGAATTTTTCCCCGGAGTTATGGGCCTTAGTTTGTCTATTTTTAGCATTTTGTTCACCGCTAGCGCGATAATTCAATTAAATATTAACTGATTCAAACCATATTTGGTTTATAAGTCTCTTGCAATAATCTCTCGGACGAGTTCGAAAACCAGGTATGTCCGAATTTTTGGGCCTTGTGTGGGCCTTATTGCCAAGTTATTTGCAGAAGTTTCGACTGCCAATAAACTCAACATAGCATCTTAGATGCGTACCCCTTGTTTCATTTCCAGATGATAACTTTGTCAAGTCTGAACTGAATGTCATGAAATTTTATATGTGGGTTTACTAGCACAAAATGCAGGTCAAGTTCGAATTTGGGTTCCGTCTGCCAATTTTCACCAGAATTATCTGGAGTTATGACCCTTTTTTTGGCATTTGCACACAATTTTTGTTTCCTGATGATATCTTTAGTAAGTCTGAACTGAATGGAATGAAATTTGGTATATGGGTTTATTAGCACAAAATACAAGTCAAGTTGAATTTGGGTTCCGCCTGCCAATTTTCAACAGAGTTATGATCCTTTGTTGAAATTACCATTATTATGGGCATATTTTTTTAACTGACCAAGGAGTTCAATCTAAAACAAGAGCATTGCTTGGTCATGGCAAAATACACCCATGGTAATTTCAACAAAGGGCCATAACACTGGTGACAATTGGCGGGCAGAACGCAAATTCAAACTTGACTTGTTTTTCTGGTTTTGACCCCCAACTTCGGTATTCAGTGGAAAATCTGTTGTATTTAGACCAATAAATTGCCACATTTAGAAAATTTCAAAATTTTTGGGAGAAGTCAGTTTGGAAATTTCCAACAGTTTGAGAGCTTGAAGTATGAGTTGTAAAATTGTTTGGTCCAGTTCGGAAGGGGTGGCCTATGAATTATGGGGGAGGGGTGCAGGGGTGTGCAGTTGGAAATTTCAAAGTGGACACTTCCTCCCCCACCTTTCAATGTAGACCCTCTAGCTATGTCCCTGATTAGAACTAATTGTTTTGACTCTTTTGATGCCAAACATGCATTTACGCGAATTGACATACATTGCTAAATGCGAATTTATGCGAAATTGGGAGGGTGTTCTTGGTCTAAGATGTGTAATTCGGTTGCCTATTTATTTTCTATCGATCGACTTGATGTAAGCGGACAATATTTTGATAAAACTGGGTCAAGGTCATTACATTATGTGGAGTGAGTCGGTACAGTCAGAGCCAGAACAATGTGCCATTACTTTTACTTAGTATAATTGGTGGTATTTATTGTAATAGAATGAAGGTGATATCCAGATTTGACTCACAAGGGTATACTTGGTTATACATATATAACAATGTTGAGCTGGGAAGGCAGGAGGGTTTATTTTAATGTGCAATACTCGAAAACAATTTCTAGGGTGGATAGTTTGAAGTTATACCAGTTCAAACAAGCTTATCTCTTTGGATATGGAATTACTCTATATTTGGATGTTGGGTTTCTAACAGAACAAAATAGTCTCGACTTGTAAAATTGCTTGGTAGACATGTTGTATGAAACTATACACAGAGGAGTCAGTTGTCACATGACCTTTTCAAAGATGTTTATGAGAAGATCAGCCATGTCATGTCCTAGTCAATTACCAACACCTATTAGAGATATTGAAACAAAATACAAAAAGCTACCGCATACAATATTTACATTAACCATGTGATCCATTGTAAGCCTGGATATATCTGAAATGCAGACATGCCGGTGCAAATTCAAGATGGCCACTATGACCATGAAAACCCAGTGGGTGGACAAAAGTTGAAAATCATGGTCCATATAGGTCATGTGGTAGTACCTGAACATAGAACCAGAAAATGTAGCAGATGCAACATATAAAATGCGACATCCCCTGACATCCCTGCATAAATCCACATGAATTGGATCATATATACTAGTATGAATGGTGATGAACATGGTCATGTGACCCCATCCAGAGGTGGTTATAATAAAAATTATAGAAGATGGATGTGTGTCACTGCCTACAATATAT
The DNA here is from genome assembly GCA_032622095.1 of Siphonodentalium dalli. Taxonomy (NCBI): domain Eukaryota; kingdom Metazoa; phylum Mollusca; class Scaphopoda; order Gadilida; family Siphonodentaliidae; genus Siphonodentalium; species Siphonodentalium dalli. Next base: position 114,064,167 of record CP136064.1, read on the forward strand.
CAACTGATAATAACACAATAATATCCAATGCAAGAGACTAGTGGTTACATTATGTTATCACATTTATTTGCTTGTATACACCTGAATATACACGAAATACGGCATACAAGTACAAATCCCAGATGTCTACCAAGGTCACATGACCTCCATAGGGTGGGCAAAGTGCTACATGTGGCCCAACCATATGTCCACTCACCTGTGAAGTTTGAACAAAGTATACCCAATGATACCTGAGATACACCAAATTAACCATATACATGTATACATGTACAGAATGTGTGGCACTGTGCCATCCATATGTGGTGCTGTGTGGCATCAAAAGAGTTAAAGTGATTTGACTAGTACTGACTTGTAGACTTCAGTGTCCCAGTTTTCTGCATCTTTACAGTCAGGTGAGCGACACCACAGTCATTGACTGTCTTGTTCCATAAATTTCAGTGTATAAATTAAAGTATTACACAATATTAGACCTCTTTCTAGGTCAATGATGTATTGTTAAAGAATAAAGATGTGGTATCTCTTTCGGGAACTTTTGTGTGAAACATGTTACAGAAAAACACTTGAGAAACATCTGATGCGACACACAAGTGATTAAAATAAAGAGCAATTTTCAATCATGAAACATGCACAGACCACAGTCAAACAGTGCGATGTTTTTAAAACAGTAGTATTTATTTCCCACAGTAATGTCACAAGACATTGAAAGAATATTCAATTTACAGTGACAGAAGCTTCTGTTGACTGGTGCGTCTGACTCAAAATTATTGTTTTAAACCCCTAAAGCTATATAAATAGAGAGTAATCACTTGATTGAACTGGTGACGTGAAATAATTCATGAGAGGCAGGGACGTTTTACAAATGTTAGATCACTTGAGTGTTTTACAAAATAGTCCCTGCCTCGATTGTATTCTTTCATGTCACCAGTTCAATCAAGTGATTATTCTGTTTATTATATTCCACTTCATTGTATAAACTTCTGATTTCCCAGAAATCCGACTCATACCGCCATACCGTACATTTTGATAGTGCGTATGAATACATAACACACTTGTTATAGTGAAATAATTCACTATTGATATTATTGTTTATAATCACTCAATTTGATAAATCAAGGTAAATCACACATAGGAATGTAATGAAATGTTATAATACATCCAGGTATAAAGCAATACTAGATATTTTGACACATATTCTAGTTTTATTTTGGGTGTCTGAATTCATTGTACCCAAATATGATAAGCCAGGTCCAAAATCAGCATAGATGAACTCTGGTTCCGCAATGGCTGGAAATAGCATATCATTTTCTCCTAGTTCGTACCTATTAGAATATTGCATTTGTACCTTAATATTAGAACATTGCGTTTGTACCTTATTAGACCATTGCGTTTGTACCTTATTAGAACATTGCATTTGTATCTGTTCCAGGTCACTTCAGACAGCTGACTCTCCTGAATAAATTATGTGTGTTGTCTCAGCAAATAAACAAGGATATCCGCAATCCTATGCAACATAAATACATGGCTCACCAGTTAGCACTTTTATATGTGAGTAAATTATAATTAGTGCTTTGTTTTTCCTTTTTGAAAGTTATTTATGAAATAACTCACCAGTTAGCTCTTTTATATGTGAGTAAATTAAAATTAGTGCTTGGTTTTTCCTTTTTGAAAGTTATTTATGAAAAAACAAATTCTATAATGCATATAGCACTGTTATTATGCCCCGACTTGAAGTCGGCGGGTATATAGTCAACGTCTCCGTCCGTACGTCCGTCCGTACAAACATTTTGCATTCTTGTTCAGCAACCGCTGGGCAGATTTAGCTGATATTTGGTATGGTGATAGAGCAGCATGGGGGAACAGCTACATGCATAGCGCGGGTTTCGTCCACCCATTTTCACCAGAGTTATGGCCATTTTTTTACTTAGAAAATTCAATTTTTCTCTTGTTTTATAGGTTTCCAGATGATAGCGTGAGCTTTGGTGGTACGATTGCAAATCCCGTATTTTTGTGGATCAGTTATATGAAAATACATGTCAAGTGCGAATTTGGGTATGATCTGATGATTTTTGCCAGAGTTATGGCCCTTTTTTCAACTTAGAAAATTTGAATTTTCGCTTGTTTTTGGGTTTTCGGAATTTCTAGTACGAACTTCTTTTGGAATGGTCATATAGACCTCCTCGGATATCCGCAGTTTCGTCCATGCTTAATCCGAATTGCTACGGTCGGGGGCATATTCCACGCGACAGCGTACCTCTTGTAGTAAATTTGTCTTCAAACTTTTATAACTCATAACCTTAATCGAAACAGGAGTTATTTCTTATAATTTAATCCATCATGTTACAGGATAACCACTATAAGTAGAATGTTTAGTATAAAAGAAGAACTGAGAGTTATTGCCATTGAAATTGCTATACACGCTGTCAATCAAACATCCAATTATCGCTTGCACTGTGACACAAGTTTTTAGTTTCTGAAACTTCAGTTCTTTGCAAATGTTAGCTTGTTTGAGTCTTGCTGATATATCTCCGTCAAATATATCTTGGACACTGAATCAACTAATGGTTATATATTTCTTGCTTGCAAGATCATAGAAGTCGTTTTAAAAATCGGTACAAAGTACCTACAGTATGCGCACTTGTCAAACATTCCACTTATACCTCTGGACCAATCGTGTGAATCCTTTCGCTATAGAAGCGATTGACAGGTAAGATTTCGATCCTTTTAATTTCTTCTACGTCGCAAGATAAGTCGCATCTTTCATCTGTTCATTTTTAATGAACGTTCTCTTTACGATATGGCGAACGACACCGCGCAGTTTCCTAATTTCGTGCACTTCGCACGTGTTTTCCAATTTTCGTTTTCCAATTGTTCAACAATCTTTTATTCTACAATACTGTCTTATTAATGACAGTAGTCTGTGGGTGGATAATTTCATTAACAAATTTTTCAATTTTGTTTTGTTTACGAGAATCACTTCAAACAAATATCGTTTTTTTTTTGCATAAAACAAAAAACCGATGCTCTTTCGAGTCATTCGGGTTCTCGTCGGGATTTTTTAACACTGCACCGGATGCAATATTGTGTTGGCGTCTACACTAAGCTCCAGTTTGGAGTTTGGTCCCTGACAAAATCCTATCCAAATGTATTGGAAGTAATAATGAATGTGGAAAGTTTAGATGATCCTGGACTTGCCTCTAAACAATTTAATTAACATGCCTATGAAATCCAAGACAAGGGGGGTGTAGGTTCCTTTATCCTATTAGGTACATGAACGAATGAGTTATCTCCCTTGCCTATGACCAATGTTTATCCTGGACACCTTCACCCTGTGATCATTACTAGTAGGGCACATGAAGTATGTGGTGTTTCCTTTTAGGAGGCTCAGTTGTTTTTGAGTTTATCTGAACTATTACATATGGGACACAATGATCTATTTTTTGGCACATGTCTACCAAGAAATCTTTTTGGTACAGGATGCAGGTCTTTTCTGCTTCATCAGGTGGGTTTCATGGACATAGTCGGATTATCTGCCTCGTGGCCTCCTCCTCTTCAAGAATTCTAATTATAACCATTAGTTCATTCAGTGTCCAAGATATATTTGACGGAGATATATTTTGTTACCCAAAATATGTATCTCCTATAATAAATATCTTGGACACTGAACACAGTAAGGGCCCTCCCAGTTGGCATCAACATTCCCGCCCCGCGCACTCAGTCAAACGCATCAAACACACAGGAGGAAGAAATTAAAAAGATCGAAATCTTACCTGTCAATCGCTTCTATAGCGAAAGGACTCACACGATTGGTCCAGAGGTATAAGTGGAATGTTTGACAAGTACGCGTACTGTAGGTACTTCGTACCGATTTTTAAAACGACTTCTATGATCTTTCAAGCAAGAAATATATAACCATTAGTTCATTCAGTGTCCAAGATATTTATTATAGGAGATACATATTTTGGGTAAAAAAAAATTATTTCTAGTAACTTATGCACCTAAGAACTGATGGTTAATTAACAGTAAATTTAATGGCACCAAAGTCCTGCCTGAAGGAATTTTGATGCAACATCAGAATCCTCGTTTTTGTCCAGAAAGTATCGAATAGTTCTCGTGTAACTCGGTATATAGGCATGGTAAAATTACACGTTGCTGCTATGAGTGCTGTCATTTCAACAGCAGAAGTAATAACAAAAATTAGGTTATCGAGAAATAACTGTAATGGCTAAATGTGCGACAACTAATGGTTTTACAGTATTCTGTGGATTGACAGCTTATGATTAAATTATATACTCTCAACCCTTTCTTTACTAAATAATCAAAGAGGAGTAGTTCACTTAGGAAATGTTCTGATAATAAGTTCAATAAACGCCCATATTTGAATGAATAGCAATACCTCCTGCACTTGTATTATCTTTTGTTCTTTTATGTTGTGAGCTCATGTTTTGTGATTATACCTTCAAATGAATAATTGTCCATTGCAATGTATATGTTTATAACTAATGGCAGATTCCATTTAATAAAGAAATGGTAATCCCTTTCATGCCTGGAGCTTCTTGAAATTTGCGAAAACCCTGTGCCAATGCATTCTCTTATATATGCGATTCTCTCATAGAGAGCCTCGCATATATAAGAGAAGACATTGGCCTAACAATAATTACCTTGACCTTGTAAGCCAGTGCATTCTCTTATATATGTGAGGCTCCCTATGGGAGACTCGGGTTTATAAGAACATGCACTGGCACAGGATCTTTAATGCTGCACCAGCATGGATCCAGTAATGAAAGGGTTAATACAGTCAATGCTGTAGATGGATGCGTTCTTTAGATAGTGAATGCACTGCACTAAACTAGAGATCTCCTGATGCTGTATTCCAATTTCCAAAACACTGGTCTGCATGTTTCTTTCTGTTGTCCAGAGGCACTAGCTTGTTGCAATCCATTTCACAATAGATCACCAAAGTTAACTCATTACGTGCCAACTGTCTGTGGGTTTCCACTGTCTGTGTGCCATGTTGCGTGGCCAGTATCATGTTGTGTTGATATTGGTTCCAATTGGTATTCCACTCCATTCAAGAAATATTAACTATTTGAACATCACGCACTGATTTCCATTCAGTTAATCATCAATATTATGTAGTACCATAGAAATTTGAGAGCGACAACAGCTTTGAACTTTCTTCGCATGGTCTACACGTCAAATTTTTACATGACCACTGATTTAAACAATATAAACCGGCACAAACAAAACATCTGAATTTACCAAAAAATCTAAGAAACAAAACACGTATATTCAGTGCCATATCTACAAGTTTGTTTGGAAATGTTCTGAGTAGCTTCCTGAAATTTTGCGAAAACCCTATGCCAACAGCTGATGCCAATGCATTCTCTTATATATTTGCGAGTCTCCCATAGGGAGCCTCACATAAATAAGAGAATCCATTGCCCTAACAATATTTACATTGATGTTGTAAGCCAGTGCATACTCTTATATGTGCGAGACTCCCTATGGGAGACTCGCATATACAAGAGAATGCACTGGCACAGGATCTTTAATCATGACCAGCGCAGCTCCTGTCATGAAAGGGTTAAATAAGTAATAGAATATTGGGCTAATCTTTTAATTCTTCAGATTCCTCTATCATTTCAGTCATGTATAAATAATTTACCTGATAGCCAAATAGTCTCTACATACAAACAGAATATAGAGAGCAACTTTAAAGCCATAAAATCTAGTCTGTCATCAGATCAAGATAATCCAACATTGCCAGCAGATCACCAGGAGTGGTAAGTTTCTTATCTCAAATCAGTGAAGACAATTTGTATGTTTAGATTAGATTATGTCAATCATCACACTTCAAGCATCGATAGACTATAACACTACAGTGGGACATGAAACGTACTTTTGTGAATCATGTCTGTAGTTGTTTAAATGAGCTTACCAACAAATTATACTTCACTGTTAGAAGCCTTGTTTGAATGCATCACTGTGACATTGATGATACTATCCAAGGGTGATATGAAATGAATTTCTTGGCATCAACCATGTGAACTTCACAATATAGATGACAGAAACAGTGTGCAAGTCAGAATCAATAACCTGGCATTGGGTTAGTGAAAACTGTATAATTAAATGTTATCAATCCGATTTGATGGTCCCCATATCATCAGATTCCAACAACAAATTTTTTTGAAATGCCACTTCAGTTATCAGAATTGATTAACTGCCCAAAAATAATTCTAACCGCAGTCAACTATTGTATAAAATTGCCCAAAACATATTATTTATCAACAGTTTGTTCAATGAAATCTGGCCAGATTGCCAAATATCTAGCACCCAAATCTACTTGATTATAGAGTTATCCATCTTCATCTGCAATTTTATCTGAGACCGTCGGCTTGAGGAATATTTGCCAGGCCGCCAAAAATTGCATATCTCGGGAAATAACAAATTTCAATAACTGATATCTGAACACTGAGCTTTGATGGGTGGGTTCCTCGGCTCGATGTCAATATTTTTTAACCCGAAGCCAAAGAAATAGTAATTTGGGAGCATTAGTCTGGATTATGTATGTTTAAGATAAGTAATTTTTCCATGCGGTTCTTTTCCGTCCTTGGAAACTGGCCATTTGGTAAAGGACCATCCACAGGAAAAAACTACTTTGATCAACATTGTTGACCAATGTTCATCCATTTATTTCAGGTTGATTAAACTAACAGCTTCTATAATCAACACAGTGGCTGCATTCCCAGCTGATCTTACGAGTGACCTTCTGTACACAGCACAGATCTTATCTCCAGGATCCTGAGGATTTTCATCATTGTCTTTGTGGCAAAACATTCACTCAAATGGACGCATTCATATGAGGACATTCCATCTAGGACCATGAAAATATTTGATAATAGCCATAACATACTTTGTAAGAGTACAGATCTGTATTGCATAGGGTTATATTATTTGGGTCTGGGAATTAACATGATGAAAAAATATCTCATTTTCTCCTTCTCACAATGTTGCTTGACAAAAATTCACTCATTTTGTCTCCTTCTCTGCCCAAAAAGCTGTCTTCTTGATCAATTAGAATGCAAAATTTGGATGATATAGTAAAATTGACATTCAATTGGTGTGATATATGTTTTACAGGCAACGAATTTAATTCAACTGTTTAGTAAATGTCTATTTAATACAGCAAACAATTATCTGGTTCAAACCATTCCATAATTTTGAATTTTGTTTAAACAAGCAGAGTCGATGGAAAAAACATCAGTAAAGTGACATAATACAACTATAATCAAAATATTACAGAAAATCATCCTGGAACATTGCACAATATATGCCCGATAGGGTGTAATAAACATCAAATAAAACACTAACCATTGCAAACTCATTATAATAAAAACCCATTTGCACATGTGGTAGATCTATTCCGTCCCTCAAAATATTTAGGAATATCTCACCCAATTTGGTATGACTTAATCCTAGTGATATTTCTCAGACATGCCATCTCACAATCTGTTTCTAATGTAATGTTTCTCCAGCGAGGAAATATTGTGGTCACATTTAGTCTTTGAGAGATCACAGCAGAACATTTATGACCAAGTAAATGTTTTTGTTAATATTTTTCATTGATATTCCAATATTCATTATCCATTAACATTCATATACCCACCCATATACTTTTGCTGTTTGTTAACTGATTGGTTATCTTTTTATATGGATACGGTACCTAAATCATAAACAATTTTATGGGCCACATCCAACTCTACTCTACAGGATATACAAGAGGGTCATTCATTTCTTGTATTTATTATGTTGAATGTCAGGTAGGATATGGTTACAAAATTGGCATGATTCAGGTACTGACGCTCTTTATGAATTTTGTTTTCCATTAGATATTCTTCTTTATGTACATGTATTATTGATATTTTAGTATCAGTGGATCACTGCTTCTGAGTGAACACATATGTCAGGTTTTCAGCCTTGTTACAGAGATTTTAGTCCGTTTAAATTATGTGAACTTATCCAACAGATGAAAGCTCTCAAAATGTACTTGACCGTTTTGTTGCAACGTTTTAGAATCCTTCTATTATTTGTCAATTTGTAAAAAATTGGAATTCTGAAAGTATGATAAGAACATCAAACTTTGCATGTCAGTCGTCAAGAGACTATAACATTCCATATGTAGAGCAATTGCAGGGTTCGTATGCGATTCTGGGGATCATTTTTAAGACTATTTCATTATTAATCTTCAATAAATATATCATTCAACATTAAAGTATTCTTAATTTTCTCTTCAAAAACTGCTCTATTCCTTTAAAATACCATACACACTTATTTCCTTTTCCATATATACTTTACTCAAATAGGAATCACTATGCATTTTCTGTTGGCGTTTTTCAGTCTGCAATGTGATAAACTGCGCTAATGGCTAACAATGTGCATGTCAGTGTCTGTGCACAAAATTTGATGACGTTTTATGGAAAGGGGGAAAACCCAAATTGTTATTTATAGTTAGCTTATCAACAGTGCTCAACTTTGTTGCTTGAACAACAATGCGGATACGATAATTTGCTTCAAATTTCAAATAAACTGACCCATATAAGCCTTTTTTTTACATTCAAAGGATAGAGGCTGATTTATAAGAACTTTTAAAGGACTGCATGAATTGAAGCACTTTTAAAAGAGTGGGTCGAAATTTAAGAACTTTTCATTTAGCGTAGGAACCCTGGATTGTAGTGAGTGGTGATCACATAAAGTATGGACTCTTTGATGATATGTTTCATGTCTCACTATAGACATAATACTGGTGAGAACTGTTTCATGGACTTCGGAAAAAGAATATTTTCCCACAACACATATAGTGTTATAGTCTGTTGATGCTTTGAAGTATGATGTTTTTATGTGTACCTATAATATGTATGTTTTTCATATAGTGCATAATTTCCCAGTATTTTGCTTGGATTTTTAACTTGGCATTCATGTGACCAATTGTGCCAATGGTATTTTGTCCAAATTTTCAAAAAACTGAAGCTATATCTGAAATTCAAATAAATTGTATGATTGTGCTGGGATGTGATTTTATTAAGTTTTTTCGCTCAACTTGACGAAGTCAAGTTTGAGCTATTGCCATGGGTTGGCGTCTGTCAACAATTTCCGTCAGCACACCCTACTCTTTATGACTAAATCCTTTGACACACTCCACAGGCCACCTCCCCCATCTGATCGTCACCAAACTTCATATGGATCTTTTGAATGACCACTGGATGAGAGTCATAAAATTTTCCATATTTTGTCAAAAAACATGGCCACCGGCAGCCATCTCATATTTTACTCTTCGCATGACTAAAGCCTTTGGCATACTCTGCAGACCACATCCATCATCCAATTGTCACCAAACATCATATTGATCTTTGGGGTGACCTCTAAATTGGAGCTATCAAATATTTTTGAATTTCATTGGAAAATATGGCTGCCAGCAGCCATCTTTGATTTTACTTTATATATATCTCTTCATGTTGACATCTAGTATTACTTAGATATTTCAACTTTCCGTATTCCTAATTGCTCCATTGACTGTAACACATGAAATTATCCCCATCCAAGTTGAGCTGCAGTTTCATTGATACTTTCATCTTAATTATTATATATCATGCATGTTAAATACTTGTTATAGGATTTCACCACTCATGTCATCCACAATAATTATAAAACCTAAATGGCACCTATAAGTTATAGCTACGTTTACACAAATCAGTATTCTCAAATTGTACCAGTTATTTGGATAATCTGATGCCAACTTGACTTTTCACAACATTTCTAGCTCAACTTGACAAAGTCAAGTTTGAGATATTGCCATGGGTTGGCGACAACTTGGCATAGGTCCTTCCGTCCGTCCATCAACAATTCTCTGTAGCACACCCTACAGGTCATATATCTCATCTGATCATCACCAAACTTCATATGGATCTTTGGCGTGACCTCTAGATGGGAGCCATCAATTTTTTCTGAAATATGTTTAAAAACATGGCCACCAGCCAGCGCCAGCAGCCATTTTGGAGTTCAAATTTGAATACATCGGTACACCCTGCAGGCCATATTTATTGGAGAATTGTTTTGAAAATTTACAGGCATGTTTAGGATCGCCTCTAGATGGCAGCTATCAAATTTCAATGATTTTTCCTGAAAAGGATGGCTGCTGGCAGCCATCTTGGATTTTAATCTTTACAGACTAAATCCTTTGGCACACCCAACTGACCAAATCCCTCATCCAATCATCACCAAACTTCAAATGGATCTTTTGGCTAATAGATGGGCCATCTATATATTTTTTTTTCTGAAATCTGTGTAAAAAACATGGCCTCCAGCAGCCATCTTGGATTTTAATCCATCAGTACATCCTGCAGCCCACATAAATTTATCGGAGAATTTTTATAGTATGGCATCTATCGAAAAATCATGGCCACTGGCAGCCATCTTGGATTTACTCTTAGCATGACTTAATCCTTCAGCACCCTACAGTGCACATCCCTCATACCATCATCACCAAACTTCTTATGGATCTTCTGGGTGTCCACTAGACGGGAGCCATGTAATTTTTCCGACTTAGTTGAAAAACATGACTGCTAGTGGCCATCTTGGATTTCATAGGCATGTTAATTAAATTGTTTAGAGGCAAGTCCAGGATCATCTAAACTTTCCACATTCATTATTGCTCCATTGACTGTAATGTATGACATTATCCCCTCTTCAAGTTGAGCTACACTGTCATTGACACTTTCATTGTTGGTAGAAATCATCTTTTGTCACCTTTCATAATCTGTTATTCATCAAGTCTGGCCCAATCTCAATTCAGTTATTATACCCCCCGCAACGAAGTTAGGGGGGGGGGGTATACTGGAATCAGCTTGTCTGTCCGTCCCTGGACACAAATTTGTCCGGAGTTTTTCTCAGTCGTTTTTTGATCAATTTCCGTGAAACTTGGCAGACATCAACCACCATGGGAACCTGTGCACCTGCGATTATGATGTCTGTCCGACTTTTTTTGTGGAGTTATTCCCCTTTTTTTTAACTTTGAACATCTTCACAACATGCATAATTTTGTCCGAGCTTTTATTTCTACATTTTTTCGGTCAATAGATTTCAGATTAGGGTTAGGGTTGTGCACCTGCAATGGGAACTGTTATTTTATTATTTTAACTAAATGTTTACCGACATGTGAAACATCTTAGTATTTTAAAAACACGGGGGTATCCTTAGTCCCATTGGGACAGTCACCTCTAGTTGTAGCTATATTCATGTTGAAGTGTGCACAATACTAGTAATGAAGCAATGAGCCTGCTTCAGATAGTTGTTCTGCAATTAGTTTGAGATTATCCAGCCATTAGCTATTTTTTAGCCCAGGCAAATTTTGGAACCTGCCAATATTTTGTGCAAAATTGTAGAATTTGTGCTCTGTGGAAGTCTGCAAAGGACTACTGAGATATCAAGGACTATCCTGATAATCAAAATTTTTAAGACAGACCCAACCAAAGTCTGCGATGATTATGGACCAAGTTCCAATTAAAAAACTAAATTTGTATATGTAGAGCATCCATTGTAAACTGAATTTACATGTGTAGAGCATGCAATGCGGGTCCTACATGTAGGCTTTGTAGCCGAGGAATAATTTCTGGCTTACGCAATTTTTTAGCCCAGGTAAATTTCTGCTAATTAACAGGGATGGATAATCTTACCAGTAATTGATAATTGCCAGGTTCAGCCACACAGAGATGTAACCTGTGTTACAATGGTATTGCTAGAGGTGTACCATAGTTTGTGGCAAAAGTCACCCGATTTAGTGGTGAGGAACCTGCATGTTGTTTTATGTTGACCTGGAATGGAGTCAAATGGTTAAATGATAGTCGGATAGTGTGGCAAGCTACACACTTTGTAATCCCTTGAATGCAGTTTGGTGTCACATCCTGTTCTCTGTAGTTATATGTGCTGTTCTCAGGGTGAATTTTTTTAACGATGCCGAATTTCAACCAAAAGGGGAGCGTATTTCAAAGAAATTATATTAATTCTCTGCATTATCAAGTAAGCCAGATATTCAGTCATATCATTATCAATGGAGCGAAGATAACATGTTATGAGAAAAGTTTTGCTTTGTGGGGGATCGCTACCATTGTGAACATTTCATACCCGTAGTTGTAATTTTTTGACTGAAATAAATCCTCAATTCTTCCAATACCACTTTTATATGTTGCCGTGTTGAATCGTGTGCGCAAGATTAAAGCCGTGCAACAATGTATAAATCGAAAACTGTTGTGGTGATGCCGATAAAAGAATTTACACTTTATACAGTGTTCATATATAAATTTTGGTGTGTACTTTTGTGTGACACTTTTCCTAATAACACGACATCTATGCTTCAGTTCTACCATAATGATATGACTGAATATCTGGCACTGAATTACTTTTTGAATTATTTCTGCAATGTCTAACTTTGAGTTGTGCCTCTTGATCTGTACTTGTTAAATGAAAATATGCATTTTCAACTATAATAGTTGATTACGCCTGTAACGATTGATTTCAGGTTGGGTCAAACTTGTTCATATCTTGAATCTCAATTCAAATAAATTATTTTAAAACAAAATAGTCATGTTTCTTCCATGTAGGGCTGCTCAACTTATATAATCAGAAGTTACATCAAGGGCGAAACCAGAAGTTACATCAAGGGCGATGTATCCACCCATCCATTCTGTACCAAATGAGACAGGATGAGATGCAACAAAATTACTGTTCTCAGGTTCTCTTGGAGGGCCTCATCACATCTAATTGGAAAACTAAGCTGCAATATAATGCCCATTTATCAACATCTACAGGTCATGCACATCCTGATTTCAACTATTAACCCTTTACCCAACAGAACGACCCTGTGCCAATGCATTCTCTTATATATGCGAGTTGACCATAGGTCGCCTCGCATATATAAGAGAATGCATTGGCTTAACACATATTAAAAATGATAAAATTGTCAAAGAATGTAGAAAAATATTATAAAAATTGTTTAAAAAAATGTAAGAACAAATTATAAAATTGTTAAAGAATGTATTCTCTTATATATGGGAGGCGACCTATGGTCGACTCGCATATATAAATAATAGAATGCATTGGCACAGGGCATAACTGTAACCATCACAATGTGGTCAATGAACCGGTTCCAATGATATCCATATTTCTATGGTGTTATTGAGACAGACCGAAGATATTTTAGGCTGTTGGAAGCTTTATTTGGGCGTTTTTGGCCGGTTTGTTGGGTAAAGGGTTAATATAATTAACTGTTATAGTTGAATTTGACAGTTCCACATCCACTATCTCCCTGTTAATGAAAACTTTTGGATTGCCCATCCCAGTGCACAGACAAATTGCACTCTTAACAATATTGTAGCAAATGAAGTCTCCAGATAAACTTTGCGGCAACTTATTTTATTAATAATATCACAAGTACTAGTATGTCTTTCTAGATGACATTATTAACATGACAACTCAATCGCTCCTTCATAACAGACCAATTTAATGTTAAAGGACCACTTAATTTTTGAATGCCCAGATCACTTATACACAACATATTCCATATTATATACCATTTGAAAGAGGAACGTAAAATATATATATTCCACCAGAATATGGAACATCTGTGGCCTTGGGGAGTTTCCACCAAGTGATAAGTGAGATTCACCCCAAGACTTCCCCCATCATTTACCCCAGAATGCATAATTCACAAATAAGATATAGTTATTCCCCTTCCATTGAGAATAATAGACTGGCAGGACAGCCCAGATCGAAATTAAGCACAGAACACATGTCGGTACCTTGACAAAACATGTTCACGCTTTATTCAACCGGATAAGTTGATAATACAATGTTTTGGAGCATCCTCTTTCAAAGGGTACATTGTATATCATATGGAATATGTTGTATATAATGTGTCACCATCATTGGTCATTCACATGGATCGAGAAATATTATTTTGACACAAAAACAAATATGGTACCACATTATTGTGAAATTTGATTGCAACAAAACCGCAATATCCATATTCAACTATTATAGTTTAATATAACTATCATAGTTGAATGAAGGGTGTGCCAAATCTGATCAATTTAGGTAGTAGTAAAAGACAGTGAAAGTAAGATATTTTTATATTTATTCAGGCAGCACTTCTCCAACTTCTAAACGACAGAAATCTTTAATCGTAACAGAGTTATTCTTCACAAACTGATGTATTTTTATATCCTCATCTAAAACATAATCCTGGAATAACAATCTCTTCTCTTCCTTGTCCTTCTCACTTTTATCCTCCGATGAATCGGCCGAATTATTATCATCAGAATCATCTGTTTCACCTTCCTCATTTGAATTTTGGTTTTTATCAACAGATTTCTCAATGTCTTCTATATTTCCTACAGAATTGGGATTTAGTCCCACAATATGTTGACATAGCCGATTTGATACATCTGATATTGCCATATCTTTGTCTCCTTGCATTTGTTCAACTTCAACTAGAGCACCGTATTTTCCCATATCACATAAAGAAGACCTAGATACAGCATCACCTAGAACAATATTGAAGAATTGGAGATAATGATAAAAAAAACTTTTCAAACCACAATTGTTGAACACATAAGTTGGTTTTATACCTGGACTTATTGGGAGACACCAGTTCAGAATTCTAACTAGTTCCAAGATATCACATTGTCCCTCTCTTCAAATAATAATTTGCAAAATAAGGTATGCCTTTATATCTGTATATTTTATGTCCTATACCCTTACCATGGATACTGAACTGAACGCAATCTTTAGATTACAGGCACGGAGGTTGTAGGTTATAATTTAGAAATATAAAGTTACCAAATTATGAACATTTCCTCAAGAATATACTAATAGTATAGTATAATGATAGTATGAATACAACATTATCCACAAAACACACTTGTGTGAGCCGAGCGTTTGTTTATATACAGCTCATAAAGAGTGTGCGATAAGCAAAACACCCAACACCATGGTGATTTTTATTTTGGGAGAGTGATTCACGGTGACCCATTTAACACTGAAATATTGAGTGGCGAGGATCAGCGAGTGCTATAATGGTATGTCGTAACAACATGGTGGCAGATTTAACCACAGTTCCTGTAGTGATGTCTCTCCAATGTTGAGTGTTTTTCTTATCGCACATTGATGTACTCTATTGTAACATAACATTCTGTTTACTAACACGGTGTAAGGTCTTGAAAATAACATGCTATTTATGCGATATTTATGATTGGTATAAGAACACAATCCATCTATATTTTAATATTCTTTCTGTTTATGGCAGTTGTAATTGATGTCACTATTTTAAAAGAAATACCCATCACGAAGGCCATCCGTATCATTAATGGTGTAAACTGTCAGATTTCACCCTGTAATAATTTTTAGACACTCATTAGCACTGATTAATTAGTGATAATGACAGCATACTGAGGTTGTATTCTCAACTCGTGTCTTCTTTAAATATGCCAGGTTATAAAACCAAATTCTGTTGGGTTTTTTTTGTGGTCATTTGGTCCAACAACTGTGTCCAAAAGTTAGTTTTAATTAATTAGCTTTTTCCATAAAAAATACTCTATTCTGACCTGACTGATTTTTAAAGCTAACTGGCATATATCAAGTTTGGAATAAACCCAAAAACCCAATTGGTCCATCCTATTTTCTGTAAAAATGCATACATGAAGAACTCTGACACATTGTTTTCTCACTTTATAAAAGTTGAATTTCATTTGCCAAGGGTATGATGGAATAACTGCTGATAAAGACACATCTTTATCAAACTCATATGAACACCTCAAAATAAGCAAGTTCCCCGTGGCATATCACACTGTCTATCAAGAATCCTGAGGCGGATTGTCTGAAAATTTTACATGTAAAATCTTATCATATGACTGATTAAGTGAGATTTAATATTGTCCATCATGACCTGGGATGTGGGATGGAAAAATCTCACCCTCGGAGCCAGATATTAGGGCCAGACACAAGGCTTGCCGATGATGGGCTTATGCTGAAGATTCCTGTGTTTAACTAGTTGGAAGGCATATCTCCATTTTATTAGTGTTCACAAATTTGTCTGTATTGACTTGAAAAGTGAAACGTAACTGGTTGGTCGCCTCTGTTTTAGTTTACACAAGACATGCTGATGATTTGTTAAAATAGTTCCGGTGGGGTGACACAGCAGTCACATGATGTGTGAGATATACTAGAAGAGGATCTCCAACTCGTTATGTTGGGATATCAGATTCATAAAATCTTATATCCCAACATAACCAGTTGAAGATATTGTAGATCACATGAAAAAAACTAGAGCTTTATGCCTTTTTAACAAATCAAAATCCTTAAAAGAAGGTGCAAAATGCATACATTTATAGCTAGGCTGAGACGCTTCACAACCATATCCGACAGTATTGCACACACTGGGGCTCTTTGTTTTTGTGTCTATTTTTGTTAGTGCAATGAAGTTGGACAAGAATTTAACTTTAATGAGCAAAGCAATCATTTTGCATTGTATAGTGTTGGTGTCATTCGCAGCTTTTTAAAATAGTATTAATCTGCCACAATATTTGACAAACCTGGTTTTTCAACCCAATCAAGATATTGTTGTGAAAGGTCCACATATCAAATATGACTGGAATCAGTTAACATTTGTTCAAGTTTTCACACTAACAGTAATAAAGTTTCTAAAATCAAACTAAGGGCCATAACTCAGGTATTAAAAAAATTGGACAAACCTGGTTTTCAAAATTGATCGAGATATTGTTGTGAAAGATCCATATACCCAATATGAATGGAATCGGTTGAAGTTTGATCCAATTATCATGCTAACAGTCATACAATTGCTAAAAAAAAAGACAAACTAAGGGCTGTAACTCAGGTAAAAATTATCTGACAAATCTGGTTTTCAAACTTGTTTGAGATATTGTTGTAAAAGATCTATGGACCAAATATGAATGAAATTGGTTGTTTGTTCAAGTTATCGTGCTAACAGACATCAAATTTCTATAAAGAGAAACAAGTGGCATAACTCTGGTTAGAAAGTCGGGGAAGACCTAATTTTTCTGTGTACATCTTTCGTACATGCAATTAACTCATATACTGTACCATAAATTGTCAGAATCCATCAATAAGCAGCTATGTTATATAGGTGTGCTGCCACTCACCCACAACCATCCCTCCCCATATCAGTAGTCAGTTATGATGATACAAAACTCATTTAAAGACTCATGCTAAGAAAAATTTAATTCTCCATGTAGCGCCATGTCATATCAAGACTTGGAGGTAACGTGTCGTCAGTGTGATTGGTATAATACTGATGTGGCTGCTCTTTCTTCTTGCAGTAGTTGAACAACATCATAACCTTCAGTGCCATATCCACTCGTTTGCAGACTGCACGCTCTCTTTGGTGCTATGGTTGCAGAATGAGGGGGTCCAACTATCATTAACCAAGTATTCTGATATTTGATCATCCCCGAAGGAAGAGAATACACAAGTGTTTTCTCTGAGCTACGTTCAATGAACCCAGTGATTTTGTGATTTTTGCAAAGTCGTCTCTTCATATTCAATTGATGTTAATGCAAGAATATAATCACTCAACAAATTGTTACTCATAAGAAATATTGGTATTAACATATAAGTGATCTCAAAGTTTCTTCACATTCTGACTACCACACCTAAAGATATCCTTGAAAATATCAGGTGGGAACTGACTTTATTTTAGGTGTTTCATTTCAGTCTATATTCACTTTTAACCCTTCCATGACTGGAGCTTCCTGAAATTTAGCGAAAAACCCTGTGCCACTGCATTCTCTTATATATGTGAGGCTCCCTATGGAGAATGTATTGGCTTAACAATATTTCCCCCCTATGGGAGACACTGGCACAGGATCTTTAATGTTGCACCAGTGCAGTTCCTGTCATGAAAGGTTTAATATCATTAAAATATGGACCTAAAACCTAATTTCCCCATTTCATAGCTACACAGTGTACCCAGTGGTGTACCCCCTATATTTGTTGACAGTTTTAGTAAGAAGATACTGAAGAATATCTAATACCTGTGGCATATATGTAGGAGCCGAGATACGAGGTGGGCTGTACACGTAGATAGGAACCCCGTCTTGCTGCTATATTCTCACCAATATTACCAACTTCCAGAGCCACTAGGTCAGCGATTGTCTTCCCACTATGTGATAGTGAATTCAGCTGGTCTTTTCCATATTGAACCTGAATAATAGAATAATCATGCCAAACTTAACCCTTTGAGTGCCAGGGGCCGATCTCATCGGCCCTAAACCTACAAAATAAGTCTGTTAAAGAATATAAGAACAAATTATTAAAATTGTAAAAAATTGTAAATAAAAAAAAATAAAAAAAAAAATTAGGCCAATGCATTCTCTTATATATGCGAGGCGACCTATGGTCGACTCGCATATATAAGAGAATGCATTGGCACAGGGTATATGGGTTGATACAAAAATCGACCTGGCACTCAAAGGGTTAATACAATACCTGTGGATCAGCAATATATAAGGCTCCCCAATCAAAAGAAAGCAAACAACACTTCTATATTCTGGACAGTTCTACATTTCATCTGTGTTAGGCTTTCTCACGGTGAGGAATCACATGGTCTCGAGTTGATGAGTATCACGCATTCAAAATGGCTGAGGCGATCTAAAACGTGACCAGAAGCGAGGAAAAGAGGTAAACTAACATATGACATATTATTTTGACAGCTACGAGCAGATGCTATACTATTTTTAAAACAAGCTGACACCTCATTTATGTCCAAATTCACATTTGTTTGCTCTAACATTCTGACCAAAGTTGTCAGTCGAAGGATTCTCCAAGATGTATGGACTGGTGTGTTCCACGCACTTCCGACTGGCAACTTTGGTCAGAATGTTATAGAAAACCACTAAGTATTTCCGTACAAATAAGGTACCAACTTGTTTCAAAAATAAACTAGCATATGCTCATAACAGTCAAACTGCTATGTTTTGTATTAGTTCCTCGTATATGATGTTTTTGTGCATTTGAATGCGTGATGCTCACCAAACTTGAAACCACGTGATTCCCCATTGTGCTTTCTATGGGTGGTATTTTAAGGACTAGAATAACCATTCAAACCTCAAATACATTTCCACTCTGATCAGCAACCCCTAGCCACAAATATTTTCAAAAGTAATGCTTCCTTACAACATCATTTATGTAGTATCTTGGTGAATGGTAACTTGTTCAAAGGGAAATATTATATACCTTCGGGCCTCTCAACAATATTGGTAATAACATATCAGTATATCTCTAGCCTAAACAAAATATATGCTTGAAACCCTAGCCTGTTGGTAGAAGTTAGAACACAGACCTTTCAATCCCATCAAATTTAGAAAACATCAAGAAATATTTTTCTCTTTGCAGCTTATGAGAATTAAAATTATCATTAAATAGAGAAAACATCGAGATTCTAGAATTTTTTTTGGCTTTGTAGCTTATGAAAATTAAAACAATCCTATGAACCTCTTTCTTTTAGAAACCAAGACACAAGAACAACACCTTATAGGGTATTTTGCAAAGATAGGATTATAATTCTTGTATGATTTAAAGGCCCACTTAATTTTCGAACCATCAGATCACAATTTATCACATAATTTGGCCATAAAAGCAGTTTCATAATTATCGGTAATAGACACGTTTAATATCAGCGCGTGCGATGACGTCACGGCGTTCTTCAGATAACTTGCGATCGCTGTAGTGTATGATTGTTGTTTTCGATGAATATTTCGCGTTGCTTCGG
This sequence comes from Siphonodentalium dalli, assembly GCA_032622095.1. Taxonomy (NCBI): domain Eukaryota; kingdom Metazoa; phylum Mollusca; class Scaphopoda; order Gadilida; family Siphonodentaliidae; genus Siphonodentalium; species Siphonodentalium dalli. Next base: position 114,084,022 of record CP136064.1, read on the forward strand.
GTTTATTTGATCATGTGATAAAAGGTATCTCACACTCGTCCTATTTTATACGTAATTTATCAACCTCGTCCTCTAAATTCTATTTGAGCCTCGGTAAACCTCGGCTCAAATCGAATTTAGTGAACTCGGTTGATAAATTCCGTATAAAATAGGAACTCATGTGAGATCCTCTATATATCAAATATATGCCATATTATATACCATTTGAAAGAGGAAGCTCCAAAACATTGTATAATCAACTTATTCGGTGTAATAAAATGTGAACATGTTTTTTGTTTTTGTTGCGCTTAAGTTTCATCTGTTCTGTTCTGCAAAGTCTATTAATTTCAATGAAAGCAGAATATCTCTACATCTTAGTTTGATTTCTGTTGCATTCTGGAAGTGAAACGGGGGAAATGTTTCTATGATTTTAGCTATTTTCTATTACTCTATGGGCACCTTCTGAGACACACACATTCCAAATGTTGATGAATTCTAGTACTGGTGTCTCCAACTAAAAATATATTTATTTCCAAATGGAAAGAGAGAGACTAACTTACAAAATGTTGTGTATTACTCTCACCTTAGTTTCACTGCCAGATGTGAAGTGATCATGACACACTTGAGTTATTTTGTCCACAAGTATTCTGAATTTCTCATTCTTGGCCACAAAGTCTGTCTCACAATTCACCTACAAGAATGATAGCTTACATGAATGGCACAAACAAAGCTTAGATTAGTTATGGTTTAAAGGGGTACTGTTGGTACTCCAGTCATAAATTCATTTTCATTATAATTACAATGTTGTTTGCATCATTCATAGAGCACACAAGTGTATTTTGTACTAATCCATGTCTTAAATTAATTCATTTGTTACATATATTCTGTTGAGTATAATAGGAGATGATCCCACATATGGCCGGATTTAGTGTGCAGTCTTCCTTTAGAACTGTTTAAGTCACCAAACAATAAAGGTATTATAGTAGAAATAGGGTTGTTCACAGCTAACATACTATTCAGATTGCTAAATCAATTTTCAACCATAGAAGGTATTTGATCCGGCTGCCTACAATTTCATGCTCAACTGTGACCTTTGAGAATAGACCTATTCAATTATTTATAGTGATACTTGTTTTAGGGGGTAGCAGGAAGACAGCCCGATAGGGCTAGGCTACCCCCGACAATATACTACATTACCTTATTATGTATTACTGCCATTGTATAATCCATGTGTGTATTGTAAATAAACTATCCTATTCTATCCTAGAAATATTGTTCTCTCCAGGCCTGAAAATATGGTGCTGAACATTTGTAGAATTAGGTCCCCATGGGGTGAATTTAGTGATGCAGCAGGCTAGAGTCACCAACATTCATCATCTGGGGACCTCATTCTGCATAGCCTGATCTGCTATGGGAGACATATACACAGATGTAAGTTTCCAGGTGGTGAAGATGTTTATGAGGACCTCGATTATGCATTGTGTCGTCTACCAGTTTGGGAATATAGAGAAACTAAACTAATAAAGAAACTTTCTAAAGAAAAAAAAAATTTAAAACTGATTTGATAATAAAGATGCTCTCTTGGGATGAGGCCTAAGAGGAATGAGGTCACCTTCTGGGGACCTCATTCTGCAATTTGCAGCAACATATTTTCAAGCCTCACTATATGCCAGTTTATCTAATCAGCTACCATCTAAAATAGGTTAAAACCTGACTATTATTGGTTCATTGTCCATTGTAGTCTATATGTACTTCCAAGCTGGGGAAACAATGAACATTTGTGACTTTTGACTACTTTTTTGTCAGATAACTATCAACATTTCTTTAAACATATCATAAACCACAATACAAAATGGGCTCGTATTTATTAGCATGCTTCTTAGGAGATAGCAATTTGTTCCAATGGGTCCAGCTGGTCAAACAGTAATGGAAACAAGGAATTTAAAGATTGGATCTCTCTCCTTGGAAAACAATTAAACAACAACAGACTTTTTTATGAAACTTTTTATGACTGGATTTCCTTGTACTGAGAGTTAGATATCATAACCTAATAATGTCATGTACAGTAATGCCCTAAATAATCGACCCCTTAACCACATCAGAATTATGGGTAACTTTTCAGGATTTAGTCAGAAATATGGCTTGTTGCCATTCATCGGAAAGCTCTCAGTGATTCTGCTGTGGTTAATGGGTCGATTATTTAGGGCATTACTGTAACCCATCTATTCATGAAAATTTCCTTTATGACTGCATTACCTGCCAGCCTTATGCTCAGACATGTTTATCTCTAGCATGCCAATTTTGGAATATTGATCTTATTATTTAGGTGCTCTGGCTCAAATTCGGAAGACTTTTAATAAATAAAAATGTTCTAGTTTTGCTCATATTATTACCAAATAATATCATGTGGGAACAGCATAACAAAACTTTAACATATCAGTTGAACTATGAAATAACTGCTGTACATCAAGAAAGAAATTGTCTGTTACAACTTCGTATTCCTGACAAAAGCATCATCATGTGAAGTTAATGACACCATGATGATGTCAACATCCGCTGGTTCGCTGTTATTACATGAGATGTCATCACATCTATTTAAAACTTTGAGTGAAAATCATGACTGTTTCTTGCCAGATGAACCATTATGATGTGGTCAGTAAAACCATGTGGTTTCTTCATGTCCACACTAATTTAATTGAAGGAGACGTGTTGTGAGTTAAGCTTTAGACAGTCAAATGGAGATTAATTACCCCAGACTGGAGGTTTTCCTCTCGTTAAACCTCTGTTTATTGAGCAAACTAAAATTAAGGTGAGAATTAGTTATCTCGAGACCTGCATTTATAAAACATTGGAACGACCTGTTTTTCGTTTGCGGAATTTTCATTTTAGATAACCTCAAGGCGAACTGTGCGGTCGTTCGCCTCAAATTTGCATGCCTGTTTATAGCAATATATATACTTACCTGCTCAACGTATATGCAATAGCTCAGTTGGGGTTAACGCACTATCCGAAAAGAGTTTAGAGTTACCTCCCACACTCTCCCACAATCCTCTACCGAGCTCTTCAGTTTAGTAAGGATATTACAAGTACGTTTAAACAGAAATACGTAACCTGTATGCGGGGAGGATGGGTGGGTAATAGCAGGTAAGTATAGATATCTAATAAACAGAGGTTTAACAAGAGAAAAACCTCCAGTTTATAGCAATATCTATACTTACCTGCTCAACGTATATGCAATAAACAGAATTTGTATAATTATCACAAGGTGGTGGGAAAGGTTACAGAAAGAACAACACTCACCCTAAATAGGAGATGCTTTTGTCTGTTTCCCGACATTAGCCATCTCTAGAATAGCAGATCTGGCAAAGACCCCGTTCATCCCTGTGATATTCTTCAGGTAGAATGTGGTGAATGTTGATTCAGAGCGCCAATGCGCTGATTTTAAGATATCCACTGCAGAGGCTCCATTGAAACAAGGTCCAAGATGTTGACAATCTACGTGTATCATGTGCTCTGACCAACTCCAATGAATCCTGCGTCTCCTTATCATAAATAAATTTGATGAGACTGACTAACCAGCGCGCTATGGAACTTTTAGCTGCCGCTCTTGTGAGACCCTGTTGATGGCAGGGTTTCCGCTATACCGGCAGGGGGTCCCCTTGACAGCCCCGTTCCCCTCACCAAGTTTTCCCCTCCTGCCATACCCCAGGACATACTGCATGTCTATAAAGGTATAAATATGTTTAAAACTTCTGAATTTTGTTGGAATAGTACTAAGGAATTTTAAAAGGTGAATTTATTTTATATCTTGTGAGTGTACACACTCTAAACGCGTTGTTATACAGAAAATTGAAACAGGAAGTGATCGGAACTGACATCGCTAGAAGCTATGCCTTTGAGGCTGGTTAGTTACGTTGCGGTTAGTACCCGGTTATGTTATGCAAAAATAGCAGTATTTTAATCCTACCTGTCATGTTTTATACCGCAAAATATACTGTTCACTTTGTAATAGAGTGAGAGAGAAATGTGGAAGTAGCCGCACCGGGCATCAAGGCATCTTGCCACTGCCCACAAAGAATACTCATCGGCCAGATATGTAATCAGCCTTCTATATTTACACTGCAGCTGCTAAAATATATTCCGATTACGTTATGCATCCGAAATATCTGCTGGGTCTTCCACAGTGAGTCTTTTAACATTAACGAGCACGTTTAACTCGGGATCCAAATTACTGGTGTTCTGTACTTCGTAAATTAATTTATATCTAATAAATTTACTAGTTTTAAAGTTACAGGTACATGTATAAGGTTTGATAGCTTGGCACTTGGGCAGAAATGGAACAAAACAATCTGCCATTTCTACTCTCACACGATTCTATTGGCCGATATAACGAAAGTAGTTCAACCAGTGCTAAAACAGGCTACTTTTACCTGGATTTTTCCCCTTGACGGCTACCGGCCCCATTCCCCTACCCCCTAGCGGAAACCCTGGATGGGTTATGAACAATTGTTCGATTTCAAGCCGAGTATTTGACGTTCTGCGAAGATAAGTCTTGAGTTCTCGACAAGGATACAATAATAAGTCCTGTGGGTCTGATGCCAAATTTTTTAAATATGGAATGAATATGGGATTCCGCGAACAACCCAACTTTTGAGTCTTTGACAAGAAGTTCAATTGTGGAAGAAGCCATATACCTGTTCCCTCCATGCGAATGCATGATTTAGCAACTGAAAGAGCATGAATCTCAGAAACGCGAGATTGCTGAGGCAACAGCCAAAAGAAAGACAGTCTTCCATGTGAGGAACTTAAGCTCCACAGAATCTAAAGGTTCAAAAGGCGTCTCACAGAGAGCTAATAAAACCTTTGGCAAATCCCAATTTGGTAATAAAGACTGTTGAACCAGATTAGCATTGAAAATACCATTTATAAGATCAGATAAACTCTTGTCTGTACTAATAGTTAGTCCATTCAAACCCCGATTTACTGTGGCTATGGCTGATCTGTAGCCTGCGACAGTGCCTGCTTTGCATTTACGAACTGTATGCAAATATACGAAAAAATCTTATATTTGTGAAACAGTGGCAGAATTGGGACAGATATGTTGTCTGTTACAGCACTTCCTGTATATGACCAATCAAGATTGATATACTTTATTGGTGGATTGTCTCCCGTCGCTTAAGAGATGAATTTCTTAGCTTTTGTCGAAAAGCGTGAATCATCTCTTGATTCCCGGTTATTTTCCATGCAGTCAATTGGAGACTTCCGGGGTTGGGATGAACGACCTGACCTCGAAATTGTGTCAAGAGGTCTGGAAGAACCGGTATTTCCTGTGGAAAGTCCACTGGTATTACTAGATGAAGTGGAAACCAATTCTGATGAGGAGCATATTTATGGTGCTATGAGTATTAACACACAATTTTCTTTCCCCACTTTTCTCAGTACATTGGGAATAAGAATCGGAGGTAGAAAGGCGTAAGCGTACAGCCCCCTCCAACTGATGCTCAATGCATCTACTTCTCAAGCCCTCTGATCTGGGAATGGTGAACAGAATATTGGTAGCTGAGCATTCTGAAACGTGGCAAACAGATCGATCAACGGAGGAGTATAGATATTGAAAATCAACTGAACTACCCGTGGTGCTAAGCTCCATTCGGTGAGAAGAATACGAGCTTTCCGGCTGAAATCGTCGGCTAGCACGTTCCGTTTCCCTGGAATGTGAGCCGCCCGAAGAAGAATGCGGCGTTGTCGTGCCCACTGTAATATCTGCCATATCAACGTACATAGTTCTGGAGACTTCGTCCCCCCTCTTTGTTGATATAAGTTACAACTGTGGAATTGTCGCAGCGAATAAGCACAGATTGGCCTTGTATGGATGTCTCGAACCGAGACAATGCCAATTGAACTGCTTTCAATTCGACGAAATTGATATGCATAGGTTGACACTGAGGTGACCATGTGCCTGATATTTGTTGATCTGCCATGTGTGATCCCCGTCCGAGTTGAGAGGAGTCTGTCCAAATGGAAATGGGAGACTGTTGCTGAAGGGGAACCCCTAGGTGTAAATTATTTAGAGTTCTCCACCAAACTAGGTGATGTTGAAACTGAGGTAATAGTTGTATCTTTGATTCTAGAACATCCTTCGATGGGCTCCATCGGTGTAGCAGATAGAACTGAAGAGGCCGCATATGAAGTCGAGCCCATGGGACTAAATCGATGCAAGCCGACATCAGACCTAGAATACGAAGAAACTGATGTGCTGGTATCTCTTGACCGTGAGACACATGATCGAGCTCTGTCATACGATGAGTGCATCGCGCTAGTGAAGGGAACACTAACCCTTGGCGTAGATTGAATTCTGCGCCCAGATAAACAAACTGTTGAGAAGGAATAAGATGAGACTTAATAAAAATTGGCTTGATTGACTACAAGACCGAGCGATTGTAAGAGTGACTGCATGAGTACTATTTGTTGTTGAAGCAGAGACACCTCTTTGTTCATTAGAATCCAGTCATCCAAGTACATCATTATCTGCATGCCTTGGAGGTGGAGATGACTTGCAATCTCTGACATTACTTTGGTAAAAACCAGTGGAGCAATGGCTAATCCGAAACACATTGTCTTGAATTGCAGATGTCGACCTGCTATACAAAACCGTAGGAACCGGCGATGTGCCGGAAACATAGCTACATGCAGATATGCATCCGCTAAATCCCAAGTGACCGCCCAATGGCCCTGTTCTAAGGCTGTAATGACCATTCTTAAAGTGGTCATTTTGAAATGAGGAACCTTGAGAAACGAGTTTAAGCCTCGAAGGTTGAGAATGGGTCGGTAACCTCCGCCCTTTTTGGTCACTACGAAGAATGTCTTGTAAACACCCTGACCTACTTGGTCGGGAGGCACATCTTCGATAGCATTTTTTGCTAATAAGCTTGCGACCTCGTATAAAATACATTTTGAAACAATGCCACTGGGAAGGGGTGTAACCTTCACGCCTGTGTCCAGTGGGTAAGAACTGAAGGTCAGTCTGAGTCCCTCTCTGACTGTTTTCAAAACCCAAAGATTGTTTGTGATATTGGCCCAGGCGTCTGCAAAGCAACTGAGACGAGCCCCTACCTGGGGATAAAACATCTGTCCTGCATTCAGGAGATTTATCTCCGGGCCGCATTGAAGCCGACCCTCTGAAAAACATGAGGTTTGGAGGAATCTGACCGGTTCAAACTACTACGATTTGGATGACCCGGAAAGGGCTTACCAAATCTTTGACCAGATGAAGACTTTGCGCTTTTGAAACGCTTGGTACCCGAATCCTGTCCCGACATCTGCTGATTTGGAAAGTCCAAATGTGAGAGTGGGCGCTTTAAAGGATAGGTTGACGTGGAAGCCTCAGATTTGAGGTGTTGAGTCTCCTTAAACGTCTCGCAAATTCTCAGCACTATTGTGTAGTATCTCAAAGTACTTTCCTTGGAATAATTGATTACCCAAGGCTGATTGTTTGAGCAAATTATTTTCTGTGGATTTGTGTTTCAAACCCAATTCATTCAAGTGTAACTGCCGACGGGCTTTCACTGTTTCAAGAATCATACGATATGTAACGTCAGCCATCGAATGAAAGACCGACATGAGAGCCTGCAAGGCATCCGTACAGTCCTCAGGCTGCTCATCAGCATTCATGATACTGTCCATGTAAGAGGTTATAATTGAACCATATGACACTTCCCTCAGAAGCAATCGTGCTTCCTGGTCTAACTTGCGAACAGCTTTGTTATCTAAAGCTAGCTGTTTATTCCAGAAAGTCTTGGCCATTCTGTCTCGAGATTTCATGCTTTCCTCAACTTCTTCCTCGCAGCGAGGAGACACCCCATATTTTGCAAATTGATCATCAGGTATGCGAAAACGAGCATCGTCTGCAGCCCTATAGGAACTGACTCAACCTTTCTTGGACATATCAAGATCCAAATTATGTAAAATCTGAAGAATGAAGCCCTCTAAGGGTAACTTGACCTGTCCAGACCGAACTTTCTGCCCTGAAGAAAGGAAACGATATGGTACAAAAGATTGAAATACCTCTTGGTCATCATTCAGAGACACAGGAATATTCAACTCATGAGCGACCTTGCCCACAAAGTCTTGCCATTGAACCTCCATAGGTTCCATCCTATGTTGATTAGGTATAAAACTTGAGCCAGCACTGGAATGCCGCGAGTGCTGTGAAACTGACATGTGTTCCTCAAGTAAAAAGAGACAGTCTTCCGAATCTGGGTTAACCCGACGGGAAACTTCTGGTAATACGAGAGAGGGAGAATTGGTCTCACCTTCCTCCAGTTCTGAATCGGAACCTGACTGAGTTTTCTGTGAAATAAATTTCGAAAATCTCTTTCTTTAAGTTGTGGTCTTACCACGTTCTGCTTCCAGAGCAAGTTGAACTTGTTTGGCCACGAATTCAGCGAAACCCGGCTGAGTTAACTGATTGGAAACAGCGTCAGCGGTCCCCACGAAATTGGGTGACGTAACCGCTGGTAATTTCGACCGTACATCTGCGGAACATTGCGAAGTCGGTACAGACTCTGCAGCATCCGCAGTAGGTATTACCACATTGGCATCGGGATTGACTGAAAGGGATGCCGAGGCCGGCACCCTTGTATCAGATTTATGTCGCGACTCGACCGCCGAAGAAGCATGCTCCCGTGAATGGCGTGATTTCGAAATCATTTTATCTACTTTCTCCCGGGTGTCATTAGTCCATGACTTACATATGTTACACGGAAAAGCTCTGTTACACACTCTATGTCGATAGCACTCGACGTGAGTTTCCATGTTATGCATTATCAAATGACAACGCGAACAATTCTTATACATTTTATCCAGATTGACGTCCATGTTTTATAGCCTTGCTTCCTATCACAAAAGCTATCCGAACTAAACTGAAGAGCTCGGTAGAGGATTGTTGGAGAGCGTGGGAGGTAACTCTAAACTCTTTTCGGACAGTGCGTTAACCCCAACCGAGCTATTGCATAAGTTGAGCAGGTAAGTATATATATTGCTATAAACAGGCATGCAAATTTGAGGCGAACGACCGCACAGTTCGCCTTGAGGTTATCTAAAATGAAAATTCCGCAAACGAAAAACAGGTCGTTCCAATGTTTTATAAATGCAGGTCTCGAGATAACTAATTCTCACCTTAATTTTAGTTTGCTCAATCAAGTCCCAAAATGAGACATTCAAATTTATTTAGGTAGTTCAATGAGTTGCCCATCTGTAGTTAATAATACCTGTTGTAGTGATTATAACAGTTTGTGTAACTCTCCTACTAACCTATGGTATGGGTTACATAAGCACAAACCACACGAACACATAATTTTGAAACCTACAGGCCTGCCCGGCTAATTATGTAGTTTGTTTTTATTGCATTTCTGTCGCCTTTAGGCTTTTTGTGACTACTATTGTATGCAGTTAGCTGCATGCTTGTGTTGAGGATACATTTGTCTTTCAATCTTCACTGAATTTGAGATAAACTGTTTCCCGATCGTGAGGAGCCAGAAATAGGGCTGGATTTTGAGAAACTCCAGCCTAAATCGGGGAATTAAACATGTCTGATAATGCTGTATCTGATAGACAATATAGTAAATATACAGAGTATAGCACTACTTGTTTCGGGGTGATTTTGGTATAAGCTAACTGTTGTGTAACATTAAAAGGACCTGTCACCCTCAGTATTGTCAGTCAGGTAAATGTCGCTTACTGTCTGTTACATTTAAATATGCTCTATCTATTCCCGGTAACACTCCCAACAACAAAAACACTTTTTTCTAAAACATATGTGCATTATTATCTCTATAAAACATAGGAGAAACATCTGGTACTGTGATTGGCTTTAATTGCGTCGGCCTCAATTTTCGTGGTTTCTTATAAAAAGGCTATTTCGTGGGGACGTGAATTCATGGATCAGGTATCATATTTAACCACATCAACAGACCTACTATAGCAGGTATATGACATCTTTGTGAGTAGACATTATTGAGATATCGGGCCCCCAGATATCCAGCTCCGAAAGGGCATGACGCAATCAGTGTACTAATAGCTATCGGCTTCATTTTACATGATGTAACCTGGTGAAACCATTAGCCTTTATCAAGAGATCAATTCATTGAGCATAGTTTATACAAACTATTATAGCAGGGATCAGACAATGTTGTATATAAACAATTATGAATAGGCCACTAACAAATGAACAGTGATGTCTCTCATTTCATGGCTAAAATGTGGAAAAGTCGAAACTCGATCTGTGCAAACTGCTGGTCAATTACTCCGTTGGAATTTGATTTCATGGTTGGGTCGAACAACAAAATTAACGAATAATGAACCCCCACAACTAAAAAAGATTTTGTAGTATCACAATTTTTATTTTATACATCTGAATCAATACAAAAAGTTCAGGGAAGAGATAGAGCATCTTTAAATATAAATTAAAAATACCTCTATTAATGTTGCAGCATTTTCTGATTGAACCATCCCTACGAGACCCTGAGACATTGGTCGAGTCTGTAACTTGGATGCTTTGGCCCATCCTTCCTTCTGGGCTTCATCTAGAATCCATATCTGAGCCTAATGGATAAAAAACTAAGTTCATCATAGATAATATAACACATATAGATTCTGCCCAAATAATCTTATTTAAAGTTATTGTAAAACTGATCAGATAATACCTACATGCTGTAAGAAGCAGGAAGTTTTCCTGACCTTTCTTCCTGCCACATGCGATATGAAATTTACGTTTTCTACAGGTTATCTCTGATTTTCGCCTGTGCATATCCTTATATGTGGGATTATAACATGTCTTTGAGGAAAGCAGATGATCTCATTCAATATCAATATTTTTCTAATCTATAACTCTGAAACTGTCCCATAGTAGGCCGTATCTTGTTGACTCCAAGTTGTGTAACACTGGTTTCAGACACAGTTTAGGTGTTTCACAATATTTATTGAATCCAGAAAATGGTTCATGAATATATACATGTATACCACAATAACAATTTCTAAGAACAAGGTACATGTAGTTAGAGATTTCGCCTAGAAGTCACTTGTGGGGCTATTCGGTCCCTACAAGAAATGTATCCGACCAAAAAGCGCCCATCTTATCCGACATATCGTTTTTATTCCACATTCTGCTTCTATGTCAAATGACCTGATGTACTCTGCGATATACTTCTTGAACCAGTAGACAGCCTCTGTGCCCCACGTGATTCTATATTGATTGGCCATACTGGCGATATTGATTTGGTTGTAAATTGTCCAAATTCATTATTCTTTAACAGACTTCCACTCACTATAGTACAAAACCAATATAACCTTATTGAGAATTTTTAAATTGAAAATTTTCGTGTGTCCACCAAAACTGGACATTTTATAATTTCACCCAATTAATTTCTTCTCATTTTAGGATTTAAATGATAATGATTGGCAACAGTTTATATAAAATCCCAGCAAACTGTAAATTGATCTGGAACTATCCAACTCAAACTGAGAAATATTATTCTACATTCCATTCCAAATAGGAGCCTGAAGAGTAACGGTAAACCTTGACACCTGTCATACAGTAATGCCCTAAATAATCGACTCCTTAACCACAGCAGAATTATGGGTAATTTTTCAGGATTTAGTCGGAAATATGGCTTGTTGCCATTCATCGGAAAGCTCTCACAGAGCTTTCTGATGAATGGCAACAAACCATATTTCCGACTAAATCCTGAAAAATTGCCCATAATTCTGCTGTGGTTAAGGAGTTGATTATTTAGGGCATTAATGTAGGTGACAAGTATCAAAAGAATCTCAGTCAGTGACAGGTGGACTAGTGGTATATATCACATGAAACCCCTATTATTCATCAAATGAAAGTGTCAATGACACTGTAGCTCAACTTGGAGAGGGGATATTTTAGGGACCTGCAAATATTCAATTCGATGTCAATATCGGGCACCAGATTCGAGATCGACACCGAATCGGTCCGCTGATTCGGATATTTTCGAATCGGTGTTACTTTGGTGTAGTCTCGTTTTTTGCGTCTAGATAAACCATGCAAATGACCTGAACTCACAAAAATTGAAGCACAAGGTTGCCAAGTTAGCCAACATAGGTAATTTTGAATGTATGCCATTCAGAATAAACGTGCATTATGCAAATTATGTGCTTCGATCGCAAGCCGCGACGATGATCAATTGCCACATATATTTGTAATCTCTATGGAGACTATGTAAATTGTCTACACGGTGCGTGATTACTTTATGTTTAGAACTTCAGATATCCAATTCAGATTATGAGCGAGATAACATAGATTGGAATGAACAGAAACCTTAGAACAATCGGTCTATTACGTTCTTTAATGGACCTCATCATGTGCGACCAGTTATCTGCGACAATGCCGGCAGAGTTCCTATAAATTTCCTACTTTCAGTTTCTGTTTCCCGGGAAATCGAGCGCGTTGCACCAAGTCTTGATCCGTTTAATCTTGTTGATAACATTAACACTTGTAATTTATGTCTGTATTCTGGGACCCCCTCCGTGAAGACAACTACTGCGAATATGTGATGTCGGTGTTTGATCTATTGTGGGGTGAACAGTTTAACAGATAACTACCATTGGTATCGGACTACAACAATTATATAGCTGTAACGGTGTACTCATGTCCAAGTGTGTCAAATCTTTATTATCTTTATTAAATAATGTAGACAAGTGACTTCCATTCCATGGGGTTGGTGATACGTTGATTGAACTACATGTCTTTAAGTATCTTACTGTCACTTCTTGTGTTATGTTCGCCATGACACAGCTAGATTGAAATTCAAAGCAACATATCCCAAACCCTCCATGAGACTGAGAGTGACTTGCCTATGTCATGATTTTCCTTAAAAAAAATACAAGTTCCAACTGATGTTTAAGGAGATTAACATTTTTATATAGTAGCTAGTGAATTTTGCAGTTTTTTGTAATGAGACACTGAATTACACACTGGTAAACAATGTCAATCACTAGCTGATTTGATTCGAGATTCAATTCGATGTCGATATCAGGAAGGAGATTCGATTCGATGCAAAATCCCCGATTCACAGATCCCTAAGATATTTTCATGTGTTACAGTCAATGGAGCACTTAGAAATGTGGAAAGTTGAAATGTCTAAGTAATACTAGATATCAACAAGAAGAGAAATATATAAAGTAAAATCCAAGATGGCCACTGACGGCCACGTTTTCCAATGATATTCAAAAACATTTGATAGCTCCCATCTAGTAGATCAATATCAAGATCAATATGAAGTTTGGTGATGATCGGATGAGGGAAGAGGACTGTTGGGTGTGCTAATAGTTCCAATCTACACCTCAATATTAGCATCCTTGACAAATTTCATGATGATCAGAGAAACAGTACAGCCTGTAGCCCATGCTAATGGATTGAATTTTGAAATCCAAGATGGCCACCTGTGGCCATGTTTTTTTGCTGGAAGACCCCAAAATGACTCGTACCCTTATATGTGGGATTATAACATGTCTTTGAGGAAAGCAGATGATCTCATTCAAAATCAATATTTTTCTAATCTGTAACTTTGACACTGTCCCATAGTAGGCCTTATCTTGTTGACTCCCAAGTTGTGTAATGCTGGTTTCGGACAGTTTAGGTGTTTCACAATATTTATTGAATCCAAAAAATGGTTCATGAATATAGGGCTGGGCGATATTGGCCCCAAAAAATATCGCGATATTATGGCGACAACATCGCGATACACAATATTATCGCGATATTATTTTGGTATATTACAATTGGTAAGTACAATGTACAATATATGCAATATTTCATGAATAAAGTTTGCACAATACATCCCTACGTTTTATTTTCGATGTGTGGGTCATGAGAGGTCGAGTAAATGTGTATTGAACAATTATCAGTAACATCACAGTATACATGTATATAATGACCACTCGTCTGCAACAATTGACAGTTTGCCGACGGAGAAATAATAACTTTGAAACAAAGGGATATAATCATATAACACGGCCCACGTGTGTTTTCACATACATTTTTTAGAGCTATATCCCTTTGACCATAGCACTCAACACCATGCACACATTAAGCACCGCATTCGGTTTCAAATTGCCATTTTATTAATTCGTGAGGAATTGATTGTTTGTGAGACTATTTATCAGTGGTAATTGGTAGTTGGTAGCACCGTGGGACTTCAATGTCCATATACGGCAGCCTTGGGAATTAGCGTCGACAATGCCACAATGGGCAGTGCCGAGGCAAAAGCCGACGTGAAATGAATTTGCGTCGGCATTTTTTTAGCTGAGGAAAATAAATATAGACAATCAAGTTAAATTAGTTTGTGAATTTGACATTTGTTGAAGCGATAGCAATGCCGTGATCCGTACGGCACATGTCCACAAAATCATTTTACTCGCAATTTGCACAGACGATCAGCTAGACTAAGTGTGGTCAATATAAAATCTGACATCATAATCCGTCTCCAAGCAACCGGTTACGGTTGATAGAGCAAGCTGCACCAACTTGAAAGGAGGTCATTGTGCCAGTCGCATGCGCACGACATGCCAATCTCACAGTGTAGCCAACTGATGCTACTAGTATCTCTTTGATGTTTCCGACGAAGCATATCCAACTTGACAAGCACGTGCTCCGATTTTTTAAAACGTTTTCGACTGTGTATTTCCGGGAAGTTTGGGACTATTATACTTACTCTAACTTAGCTGTTTGTTGGGACCATATGATGGGTTTCAACCTACATGGAGAATATTACAACTTGGGACGGTATTACGATATTTTTATTTCAGACGATATTATTGACAATATCAAAATTAAAACCGGGTATACCCGATATATCGTCATACCGCCCAGCACTACATGAATATATGCATGTATACCACAACAACAATTTCTAAGAACAAGGTAGTTAGAGATTTCACCTGGAAGTCAGTTGTGGGGCTATTCGGTCCCCTTCAAGAAACATATCCGACCAAAAAGTTTTTAATCCACATTCTGCTTCTATGTAAAATGACCTGATGTACATGTACTCTGCGATATATTGCTTGAACCAGTAGACAGCCTGTGTGTCACACTTGAGGCTATATTGATTGGCCATACTGGTGATATTGATTTGGTTGTAAATTGTCCAAATTCATTATTCTTTAACAGACTTCCACGCTTTTTTTAGTATTAAAGACAATAGATCTGGTCAGGTGAATATACATACATACCTGATCATAATCATTATTGAATTTTTCGAGAGCTTTTTTGCATTGGATAAGCGATATTCCTGTTGATTTTCGTAATTTACTCAATAGAGACTTGCTGACTGTTGAACTGTATCTTAGACATATCTGTGCCGAGCAATGCCATGCTCTAATTAGTACTGGACCTGAAATGTTTGAAAAATAATGCATCTATTAACTATGTTTTTGTAAAAAATAATCCCAGTCCATAAAATAGAATAGCAATTTGGTACACAAATAGTAAACATATATAATCAATTGAAAATAATGCTAAGAAATAAGGCCAACAAACTGGCTCTATTCTGGACATCACCCATTAGGAGTAATTTATAGTGCTGAAACGGATATCCGGATATCAGGTTGCCAACCGCCTAGCGTCGGCAACCGGTTGAATAACGATCAACCGGTTAACCGCTATGTATTACACACATGCAATGCCACTGATAAAAACTAACGTATTCAGGTCCTTATTATTTTCTTTCAATATACCGATAATATATATATAAAATGTCCATTGGGCGCATATAATCTAATATTCGGCCGCCAATCGTTATTTTTATAACAATTAAAAAATGTTCCGAAGTTAGCCGAAGATTTTGTTGTAGACGAAGTCACGTGATCATCAGCCCGATCGCGTGATTGTCACATGTAAACAGAAGCATAGCATGTGATCGATCACGTGGTAACTCATTGACAACGCATAGATACGCGACGGTGGTATTTTAAGTTTGCTTGTAGTCGATCGCGGCCTTTGAAGATTGTCGCGTTATCACACTGCGAATGCAAAACTTCGCCGAAAACATCGCCTTTCTCGTAATTAAATGTCTTTATCGAGTTATTATTACTATTATTATATGTATCGCGATGTGTTGTTACTATAAAGCCATGCCCATATATTATTCAGTTTTGCGCGCATTTATCTATATAAACGCGTGCTCGTGTTTATATATATTTTTTCGTTACCGGAATAGTCCAAGTTATATTATATATGCATATCAAGATTGCATATATACGCGAAGACTTGCACAGTTATTAGGCAATTATCATCTCGTAAACATTCCAATTTCCAGATGCCATTAGTCGTGTGTCAATAAAGAGCGTTTCGTTTTAATTTATCGTAACGAGGTAAAACAACACAAAATTGGTTTATTGCTGTCGGATTTAATCAATTATAATCAAGTCATTCATTACCAATATGATATGATAAGTTCATTTTTCCTTGGTTATGAATCATGTATATATTTGGGCAATATGGTGTTTATATATATTTCGGAATATTGCTTCCCCCACCCCAAAACAATCTAGCCGGCTGTCACTGATGGAAATTCACTGCATCTATACATGGTTATTGGCCTATAAAATTAGCACTCTAGCGATGCGGTCTATTGAATATCCAGGTCATAAATCGACCTCTATGTGTCAATTACGCATAACAATAGGGTTATAAAATATATAAATGTTCGCCGTTGTTTGTTTAAACATCCAATCATATATAACACTTTTTGAAGGAGGGATAATAATCCGGTTTAATATGGAATCACATATTCAAGTGCTCTTTATTCGCAATATATCGTAATAGTGAACGCTCTTTATTGCGTCAAGGTAAAGGGACTCGACTTAGAACAGTTGTTCTAGTGATTGTTTACTGATTACAACAATACAGGTCAATACATGTACATGAACTTCCGATATGCATGCTTTATATATCCTTCCATCATTGTCATAGCAATTTCCGCTTTATTAAACTCTTTTTATTCGTACCATATTAGGAAAACTCTTAACATGGAACGCTCTTTATTGAGCCATGGTGAAGGAAATGGGAACTCGACTTAGAATAGTTGTCATCGTGAATTATTCATCAACATACTCCCCACTTTAACTGCAATTGTATGTATTCGTAACCATGACTGACTCGTCAAATTAAACGCTCTTAATTTGGTATACATGTATGTAATCGGTTTCTGATTTTGCGCAACGGGTTTCCCACAGAAATCCTGCCAAATGTCACGTAAACCAGGGTTTCCGCCAGGGGGAAATAAATGAGTCCGTATTGGAGAAACACATAACGCGACGGGACGACCATGGTTCGTCCTGTCAGGCGAAAATTTTGTTATTTGACACTTAAAAGTAGCCATTTCCTTGCACCTGAGTGTCCCACAAAGCAATCCAAAGCTACATATATTATGCAAGTCGATCATTTCTGTGGGTGCATTAATTCTGTTGATGGTATACAAATAATTAATCATGTAATTACGTACGTATAAGACTGCCGTCTGATTGAATACTCTATAAATAACGAGCTACGAGTTACAGTGTTTACACATTTATAACTAACAATAAGATATAATGAATATAAACACTAAAAGGCATCTACGCATTGACCAATAATACCACGCAAGGAGAATTGAATAAATTATTTTTTAGAATTTCAGGTAGCGTCCGTGGAAATTAAACTGACAGGATTATGTACATGTATTCTGTCAATCGTAAAACTCTTTGTGCGCTGTGACGTCATACTGCAGGGTTTGTCTGGAGTATATTTTTATAGCGGCGAAATACGAATGGTAGCGAAGTCTTTCACTCGGAACGCGTAGCTTGTTCAATAGTCTGTATAGGCCAACAACTGACGATTGACCGCAGCTATAGAAACGTTTTGTAAAATATAATTGAGTTTCGGCTGGAAATGTGAACATGTGCGTCGTTGATTGTGCTTGGGGACCCAGGCGGGACAACGAAACTATTATTGACTGTACTTTGACTTTATCTCCATATTGGGGGGGGGGGGGGAGGGTATGTGTTTGTGTTTATCCTCCATGCGTGTAATATGGCTCAAATGAATGGTGTTGTCACTATGAATTCGCGCTATAAAGACAGGACAGGTTCCGTATTATTGTGAAATAAATCACTTTGGGATTTTGTTGAGTATGCATGGCAATATACGCATAATAATCAACACACGTAGAGAATCACATGTTTTTTTCAGGAACTTCACTGACATCGAACTCAAAACAAATGATAATACAGCAATAAGATAAATGATCAACATTGAGTAGTTTCATCCACGAAAATCCCGTGCATAAAAATGTCCCGACTCAGCAATTGGGTGTTCTTTGATCCAATTATGTAATTGTACGATAGGACGGGGTCTTCGAGTCTGAGTAGTTTCATCCATGGAATCCCGTGCACAAAAACATCCATACTCAACAGTCCGGCATTCTTTGATGTTACAGCGACATGTATTACGGTACATGCCTGAATCAAACAGATCATCTGCGAGGGGAATGGGTCCGTGTGACGGACCCGCAGCCGGCCTGGCGGAAACCCTGCGTAAACGAACATCGTTTGGAAATGAATACAGCATATGCCTAACTGAGAGTCACTAGAATGAATGAATGATTGTAAATACGGGACACTCGGGGCATATATACGGAAAATTAAAACAACATCGCGAACACGCACCCGAATAAAGTTCACATGCCGGCTCGTGTTTGTATAAGCTTTATACGAAAGTGTTATCTACCCCGCTCAATCGTCCCTCTATATTTTTTGTCAAAACAATACCGTAACTTTCCAAAGAGCACTTAAGACAAATCACAAGTGAAGATAACTCACCGACAATTCACCATGTGTACACAATGCTATTGATATGCCCCGCAGTAATTCCATTACACTCACGCGCTGATGTCGATTCCGGATTTTCCATCGCCATATAGGTAGACATAATTAACTCCGACTCCGATTCCCTGTTTTTAATTAGTTTACCTCGCTTGACGTCATGCAAGGTTTTGCGACGGAGATAGCCGACAAGCGGTGGTGGTATTATTTATTTATTTCTCGGCTTATTTATTACGAGATTTTTATGGGACTTGGATCATTGTGATCACAATAGGGGTGGCTTTCCGATAGAGTTTTTTTGTTTCATGAGGATAGTAATCCTTTAATCGGCATAGACTGATAACAGTAGCTTTTAAACACGGGTACTTTACCAATTTTGCTACAAACATTATCACTCAGGGGGTATACATTCGAAATTACGCATATTAAAATTCAAAATCTGGTGCCAGATCAAGTCTTCCATGAATGGCAGATTACATAGTCTGGCATTAGCCGGTAAACATCAAAGATGCATGACGTCATCTTTGATGTTCCGATGTCTGGTAAAACATGTGCACTGAAGCCACTCGGTCATCGGCAAAGATCAATACAATCGTTTTCACTGCAGTATACCGCGTGGTCATTTGACATCTACTCTCCGACTGACTACTTGTAGATAGTATCATGGATACCCAAGAAATTAATAAATCAGATGTCTGGGCACATTTCAAAGAGAAATTGGCAGAATGCAAACTCTGAGAACCAACCCTATTTATATACGCTCGGTCTATACTTCTAACATTACTGAGTAATCTCAGTCGATGAAGTTCAAATGAACTCGAATCAAAATGGTGTTCCCCGGCAGTCGGACTTATTTGCATCCTAATGACTAATTCTCAGCATTTGATTGTCTTCTAACAGAAAACAGTGTTTTTAGCAGGTTTTCAGCTGTTTTTTTTTTTTATTTTCATTTGTTAACTACATAAAGTTCACAATCTTCATAATTGTGTTTATCAGTCGTCAGTCATCCTATCTATCTCAAATCGCCAAAGAACACCCAGCGGTTAGAATACCTGAGTCAAATGACTTAATAATCGGCCAGTCCCGCAATCGCTATAATGGCAATACAAAACTGTCGATATTTGCATGTATGAACATGTATATAGTTCACACAATATTCTTCCCAAAATGAGAACGATAACAAGTCAGGTAGCAGTCGCAACTGCAGTACAAATAGGTTAGGTCAAGCATGACACATCTATTTATAAACACTGCGAGTTTTAGTTCACTGTGTCATCTGCCAAGTTGTCAACACGTGGCTTTGTGACGTTCGTGTTTGGTGATTTACATTCGTTTAACACAAGCTCTGTCTGTGTAAACATTACGCGAGTTTGCCATACAGTTAATAAATAAAATTATGCTGATATATTGGTACAAATTATAGTATAAATAATCAGTATAAAGTCATAGGTTGAACATAGCGGATAACTGATTATGATCCGGTTACACGTCGCGGTTAACCGGCTACAAAAATAGGTCAACCGTTTCAGCACTAGTTATTTACCCAGAAAACTTCAAAGAGCAATTAGCAGATCATCACAGATGCTGGAACATGCATATAACTAACTAACATTCCTGCCATCTTGTAGCATCACAAGCAGAGAAGTCTACACAAGAGGACAGCACATGAGAGATCCACAAATGAGTTTGTTAAAGGCCCACTTAATTTTCGAACCCCCAGATTACATTATATAAAATATATGCCATATTATATACCATTTGAAAGAGGAAGCTCCAAAACATTGTATTATCAACTTATCTGGTGTAATAAACTGTGGACATGCTGTTTTTGTTGAATTGCCAACGCGTTTTGTCATCCAGATTTCAGTAAAAAGCAGTATTATTTTCAATGCAAGGGGGAATAACTCTATATATTAAAGATAGAGTTCTTCCCCTTCCATTGAAAAAGTTTGAAGTTTGTTGCATTCTGGGATCCAAAGGAGGGAAAGTCATATTCTATGATTTCAGCAGTTTCCTATTTCTTTGTGGCCATCTTCTGAGACACAGATGTTTCAAGTGATGAATTATAGTATATTAATCATATCTTATGGCATAGATTGTTATTAAAACCGTATATCAAGTCACTATAAAAAAAATAATCGGTGACTCAAAAATTAAGTGGGCCCTTTAATCTGCAGAAATCAATCGCATATTTTAATCCAAGTCGCCACTCATTTCCAATAATCAAGCAAATATGTGCAAACTTATTTTCTCCCTAAACTAGCCATGACCCAAACCAAGTAAATCGCAGGCAGACCTTCAGGCAATTGGGAGATTTGTTTTCATGTTATGTTTAGACAATAGAAAAGCCAATGAAAAGAGTGTGGTTTACCCTATTTGTCTCATCTGGAACCTGTGCAGGACTTGTCTGAGAACAATGACAATATTTACAAACCTCAAGTATCATTATATCAATCATAATTTTGTCTATCAGTGCTTCCACCCATGTAATAATACATTTCAATCATTAGTAAATCATTTCAGTGATTTCTTGCAAAATGTCACTTCACAGAATTATCATGTTTTCATTTTTGACAGCGGCCATGTGAAAATGCGCGTGCAGACTTAATATATAATAACAATCAGAAGCGAGAAATGTTTCTGAGACAAATTCGCCCAATGGTATGTTGGCAATTTCCGTGGTTTGTGTCATGGCCAGTTTAGCTAGAAATTAAGTTTGAAAATATTGTTGATAATTGGAAATGAGTGGTGAATTGGATTCAAATAAACGATTGGTTTGTGCAGATTAAAGTGATGTGAAACACTCCAGTGGGGTGATCAAACACAAATGGAGAATAATCTTGATCAATTTAGTTATTTTTACGAATATTAATCCAAATTGACAATGTCCACAGAGTCATTCTTAAATATTAACGAGATGCCGATCACGATCGGCAGATGTTTAACCCATACCTTGGCGATAACGATTGGCTATTTTAATATATCCTTACACCAACCTTTTCACGAGTGCAAAAGTTTCAATAATTGACACTTTACTATTAAGGTCACAAGTGGAATCAGACTTATTGGGCACCTTGCTCACATAAACACAATAGGAACAATGATGTGGCATTCCATTTCAAACTATTAAGTCACTTCAACACAGATATGTCTTATAGAGTGATAAAGCTAATTAAGCTCAATCCATAGTCAGAGAGAAGCACCATAGCAGTTAAAGACAAAATAGTTATTTATTTGCTTATTACACTGGAATGTGAAACATAACATATTATGTTTTTTTTTAATATTGTTATTTTTTTTATTATGTTTTGTGTTAGCTGCATATTAAAAATTCTTGGGATCATTTAGATGGGTCAAAAGAGTTAATAGTTCCGATTCAAAAACTAATCAATACCCGAACAACTATACAAGTGAGGGATGTATAGACCTGGATATAAAATAATTGATAATGATTGGATATAAAATGTTTTTATGCAGAATGTTCAGATAGCTAGAGGTAGTTAGCATATGAGATTGGTCAGATTGAAAATATTAGATTCATTACATTGGATAGCATACTGTATGACTATGGAATGGGGTGGGTTAATTTTCTTCTAAGCTGATCATTGGAAAGATATAATGTATGTAAACAGCGGAATTATAATTGAAGTTATGGTTAATATACTATCAAAACCATTCAATCGATACCAAAATTTAGACAGGTGAAGAATGTGTCATCATTAACATTGATGCAATTATTTATAATTATAGTGATCGAGTGAAAAATATTTAGTTATCACATTGTGTCAACAAGATTGGTGGAGGATGTTAATATTTTTGAGCAAATAAACCAAATGACCCTCACTATGCAGGTTAGGGGTGAGTTATCATAAACTATGCCAAGAACTATAAACATAATCAATGGAAATATTTGAGTCATGAAATTGGATAGAATGGGGTTAATCTTATCCAAACTAATGAACTGATAAACACAAAAACTCTATAAAAAGCATGTCATTGGATTTAGAAACCCATACAATAAGTCAGTCTCTAATGTCATGAACCTGTTTCAACAAAGGGGTTAACTTAATTTTGTACAGAACACAGAATGGACCAGAGAGTCATCAATCATGGTTTTGACAATTTTTTAGAGATGCTAGCCCACTGTGTGTGATAGTCTGAGAGTCAGGAAAGAGATTTTATTAGTGTTGAGAGATTTGTTTGGTCAGTTGTTCTGGTTCAACAAATGAGACTCCATACCGGAGAGAACCCCTATCACTGTGATATGTGTCTTAAAGAGATTTGACTCTGTGAGCCATGGTATTTATCTAATGATAAACAAAATTTCATTTCCAATAATACACTGGCTTTGTAATAAGCTCACAGTGCCTGCAGGCATTAATTAGATTATCAGTTACTTGAATTTTAAATGACCATAACTCTGTTAAAATATACCGGATCAAACTCAAATTTGAACCTAATCTGTATTTTGGGGTGAGGACCATATGTACCAAATTTGGTGCTGATCAGATGAAAAATATTTAAGTCAACACAGCTTGGATGAATTCTATTTAAAAATAAGAGCAGAAAGGGTTAACTAAACGATACCAAAAACCATACAGATAAAGAACGTGCTAAGAAAAACCTGGGTAAGAAATATGAGGCAGATCAGAAGAAATATGTTCAACTTATTACATTGGATAGCATGTGTGTGAAGGATTAATTATTTTCTAAACCGATCAACTAATCGATACCAAAAACTATACAGGTGAGGGGTGTGTCATCATAAACCTACATATCAAATATGAAAACAATCGGACAAAAAATACTTTGGTTACAGCATCGGATAGCTCATGCCTATGTGCGGATGCAAAGTGTTAATAATTTCTAAACCGATCAACCGATCGATACCAAAAACTATACAGGTGAGGAGTGTGTCATCATAAACATGCACATAAAATTTTACCACGATCCGATAAAAAATATTCGAGAAAATGAATCAGATAGCAAGTGTCTACGGACAGACAGACAGACGAACGACGGATGGTTGATCCGGACGTCGGCATTATGTGTACCATACATGGTATGGGTACACATAATAAAAAGCGGTGACTCTCGATGGCGAAATCATTTGCGTTAAGATTATCGGCGATAGGTTAGTCCCGAATCGAGATGTAAATATTTACAATCAAGGGTAGTTCAGATGACATTTTCTATGGAGTGGTATGTTCGATGTTGGAGATTTTCGGCGATGTTAATATAATGATACATTCCCCCAGTTGACATAACACCTGAGTTCTAACGTTAATAACAGTTTTACACACCTGAACAAGTCCATAATATGCCTTTAACATTACATCTGTCAATACATGAAGAAGTTTTGTACAAAATAAATATTGAGTTTGAAATGTGCGGCATATTTTCTCCTGTAGAAAAGTGGCATCCAGGTGCCATTGCTGCACATTAATTTTTTGTTCAGTTGTCTCTTTTCGAAGTTTTGGAACTGTTTATCCTAGAATTTGAAAATATAGCATACTCGATCCATTGGCATTGGAATTATAACAATCGATTCAGACATTAGTGAATTATGGACGTTAATAGGGGTCCTACTAAACAACGAACACAAACGAACATAAACGAACACAGGTCTAAAAATCGGAATAGAAGGGTGAAATTAGGTTTGTGTTTGCATGGGGGGTCCATTCTATGTGTATGTGGTGTTATTTCCAACTTTGGCGACTTATTTTGTGAGTTATTAGCATTATTTTAATGGAAAGCTACTAAACAACGAACACAAACGAACATAACATTGGCCGTACATCACTATAAGGTGTTAGTCAAGGTGTTAATTAACTACCGCTTACTCTACGGCTTATAATCTGTCTCTTTGTTAATTACTGAGTTGTTTTGACTTTGTTTAACTCCCCTCAGTTTTTATCTGGGCTTGGGACCAGAAAATTTCGTAGAAGTCAGCTGGATTTCAGTAATGTCTTATATTTTTTTTTAAATTAAGTAGGCACGGGCTCATTTCGCTGGCGTGATTTATTAGTAAATTTATGCATCTTTGCAACTCACTAATTAATGAAATTAAGATTTCACATGCATGTGAATGATTATGAGAAGTACTGCTAATTATTTTTCAACATGACGCACTTTGATCGAACAAGCATGCATATGTCGCGCAAACTCAGATGTTTTTCTGTAAGCTATAATCACTCGTTTGTCGAGAATCTCAGGCAATGGAGAGTTTAAATTCTGTGAAATTGCATTTGAAAATACTTGCGATTTCAACATTTCTGCTATTGAACAATTTATTTTCGCGTTCCAAACGTTTTGATTTAGTTTCATCCTCCTCGGTTAGAATATATATCACTGCTCTTTCATGCAGTAGAGCTTGCTAATTATTGTCAATCAGTTGAAGTTTGGAATTTGGAATTGTCACTCACAAAATTAAGAAGTCTTCTAACCCGTCTGTCTCGTTGTTCTGCTGTCATGTTTGTCCAAATTTTATGTCTGACTTTCGAAGAAGAAGAAATATCTGATGAGGTAAAATCCCCGCCACCGTGGAGGGCTCCTCGAGTGTCACACAGTTGGTCAGTCACTATTTCAATTAAATTGTCTGTCAAATCATTTGATTATTTTGCCCTCCCAAT
Organism: Siphonodentalium dalli; assembly: GCA_032622095.1. NCBI lineage: Eukaryota > Metazoa > Mollusca > Scaphopoda > Gadilida > Siphonodentaliidae > Siphonodentalium > Siphonodentalium dalli. The sequence goes on from CP136064.1 coordinate 114,109,521, forward strand.
TATTTTCTAATATGTTATTTTTGTTAAGGCTTTCACAATTGTTATTCGTCCAAAATTTCGGAGTTTTTTAATTTTGCTTTCTAGTATTGAAAACTTATATGATCCCAGTGCAGATAAAGAGAATAGGCGCTTCATTTGAATTATATTTCCTTAAAATATTGGGATTTTAAAGCTAATTGTAAACTGAACTGAAATTTGTTTTAAATCCGCCTGACTTCTATGAAGTTTGCTGGCCGCAAGATTAGATAATGGCTGAGGGGAGTTAAACTGAGTCTTATAGTGACTTAAAATTAAATAAAGCCGTAAAGTAAGCGGCAGTTCATTAACACCTTGATTAACGCCTTATAGTGCTATACGGCCAATGTTATGTTCATTGTTTAGTAGCTTTGTATTAAAATAACGCTAATTAATAACTCAAAAAATAAGTCATCAAAGTTGGAAATAATAACACATACACATAGAATGGACATCCACGCACCCACAAACCCAATTTCACCCTTCTATTCAACTTTTTGGACTTGTGTTCGTTTGTGTTCGTTTATGTTCGTTGTTTAGTAGGACCGGTTAATAGTGAGGAGGTATTCGATTATGTGATAGAGCTCCCTCATAACGTATGATATCTATAGCGAATCTTGCATTTTTCAAAGTTTAAATTAAGATATTTTATAATTCATATTTTACTTGTTAATGACAAGCCCCAGTGGTTTTGTTGAGTTTTAGTACATTCAACCACTATTATAGTTAAAGGAATAGGGTGCTGAAAAAACAATAATATTTTCTTTCAATATACCGATAATATATATATATAATGTCCATTGGGCGCATATAATCTAATATTCGGCCGCCATTCGTTATTTTTATAACGATTATAAAAAATTCCGAAGTTAGCCGAAGATTTTGTTGTAGACGAAGTCACGTGATCATCGGCCCGATCACGTGATTGTCACATGTAAACAGAAGCATAGCACGTGATCGATCACGTGGTAACCCATCGACAACGCATAGATACTGCAGTATTTTAAGTTTGCATGTAGTCGATCGCGGCCTTTGAAGATCACACTACGAATGCAAAACTTTGCCGAAAACATCGCCGTTCTCGTAATTAAATGTCTTTATCGTGTTATTATTATGATATGTATCGCGATGTGTTGTTACTATAAAGCCATGCCCGTATATTATTCAGTTTTGCGCGCATTTATTAATATAAACACGTGCTCGTGTTTATATATTTTTTTTCGTTACCGGAATAGTCCAAGTTATATACACAGCTTTGGGCAAGGTACCATAGCTAGCTTTATGCAAAGACTCCCAAACCATATTTTGTCGTATTCTGAGGTAAACAACAGTAGGGGTAAGGTCAAGGCTGTCGTAATTAAGGCCGGTACGCTGAGGGCCAATCGCTGAGGCGAAGAGAAAGGTCAGTGGGGTTCAGCCAATCAGAAAGGGAGTTACAAAAATAGTCTTCACTGGATGACTAAATGAAATATTCCTAATTCGATCTTTTGCGTAGAGAATCTAAAGAGGGAAGTCGTGTTTATATTACGGGAACAAAAATTATTTAACTTAACATTTATTCAACACGTTAGACTTCCCTTATTTTCGAAAACACATAATTTTCTTTTTTCTTCTTGCGGCCCATTCGTTCGTTAACCGGCGTTCAGCGTCCTTTTGACACATCGATAGTTGGACTAATCCATTTATAGAGCGCCATATTTAAAAAATAATTTGCACTCAGTTGCGGTATTTTATTATTTTTTAAATTTTATGGAACTTTTCGAACGTTTTTTTCGGCCGCAAGTGTTTTCCTACGCAAAAGCAATTGCCAGGTCGTTATCTGACCTGTTATATCTCTGTTCATGGCTCCCTTTGAGGGGTTGAAGGTTTTGGTGTGGGGTCATAGTTTTGTTCGGCGTTTGGGGACTGATTTTTTACAACTTCCGCCCCTCACCAATGCCTTCAATTCTTTCAATCTGGACACCAATAAAAAATCGGGGGCTTTTGAGATCAAATTGTTGGGTACAGGTGGGGCGACAGTACAACATTTGCACCAGTCCGTCCTGAGCGAGGTGGCGAGTTTCGCGCCTCACATTGTCATTTTACAGATTGGTGGCAACGAACTCTCGCTACCCGGCTCAGACAGCGTGACTGTGGCAGCCAAAATTCTGACCTTGGCACGGAGGTTGGTACGGGAATTAGGGGTGAAACTGGTATTTATAGGGCAGTTATTTCCACGTGCTAAGCTCAGTCTCAGGGTCAGGTCCAGGCGTAACGGTCGCCCCACTTGGATTACCTCTCCAAAGCCGCCCCATGTATATAATGGACAGATGTCTTATGTGAATCGGTTGCTCCGGAAATTTTGCAGAGCAATGCCGCCTCTGCTACATTCGCAGTTGGCGTTTTGGCCACATTTTGGTCTGGGCAATAAGGCCCTCATGAAGTTGTTACCTGATGGCATCCATTTAAATGAGGCTGGTTTGAAATTGTTCTACCGTAGTGTACGGGGTGCTATTTTGCATGCGGTGGGTCGATTTAACGACCCATCATTTACCCGGTAGGGCCACATATTTGGGCCCTGGCGTTTATTACATATACCACACAGTAGGAACGGGTGGCTGCTCCTTGTAATACTCGGTTGTATACTTACCAAATCAAAAGACATTCAACCATGTTCCGGACTGCCATTCGATAAATCATAACAATATTCCTATATTTCATTCACCATGACACAAGTCCATGGTATTACTGTTCTCGTCAGGGGATATTTGTATGTATCCTTATAACGGGCACAGGTTTGTCGGTCAGTCATCAGCTCCCTCGGCGACATCCGGCGGACAGGAAAAGAGAGTTTCTGTGGGTACGCTGCCTTTGTTTTTTTTGTTTTTTTTTTTGCCGGCCTAATAGCTGGTCTTACAAATTTTCCTCCCTGATACCGGTATGCACCCTCCTTATTCTCCTGAGTTGTCCACGAAGGCAGACGGGCATTTAGAACCGTTCATATTGACGTGTACTTCATATGTAGACTCAGACGAGTGGCTCATTTAGAGGCTTTTAGGGTCCAATAGGACTCATTCGTGTCCAATAGGACATAGGAGTGTCCAATAGGACACGGGAGGGGGCTACATGTGGTATAAGGTTTGTTGTTTGGGAGATACTATTTTTTATATAGATACGGCGCAGTACCTGTTTTACCGAAATTCTCTTCCCCTGACAACATTCCGTCCAGCAGGCAAACAAGTAGCGAGCCCGGCGCGTATAGTCCCGGGGGAGGTGACTAACAGGTGAGATGTCACTAGAGACAATTGGCAGCTCAGTTTGACACTTTATGGTTTATGGGCCAATTCTTATTGCAGAAATGGGTCCCAAACGGTCTGGCCGACATGCACTCACCACAGGCAAGAAACGGCGAACTCGAGTAGAGGATTTGCATGATGATCTGTCAACATTTTTCGAGCCATCAGCGACAGACCGGGTTACAACCCGCACCAGACAGCGTCCGATCTCAACTCAGTCTCCCACTGGCATTACCGGTGCGGCTACAGTGACTACGGTGTCATCGGGACCTCGCACAGAGGCCTCTACTGGTGGTGCTTTACTTCCACCTCCCACTTTTCCGTGGCAGACATGGTACTCGCCGGAGTCCGGACCGAGGGCAGTCAGGAGACCACGCTCTTCGTTGGCCCCTCCAACTACTGTATGTTACGACCCACCTTTGACAGTAGCTGCCATTACCAGTGCCACAGGCGACCATGACTTTTTATCGGCTTACCATCTCGACCCTGGTTCTCCAATTTCACCATCCACAGCTAGGGGACAGCAATGGCAGGCTCTTCCGCTATCCACTGTGCCTCAGTCGAGACAGAGCATGCCCATTTATAGCGTGTCGTCCAACCAGTTATTGGGCAGTCGGCCGATTACTAGCCTCTCACACAGCCCGGCAGCCAGAATGCCACTTTTTTCTTCGGCAGGATTTGGACAGCCTTCCCACAGCCATAGCAGCTCTCAGTTACCAGGTGCGGGCCATTTAAATCTACCGTTATTGTCATCACTAGCTGAACAATTGGTCGCTACGTATGTCAAAGCCGCACATAGTGATCCCAACTCCCAGTACACACCACCCCTGGAACCATGCGCCGAGGTCCTCACATCTCCGTCGATTCCACTCGAAGATCAGGTTCCCCAAAAAATTAAAGAAAAAATCTGGGCGGGGGAATTTATTGACTTCCAGGTGTTGTTGCCATCCAACAATTCTTCACCGGGGTACACCTTAGCCATGGAAGGTTTGCAGACTAACACTCCTGTGTTGGCTTGCCACCCAAAGCCTACCAAAGATATACACAATTTTGATGATTGGGCAATAGCTTTTGAAACTTTCATGGCGGTATATCTGGAAAAGAACGGGGACCCGGCCAACCTTGTGGCCCGGCAGATGTTAAAATATCAATCTAACATACGCACGATAGCGCGCGGTAGGGGTAATTGGGCCCAATACGATAGAGAGTTCCGTAAACTTAAAGAGCGCCATCCCATAAATTGGAGCGACATCCACCAGATGCTGTGGATGGATGCCCGTTTCGACAAACACGCCACTGAAAAACAGCCAGAGGCTACAAAACATAACATTCCATCCAAGCAGAAAGCTACCACAGTTCCTCGTGGTTTCTGCGTAAGGTTCCACACCGGCTTGGTGTGTACTGGGTGCGTTTATAAACACGTTTGCTACAAATGCAATATGGGCTCTCACCCGGCAAATTTCTGTCGTCAGCATTTTCGGAGTGGCAAACGTGGTAAATTCGGGTACGGAACATCTAAACGTTAAGTCACGGCCGCCCTCAAGTAGAGAGCCGGCTCGTGACGGTACTCTCTCTCCACCATTTCCTGGCATTTCTGATTTTGTATGGGATACCTCCACCTGTACACCGATCGATGTTGGCCATTTAAAGATCATTTTGGTCGGTTATGATCGAGGCAAGGCGGAGGCTCTGGTCGAGGGTTTTTCACACGGTTTTTCAATCGGTTTTCATGGCTGTCCGTTGCTCCCATCTACGAAAAACTTGCAGTCCGCATATCAACACCCCGAAGCAGTCACCGCTAAAATACGGCAGGAACTACTCTTAGGCCGCATAGCAGGGCCTTTCTCCTGCCCACCTGTTCCCCATTTCAAAATTTCTCCTCTTGGGGCGGTTCCTAAAAAGACGGCTGGGGAATATCGGATCATTCACCATTTATCACACCCTGAAGGTTTCTCCGTCAACGACGGCATCCCGGCACAGCTCTCTTCGGTCCGATATGCCACCGTGCAAGATGCAATTAAATTAATTCAAAAGGCAGGGGCTCACCCTTATTTGGCTCTCTGTGACATAGCTCAGGCCTACAGGAATTTACCTATTCGACCCGAGGACCAATATCTCCTCGGTTTCCAATGGGATGGCTTTTATTATTACGATAAGGTTCTCCCTTTTGGAGCGGCCAGTAGCGCTCAATTATTCGAGAAATTTAGCTCCGCACTGGAGTGGGTAGCTCGCAATAAGCTGGGTATACACATGGTCCATATGCTTGACGATTTTTGTATTGTCGAATCTACCGAGCTCGCCTGTCGAGAGTCCCTCGAGCGGTTCCTCCAGCTTTGCCAATCGATCGGTTTACCAATGGCTCACGAAAAAACGGTCTTACCAAATAGAATTGTAGTTTTTCTCGGCATCGAGCTAGACACATTTATAATGCAGGCGCGCCTCCCACAAGCAAAACTGGACGATTGCCGCACCCGCATCCACCAGATGCTCAAACGCAAAAAGGCCCGGCTAGTCGAACTTCAGAGCATCATTGGCGTTTTAAATTTCGGCTGCTCCGTAATATTACCGGGCAGACCGTTCTTACGCCGTCTAATTAATCTGACCATCAACATTTCAAAACCCCACCATAGGATCCGGATAACCAAAGAAGCCAAGGCCGACCTTACACTGTGGCTCAACTTTTTAGACGATTACAACGGGTGCACTTTTTTCTTAGAGGAAAAATGGATATCTAGCAATACCCTCCAGCTCGTAACGGATGCTTCAGGGTCCAAGGGTTTCGGTGCCATTTTTGGTAATAAATGGGTGTACGGGCCTTTTGACACGACTAAATCTCACAACATCGCAACCCTCGAGTTTTATCCAATTGTCCTCGCTTTGTCTCTGTGGGGGGCAGAGATGCAAAATAAACGCCTACTCCTATACGTAGACAACCAGGCTGTGGTCGCTGTGATCAACAAACAGTCCACTAAGGATCGATCGATGCTGGCGCTATTACGTCAGCTCGTTTTGACGTCGCTGCATTATAATATACTACTACGGGCTTTCTATATACCCTCCGCACATAACATCCTGGCTGATGCTCTCTCTCGTTTTCAGGTGGACAAATTCAAACGCCTGGCCCCATGGAGCGACCGGCGGCCCACAGTAGTGCCTCTTCATTTAACCCCGCAATACTTGATGCCACAGTAGCGACACTCCTACAGAACTCTCTGGCTCCAAGTTCGACCGCTGCATACACACGGGCTTGGGGCCTTTTTCATACATTTTGCTCCTCGATTAGGGTCATTCCACTGCTACCGATCCCGTTACCGCTGCTTCTACAATTTATAGCTTACCTCTTTCAACTCCAATATGGGGCCAAGTCGGCACGGGCCATCGTATCCGCATTGGCCTTCTACCATAAGGCTCGCAGTTTACAGGATCCTGCAACACACTTTCTTGCGAAAAAAGCACTCGCCGGGTTTTCCCGATTGGCTCCTTTAGCTGATACCCGGCGTCCCATCACCCGAGTGATACTGGCACAACTAGTCGGGGCTCTGGATCACTGCACTATTGGCTATTATAGACAGGCACTGTTTAAATGCATGCTTACGTTCGCCTTTTTCACTTTTGCCAGAATTTCGGAATTATGCGCCACGTCAACAGTTGCGGCTGGCCGTACCCTACAACTGTCCGATCTCAATATCGAACCCCGGGCTGTCACAGTCTCCTTTCGGTTTTTCAAGCACAACCTGGGCAATCAGCCGCACTTTATCCGGTTCTTCCAGCACGCCGAGACTACGATCTGTCCAGTGGCTCGCCTTAATGACTACCTTTCGGTCCGGGGTTCTGCTGCCGGCCCTCTATTTTTAAACGCGTCTGGTACGGCTATCCATCGCAAGGAGTTTGACGTTATGCTCAAGCAAACACTCCGTTTCACCGGGCTCGCAGTCCACTTATACACGGCTCACAGCCTACGTATCGGGGCTGCTTCTGATGCATCTGACCGCGGATGCACCGACTCTCAAATCCGTTCAATGGGCCGGTGGAAATCAGAGGCTTTCAGGAAGTACCTGAGGTCTCATGTCTCCTGACGGGTTAGGCCTCCTGTCGACTTGGTCTGGGTTTCCTCCTTCGCGGCAGTCACTACCTAGCTATTTTTAATTTTCTGACCACGGCAGGAACGGCAAGTAGTCGTTCTTTCTGCCGTTTTCACCCAACAGCGGGTTTTCACGGTGGTTTTTCATTTCACGACCCCCGGTTTTATTTTCAACACTGTGGGTCCGGTGACCTCTTGGGTCCAATTGGGAGCGAGCAAGTAGCTCCTCTCTTTGCTGCAATACGGTTTCCCGAGCGAACAAGTAGTTCCTCGGTGGTGCGCTATGTACCCACCAAATTGGTTTGATGGCGGGCAAGTAGCCCAATTTGTTGATTGCTCATACGATATGATATGTATGATGTTTACGGTCGTCTGAGCAGGTCGCTCTGGTTATTACCGTGATTAGGTTGTATAGCTATAGGGCTATTTTTGTCATATCATCACTTTGTCATTGTGATCATCTTCATTCTTCAGGCGCCTCATCTGATTGATTACATGGGCCTTTTTTCATCGTTGTGAAACTCAGGCGGGGGCCAAGGGGCCCGACCTCGCTTCCCCATTATCAGGTTGGCGAATTCCACTGCCCGGTTTTTCGGCCTGTGGCACCTTACCTGTCTCACTTACAACCCCCATTTTCTTTTTTGGCCTCCGGGTGGGGCACTGCGTATTGTTCAAGTAGTCGCAGTTGTGGCCTGTTATAGCCCTCACCTTTGTTTCTCAATATTACCCGTATAATATAAGTATTTCATTTATAATTTTATACCATTTTGGTTTAATTATTAATGTTATATACATTAATATAAATTAAATATACGGCTCTCAGTGCTCATGCCTGAGAGTCCATTTGAAACGATACACTGTGTTACGGGTTATCTGTTTAACAAACCAAGCGGAACCAAAAAGAAGGAGGTACCGCAATAAGTTCAACCCTTAAGAATAAAAGGGCAATACGGGTAGTACGCAGATAATATACAGAAAACACTTTGATGCGGTACCTTACTGTGGGGTGTCTAAGCATAAATACACAGCTTTGGGCAAGGTACCATAGCTAGCTTTATGCAAAGACTCCCAAACCATATTTTGTCGTATTCTGAGGTAAACAACAGTAGGGGTAAGGTCAAGGCTGTCGTAATTAAGGCCGGTACGCTGAGGGCCAATCGCTGAGGCGAAGAGAAAGGTCAGTGGGGTTCAGCCAATCAGAAAGGGAGTTACAAAAATAGTCTTCACTGGATGACTAAATGAAATATTCCTAATTCGATCTTTTGCGTAGAGAATCTAAAGAGGGAAGTCGTGTTTATATTACGGGAACAAAAATTATTTAACTTAACATTTATTCAACACGTTAGACTTCCCTTATTTTCGAAAACACATAATTTTCTTTTCCCACCCAACCCCCCCCTTGATTTCTGGGCCTGTTATAGCCCTCACCTTTGTTTCTCAATATTACCCGTATAATATAAGTATTTCATTTATAATTTTATACCATTTTGGTTTAATTATTAATGTTATATACATTAATATAAATTAAATATACGGCTCTCAGTGCTCATGCCTGAGAGTCCATTTGAAACGATACACTGTGTTACGGGTTATCTGTTTAACAAACCAAGCGGAACCAAAAAGAAGGAGGTACCGCAATAAGTTCAACCCTTAAGAATAAAAGGGCAATACGGGTAGTACGCAGATAATATACAGAAAACACTTTGATGCGGTACCTTACTGTGGGGTGTCTAAGCATAAATTATATATTATATATTTATATAAAGATTGCATATATATGCGAAGACTTGCACAGTTATTAGGCAATTATCATCTCGTAAACATTCCAATTTCCAGATGACCGTTGTCTTGTGTCAATAAAGAGCGTTTCGTTTTAATTTATCGTAACGCGGTAAAACAAAAAAAATCGGTTTATTGCTGTCGGATTTAATCTTCCCCTACCCCCAAACTATCTTGCCGACTGTCACTGATGAAATCACTGCGTTTATGCGTGGTAATTGGCCTATAAAATTAACACTCTAGCGATGCGGTCTATTGAATATGCAGGTCATAACTCGACCTATATGTGTCAATTACTCATAACAATAGGATTATAAAATATATAAACGTTCGCCGTGGTTCGTTTAAACATCCAATCATATATAACACTTTTTGAAGGAGGGATAATAATCCGGTTTAGTATGTAAGCACATATACAAGCGTTCTTTATTCGCAAAATATCGTAATAGTTAACGCTCTTTATTGCGTCAAGGTAAAGGGACTGGACTTTTTTTCACTGATTACACCAATACAGGTCAATACATGTACACGAACTTCCGATATGTATGCTTTATATATCCTTCCAAGTCATAGCAATTTCCGCTTTATTAAACTCTTTTTATTCGTAGCATATTAGGAAAACTCTTAACATGGAACGCTCTTTATTGAGCCATGGTGAAGGAAATGGGGAATCGACTTAGAATAGTTGTTATCGTGAATTATTCAACGTACTCTCCACTTTAACTGCAATTGTATGTATTCGTAACCATGACTGACTTGTCAAATTAAACGCTCTTTATTTGGTATATGTAATCGGTTTCTGATTTTGCGCAACGGGTTTCCCACAGAAATCCCACCAAATGGCACGTAAACGAACATCGTTTGGAAATGAATACAGCATTATACCTAACTGAGAGTCACTAGACCGGTCACAGCCGAAAACACTGCATTTATATGGCATTGTTACGAATGAATGATTGTAAATACGGGACACTCGGTGCATATATACGGAAAATTAAAACAACACCGTGAACACGCGCCCGAATAGAGTTCACATGCCTGCCTGTGTTTTTATAAGCTTTATTTTTGACACGAAAGTGTTACCTACCCCGCTCAATCGGCCTTCTATAGTTTTTTTTGTCAAAACAATAACTTTCCAAACAGCGCTTAAGACAAATCACAATATCACTCACCGCGCGATGACAATTAACCATGTGTACACAATGCTATTGATATGCCCAGCAGTAATTCCATCACGCTCACGCGCTGATGTTTATTCCGGATTTTCCATCGTCATATAGGTAGACACAATTAACTCCGACTCCGATTCTGTGTTTTTAATTAGTTTACCTCGCTTGACGTCATGCGAGGTTTTGCGACGGAGATAGCCGACAACCGGTGGCGGTATTATTTATTTATTTCTCTGCTTATTTATTACGCGATTTTTATGGGACTTGGATTATTGTGATCACAATAGGGGTGGCTTTCCGATAGAGTTTTGTTGTTTCATGAGCATTGTAATCCTTTAAGGACTTTGCTAACCCAATTTTCCCCAAATTTAATGGAGTCCAAAATAAAGGTTTATGTTCACTTTTATTACTAATCACAGTAACCATACCCATGGATGCTACATTTTAAGAGTATAATTCATGGTAGATTATGTTAGAAATTCAAAATGTGAAATTTATAGAAGTTTTTAAAATTTATGATTTCGAACCCAAAATCAACAAACACAAAAGTCATATCTAAGAAAAAAATATGGGTATGTGTACTGACCACTGTGAAGAATGATGAACAATAAAGATATACTCACATTTCTTCAGTTTTATTAAGATTTTTGGCTTGGAAGCAGTTGTCAACAAATGGTAGCTTTCATTGCTCAGCAAAGCTATTTGGGAACTGAATTTGATGGGTCAAGTTAATGTTCACTCAAGTCTGTTGGGATTCATGGGGATTATGACCAGCCAGTGCTGTACTTTATCCTGACTCAGGATGATTGGTGACCTAGTTTCTGGGCTATGGGGTACACCAGATTGGGGATTAGACAATTCTTTTGTCAAGAGATTCACAACACACCGCTGTCCACAGATATTAACATTTAACTTCCACCTCACTATAAGCGATGTCAGGTAATTAACTTACTCAATGATTTGTAAACAATTGGTTCTTAGTAATTTTATCAAAGAATGCTTGATAAATATGAATATTATTTTATTGTTCATCATTCTTCACAGTGTTCAGTAGACATTGCCATATTTTTTTCTTTGATATGGACTTTGTGTTTATTGATTTTGGGTTCGAAAAAATAGATTTTAAAAACCTCTATAAATTTCACATTTAGTATTTCTAACATATTCCACCATTAATAATGCTCTTAACATGTTGCATTCATGTGTTTGGTTACTGTGATTACTAACAAAAGTGAACATAAACCTTTATTTTGACTCCATCAAATTTGGGGAAAATTGGGTTAGCAAAGTCCTTAAGAATAAGAGGATAGAGGTGAAGTGACCAATTTTGAATGGGGTTTCCATGCAAAAAGGTAGAACAAAACTTGCCAAAAGATATATATGAAGTAATTCTCCTGGTATTAAATCAGGCATATCAACAGTATTAAACATTTATTTCATATTTGGCAGGTAGGCAAAGTAAATTATCAAATTTTGCTGTAAATTTTATTTGAGAATTTTATGGAGAAGTGGAGTGACCTGATCTGTATGAAAAATATTTTTTTGGAAATCCCAGTGGCGAGAAGTTTAACTTGAAACTTTTTTCATGGTATTATTATATGTGTTGTGGGTTCACATTTCAGTTATTTTTCAATAAATTAATGTCACCCCCCTTATTTCTGCACCCATCCCTGCACAGGCTGCAGAAATCATGGACGTACATGATATATACATCGCTGCAGAAATTGTGGAGTGTCATCATTTTTCAAATGGACTCGAAATTAGGTGACATTTGATTTTCTCGGGTGGGTATCACAGGACTCTGATATCAATGAACACTATAAATGTTTCAAAGCCTATCCCAGATACCATCAAAATATAACCCACTTTTAAATATGAACATCTTTAACTTTAGTTTTCACGTGATTTTTTGTTTGCAGGTGCTCTAGTTCGCAATAATCTGACAAGAACTTCGGATACCAGAATAGTCAAAAACTACCAGTAGTTACTTTTGGTTAATTATGCTTTTAGTGGACGCTGGCTCCTGTGGTTGCCACTATATCCACATCACTTGTACTTGTACATGACACGTCAACTAGAGAATTATCTGATAGGGACATGTTGCATGTTTGAGAGATTGTCATATTAGTTTGACTTTCCAATTCAGCCTTAAAGTTGTATTTCACCTCTTGCTTGTCCCAATGGTGGTCCAGGTTGTTCTTGAATTGATTCATTTTCTCTGAATATACAAATTTTTCAGGTAGGTTATTCCATATTATTCAATGTTTCCACTACTCTCTGGCTGAATGAATATTTTTTTGTATTGTAATTCGATCCCTCTAGATATACCGTAACTTGTAGTTGTGTCCTCCAGTTCGTTTGTCAGTATTTCTTGTTAATATGTCTGCAACAGGGGTCATAGGGCGAGAAGTCCAGAATGATCATATCCCCTCTGTGTCTTCTATATTGAAGTGTGGGAATTTTTAGTCTCTCCAATCTGTTGTCATAGTCTAGAACTTTTAGCCCTGGTTATAATTTCGTTGCCCTTCTCTGAACTCCTTCTAATCTTTCAATGTGTTTTTGTAGGTGGGGTTTCCAAGCTGGCTGTGCGTATTCCAGATGTGGTCGGACCAATCCTTTATACAGCTTAACAAGTGTGTTCTCATCTAAGTGTGTAAATGATCTTCTGATGGCACCCATTACTTATTGTCCTTTCTTTGTCTTTTCATTGATGTGATTTTCAAACGTTAGCATATTGTCTGTTATTACTCCAATGTCCTTCTCTTCTTCACTATCTTTAGTTGGCAAATATCCCCCTGTCTGTTTGTCATATTATATTCTGGGTTGTATCTCGGTTTACCAACATTCATTGTTACACACTTCTTAATTCCAAAATTTTCAAAAAAAAAGTTTTTAAAAATCTCAAAAATTTATAACGAGTTTTCGGTCTCTTACCCAAATATCGGCCGACTATTAAATGTCGAATGTTTTTAAATTATTTGCGTTGCGTGTAATATCTTTTTAATATCTTTTGTTATTGGCCAACTATTTTTGTTCAAACAAATTTTAAATATTTTTCATGAAACTCTGTTAATTTTATTAATCGAAGTTTAGAAATAGCTTTATACCAATTATATGTGTATGGACTGGTCCGAGTCGCTGTAATCTTGGCCATTGACACTATAGGTATGAATGCATACATTCCAGTGTTTATCATCAGACGCAGTCTCGTCTATTACATCATATAATTGTCTCCACAATACCTGAAATAATTTGACGCCATTACTCTTACATAAATAATAAAGAGCGTTTATTCTTTACTTCTCTATCCCGATGAAGTTATTGAGTATATGACACGTGTGCATTATCGCGAATTATTGGAAGAATTGTTGAGATGTTGTACTATTTTGAAAGCAGTCACGCTAGGACGAAGAGCGTGATGCGAAATTACTACCCCGAATGAACTGACATATTCTATGGAACAAATTTTCAATTATGTACACACACATAATCACACGCGTCAATAGGGTAACACTGTATAGGTCGAAAAAGAGTGACACCTTGGATAAATTTACCAAATGACTGCTATTATATCTGTTGACAGCTATGTGTGGTCCGACTCGTTCAATTAAGTTATCGATAGCTTGTCTGGACATCATTACCTGTTTAACGGGTTATGATCACGTAAGTTTGATAAGCTGTGTCATTGTTAGCATTAACGCGATAATTAGTTATCAAAAATATGCATACATAATACGTACATGTGATAAGACACTCAATAATAGAAGTTACTTCGGTGTTATTGTTATAACAACATTACGTAATAACCACTTATCGACCTATTCATACTTACGCTCATATATAATCTTATATAATGTTGCCTCATCGGTGCTAACTATGTTCTGGAGTTATGGTATACAAATATCTATGACGAAGCTTCCTTTGACAGCTATGCATGTACAGACACGCTTTCAATTAAGTTATCGATAGCGTGTCTGAACATCATTAGTTGTTTAACGGGATATGATCACGTAAGGTGATAAGCCGTGTCATTGTTAGCATTAACGCGATAATTAGTTATCAAAAATATGCATACATAATACGTACATGTGATAAGACACTCAATAATAGAAGTTACCTTTGTGTTGTTGTTATAACAACCTTACGTAATAACCACTTATCGACCTATTCATACTTACGCTCATATATAATCTTATATAATGTTGCCTCATCTGTGCTAACTATTTTCGGGAGTTATGGTATACAAATATCTATGACGAAGCTTCCTTTTATGCATGTACAGACACGCTTTCAATTAAGCTATCGATAGCGTGTCTGAACATCATTAGTTGTTTAACGGGATTTGGAAGAATTATTGGAAGAGCGTACGTTTATAGAGTTATTGTTCTTAGAACGTGATCAGTAAGTGTGCCAATCGGGTATCCACCGATGCCTGCAATGTTTTATTTGCAATAATTGGACAGTATAATCTTACGTAAATAACAAGGAGCGTTTATTCATTACCTCTCTATCACGATGAAGTTATTAAGCATCGTGTAGCACTATTCACCAAAGGTCACATGTTAGACGTACACACGTATACATACGTAATATCAGACTAAACAAAGCTGTTGATATGTTTCTTTCATCTTTTATATGATAGCGCTATATGTTATATACTCGATAGACCTAAATACAGTCACAATCGCACATAAGCGAAACAAACGCTCTTTATTTAAATAACAGGGAGGCTACTCTAACACTCTTAGTTTTTCCAACAAAATAGTTATCAAATTCGATCACCAATAGAACTGTCTGTGAAACAACGATGACTTATAACAATCTTTAACTTATTTATCGATCTATGCTAGAACATGGCCGCAACAAAATCATGACCATAACAAAAAACATTACCTTACCATTACGCATGAATATAAATTTACCATGCGTAAATATTGTCAGATTATCGTCTGATGAGCAAATCCTATGTTTACATTATACTTAATCTCAGGTATGACTAGAATTGTATCATGTGTGCACATGACATCATTAGAAGAGGCAATACACTCAAGGAGTTAAAGTGACACGAAACAAGGGACGTGATGCAATATTGGTGTTTGAATATTAAAGGAACACAAGACACTCTAAAGGGACACAAGACACTCATTATGAATGAATGTTAACAATACAAGCGCAGTGGTTGAAAGTTAAAATGACACAGAACAATATTTAAAGTTCAAATTTTCGGGCACTTAATGCGCCTTTTATCATTACTTATTGTTTCTCACTCTACAATTCCCAATAATCCACTCACTCTCTCCCCGCTTATAGATATATAACGAAAACGAGAATATCATGTTGATGAAGTTTATTGAAATTTAATCGTCCGAATTGTCATCACTTTCGTCAGAAGTGTCATTTGTTTCGTCCATGAATTTTTCTAGCATCGGTTTGTACCTTAATATTGACATTTTCATTGCTCCACATTCTCCATAACCATTATTAAAATATTTGTCGACTTTATCCATGACTCTGTTGTGCAGAGTCCCATTGCGCAGCTGCAGATACGCAAATATTGTCATAGCATAACCAGTCATAAATTGCTTCATATCTTTACTTTTAAGGTCCTTGTCAGCTTGTACTCTTGCTTCTGTTTCTTTCGAGCCATTTTCCTTATACGTGTCCACTATATCACTCCATTCCTCACGTGTTTTATCTCTACTCTCATCACACAAACTTTTGAAGTATTCATCTTCATTCAATTTAATTTTCTTATTCTGACTATCATCCGTGTCCTCAGTTAATTTTCGTTTTAACTTATTTTCTTGACACCAGTTTTTTACGTGTCTCTGAACATCATAATGATCTTCGAACAAAAGCCCGCAGTCATTACAAGGGTACGACATGTCTTCTCGAATGTCTATGTTTTGACGGTTCTTCTTATTAATTTCATCGAGCTCACCAGGTGGCCTTATGTCGTTAGTATAGTCATTATGTTGACCCTGGGGCACAATATAATTATATGCTATGCCCTTCTGTTGACCAAGGAATTCTCTGTCATCGTATTTCATCGCATTCTGTTGACCCTGGGTCTCAGTGTCTTTTGTATGTTTTTTTCATCCCATTCTGTTCATCTGTGTGTTCTCTGTCTTTTTGGAGATTATATTTCATGCCATTCCATTCACCCATATGTTGGTTCGTGTCCTCTTTTAGTACATTCTGTCGCAGACGTAATGTGTCCGGTGTTGCGGCTTTTAAATCCACCAGTAGGTAACCGTACGGTTCACTCGTCGCTTCCGAAAACTCTCGAACCATACGCTGAGGACATTCAGGATACATCTGTCTTGATAATGTTGAAATTAATCCCTTGTCGATTGGGTTATTGAACAATACCAAATATTGACAATTTCGTCGTTGCGTTGGATCTTTGTTGTAGTAGAAATTCGGGTTCAAACTTATCAAAGATAAGTTCAAATGGTGACTTCCTTCGGAATGCAAATCATTAACTCTCTGGTCTTTTGATGAAGTTTGCATCAAGTCATCGAGTATAACTAGATTTTTATACCGGGGGTTGATAAGAGAATCCAAGTTTGCTGGTATTCCTCGTATAAAGTTGACCTGAGGGGTGACGGTATACTTTATTTCGTCATATAGGGGCTGCCAATATTTATAAAACCATATTATTCTGTCAGGTGCGGGTGATATTTTTGAGGCAGACTTTTGTAGCAAGGTTTTCACGAAGTATGTCTTACCACTAGATGTCGGTCCACTTACACATGCCGTGAATGGATGCTTGAAAATAAAATCTTCTTGGACATTGGCCATTGGATCATCAAAGCAGGATGTTAAGTCGCTTTGTTGATGTTTCCCCTGCTGGTGTTGTAGTATCTGGTGTTGCTGTAATGGCTGTTGTTGTGGCTGATGATGCTGTTGCCTGTTGCTGCTACTGTTTGTTGCTGATGCTTGGTGCTGCTGCTGTGGGTGTCGGTTAACAAACTCGGTGTGCTTAGATTGTACATGTCTTATCAAATCATGGTTCCGCACATACTCACTAGAGCAAATTGAACACTTCATTTATACTTACTAAAATGTCTCGGTATATGGATTTCCTTTATACAAATGTTCCTTATAACCTAAAATATGTCCTGTCCGTATGTTTGATAACTTTATGTAAATGAAATAGTCTGCCGGAGAAGCACTGTGTAGACGGGGAATCAACAGGTCTTGTCGGTAAGAGAGTCAGACGAGAAGTGAAGTCTCGGCTATTAAACATAGTAATGCGATAGCGAACATCAAACGAGTCTGGGCACGCATATCTGTCAAAAGATACAATAGCCGTCATTGGTCAATCTATCCTCGGTATCATTTTTCGATTTACAAAATCAATTTCACCGAGAGGTTCCCTCGTCATTGGTAGTGACGTAATTGCGGCGTTTTGCGGTATTTTACTGCGGCGCCGCCGCCGCCGCAATTACGTCACTACCAATGACGAGGGAACCTCTCGGTGAAATTGATTTTGTAAATCGAAAAGTGATACCGAGGATAGATTGACCAATGACGGCTATTGTATCTTTTGACAGATATGCGTGCCCAGACTCGTTTGATGTTCGCTATCGCATTACTATGTTTTAATAGCCGAGACTTCACTTCTCGTCTGACTCTCTTACCGACAAGACCTGTTGATTCCCCGTCTACACAGTGCTTCTCCGGCAGACTATTTCATCTACATAAAGTTATCAAACATACGGACAGGACATATTTTAGGTTATAAGGAACATTTGTATAAAGGAAATCCATATACCGAGACATTTTAGTCAAGTATAAATGAAGCACCAGTGTTCAATTTGCTCTAGTGAGTATGTGCGGAACCATGATTTGATAAGACATGTACAATCTAAGCACACTGAGTTTGTTAACCGACACCCACAGCAGCAGCACCAAGCATCAGCAACAAACGTAGCAGCAACAGGCAACAGCACCATCAGCCACAACAACAGCCATTACAGCAACACCAGATACTACAACACCAGCAGGCGAAACATCAACAAAGCGACTTAACATCCTGCTTTGATGATCCAATGGCCAATGTCCAAGAAGATTTTATTTTCAAGCATCCATTCACGGCATGTGTAAGTGGACCGACATCTAGTGGTAAGACATACTTCGTGAAAACCTTGCTACAAAAGTCTGCCTCAAAAATATCACCCGCACCTGACAGAATAATATGGTTTTATAAATATTGGCAGCCCCTATATGACGAAATAAAGTATACCGTCACCCCTCAGGTCAACTTTATACGAGGAATACCAGCAAACTTGGATTCTCTTATCAACCCCCGGTATAAAAATCTAGTTATACTCGATGACTTGATGCAAACTTCATCAAAAGACCAGAGAGTTAATGATTTGCATTCTGAAGGAAGTCACCATTTGAACTTATCTTTGATAAGTTTGAACCAGAATTTCTACTACAACAAAGATCCAACGCAATGACGAAATTGTCAATATTTGGTATTGTTCAATAGCCCAATCGACAAGGGATTAATTTCAACATTATCAAGACAGATGTATCCTGAATGTCCTCAGCGTATGGTTCGAGAGTTTTCGGAAGCGACGAGTGAACCGTACGGTTACCTACTGGTGGATTTAAAAGCCGCAACACCGGACACATTACGTATGCGACAGAATGTACTAAAAGAGGACACGAACCAACATATGGGTGAATGGAATGGCATGAAATATAATCTCCAAAAAGACAGAGAACACACAGATGAACAGAATGGGATGAAAAAAACATACAAAAGACACTGAGACCCAGGGTCAACAGAATGCGATGAAATACGATGACAGAGAACTCCTTGGTCAACAGAAGGGCATAGCATATAATTATATTGTGCCCCAGGGTCAACATAATGACTATACTAACGACATAAGGCCACCTGGTGAGCTCGATGAAATTAATAAGAAGAGCCGTCAAAACATAGACATTCGAGAAGACATGTCGTACCCTTGTAATGACTGCGGGCTTTTGTTCGAAGATCATTATGATGTTCAGAGACACGTAAAAAACTGGTGTCAAGAAAATAAGTTAAAACGAAAATTAACTGAGGACACGGATGATAGTCAGAATAAGAAAATTAAATTGAATGAAGATGAATACTTCAAAAGTTTGTGTGATGAGAGTAGAGATAAAACACGTGAGGAATGGAGTGATATAGTGGACACGTATAAGGAAAATGGCTCGAAAGAAACAGAAGCAAGAGTACAAGCTGACAAGGACCTTAAAAGTAAAGATATGAAGCAATTTATGACTGGTTATGCTATGACAATATTTGTGTATCTGCAGCTGCGCAATGGGACTCTGCACAACAGAGTCATGGATAAAGTCGACAAATATTTGAATAATGGTTATGGAGAATGTGATGCAATGAAAATGTCAATATTAAAGTACAAACCGATGCTAGAAAAATTCATGGACGAAACAAATGACACTTCTGACGAAAGTGATGACAATTCGGACGATTAAATTTCAATAAACTTCATCAACATGATATTCTCGTTTTCGTTATATATCTATAAGCGGGGAGAGAGTGAGTGGATTATTGGGAATGGTAGAGTGAGAAACAATACGTAATGATAAAAGGCGCATTAAGTGCCCGAAAATTTGAACTTTAAATATTGTTCTGTGTCATTTTAACTTTCAACCACTGCGCTTGTATTGTTAACATTCATTCATAATGAGTGTCTTGTGTCCCTTTAGAGTGTCTTGTGTTCCTTTAATATTCAAACACCAATATTGCATCACGTCCCTTGTTTCGTGTCACTTTAACTCCTTGAGTGTATTGCCCCTTCTAATGATGTCATGTGCACACGTGATACAATTCTAGTCATACCTGAGATTAAGTATAATGTAAACATAGGATTTGCTCATCAGACGATAATCTGACAATATTTACGCATGGTAAATTTATATTCATGCGTAATGGTAAGGTAATGTTTTTTGTTATGGTCATGATTTTGTTGCGGCCATGTTCTAGCATAGATCGATAAATAAGTTAAAGATTGTTATAAGTCATCGTTGTTTCACAGACAGTTCTATTGGTGATCGAATTTGATAACTATTTTGTTGGAAAAACTAAGAGTGTTAGAGTAGCCTCCCTGTTATTTAAATATAGAGCGTTTGTTTCGCTTATGTGCGATTGTGACTGTAACTAGGTCTATCGAGTATATAACATATAGCGCTATCATATAAAAGATGAAAGAAACATATCAACAGCTTTGTTTAGTCTGATATTACGTATGTATACGTGTGTACGTCTAACATGTGACCTTTGGTGAAATAGTGCTACACGATGCTTAATAACTTCATCGTGATAGAGAGGTAATGAATAAACGCTCCTTGTTATTTACGTGAGATTATAATGTCCAATTATTGCAAATAAAACATTGCAGGCATCGGTGGATACCCGATTGGCACACTTACTGATCACGTTCTAAGAACAATAACTCTATAAACGTACGCTCTTCCAATAATTCTTCCAAATCCCGTTAAACAACTAATGATGTTCAGACACGCTATCGATAGCTTAATTGAAAGCGTGCCTGTACATGCATAAAAGGAAGCTTCGTCATAGATATTTGTATACCATAACTCCCGAAAATAGTTAGCACAGATGAGGCAACATTATATAAGATTATATATGAGCGTAAGTATGAATAGGTCGATAAGTGGTTATTACGTAAGGTTGTTATAACAACAACACAAAGGTAACTTCTATTATTGAGTGTCTTATCACATGTACGTATTATGTATGCATATTTTTGATAACTAATTATCGCGTTAATGCTAACAATGACACAGCTTATCACCTTACGTAATCATATCCCGTTAAACAACTTATGATGTTCAGACACGCTATCGATAACTTAATTGAAAGCGTGTCTGTACATGCATAGCTGTCAAAGGAAGCTTCGTCATAGATATTTGTATACCATAACTCCAGAACATAGTTAGCACCGATGAGGCAACATTATATAAGATTATATATGAGCGTAAGTATGAATAGGTCGATAAGTGGTTATTACGTAATGTTGTTATAACAATAACACCGAAGTAACTTCTATTATTGAGTGTCTTATCACATGTACGTATTATGTATGCATATTTTTGATAACTAATTATCGCGTTAATGCTAACAATGACACAGCTTATCAAACTTACGTGATCATAACCCGTTAAACAGGTAATGATGTTCAGACAAGCTATCGATAACTTAATTGAACGAGTCGGACCACACATAGCTGTCAACAGATATAATAGCAGTCATTTGGTAAATTTATCCAAGGTGTCACTCTTTTTCGACCTATACAGTGTTACCCTATTGACGCGTGTGATTATGTGTGTGTACATAATTGAAAATTTGTTCCATAGAATATGTCAGTTCATTCGGGGTAGTAATTTCGCATCACGCTCTTCGTCCTAGCATGACTGCTTTCAAAATAGTACAACATCTCAATAATTCTTCCAATAATTCGCGATAATGCACACGTGTCATATACTCAATAACTTCATCGGGATAGAGAAGTAAAGAATAAACGCTCTTTATTATTTATGTAAGAGTAATGGCGTCAAATTATTTCAGGTATTGTGGAGACAATTATATGATGTAATAGACGAGACTGCGTCTGATGATAAACACTGGAATGTATGCATTCATACCTATAGTGTCAATGGCCAAGATTACAGCGACTCGGACCAGTCCATACACATATAATTGGTATAAAGCTATTTCTAAACTTCGATTAATAAAATTAACAGAGTTTCATGAAAAATATTTAAAATTTGTTTGAACAAAAATAGTTGGCCAATAACAAAAGATATTAAAAAGATATTACACGCAACGCAAATAATTAAAAAACATTCGACATTTAATAGTCGGCCGATATTTGGGTAAGAGACCGAAAACTCGTTATAAATTTTTGAGATTTTTAAAAACTGTTTTTGAAAAATTTGGGAAAAATAATTAGGTTTTGAAAAAAAAATTGTGAATATTTTAGTACAAACAATTTTACCGCCAAAAAATCTATTTTTAGATGTGGAGTCAACGAGCCTCCTGTACTACTTCCAGCATTGTCCCTATGATATCATATCACACGACAAGGCCAATCCACACGGTGGAATCACCGCCGAAATATAAAACATTATAATTATAAAATGTCTTAATAATAGAGGTACGGTACCGGTATGCATACTCCTGTTTCACGAGAAGGTTCCAACTTTTCGAATTACATAAAGGATGAATTTTCTGCACAAACTTATTTCACAAGCAAATCCCAGTATAACAGAAACCTTCAACACTAAAATCACCTACATTAGGTACCACCGGGGCTTCTTTTTTTTAAAATAATATGATAAAATAAAATATGTCCCGTACCCCTATTCGTATAGTGTACGGTACGTACTTTCAGTTTATATAAGTATCTGACTAACTCAAAACTGGAGTGACTATACTGGCCAAGATAAATTGCGTTTTAATTTAGGTATGCTGGATAATTTCCCTCTATTATATTTGTCATAAAGGCAAATGTTCTTTGGGATACCATATATATATATTTCACCGGTACACTCTTACATTCAGAAAAAAAAACGGTATTAGAGAGCCGACTAAGGCTTGGTGCCTCAAGCTTTTCAACTGTTGCAAACAAATGACACCCCCTAACTCGGGCTCTAAGTTTGGAAATTTTCCAACTGATGGTTATTTCAGAAGAAAATTTCGACCAATAGTCTGCAACAGTGGGAAAATATGCTACTGTTGATCTGAAAACAACAAATTCTCCATTAGGCCTAATTACTGGATGGATCAAAACCAAACCGTGCGAACAATTTCAAATTATTTAATTATGTCGTGTAAAATTTCCAACTAATGTTGTTCTGTTATCATAAAGAGACCTCCTGTGTCATCAATCGGCAGACCTCGTTAGATTCCGTACCGTGGAATCTAACGATGTCTGCCGATTGATAAAGATGATGTTAACAAAACTCTTACGGTAACAATTGGTCGTCTATTAATCTCCACTCATTACTTCCGGTAGATAATTACTTCCAAGGTAGATAATTCCCTATTCTGAATATTTAGAGTTATTTGCGCTTGGCAACAAAAATGGCAGATCATCGCCGAAGAATTCGGCCCTCACCTGCAGAAGAAATTAACGAAAATGTCACTCCTGGGCAGCCAGTTGTTCGTCGTTCAGAATGTGTAATTATTTTAAAAGCATATACAGCACTCGACTGTTTTTAAGATCCGAAAAATGTCTGAAAGTAGCCATCGAATTTTAGAAAAATAGAGGCACAGGGCCAGGTTTTTGCCATGTTTGCGAATCAGTCAATCGGTGAATCACTCATATTGGTTACTGTGTAGGATCCTCACGGATGTATAAGCATTCACCGAATGACTGATTCAATTAGGCGAATCCATGTCATTAATTCCAAGTTAAATTTCTTTTCAGTTGAAGCAAGGCCAAGGTTCAAGATATTTAGACACTATAGTACTATCTTATTAGTATCTATCTACTCACTAACTCAGTACTTGATACTCCATCGCCCTCAATCAGTCAATGTGCTGAGGATTATGTGGAGGTCCAGGTGCTACCACGGCCGAGTAACTTTATAACCCTGTGCCCTGTGGTGACTCCCGTAGCGTTCTTTAACGTGCACACCGAGGCGTGTACACGGGTCAGCCATTAATGTCCGCGCCCGATCGGACAGCGTACTGCACCCACGACAACATACCTCAGGGACAAGAGTTGTAATGGGGGGAAGTCGGCATTTTTGCATTCGGATCTTTATTCAGTGATCTCGAATGAGACTTTTCAGCCTGACAAACTTGGTATCTGACCGAGTTCTGATTTTTGTCAGAATACCCTGACCAGGTTGCGATCCCTGGTCCGATAGCACGAGAGACCAGTACGCTACCTCTCCGCCACCGACTCCCAATAACCACTACAGTCATTCAGGCAGTAAAGGGTGACTTTTTATGTTTGTGCTGCATCTGTCTGTATGCAAGTACAACACGTCAACAGATAAAAATTTATGTGTCATTTTGTTCATAAATCCTAGCTCTATCATACATCTATGTGATATTCAAAAATTTAGCTCTTTCTGTTTAAAATACGCGACCAAAGATAGCACGGAATCCAGGCAATAACTTGAATAAGGGGTCAATTCAGGCAGTAAAGGGTCACCTTTGAGCTGTATATATCACAATTGATGGCTGTTTGTGTGTTGTTAAACCACAAATAACATGTGCAAGATGTATTTATTCCAATTAAAAGTTTCATGTATCAAACACAAACTTGTTTACTATTGACTCTAGGGTTGCCACGACTATGAGTTTTCATAATCGACTAATCGGCAGCTATAATCGACGGTTAGTCGATTAATCGGTAATATATGCGCCCTGTATTACACCCAGGTAAATAATTGATAAATGCGAAATTACGATGACTTCTTTACATCCATTTTGAAGACAGTTATAAACTGTCAATGCTCCGTGTTTTACACTGTTTTATTTCGTATACAACAAGGAATACTCATGGCCTAATAGTCTCATTCGTCCCGATGTAGTTTTTTACAGGCCCTTACTATTAAGTACTGCCAAGTGCCCATATTGCCGATGTTTCTAGCAAAGTTAGAGCAAACTGCATACACGATGTGATAGTAACTGTGCAAAATTGCACAAAGTAAAGCTATTCTCGATCGCGACTCCCAAGCCGCCATTACGTATTTCGGCAGGTCACGTGCATCACATTAATCGGTAAAATTGCGGTGAAAGGTGTGCACTTACAATGAAGTTAATGAGGACATAGGTAGACAGTGGGAGATATTTGAGCTTTTATGGGGGACCCTGGGGGGACGGGGATGCAGTCACAATTACTGCCGTGTATAACCTGGACATTTTCAATAAAGAATTGCAAGAAATAATGAAACAAATTAATAGTTTATATTATATACGTAACCGGCAACCACTTCGGAAATGTATCTAGCACAGTAGCACTAATAGTAAATTAATATTCACAGTTAAACAATAAACATAATTAACATTTCGATGTTGCACACATAATTCTTTGAAGATGACCGCCAAACGTCGGCGGCAACATCAAAGGCAGAGGACACCGCAACGGAATTGTGCTGCATACGCAGTTAACAGTTACTTCCAGGCACGACATCGATGGAAAGTACTGCTTACACACACAAGTTACACAACCATACACACCCCCTGGCGATTAGTCGACGAAAGTAAATAACCGTCGACTACCGCACCTGTCGAAGGTTAGTCGATTAATCGAATAATCGTGGCAAGCCTAATTGACTCCATTTCAGCATCATCGGAATGTAAACAAAACAATGTTCAAAACAAATACCAAGGCACAGACGATACACGTGTACATCATCATTGGGGAAACTAATTCTATGTTTTTGATGATGATAATTGGCGCTTTTAGAATCACAATCAATAACTGATTTGTAGAAAAATTAGTTGCTGAGAAATATGTTTTTATATATTAATTTTTATAGTGGAAATACAAACTCAAATTAAATTTGTTCCCAACATATTATGGCCCTATATGCTATGTACAGTTAATAGCATTCACTCACAAATCATATGTAATAGTGTTACAGTAATGTTTTGTTCATAATACAAACATATACTAGTATATAATCAGAGCAGAGGTGGCAGCAGTTGGGGTGGATGGTGGGCAGTCAGGATAGGACAGCTCCATTCTTTCAATGGGATAAACCTGTAGGGGTAAAGGAACAAACTGATATAAAACACTGGAAAGTGGAAATTTACCAGAACAAAAGGTGGCGGACAAGATCATTTGATCGATTCGAGCACCTTGGGCGCTTGCATCCCAAATCCCAAGTGGATCAGTCATAAGGTGCATTGCATGCGGATTGTACTGTCTTGAGTCGCCTCTAGTGGCAATTGGCAAAGTTGTTGTTATTGCCTATAACTTATTTAATTACATATCTTTAACTCACATTTTTAACTCATATTTAACTGTCAGTGAATTACCAAAGCTCAATATTTATTTTCGGACAGTACATAATTATATGTTTTGTAGTTTCTAAATGAATTAATGACACAAACAAAACTGACAACATAATCATTTGGTCTACATGTTTATATGACCATGAATAACAAATGTGGTGTACTCATTTCATTGCAATGCATGCGCACTTGTCATAACTGATTGACATATATACATGTATCAAATTAATATCATTGGTTTGTGAACTAGTCCACTTATCGCTTTATTTGTGGATCACGATTCAAGCAATTTAGATTACATTTGTATTCAACATTTTCATCAAGAAAGAAACGAAGCAACGACAAAACTGGGACTTGCAATTACTTTCCTTTTGCTCCGATCCAGAAAAACAAAGGTAAATGTTACAACCAAGGACATTGCGAACGACAGTGAGTGTTGGGTGTATCTCGCTACTGACATGAGTATACCCATTTTCACTAAGCACCAACCCACCCTCAGTTATGTGTTAATTTTAAATTTGCGTAGCCCCCTCCCAATATAATCGACCTGCCAGCGAGCACTGCATGAAGTGCCTGGATTCATCCCTGTCAGAGGTTACTAACACAGCAGTTACATGGCACACTACCCGATTGTACACATAATGCAATGTACTAATAGATCTATTTATAACAGAACAAATGAAATCGCGAAATTATCATTTGGTGTTTATATATTTTTTTAATTTTGTGGTTTTCTCGGGGAGGATTATATGGCTTGGGCACTTCATTTGGTGGATGCACCTTAGCATATTCATATGGGCACCATCCCTTGGGCAAGACCCAACATCCTGAATCCAGGTAATTATATTCACACCCTCATTGCACCCCTCCTCAAGGACGTAGTGACGGGTCTGGTGTTGGGGTGACTCTCCCCCTCCCCAACATTGATAAAAATGTTCAAGCTAGAAAATCATGCCTGACCCGGTCTAACACAACTTTTATAGTTAGAGAATATTACACAACAATTACCCGCATAGGTTGAAATTGTTCTCAATTATTTGTATATATGCCCAACCAGTTATTATATAGTGGGGAATAAGTTGTTTTTAGACCAACAGCAGCATATTTTTCTATTTTTTGTCAAAATGATAATTATTTGGGACATTTTCCAACCTTGGGGGGTGTTGGGTTCGACATTTCCAACAGATGGAAAGTTTGAGACACCAGATGAAAATTTTCAAACCAAGGGCGGTGCTTTGGGAGATTTGTCTTGTTCAATGGGGGTGGGGTGATTGGAAATACCAAGGTGGACATCACCAACGGAGCCCCTCTGGCCATGTCCCTGTCCCTCCCACATCCTTTGCGGGTGGGTTAATAATTTGGCCAGGATTCCCCCCCAAACAGGTCCCTCAAGAATTCCAATTGCTATAATTTTTCAACCTAGCACCCTGTATAGTTGGAAATGTTCCAACTGATAGCCATTCCAATCTAATTATTTTAACCACCATTGCCATTGGAAAATATTTGACTGTTGGTCTAAAATAAAAACATTCACTCTTCATTCCATTCTGGTTGGAAAATTAAACTATGAGAACAATTTCAACCTATATTATGTCTCAAATTGCTAATGCAGGCATGAAATGTAACTATGTTTTATTATTTCCAACATATGCTAATCATTAGAATTCATTGACATGTTTTTATTCAGTCCGTGAATGCACGTGCGATCGACTGTTAACAAAAGCATGTGACCCGCTATTGACAACGGAAGTAGGTCGAAACAAATTAAATGTTTACACAATAAGACAAATTTAACTTTTGTGGGGGTCTTGAGAGTTTAAAAATCAATAATTTGTTAATATTTTACAGTGCTTAGTTTGGGTGTATTTTATTCTGTTTTTATTAGCAGCAGCCGATCTGCAACTTGACATATTTTGTTGACCTACTTTCCTCCGATGTGTTTCCACTGTCCGTCAGAAAAATTGAATTAAATCGGAAATTACCATCAGAACTCGCAACAAATTTGCACATGATCTCCAACACATATTCATTCTCAAGAATCAACAGGATTTTGGGAGATCAAGTGCATCTGTGGCTTTTGCCACGAAGATAAACAGCAACTGACCCGTTACTGCCTGTGACCCGTTACTGCCTGAATGACTGTACGCCGCAAAAATGTCCATTCTAAACTTCCCATTTTAGCGGCTCATGGCTTCCTAGTATTGGAACAGGGGCTTTTGTACTACCACATTTTGCACTGAAACAATTTATTGTTAGCCTTAATATCTCACCATAATTTTCATTCAGTGCTCTCCGGGACAAGTTGATGCCAAAAGTTCCCTGGATCGGTGCATCTAATTTCTAAATGCTCTAGTCTAAATTAGTCTGATTGCCGACGATATTACGATTATTTTAGTTTATACGATATTACTGACGATATTGAAATTTTAACCACGTATTGTCGATTAATCGGGAAACCGCCCAGCACTAGTTAGGGACATATATTCCTTCCGGAATATGCAAAAACGTTTCCAGTTTCTCATCGTATTTTTATTTATTTTATGCGACAAAATAGTCGAAATGTCAGAAAACCATGCTGACTAGTCTGTTTTTCGGTATCAGATAACGCTCGATAAAAATAGTTTTATTGAGAATTTATACTCCAATTTTTCAGAGAATATAGAGTACACATAGTCCTGTTGGGATATCGTAAAAGGAGTGTCGTGACTTTGGGGTTAATTAACCCAAAAACGCCGATTAAAAATTCTTTCTTCGAGCCTCAGGTTTTGTCGGTGTGTTAGACGAAAATCAAACTTATACATTTATATCAATGTTTGTGTCGAATAGAAACCACATTTGTCAAGTGCGTGGATAAATGATTATCACACTTATTAAATCCGCTTATTTCCTCGGCCAGAAATATGTGTTTTGATAACAATTTATTTGAGACAAAAACTGCTGCGGGCATGTCAGTCGGTGTTTATCAAAGTCGCTGGGCATCGTCGTTCACTAAGATATATGTAGTGACCATTCCTTCGCCCATATATTTATGACTTTAATGTTCCAATGTCCGATCCGATCCGATCCAAGCCAATAAACAAAACAAAAATACCTTGAATACTTACATGTATCATGTCCATGACACATGCATGCAGACATCGCGACCATCTATACAAAGCTATACACCATAAAATGAGAATGCTCTTTTTAGATCATGTACCTATATCATGTATATATCTTTAATGCTTTAACACTATGGTGCAATATTATATATACAAGACACAAGTTCTATTGTTCACTTGGTTCAACTCGGATGTTTCACTATACAGTGAAACCTCTCCAAACTGGACCCTCTACAATCCAAACCCCTCTCCATTCCGAACGAATTGTTCAGTCCCGAATTTACCCAAGTGCATTGTCACTAATTATTACCTCTGTAATCCGAAACCTCTGTACTCCAAATACCGGACAGCTTTATTAGTCCAAAAGTGAACAAATACACCAATGTTTACCTCCAAAATCCGAACGCTTAAAGCGATGGAAGAGACCGAATGCAATCAGTTAAAAGGTAATGATGTGAACGTTTCCGCTTTTGAGTTGACCTGTGTGTGACCTCGATCAACGTCAGTGACAACAGTCAGTTACAAACAGACGAAGTGTTCTTGGTACATTAATCAAATTTATTTACAAATTAAAACGAATATAATGCCTGAGAATAAAAAGATACTACTTACCGTATTAATATTTAATCTTATTCTAAAGAAATTCCGAAAGCGATACCAGACGAACGCGCGTGCACACAGGTAAGGTACTTTCGTACTATTGAATAAGCGTACCAATTTAATTAGCGGTCTTTTGTATCGGCAAAGCTTTGAAATGGATTAAAAGAACAGATGTCTAATTAGGTGCGCCTAAACCAGAATTGGTTACTGCACTGCACCACCTTCGGATACATGCAGATACAAATAGATACATGTTTGCTTATATCACAAACTGATTGAACAATGGTGACTTCACAGGTAATTAGAGCAGTGACACGTTGTTTTTACATCAGCTATTGTGCTGGAATGGACTCTTTGTTTTTACAACAAGTGTCCAAACTAAGCATTAATTCGCTGAAAGTACAGGACGGTGGTTTATTGCTACCATCACAGTTTTATTAAATCAACTTTACAAAATTAATGAGCCATCGGGAAAACGATAGCTCAGAGTTGAAATCTACTGTGAACAACATTTTCAATAACCGCGAATCACCGTAAAATGTATCGTTTCCGTCCTTGTTTCCTGGTTTATCTATACATATATTTATTTCTTATTATACCCCCTTTTTTTTTTAAAGGGGGGTATACTGTTTTTCGCCTGTCCGTCCGTCTGTCGAGCCGTCCGTGCGTGCGTCCGTACGTCCGTCCGATGTCTGTTCATGTCATAACTTGAACAGTAGTACTCGGATCTCAATGAAATCAGGTATGGGTGTTCACTACTATGAGGACATTAAATAGAGGGTTCCATCGTTTTGTTCGGATTTTCCATTCTAGAATTATTCATCTTTGTTTATCTGGAAATGTTGGCTTTTTGGTCCGTCTGGTGTCTGTTCCTGTCGTAACTTCAACAGTTGTGCTGGGATCTCAATGAAATTTGGTATGGATGTTCACAAATATGAGGACATTAAATAGAGGGTTCCATCGTTTTGTTCGGATTTTCCATTCTAGAGTTATTCATATTTGTTTATCTGTAAATGTTGGATTTTTGGTCCGTCTAGTGTTTGATCATGTCATAACTTGAACAGTAGTGCTCGGATCTCAATGCAATTTTGTATGGATGTTCACTACTATGTTCACTACTATGAGGGCATTCAATAGATGGTTACATCGTTTTGTTAAGATTTTCCATTCTAGAGTTAATCATCTTTGTTTATCTGGAAATGTTGGCTTTTTGGTCCGTCTGGTGTCTGTTCATGTCGTAACTTCAACAGTTGTGCTGGGATCTAAATGAAATTTGGTATGGATGTTCACTGCTCTGAGGACATTCAACAGAGGGTTCCATTGTTCTGTTCCGCTTTTCCATTCTAGAGTTATTCATCTTTGGTTATCTGGAAATTTTGGCTGTTTGGTTCATCCTATGTCTGTTCAGGTCATAACTTGAACAGTAATGCTCGGATCTCAATGAAATTTTGTATGGATGTTCACCACTATGGGGACATTTAATGGCACATTCAACTGTTTTGTTTTGGTTTTTTGTTCTATAGTTATTCATCTTTGTTAGCTCAACTTTACTTTGTAAAGTTTGAGCTATTGCCATGGCTTTGTCGTTCGTCGTCCGTGTGTACGTGTGTACGTAAGGCGTCAACAATGCAGGCTACAGGTCGTAGCTTTGATCGGATCATTATTAAATTTGTCATAGCTGTTGACATCAACATTTAGACCAGAATGATTAATTTTGGGGTTATTCGGAAAAAAAACATGGCCGCCAGCAGCCATCTTTGATTTCAAAATTCAATCCATTAGCACGGGCTACAGGCCGTACTGTTCGTTTGATCATCATGAAATTTGTCATGGATGTTAATATTGACATGTAGATGGGAACGAGTAATTTTGGGGTCATTCGGCCCAAAAACATGGCCGCCAGCAGCCATCTTGGATTTTACTCTTTGTATGACTAAATTCTTTAGCATGGGCTACAGGTCGTACTTTTATTCTGATCATCATAAAATTTGTCATGGCTGTTGAAATTGGAATGTAGATCTATGGGAACGAGTCATTTTGGGGTCACTCAGACAAAAAACATGGCCGCCAGTGGCCATCTTGGATTTCAAAATTTAATCCATTAGCACGGGCCACAGGTCGTACTATTCGTCTGATCATCATAAAATTTGTCATGGATATTAACAATGACATGTAGATGGGAACGAGTAATTTTGGGGTCATTCGGCCAAAAAACATGGTCGCCAGCAGCCATCTTGGATTTTACTCTTTGTATGACTAAATCCTTTAGCACGGGCTACAGGTCCTACTTTTAGTCTGATCATCATAAAATTTGTCTTGAATGTTAATAATGACATGTAGATGGGAACGAGTCATTTTGGGGTCATTCGGCCAAAGAACATGGCCGCCTGCAGCCATCTTGGATTTTACTCTTTGTATGACTAAATCCTTTAGCACGGGCTACAGGTCGTACCTTTAGTCTGATCATCATAAAATTTGTCATGGCTGTTGAAATTGGAATGTAGATGGGAACGAGTCATGTTGGGGTCACTCGGACAAAAAACATGGCCGCCAGCGGCCATCTTGGATATCAAAATTTAGTCCATTAGCACGGGCCACAGGTCGTACTGTTCGTCTGATCATCATGAAATTTGTCATGGATGATAATATTGACATGTAGATGGGAACGAGTAATTTTGGGGTCATTCGGCCAAAAAACATGGCCTCCAGCAGCCATCTTGGATTTTACTCTTTGTATGACTAAATTCTTTAGCACGGGCTGCAGGTCGTACCTTTAGTCTGATCATCATAAAATTTGTCATGGATGTTGATATTGACATGTAGATGGGAACGAGTAATTTTGGGGTCATTCGGCCAAAAACATGGTCGCCAGCAGCCATCTTGGATTTTACTCTTTGTATGACTAAATCCTTTAGCACGGGCTACAGATTGTACCTTTAGTCTGATCATCATCAAATTTGTCATGAATGTTAATAATGACATGTAGATGGGAACGAGTCGTTTTGGGGTCATTCGGCCAAAAAATATGGCCGCCAGCAGCCATCATTGATTTTACTCTTTGTATGACTAAATCCTTTAGCACGGGGTACAGGTCGTGCCTTTAGTCTGATCATCATAAAATTTGTCATGGCTGTTGAAATTGGAATGTAGATGGGAACGAGTCATTTTGGGGTCATTCGGACAAAAAACATGGCCGCCAGCGGCCATCTTGGATTTCAAAATTTAATCCATTATCACAGGCCACATGTCGTACTGTTCGTCTGATCATCATGAAATTTGTCATGGATGTTAATATTGACATATAGATGGGAACGAGTAATTTTGGGGTCATTCGGCCAAAAATCATGGCCACCAGCAGCCATCTTGGATTTTACTCTTTGTATGACTAAATCCTTTAGCACGGGCTACAGGTCGTACCTTTAGTCTGATCATCATAAAATTTGTCATGGCTGTTGAAATTGGAATGTAGATGGGAACGAGTCATTTTGGGGTCACTCGGACAAAAAACATGGCCGCCAGCGGCCATCTTGGATTTCAAAATTTAATCCATTAGCACGGGCCACAGGTCGTACTATTCGTCTGATCATCATGAAATTTGTCATGGATGATAATATTGACATGTAGATGGGAACGAGTAATTTTGGGGTCATTCGGCCAAAAATCATGGCCGCCAGCAGCCATCTTGGATTTTACTCTTTGTATGACTAAATTCTTTAGCACGGGCTGCAGGTCGTACCTTTAGTCTGATCATCATAAAATTTGTCATGGATATTAACAATGACATGTAGATGGTAACGAGTAATTTTGGGGTCATTCGGCCAAAAAACATGGTCGCCAGCAGCCATCTTGGATTTTACTCTTTGTATGACTAAATCCTTTAGCACGGGCTACAGGTCCTACTTTTAGTCTGATCATCATAAAATTTGTCATGAATGTTAATAATGACATGTAGATGGGAACGAGTCATTTTGGGGTCATTCGGCCAAAAAACATGGCCGCCTGCAGCCATCTTGGATTTTACTCTTTGTATGACTAAATCCTTTAGCACGGGCTACAGGTCGTACCTTTAGTCTGATCATCATAAAATTTGTCATGGCTGTTGAAATTGGAATGTAGATGGGAACGAGTCATTTTGGGGTCACTCGGACAAAAAATATGGCCGCCAGCGGCCATCTTGGATATCAAAATTTAGTCCATTAGCACGGGCCACAGGTCGTACTGTTCGTCTGATCATCATGAAATTTGTCATGGATGATAATATTGACATGTAGATGGGAACGAGTAATTTTGGGGTCATTTGGCCAAAAAACATGGCCTCCAGCAGCCATCTTGGATTTTACTCTTTGTATGACTAAATCCTTTAGCACGGGCTACAGGTCCTACTTTTAGTCTGATCATCATAAAATTTGTCATGAATGTTAATAATGACATGTAGATGGGAACGAGTCATTTTGGGGTCATTCGGCCAAAAAACATGGCCGCCTGCAGCCATCTTGGATTTTACTCTTTGTATGACTAAATCCTTTAGCACGGGCTACAGGTCGTACCTTTAGTCTGATCATCATAAAATTTGTAATGGCTGTTGAAATTGGAATGTAGATGGGAACGAGTCATTTTGGGGTCACTCGGACAAAAAACATGGCCGCCAGCGGCCATCTTGGATATCAAAATTTAGTCCATTAGCACGGGCCACAGGTCGTACTGTTCGTCTGATCATCATGAAATTTGTCATGGATGATAATATTGACATGTAGATGGGAACGAGTAATTTTGGGGTCATTCGGCCAAAAAACATGGCCTCCAGCAGCCATCTTGGATTTTACTCTTTGTATGACTAAATTCTTTAGCACGGGCTGCAGGTCGTACCTTTAGTCTGATCATCATAAAATTTGTCATGGATGTTGATATTGACATGTAGATGGGAACGAGTAATTTTGGGGTCATTCGGCCAAAAAACATGGTCGCCAGCAGCCATCTTGGATTTTACTCTTTGTATGACTAAATCCTTTAGCACGGGCTACAGGTTGTACCTTTAGTCTGATCATCATCAAATTTGTCATGAATGTTAATAATGACATGTAGATGGGAACGAGTCGTTTTGGGGTCATTCGGCCAAAAAATATGGCCGCCAGCAGCCATCTTTGATTTTACTCTTTGTATGACTAAATCCTTTAGCACGGGCTACAGGTCGTGCCTTTAGTCTGATCATCATAAAATTTGTCATGGCTGTTGAAATTGGAATGTAGATGGGAACGAGTCATTTTGGGGTCATTCGGACAAAAAACATGGCCGCCAGCGGCCATCTTGGATTTCAAAATTTAATCCATTATCACAGGCCACATGTCGTACTGTTCGTCTGATCATCATGAAATTTGTCATGGATGTTAATATTGACATATAGATGGGAACGAGTAATTTTGGGGTCATTCGGCCAAAAATCATGGCCACCAGCAGCCATCTTGGATTTTACTCTTTGTATGACTAAATCCTTTAGCACGGGCTACAGGTCGTACCTTTAGTCTGATCATCATAAAATTTGTCATGGCTGTTGAAATTGGAATGTAGATGGGAACGAGTCATTTTGGGGTCACTCGGACAAAAAACATGGCCGCCAGCGGCCATCTTGGATTTCAAAATTTAATCCATTAGCACGGGCCACAGGTCGTACTATTCGTCTGATCATCATGAAATTTGTCATGGATGATAATATTGACATGTAGATGGGAACGAGTAATTTTGGGGTCATTCGGCCAAAAATCATGGCCGCCAGCAGCCATCTTGGATTTTACTCTTTGTATGACTAAATTCTTTAGCCCGGGCTGCAGGTCGTACCTTTAGTCTGATCATCATAAAATTTGTCATGGATATTAACAATGACATGTAGATGGTAACGAGTAATTTTGGGGTCATTCGGCCAAAAAACATGGTCGCCAGCAGCCATCTTGGATTTTACTCTTTGTATGACTAAATCCTTTAGCACGGGCTACAGGTCCTACTTTTAGTCTGATCATCATAAAATTTGTCATGAATGTTAATAATGACATGTAGATGGGAACGAGTCATTTTGGGGTCATTCGGCTAAAAAACATGGCCGCCTGCAGCCATCTTGGATTTTACTCTTTGTATGACTAAATCCTTTAGCACGGGCTACAGGTCGTACCTTTAGTCTGATCATCATAAAATTTGTCATGGCTGTTGAAATTGGAATGTAGATGGGAACGAGTCATTTTGGGGTCACTCGGACAAAAAACATGGCCGCCAGTGGCCATCTTGGATATCAAAATTTAGTCCATTAGCACGGGCCACAGGTCGTACTGTTCGTCTGATCATCATGAAATTTGTCATGGATGTTGATATTGACATGTAGATGGGAACGAGTAATTTTGGGGTCATTCGGCCAAAAAACATGGCCACCAGCAGCCATCTTGGATTTTACTCTTTGTATGACTAAATCCTTTAGCACGGGCTACAGGTCGTACCTTTAGTCTGATCATCATAAAATTTGTCATGGCTGTTGAAATTGGAATGTAGATGGGAACGAGTCATTTTGGGGTCACTCGGTCAAAAAACATGGCCGCCTGCAGCCATCTTGGATTTTACTCTTTGTATGACTAAATCCTTTAGCACGGGCTACAGGTCGTACCTTTAGTCTGATCATCATAAAATTTGTCATGGCTGTTGAAATTGGAATGTAGATGGAAACGAGTCATTTTGGGGTCACTCGGACAAAAAATATGGCCGCCAGCGGCCATCTTGGATATCAAAATTTAGTCCATTAGCACGGGCCACAGGTCGTACTGTTCGTCTGATCATCATGAAATTTGTCATGGATGATAATATTGACATGTAGATGGGAACGAGTAATTTTGGGGTCATTTGGCCAAAAAACATGGCCTCCAGCAGCCATCTTGGATTTTACTCTTTGTATGACTAAATTCTTTAGCACGGGCTGCAGGTCGTACCTTTAGTCTGATCATCATAAAATTTGTCATGGATGTTGATATTGACATGTAGATGGGAACGAGTAATTTTGGGGTCATTCGGCCAAAAAACATGGTCGCCAGCAGCCATCTTGGATTTTACTCTTTGTATGACTAAATCCTTTAGCACGGGCTACAGGTTGTACCTTTAGTCTGATCATCATCAAATTTGTCATGAATGTTAATAATGACATGTAGATGGGAACGAGTCGTTTTGGGGTCATTCGGCCAAAAAATATGGCCGCCAGCAGCCATCTTTGATTTTACTCTTTGTATGACTAAATCCTTTAGCACGGGCTACAGGTCGTGCCTTTAGTCTGATCATCATAAAATTTGTCATGGCTGTTGAAATTGGAATGTAGATGGGAACGAGTCATTTTGGGGTCATTCGGACAAAAAACATGGCCGCCAGTGGCCATCTTGGATTTCAAAATTTAATCCATTATCACAGGCCACATGTCGTACTGTTCGTCTGATCATCATGAAATTTGTCATGGATGTTAATATTGACATATAGATGGGAACGAGTAATTTTGGGGTCATTTGCCCAAAAATCATGGCCGCCAGCAGCCATCTTGGATTTTACTCTTTGTATGACTAAATTCTTTAGCATGGGCTACAGGTCGTACCTTTAGTCTGATCGTCATAAAATTTGTCATGGATGTTAACGATGACATGTAGATGGGATACAATCATTTTGGGGGTCATTCGGCCGAAAACATGGCCGCCAGCAGCCATCTTGGATTTTACTTTTCTCTTCATGTCTATAAACTAGTATTAGACATTCAACTTTCCACATTCCTAATCGCTCCATTGAAATTATTCCCTTTTCAAGTTGAGCTACAGTGTCATTGACACTTTCATTTATATGAAAATGTTGATTTTTGGGTCCATCACTCTGAGTATAGCAGTCATAAGTTATAGATATGCCAACACTAGGCAGTATGTCACAAGGGGGTATGTACCGGACGACAGTCCATCTCTTGTTATAGCATGTTTATCTATTGCAATTTATGTTTTATTTTGTAGTTTATTGAATAAAGTTTAAGTAATCAGTAATGAGTTGTTCGGGTCTCGATGACTCTTACTGACGGCGGCAATATATTCCGATGGTTTTGCGATTTCCCTGTAAACCGAACACCTCTCTAAACCGAACAGAAGGGCCGGTCCGAAGGGTGTTCGGTTTAGAGAGGTTTTACTGTATTACACAGATGATAGAGTACCAGGGCAGTGTCAATAACATTGGGTCAGGGTAGAGTGAACACTCTTATATTGGAGGTTATCATAGAAATTTTGCTCGGCTGACAACAATGTATGACAGAAAGTAAAGCTTTAATAGCCAAAGCAGATGCAGGCAATATTATACAAAATACAAACATATCTTGAATTTATACCGTTTGCATATTATGTTATTTGTTTGGATTTGGAATTGAAAATATGTTTACACTAACATGGAAGAACTATACTCGTAGCCATCGGATCCTGTGTATATCAACAACAGCAACAACTACGGTATGTCCACAGAAAGAGAAGAGAAAAAGAAATAAAAAAGAAAAAAATTTATAAAGATTAATGTCATGTGGGTTGTAGGGGTTAACAGCTACTTACGCATGGTTTCGTTATTCTCCATGAAAGTAACAATTTATCCGTTATCACCATCAATGTGTGATATATTGATGTCGGAACGGTATTTATCAACGAAACCGGATAAAACATAATTGCACCCAGAGTACTCATGTGGTGGCCAGTAAACATCCTGAAGTAAATTGAATCCTTTTCAAATGATTAATCAGGTCCGTTGATACTCTAAAACTCAACAAATAAAAAGCGTTGATTATTATCATTCCGAGTTACCAAATATATGTTGTTACCATTGACAATTCGCTGTCTATATCTGTTAAAAATTTTCCTTCAAGAGAATATAATAGAATACCTTCAGAATCATGCATGCCTCATGTTCGAAAACAGCTTGGTGGTATATAATGTCATCATCAAATCATTGGTCCCTCCCGTCTCCTGGGAAGGACTGAAGTATATCTAATTATGACCTTCAGTATAGGTGGCTACTAATCCGATAATGCACAGTAAGTTTTCTCGAAACAAAGCGCGGAAGGTACAGCACAGTAAGCTTTCTCGATAACAGTGCGTGGAAGATTCTACCACTCTCTCTCTCTCTCTCTGATAAAACGTTAAAACCCTTACAAATTAGCAACTGAAGACCTA
The DNA here is from genome assembly GCA_032622095.1 of Siphonodentalium dalli. NCBI lineage: Eukaryota > Metazoa > Mollusca > Scaphopoda > Gadilida > Siphonodentaliidae > Siphonodentalium > Siphonodentalium dalli. Next base: position 114,148,774 of record CP136064.1, read on the forward strand.
CTACTATATTTCATTAATATAATTGTTTTAATTCAATCCCACCTGCCCCATGTGCATAACTGCTTTATCTGTACTGCACACTTCCATATGGCATATACATATATGGCATTAATCTCTTACCTGTTTGTATTCTTGTGCACCATTCTACTACACATTCTTAAATAATTGTAGTAACAGACTATTCATTATAATTTGTATGCTCTGCAATCCGGGATTTGACTTGTGAGACTGTGCTCGCAGTGAATATTGGCCAAATTTTACTGTGGCATCAATAAGCGTAAAATGCAATGATAACGGCAACAAAGAAATTCAATTGTTCGACTTGGTACGTCATGGTAAAATGGCGTAACAGATGTTTCACAAGTTTGGCGACAAAATATACAAAATTTATTCTCAGTATAAATTCAGAATATAGATATAAACTATAAATATGCTTTTATCAGGGACCAGCCTAGAGCACTTGCGATGTGGATGTCCGATGACTTCTTCTCCCTATTCTCACTGATTTGGCACTAATTTTGCAGATGGGCGATAAGAGGACATATTAATTGTGTTTACATAACATTTGGCGTAAGAACACGGTCTTATAAAGGATAACTTTGTCTTCGTGCACACATGGATTAAATACAAATAATATTTATAGGATAATAATTAATTTAATATAATCTCTTATAAATATGAACAAATTAATTCATAAAAATAAAATAATTGTATGATAACGTAGTACGTCTGAACAAAATGGAATGAAATCTGTTATGTGAGTTTACTATCCCAAGATACAGGTCAAGTTAAAATTTGGGTTCTGCTCGCCAATTTTTACCAGAGTTATGGTCCTTTGAGAGCTTTGTTAATCGAAGATACTTTGACTTGCAGATGGATGTTTTTTTTAAACGTTTGCAGCTGAACAGCTCTAGAATTAAAACAATATGAAAATTTGTGTTTTGTTGGAGACAGTCATTCTAATATTATAATATCATATTTTTGCAGGAAAGCGAGGGTGAGGATGAAGGTGAAGCCAAGGGAAATGGTAAGTTTAAGAGAAATATATCTACTACTGGTATATTCAACAAAAACTCTTAAACATCAATATAATCCTTGAGTTAGGAATGGCTAAAGGCCTACTTTTGAATTTACATTTACATCTACCCCTTAAAAAGGTCACAACACTCAGATGACTGGGTGGATCATGTTTTCAGCTAATACTATGTCGTTTTCGGTACTGCATTGTTTTCTCAGTATAGCGAAGAATTTGATTTGTAGAGAGTTTGGATTTTGAATTTATGTATGAGATTTCCAGTTTGGAGAATTAACTATCTCAAGGGACATCTAACATTAAGTATTTCTGAATCCTGGGTGGGGGAGTATTTACCTTAGTTATTATTGGAGTTTGCTATCAGTTAGTTTTCTCGCATTGATATATATATATCATTTAAACTCTGCAGTACTATTTTTCGCTCAGTTTTCAATACACCCAATTTAAATCCACACAGCACGGCAAAAAAAATATTTCCATAAAAGCCATATCTCCGACGGCATTTTTTTTTTTTAATTGTTTCTGAATGTGGATAGACCACGGCAATGTACAAATGTACAGCAGGAAAAAAAAGATAACTGTTAATTAGGCTATATGTAGGGCCCTGCGAACCGTTCGAGGTTCGGTTCGGTTCGAAACCGCCGTGATGATTCGGTCCGGTTCGAAACCTTAGACGGGATTCGTTTATATCGAACCTTTTCTTTAGTCCCGCAAAATGGGCAAATTTTGCGTACTGGGAATTGTTTATTGATTATATACCGTCTATTAATTGGTTTACATACAACTCTGTGATACTATGATTTTATGTTTACATTGGACATAATTACTTTGATCATTACTCGGGTGGGGTAACTGGGTGATATTTCATTGAACGGGTCTTTTGGCATAACTTTATTCCGCTCCCGCTAAACGGTCCAGTCGGACATGTCAAATTCGTGATAATTAATTAGTAAAACTATAACATTTCTATCTCAGTCAAAGTTCTACCTCGTCAAAGTTTGTTTTATTCTCCATATAACTTTACTAATAGACATAATTATACCTAACAAACGAGACAATAAGTTATGATTATTGATGAATACAGATCGAACAAGCTTTTTTGAATTCCGTAAACTGGCTGAAAGTGAATAGGTATTTCCGGCAGCCTTCTGTGTCAACAATTGGAGTCAACCAATCACAGTGAGGAGAAGGTGTGGCCATTGTTTATGAGCATAAATGATTGACATGATTATGTAACCCGATGTGCTTTGTCTTGTGACACTTAATTGCTACAACGCGACGTCGGCACGCTTTGATCTTTGTCATGTGTTGTCGCAGTTACAGATTGACGAGTCTGTTAATAGTTACCGAGTTATGCCACGTGGCGCGTTCATGCTGTCAGTGTGTTAGGAGTTCAATGCGTCGTTTATCGCGTTGTTTACATTGTACATATGTACTACTGGAAGCTTGACCGATGATTCAATCAGACATATGTCTCACTTACTGTTAGAATAAGTCATAAGTTATGATTTTTCATGAGTGATGCTCAGTGAGCGGACGCGGGTATATACGGAGAATGATAATCGGATATTTGTTTTAATCGGGGTTATGTAATATAATGAATGGACATAAACGGAACATAAAATCAACGTTTTATCAGATTGTCATTCATCTCCAATATAAAATAATTCTTCAACATGTAATTATCTTATATCGTATACGATAAATTTGTACATAACACGTTGATTGTACTATTATAATGATCCACATACGTTCTAACTGGCTACTAGTATTATGAGTACGTCGCTTGGACTCTCTTCAATGACACGGTCGGTAATTGGGTTCGAGGTTCGAGATTCGGTTCGATTCGAAACCAAGACGATGATTCGGTTTCAAGGTTCGGTTCGACCTAAATTATAAGGTTCGCAGGGCCCTAGCTATATGGTTGTAATTAGTGATGTGGACCGGACCGCTTTGGACCGGTCCGCGGTCCAGGGGTGGACCGCGCGGGTGTCACTGGACCGGACCGCTTTTTGCCGCCGGTCCGGTACTCTCCGGTCCGGTCCACTATTTTACTCCAGTTATGATAAACTATCGCGAATATTATTGCGGATTTGCCGTCATATCAATTAGCAACGATGTATTGACGCATTCAAGTGGTTAATATCTATTAAACGTTTGATGCAACGAAAACAATGTATAGATGTACTACATGGCATCAACTAATCAATTTGGATGGATAACGAATCGAGTATTCTATTTATAATTATCGAAGAAACATGCAAACCACATTAGGGCATACATTGATCCAATAGTAGTTGTACTTAGGTATATAACTGTAATTGTCAGGACTATACAATCAAGACTCCAATCAAGACTCCAATATTAATGTAGTAGTCAATAGTCATATTAGTACACATTTGTATAATTGTCATCAGTATAGTTATTTCGATTAAATTTCAATTTAATGAAAATAAGTATGATACGAATCATGCATACGATCAGTTGAGTGCCATGTTAGATTGGTTATAACACATTCTGTCCCTAGCTATATATCTGTCCAATACATTTAATTAGTGCATGTTCGCATTACTAGGGAATACTATTATCGTGCATCGTTCCCAGTATATCCCACCAGAGACAGACAATGACGCATACAATCAGCAAACAATGTAAGTTTTAACATATATATATGGACCCATTGCAATCACTGAACTCAGTAACCTTATAGTGTGTACTATACAGAGTAAAAACTTTGAGAAAACAGAGAATTCATTAACAAATAGCCTATTATAGGTGGACCGGACCATTTTGGACCAGTCCAGGCATGTGTACTGGACCGGAATGGCCTGGACCGGACCAAGGTGGTCCGGTCCGGTCCGCATCACTAGTTGTAATGAGGGATATTTCTTATTGTTCTTGGTCCAACAATGAATTTAAATAGTTATCTTATAGTAGTACGATAGGTAGAAGTAAACAACGCCCATGTTAATATATGTAGGCCACTTACTTGAGAAAAGTCATGATTGACTCATAAAGTTGTTTATATTTGAGTAATACATACAACCTCACTGGCGAACTTCTCTGGTATTTCAATAAACTTTTTAAGTCATACTATTTTTTGCTCAGTTTTTAAATTCACGCACTTATCGGTGTGCAAAAAATAGTACTACACAAATTTAAATATGAGTAAGTTAATGAAAAGCAAATATATACTGTACAACCGCAACATTACTTTACAATCCTTTACTTTTCAGATACCATCCTTTCAGAGAGTGCTGAAGAGGTAGGATATTTATTGAGATTTCTGTTTCTCTTCAATTTTTATTTAAAAAAAATTCACTTATAATTATGATATGTATTCTCGCAGGCCTACTGGTATTAGTTTTAATATTGTGGGTGGCCCTCCTTGATTTTGGGGATTTTGGCCTTTCTAATTTCCTCCACTGTTCTTTATTTCTGATTTATTGTACATAAAAGTATATTGAGAAAGATAAATAGAAATTGTGTACAAAGGGTATATAGATAGAGGAAAACATGGGATATGCATGTATGTTCATAATATACATCAACACTCTGGTTGACATGCTCATCATTCTCATCATCGCCACTACCACCACCACCACCATCATCATCAACATCATCAATACTGCCACCACCACCACCACCATCATCATCATCATCATCACCACCACTATCACCACCACCAGCATCATCAATCAGCATCATCACTACCACCATCATCAATCAACATCATCATCATCACCACCATCATCAATCAACATCATCATCATCACCACCATCATCAATCAGCATCATCAATCAGCATCATCAATCAGCATCATTATCATCATAATCATCATTTGTGTTCATCATCATCACTACCACCATCATCAATCATCATCACCACTAACAACACCACCATCATTATCATCATAATCATCATCCGTGTTCATCATCATCACTACCACCACCATCACCATCATCATCATTATCATCATACTCATCATCTATGTTCATCATCATCACTACCACCATCATCAATCATCATCACCACTAACAACACCACCATCATTATCATCATAATCATCATCAATCAGCATCATCAATCAGCATCATCAATCAGCATCATCAATCAGCATCATTATCATCATAATCATCATTTGTGTTCATCATCATCACTACCACCATCATCAATCATCATCACCACTAACAACACCACCATCATTATCATCATAATCATCATCCGTGTTCATCATCATCACTACCACCACCATCACCATCATCATCATTATCATCATACTCATCATCTATGTTCATCATCATCACTACCACCATCATCAATCATCATCACCACTAACAACACCACCATCATCATCATCATCACCATCATCAATCAGCATCATCACTACCACCATCATCATCATCACCATCAACATCATTATCATCATAATCATCATCCGTGTTCATCATCATCACTACCACCATCATCAATCATCATCACCACTAACAACACCACCATCATTATCATCATCCGTGTTCATCATCATCACTACCACCACCATCATTATCACAACCACCACTACCACCACCACCATCATCAATCATCATCACCACTAACAACACCACCATCATCATCATCATCACCATCATCAATCAGCATCATCACTACCACCACCATCATCATCACCATCAACATCATCATTATCATCATAATCATCATCCGTGTTCATCATCATCACTACCACCATCATCAATCATCATCACCACTACAGCCTTCATAATTAGCAACGGCAATCAGCATTGCCGAAGCAATTTGCTGAAGCAAACTGGGCCACGGCATACTGTTGCCGTAGCGGATTGCCGAAGCCAAACAATCTGAATTAAGAGGGCTGCCACTAACAACACCACCATCATTATCATCACCACAACCACCACTACCACCACCACCATCATCATCTTCATAATCATCTTCCCTCTTCATCAACAACACTACCATAACCATCATCACCACCACCATCAGCAGTGATCATCTTTATCACTATCCTCATCACCATCATTATCGTCATTACCATTTCATCATCATCATCAATCATCATCATCATCGACAACATCAACAACTTGTTTCAGTGGTTGCAGGAAGTTCTTTTAATACCAGTATGTTATATTGGTTTGGACTTTGAAGTTTCTAAGTTAAATGTTTACATAACCCTTGTGTTTTATACTAAATCATGCTCAGTGATTGATCAACTGCCAATTGGGTCAGGCGTTTCATATCTCAATAAAACACACCATAGCATGAACCAATGTCACATCTTGCTGACCTAGATAACTAGTAGATAAATTAACTTGGCATGTTTTTTAAGTGGGTGGCCATAAACTAATCAATCAATATTTCACAGGTAGAATATTAGGCTAACTTACAGTTCAGTATAGTATAACATCCAAACTGCAGACAGATTTTAGGGAAAACAATTCAGCTGAGTTTATAGTGTGCAATAAATCACACTCAAACTACATTAATTTCATAATTAATGGAGTTGCAAGAAGGAATCAGCTCCTTGAGTACCCATACTAGAGCAGGGACATGGTGATGAGGGGTTTCGGGGAGTGCCTCACTCCCCTCATTCAGCATTAGCCAAAATATTTAACAGTTGGAAATTTCACTTCATGCAGAACATTAGACCAGAAAGGTGGTGAATTTGTTCCGATAGTTTGATTTTCCAACCAGTATTTAGTGTGAAATTTGTAATTTTATACCAAATGTAGAGTCCCAGCACTAGAGTAATATTGGTAAGAGCTCTTGGTGAGCCTGCTAAGATTTCAAGCCTGCTTGCAATTACAAAATTAAACAGACATGGCTCATTTGGGCTTCCAAATTATGTCTACGTAATTTGGAAGCAGGTATAATATAGGCTCACAAAGTGACAAAATATTGATATTTTGATATGCTCTGAAAAAATACTTTCCATTGTACAGCCATTTTCCATCTGTTTTAAATTTTCACACAGAAGTGAAAGAAACGCTCTTTAGTTTTACCATATCAGGAATAGACTAACACGGAATGCTCTGTTCCATGTCGTGCAAATTGATGTTTTATACCCCCCGCAACAAGTTGTGGGGGGTATACTGGAATCAGCTTGTCCGTCCGTCCATCTGTCCATGGACACAATTTTGTCCGAGCTTTTATTCCTACATTTTCTGGTCAATATTTTAGAAATTTGGCACAGATATTTAGTACCTTGGGAACCTGTGCACCTACAATTATGAGGTCTGTCCGATTTTTTTTGTGGAGTTAGCCCCCTTTTTCAACTTCTCAAAATGCATAATTTGATTATGAGGTCTGTCCGAGGGCTTAGGGGATTTAGGGTTACCTGTTCACATAATTTCAGTGCCCAATATACAGTAATGGCTACTACATTCAAATAACATGTTGAATACGGGGGGTATACCTCAGTCCCATCTGGGACAGGCCCATCTCTAGTTAATCTTAGCACTGATATTTAGTACCATGGGAACCTGTGCACCTGCGATTATGATGTCTGTCCGACTTTTTTTTTTGTGGAGTTATTCCTCTTTTGTGACTTAGAACATTTTCGCAACATGCATAATTTTGTCCGAGCTTTTATTCCTACATTTTTCGGTCAATAGGTTTAAGATTAGGGTTAGGGTTGTGCACCTGCAATGGGATCTGTTATTTATTATTTTAACTAAATGTTTATTGACATGTGAAACATCTTAGTATTTTAAAAACACAGGGGGTATCCTTAGTCCAATTGGGACAGTCGCACCTCTAGTTTTTGTTTGAGACCCAACCATTGTGTTCAAAGTTGTATTTTTTATGACTTCAATCAGGCCTTTATATTGGTCTAATTTGGGGATATTGGACACGGCGTGCGGACCATGGTTCGTCACGTCGTGAGAACTTTTTTTAATCTAAACCCGTGAAATGCAATATCTTGGCTTCTAACAGGACATATATCTCACAATAATTAGGGGACATCTCTTTAATTTGGGGACATCGTTAAACGCCGTGAATTCGGGGTAATTTAAAGGCCTGCTTCAATGCTACTTTCTAGGACATAGAATGCTCATAGAAATGTAAGTATTTATCATCCAATTTCAACACCCAGAAAAATTCAAAGCGAACATTATTAGGTGTATTTTAAAGCGCAAACCACCAAGTGGCTTTTAACTAATGCATACTAATGTTCATCCAGGGTAATGCTGGAGATGATGAAGAAAGTGAAGAAGAGACAGAAGAGGAAGAAACAGAAGAAGAGTCCTCTACCGAGGAGGAGAGTGAATATGATGACGTTGATGAAGAATTTCAAGAGATATTTGATGGAGAGCGTCAAAGTGGAGATGGAGAGGTGCGCTGCTAATATATATTCCTTGTATTACAGGTATAGCAGTTGGCTGGGTTTGAATAGAAAAAAACTGGTCGTAATTAGCACCCTACACTGATAAAACATACAGGCTTATTGGAAATGGATTACATTGTGTCAATTATCTGGGTCAGATAGAATTATTTGAGTATTTTGATACTTATTATTTGAAAATACCCCCCAGTGGGACAGTTAGTAAGGTGTATGGTACATCAGATCAACATAGGCCATCTAGAGCAATGGTGCTGCTGGTAGTTTCTCTGTACAGTGGAGTGATTTTGCAATGAAATTGACTCTCTAAACTGTCTTCCTCTACCATAAAACTGACAATGTCCAGTCTCTTTACCATATTTATGTCTCTTGATATCTCATTCATAATCAGTTACTGAATTAATGGGATTACCTCCATTTCACTGGAGAGTGGCAAGGCATTTCATTGGTTTATGGCCTATCAGATCACTTCACAGATCAGACTAATGACGTGCTGACAATTGTCTGACGCATTGTCAAACTCAACTATTGTTGGAAAACTGAATACAGGCGATACATCCATAATTCATTTTACTCATCGCAATATAGGATATATCATCTTTGAGTTTTTGTCAGTCAACGATATTCATGACTGATTACTCTTTCGCATCTTGTTGTATTTATAACTATTTCTAAATACTACGATTCTCACAAACATTTACTATGCCAGGAATGCACTTCATATTTGGAAACCGTATATTGTGTCATGTTTGGAATGCCACGTCGTTGTAGAAATGAAATATAATGGACATATCTAAAGACGTACAATCGTTAGGATTATCGTAGGGTTTTCAAAGAGACTGAATAACATCCTGATTTGGTCTAACTGCTGAAATGAAGATAAATACACTAAAAATTCTGACCAGGAGCTGGTACAGTAATGCTCTAATTAATCGACTCCTTAACCACAGCAGAATTATGGGTAACTTTTTAGGATTTAGTCGGAAATATGGCTTGTTGCCATTCATCGGAAAGCTCTCCCTGAGAGCTTTCGGAAATATGGCAACAAGCCATATTTCTGACTAAATCCTGAAAAGTTACCCATAATTCTGCTGTGGTTAAGGAGATGATAACTTAGTGCATTACTGTAGTATATTCTGACAGTCATGCAGTCAGGGAAGCTGGGCAGGGACGTGGGGGTGGGCAGAGGTGGCACTTCCCCTCCTGCTGCCCTCCTCCAACAATGGGGGTACAGAGGTGCAAAGCGCCATTTCAATCTTTATAAAATGGCAAGAATTACAATAAAAATGGTCGCCAGCAGCCATCTTTGATTTAAAATTTGAATCCATTGGCTGATTCGGCACACCCTGCAGCCCATATTTATTGGAGAATTGTTTTGAAAATTTACTGGAATATTTATGATTACCTCTAGATGGGAGCTATCGAAAAAAAAAAAAATTAAAAAAAAACATGGCCACTGGCAGCCATCTTGGATTTTACTCTTTGAGTGACTAAATCCTTTGGCACACCCTACAGACCACATCCCTCATCCGATCATCACCAAAGTCCATATTGATCAAATTGTTTTGAATTTCATTGAAAACATGGCTGCCAGTGGACATCTTGGATTTTACTTTATATATATTTCATCATCGACACTTTTGTTCTTGAACTTAACAGCTGATCATTCCACAAATGAAACAAGTAACTACCCGTCAGTGATGGAGTTGATGTAAAATCCTCAACTGAGTGTTTTATACATGTTTAAAGACATATTATGGACTTGTTCAAGTGCATGAAACTGATAAGTTAGTAATAGCGGAATGTGGAATTCTACAAACATCGACGAAAATCTGAAGCAAATCGACCGTACCATTCCATAGAAAACATCCTCTGAAATACGTTCAATTATAAATATTTACTTCTCGTTTCAGTGCGCAACTATAGGGGGATAAACAAACGAAAACAATTTCACCATCGAGAGTCACTGCATTTAATTGATACATAAGAATGACCATGTGTTTTGTCAATTTGGATATAATATTTTTAAAATAACTACCTTCAGTAAGATTATGCTCCTTTTCTATTTGATCATCCCACCGGAGTGTTTCACATCACTTTAACCCTTTCTATACTACCATAGGTAGTTTGTTGAATTCACTATTTGAACATTTCTCACCAAGGAATTTGAATCCTTCTGCACTTGTATTATCTTTCAGTTTGTCTGTCATCTGCTTTTATTATCTGAACACCTCTCTAAATGAATAATAGACCATTCCAATGTAAATTGGGTGGGAGAATTAATTCAGTATAGAAAGGGTTAATCGTCTTTCCAGGAGCAGCCAGAGGACCAAGGATCAAAGAAAGTGGATGATGACGAGGACAGTAAAAATCCAGCATTTATTCCTAGGAAAGGAGCATTTTATGAACATGACTTGAGAACGTTTGATGAAGGTGGAGATCAAAGGTACTTAAATGTCCACTTAATATTTGACTCTAATAATTATATACAGAGTCCGTGTTATTGACTATTGTTGGCATGAAATAAAATTAAAAATATATATATTCCACCAGGATACATAAGAGCTGTGGCCTAGGAGTGTCCACCAAGTGATAGAGTTTCGCAAATTCACCCCAAGACTTCCCCCTTTATTTATCCAAAATGCATGAAAATTCAAAGCTAGGAGATAGAGTTATTTCCCTTCCATCGAGAATAAAAGACTGGCAGTACAGTCGAGATCAAATTTATGCACAGAACACACATTGGTACCTCGACAGAACAATTTGTTCACAGTTTATTCAACCAGATAAGTTGATAATATAATGTTTTGGAGCTTCCTCTTTCAAATGGTATATAATATAGAGTATGTTGTATATAACATGATCTGGCGATTTGAAAATTAAGTTTAACGGTTCAAACTTAGAGTTTTCCGATGAATGGCAACAAGCCATATTTCCGACTAAATCCTGAAAAGTTACCCATAATTTTGCTGTGGTTAAGGAGTCGATTACTTAGGGCATTACTGTACGTGTAAACGCTGTGTCATAATCATATTCTCACTCATTTCCACTTAAGTAGACCTTTACTCGATTAATCTATTGTTATGTCAGCAACTTTCATTGAATCACAATTGTTGAAACCGAATCATCTGATCGGATATATAAATATTGTATTGCTTAAATGCCTGTTGTTTCAAGTGTTAATGGGTATATTGTGATAACTATTGTTATCCCTGAACGATAATGCATATATGATCTTACGTGGATTAAGAATGAAGAGTACCTGAAAATCATGTTAAACATTTATTTCCCATTGAGATGCGCTCTCTCTCTTATGATCTGTATATATATAAAACCTGTTGCATGTGTATGTGTGTGTGACTCGGATACACTTTTGGCACGTTTATAACTTTCAACTCTTAAAAGTTATTTTAGCCCAAAATCGGAACATGCAATTTGACACATCTTAGAATTTGACACCCAAATTTTCAGTCAGATCGGTTAAAGATGGCCTCAGATATTGCACATTTTCCAAGGGTCGAGATGGCGTAATTTCCATCACCAATTAGGAGTAATTTAGCATACTAAAGCATGGGCGTCGCAGAGAGCACTAAGAAAATCGCCCTAGTCACCACATATAACAGATAAAACAATTTGATATACCAAAATTATGCTATGCTGATCAATCTGGTAAAGAGAAAACAACAAGTGTATATGTCAAATGTACAGAAATCAGTCTTTGTTTTATAAATGGCTTTACATGTATAAAGAAAGCTATGTTGCAAGTGGATTAATCCAGCTGCATGATTGATAATGCTTGGCGCCGCCCACCAATTTCTCAAATTGTCAATGCTGCCTTCAGATTATGAAATGTTGTTTTCACTTCATGTATAAATAAATTAATGTTTTGTTTCCCTGTTCAAAACATGTGACCTAATTTTGACATATAAATTGTCTCCCTATGAAATACTACAGTACCTTTTAATAGTTTACTATAAACAAAATTGCTGCCTGCAAGTTATTTGAATCGGTCAAGCTGGGGAAAATTGGTGTGTTCCACCGTAATATACCTTGTAAGTTATTAAATTATTGTCAATAACACTTAATTTCTAATAAATATTCCATAAAAGTATCTATACATCCCTCCATTATCCAACTTTCCATATACAACTAACTGAAAATACAGGTATTTATTATTTTAATTACCGGTACCTAAATAACATTTATTTTTATTGAAGGCCGAAGAAACCATTATGGAAAGATGTTGATAAATGGTTTCATGATAGATTTGATGACCATCAGCAAGCACCGAAATCTAGAGAAGAATTAATCGCTATATATGGATATGATATCAGGGCATATGATAAAGAACCACCTATGCCACCAAGACGACAAAATCGCAGGTAAGGAATTTCCAAAATGTTATGTCAGAGTTCCATTGAATTGATTTGTGTTAAAGATACAGAAGGCCTTAGCTGGTGGGTAAAGCTGAACAAATTATATAAATCTTTTCAAACAATTATCAACAAAAAAACGTGAAAAGTCTCCTTGATGACTTGGCACCTGTGCTACCAAAGGGCGCGAGCAGTCTACAAAAGAGAGGATAATGCCACTAAACGATATGACATTCCTCATTTACTGCAACAAGCCTGAGTTTAGTGTGCCTGTCATTTGCATAATTAGGTTCCCAGAAGGTGAATTTAGTGATGCTAGCCCACTATGCGGGATAGCGTCACTAAATTCACCCTCTGGGGTCAAGCATTCAGCGGGTCAACATTAGGTCACTTCATCAATCCTAATATACTGAATATACATGTATAATTTCCCAACAATCGGCCTCAGGATTCTTGATATCAGTGTTCACACTGGCCCAAAATTTACTTGAGCCACCACCTTAGCCACTTGTGATTTTTTTTTAGCCACTTTTCATTTACTTGAGCCACATTTTTTCAACCCAAATTTTTTGGAGCCATATTTTTTGGAACATATTCAAAGAACAACACAAGCTAATTTAATCACATATTTATTATAATATAATATAACATGTTCTGGTAGGTAAAATAACAACAATGAGAACAATATTAATAATCAAACAATGAAAATTATGCGAGATTTTACATCTGCCCATTTATTAAATGAATTAACAAAATTAAAATCTAACATTGGAGGGCCTTCAGTTGCAATTTTCATTAACAAGTTTAAATGTGGAACAGAAAGTCTGTTGCATCACACAAATTTGTCGAATCAACTACTTTAACGCATACTACAGTTTTATCAGGATTCCGTTCTATGGATTACTTTCCAAAAAAATCGGTTACTTTTTTCGTTTTAGTAGACGGTTCCGCACTAAGTTGGTACTTATGTAAAATGTCAAAACACAATGAACTAACGAGTATTACAAGCGGATGTTACTGTTAATGAGAAACACATGGCCTTTGTTTCACTAATGTCTTCTTATTGAGTAGAAATAAGAAACCATTCGTTGTACGAGATACAATTACATCCAGTCGCTGTGACATAAGCCGAGAATAAATAGCGAGTGCTTTCATTCAGACTGCCTCATGGCGGGATAGTGTTGTCTGATTGTAAACTTAATCTGTCCGACGGCATTTATTTTAAGAGCCACACACCTAAATTCTTTGAGCCACTTTCTTTAGCCACTAGCACATTTTCTTGAGCCACTTTTGTTTTTCTTTCGCAATATGCGACATTTGCTCACGGCAGCGTGAACACTGCTTGAGATATAGTGTACTGTGTCCAGGGGAAATTACTTATTTTGAGGTGTTTATTTTCATTATGCAACTTGCATTTCCTTTTGAATTTATGACTATGTCCACTATTACTCATCTGTCCTGCTCAGTCACTACACTAGAACTCTTCAGCTCCCTTTAGTCACATCCAACTCTTCCATTCATACACCATAAACTCAAGTAGTTGACTCATGTACATCGGAAATAGTTACCAGCATGTCTTTAATCATAACTCAGCATCATCAGTACTATCATAATCTGAGCAGAGACTGTAATACTTGGCATTTTTAGGGTGTTATAGGGTAGAATGTTCGTGTGCTTCGGTTTGTACAGAGCTGCAGAAAGAACATATGTATCCAGCACTTGTAATTGTTGCACCAAAACTGAATATATATTGAACAATTCCTGTTTGTATTCCTTCATAAATATGAACTTTGAATTTATGAACATTGTTACGGCTTTGAAGAGACTTAGTTCTGAATTTATCTCTAGGCCTAGACAGCAGCGAATTCTCGGTGACTATGTACAAAATGATGAACGACCTGCAGGTGAACCAAGAGAAGACGAAAATGAGGAAGAGCCAAGACCACAGAGGATTGACAGGAATCAAGAAAACCGGCGCCAAAATCGTGACAGATATGAGAGGAGAGATCCGAGAAACAGGGAAAACAGGAGAGGAGGTGGTGGAAGTCGATACGAGAGGCAATATGATCAGGAAAATCGTGGCGGCGGTGGTGGTGATCGAAGGAGGTTTAATCGTAATCGAAATCGTAACAGACGACCTTACCAGGAACATTTTGGTGAACAAAATAATGAGGTTTCGGAGATCAACAATCATCAAGTCAATGAAAGTCGCAACAACAGGGAAGTGAGGATCGAAAAAGTGGAAGACAAGGCTGACGATATGAACAATGATGAGGAGATGATACAAAGAGAGCTGCTCAGAAATAGAGGTGATTTGAGACAAATCTGGGTTATATCCGATTTTTGGATTTATACATAGTAAAAATCTATTTTAGGCCTATAAAATAAATTGTGTAGTTTGGGTTGCGTGCCAGTAAAATATAGGGTTGGTTGGTCGGCTGTTATTGCCCCCTGAAATTGTTTGTTTGGGCTAGTTTGGGGGACTATTAAAATAGCCGCTGTCTGTCCGTCCGTCAGTCCAGCCGTCCATCTAGCCGTCCATTCGGAAAGTTTCCTGATGAGAGCTTTATTTTGAGCTATCAGATTGAAACAAATTGGTATGTGCGTTTATTAGCTCAAAACACAGGTCAAGTTCGAATATGGGTTTGGTTCTCCCATTTTTGGTGGAGTTATAGTCCCTTTTCGACTTTGAATCTGTCCATCCTTTCGGAAAGTTTCCGGATGATAACTTTTGTTTGTGTGATCGAATCTGAACCAAAAAAAATGGTTTGTGAGGTTATCATCTCCAAATACAGGTCAAGTTCTAATATGGGTTCGGTCCACCCATTTTTGCAGGAGTTCTAGTCCTTGTCGACTTAAAATTTGCCGATTATTTTGGTTTCGGGATGATGACTTTAGTTTCTGTAATTTGATTGTTTTTAAATTTGGTATATGGATTAAACATATGAAGATACAGGTCAGTTTCGAATCTGGGTTTGCCAGAGTTATTGTCCTTGTCGACTTAAAATTTGACAATTATTTTGGTTTCCTGATGATAACATTACTTTTAGTTTATATCTGATTGTTTTTAAATTCAACTGAATCTCTTGATATTTTGTACATGGTTCAAATTTTAGAAGACAAAGGCCAAATTTTTTTAAGAGTCTTGATCAACAAAATGTGTTGATAAAAACGTCCCTCTGCATAATAATTAATTGCAGTGTGTAAAATGTTCCAGTACTGTGCATACTTTCCATTACTTTACCTCAACATTGATTAAGCTATTTGCTAACTTGAATAAGAATACTCAATCGGGGTCTTACTTGAACTACACAATAGCACCAAACCTTGATTATTCTATGTTATAGATGGTATATACTCAAATAAAAAGTTATTTTTCAGACTTTCCAGCAGCCATCTGACAGTAATATGCTAATTTAGATCAGTGATTGTTTTTTTAAGTCCCAATAAAAATATCAATACAAAAATATTTGGGATGAGAATTCTGAACTAGTTTGGATGTCTATCCATTTATCTGTTCGATATATAATTTATTGATAAGCATGAGAATATTACGATTTGATCCACAGATCGATCAGAGTTGTCTTACCATCTAGTTATCATTTTGTGGTTTATGTTTGTGATTCAGCACCATTTTAATTATTATTCCTTAATTAATCAGAATGGTTATGTTTTCAGGTTGTCTTGAGAAGTGAACTTGAGCTACCTTTTTAATACGGGGAGCTAGCACTGAGATTCAACCAAAATTCACACAAATGTCTTCCTTATGAAAACATACTAAAATATGAAACTACTTGTGATTTGAACTGTTAATTTATTTTTATTTTTTTTTAATTATATCCCATTTACGAAACGGCCAACAACTTTTTTACCAACATTGCAAAAATAAAAATCCTATTATATTTTTCACCCATGGTGTTCAGTTTGTTTAAGACTTATCACCAAACCGTTCTATCAGTCATAACATAATGGGGAAAATGAGAATAATTGAGATATTAATGTGTTGGTTTTACTTATTTTGATTCGCCAAAAAATTATTTCAAGTGAATATATGAGATTTGCATTCACCAGGATCTTGTGGAGGTAATTGTCAATCAGTATGTCTAGGTTTTTGCTTCCAAATTTTGTCCCCTCTTCCATATAGACATTTTTCTATCTAATGTTTGTGAACTAATTATAAAATTGCTTTGGTCTAATGTTGATAATCTTTGAATTTGATCTTATCTTCTGTTGTTATTAGTCGATATCAAATTGTTAACTATAAACAATTTCCTATTATTTTTTTTCTACAGAAGAAAATGAAAGTAAAACTAGATACCAAACATCTCCAAAGCAATATGATAATAAGAAAGGCTATTCACATCCTCCACGTATGCAGAAAATGGAGGCCCAGCAAGGAAAATCTAAGCGATATTCGTCACTGCGGCAGAGGAAATCACCAGAAACAACATTCGAGACGCCTACATCAGGAGATGGAAATTTTTACCCTGGTGAGTAATCCAGAGTATCTTTCACCCATCCATTGAATTTGCCTTTTTCAACAATTATAACTCAATTAGTTTATTCTTCACATGTAACATGTGTATACAACATCTTTTTCAATCTGTTCTTCAATTTATATTATATGTATGCTCACTTTTTTAACTTGAGATTTCTGCTTGAGTGGTCATAGTTGGAGGTGTGGAAAAAACAATTGCTGATTGTAATCAGACTCTTGTTTGATGTTAAAAGCACTGGCGGCGTTCGTTGCAGAAATATTTATATTTGATCAAATCGCCATCAACAGAAGGAACACCAACATATATACAGTTCCGATCATATGCCAAACATAATCAGCGCGTAAATAGTATATTGTCGTCAAGACGTACGATGGTGTGTGTAAACAGGAGACTGCTCGTGTTACAGAAGTTGTGCTTCTGTTTACATAACACAGCGCAATTCTATTGGTTAATCACACAAAAATTATATGAACGCTCTTTTTTATTTCCATATCAGGAAAAACAGTAACAAATAATGCTCTTTATGTTTACCATATCCGGATCTAAACAAAAGCTAGGAAACGTAACGTTTTTTGCTTTTGTTTACATAACAAAGGGGAAAAGTTGACAATAACATACTGTTTATGCCATATTTCTGATTGGCATAAGAACAAAGTCTGTCTATTCCTTCTGTTTATGGCGGTTTTTGACGGAGGTGAATATTTTAACAGCATACCCAATGCCAACGCCGCCGTATCTTTAGATTGGTCCATGGTGAATACAGGTATATATGTAAATATGTTCTAATTTGTTTTCCATCTACTATTATAACAAATGCTGGAAAGACAATCAATCAATGAGTTACCATTACAGTGAAATATCCTGTTGACCAGTGAATATATTATAGGTTATCAACAAGACGTGGCTTCTTTCAAGTCAACACAGCGGCATGCGGGTAGCTCAGCGCCAAAGAGTCATGTCGGAGGCTACAACAGACAGGTCATCCCACCACAGATACCATTCGCATTACCGGGTATGCATTAGAATGATCACACCTTATTTTAACTCTCTTAATTACTGATTTAACCATTTGAGTGCCAGGGGCCGATCTCATCGGCCCTAAACCTACAAAATAAGTCTGTTAAAGAATATAAGAATAAATTATTAAAATTGTAAAAAAATGGTAAAAAAAAAAAAATTGTTAGGCCAATGCATTCTCTTATATATGCGAGGCGACCTATGGTCGACTCGCATATATAAGAGAATGCATTAGCACAGGGTATATGGGTCGATACAAAAATCGGACCTGGCACTCAAAGGGTTAATCATTCCATTTAGTTCTAAAAGTATACATTGGGATATGGCATATTATTCTATTGTGAAATGATACTGTACCTCATATCAAAATCTGTGTTTAAACTGAAATTTTTTGTTTACATGCGTCACTCTCACTCAAAACAGACTTGTTGAGCTCATGAAGCATGTTCGATTCCCTGCTCAAGAATTTTGTCCCGATTGTGACATGTAAACAAAAAACTTTGAATGATATGTAGTATATCATTTTGAATAGTTTAACCCTTTCTATACTAAATGGATTCTCCCACTCAGTCTTAAAAGTATTCATTGGATGGTCTATTATTCATCTGGAGGGATGTTTAGTAAAAGACAGCCTTAGCTGTATATTCTATTTATTTATTGCACAAAACTTGTTCTTTGCATATTGAAAGTTTTTCAAAGGGATTCATTTGAGTCTGAGTTTAGTGTGCCTGTCATTTGCAGAATGAGGTCCACAGAGGGTGAATTTAATGATGCTATCCTGCATAGCTGGCTAGCATCACCAAAATCACCCTTTGGGGACCTCATTCTGCATGGCTTCATCTGCTATGGGAGACATTGACTCAGATTGAAGTTCCCAAATGGTGAATATTGTGATGTACACCCATTGGGAACCTCGATTATGCAATGTGTTGTCTGCCAATTTGGGGATATAGAGAAACTAAACTAAAAAAGAAATAGAATTTATGTGAAGAAGTTTCTATAGAAATTTGATAATAAAGAAACTTTCCAGAGAAGATGAGGCCTAAGCAGAATGAGGTCCCCAGAGGGTGAATTTTGTGATGCTATCCCACTATACGGGATAGCGTCACTAAATTCACCCACTGGGGACCTCATTCTGCAAATGATGTCCAAACATTTATGAGGCCAGGGAAGCTAATTTGTATTCATAATGTGCATGAGTGCAGAAGAAAAAGAAATAGTTCTATGGTTCTTTGATACTTGATTCAAACTCTCTCTAATGGTTAGATGTTTCAGAAAGAAAAAAACATTTCCTGTTTTTCACATTTAGTATCCATTGCAGTGAATTTGGGACCAGAACACATTCCAAATCACAATAACACAATTTAGGTCAGTTGAGGTTATCGCTAGTACCTGAGCCATTTGCATATATAATTACATCATGAAAGTAGTAATAACCCAAATAAAGTTACATTGTCCTAATAAAGCTACATTGATGTAATAAATGTAACGTTGATCAATTGTTGTAGTGAGCAGTGGATAATATGTATAAATAATATGCCATATAATAATTTTTTTAAAAGATACTGAGCAGTGCACAGCTAGTAGGCCTATGGTGAAGTGACATGATTCTTTATTTGTAAGCAGACGACAGGTAGAGAAAGTCCAAAATTCCCAGTGGATAATGGATAGTATTTATTCAACTGAATTTTCTATATTTTCATGAAAATTACCCATAATTCAACAGCATACAATGTTAATAATCAATATACAGTTAGTTTAAAGCGTTAAAATTGTACAATCATGTCCCCCCGTAAGAAATAGTTACCATCCCAATTAATATGGGGACATCCTCAAATGCAGAACAGGTGTCCCAAAAAAATCTCTGGATTTTTCCCTGTGCAACACATCTGTGAAAATTGAGTTGCAAAAGGGTCAAGCTAGCAGATATTGTGAAATTTCTAAAAAAAAAAGAAGTTATTTTTCTTTTCTTTCTCATAAGATCCTGTATTAGAGCAACTTTTTCTTTTCTCTATATGTTTAATGTCAATAGTGAGTTTTCGAGTTCAAACTGATAAGGGTAGCTACAAATTTGGTCATCAAAAACTGTTTTACAGGTAGATTTCTGCCCATTGACAATAGTATATGGTGATCAAACTGGACAAAAATCAATATATTGTAGAGATATTGTAATTCGCCTTTGCATATAAGTTACATTCATCAGGGACTAGGCGACTGGGAAGGGGTTGGGTGTTTTTTTGGGGTGTCTGATTTTGGAGAAAAAAATTCAGCAATTAAATTTCACGACTAAGACAACAGTTGGAATTTTCAGACTGCTCTAATATTCATTAACGTCAGTTAAATTTCCCAGCTAATATTTGGTATAATCTGTATTGTTTTAGACCCAGGGTCGATTAATGTCCTACTTTCAGTCAAATATACATGTAAGATTGAATAGGACCCTTAGTTGGAAACAATTAAGAGCATGCATTGTTAACCTATCATAATTTGGTATGAATAAAGAGGGTTCTATGCAAAACAATGAAAAAAACTGAAAAACTGATTAGACTGTGATAAGATTATCAGAGTATATAAGATCTATATGGTCAGTATTTTGTGTATTTATCAACCTATATTGTCCCTACTGCTGAACCACCTATATATAATTCTTGAGGTTTAAATAAGCCATGCCCGTTCAAGGGGTAAAAATTTATTTTCCGGAAAATAAGAAATCATGCAGTTAGTTAAAAAGCCATATTATGATACAGTACATAGTGTGTGATATGCAAAACACTCAACTCTGCAGAGACCCCACTAGATGAACTTTGGGTAAAATTCATACCATATTGTTCACAACATACCGATATAGCACTTGGTAATTCTCACCACTCAAGATTTCGGTGTTGAATGGGTCACCGTGAATCACTCGCCCAAAAAAATTGCCACAGTGTTGAGTGTTTTGCTTATCGCACTCTCTTTACATGCTGTATATAAACAAATGCTTGGTTCACACAAAGTGTGTTTTGTGGGTGACATCGCATTCATACTATCATTATACTATACTAATATTAGTATATTCTTGAGGAAATTCATTATTTTTTAACTTTTATTTCTAAATCATGCATGCCTTTAAGTCTTAGAAGCCACCTCGAAAATGTGAAAATCAAATATGACTTTAATACCAACTTTATCAGTGGGTAGCAAGAAATAGTTAAATACACAGCTTGACTGCTATTTCTATAGAATTGATGCACTTCTGATTGAGAAAACCTTTGTGAAAGATTACTAGTCAACTGGACACCTACATATTCACTATCGCTTTATTATCCTTTATGGAGTTCACCATTTTACCCATACCTGTCGGACGCATTTCACAAACTCACTATTGAAGGTATTTTTTTCCTGCAGGTTCACAGATGTTGCCACCTGGTATGGTATTGCCACCAACATACCCAGTGGCCAGTAGTGCGCAGGTCGTCGGCACACAACAGGTTGCAAGTACTCATATACCAATTCCTCAAGTACCTGGCGTGCAGTCACCACCCATGGCTCAGATACCTTCTATAGCGCCAATAGCACAGATCCAGCAACCTGTCCCACACATACCGCCGGTGGCACCTATACCGCAAGGACAGCTTCCTCCCACTGGGATTCCTCCTCCTCCGGTACCTCCCGCACAAGGACAACTACCGACTGCCCAGGGTTTTCCTTCACCTCCTGTAAGTTATAATTTAAGGATAATATATCTCCTTCCGGTAGTGCTTCCAGCAACAAAATCAATTCTATGAAACCAGGGTTTCCGCCAGGGGGGAATAAATGAGTCTGTATTTCAGCCGTTTGGGGAAACAAATAACGCGACGGGGCGACCATGGTTCGTCCAGTGGGGAGAAAATTTTGGTATTTGTCATTGAAAAGTAGTAATTTCCTTGCACCTGAGATACTCACAAAGCAATCTAAAGCTCTGTATATTATGCAAGTTGATCAATTCCGTGGGTGCATAAATTCTGTTGATGGTATCCAGAGCAGTGATCACAAAATTACGCACATGAAACCGCCATCTGATTGAAGACTAAATAAAAGAACAAGCTACCAGTTATAGTGTTTACAAATTTATACGATTCCGACAGGTATAATTAAACACTAAAAAGCGTCTATGCATTGACCATTAATACCTAGCAAGGATAATTGAATTACGTATTTCCAACAATTTCAACAGGTAGCTTCCGTGAAAATGAATTCGATAGGATATATTCTGTCAATCGTAAAACTATTTGTGCGCTGTGACATACTGCAGAAGATATTTATAGCAGCATAATATGAATGGTAGCGAAATCGTTCAAACTGCGAACGCGTAGCTTGTTCAGTAGTCTGCATTAGTCCAACAACTACTGATGATCACTGCTATGGAACAGAGTTTTAGCCCCATTGTTATGAAATATAATTGAGTTTTGGCGGGAAATGTGAACATGTGCGTCATTGTTTATACATCTGTGTTTGGGACCCCACGCGGGATAACAAAACTATTGACTGTACTTTTACTTTATCTCCATATTGGGGGATATATTTTGCATGGGATCTCCGAGTGTGAGTTGTTTCATGCACAGAAATTCCGTGCACAAAATATCCATACTCAGCAGTCTGGCATTCTTTGATGTTCCCACGACATTTTCATATGTGTATTACGCTGTATACAATGTCACTATTTGACTGCACACCAAACATTGGTGCTTTTATTTCAAAGGGTACACTGTACCGGTAACATATTGTGCTCAATTGACCTGCCTTTCACCAGTATTCTGTTTAACCCTCAAACTCCCGTTGCAGTTGGATATTTCCGCTAAAGGAAGCCGTTCACACTGAACTATATGGATATATGTCCTGCGTTTGTAAACCATAGTAGAAAAGGGGTTAACTTTTTGTGGTCGCCTACGATCCCTCACGGTCTTCAGTGGCTTGCTCGGAATCAGTCGCGCAGTCCCAATATAACCGATTGAATCTCGTCAGTTTATTTTCTGCTACGAAACCGAACGGAAGTCTAAAGGGAGTATTGTTCCAAATTTGTCATTAACAACAAGACAACAAATTTAATTTATCGATACAATAATTACTGGTCGCCTACGCGTTAGTTTTTAGAATTATTGTTTCGAATTCACGGACCGTTTCGCTTCAAAAACATACAATTGTCCGGGTTTTCGAACAGGCGGCGGACTTAAAATGTTTTGAATATGAAAATCAACATTTCGCCATAATCAGCCGCCATTTCAAGGCCTTACGAGGCGCATAGATTATTGTAAGCAATTCATCTTTGTAATTATTATAGAACCTATAAGGTATGATATAATTTGTCAGATATAAAAAATGCCACGTGATTCGCTACCGGAAGTCTCCTAATTTCGTGGGAATTTATTTACGCGTGGACATTTATTTAGCAATAATTACCATCGCTACTGACACTATCTATCATAATGTTATGAACAACATTCTTTCTCATAATACTTTGTTGTTTTATGGTTCAATACAACTGATCCAGATGTGTTGGTCACATTTGAACTTAAAGTTGATTACATCTTGGTTTATCAATGTAAAAACAGATACCTAAGAATAACAGTAGTGTCATTATTACTTTAATAAATTGACAGAGATTGATATTGGACAAGTGTTATAATTCTGTTCATGGTTTGATTCTCGTAACGGAGCATCACCTTCAATGTATCAATCTCAGCCATGTGCTAGCGGACCGGGGATCGCACCCTGGTCAGGGTATTCTGACAGAAATCAGAACTCGGTCCGATACAAATTCGACATTACTGAATAAAATCCGAATGCAAATGCCGACTTTCCCCATTACAACACTTGTTCAGGTATGTTGTTGTTGGTGCACTACGCTGTGCGATCGGGTGTGGACAATTAAAACTTAATGGCTGACCCATGTACACACCTTGGTGTGTGCATGTTACAGAACATTACTGGAGTCACTAGAACTCATCAAAATAACATGTTTTCACAAAATACTTTGTGTTTTCTGTTTCAATACTATCACACATGTCTCCTATGATTTAGATGTGTTTGTCGACGCTTGAAGTTGACTACAGTTTATCAATATCAGAAAAATAACGACTGTCGTGGTACTAAGATTCGTTAGTGTCATTAATTTCAGACAGGGATTGACATCTGACAGGAGTCAGAATTCTGTTGAGTACATGATTCGATTCTCGTACAGTGCTTCAACTTCACTGTCAAATTTTGAACTGCTAGCATTTAATGATTGCAAACATGACACTAAAATTAATCGTGATGACAGTTTCACTATTGTCTCAATTCCAGATTTTAGTTATTATTCTGAATTGTATCCAAAATTAACCCATCCTTTCAAAATTGCTGGGTTGTTTCTCGACTAAATGGTGTCTCCTTCCGGAATACAAACATAATTGCTTTCCTTCCTGTGCAGGTTTACCGAAAAGAAGCGGTGGGGGCTGGGTTACTACGATTCTGGATATGGCTCTAATTGGGACACAAAATTACACATCATGGGTGCTCCAGTTTGCATTCTCTAGAGTAAGGCAAGAAGCTTATCGTCACTCTGACGGTGTTTAATCATGGTTTCACTATCTACAAATATATTTTAAGATACTTTGGTTTAAAAAAAAAAAAAAAACCTTTCCCCTTCTTGATTCAATTATGAGAATGATTCCAGCCTGACAGGTATTTAGAGTCGTGGTGACTTGACCCCTCCAGTTAACTGGCCCACTGTCAATAACTGGCGACCGTGGCCTGGATGACGTTCCCCAATGAATAACGATATAATAGCAGTGGTATTCCAAGAAGAGGAAGGTGGGGGAGACATCATTTATGGCAAGTAACCATATCAAATGTGAGCTTGGTACAAGAACAGGCTGTACATCCAATACAGCATGCATGGTTCATAAAGGGCATGGTAGGTGTTTTGAAGGTATTCATGGACTAGCTGGAGTCTCAATGAATTTTCAAATATATACGTGTCCCGACCTTTCATACCGTTGATATGGCGAATAGACTTCACACACGACTGAAGCATATTTACATGGAAAGCATTTATATTGTCACGTGTCCCACGACCACTGCCAATAGCCTTTCCGACAAGAGGCCATCAGCATGGCTCTTCATACTTCTATTGCCCATATCAATTTGATTATCTGGCACATAGACAATAAAACAGGCAAAGACGTTTGCGCTGTCCAGCTAAGCTTTCGAGGAAGCTCATTGACCAGCATTACCGACCTTTCCTAAGACGCAGGCAGGGGACCACCCCGTATGAGTGGATCCCATCCCCATGGCACCAGATGCCCGATCGTAAGGGCCTAAAACCATGCTGCCAACTCTGCGCATTTCGGTCTATGCTGGGTTTGTCCTCTCTTCCTTAAACATGCCATAAGCAGGACCACTTAGGTGGGGGGAGTTCCTCTATATCTTGGCTCTTCAAATTAAAATAAAACAACATTATAAAAGGGATGTCTATCCTTTACTAGGAGGATGTTAATTTCATTCGTTTCCTTCCTAGGGGAGCCACGTTTAGAGCGGGTCTTCCCCTAGTTTGTTGCATGCTTCACACTAACCAACCTATCACACACCTAGGTCGTTCTGCTGCATGTTTGGGGGGGACAGAGGCTCAGACCTGAATATTCCGTATGGTGACCGTGAAAATTTACCTGTGTTCATCATCTGACTACATTGTACATCATTTGAACTGATTTCGGTTGTAGAAGGCGCACCTTCATTTCTTAGAATCGGATCGCGGTGGGTATTCCGCTGGGAACGCGGACTGCTCTCAGGTGCCTAGTGGTCGTGATGGCCTAATAATAGTAATGTGTGTGGATTTAGGCTGAACATAATACTTGTGATTGCACATTTTGCTGTCTGTCTCCATTCCAAAGGATGGTGCTCGTTGGGAAATTTCTCCAAAATTAATACTCGTACCGACACTATTGTTTGGCACCTGAGAGTAGCGGTTTGCTTTCTCATTGGATGCTCTGGTCACCTGCGGTGTTCGGCCATGCGCTCCTGATGCTCATGGCTGTTAGTCATGTTCTCTGAGGGGCTATATCTATATCTTTAATGATACATTGGATTGTGCCAGGGATCTCTGCTCTGGCTCCGACCATTGGATTGTTGGGCGCAGCTTTAGTAGGGTCTTCTGACATGATCTCATGATGACTTATATATCACCATGATATATCTATTATATCATTTTATATATCTATATATGCGAAAGATTTGTGTCACCGGGTTTCTGCAATGATATCTTGTGATACATAGGTACCTCAAAGACATGAGACATGTTCTCTGTGGGGTTGTATATCTATAATTAGTGATACGTTGGATCATGACAGAGAGCTGTGATCTGGCTCCAACCATTAGATTGATGGGCGCAGCTTTGGAAGGGCCTTCTGACATGGTCTCATGAGGAAAACTTAATATATATATCCCCCGGATATATATATTATATCATTTTATATATATATATACGCAATGTGTATATTGTGATACATAGGTACCTCAGAGACATGTGAACGTGTGATAACTGTTCTAAGGGCAGGACCAGTTCACGGTCCCCCGATTACGCATCCGCGGTCAATCAGTCTGTGGGGAAACGTCTGGTGGAGTAGCCGGGGTACTTGGGACCTCCAGGACATTTGTCCCCCACCAAACACCAGCGGTTCTGGGCACTAAAGCTGCCAAATCGCGTGCGCACGTATCGACACCGGCTGGATGGCCTTCGGCAGCTTAAGCGTAGGGCAGGGGCCGTACCCATGAGGTAAAGCGCCGCGTCCCCCTGGTCACGCTCGTCTTAACGACACAGCCTTGCCTGCCACTCCTCCGTGAAGGGATCGGAGAAAAATGACCTCTCCCCACCCTCCAGCTTGGCCAGGATATTAGCTTTGGCATGACCACCTGCAGCATGCGATGGTGGGGGCTCCCTCTGATCTGATGGCTTGACTCGCTTATAGTTGTCTAACCCATTTGGGCTAATGGGCTCTCCATTTGATCCCTGTGCCACAGATTGGGCATCAGGTTATCTGCCATTTGCATTGGTGAACAGCAGTTAGTTAACTCTTAATGTTGGTTGTCTTGCCATCTTTGGAGTGGGCCTCCTCCAGTGCAGGTCGTTATGTCGCTAAGGCGGAGAGGGAGTTAGTCTCCTCGCATCTCAAATCGGCTGGATTCTTAGAACTGACGGATGAAGATGAATTGAATTGAATGGCACCACCTGGGATGTTGCTTCCAAAAACAAGGGGGGGGAGGTACATGTTTGAGCAATATAGCACTCTAATTATATGAGTTATTTCACGTAACTAATCATAACAGATTCATTAAAGAGTTCATATTTAGGTACAATCTGTTTTAGAAGAGTGCATTCCCTCCAAAAAATTTGGCTATTAACTTTATTGCTCGTGCCTCCTCCTGGGCTTGCATTCTAATCCATATAGTTCAGTGTGAACGGCTTCCTTTAGCGGAAATATGATATTTAAAAAAATATAATGTATATTTCCTTAAAGAAAGCCTGAACACTGAACTATCATAGGGCCCTCCCATGGCGGTGCCATTCCCAACCCCGCAACTCGCCAATCTCCTGAGATTCAATCGGTTATATTGGGACTGCGCATGCGTGACTGATTCCGAGCAAGCCACTGAAGACCGTGAGGGATCGTAGGCGACCACAAAAAGTTAACCCCTTTTCTACTATGGTTTACAAACGCAGGACATATATCCATATAGTTCAGTGTTCAGGCTTTCTTTAAGGAAATATATATTATATTTTTTAAAATATCATTTTTGTTTACGATAGATTGCTATTGATTTTAGGTACATATGTGTCTCAAACAGATCATCAGCGAGGGGAATGAGGCTGTTCCACGGAAGCTGAGCCGTAGTTACGGAAACCCTGATGAAACTAATTTCCAAGACACAATTCAATTATTATTAATACCAAAAACAAACAAAGATATTGCACATATTTTACATAAAAGTGTTTAAAAAGATAGATTTTCAACCATAAATGAATTAATTTATCTATATAAAAGCCAAGTCTGTGTGTCTGTCTGTAACTCTGTCACGATTTCGGCATGTTTAAAAATATATGACCCTCAGGTCCGATTTGACCATGGTCGGTTGCACGTCTTAGAATATGACACGCAAAATTGCAGGCTGTTCGTTTAAAGAGGGCCTGAGTTATAGCATGCTTTCTAAGGGTAATAAAAGCAATATTTTACCTGTAATCATAGCGCAGTGTACTACGATAAATTTACAGTTATGCCACTTGGATTGGGTGGACACAAGTAATTGCCTGTATCGATAGCGATGCCTTCATTGAAATCCGTCATATTTGACGAGCAACCCCCCTAGTGTTCTAATAATATTCACATTGTCTGTCCCTATTCATGGAAAATAATTGGAGAAGCTCCAGTTAAGTGGTGTCTCTCACTCAATATTATTATCTCACTCTTTCATGACTGGAGCTTCCTGAAATTTTGTGAAAACCCTGTGCAAATGCATTCTCTTATAGATGCAAGTCTCCCATAGGGAGCCTCGCATATAAAGTTAAGAGAATATTTTGGCCTAAAAATAATTACCTCTTGTCCTAATTTCCTTCCAGAATTTAAGTTTTGAATATGGTTTCCATCAGATAAAAACAAACACAGAAGTACTGGGATTGTCAGACTGCATATTGCAGGTGATGTGTCAGAATTTCACCCTTTCATGACTGGAGCCGCGCTGTTACAGCATTGAACATTCTGTGCCAGTGCATTCTCTTATATATGAAAGTCTCCCATAGGGAGCCTTGCATATATAAGAGAATGCACTGGCTTACAAGGTCATGGTAAATATTGTTAGGCCAATGTATGAATTCTCTTATATATGTGAGGCTCCCCATGGGAGACTTGCATATATAAGAGAATTAATAGGCACAGGGTTTTCGCAAAATTTCAGGAAGCTCCAGTCATGAAAGGGTTAAGTTTTGCATTGTCTGCCATCAGACTAGAACATAAAAATTCTTGGAAGCTTTCAGACTACCTATTGCAGATTGTGTGTCAGATCAGATATTCAGGAAATCAGTGGGGTGTTCTCATTGTGATTGCCGTATGACTAAATACAACAATAACAAGCTCTGCATTCCTTTTCTCGTCAATTTAGGTCTCCAATCTCAGCAACAGTGGCAAAATTAATGCAAATTATAATATAAATACCATCTTTTCAGCAAGATATCGAGCACTACAGTATAACATATTCACTGTGTGTATGCAATGAAAGTCCCTTGGCTGGAATAATTTTTAGTCGAGTTTTTTTCCAAATCTCGACTTATAGTTTGATGAGGGACGGTGGGCGGGCGGGGCGGCGTGTTTTGCTTATAACTCAACCGTTAATTTGGTGTGTGAGTACATATCCATGCACGTAAGCTGCAGACAAAAAATCGGGTTCGTCCGCACATTTATTACTGAGTTATGGCCCTTTGCCATTTTTCACTGATTTTAGGCTCGTTAGCGCAACAACTTCAACAAACGTTATCTGATTCACTTGAAATTTGGGATATAGGTGTCTCCCAAGAATATCTCGGACGAGTTCGAAAACCGGCCTGGTCCGATAAAATTTGATAGAGTTATGGCCCTTAATTAGTCATTTTTTCACAAATTTTCAGCTCGTTAGCGCGATAACTTCAACAAACGTTATCCGATTTAATTGAAATTTGGTATATAGGTGTCTCCCAAGAATATCTCGGTCGAGTTCGAAAACCGGCCAGGTCCGATAAAATTTGATAGAGTTATGGCCCTTAATTAGTCATTTTGTTTACAAATTTTCAGCTCGTTAGCGCGATAATTTAACAAACATCATCCTATTTGATTGAAATTTTATATATAGGTGTCTCCCAAGAATACCTCGGACGAGTTAGAAAACCGGCCCGGTCCGATAAAATTTGATAGAGTTATGGTCCTTAAGTAGTCATTTTGTACGAATTTTGAGCTCGTTAGCGCGATAACTTCAACAAACGTCATCCGATTCAACTAAAATTTGGTATATAAGTGTCTTCCAATAATATCCTGGACGAGTTCGAAAACCAGCCCTGTCCGATAAAATTTGATAGAGTTATGGTCCTTAAGTAGTCATTTTGTACGAATTTTGAGCTCGTTAGCGCGATAACTTCAACAAACGTCATCCGATTCAACTAAAATTTGGTATATAAGTGTCTTCCAATAATATCCTGGACGAGTTCGAAAACCAGCCCTGTCCGCTAAAATTTGATAGAGTTATGGTCCTTAAGTAGTCATTTTGTACGAATTTTGAGCTCGTTAGCGCGATAACTTCAACAAACGTCATCCGATTCAACTAAAATTTGGTATATACATACTTGCCAAGAATATTTCGGACGAGTTCGAAAACCAGCCTGGCCCGATAAAATTTGATAGAGTCATGGTCCTTAAGTAGTCATTTTTCGTGAATTTTTAGCACGTTAGCGCGATAACTTCAACAAACGTCATCCGATTCTCTAAAATTTGGTATATAGGTGTCTTCCAATAATATCCTGGACGAGTTCGAAAACCAGCCTGGCCCGATAAAATTTGATAGAGTTATGGCCCTTAATTAGTCATTTTTCGTGAATTTTTAGCTCGTTAGCGCGATAACTTCAACAAACGTCCTCCGATTTGATCAAATTTATAATATAGATACTTGTTAAGAATATTTCCGACAAAGTGCGAAAACCGGGTTTCTCCGAACTTTTTCCCCTGAGTTATGCCCCTTAGTTTGTGAATTCTTCGCGATTTTGAGGCCGTTAGCGCGATAACTTGAACAAATATTAACCGATTTTACCTATTAATTAGTCTACCGATACTGATGCACACCAATTGGCGGTAGCCACCGGCGGTAAGCCACCGAAAACGAGACACAGCATCTCTGGGCCACCTCTTGTGTTTTATTCTTATAACAAAAAGCCTTACATACCAAAGGCTTGTTCAATCGGTTAACATTCCCACTCACAGCATATTCTTTTAACTGAATGTCTATACTCAGGTCTGAGAATATGGTGCCAGACATTTGCAGAATGAAGTACCCAGAGGGTGAATTTAGTGACGCTACCCCACACAGCGGGCTGCAACTAAATTTACCCTCCTGCTTAGGCATCATCTTCTCGGGAAAGTATCTTATAAAATAAAAAAAAAAATTAGTTTCTTTTTCTGTTTCTTTTTTAGTTTCTCTATATTCCCAAATTGGCAGACAACACATTGTATAATCAAGGTGCCCGATGGGTGCACATCACAATATTCACCATCAGTGAACTTAAATCTGAGTCTACATCTCCTATAGCAAATGAGGCCTAATTAGAATGAGTTCACCAGAGGGTGAATTTAGTGATGCTAGCCTGCTGTGCGGGGGTAGCGTCACTAACTTCACCCTCTGGGGACCTCATTCTGCAAATATCCGGCACCATATTCCCAGACCTGGCTATTATATGCTGTATTCATCTTATTGTTGGCACATATTTCAGACATCATCTCAACACGAGCTTTTTAGAGGAGGCACAATTTACTACAATCCTCAGCTTCAGATGCCGCCGCCTGGCCCACCACCTGCTGGACCTCCTGGACCTCCTGTCAAAGGGGGAACAACCTACTACCCACCGGAATTGCAAGAAAAGACAGTGAAGCAAAGGGCAACTAATAAACGGCCCAAAACTGCTATACCTATTGTCAATCCTAGGGTAAGAAAATGAACTTACAACAGAACCATTCAACGGTAGACCTATTATGTTTTTACGCTTTTGGTGCTAATCATGATAACTGCCAACGTTTAGTGGCTCAAATATTAATACAATTATTAATTTACATGATTTATGATGACCAGAAAATTTTTCATCCATTTATGACTTTTTTTGTCACAAAGTTTCAGACAAACACATGGAAATAAAAAAGAGACAGGTGAGAAAAAAGTGCTAAGATTATCCAAATATAATTTATCTTGTAGTGACAATTTGCTGACATTATTTGCTCCCTTAAAGATGCATAATCAGAATTAGTGCTCGCAAATTACTATTTCCTTGGCTTCGGGGGTCAATAATATTTTATTCAAGTCGAGGAACCCACCCATCAAATTTTTTTCAGAGTGATCAGATATCAATTTTTGAAATCTTTTATTTTTTACTACAGTTAAACTTCGTTAAGTCGTATTCGCAAGGGACCATTTGATTACTTGTCCATGTGTTCGACTTAACCATTTCGACCATTTGGTGACCCAAAATTCCAACTAGTCGAATCCGAATATAATTGTTTTCAACCTTGTGCACGCTATATACTCGGCACTAGATCAATAGTCAGCGACTATGCTGATCATATACAACAGACGGAATGATATTTGTTCTGATTATTTTTGAATAATGTAATAAAACACAGAATATGACAGCAAAAATCAACAAATTTGCCGTAGAGATAACAAAAGTACATTTCATTTGACCCGGAAGTGGTTACCTTGAATAGTATTTACAAAAATTAGGATTCAGGACTGGAAATGACTGGTGATCAAGGACAGTGGTTTCTTCATATATTTAGTCGTTGAATCTTTCTTTAGTTTATCGCTGATTTCCAGTATTTTCATTAGGTCGTCGGCCGTGTTTGCTTGCGTCATCATACAAGGTCACAGCCATGCATTTGCGTCCTCTTTCATTCCTTTGCTACCAATCGCTACAAAAAGCCATTCTTCGATGCTTTTAACATCAGCGTTTTCTTTCCGTCATCAGATGGATGGCGCATTTCTTCGTTTGGAACATCGTTTTCGTTTTGGGAAGACATGACTTAATGAAATTATTCTCTATATCAAGCGGTTTAAATATGATTTTTCATTTCATCTGTCAACAGTACTATACTAATCCTCACATAGTGGAAATTGACCCACGCACCTCGTTAATATGCTAAATAAATAATGCATTAGGACAAACAAAGACTCTAAGAAACTTCACAGCTTTTTATGCAATTGAATGGAAGCACACTGAGTTAAATTCATATGGCGATGCACCGCCGACGGCACTTCGACTTAACCATAGTAATTAGTGTTATAAGCTGGCTGATGGGACCAAATTTCATTTCGCCTTAAGCGGGAATTTCGACTTATCCACCTTCGACTTAACTGTGATTATTCTATTGGCTTTGCACACAAGCTCACCCGGGACCAGGCAATGGCTTCGACTTAAGTGGGGTATTCGAGTTACCGACATTCGACTTAACGAAGTTTGACTGTACGGATAATTTTAGTGGTCCAGTAAAAGGTCGACGAGAAGACGGTCTTGGACCAAATTGCGGACGAAGATGGATAACTCTAAAATCAAGTGGCTTTCTTGTGTCAGATATTTGACAAACCGCCAAAATTTTGTTGAACAAAATGTTGATAAATAACACGTTTTGGGAAATTTTATACTGCAGTGACTGTAGTTAGCATTATTTTTGGGCAATTAATCGATTCTGATAACTGGAGCGGCATTTAAATTTTTTTTTTTTATTGGAATCTGATGATATGGGGATCATCGAATCGGATTGAGTACCTTAACCCTCCCCACACTGGGCCCCAAAATCACATAATTACTACAGCAAGTAAGAAAAGAGGGTATTGATTGACCATTAACCCTTCCTATACTAAATACTCATTGATGAGTAGTTCCCTTAGGAAATGTTTAGATAATAATTAACCCTTTCAGTGCCAAGTCCGATTTTTGTATCAACCCATATTTCCTTGATCATTTTTCAAATTTATTGATTATAATAATATGATACATTGATGGAAAGAGCTCTAAGAGTTGATACAAAAATCGGACTTGGCACTGAAAGGGTTAATAATGTTGATTGTTGAACTCATTATCTAAATGTCCCAACCATTGAATATGAATCCTTCTGCAATTGTATTATTTATTCGTATGTCAGTCGTCTGCTCATTTTTTCTGGAAATTATTCTGTAACCATTTCTTTACTAATTACTAGTGCTGGGACGGTTGGGGTTTTTTCCTAACCGGTTAACCATGGGCATTAACCGAACCCTAACCGGTTAACCGCGACCAGCATTACCCTAAGTATGAGGTTGAATACACTGGTCACTATATCGGCAAAACAAGTGTTCATTACGCATCCCGGAAACGTTGATATACATGCAGCGACGAAATATAGTTCATCCCTCGTGTGTTATATTCCGGGCACGATTAGCCCAAACAAGGTACTGTTGTTTAGTAATGTTTACTGATGTTTGGGTATAGGCAGGTATGTATTAATCACAGTGGATACACGATGTTACTTCAATTATTTAATAAACAAATTCATACAAAATTAAATCATCGTGATTCATTTTGCAAGCCCCAGCCAGTGTTTAGGAAATAAAGTTATCGAATACATCACTAGATATACCCCGAGTTCCCACTCCCAGTAGGAGGCCCCCACCCCCATGGAATACGGAATACCACTTAACACAGATGGTGGAATACGGAATACCAGTTAACAGCCATATGGAATATATAAAAATATATGAAAATTCCATTTTTTGGAAGGTCGGCGTACGAATAGCTGTATTTTTGGAATACCGAATCCCTCCTAACAGAGGGACGGAATACGGTGTACCGCATAACAGGGAATGGAATACGGCATACGAAAAGAGGGGGTGGGGGCCTCCAGTAGACCTATGTGTTTTTTTCTGGATGTGCGACTACATATTGGATGTTGAACCAGAATAAACGAATCGCGTTCGGCAGGCCTTGTATATATACCGCCCATTTCTTCTTCTTTTTTTCCCCGTCATCTTCAATTAAGACTATATGTCCCCAAATGTTCGATTTTCTTTTTTTTAGGTCTTCTGTCATCGCTTTGAGGTGAACTAATGGTATTAACTTATGACAGGGGCAGTTTC
This sequence comes from Siphonodentalium dalli, assembly GCA_032622095.1. NCBI lineage: Eukaryota > Metazoa > Mollusca > Scaphopoda > Gadilida > Siphonodentaliidae > Siphonodentalium > Siphonodentalium dalli. The sequence goes on from CP136064.1 coordinate 114,183,938, forward strand.
GAGAAACCAGACATACTATTGATGACGTAGTAATATAATAGTTTAGACTTGATTGCTTTGATGTATGCCGCGGTGCGCGTGCAGCCGGAACGCCATGTATTGCCGCCAAAGGAAATTGGCATTGAATGTTTAACAAGTGATTCACAGACTGACACAGAGTGTAGTTGTTGGTTTCATGTCTAGAAAAGCTGCCAGTGATCAAACAAGCATGTGTTGTGGGGTATATGAATACAAAATCAACTGTCCAAATCAATATAATTCTTATTACTTACTCTCATTACTTAAACTTCCATTACTTAAACTTCCGTAAATGATTTCGGCAACATTTACACGGAGTACTACGTTGATAGTACGATCGTTATCAATATTACGGTTATCCGGTTGTGGCCTCCTCCAACCGGTTGACACGCGTAACCGAACCGTAACCGGTTATCCGGACAACCGTCCCAGCACTACTAATTACTCATCAAATGGCGAGTAGTTCCCCTAGGAATTGTTCAGATAATAAGGTTGTTTGTTGAACTTATTATCTGAACATTTCCCACCAATGAATATGAATTCTTCTGCGCTTTTTTGTTTATCTTTTCATACATCTGTTGCCTACTCATTTCCCTCAACACCCCTCCAAATGAATAATAGATTATTCCAATGTTAACTTTTATAACTGGGTCGGAGAATCCATTTAGTATAGAAAGGGTTAATACCTCAGAATCAATAAAGAAAATTCATGGAAGATATACACTAACTTTAAAGGTGACATGCAATGGTTTTTAAAGTGGTCTATGCCCCCCCCCCATATCCATGTGCCATGAGCAGCCCTGATCTCAACTAGTGGAAACGAGAAGTCTCTAGACTGTCGGGAAGCCGAGAAATCGCCATAAAGCCAACCCCCCAAAAGTTTGCACAAGACAAAACGTCATGACTTATCTCTCCATGAATGGTGATGTCATGTATTGTTGTAATTGTAATGGCATCCAGAAATGAGCGCTTTCTGTTGCACAACACCATTAGTGTCTGTTTAGATGTCTTTGGGTTATTATATATAAGTTGTTTTAGACGTGCATAACTACGTAACTTTTCAATGAAGTGATAATCCATCGTATATATAAAACAATATTTTTAAGGAATGCAATTTCACATGCGGCATATTCGAATTGATGACACAATATAGCGGCGGAATTACAGAATTACTGCTTATTTTTACCTCTCCCAGCTGCTCCCAGTGGAAAAATCAGCAGCGACCGATAACTGCCTTAATGTTTTGTTTTGTCACCGGTAAAATTGATACGGTCGCCGGTAATCAGAGCTGTCATCAATTTGACCTACCAGAGTAGTAAGAGAGATTTGTGCATTGTTTACAGGATCGCAACCACATGTTTTACAGCATTATCAGAAACACGCATGGTGACAATGATCTGACCATTAAGCATGTGCATCCTGTAATTACTATATTGCCACATGTACATGTACATTGCCTCTTTTAATTTGACGATGAATGATTGGCAGCTACTTGACAGCCAATAGACTCAAAAGATTGTCAATAACTTGAAACTCAATTTTACAAATTAGGTTTTGTGTAGGAATATATAAAATATTATATAAATACCACTATTTTGTTTGTTGCAAAAAACAAAAACCGTTTTGGCTTGAACTTAATCGTTGTGTGGCCTCAATATAAGTACCAGTATATCTCAATCTTTGTACTGTGGGAGGTGGTTCCACTGAAAACACGATTCTACTGAGGAATGTATATAAGGGAACAAGCTTTCTCAATCAGTATGCCAACAACATTTTTATAATGCTCATTCCCGGGATACGTGACAATTGACCTTTGAAATTTCTCAAAGACAGAGAGCAGTAGTTTAGGGCACGTGCATGTTGACACAATGTTAATCAAAGACCTATGACATCGTGTTTTTCACTAAGTTGGTTGAGTTGGAGTTTGTCTTAAATAGGTTTTTTTTTACCGCTGGAGTGAAACAATGTGTATTATTGAATTATATATGCACAAATTATCTATTATTTACCTGTTGTAGTCACTGACCCTATTATAGATTAAATTAGGCCTACTTCCAGATCCAAACTAGTAATTTATCAAAATTGATACAATTACATCACAAACCTATCAACATTATTCTCTTGAGGTACTCAATATAATTTTTTCGTTGAGTTAAGTATTACTGTATGATATTTCTGATAATAATAAACTGGGACATATAAGCCACGTGCAATGTGTTAACTTTGATTTTGGAGGAGATGTTATCAAATTTTGTAAACAATTTTGTGACAGGCCTACTTTCTCTTGTCAAATACTCCTACCATTGGCTATGTATTCAGGTGAGATTATAACATACACTTTGCAAATTGTGAAAATAATAAATACATGTATCACTCAACTTCTCGTTTTGTAGAAAGTTGTTATGTGTTGAGACAGGGTTTCCGCGAGGGGAAAATTAATGAGTCCGTATTGGGGAAACACATAACGCGACGGGGCGACCATGGTCCGTCTGATTGAAGATTATATATAAATGAACAAGCTACGAGTTAGTGTTTACAAATTTATATAATAAAATTCTGACAGGTATAATGAATCTAAACACTACAAAGCATCTATGCATTGACAAATAATAGATAGCAAGGATAATTGAATAAAGTATTTCCTAGAATTTCAAGCAGCTTCAGTGAAAATGAAACTGACATGATATACGCTGTAAATCGTAAAACTATTTGTGCGCTGTGACGTCATACTGCAGGGTTTGTCTGCAGGAGATATTTATAGCGGCAAAATACGAATAGTAGCGACACAGGTATTTGGCAAAACAGAAATTAATCAAAAGACATTTTTATTAAATTAAAAAAAAAAATTGTGCCTAATACCTGTGGGTAGGGACACCTTTCACTTGGAACGCGTAGCTTGTTCACTAGTAGTCCATAAACTGACGACCGCAATTGCTTATTATGCGCATAGTCATCAAAATCCCAAAGTGATTTATTTCACAATAATACGGAACCTGTCCCGAAATCAGTCTTTATAGTGGGAATTCATGGTGACAAGTTAACAACACCATTCATTTGAACCATATTACATACATGGGGGATAAAGACAAACACATACCCCCGCCCCAATATGGAGATAAAGTCAAAGGACGGTAAATAATATAGTTGCGTGTCCCAAGCACAATCAACGACGCACGTGTTCACATTTCCCGCCAAAATTATATTTTATAACACGTTGGCTAAAACTCTGTTCTGTACCTCATGGACTCTACAGAGGGACCAATTTATTATGTACCGTACGATAGCACGGGATCTTGGAGAGGAGTAGTTTCACCCATGAAAATCCCGTGCATAAAAATGTCCCGACTAAGAAATTCAGCGTTCTTTGATCAAATTATGTAATCGGGATTTCCGAGCATGAGTAGTTTCATCCCGTGCACAAAAATATGTTACCGCGACATGCATTACGCTGTATCTAACATCGCTATTTGACCCGCTTTGTCACACGTATTCTGTTTAACCCCCGGACTCCCGTTGTAACCGGATTTGTTTACGACATTGCGACTGACATTTGGTATATGTATGAACCAAACAGATAATCTGCGAGGGGAATGAGGCCGTCCTACGGACGCTGAGCCGTACTAACGGAAACCCTGGTTGAGAGAAATCAACCCTGAATGCATTCACTTTAATATGTGACTTCACAAAATATGGAGAGATTAGTCATGACGTTTTCACTCAAACGAGAAACATAGATCTCGAAATGCTGAAACTAATCATGTTTGCTGGATATTTTTGCTGACCCAACCGGCAACCAATTTTATTAATTTTTAGCCAAAAGATGAATACCATTGCATGTCACCTTTAACAATTTTATTACTTTTCAGGAACCAAGGCATAGAAAGAAAGAACTAAATCCTGAGTCACCAGCCTATAAAGTACACAATCAGTCAACACAAACGATAAACGCAGATTCTAAGGACGCGCCAGTGATTAATGACACAGACATTACGCCAGCTATAAATGATATAAAAAACGATATGCAGAAAATGAATATATCAGAGAACCATGCAGATAGTTATCCGCTAGAAATTGAAACACAGACTGTCAATAGTGTCACAAATAACAAGGAGGAAGTTCTACCAAATGATACACTAAGGACAAATAGTGAATCCATGGATAAAAATAGCATAGATTCACATACCGCAAATGCTGTCGATCAAGAAACAGTTTTACAGCAAGTTCAAGAAGTTTGATGTCAGAATTGTGTAACTTCATTCGTTGTAAATAATGCACTATGGAGCTTCAGTGAGGCTAATTGGTCTAATTCGCATGGTTTTGTTAATAATTATGTTGGCCAGGATTTAGAAATGTTGATTTTGGTACCCAGGATCTGCAAACTTATATCAGAATACAGGATCTCTAAATTTCATGAGAAACTTGAATTTATTTACATTTTTGGTTCTGAAAGAAAAAAAACCCCACCTATAATCAATTTGATAACATGAAATGCTAAAATCTGTAATTATGATTATGACCCATCATTTAAAATATGTCTTCAAGGTAGAAGATTTTCATGAAGTTAATGTTTTTATCATCCTTTAATCACATGTTTAGCAGACAAGATTCGCGAATCCTTGGTACTAGAATCAGCATTTGGAGATCCTGGGTACCTTAATTAATTGAACCAATGGATCTTGACCAATTTATTTTAGTGGGAACCTTGTGAAGATGTCACCAGTAGCAACAGAACTTCACTGCCAACTTTAGTTAGTAATGTGAATATACTCATTTCTGTTTGAAAATGTCATATGCAAATAAATCAGTTATGTTCACTATCAAAAATTAATTAATTCATCTAAGCGAAGAATATATTCTAACATTTGAACAGCTCATTTAATTCACAGTTTCAAATTAGTCATTTATGTCACGGGGGTGGGAAACCTACGTCAAAATTTGCTTGAAAGTAGCAGCAAGATGTCACTCAAATTCAACAATTGTTTTTTTGTCTATATAATCCATCAAGCTATTAGACTAATGAGCTATCCCAACAACTTATCTCGGATACAGCAGAAAACAGATATTGAACAGAATTTTAAGAGATTTTGACATTCAAATTTCAAAAAATTTCAAAAATGGTGACCATGTTACTTGAAACTCTCATATCTTAGCTACAGTCATATTTATATTTGGATGGGATTCATCGTGAGCTAGCAAAAATTTATATGTAGCTCATTCACTATTTTTTTTGGTTAACTTATTTATGTAGGTGAAGAGATTTGTCACCCGCTCGAGAACGGAATGTCTCCCGAGGAGTGCAGCTCCGAGGGAGACATTCAGTTCTCGAGCGGGTGACAAATCTCGATGTCAGTAACTACTTATCGTCCTATAGGATTTCTGTTCCATAAATGATAGTCAAGCTGTTAAGCGTTTGGTAATCAGCGTTTATTTACGATCATTTTGGTGGTAAAATTGTCAATATCGGTCCATGCAATGTAAACCAATAAGCCATAAGGTATGTTATCGCCTTCTGCAATGTGGCATATTCAATATTCGCGACAAACGTATGCATTACGTTGTCCACCAGCAAACATTTATAACCAACCAACGTCAAGGGATCCACTCTTTCAATCTTGCACTATAATGTCAACATGAACATATTGAATCACCGAGATGTTTCGATGTAAAAAGTACATAATAACGTTTGTCCGATAAGAGTATCAACTTAAAAGTTCGAATATTAGTTTTCACTAAATATATGCAAATTAGCAAACACCACAACTGGTGAGTTTTGCGAATCAGTGGGGTATACAAGATCTATGATTTTTACTGCATCGTAGTTAATGTGAAATAGATGAGATACTGCAGTGTGTGTTTGGAGATATTCTTGCAATATAACATCAGGCGGGCGACAAAAACAATGTCTCCCGGCTCAGCGGGCGACAGTGTGATTTGTTGCCCGGCACGCGACAGGACATGGGCCAATCAGAAAGGTCGAAAATAGGGAGGAGGGTAACAATGAATTTTACTGACGTAGGTGTGGGACATCTTTCCACCAATTCAAGCAAATTATGACCAGTCCTCTTTCTTGTCAAGTTGAGTGGAGTCTATTGAATTAGCCAAACATTTAAGGCCAGATATAGTCACACTCAAGTAGTTATATTCATTTGAAGAAACAAATACTTGTTGCAATCACAATGAGATGTGATTTACATATGACTAAAAGTTACCCACTAAGGCTTCATATTAAAGATGTGCCAACTCCTTGCCATGTGATGACCTATGGTATATCAGTTCAGCTAATCCTTGGTCTATAATCAGGTTCTGGCTATTTTATATGACTTTCTCTGATTTGAAAGCATAATTTTATCTAGAATCTGCTATAATTAAATTATTTCCAGGGAATCATTTGTATCTTAAAACCTAATAATAAACTCAATTCACCTTACCAAATGGCAGTATGCATAGTCGATGAATAGAAATTTATTCGCATTCATCTTTCAGGCTCTAGGAAAGCACCATATAAAAATAGTAAAATAATAGGCCAAGTATTAGCTGTGATATTTCATATATTTCAGATTTGTATGCCCAACTTGTTCAGTGTTTCTCTATAGCACATATGACATACATGTATCTCCTCATATACAGTACATGCTCATATCAGGGGTTGTTCTAGTGTAATGAGTTTGTCTCCTATGGCTCAGTCGGTCAGGTGCTTCACACATAAACCGTCATGAAGCCATCCAGCGATGGTGAATTGGTTCAATTCCTTCTAAGCACAGAATAGATTTCCATGCAAAGGAACAACAATTTGACTGCTGTATCTGGGCAAGTTTGTTGGATTGCATACTCAGGTCATGGAACCTATGTCATATTTCGCTTGAAAATGGCAGCAAAATGTCTCACATCGAAGTGAGTTTCATTGTTTTCTTCATCTATATAAATATATTACTCAACCAAAAAAGATAATGAATGAGCTATGTATCAATTTTTGCTAGCTCACGATGAATCTTTTCTCCCTATATATATGACTATTGAGGAGATACAAGTGTTCAAGTGACTTCAGTCAAAAAATTTCAAACTCTGAAATCTCCGTAAAACTAATTTTTTATAATATCTAGTTTTTGGAGTATACGGGTTGAGTTGTTGGGATAGTTCATTTGTCTAATATCTTGCTGATATATTTGGAAAATATAAAAACAAAAAAATTTGAAATTGCGATGCGTGATATCTTTCGAGCAAATTATGACATAGGTTCCTGGCCCAGATATCTCTGTTTGGTGCAGAGGAGGGTCCACGCTGGAGTCTGGACCAAAATTAACTTTTGCCAAATGAAAATATTTTTTGCCAAATTCTTTTAGATTGCCAAAATGCTATCACTGATTGTATCAGATCCTGCAGCATTGGGTCTTATATTTTGACAATCGCTGTTTGAACGACTTTTTATATCGATGGGGAAAGCAGTTAGTTATTAATTATTCTTGCCTCTCTAGTGTGGTTTATCATACAATAACTGCACTATAACATTTTAGAAGGGGACTTCTAAAGAGGATTAGATATGTAAACACCACCACAATAAATACTAGTAATCCCTCCAACCCGTCGATAATAATGCTATCAGATTAACTGCATCTTGATAGAGGTGTAATCTTGTCCTAAACCTATACTATAACACTAGGCTTGCCGCGATTTTGGGAATAATCGAACAATCGTCAGTGGTGCCGATTAATCGATTTTCATTTTGAAAATTGACTTGTTTAGTTCAAATAACAATGCATATTATACAACAACACAAGAACGCTGGCATACAGCGTATTTGCAAAGAACTTATCTCAACTTAAGAGGCAATATTTTGCACGTATTTACAGCACTAATCTAACCCACCCACGCAAACATTTGTGACAATGTAATTTCAGTTGAGGTCGGGCCGACGGAGTAATCTAGTTCTGTCTTGGTTTCACGTCACGGCGGTTTTTCTTTTAATGTGCCGACGCATGTGTATACTCCGCAGCACGCGTGATAGCAGTTGTTCAGCGGTCACGTGCTATTCTGCTTTTGAAGTTTTCAATTGCTTATGGGTATTGACAATCGAATGAATTGAGAGATTCCCGACTTTGAATTAAGGCACGATCCCGAACTTCAAATTCAATTAATGCACGATCCCAAATTCACGAACAGGCTCACGATGCACGTGGCCCGACGAGAGTTGGGAGTATTTTTTCGTTCAATTTGTTTAATCAAAATGATTTCTGAATCTGCTAAGTGCTTACATAAAGTTCATAAACTACGAGCAATTATTTAGTTTTTATTGTTTAATAGAGGCATTTGAATTTATATGGGAGCAAATTCTCAGAACTAATGCCCTTCATTTCCGACGTGCGGTGCCCGTAAAACGGGAGTTATACTTACCATCTTACACTTACCAGACGCACCTCTTAATAGTCACTTTTTTGGCATCTATTTACTACAAATTAAATTTCTATTTGAAATTTAATTTCATGGGTTGAAAAATTGATTAATCGTCGATTATAGCCACTGATTAATCGATTTTGAAAATCCAAAATCGCGGCAAGCCTATATAACACCACAAATATAATTATACTGTAAGAGTTTCCTGAAATGAATGGCATTGATTTGTCAATATATATCAACTTTCTTGATGAATTAAAAAGTGACTTGCCAAAACTTTTGCCAAATGAAAATATATTTTGCCGAAAGTTAATTATTTTTGCCATTGGTAACTTTGGCAAGTACAGTAATGCTCTAATTAATCGACCTCTTAACCACAGCAGAATTATGGGTAACTTTTCAGGATTTAGTCAGAAATATTTCTGACTAAATCCTGAAAAGTTACCCATAATTCTGCTGTGGTTTGAAATCTATCATTTTTCACCACCGACACTTTTCAGTGGCCCAGTAAAAAGTCGACAAGAAGATGGTCTCGGACCAAATTGCGGATGAAGATGGATAACTCTAAAATCAAGTGACTTTTTTGTGTCAGATATTTGACAAACCGACAAAATGTTGATAAATAACAGGTTTTGGGAAATTTTATACTATAGTTGACTGTGGTTAGCATTATTTTTGGGCAATTAATCAATTCTGATTACTGAAGTGGCATTTCAATAAATGTTGTTGTTGGAATCGAATGATATGAGGACCATCGAATCGGATTGAGTACCATTAAAACTGTTTTCCACATTGACCATTGGCTACTGCCCTAAAACATTTCATCAGAGGCACTACTTTACTTCATTGAATCCTGTTTAATATCGCCATCAAATATGAAGTGAACCAAAATTCATTCTCTAGATCAACCCCTGTGTAGTCTTATACATAAAATCATGGTTGTGGCCCCTATATTCTCCAAACTGTATTGGAAATACATGTAGAGACCATGACATGCAATGTTCCACATCCATAAAGGAACAACACCTTAGATTAGACTGAAAATTGTATTTTGATCCCCATATTTATATATCAAGGTTTATTATATGCTTGCCTATAAAATAGCGGAAAATTACCATAACATAAATTGGCGTATGTATCTCATTGAAGCTACAGTGAAATTGCATTTGCTTATTTCATTGTATCTTTTTGTTATTTCACTGCAGCTAGCCGAATGACGTCATCACTTGATAGTGGTTTGCTACCTATCAGCTGATTGGTGTCAGAAATTTTGGTCAACCAGGTGTTGCTTTCCATGTATTGTTTAATTTGTTGTGCTATTAAAAGTGAGAATGCTGCATAATTGAGCAACTTTAAGCATTAATAAGGTGCATATATTAAAAAGAACATCTACAATTTTTGTTTGAATACCTGAAACATCTCATTCGTTTCTGGAAAAAATATCAAATTTTCACTCGTGGCTTCTAGCCCTCGTGAAAATTTTATATTTCTTTCCAGACACTCATGAGATATTTTGGTATTCAAACAAAAACTGTACCGGTAGGTATTCCGTATGTATTGGAGTAAACATATGGGAAATAAAGACAACCCCATCCAAAGCTGAATTTTTTTTTAGATTTGATATTACATGTACTGTTATTGGAGATATTAGTGAGTATTTTCCATGAACGATATGCAATTTATACAGAATTGTGTAGAATTTTTCAAATTTACACAAAGAAGGCCGTCTCGGGTGTGTAATAAACTTGCTGTATTATTACTTGTAATATGGGATTGTAGATATTTGTTGAATTGACTCATGTTGCATTTAAACTGTTGTACCTATTCTGTTAACTCTTTAATTTTATATGCTGTTGGAATCATGAATTTCATTAGGTATTTTTTCAAATTTTATATTTGATCTGTTGAACTAGTTTAGTCCAGATCCTGTGTGTATCACTTTCCAGCGTGTAGTTTTATGCTGTTTTTTTTTTAGTTTTGTTTGAGGGAATAATAGTTTTACAGAGCACTATTTTATCTTGGTGAGTTTGCATTTTCCAATTTAACCTTTTCTTATACTATGTAACAGAACGAGAGAGAGAAGTGCGGGAGTCGCACCGAAATTCGGCAGCACCTGAAATCCCAAGCCGGTCACCCATCCAAGGACTAACCGAACTCGACGTTGCTTAACTTCGGTGATCACACAAAGCATCTTAACAGCTGTGACCAAGAGATCTAGACCTCTCGAGCAGAGAAGTCATCGGCCTTCTATATTTACAATGCGATCGCTACAACTAAATTGATTCTCCTGAATCAACTGAAGGTGTTTTCAGGAAAAATAGGCAGAAGTACAGAAGAAGTCATAGGATGGAAATGTTCAGATAATAAGTTTAACAAACGACCTATGGTTTGTTGAACTTATTATATGAACATTTCCTATGGCAACTACTCGTCAATGAGTATTTAGCAAAGAAAGGGGTAATCATGGGGAGTCTGGAAAGAGACTTCACTCATATTCATTTTAACCCTCTCATTACTGCATGGATTCTGCAGTTCAGTTATAATAGAATACCTTGGTTTGGTCTATTAATCACTTGGCGGAGTGTGTCGATGATACAAATACAGAAAACATAGAATCCTATTCATACATTTGTAGGGATTGTTGAGGAGATAAGTTCAGCAATCAGCCTAGTGACTGTCCAACAACTCATTAGCAGTATCCAGTCATAAAAGGGTTAACCCTTTCTTTACTAAATGGATTCTCCATTCAGTTATAAAGGTATACATTGGAATGGTCAATTATTCATTTGGAGGGACGTCCAGGAAATATAAGTAGACAAAAAGGGGGTGGGGTGGTGCATCTGGTATAAGGGATGTAATTCTATTGTTTTGTTACATTACGAAGGGGGTTCTGTTATTTTCTGTAGAGTGATGTGCGCTGACAATTTAGAAGAAAGGTCAGTCAAGGTCATGTTACTCCTGAAGTTCTATGAGCACAGTCCAAGCCAGAATATACCGTTGATGAATTCACTTTTGGTTGGATGCGATCGATGAGTGGATAATAAACATCACAATTCTTCCCATATGAAAAAATACAATAGTTTTATGTACAGTAGTAATACTAAACTATACTGGCATATTTTTATTTTTTATTGGAATAAACAGACATCAATGAATGAATGTATATACTAGCATATTACTGTAGTATACAATGTTATACTGCAGTATATTATGGTTTTACTACAGTACAATATAATATACTATGCATCTATGATCTACCATAGTTATACTAAGACTATGATTAAAAAAACTGCGGTAAAATATAAATTAAAGAAAATCCAAAATGGCCACCAAGGTCACGTGACCCTATGATGACCCCCATGGCCAATGACGTTGAATGGGTTTCCATGGTGGCTGGTGATAGGTCATTGCCATATTTACCCACATGAGAAGTTTCAACTAAATACATCAATAATTACCCGATAGTAATTGCATTACCATTATATACATAAAATACTTGTATTTACATCCAGAATGCATGGCACTGGGGTGTATGTCCATGTGGCGGAGTGGCAGTTAAAGTCTTGGATGTGGTGATGACGACAATAGGCAACAAGAAAACAAATTCTCAACAGCCAGTTATGATATCAAAGACTTTCAATGCATCAATGTTATTTGTTCAACTGTTCTTTTGTCAAGCAGAATGAGGTATCCAGAGGGTGAATTTAGTGACGCTATCCCGCATAGTGGGCTAGCATCACTAAATTCGCCCTCTGGGGTACTCATTTGTTTAGGCTTCATCTTCTCTGGATAGTTTCTTTATTATCAAATTTCTATAAAAATTTCTGCTCATAGGTTCTATTTCTTTTTTAGTTTAGTTTCTCTCTACCCACAAATTGGCAGACAACACGATAACACATTTCATAATCAAGGTTTCCAATGGGTGTACATCACAATATTCACCATTTGGGAACTTCAATCCCAGTCTATGTCTCCCATAGCAAATGAGGCCATGCAGAATGAGGTCCCCAGAGGGTGAATTTAGTGATGCTATCCCGCAAAGCGGACAAGCATCACCAAATTTACCCTCTGGGGACCTCAATCTGCTTATGGCTCATCTTCTGGGAAGTATCTACTATCTATAGTCTAATTAACATTGCTTTTAGTTACTTTTTCCCTCATGGGAAGTTTCTATATCCCCTAATTTGCAGAAGATAAATTCATATCGAGGTGACTTATGGGTGAACATCACCAACTTCAACTGGGGAAATTCAATATGATCCTAGGCCTCCCATACCAGTTGAGGCCTAAGCAGAATGAGGTTTCCAGAGGGTGAATTTGGTGATGCTAGCCCACTGTGTGGGATAGCTTCACTAAATTCACCCTCTGGGGACCCTATTCTGCAAATGACAGACACGCTATTTGCAGGCTTGTCTATAGTACAGATAATCCCAGCGGGAGCTGAAAGGGCATGCAAATAAATTGAATAATATGTATTTATCCTATTTATTGGAGGGAAAATGTTCAGATAATAAGTTCAACAAACATTTCTCAATGGAAAGTTAGTAAAGAAAGGGTTAACCGCAGTGATTCAGTTATTTTATTATTGAGGACCTGTGTAACCTCAGCCTTGTGATATGAAATAGAGCTTTGGTGTTATGTGTGTATGCTTACCAAGTTAGTATATATTACTGTGAAGATCTCTGACAATAAGTTGTATAAATAGGCAGAATGTAACACAAATTGATATAATTATAATAATCATTGTCATCATGGAATAAACTCTGTTTTTATCAGTAAAGAGAAAACCATCGCAAAATAAAATGAGATTTTTTTTTATACTCCCGTTTAAAAACAATGTATTATGTTTCCGGATGATAACTTTAGTAAGTCTGAACTGAATGGACTGAAATTTGGTATGTGGGTTTACAAGCCCAAAATACAGGTCAAGTTAGAATTTGGTTCCGCCCGCCAATTTTCATCTGAGTAATGGCCCATTATTGAAATTACCAGGGGTGTATTTTGCCACGCCCTAGCGATGCTCTTGTTTTTGTAATATAAATGTTTTACTTCGCCAACACATCTTATACACCTGGCAGGCAGAGTTGGATGAAACTATACTATAATGAACATATGGCTGACAAGCATAACCAGAGATTCAACTCAAATCTAGATTATATCTGCCTATAGCTGGATTTATGTCCGAGATCTTTGTGGTGACATTTATATGAGAGTGCTGTTCCTGTCTAGGTGTATATGATTTGTATATGAGATAATAATAATTCAATACAAATATGTCGTTTTCCATCCCCTTTACCTTGTACTTTCCTTATTTGACCAAAATAAATTGCCCTATCAATATAGTCTGATTAGAAAGACTGGGCTAAGAGAATTGGGTTCATTATACCCCCACCTTCGAAGAAAATGGGGGGTATACTGGATTGACTGCGTCTGTCCATCACGCTTTCTCCCTCCGTGCGTCCATCTGTCCGTCGTCCCGTCCGTCCGACCTCATAACTCGAACCACTATGAACCAATTTCAATAATTTTGTGTATGCAATCTCCTTAGGACTGCCTCTCCGCATGATGCTAATTGTGGTTCGGTAAGACTTTTTTTTTTAAGTTACGCCTCATTTTTCGACTTGGAAAATTTCTCACTTTTTCTGTTTCCGGATGATATCTCAAGTTTGGATCCTTTAATTGCAAATTGTATATCAGTCATATCAAGATACAGGTTGAGTTCGAATTTGAGTTTGATCCGATGATTTTTTCTAGAGTAATGGACTTTTTTCGACTTAGAAAATTAAATTTACTTCTTTTTTTTTTGGTTTCCAGATGATAACTAAAGTTTGGACTGTTCAATTGAAAATTCTGTTTTTGTGTGAGTCAATGATATCATAATACAGATCAAGTTCGAATTTGAGTTTGATTCGATGATTTTTCTCAGAGTTATGGGCTTTTCGTCTTAGAAAATTGAATTTTCATGTTTTTTCTTTGGTTTCCGGATGATAACTCAAGTTTGGAAATTCTTTTTTTGTTTGTGGGTCGTTCATATCAAAATACAGGTCAAGTTCGAATTTGAGTTTGATCCAATGATTTTTCCCAAAGTTATGGGCCTTTCGACTTTGAAATTATTTTTTTATAATTTTCTGTTTTTCTGTATGAGGGTACCTTCATGGTGTAATCAACTCCTCCTACAGTTTGGTCGTAGATATTTGAAACTTCCTTTTTTTTGGATGCTATCACAGTCGACAAAAGCCATCTTAGATGTTAAGGTTGCGTTTCATTTTCTACCCTTTCTTTGGGTTTCTGCAATCATTCGAACAAATATGAACCAATATCAAAATTATTAATCCAAATTTTTCTTTAAAGTTAAAAATCTTTTTTGTTGGGTTTACGGATAATGCGGGTTGAATTTGCCACGGTGGGGGTATGCTAGCACTCGAGTTATCTCGTACTTTATATGGGGTCTAGATGTTCTGTAGAAATGTAAGAAATTGAGTTCCCCACGTAAACATGATTTCAACCATCTTAGGAAGCTCAAATATATATGTGATGTGAGTGACACCACTGCATCTCTGTAATAAAGCAACCTAATTGATGCCGAAAGTATGGTTATACTGACACATTGGCCCCTAACTCTGTTGTGCCGTCTGAAATGACATTTTATGATAAGATTCACAAAATCCCCTAACATTCTGCACTCCAGACTAACTAGTTAGTTTGTGTATTTGAATAGTAGACATAAATTTTGAAGTAGCATGATCACACACGTAATATTGTATTTGTAGTCGGCACCCAGAGCCGCCCATCTAAACCTGGAATGTGGATATATTCCCCAGATGTGGCAACGAGTTATGTCGTCATCAGAACTAGTGCAGGCTACTCCAAAAGGTCTAATCAGCACATGTTTATTATTTACAATATTGAACATCATGATCGTCTGATAAAGTACTCATGAGAAAAACGCGGCAAAGTGCAAGTACGAGATAACTCATAGTCAGCACCCAGTCAAAATACCATGA
The DNA here is from genome assembly GCA_032622095.1 of Siphonodentalium dalli. Lineage (NCBI taxonomy): Eukaryota > Metazoa > Mollusca > Scaphopoda > Gadilida > Siphonodentaliidae > Siphonodentalium > Siphonodentalium dalli. The sequence goes on from CP136064.1 coordinate 114,199,348, forward strand.
GATGGCGTTGCTCTGTGCCGACTACAAGTTATCTCCCTGGAATGTTATACCATAGGGTTCCCTCACTCAACGTGTTAAGTACAATTGTGGTGACTAGTACAACACTTTGGAAATTGCAACCTGATGACAACACCAAGGATCCTTTGAATTGAGTCTTTAGTCTTTGCAGTCTTTGTCCCAGATTTTACTATAAGCACAGGTCCCTGACACAAAATTAGTCATAAAATTAAAAGTACCTGTATACAAGACAAGGTTTTTAACTCTTACCCACCCCCCCCCCCCCCCCCACCCAAAGGCATTTTCTGATGTCTCAAGGATGAAGTGATGTGCCTGCCAACTGGAAACATTAACCTTTTCATGATGGGAGCTGTGCTGGTGCAGCACTCAAGATTCTGTGCCAGTGCATTCTCTTATGTATGCGAGTCTCCCATAGGGAGCGTCATATATATAAGAGAATGCACTGGCTTACAAGGTCAATGTAAATATTGTTAGGCCAATGTGTTCTCTTATACATGCGAGGATCCAAATGGGAGACTCATATATATATAAGAGAATGCATTGGCACAGGGTTTTCGCAAAATTTCAGGAAGCTCCAGTCATGGAAGGGTTAAGAACTTTAAAACTATTGCCGAAAAACTTTAAAATGTCTTATGTGTACCGGAACGCTGTCCACAATGGAAAGCTTACACATGACACAATGCAAATATATGTTGATATCTCAAAATGGCCGAGTTTTAACAGATGTCGTTTTCATGTCTGGTGATACTCTAGTATAATTTTTAGAAGTCAAGTTTGAGCTATTGCCTTGATTTGGCATCCATCTGTGTGTGTGTCCGTCCATCAACAATATCCTTCAGCACACTCTGCAGGCTACTTACCTCATCCGATCATCACTAAACGTCATATGGATCTTCGATGGGAGACGCCACCAGCCATCTTGGATTTCAGATTTAAATCCCATCGATACACAACCCACATTTATTGGAGAAATGTTTTGAAAATTTACAAGCATTTTGCAAGATTTTTGATAAAAAAAAACATGGCAGCCAGCGACCATCTTGGATTTTACTCTAAATCATATGATACACCCTACACGCAGCCAACATTTTCATCCGATTGATCCTAAACTTCAAATGGATCTTGGGGGTGATCTCCAGATGGGAGCTATCAAATTTGAATGATTTTTAGCTCACCTGAGACGAAGTCTCCGGTGGAGCTATACTCATCACTCCTCGTCCGTCGTCCGTCCGTGCGTCTGTCGAGCCGTCCGTCATCTTCTCCTCTGAAACCATCATACCGAATTGGTTCATATTTGGTGTGGATGTTCCCTAGGTGACTCTCATTCAGATTTGTTCAAATGTGGTCACTGGGTCAAATAGTTGCGAAACCAGGGCCATAACTCGATTCCTCCATAGTAATTCTTACAACAACTTCTTGTCCATAACCATTGTGCCGATTTAGCTAATATTTGGTATGGAGGGTCCTTGGGTGACTGGTGTTCAGATTTGTTCAAATGAGGTCACCCGGTCAATTAGTTGAGAAACCAGGGCCATAACTCATAGTAATTCTTACAATGACTTCTTCTAAAAAAATATTGGGCCGATTTAGCTTATATTTGGTACTGAGGGACCTTGGGTGACTGGGAATCAGATTTGTTCAAATTGGGTCACTGGGTCAAATAGGGGCAGAGCCAGGGACATAACTCTAAAAACAAAAAAATTACATTTTTGCATTTTGATCATATTTGGTGTGGATGTTCCCTAGGTGACTGTCATTCAGATTTGTTCAAATGAGGTCACTGTGTCAAATAGTTGCGAAACCAGGGCCATAACTATATTCCTCCTTGGTAATTCTTATAACGACTTCTTGTCTTGAACCATTATGCCGATTTAGTTTATATTTGGTATGGGGGGTCATTGAATGACTGGGGTTCAGATTTGTTCAAATGGGGTCACTGGGTCAAATAGGGGTGGAGCCAGGGCCATAATTAAAAAAAAAAAAATAACAAATTCAGGAACTCCTTGATCAATTTAACATACAAAAAAAAAATTATCACCCTCCCCCCACATGACCCAGAACCCCACCCTGCCCCCAACCAACAGCATTCCACCCTATCTCATCTCCTAACTCACAGGATCTCTCCCACCAACAGATTAAGTCAATTGTATTAGCTACAGACAGAGAGAGAGAGAGAGTTAATATAAATACACACACAGTCATCAATTGAGATGTTTATCAGGCTGACATATCCTGTGTGAACTAATGCTTAGCTAGCACTCATGCCAATGTGTTATTAAAATAAACACAAATTATTGTTCTCTAACCTGAATTTAGTGTGTCTGGCATTTGCAGAATGAGGTTCCCAGAGTGTGAATTTAGTTATGCTACCCTGCACAGCAGTCTAGCATCACCAAATACACTAGCCAGGGTCCTCATTCTGCTTAGGCCTCATCGTCTGGGAAGTATATAGGCACTTAAATTGACATTTTTACTTACTTTTTCCCTTCTGTTTAGTTTCTATATCCCCTAATTTGTAAATATAAAATGCATAATTGAGGTGCCCAATGTGTGCACATCACCAACTTTAACTGGAGAACTTCAATCTAATGCTATGTCTCCCATAGCAGTTGAGGCCTACGCAGAATGAGGTCCCCAGAGGGTGAATTTGGTGATGCTAGCCCGCATTGCAGGATTGTGTCATTAAATTCACCCTTTGGGGACCTCATTCTGCAAATGTCAGACACTATGTTCAGGCTTGGCTTTTCGAATATTATGTTCTTAACCACCAGTATCCAGTTGAACTCATTATACCCTGATTTTGCAAAGAAAACTTGGGGGGTATATTGGATTGAATTTGTCAGTCTCTATGTCAGACTGTTATCCCATCCATCCATCTGTCATTATGTCTCTATCCGTCCATCAATTGTTTTCTTCTCCAGATACATATTAAAGACCAAATGGGTTTATATATTTAGGTGTGGATGTAAATCCTTGTTTTGATCCCAGCTGTAGGAGTAACACAATACATTGGTATTGCTGGGCAAAATGTTTGTGCCATCATTAATTATCTCCATGTCAACAGGTCTCCCAGACATTCTGGTAGCTGATAGTGGCTTTATGAATGGAATTTTATCCCATGTTTATCTCAGATACAAATTACCTGTTTGACAGATAAAGTTTATTTTTACTATTAATATTAACCATTTCATGACCAGAGTTGTGCTGGTGAGAGCAATGAATACACTGTGCTTGTGCATTATCTTATATATGCTCCCAATCTAAAACATGACCACCAGCAGCCATCTTGGATTTTACTCTTTGCATAACTAAATCCTTTGCCACACCTTACAGCCAACATTTTTTATCCGATTGTTGCCAAACTTCATATGGCTCTCCGGGTTGACCTCTAGTATTACTTAACCCTTTCATGATGGGAGCTGTGCTGGTGCAGCATTAAAGATCATATGTCAGTACATTCTCTTATATATGCAAATTTCCCATAGGGAGCCTTGCATATATAAGAGAATGCACTGGCTTGCAAGGTCATTGTAAATATTGTTAGGCCAATCTAGTTTCCTATATATGTGAGGTGCGGGAGACTCGCATTTATAAGAGAATGCATTGGCACAGGGTTTTCGCAAAATTTCAGGAAGCTCCAGTCATGGCAGGGTTAATCAAAGAATTAAAAAAACAAACAAATTTAAATAAAAATAGAGACGGGTCCAGATAAAAATTAAGTCAGAACGAAATCACAAGCGAGCTAAAACTGTAAGAACTGCTGAACCCCAGTGTATATAGCTTTTTGCTTATTTATTTCCATCTCATCGGCCCTAAGTACGGTCTGTAGAGTGCCAGGGCTGATAAAATCAGCCCTAAAAAAAAATAAAAAAACATTTATTTTTTTTAGATTTTGTTTTTGTTTGGGTTGAATTTTTTTTTGGGTATGCTTAAGCATGCTATAGCGAATTTAAAAACAAACTGGTTAAAACCTTAGGGGCATGTTATAACTCAAAACTATCACCAATAATTCATAGTAATAATTTTGATGCCCATGAAAAACGTAAGATTCCCTGGCACTAAACCTACAAAATAAGTCTGGCACTGAAAGAGAGTAGAATATAAGACAAAATTATTAAAATTGTAAAAAATAATAACAAATGATGAAAATTTGTTAGGCCAATGCATTCTCTTATATTTGCGAGGCGACCTATGGTCAACTCGCATATATAAGAGAATGCATTGGCACAAAGTATATGGGTTGATACAAAAATCGGACTTGGCACTGAAAGGGTTAAGGGAGTACTCAGTTAGGTGTCAGTAGATCTTGTCAGTATGCTAACATTGCTATGCGCACAAATTTGTTGCGGCTGGTGTTTTTCTTGACTCGCCCAGGTTGTCGTGAAAAGTATTTATCCATCGGTATGTTTATCCAAATTTTGGGAATAAAACCTGTGTGGTTATTCTTGGTATTTGTCGGCACTTGATTCTCTATAAAAGCCTGTATTTGATCCTCAGAAAGCATGTAACACGGAAATTGAAAAAAACTCAATGTGGAAGTGAAATGTCTGCTAAATCCACATCACAATTTCACCGATTCATTTGGCAATATAGAGTTACTTCTTGATATCACGGAGTCCCAATAATTTTTTAAAAGTCATATTGAGGACTCAATTGAGTCCAATATGACTTTTGGGAGTCCAATATGACTTTTTCCTGGCTTATCATGTGACAGCTTTTGCCCAATCAAAAATAGTTCAGGGATGGATAATAATATGCCATATAAATTAATAGATTATTATGTTATTATGTTGTATAACTAAATACAGAATTCTTTACAATGGATATATATATTCTGTTTTATTTTTCAATGCCAAATATATGTTGATCAATTTTACCAAGAATACATTCTATTAACCTGAATATAATCATGGGAGTTCAGAACATGTATTTTCACAACTAACCCCAGATGGACAAGAATTAAATACAAAACGTCTTGGTACTTTGTAAAATATATTTTGTTCAAAGAATATTTACAAAAAACTAATAAATTACAATGCAGCAAAAGTAACAATTAGTAACACTTTTGTTCTGTTTCATATATCAAAAGAGGTTTAGCAAAATCACAATTACAGCAACGATTACAAACATGTGTTAGGCTTCATTGAATTGCGCAGTCATGAAGAAGGCCAAGCCTGCAAATAGCGTGTTTGTAATTTGCAGAATGAGGTCCCCAGAGGGCGAATTTAGTGACGCTATCCTGCACAGTGGGCTAGCATCATCAAATTCACCCTCTGGTGACCTCATTCTACTAAGACCTCATCTTTTGGGAAGTATCTATAGTCTCAAATTAACATTGTTTTCAGTTACTTTTTCCCTTCTGTTCAGTTTCTATATCTACTACTTTGCAGAAGATAAAATTCATAATCGAGGTGACTAATGGGTGAACATCACCAACTTCAACTGGGGAAATTCAATATGGTCAAAGGTCTCCCATACCAGTTGACGCCTAAGCAGAATGAGGTTCCCAGAGGGTGAATGTGGTGATGCTAGCCCACCATGTCGGATAGCATCACTAAATTAACCCTCCAGGGACCTCATTTCTGCAAATAACAGACACACCATTCGCAGACTGAAGAAGGCATACCACTGATTCCATAAAACCTGAAATCAATTACATTTGCCTCTTGCATGCTCACCATCATAAGATTTTTAAATGCATGTATTTTAACCCTTTCTTTAATACTAAGGAAGCAATACACAAATTCAAGCAACTTTAGGCAACTTGGGAGGGAATAGTGTACTTCAAATCTATGCTGAACCAGTATCCTTGGCAAAAGCCCCATGAATCATTTTTTATTTCAGAGAGCAATGATTAGCATAAACAACTTTGGTTTGGTCGTACCGTTAATGATTAATCATCTGATTTTAGCCATTTTTTTTTACTATAATTGGTCATTTTCAACCCAAAAGCAGACCATGACAGATCAAATGTCAGTAAACAAGCTTCTTCTATCTGATAGAGCTATGATAGAACTGAGAAATATTTGAAATAAAAAAACATGTCTAAATATCGTAGCAATTTCAAATAATTGTCTTGCAAGGGCAGATGACAAAATTCAGGATCGCAAAATCAGCCTAATTTCTTATAGCCAAACACACAGAGTTGGCACAATGAATACGAAAATCATGTTATGCATCCAAATTGCTAACTTTAGTGTGAACATTCACAGCTTTGTAAAATAACTAAATCATCAAACCAGCAATGCCACATTTAACACAGGCAGCTATGTCCCCCAAATACTTATTTTTCAGACCACCTACAACCCTCAAAAATTGTATACAGCTATATAAATACTCATTGATAAGTAATTACTTTCTAAAATGTGCAGGTAATAAGTTCAACAAACAACCATTTCCCACCGACAAATATGAATCCTTCTGCACTTGTACTATATTTTTGGCTGTCTGTCGTCTGTTTTCATTTCCTGAAAACCCCACCAATTGAATAATAGACCATTTCAATGTATACTTTTCTAACTGAAGGGGAGAATCCATTTAGTTAAGAATGGGTTAAATTAGGGAAATTGAATGCTGATGAGCATGCAAAAAAAAACAACCTTCTTAGCTTTTTATAGAAGCAGTGGTGTGTCTTCCTCATGACAAAAACAAGTCCAGTGTATAATGCAGCCAGGAAGTGCAATATATTTCTGACTGTTAAAGATGCATAATCCGAATTAACGCTCCCAAATTAATATGGCTTCGGGGGTAAAAAATATTTGATCCGAGTCAGTGTTAGATATTTGACAATCCGGCCAAATTTTGTTGAAAACAATTTTGATAAATATCATGTTTTGGGAAATTTTATCCCATATTTGACTGTGGTTAGCATTATTTTTTGGGCAATTATTCGATTCTGATAACTGAAGTGGCATTTCAAAAAATGTTGTTGTTGGAATCTGATCATATATGGGGACCACCGACTCGGATTGAGTACCTTTAATTGTAATTGTTTTTTGCAAAACCTCTCTACTGCCAATTTGCTTTCAATACAATAACTAATCACACATATAAACACACATGTAATCCTCTCACACAATATGTAAACAATTTCATCATAAAACACTTTAAAATAGATCAGTAATTTTAAAATATTAAGAGCTGTTAATCTCCTATATGTATCAAGCTATCTACCTCTTTCTTCTCACACCCCTTATGAGGCATTACAGAGAAGAATCAAGTAGATACAGATGTACCTTTTTTACCACGGTAGTCATATTTAATGTGCGCTCTACGACAGTGTGCCTAGCAGAGTGTTATCGCCGGACATAACACTATGGGTATGCGGGGAGAGTAGGTACGTTTTAGATGTGTCATGATTCTTTTGCATTTTAAAATCACTGATCGTGACATAGATGGTCGGTCTGTGATAATGCATCCAGTTGAAGATAAATAACAATTTGCACACCTCTGCTTTCAAGAAGAGTGACCGACATCGATTAACATTATTGTGAAATAACCTTAACCCTTCCACGACTGGAGCTTCCGGAAATTTTGCAAAAACCCTGTGCCAATGTATTCTCTTATATATGCAAGTCTCCCATAGGGAGCCTCACATATAAGAGAATACATTGGCCTCACAATATTTATCTTGACCTTGTAAGCCAGTGCATTCTCTTATATATGCCAGGCTCCCTATGGGAGACTCGCATATATAAGAGAATGCACTGGCACAGGATCTTTAATGCTGCACCAGCGCAACTCCTGTCATGAAAAGGTTAAATAACTAACTAAGTAGCAACCAATTGTTTACATTGTTTCGTGAGTTGACAGCTTGTGATTAAATTATTGGGAAATTGTAATTTTAAAACCATATGACATCATAATTGATACATTCATGTATTTGTATGCTCTCATTCTGAACTTGTATAGTAATGTCCTAAATAATCGACCTTAACACGTTGAGTGCCGGAAATCAATTAGTAATCTCGCCAGTTTGCCAAATCGTGGCAAGATAGATACCCGTAGTAGACCATAATTTGGCTTCAATGAAACAAGAATTGGATGACGTCTCAACTTTAGATGACAGAAACGGCGATTGATAGTACTACGAGATAACTTGTAGCCGGCAATGGCGGAAGGAATTTGGGTATTCCCACCACCAGTGCCAACTACGAGTTATCTCGTAGACACAATTGGACACGTTTTAGCAAAAAATATGAAGTAGAATGTAACCCAAACAAGTTATTGTGGTGGTCAGCATATTTATGGAGGTGTGTGTGTGTCCTTGTGGTGGTTATAGCTCGTTATATAGTTATACTATGGCTGATGCACGCTGGAGCAAATTACTTATATGAGCATGCATGGCTACAGACGGTGAATCCCGACGTGGAATTGGGTGAACTTGTTTCCTGTGAGGATGAGTTTATTTCGTCCATGACTACGAGCATGCATCTTTACAAGGAAGAATTGTCAGCACAAAATTAAAGCAACGATGCAACAGTAGCCAAATAGATCCCCGTACATTCAGGAGTGTGCTACATGTAACGATGCCATATAATCCATCCGTCTGGAAATAAGTTACCCTTACCCCAACCCTCACAGCCTTACCCCAGCCCCAAAGCCGCACAGTGTATTTCAAAAGCAACTGCTGTGTTCCCTAATAATGAGATAATGGTAGCATCAATGTGCGTAACGTCATGGATTATCCGCTTATCTTGTATTGGATGCGTCCATTCGCACATGCGTGAGAGGGAACAGATTTGGCAGGCCTGTGTGACGTGTGTGGGTAGTTGTGCGAAGTTTCAATGTGTTGAAACACAACGATGTAACCATTCCTCGAAACTGCCTTCGCATGTTTGTACATTGTGAATATCCACCCCCCTGACTGTGTTTGCAAACATGCATGCACATTATCAGTCTATTGAATACCAAAAGCCCAGTCCAATTGCCCCCACACGACTGCCTCTGGTGGTCACTCAGTGAGACAGTGTCAGCTGTATTCACTCACAACTGGATCATTTTGAGTAGAATATATGCGCTCATGGTGCTCACCTCTGTTGAACAATGCAAGGAGAGCCACTCTATTTATTTGATACAATCACTGTTCAGATGTCCCGATGCTTCCGTTTGTCAGTTACACGACATGGAAACCACTATGAGATAACTCGTAGTGGCAACCTGCGAAGGTTGCGTACTACGAGATAACTCGTAGTGGCACTCAACGTGTTAAAGCTTTCCAATGAATGGCAACAAGCCATATTTCCGACTAAATCCTGAAAAATTTCCCATAATTCTAAAGGGTCATATACTTCAGGCATTACTGTATATCACCGTGTGCAACATATATCAATAAGCTCTCATTCTAAAATTGTATAATATCAGACACAAAATTATTGGAATGCTCTCATTCTGAACTTTTATAACACACATTGCACCATGTATGGGTATTCTCTCAAACTGAAACTCATAACATCACATACCATACATATAATATACCAGGTTCTCTCATTCTAAAACTGTATAACACCATGTGCAACACATATTGGTATAAGTATAATAATAAACACCATGATATTCCTGAGCAACGCTCTCCAATCATCAGGAATAGCGTACTTGGTTAGAACTATAGTTATCTTTGATATCTCGTGACTAATGCAGATGAAAATGAAGGAAGTGATAATAACGTTGAAGACAGGATAACTTGGCACAAGAACCAGGACTCCATGTGTATCTGATGACAGCCATATGTGGTATTGTGAGATAAATAACTGCAATGGAATAGAGAGACATGATAACTAAAACCATGATAACCAGCTCCCCCCTCCCACACATATGTGTGTCTAATGACAGCCATATTCCAGGTATGATAATATGAGGTACACAGCAGGGATGGAGTAATCATATTTTGTGTGTGTATTGCATTTGTAATGATGAGATGACACATTTTGAAAATTCTATTTGTATTTAAGAATTCTGGTAGCCTAACTATTGTATCTGTAGTCAAATATTTTGAAATTTGGAATGTATTTTCAATTACTTTTGATAACATATTCTAGATTATTTTCTTTGGAAAATTGAGCTAAAAACTAGGTGTCAGTGAATAAAAATTGTATAGCTTGCATTTTTGGTGGCAAAGAAAGACATGAACAAATGGCACCATGAATAGAAGATAAAAAAAAAATTTATATCAGAAATTAAAATTTTTGTGGAGCCACAACCATCTGAAAACATGGATATTTATATTTAATGTCTTTCTTTGCCACCAAAAATGCAAGCTATACCAAGAGTATTAAATCTTGCTATCTATAATACTTCAGAATTGTTTCAGTCCAGCTGTATCCCAAAATTGGCAGATGACACAATGCATAATCGAGGTGCCGAATGGGTGCACATCTGGGAACAAAAATCTTGGTCTTCCATAGCAGATGAGGCCATGCAGAATGAGGTCCACAGAGAATTAATTTAGTCGTGCTGGCCCGCTGCAGGGTAGCGTTACTAAATTCACTCTCTGGGGACCTCGTTTTGCAAATGTCCAGCATCATATTTTTAGGCTTGGCCAATTCACATATTAAATTTGGTGGAACGAAGCCCATCCTATGAACTAGGAAATCACCGCTGCCCGGCAAGCAAATGACAAACTTGGCGCATGTCGATGTGCTAATTGCCTTAATTGTCCCACACATAATGAGAAGTGGATGCTTACCTCCAACGAGATTCTGCCAAACCAGGCGAAAAAGGAACTATATCTGGTCCTGAGCCAACCAAATGTGTTTCTAACAAGAATGTATGAAGCGATCTGTGAATAGAAATGTGGCACAATAAGAATATATCAACATTTACAGTGACCAGGGTTCATGCTGTCAATAGCCAAATTGTTTTTGAAGCTGACAATAGAAAATTACATTTGACAAAACTATAACTTTATGCTTGTACATATTCAAGTAATGGCATACAAGTCATGTGAATATTTAAATATTGAATAAAACACCACATGACAGATACTATGTTGATTCCTATACTAGACCTACTATAAAAATAATTTGTTTAATGCTGATGTTTTGCTCAGAGTTACCTTACACTATTATTTGGGTCTGCACTTTTATTAACTTTCAATGGAATTTCCCCCTTGCACTATTATTTGAGCCTGCACTTTTATTTGGAGCCCGAGAATACACTTGTTAATAGTAATCAGTAGTTGCTCAGCCGTGTATGTTCAATAACTATTTACCAGAAGTCAAACATGTTTACTTACTACATCAGCTGTGGGAAATCTCAATCTATCAACCAATTGTGAATATCTACTAATATTTAGTAAATTAGTTGATAATTTAAGCCCAAATTCTGAACATATATCGTTATTAAGTAGATAAAGTCAAGAAATTGCGTCATTTGCCACTGAATAAATTGGTATTTAGGAACCCAAATTTTGTGATGAATTTATCAGGTTAAATACATGGGTAAAATAAGTATACTGACAATTTTTTTGCCACCAACAACAGTAGAGGAAACTGTTAAAATTCAGAATTAATTTTTATGTTCAACTTCTCTGCATTCAGGATAACATTTTATACTATGAGATCTAACATGTGAACCTGGTCTACATAATTATAAATCAGAACAATGTTATTTGACAATGTAATCGCAATGTACCCAGGCAGAATTAATCATGTGGCTTTTAGCGATGACGACTTCGATATCTTTCAGAATAAGGTGGTAATTGTCAATGTATGTAGCCTGAAAAAGCATTATTTTCCTGCAAACTGGTTCACTTGTGATCAGCGTAAAAAAAATATCTGTTTTTATCATTCCCTGTTGGTTTTATTTAGTGGCAGATAGATACACAGGTGATGTAGGCATTAATCTGTGGATCGAATATGGAGGGGATATTTGGGTGAGGGGAAAGGGACTACCAATATTTAGTAAATTAGTTGATAATTTAAGCCCAAATTCTGAATATATATCGTTATTAAGTAGATAAAGTCAAGAAATTGTGCCATTTGCCACTGAATAAATTGGTTTAGGAACCTAAATTTTTTTATGAAAATATCAGGTTAAATACATGGGTAAAACAAGAGGTACGCTGTCGCGTGGCATTTGCCCCGGACCGTAGCAATTCGGATTAAGCATGGACGAAACTGCGGATATCCGAGGAGGTCTATATGACCATTCCAAAAGAAGTTTGTACAGAAATGTTGACTAAAAACCCCCAAAACAAGCGATCCGGAAACCCAAAAACAAGCGAAATTCAAATTTTCTAAGTTGAAAAAAGGGCCATAACCCTGGCAAAAATCATCAGATCATACCCAAATTCGCACTTGACATGTATTTTCATATAACTGATCCACAAAAATACGGGATTTGCAATCGTACCACCAAAGCTAACGCTATCACCTGGAAACAAAAAAAACAAGAGAAAAATTGAATTTTCTAAGTAAAAAAAGGGCCATAACTCTGGTGAAAATGGGTGGACGAAACCCGTGCTATGCATGTTGCTGTTCCCCCATGCTGCTCTATCACCATACCAAATATCAGCTAAATCTGCCCAGCGATTGCTGAACAATAATGCAAAATGTTTGTACGGACGGACAAAATTGAATTTTCTAAGTCTAAAAAGGGCCATAACTCTGGTGAAAATGTGTGGATGAAACCCGCGCTATGCATGTAGCTGTTCACCCATGCTGCTCTATCAACATACCAAATATCAGCTAAATCTGCCCAGCGGTTGCTGAACAATAATGCAAAATGTTTGTACGGAAGTACGGACGGAGACGTCGACTATATACCTGTTCCCGGACTTCAAGTCGGGGCATAATAAGTATACTGACAATTTTTTGCCACCAACAACAGTAGAGGAAACTGTTAAAATTCAGAATTAATTTTTATGTTCAACTTCTCTGCATTCAGGATAACATTTTATACTATGAGATCTAACATGTGAACCTGGTCTACATAATTATAAATCAGAACAATGTAATTTGACAATGTAATCGCAATGTACCCAGGCAGAATTAATCATGTGGCTTTTAGCGATGACGACTTCGATATCTTTCAGAATAAGGTGGTAATTGTCAATGTATGTAGCCCTGAAAAAGCATTCTTTTCCTGCAAAATGGTTCACTTGTGATCAGCGTAAAAAAAATAATCTTTTTTTATCATTCCCTGTTGGGTTTTATTTAGTGGCAGATAAATACACAGGTGATGAAGGTATTAATCTGTGGATCGAATATGGAGGGGATATTTGGGTGAGGGGAAAAGGACCCAAAAAGGGATCTGCTGACTCTCTAGTGGAAAAACTGACTAATATATCATATCATTTCACACATTTCTTGTATAGTGCACATATCACCGAGGTTTCAAGGTGCTTGACAACATTAAAATAAATTAACAAATTCCAAAATTTACAGTTGAAACATGCAATAATTATGTAGCCCGCATTGAAAGCTGGTTCATTAGTTCCATGCCTAAATGTTCAGAATAATATTCCGTGAATAAATGAGTTTTCAAAAGACCTTTGAATTCATCATATCCACGACAGCTGCGGATGATCACCGGTAGAGAATTCCAGTCGGTCCGGCTACGGAAAACGATATGTCACCGAAACTGCTGTCAACCTTCAGGTGCACTAAGAGCATTAAGTTCTCTGATATGAGATGCCTGGGTGGTACATACGCACATATCTTATCATTGAGGTGTTGTGGTGCAGTTTTTTGATGACTTGTAAGTCATTGTGAGCACCTTGAACTTAATCCGCTGGGAAAACGTGAATATGATACTTACTGGAAGAATCAGCAGGTAAGAGTGAGTATCGTTACATTCCAATTTGTTTCTGCATACAAATGAGAACAGAGCATAACCCTGAAACAAATAGGAGCAATTAAAGACCCATACCCTCGTCAAATTGATGTATAATATTGAAGTCTCAAATTAATGGCTTTTGACAACACTTTTGTTGACGAACAGTTTTTCATGGGGTTTTTAATTTCGTGGTTTTCACCAACGAAAATTGGACCTCCACGAATATATGTACTGTTGCAGTAACTGTAGACTTTTTTTCATATTCCAAGGAACAGAATATTTAGAAATACTTGTATATGGACTTTGTATGCCTCTAAAAAAAACTATATAAATTAAAGTGAATATTATGTAATATCTGGTTCTGTTTTCTCTGCGACACGTAACAATAAAGGCTGCTCTCTGTTAATTTATTCCTGATATGATGGAAAGAAAGATCGTTGGATCCACATCTGAGACAATCAATGAAATGTGAGACATATATTTTAGTTCTTTGGTGGTTCTCAGCCAAGCCTGAGTTTAGTGTGCCTGTCATTTGCACACAGTGGGTTATCATCACCAAATTCACCCTCTGGGGACCTCATTCTGCATGGCCTCATCTGCTATGGAAGACATAGACTCAGATTGAAGTTCCCAAATGGTGAATATTGTGATGTACACCCATTGGGAACCTCGATTATGCAATGTGTTGTCTGCCAATGTGGGGATATAGAGAAACTAAACTAAAAAAGAAATAGAATCTATGTGAAGAAGTTTCCATAGAAATTTGATAATAAAGAAACTTCACAGAGAAGATGAAGAGGGTGAATTTAGTGATGCCAGCACCTTCTGGGGGCCTCATTCTGCAAATGACAGGCACACTAAACATAGGCTTGTTCTCAGCTGTTAAACTTATAAAACATGAAAATGAAATTATGTATGAAACAGATACACTAAACTTACTCCTATTCCTAGGATACCTAAAGCTGTGACACCAGTCGATGCTGTCTTTGATGACAATAAGTTAGTATTCGAGCTGTCATCCAAAAGATTAAATTTCTGCAAAATTTGGACACCAAATGCAAATAGCATTCCATATACAATACTCTGAAAAGAGATAGGAATATCAATTGAGAATTTTAGAGAAGAAAACTTTACAAAATAATACATTTCTTTTAATCGGTCGCGAAGACACACATGCTTGGTGTGATGTCAACAATAACATTGGATAACTCAATAGGAATGGCTAACTTCAAACATTTAGTGAGAATTGTAACCTACCTAAACCTACCTAAAGTTGCGAACAAGACACAACCTGATTGGTCAGTGTCCCATGGTTATGATGACACATTTTGAGGTAAAATTATAAATTGTACCACAAAAAACATTAATGCAAGCGCCTTAATTTCATAACCTTTATAACTAAAACCACAGATGAATTGGTTAAAATCATGCTAGGCTGAATAAAGAGACATGGAAGGGCTAACCACTAACACTGATTATCAATCGAGATGTAACAGAACCAAGCCATACAATAAGAGCATTGCAAGGTGTGGCAAAATATGCCTGTGGTAATTCAAACAAAGGGCTATAATTCTGGTGAAAATTGATGGGCAGAGCCCAAATTCGAACTTCAGTTGTATTTTGAGCTAGAAAACTCACATACTGAATTTCATTGCATTCAGTTCAAAGTTAATAACGTTATTATCCGGAAATGAAAATTTAGTGGAAATTCCAACAAAAAGGGCAGTAACTGTGGTGAAAATTGGCAGGCGGAACCCTAACTTGAACTGTATTTTGTGCTATCCACATACCAAATTTCATTACATTCAGTTGAGACTATCTAAAGTTATCATCATGAAACCAAAAGTGAACGGACATCCTAACAAATGACTACTTACATGGATATGAATTTGTGGCTAAAAATTTATGTTTCTGCAGCGACCCCGAAGAAAATTATGTGTTTAGTGGAATCACTGTAGAAACATGAACATTTGTCTACTATGATGCTTTTGCATGTTAACTCATTATTGTAGGCTACATATCAATTAGTACATGTGCTGAAAATAAATGATTGTAAAACCAGCCACTTCAGGGGTCAAATTGTGGGAAACAAGTTTGTAAGAATGTGTAGCATTGACATCATAGGCACATAATGTTGGAGATGGTAATATGGACACAACATATGGATAGTCACCCTCCAGATATTAAGTGATCCTTTTCTAAATAGCGTTCTTTAAACATACAGAGCTTATTAAAGAGCTAGCCACCTAATAGAAATTAGCAAACAAATATCAATTGTACTGCCACACAAGTTGTGGCTGGTGAGAGCGGACAGACGTATGCCCCGACAGACGTTGGCCCAACAACATAATATGGGCATGTAAAAACTGACAATCTTACAAAATATAATGAAAAAAGACTTGCTGTCTAATAGAGGCGTCACTTTTGACTTTACAGTTAAAAAGAGACAAGCTTTCTTGTACAAAATTGTACCATTTAGAGATCAAAACTGTCTTATATTATAGCAGGCTTATGAAATCAAAACATGGATGTCATTCACTATAATTTCAAAGAAATCATAGTCACATTACAAAATAAATAAATACACAGTGTCTCGACAAGTAGGGTGGAATATGACCACAGAAACTGATTGTAGGACTTTGCGTCATCTTACAATAAGTTTCTTTGTGGTCAAATTTTATATACACGCAGATGTGTTGAATATTTATTTCTTAATTATCCACAATACTTGGTATGTACAAGTTCAAAGTACAGTACAGGAAAATGAAGTTTTAAATATATGACTTACATATCGGTCTAGAGACCACCTA
This sequence comes from Siphonodentalium dalli, assembly GCA_032622095.1. Taxonomy (NCBI): domain Eukaryota; kingdom Metazoa; phylum Mollusca; class Scaphopoda; order Gadilida; family Siphonodentaliidae; genus Siphonodentalium; species Siphonodentalium dalli. Next base: position 114,215,952 of record CP136064.1, read on the forward strand.
AATCTCCATTCATGTATAGAATCATCAGAAGTAACAAATAATGCTTTAAATGGTCGAGTAAGGAATATCTTCTCGAAGAAAACCTGAAATGGTAAAGAGAAACATACCATCAACACCAGTCAATATTCTATGGGCAGGACGGAAACCAAAATAAAAATAATTGAAGAAGATAACCCTGAATGGAATATGCAAAAACGTCATTGTGCATTCTTTTGAAAGCAGTTATTAAGACAATCCTCCATATCAAATTTCATTCAGCCCCGAAAACTCATGGCTGAGATATCAACTTGAACGTTAAAATAAAAAAATTATTTCCAGAAGAACAAAGAATGATACTCTAGAACACACAAGACGAACATCATCATTTGCCCCTCTTTTGAAGGTAGTCATGATGGCAAACCTCCATACCAAATTATTTCATTCAGATAACCAATGACTGAGGTATATATATATGGACAGACAAAAAAAAAAAAGATTCCCAGAAGAAAAAAAAAAAGGATAATTCTAGAATGGAAAACGCGAACAAGGTCATTTGTCCCTCTTTTGATAGCAGTCATGATGGAGAACCTCCACACCATTTCATTCAGATCTGATAAACCATGGCTGAAATATACGCCTGGACAGACAGACATACAGACTGACAAAGTCAATCCAGTATACCCCCCATTTTTCGTTGAACCGAATCCCCTCTAATTCGAACAAATTGTCTGGTCTAGAATTCACCCAAGTGCATTCTCATTAAACATTACCTCTAAAACTGGAAACTCGCTATTCCGCATATCGGACGGCTTTTCTGGTCCATAAGTGAACAAATACATTAATTTTTACATCCGAAATCCGAACACGAAAATTAACACCAACCAAACATACTTGATGCTGAGATTTTGTTGGCTTTGGTGAAAACTGAGGATTCTTTAAAAGTTTTAATTTCTGAGCAGTCGTTTTAGTGATGGCTCATTCATTGTGACAGGTTGATTAAAGCTGTATTTTGACAATACACCACCATCGTGTACTTTTAGTACATTACTCGTTGGTGTTTAGTTTGGACAGTAAAAATAAAGAGTCAACCTCAGCGCACTGATTGATGTAAAAACAAAATGTCAGTGCTCTATTCTCCATGAAGTCACCATTGTTCACTCAATGTGTGAAACAAGCACACCTTTATTTTTCTTCATATGGTTTCATTGCCATAATAATAGTGCACACTTAGTCATATTTTTTTCCCCAATTTTTTGCCGATTTTGATTTTAGCACTCACACCGACATTATCGTAACTGTTTCTTGTTATCATATATGTTTAAGCTGTTAACACTCGCATGCAGATGATCTCATTACTCAAGTCTTCATTTTAGATTACTTGTATATACATATTTTACCAACATTTACAATGTAAACCATTTTAGAGCACACATGTGGTTTCACAATTTCATAAAAATAAATTATAATATTATAAAGCACTCACCTCGGACAAAAACAACAGAGTTATGATTGTAATCAGTATCACAAACTTGAGAACCATATAGAAGTAATGCTTTCCATTTGCTGGAAAATATAGGAAGATAATTGATGGGTAAATATGATACACATGTATCAAGACGACATGAGACATTCATTAATCATTATGGAAAGATTTAACCCTTTCATGACGGGAGCTGCGCTGTTGCAGCATTAAAGACCCTGTGCCAGTACATTCTCTTATATGCGAGTCTCCCACAGTGAGCCTTGCATATATAAGAGAATGCGCTGGCTTATAAGGTCAAGGTAAATAATGTTAGGCCAATGCATTATCTTATATATGCGAAGATCCGTATATATATAAGAGAATGCAGTGGTACAGGGTTTTCGCAAAATTTCAGGAAGCTCCCGTCATGGAAGGGTTAAATATTGAACAAGCCACAACAAAGAAAACATGATAAAATAGGAAAGCAATTGGTTATGAATAACACCCCCAATTCTCAGATTTCTCTGACCTTTCTAAAATCGTTGTTTTGTTAACCTTTTGAACCCAAATGGCCAGAGAACCAGCTAATGCGCCCAAATGGCAATAACCTGAATGGCCAGAAAACCTGCCGGCCAGCTTATGATGTAATTGCTGCAAGCTAATGAAACACTGCTAGCAGGCATGGCATAGCAAGGTCAACTACAGGGATATAGACTCATTTATAACATTTATACAATAACTTTTCATGCTTTCATCCTAATTTACATTTGAAAATGAATTACCAGAAAGGCCGGACAATCGAAATTGACATAACAAAATCCCAAATGTAAATCTGCCAGACAAATGCAAATCATAATAACTGTTGGTGAGCATGCATAGCAAGTTCAACTTGATATAAACTAATTTATAAATAAATGTTTTCTAATCTGATTGATTGCATCCTAATTTACATTTGTAAATGAATTACATTTACTTGGTTCTATTTTAAAATGCTTAGATATTATTTTAAATATCCCAATTTTGTCCTACAACCCAGGAAGTATGCCATTTTATATAGTTCAGGGATCAAAGGGTTAAACAAGCACTGGATTCAGTTACATACAAGATATGGACTGTCCTCCGGTGCATAACCCCATGTGGCATACATCCTGGTGTGTGCACACCTACAGTAATGCCCTAAATAATCGACTCTTTAACCACAGCAGAATTATGGGTAATTTTTCAGGATTTAGTCGGAAATATGGCTTGTTGCCATTCATCAGAAAGCTCTGTGAGGAAAGCTCTCAGTGAGGAAAGCTCTCAGCTCACTGAGAGCTTTCCGATGAATGGCAACAAGCCATATTTCCGACTAAATCCTGAAAAATTACCCATAATTCTGCTGTGGTTAAGGAGTCGATTATTTAGGGCATTACTGTATAACCTATGACTGAGATACTCAGGCAGACAGACACAAAAATTAGTATTTTCATATGAACAAAGAAGTCTAGAATGAAAAACCTGAACAAAACGATTGAAAATTCAATTGAATGCCTTCATAATGGTGAAAATCCATAAGAAATTTCATGAAGATACGACAATCTCTAGTTGAGATATCTGCTAGGAAGGAAAAAAAAAACATTTCTGGATAAACAAACATGAATAACTATAGAACAGAAAAACCAAACAAAAGATTGTACACTCCATTAAATGGCCTCATAGTAGTGAACATCCATCGCAAATTTCATTGAGATCCGAGCACTAGTGTTCAAGTTATGACTGAATATACATCGGATGGACAAAAAGCCAACATTTCCAGATAAACAAACATGAATAACTCTAGAACGGAAAACCCGAACAAAACGACTGAACACTCCATTGAATGTCCTCAAAAGTAGTGAACATCCATACCAAATTTCATTGAGATCTGAGCACTACTGTTCAAGTTATGACCAGAATAGACATCAGATGGACAAACGTATGCCCCAATTGATAGACTATATTTCACTATTTTATTTTTCGCAGGTTTGCATAGAACTTTGGTGAAATTCCCTTATTTGAATAATAATTTCCAGGAAAATACTGTTCTTTTCGATGATTATTAACGCTCCCAAATTACGATTTCTTTGGCTTTGGGGTAAAAAAAAATATTTGATTCGAGTCCCACCCATCAAAGCTCAGAGTGATCAGATATCGATTTTGTGAAATTTTGTAAAAAGTCGACAAACCGACGGTCTCTGACCAAATTGCAGATGAAGATGGATGACTCTAAAATCAAGTGGCTTTGGCTTTAGATATATTGACAATCCAGCCATATTTCGTTGAATAAAATGTTGATAGATAACACGTTTTGCACAATTTTATACTATAGTTGACTGTGGTTAGCAATATTTTTGGGCAATAAATAATTATTTTGGGTAGTATTTTGAGTAGATTTAACAAGGGGTGTGCATCAGAAGATGGCGCTCGTCGAGTTTTTTTTTAGTGGATTTGTCGTAAAAGAACAGAATTCGGAAAAATGGTAAGCACCCATCTAGAGGTCACCCAGAGGATCAATATGAAGTTTGGTGATGATCGGATGATGGACATGCTCTGTAAGGTGTGCTAAAGGATTTTGTGATGCAAAGAATAAAACCCAAGATGACTGCCAGTGGCAATTTTTTTCATCGAAAATCGTTGAACTTTGATAGCTCCCACCTAGAGGTGATCTTAGACTCATATACCGAATATCATTGATATTGGTCAAAGTTTGTTTGAGCTAACTGTCGGTAACATTCAAAATCGCTAAAATTAGACAAACTAACACCCATAACTTGACTTGTATAAATAATTGGACAAACCTGGTTTTCGAATTTGAGCTAAATTAAATCGGTTGACGTTTGTTTGAGTTAAGGCGCTAACAGTCTCGCAGCCGGACGAAAGGACACCTGCCCACCTACAGACCTCGCCAAAGCATAAGTTGAGTTTTTGAAAAAACATGACTAAAAATATGATTAATTATCAGTGTTTTCAACAAAATATATTTAACTAATATGCCAATAAAGATCGCTAGTACTTCATTACCGACCTGCCATTCATGCTTTTGTTTCAATAAAAAGAAAGAAGATATAGTGCATTTCGTATGAAAGAATATTCAGTTTATCGAATAGAAAAACATTATGCTAATAAGCGGAATGGACTGTACTTACATTCAGCTGCATCAGCAGACGCCTGCGGCCAGCATCCCATCGTAAGATACACAATGATGAACCAAAATGATACAAGTGGAACAAAGTAGTAGAACTGATATGGACGATTCATAACAAAACATAGAACAACCACAAGAAGGTTGTACCGGAAGAGCACCTGCAAACAAAATTACGGAACATATTATAATAAGCCAAAGGGGATTAGGGATCAGATGTCGTGCAATATCAACACATTTGAGAATGTAAGAAATACTTTTTAACCCTTTCATGAATGCACAGGCTTACAAGATCAAGGCCGAATTTTAGATTATATGAGCAAAATGGACATTTTAAATATGTATTATCGGTATATTGAAAGAAAATACTAACTTTTTTTAGGATCAACAGCAGAAATACGAGACCCCTCTATAGAACGAGTACGTAGTGGCAGTCCTGAAGGATACTGTAGTACAAGATAACTAGTGATCGGCAGTCAAGAATTAAATTTTTTTGAGACATTTATCTTCTATGAAGCATATGACTGTCAGGGAATTTAAATGTGTCAGTAGAATCAGAGAAACAGGGCTCTGACTTGAAAGCTATTTCCCCTTTACTAATATTATATACACCGATATTCTTTTTTCTATTCTTTCGTCATAATCATGCTGGAATAGCTGAGAGATCACTTCTCCCTAGGACAAAAGTGTGAGAAGAGGGAGAAAATAACTCCAAAGTCTCCCTTTTGGTATGTCCCTGGGATTGACTGTCAGACTAAATGACAACCCATTTCTATATTAATGAACATACATCATAAGAATGAAGATACAACTACTATTGTTGGATTTATCAGTCCTTCCCATGAGGAAAACACAGTGAGAGCATCTATTTGATCCTGTAATTCAGAAGATGGGTGTAATATTGAACCCATAATATAATCATAAGTTGGGTTTTTCTCAAACAAACTGTCATTGTGGGGTAGACCTATCGTCGCATTGGTGTTATAATGTTCTTTATCCATTTATTTTTGTGTGGAAAACTCTCGATTTTAAACTTTGACCACCTGGTTTTCGTATATGTCTGCTTTATTTTCACCTTATGTTTTCATTTTATCCTTGTAAACGAAAAACTAATATGTTTAAATTGTCTTGCTTTAAATGTCAGTATTATTCTTGTAATTCGTTGACATGTGTTTGGAGATAGAACACTTTGCTGAACAATTTACCTTTTTTCATGAGTGCTAAAGTTGTTTTTTGGTTTCCATATTATGCCAAAGCACAGCACTCACATATTATGTAATTTTCTGGGCTATTTTAAACCAAAGAATTCAGCTGAAATTAAGATATTCACATATAAGAGTACGAAAGCACTATTTCCACTATGTCTGGAGTGGATATAGAACAATACAGCACTGGCAAAAAAAACTAATTCGGGAGATAGCCTCTCATTTATATCTGGTATATGCTATACTCAATATCTTGTGTTTTCGGGTAGAAAATACGCACCAAAATTGAATGGTACCATTATCTCATTTTCCTGCCAAAATGGATATAGAACATTTTAGCACCGAGGCAACGCTATGTCCAGTCACACTTTCATATGCACATAATTAAATTGAGATGGGAAAGGATCTAAAAAAAACAATTACAGTAACCATAAGTATTGACAAGAGGGATGAGTGCATATTTTTGCACCCGTAAATTGAAAATTACGAGTGCGTACGGGTGCGAGAGCAATCACTCCCGTCTCCTGGGAAGGACTGGATTTATACAAAAGAAGCACAACAATGAACAGACACATTTTATCCAGTGTACACCTAATCTCTTGAGAAGTGGCAGTTAAAATGTGAAATAGAATTAGTGAGGTAGGAGCTTTCTATGTTGTCAGCATGGGTGTTGTGTTAAAGAAGCAAGCATTTTAATGTCTGAAAGAGTTAAAAATAGTACAAACACATAATTTGATAGATTAATCAATGTTAATTAATGTCATTTTTGTAATCGTAAGCGATGCCCAGGCAATTTTGGAAAATAAGCAGAACATAGTATTTCTCAAATTTTCGTGCTGAATGTGAATAAGTTTGTGATTGCAGAACTATAAGTCATAAATGTGAAATCAGTCAGAAAATTTTCACAAATAAAATCAAATAAAAGTTGCGTGCGCTCACAGGGGAAGTAATTCACAGGTGTGAAATTATCACTTTTAATCACCAAGAAATCCTTATAAATCATCGCTAAGTGTGTAATAAATTATTTTATATAATAATGTGGTCAATCGGTATCGTTATGTCACAAATATTTACATGATGTGTACATGTATGTTGTGGTTCAAAACTGAGGAATCAGCTGACCATGGACTATTTTGTCACATATTATCTTCAGAATTAGTGACAGAAAGTGTGTAATAAACAGAATAATCAATTGGTTTTATTGATTACGTGACATAATTCACTCGGGGAACGGTCCTATTGGTAAAACAGTCGTTCGCTCCTCTCACTTGGGTTTTACCATGCCCGGCTCCCCTCATTAATTATGTCAATATGATCATCAAAACCAATTGATTACTCTCCATTTATTTACTAGCAAGACATATAAACTATTCTCTGGTGTTACAGTAATGCCCTAAGTAATAGACTACTTATATAATAACCACAGCAGAATTATGAGTAACTTTTCAGGATTTAGTCGGAAATATGGCTTGTTGCCATTCATCGGAAAGTTCCGACTAAATCCTGAAAAGTTACCCACAATTCTGCTGTGGTTAAGGAGTCAATTACTTAGGGCATTACTGTATTTCACCAAGAAATAAAGAGTGTCCCTTCACTACTGTAGATTGAATTCTGAATTAACCCATGGAATAACTAATTGAACTTGTCAACAAGTCAATATTCCGATAAATATGTATCAAACCTTTCACAATATTCAAGACAGAAATTAACCATATGAGTAGCATATGAGCACCCAGAAATTATGAGCATTAATGTTTCTGAACGGATCAAGATAGTTGGCCCTGTTGAAAACGGAGAAACTTTGTGCTAATATATATAGTGAATCCAAGTTTTCAGGATAAGCAGCATAAAAACTAAGTGCATTTAGCTCCCATTTTGTTGAAATAATAAAAACACCTCAGAGTAATAATACACAAGACTTGGGCAAAAATTATGAAAACAGAAGCAACAATAAGCAAAAATATTGTAAATATAACTATAGATAATGGAGCAATCATACAAACAGATATCAATGGAAACTCGGTGTAATAATTCAGATCACCCCTAAAATAGTCTAAATTGAAGGTCATGTTTTCAGATTTTTTGGTTTATAATAGTTTTAACTTTTTATTTACTAGTAATATTGACAGATGCCTGTCAGAAAGGTTAAATGGACATGGCCCGTTTGAATCCCAAAATAATGTATACAAAATTTAGTAAGGGGTATCTCATAACATATCTACACGGAGGATACAGCGCTGAGAAAAATGTGTTTCATTTCTTATAATTTTCTGTAATCTGAGATTGTTTCGTTTGTGCCGGATAAAATATTTTAATCAGCGGTCATGTCAAAATAGCACCTGTAAACCATGTGAGGAAAATCTAGAGCTGTCGCAGCTATGCAATATGGTGCTACACAATTATTATGATTAAAATGAAGAGAAAGCAATGTGTGAAGTGAAGATGGTTTCCAGTTAAGATAGAGCAATATGTTTTCAGGACAGTTGAGAATTATGCTGTTTGTGAACTTCAATGAATACAAATGGCATAACAAACATGTATGACTTCAATGCATCTTTCTGAAACATAAAATGTTTGTAGAAAGATATTTCAGGTATTTATCAACCCATT